>CM054113.1:44850547-47250547 GCA_028673005.1 Tanypteryx hageni
TTTCCATTTATTTATACGTGATTATCAACAGAAAGAAACTTACTTGTCCATCTGGAGGTTTTCGTCTGCAGTACGTAGCCAGAGTAGTTAACTGGCGCGCAAAATTCAATAAAATTCGCATCCTGAAAACACGAAACTCACGTAGACATTCAACTCGGCGTTGCTAAGGAATTTTAATGTACACGGTCGTCAAGGCGTGCAACAATGCACTTCCACCAATATAGCCGACGAAGTACATATGTATACCTATATCACCCCCTTTATATTGCTAAAAATCTTGTCGCGAAAAGATTCTTTGTGGAACAGAGAATCAATCCTTAAATGATATTTTGAGTCAAGGGAAAATAACGTTTTACTTTCGGTCGCCAACCATCCAAGTTCAGAGATTCTCAGAGCTTCCTTTCGGTCCTCTTTTTCACAAACGGGTTTCCTCATACGCACTTCACCTTTGGTCGGTTGTTTTTAAAAACAATTTCTGCGCGATTTCAGAGAATTTTATGAATATTATCTATTGGGAAACTTTGGATGGGAGCCGAAATTGTTATGAATTCTAATCATTGCATTTGCACGCGTATCAGTCATTAAACCAATGAAACATTTGACAGGTTGATTTTTCTGTTGACAATATATTTTAAAAATCTGGAGCAACAAATTACACCAATAATCCTATAAATACGAGGGTATAAGGATTAAAAGAAAAATAGTGGGCGGGAGATAATTTTCTAAGGACAAGTCTGAAAGTGCGTCTTTTGGAGTTAGACGACGTTGCGTTTCAACGATTCCATTCTGCAATATCTTGCAGATTCTTCACATAAGTGGGTAATTTACACCATTTATGGGCTTTTGATTTAATAAGAGAGAGAGAGAGAAGCAATGTTGGATGTGGCTAATTTGCGAAATTTTTCGTCAAGCAGTTTATCAATTAACTGGTTGGTATATCCATTTTTGTTGGATATATATTTAATGATCTCCAATTCTTTGTTAAAATCAGAGCTGGATATGGGAATGTTTACTGAACGGTGTAGCATGGCATGATAAACTGCAAGTTTGTGAGATAATGGGTGGGAGAAATCAGCAGGAATTACTTGATATGTATATGTAGGTTTTCTGTATATTTCAAAATGATGCTTATTATTATGAATTGTGATGCTTAGGTCAAAAACGTTTAATTTTTTGTGAATTGAGTTTAAAAATATAAGATAGGAATTTAAATGTCGATGGCTCACGGTCCAACAGCATAGAACATCATCGACGTATCTGAACCAATAAAAGATATGTTTTATAGAATGGTTATTGGAATTAAATTATATTGATTCTAAATCATCCATAAAAATGTCTGACAGTAGGGGGGAGATAGAGGAGAGCCCATTGCTAAACCTTCTTTTTGCTGATAAAATTTTCGATGATGACTGGTAGAGCGCTGCACAGTAGCATTCAAGTCAACCGTAGTTGACATTCCGCATTTCCACATAATGAAAAACCAAAGCCAAGATGGCGCTTCTCATAGCGACATCAGTTGATCATTTAAAATTTGAAATTCATTTTTTAATTACGAGAAATACGGTACCTGAATTTTACAAAATAATTTCTATTGCAATATAATAAAACGCTAATTTTTCTTATTTGAAAATTAATTATAAAAAAATGAATATTTTCTAAAAACAGAAGTGACACCTATTTTACGTGGAAGAAACTGTCGATATTTCGTATTTACAAACTCTAATAAAGATAATCGTTATTGCGCTCTATATTCCAATTAAAACTTTATTCTTGATTAATTGTATAATTTGTATGTATATTTTAAGGTATTCTTTAGATATTTAGCGCTAGATGTAGCACGAATATGAAACTTCTTTCGTAAATGAGCAGATCGTACTTCAAAAGAGTGTTAATCTTGCATGGATTATTTAACAACTTCATAAAATGGAACCATTATTAACGTTAGTAAGAGGGACTACTCCTGAATCTTCGATAACTGCCAGCATTTACTTGAATCAAGAATCATCGTCTATGAGATGGATCACAAATTTATTTTTAGGAATGAACCATATTAATATGAGCTATTGCTATGATATGCCGAAATAGCAATCTAAATCGTTTTCTTATCACAATCGTAATGAAATATTACATAACATCAGTTATTTATTTTTAAGGCCTGCTTTAGCTTCATAAAATCTTTGGGCATTTTCAAAACTGGAGGAACTTTGAGGTATAATGAACCGATTCGCTACATTGCGAGATTATTAAACTTCCGAACGAGGCTAATATTTACGTGAAGTCCATTTCATCCAAAATGCGACGATCTGAATTAGAATTCCGTTTAACTCAGCTGAATATTCTCCAAATTTCATTATTAATCGATAATGCTATACGTTTTAATTTAAAGCAAGGTTTAAAAATCTCACGTTCACCTGCCAAACGACAAATACTGTGGAATTTCCGTGTCGAAAGTCTATAGGAATGGGATATTTTCTATACGTACCGAAAACTGTGGGCTTAGTTGTCTATCGGAATACAACTATTGCCCAGTTTCATCATCCTGGCCAGTAATAAGGAGTTAAGTTTATGCATTCTTTTTCAGCTATGTGATTATTTTCCAACGAGCGACAAATAGAATAAACAAGAACATCGGGTGGGAAAAAAGGAATTTCGGAGGAAAAGGTAACAGCTGGGAGGGAAGGATTCGGCCACGGTGGGTCTGTTAAGGGCAGGTTACACGTGCCGCTAAGTCATACGTTATTGGGAAGCCCTCCTGGTCCAATTGGAATACGAAAAAATGAGTGCAGCATTGACGTCCAGCCGCGTTGTTCGGTGGGCATCGGACGCAAGCGAAAGCAGTTCAATGCGATAGGTGTCCTTACGTTTGCATATTCAACTCGAGCCACAACTCGGAGAGATTCAGATACTCCCTCATTTTAAATATTATGACTTAAAACTTTTTAATTGATAATCGCCATTTGTCGCAAATTCTCGTGGGATATGCATATTCGTAATCCTTTAAATGCACTCGTAAAGAACTAGCTTTCATCGGAAGTGATGCTAAATAGTGGCGAAAATACGGAAGAAGCGTATGAACGTTCTTTGATTTTGCAAAGCGTCAGTTCTTTATTAAAGGATTGGGAGGGTACCTATGTGAATTTGTATGATGCCTCTAGGATCGTATGCAATATAATGATTAGCGCCCGGGGATAAAATGTCTATTACGATAATGCAATGGAAACCCCTAAAACCCTGTAGGGCGATTAATAATCCAAGAAAGTGGGCGGGAGAAACTCCGACATATTGCAAGGTCGCAACTTCATGATAGCTAAAGGTGACACTATGGGAATAATGTTAACGCCCACGCATATCGAAAGACACAACCACGATAATAAAATGCGTGTCATCACATCGAGTGCTGCTGAGGGCAGAGGAGATACACGATCGGGCTCGTGTAATTTTTTGTTTGTTCAGGGAGGCCATTGTTAAAACCATAAACGAAATCCATTTTAATACTTATTAAAATATTTGATACTAGGGAGTTGCGAATTTTCCATTCCATGCTCACATAATGCTGACGAATCACACCTAATAATCGACATTCATTTGACCTAATGAAAATCTGTCGTTCATTTCTACCTCCACCCAATATCTTACATATAGCGTCACTATTTTCAATTAATTAGAAGCGCACCCCTAAGTTATATTTTTCGAAGAATTATTGGGGATCATAATATGAAACTGAAATTAATTACCTTGCATGCCGAAATGCAGACGTCTCCAAGATGAGGAGGTAAGCACTCAGTCAGGCAGCGTTTAGGGCATTGAGGGGTGTTTTAGAAGGAAAGGAAAATAGAGGGAGAGGTAATGGTCAAATAATGCGTGCGTACGTGCGAGTACGACAGCCGCAAACCTTCTAGGAAATTTCTGGTAAGAGAAGAATGTATTTTCTTGAAGTTTGAAGGTAAATATGTCCTATTGAGAGAACTTGGATATTAAACAAGTAGTTCTGGAAAGCCCTAATACGCCTTCTTTCCTTTCAATACAATTTTAATATATCACAAGTAGGGGTTATATATGTTTTTCCGTGGTACAGCAGTGCTTTTCGTCACCTCGCCCTACAAACGAAATTTCTTTTAAATCCGTTCTGCCAATACCTTCCAAATTCATAGTTACAGAAACATTCTAACCTTGATATCATGGTAGCCCTGTTTAATCGACCCGGTTGAAATACGACATTTTGTTTATTTATTATGTTATGTTATGTTTATATTAAAAGTATTAAATTTGGTTCAAATTGATGAGAATAGTTAAACACAAATACTTGTAAAAATAATATTTTATCCGTTGTATTGTGGCAGCCTTGCTTTCCATATCTACAGTAAACATCTTGAAATTGCTATTTTATATTGCACCCCTGCTTCATACAAACCTTTGTCAAAATCGGTTTACCTAATTCCTTCCAAATTCATAATTGCCGAAAAGATTAAGTTGGTGGAATACGTCCCTCCGATAACCAGGAAAAGTTGCGAAAAGTAGGTAGGTGTTTCGGATACAAAGCAGCCTTCGTCATTGGCGATTCATCTACCATCTATCATTACTTACTTCTCCATACCATTGAGTTGACTTGTCACATTCTCACGTTTTGCATCAATGTTACCACACGAAAATGAAAATTTTAACAATTAAAAATTATTTTAAGACAATATCATTTACCAAACAATGAAAATGATCTTATTCACAAAACTCTCTCGCAGAATACCTAATTGTTTTATCGAAGATCATTTTACACTTTTCTTTGAATAAATTGTTAAAAACACTGCCGTATGCGAGCAGAAGTATCTTAGGCAGTCATCGCAGATATTATTTTCAGTTTGTAATATTATTTATATGAAACGTGATGGTTTCTGAAGCAGGAAGGCCGAATGCCGTAGAGATGTAGGGCTGCACGCTAAAATTCAAAGAAAATGAATGACAGGTACAAAGAGACGTCGATTCCCATATTGTACGGAAAAGTAAATCATAATTTCACCGAGAATCAGGATGTTACTCGAGGTTAATGCCATAATTGGTCCGAGTTGCTGTCAAGATTATGTTTCCCGCGTCATGATGCCGTTACGCTAATTGTTCCTCCATCTCTCATCTATAATACCAGGGGATCCGCGGGATGTTTGGCCTCGCTCAAGCCGCCTTGGGCTGGTGGGGGGAATCACGTAGGTAGGTGTTTCGGATACAAAGCAGCATTCATCATTGGCGATTCATCTGCCATCTATCACGTTCAATATTATTATCGTCTTCGTAGTTCTCCTACAGTGTGGATGTAAAATTTGATTGGAATTGAAAGCGCTGCCCTGGGAAATAAAATATGAATGAAAGAAATGTAATTTCAAGAATCGCACGAAATACCGGACTAATGGCAAATGAACCTGAGCCTTGTCTCCTCGTTGAGACAAAAGTTATAGCAGGACAGACAAACGGATAATCAAGCAAACAGACCAAGTGCACAGGGATTCAACATATGAGACCGCGCCAACGCAAATTGCGTGCCTCTGGGGTACATTTTAGGGAAATTTTTATTAGGCGTTTTCTTCGTTGTTTGATGTTTTCTGTGTGTCCGCTAAATTTCGTTTTGATTGGATAAGACTTAAAAATTAGCTCAGGAACTATAAGTGTGGTGTTCTAGAAAAACTATTGGCAGTCGTCTCTTGAGTTATATGAACATGCACACGAAATTTTGCGAAAATAAAAAAATCGAGATAGCAGTTATCGTAGAACAGACAATGACGATTCATATGCTACAAGAATTTTATTTTAATTTTACAGGGTACTAACTAGAAACTGATGACAATATCAGAGATTCTGATTTTATTGTAAACGTTTACCTACTATGGGCTACATAAACGTTTTATTTTTCATGAATTAAACGCGTTCAAAAAGATTTGATTTACAAAATTTAACCCACCATAGATACATCTCTCCTGGAATCTGGTAGAACTTGTTCGGGAGCCCAGAATCTTTGTAATGATGTAATTTTCAGCTTTACTAATGTTTTTACCTTATATTAAGTTGAGATTTTGGTAGAATCTAATTCAATGAAACGATACTTAATGCATAAATCTCCTCTTTATACAGAACCATGTTGGTTACCAAATCTGACGGGCCAGTGACGGGTCGCCTGATTTTTATTACAATTTAAACCAATCTAGAAACATTCACCATTGTTTTAGATTTCTTTTCAAAAGTAAATGAGGTTGGCGGAGAAATAAGCAGTGCATCATGTCAAGGCGGAAATTTCAGTATACACCAATTTTAATTACTCACCTAAAGATTTCAATGCCTTTTTCTGTCAAAATCAGACCTTTTGGAGACTGCTAGAGTAGTTCAAAATACAAATTCAAATTACATAAATGAAGCACGGCTTTTGAAGTAATGCTATTTTTACGAATTTGTTAAAACAAAATTAAGGTTAAACATTCATATATTTTGTAAATGATAAATAAACCAAATTTTATGGTCCTCATTAGCTTTTTTTAACCTACAGAATATCTCGCTATTAACTTCCGGAATCAACAATTTACAAGATGGCAACTGTAAATTTAACAATAAAATAAATATTAAATATCATTATATGTTTCCCAATAATTAAATAAAATAGTTTCATTGCTCACACCCGGTTTTTTGACCTAGATAAAATTCTCCCGGTTTCTCCCGAAATTTGCTATTCATTCGGTGGAAATCTCTCGGAATCAACTACTCATGAGGTGGCAACCCTAGTTTCCTGTTTCTAGGAGCAAATTTTCAAGACGTCTCTTGTGTGAAGAGAAAATATTATCTGTAGTTGTATGAATTTCAGAAATCAGGGACGTGAATTCCATAGGAGTAAAATGAGCATCAACCGACTTGAATCAGCACATCTGAGAAAATATCAAAAAATGAAATTTAATAACAGCGGAAGAATGAAATGCGAGATATAAAAGGAAATAAGGAGGAAGGGACTCACCCAGGGTTGCCACCTTATGAGTAGTTGATTCCGGGAGATTTCCTTTTCATGAGTAGAAAATTCCGGGAGAATCCGGGAGTATTTTCTCTAGGTCGAAAAACAACTAAAGTGACCAATGAAACTTATTTTATTTAGTTATTAGTAAAATCAATAATGATTATTTAATCTCGTTTTATTTTTAAAGTTAGAGTTGTCACGTTGAAAACGGCTGATTCCGGGCGATATCCATAAGAATAGTTAACGGCGATATCGTTTGTAGGTTAAAAAACACCTAATGAGAACATAGAATAATTGTATTTTTTATTTAGAAAATATATTAATATATAACGTCAGTTTTGTTTTATTATATGAAATATAATAAATAAATCTTAAAAATAGCATTACTTCAGTAGTAATATTTCATTTGAATTTGTTATTCGAACAACATCGAGCAGTCTCCAAAAGATCTGGTTTTGATAGTAAAAGGGCATGGATATCTTTAAAAGAGTATTTAAAATTGGTTCATACGTGAATTTCAGTCTTGACATGGTCCACATTTAATTTGCTTCGAACTTCACAGCACAATTCGTTAATAGCATTGAACAACGGTCACAAGCTGCGGTGGATACTGAAGCTTAAAACACAAGCGTTACACTATTATTTAATACTCCGTCATCTCCATTTACTTTTGAAATGAAATCTAAAACAATATTGAATGTATAATAATTGGTTTAAATAAAAATAAAAATCAGACGAACCTTTATTGGCACGTTAGCGTGGTAACCAACATGCTCCTGTATAAAGAGCATATTTGTACATTATTTATTGGCATCAATGGATAGGATTCTATCAAAATCTCAAATTAGTACTAGGTAAATTCAATTTCGAAGATTTTGGGCTGCCGGAAAAGTTCTACCAGATTCCGGGAGAAATGTATCTAAGATTGGTTAATTCCGGGAGACTCCCAGAATTCCGGAAGAGGTGGAACCCCAGACTCAGCGCCTCAGTGCCACTCGGGACGAATGTGGCGCCAAGTGTTAGTTAAACCTTTCTCTCAGATAACTGTACTAAATACTTTTTCAACGTTTAGGAGAAATTGGTTGAGCTACACGAACGAATCGATTTCGAATAAAGGAGTAAATTATGGAACTGTTTTAATATAATTAATTACGTGAGTCGGTCCAGTAGTGTGACGTTGCTCGCGATACAGCGTCTGGTTAGGTCTCACGCATGGCTTCGACTTTAGTGATCGGTATTTGTAAGTTTCATTTTCCGGCAGCCCGCGGACCACCTGAAAGACACTCGAGGCCCACCAGTGGTCCGCGGAGCACACTTTGAGAACCGCTGCGTTAAAGTAGCTGTATTCAAACATTACAAAGCCGAGGACCCTCAACGACGAGAACTATCTTCGCCCCTAATTCTGTACCATCAATTTACCGCATAAAAACAATAACAATACCTACTGGACATACAATTGCAATTGCAATTTTCTCGTTCGGCGGCGTTTGTTGTTGTATGACAAAATTTGAAAAATGCCCAAGGTGAAAGCACGTTAACCCGTAACCACAGGCATCGGTCTCTCAGACCACACGAAAAATTTCAATAGTCTATTTTATGGTCCATGGATCATTTAGGCCTTAGAGGTTTTGTTTAGCTTTGTATCCTGGAGGTGGCTTTGTTTACTTCACGGTAGTTGCCTTCTAGCTTTGGAGCTGTGCGTACTAGAGCGGGTTTAGTTTCGTTGCCGGTCTGAAAAACCGCTTGCCTGTGTCCACGTAATTTTTTTCGGGACAGTTCTTTCACACGGTTTCGGAAATTTCCTACGACATGTTGCAGTTATACCGTCCTGGACCGTCGCACGTCCAAAAATGAAAACCAAAACTGCCTTCCAATGTTTAATTTGTAGCAGCTCAATATATTTGAAATGTTCAGCACCCGCTTGAGGAGAGAGAGCGTGAGAGGGGGAGGGGAGGGCGTTGAAAAGGGAGTGGGATGGGAAGGGGGGGTTAAGGGGAGAGGAAGGGGAGTGGGAGGAGAGGGTGGGAGAGTGGAGGGAGAGGAAGAGGGAGAAGGGGAGAGAGCGGGGTAGAGGGGGAGAGAGATAGAGACAGAAAAAAACCAAATGTACTATATATTGAAAATAATTATGTGCGGTTAAGTATTTTATAGCGAAATTTATTTCTTTGTCTAACAATTTCTATTCACCCAAAACCATTTTTACACTCCGTACCACTCAATCATGTTAATTTAATATTTATTGCTTAATTTTTAGTGCATATAAAAGTTGGTGTCATTAATTTGACTTTTCAAGATATTTCTAAAGGCTAAAGACTACTTAAAAAAGTTGTCCAGTATTGGAAAGTACCAGAACTTGGGTGACATTCGTGGTACCGCAAACAGCAACCAAGTTTTGAGAAGAGGATAAGTGAACACGAATTATATTTTGAATGGCTGTCACCCATTTGCTACTTCACGAAACATCTCTTGGAAAACGCTCATAACAGTACTTTTTACCATATGTTAACGACTTTTTATGCCAAAGGCAATAGATTTTTTTCTGGAACAATCAAAATTTATTCATTTTTTCCTCACTATCGAGTTTGTATTAAAAAGAATTCTCCAATCCATTCCGAAAACACCATTGAAAGAATTCCTTTTGGTGACTTTATGGCGAGATATTTTCTATTTTCCTCCTCCTCTCTCCACCATACCTCTTTCCCATCTGTCTTTTTGTTTGATTTGTCATTCTTAACCGCCCCACTTCAGCCGTCCTCGGCTGAGGGGTGGTCAGCGTGTCTGGCTCCCAATGTTAAAGTCGCCCGAGTAAAATAGTAAAAGGTGCTTGCATACTCACCTTGAAAAAACATTCATTTTTTAGAGACACATTTCGTCATTGGAAATATATTTTTAATTCTAAAGATTTCACCTCTTAACCGATTTTCATTCTTTCCTTGTGTAACTATAATGTAGTAAACCAATCCCTAAATTTTGCAATTTCAAGAATATTATACTTTTTTCACAGTAGGATACTAAAACCACACATTTTTGCCAAATTTTAAAGTTGTACCCAATCTAGTAGAGAAATAATGTTTATCTATTTGTTTAAATTTTAAATAATTATAACGGCCGCATCAACATATTGATGGAGATTTTTATTTGGGTATGTGCACCAAGTTCAAAATAACTTTAAAATTTCCGCTTCAACACGACATTATTTTTTTTTCGCGATTCTCAAATATTAAAACAAATACTACACAACCCATATTCTACACATGAAAATTATCACCACCTGAGGTTACTTGGTTGTCCTTTGTACCTTGATGTGGTAGAAGGGCTTGAGCATTTCAAGGGGCAACATTTTGTCGTTGTCAAAGAGAGGATAACAAGGTAGGAAATTTAACACCACATTTGAACAAATACAAAGTCTCAAAATTAAAACACAAATTTATTAGTGTAATATTGTAAACACTGGAAACTGTATTGGGTACTCAGTTTCAGCCAGAAGTTACAAGATAAAAATATTGATGATACATTGGTCATTGATTCACAACAATTATATGCAGGCAATTAACAATGTAATGCTTATTGTAAAAGAGCTTGTTGGAATGACTTGAAAGTAGATTTAAATGCAACCTTAAAAGGCATTGATGTATAATATTGTAAAATTAAGACATGCGATTAAATAAGATTTTATCTTTTGTGTATAACAGCTTGTAACTTGTTTAATCTATGTGAAAATCCTTCTTTTCTTCGGGTTGACGTTTCTGTTTAATTAAGGTTAAAATTTAATTTTGTGAAATGCACAAAAGATATTTAGATGCTTAAGCATTGACAGTATATGGAATATAGTGGAGTACATTATAATTCTTAACTAAAATTACACTTAGTCAAGGAACACACAACAATCAATGCTAAGTGTTCTATCTGTTCTTTTTTGAGAATTTCACAATAATGAAAATTATGTGTGTTATTAAATACCCTCGACCATCCTATACTGCCAGAAGGCTCAAATAAATGTAACTGTTGCTTGACATCACAGCTTTTGGGAGTTCATTAACCACTTTCCTGGTATCATTTACCCACTTTTGGTTATTCATGAAGGGATAATTTATATATGCGGAGATATTAATTTAATAAAAATAAATAAATGCACTAGTTAATGCATCAGAATATGCTGAAATCTTTTCAACACAACCTACTCATAAGTAGATGCATGTAGAAGGTGAATGTTTTTTATTAGATAGTTATAACAATGTCGACTATTGCTTGGCACGACATTCAAGATTCAGCCATCAGATAATTTGCGTAATACTTTAAAACTGTAAAAAATCAGCCTGAGCTCTTAGATAATACAAAAAAACTATATAGTATATAAAAAATAAATGGACAGGTATTATACAGAAGATTTTGAAATAAAGACGATGTTTTTCACTAAAGAGCCTATCAAAATCACATCCACACAAAATAATTATGTTGTCAGCAAAGATGACCAAAAATGCTAAAACACTCAAAATTGCTTCAGTCATAATTAACAGGCTAAAGCCTTTTTCTTGTATGAAGAAATTATACAAATGATTTTCTTTCTGTTTACCAACAGAATACTTATGGATGCTGGTGGAGGTTTTCGGGTTTCGATGCGTTGGCGGCATTTCTGGCTCTAGACGTTTCGCAGACATTGCAGTCTGCATCTTGAGGAGACGAAGTGAGATCAGATGGTAGGGATCTGCTTTTATATCCACTCGGCCTTCCTAGTTTAACCGTTGTCCATCGCTGATTGGATCATTCGAGTTGCTATCCTTTTCTCTTTGGTGGTTGCTCCAACGTATTTTCTTCCCTTTCACGTTTCCGTTGGAAGAGTCGCTTCCATGTTGCGCTGATGTGCAAACCGTCGTCCCGGTTTAAAGTGACTGGATGTTTTTCGATTTCCATAGCTTCGCGAATTAACCTCGGAAAATATCGATCTTCTTTCGCGAGCAATTTCGTTTCCCCGAGCCGGTTTTTATGTACCGGGCCGCATGTGAAGTGCTCCGCTATGGCCGACTCCGTCCAATTCTTGTTCATCATGGCCCGATTATGTTCGTCTAAGCGCCAGCGAATGGATCGTCCCGTTTGTCCTACATATACGTGTCCGCAGCTGCATGGAATCCTGTTGACTCCTTCAGATGATAGCGGGTGGAGTGCATCTTTCGCAGACGGGAGTTCTTCTTTTATTTTTCTTAGCGTGTTTGAACGGACGACGATATTTTCTATTCGTAGAACCCTGTCTATGCGTTCTGATGTCCCGGCGATGAAGGGAATTTTTGCGTAGGCTGTGGGCTTTTGTCGTTCCACCGAAGGTTTTTGTTTCGGTTTTATGTTCCGCCGGATGAAGGGGTGACTGTAGCCATTATTCATAAGTGCCCTTCTTATATGCTCTTCTTCGTCTTTTAGCGACTCGGGATCGGAGACCGTGTTTGCTCGGTGCATCAGGGTCTTGATTATTGATGCCTTCTGCTGAGGATGGTGATGAGAGGCAGCATGCAGGTAACGGTCAGTGTGCGTTTTTTCCGAAATACGCTGTGTCCAAGGCTTCCGTCAGGTCTCTTCTTCACCATGACGTCGAGAAATGGTAGGGTGCCGTTCTCTTCGACTTCCATGGTGAACTGGATGGCTGTGTGGACTTGGTTGAGTTGACGGTGGAACTCATGAAGTTTATTTATCCCATGGGGCCAAATGACTAATGTGTCATTCACGCAAAGACTAGTACCCCTACGGAAAGACCGGAAACTTAACAGAAATTTATCAGATTAAATGGACTTAAATGAAAAAATTGCATATAAGAAATCAAACTTATTACCATATATCACACATTACGAGAGTACAAAGTCATTATCAAATTACATAACAGTGAGGTATTTTTACATAAATATTATACAATCAATATATAAAAATGAATTATTGTAACAGAATTTTATAACGTTAATACCTTTTATGCATGAAACGTATTTAAAGGAAATTCACGTGGACGACGAAAAACGTCAAACTTTCACGTCATGAATGAATTTGTGGATCAAGCAAAAATCTATTTGTAAAGTGATTTCTTCGCCCCTGGAAAACATTCTCTTTCTGTTGCACCTGTAAAAAGAGCGAAAATGAATTTCTAAGAATGTCAATCATTGAACATGCTAAACCTAATGAAATTGATGGAGGAGGCAATGGGCATGCTTCAAATGTTGCAATAAATGTAAAATAAGGCAAATGCGCTTACGGCCCATAAACAATGTTTCTATGATGATCACATTACCATTTGTAAAATTAAACACATCACATTGCACTAGAAAATGTCCACTTTATCTATAATTTATTCCAAGCACAGTTGTATTTGCTGACGTTTACGTGTTCACAGCAGTTACAGTTAGACCATTTAAGATCTATATGTATTCATCATATAATAAGGAAAACATTTGATATAGAGATCTCAATTTCTCGATCGAAAAATATATACATATTTCTAAATGTTTTGAAACAAAGAAGAATTATGTCTAGGATTATAAACAAATGCATAATGAGAAACAAGAAATATTCAAGTTAACAATTTCTGCAAATTCAAAATATTTCAAATTAAAACAATGAGACATCGCTATGGTACACTTATTTCATTCTATTACAAGCACAATTCTATCCTCTGGCATCTCTGTTGCAGTTTAACTTATAAAACTCACTATAATCTACTGATAACCGCGAGAAGTTTTATACAGAAATTTCAGTTACTCAATCTAAAATTACTGCTTATTTTGTGAACTGACACGAACCATATTCACGGCCAGGGCAATGGACGACACAGTTAGGTGAAGTAAGCGAGGCTTAACACCTGAAAATGAGAAATATTTCCTCTCAAAATGCTTCTCGTACACAAACAAAAGAGAGAAATTTCTTTCCTTCCTTCCTAGAAGATATATCCATTGGAGGTATCTGTTAAGAAAATATAAAGGCATTCTCACAAAACGAATTTACATAACTATTCGTAGAACTAGTTCGTTAATTTTTTTTTCAAAAATATATGACATTTTTAAGATTTACCTGTTGATTGGACATCAGAACAAAATCATTCCGTCACGTTTTCTTAAACAGTGATGAATGCATATCTACTATATATCTACTTGACAAAATCAGAGTAACTGACAACCTCTCAATAAGCAATGGCCAACTTTTTTCAAGAAAAATGGCCGCTGTTCCGTTACGATACACAAGGAACGTGTGGCGCTGTGGTGATGCGGTAGAGAGAGAGAGAGAGAGAAATAGAGGGAGAAAATGAGAGAGAGAGAGCCGACTGCGACTGCAGCGTCTTTCGCGGACACCTTAGCATGGTGAACTACGTGTAAAAGCTGGGAATCTATTCTCCCATAAGAGTTTCCTACCCCTGCATCCACGTAACGCAGCCAGCATGAAGGTTGAGGACCACATGATACTAGCGCCTTAGACTCGAAATGCTCCATATATAGATTGGCTATGACGGGGGAGAGAGGACAGCACATATCTGCTCCCTCCTTCTGGTCGTAAAACTGTCCGTTCCACAGGAAGCAGTTGTTGGTGAGGCAGAATTCTGTTAACTACGGATAGTCTGCCGGCAGTCCATGATGTATAAGCTCCTTCAAGATTTCGATGGAGTCCTTTATAGGAACCTTAGTGAAGAGTGAGGTCACGTCAAAGCTTACTAGAATATCGTTCTCCGATACTTTCATGTCGTTTAGCCTTTCTATGAAATGTGCTGAATTCTTCACGTGCGATTCCGTTCCGCCTACGTACGTCTGTAAGCTGCGTGCGAAGTATTTTGACAGCCGATATGTTGGGGAGCCGATGGCGCTGACGATGTGTCTCAGAGGAACGTCGTTCTTGTGTATTTTTGGTAACCCATACAGTCGTGTAGGCCTGGATGATGACGGCAGTAGGTTACTTTGGTTTTTATATGTATAGAGGGTTTCTTAATCAGCTCTATGTTTTTCCTTTCGGTTTTTATCGTAGTTTCGCCTTTGAGTGTGGAGTAAGTTGGATCGTCCAGCAGATTGCGGATCTTCTCGTCGTAATCCTCCGAGGAGATGATTAAGGTGGCGTTTCCCATATCTGCCGGTAAAATCAAGATGCTTTTGTTGTTTTTCAAAACTTTGCTGGCCTGTCTTTTGGCTGTTGAGATGTTGGAGGATGGTGGTCTTGCTTTACGAATAATATGCGCCACCTTAGATTCAGAATTCAGAATTCAGATTTCGGACGGCCGCTTCCACTCCCAGACAATTTCTTCATTAGGTATTTTGTTGGGAGGAATAGCGATGTTCAGATATTTCGCTAAGACTGATTTTGCTGCATCGGAGAAATTGATGTCCGTTAGGTTGTAAATCATCTAGTCGTGGCTCGGCGTCGGATCTGGATGTTGATTCTTATGGAGATTTTAAAATTTCTTACTCTGCTTATCCTTGAAAGACCACTGGGTTTTGGTTGAGGTGGTGGTGATATGGTCACTTTGTTCTCAGTCTTCGTGAGACATAACGGAGGCGAGCTCTAGGTGGTGATGGTAGAGATTATGAGCGCATTGAAGAAGCGCGTAACTCGTGGAGCGTATGCGTTTACGCAGGAGTGCTTGGCCTGTTGAAAAAGGCGAGTGATGACTAAAGTTTGCACTTCTGTTTGTGAAGACGCTCGAATCTCCTTGAATTCCTCTGGATGTTCTCCCCGTAGAGGGATATCAATTTGAGTTGAAGGCTTTCGCAGCGTTGCTGAATGCCGGTGGAGGTTTTCGGGTTTCGCTGCGTTGGCGGCATTTCTGGCTCTCGACGTTTCGCAGACATTGCAGTCTGCATCTTCAGGAGATGAAATGAGATCCCGTCAGCTGTATGAATTTGCCTAAGTGAGAGCTTTCCACTACTGTGCGGTTAAGCTTTCAGTGGTTGGGCTGGGAGGTAGCAGGATGCTAATTGGACAGGTCCACTCGCTGTATGTAGAATGGCGGCTGTAGCTTCCGATGTCTTTTCTGAGGAATCGTTACTTCATATGCTGAAATGTCCTCTCTAACAAGGATGGCTGTTCCTCCTCCTAGTCTGCCCTCCCTGTCTGTTCGAAAAACCTTGAATCCGGGTGCCGCCCATTTCCAAGATGGCTTAAGGTGTGTTTCGTGTATAAGAGCTACTGTGACGTTGTTTCCCTGGAGGAAAGCTAGCAGTTCAGGTGTTTTTGTTCTTATACCACCGTTGCAGTTCCAGGTGATAAGGACAATTCCGGAGAGCTGGGTGTTCTTATCCATGCATTGTCAGTATTTGACCGGACAGTTGGGCAAGCACTTGTCCAAGGGCCGCGATTTGTTTCTGCAGGACTGACGCTAGGGACTGCAGTGATGTAAGGAGGGAGGTTAGGGCCGAATCCGTTGTCGGGAGGAAAGGTGGATTATCTGTAGTTGGTTCAGGTTGAGGTGGTATCTGTCTGTGGCGAAGGGTGACGTTGGGTTCCTGTATCGTCTCGCCGTTTGTGGCTGCGGGATGCAGGAGTGGTGGGAAGTCCGAATTTTGGTGTGGATGTGCTGCGTTCTTTCTTTTGCTGCCCCAGGCGTTGCCTCTTGGAGCTGGTTCCGGTACATAGGCAGGGGGTGCTTGCTGGGGCTGAGAGGTTTCCAGCGATCCAAACCATTTCCTTGCCTCTCGTTGGTCTTATAGAAGGCGGGGTGTGGGCCTCCACAGTTACAGCATGTGGCAGGACCATCCTCCTTTTTCTTCGGGAAGGTTTTCCCCTGGTGGGGGCCGGCACAGTTATAGCATCGATGTTCCGCTGTGCAGAACGTTGATGAATGTCCGAAACGATTGCATTGGAAGCACTTCTGTGGTTCTTCATGTCGGTATCGTAGAATGTGGACTCAAGAATTCCCGATGGAAGTCCATCGGAGGAAATCTTTTGGGTCCCATCCTTGGGCTGTGGCGAGGGTTGATACTACGAATGTCCCTAGGGGTGATTTGTAAGCTCGGCGAATCTGACGATTGCGTAAGACTGGAACCTTCATGTCCTCCAGAATTTCCTTGAGATAAGATTCTTCCATTATTGTATAAAGCCCTCTTATGGTAAAGCTAAGGGTTTTTTCCTCTTTGGTTCCCCAGGTGGAGAACTGTGCTTGTTCTTCTCTTAACATAGTCTGCACACTTTTGTGGTCTTCTATATTGGTTAGCTGTAGCCTGGTATAGTGCCTACGTGATGTCACTTGGAAAGAGTGGTCCTTTATGACACTCATGACGGCTGTTATAAATTGTCGGAAGTCTGCCAATTCATATAATAGAATTGCTGGCGGCTTAGGTAGACATGTCTGGGATGGCTCGGCGGGAGGGGAGCTGGAAGCAGGCCCCGGAGTGACGTCTGTATTAGCGTCTCTGAGGAGCGGGTCGTAGCGGTTGTTGGTTTCTACCGTTTAGTGTTGGACGGCAATAGTCTCGGCAGCGGTGAAGTATGGCTTAAATTTCGTCTTCCGCTTCTTCTTTGGCTGTTGAAAGGTGCCCGTGTCAATGGACTTTCTAGCTCGTGTATCAGCATCGAGTGTGCCTCCCTCTTGGATAGGGGCTAGTTGTGAGTTATCGTTGTTGTTTTGGCCCTTGAAAAGGCCTTCGTCAGTTGGTTTCCCTTGGCTTGGTGTGCTGTCAAGAATTACTAGCCGGTCTTTCGAAGTCAGATTTTGGGAGTCAATTTTCCGGTCGTTTGGACCGGCGTCATTCTTAAAATCTTTTCCGAAGAGGATGTGTTTGATATTACTGGGTAATGATGTATCGACGTTCGTCCTAGGAGGAATCGTCCTATGTTGTACCTTTTTTGCCGGCGGTGATCTGAGCAGCGATATTTCGCAGAGCGGGTTTAAAGTTGAGGGGGCTGAAGCCCTTCCCCTCTAGCCTACCAACTGCCACCTGTCCGTATATTCAAAAGAACACGATGTGCGGGTGAGAAGGTGGACCTATGTTAGCCACCCCCCGCTGCAAGAGAGAAATTGTGACCGTGCAAGGTTCCCCCAGGTGCTCCGCTCGCAGCAAGGCGTGCGGTTTACCCCTGAGTAGATCCTGGTCACGCTTAGAAGGCCCTGGTAGGTCTGGGCCACAGCGGATTAAAGTACTTCCTCCCCAGGGGGAGTTTTCCAAACACCAGCCAGAGCAACGGAATAGCTAGAGGAGTTCGTTATTGTTGAGTCGCTGACCAAAAGCCGGCGAATGATCGATTGATTGATCGATCAATGTTTTCGATGAGCCGAACGATGAGATCCGATGGTAGGGATCAGCTTTTATATCCGCTCGGTCTTCCTAGTTTAACCGTTGTCCATCGCTGATTGGCTCGTTCGAGTTTCTATCCCTTTCTCTTTGGCGGTTGCTCCAACGTATTTTTCTTCCCTTTCACGTTTCCGTTGGAAGAGTCGCTTCCATGTTGCGCTGATGTGCAAACCGTCGTCCCGGTTGAAATTGAATGGATGTTTTTCGATTTCAATAGCTTCGCGAATTCACCTCGGAAAATATCGATCTTCTTTCGCGAGCAATTGCGTTTCCTCGAGCGTGATTTTATGTCCCGGGCCGGAGGTGAAGTGTTCCGCTATGGCCGACTCCCTCCATTTCTTATTCATCATGGCCCGTTTATGTTCGGCTAAGCGGCAGCGAATGGATCGTCCTGTTTGTCCGACGTATTCGTGTCCGCAGCTGCATGGAATCCTGTAGACTCCTTCAGATGTTAGCGGTTCGAGTGCATCTTTCGCAGACGGAAGTTCTTCTTTTACTTTTCTTAGCGTGTTAAAACGGACGACGATATTTTCTTTTCGTAGAACCCTGGCTATGCGTTCTGATGTCCCGGCGATGAAGGGTATTTTTGCGTAGGCTGTGGGCTTTGGTCGTTCCACCGAAGGTTTCTGTTTCGGTTTTAAGTTCCGCCGGATGAAGGGGCCGCCAACGCAGCGAAACCCGTAACCCTCCACCAGCATTCAGCAACGCTGCGAAAGCCTTCAAGTCAGATAGAATACTTATGAATTTAAACAAAATTTCTTTATATAAATAAAACATCCTTATCAAGTCGTATTCCCTCCTAAGGCCTGTCGACACATTTCATAAACCACATAGCTGATGCCAACTGCAGGGACCACTTTCATGAAGCTGGGCCTGATTCCTCGATAGAGACCAAAGAATCCCTCCCTTGCTATTATCTCACGTATTAATCTCGTCATGGTTTGGGCATGCTCTGGGCTTGTCAGTATATCTGAAAATACAAAAGAAAGTCAACATCATAACGTTGGAAAAGAGAAGAAGCGGAAAGCATATTATGTGACCAAACAAAAGATCACAGAGAATGAATTTGAACTCATGAATTATTATGACATATTTTTTGCAAGGTTATTGACTTTGTAATATATTAACACTTTCTGGTCTGAGTGATTTAAAGAATATCTCATACAAGATTGATGGCATTGCTGACATAGAAGCAATAAAATAATTACGTGTACTTTTTATAAATTTTTATTGGCACATGCAGTTTAACTTATGTGAAAAAATGGGCCGATCATAGGTATACCAATGGCCAAAGGGAAAAAATCAGGGATGTCGATATCTGACCGGAAAGGGTTAATTCCCTTGGCGACAAAAAAATACTGGACAAATTAACATTCAAGGAAGCTACTTCAGTCGTGATAACTTCATTCAAAATTAAAATTTTGTAAATGTGGTCTTTCATGATTTCATGAATGTTCTCCATCACTCACCTTGAGCTTGGAGCCTTGTTCTCACCAGAGCAAGCGGATACGATACTATCAGCCCACATGTGCTACTAATCGTCCCACAGCATAAGGGAAGCAAAATCCCTGGATTTTCTGAACCATTTTGCCGGATATAATAATTCTTCAAGGTCTGAAATACAAGATGGGAAAACTTAATATAAATTAAGACTAATTTACTATTTTTAGATTCTAAATTTAAGTAACTAATGCAATCTGGCCAAGCACATTTTAAAAGTTAATGTAGGAATGAGAAAGTTTTTATAATTTGATATAGTTATTAAAGCATTTGGCATTTTTATAAATATGAAGTTGCAGTTTATTTATCAAGAGATCATAATAATACTGCATGATTAAAAGGAGCAATTTATATATTGAATATGAAGTAATTAATCAACTTTTAACTGTTAACTAAGCTCATTACCTAGAGACAACATTAAAAATTAGTCTAAAATATCTCAAGGTACAGAAAAACAATAGAAAAATTAAGAACTCATTTGCCACATTCACAAACATCCAAGATAAATAATTTGACTTACGAACCTCATAAACAGCCAGATCTATGCCAGCATATGGGATTATCCCAAGAAGGTTTGGTAGGTATCCACGGTAAAAAGTTCTGAGTCCCTCCCTCCTATAAATTTTTTTTGCTGCATCAATGATCCCAGCATACTGGCCAGTTTTCCTGAGGGCCAGTCTAGTTTTTAGCACCTAGACAAAAAAATTAGCACAATTAATGAATGCACTTAGAAATCCAACTTAAGATGTTTAAGCAAAGATTTTAATGAAACAACAATGAGGATACTTCTTCTCACCTCAAGTGGATATATAATGGTCTGGCTCACTCCACCAGCAATTGACCCAGCTACGAAACGCTCGTTGATGCTCAAATCCTCACCGCTGTTTTGATGGATCAACGTTTTTGTTTGCTCATAAGCCATGAACTTTATTGCAGTTTCTGGAACAATTTTTATAACATTTACTCCATTTCCTCGCCAGAGTCCTCTGATACCACCCTCTTTTACCATTTCGTGTAAACAAGACACAATTCCTCCTTTATTACCGTGTACCTGAAATAAATTCCAGAAAGATAAGTTTAAAGTGGTAAGTTCTTTTAACATCTACAGTTATGATTATCTGAACTTTTAATTAGTATTGGGAACAAATTTGGTAAAATGCAATTTTTTTCTTCATAAAATACTTTTGCGTCATATTTTTCCTCATGTATGTATGTATTTCATTTTTATACCGAATTGCGAGGGACTTTGACATTCAGGGTGTTTCGAATGCTTCAACACTGCAATGAGACAAGGGTGGAGAAGAAGGAAGAGTGAGAATTTGCTTAAACCGCTTTGTTCATAAAGATTACTCAATTTAGTAGCAGATTTTATTTCAGCCAGCTATTAATCATTCAGTTGTTAAGTTTTACATTTTATCTATCAAAATATTTTATTGAACAACGGTATAGGAGTTGTTTCCTTTCTTTATCTTTGCCATAGTCTCCACTCATTATTAATATATATTTTATTAATGTATTTGTTGTTTTAACTACAATAGTAATATTCAAAAATATATATCAAAAATACATTTATATGCCTATTTGATGATATTTCAACACATGATTTTTAATAATGCCAAATTACCCCGAGCTTTTATTATCAGCGCCAACTTTGATCAGAGAATTTCAGATATTTAAACTTTATTGCAATTAGAACAAGAAGTCCAAACCAGGACTAATGCAGGCTGGTTTCCCAAAGTTGACGTTCCGAATTTATTACTTATATTGACAAGAAAAGTGTTAGTGATTCCAAGGAATTCTCTGGAAATCAAATTAATAGAGCATTATCAGGTTAAAAATATTAATAGCAATGTCAAATTTTCTTTCTCACGTATTTTCCATATATTTCATTTGATAAATGTTACTGTTTATACACGGATATGTGTGAATCATCTGTTCATTGCTGAAGGGTAGTCAAGTGGAATAGAAAATAACAGATTTGTTCACTCATCTATGCTCAAGCCGAGTTAGGAAATAATCGTCTCCATGGCAACAAACCGATAAAATGCGATTTATAACGTAAAAACTCTGTTTTAGTAATAATTCAATAAATTACGATAAATTATCAAAATTCGGAGTTAATATTTGGAATCTAAATTCTTTTCCCCTTAGAACAGTACAAACCTCACTCCGATATCACAATTTTAAGATATTTTAAAGTATTAAAGAAAACATCCCTGTACGATGGATTTGATACTTCAATCTTTGCCAAAAGAAATATAGCCTGAAGGTGGGCCCTGGCAGCACAAGCCTCATACCAACAAGTTTCATGAAAATCTGCCCATTGATGCAAAAGTTGTTAATAGGGGACACACACAGATAGGACCATTTCATTAGGCTGTTTCCTTTAGAAACCAGCCCAATAGAAATGAGTTTTTCACAAAAAATACAATATCATCACATTTAATACAACAAAAATACCACGAAATTCTTCATGCTTTTTTAGGTTATTGGTATTTCGTTCCAGTTCAAGTATTTTTTCAGGTAATTACCATGCATGATTTAAATTAGAAGTTTGGTATTCAACAACTCAACGTCGCCTCCATTAAAATATATAGTCAGACCCCTATTTACCACCTCTCCCCATATAGTGCCACTCCTGCTTACCGCCCATGAATCGTCGTGAACAAAACTTCCATCTTATGATTGAATAGAGCTAGCATATACCTCGATTTATCGCCACCGCCGCTTTAGCGTCAAAGGCAGTGATGGACAAACGGTGGCGCTAAATCGGGGTCTGACCGTAATTAAATGTCTTAGGATATCGGCGTGAACCTAAAGAAAACCTATCTATAATAGAGAGATCTAATAAGCCTTTAGTGAAGCTCGCTGATGATATTTTCCGGCGTCGGTATATTTTCATGTCAAAATCTGGTTGATATGCAAATTGCAAGTCTATTAATCGCTATTAGGCCTCGGAGCGGAAAGTGCGATCGCGATGCGCACCAGTGAGGAAGCGAAATCTGCAGACGAGGAGAGACTTCCCTCTCGAAACGATCAAACCCCGTCACACTCCCTCAATCTCCGCCGGTACCACACGCGTAGTAAATGAGGCGAGAATCCGCCCCTGGCCGCATCCCCTCCACCCATCTTATTGCCCATAAAGAAGAGGTCAAAGGTAGTCCACCACCTCGACATCCGAACATAACCAACCTTCCATCTCCATCGCTCCCCGACCGCTGAACTACGTTATCTCGAGCAAACCTCCTCGCGCGGACCAATGGGGACGTTACGGCGGCCGGGGATGGACTTGGCTTGGACCTTGCTCGGACGACGAGAAGAGCCTTTGCTTCAGCGATGGAAAGTTACAGGGTGATGGAAGATTACGTTATGATAGACAAGACGGAGACGAAACGGGGAACATTAAAAGGCGCACACGAAATGGTCATGTCGAAACGAATGACTTCTCTCGGGAGATTTGATCCCGAGATTTATCATATTAATATTTTATCGTGCGTTTATCGGCAGCTCGGACACGGAACTATGCAACGGCAAAAAATGATGAAAAAGCGAGAGGACGGTTTCCATGCACCGACTCGGCATAGAGGGACAGACACGCTACATATCAACCCTAAATGTTTGAAAACGATTGAAAAATGAATAATAATAATAATAAAAAGCAAAAAAGATCGTTGAAAAAAACTTCCTTGAATCTTGTTTTTTTTTTATAAAAACAGTTGCATAAATACTACATCCGTTAGGTACTGCAATTACATTAATCGCACTGGACTCGGACACTATCTTGTAAATATTATTAATCAAAGAAGGTTTTCACTTCGTAGAACGACATTACACGAATGAAATGAAACCCATTACTTAAAATTACACTTCGATTTATAATCGCGACCGGTTTCACGTAACGGTAAGTAGACTGATGATGCGAAAATGGGTCGCGGATATAAATTGAAGTGTAATTTTAAATAATGGGTTTCATTTCATTCGTACCAAGCAAATGTGGGAGGTACAGCACACGTTTTGTTTTAAAATCAGCAGGTCGGAAACCCATTGGTTTAAAAAATGAAGAATTCATTATATATCGACGCTACGCGCTAGTCACCACCAACTCTCATCCTATTTATTGCCGAAAAATAAATGAAAAATATTACTAATTATAAGAGCAATGAAAAATTACTCAGCCTACTACCTAAAAATAATGGCACTACAAACGTTGACGGAACAACAGTGTAAAAGGTGCTTTTTACCAAAACAATAAATATAACTGAAAACAACTGAGGAACTACTAAACTCATGATTAAGATATAAAAAACTAGCCAAAAAAGTTTTTGGAAACCGGTGGATTTACCTTGACCACAATTTTATTCCGGATATGAGGCGAGCTACATAATTCATTTTTGGAATTAAATTGCACACGGAGAAAACAACGGATTACTAAACTAAAGCTCCAGCTACACGCGTAAATGATCACGAATTTAACAATATTTTTAGATTCGTATGTCACAAAGGCTCCATCGAATAACACGAAGTAGTCATTCGGTAGCTTTCCCTTGAATTTTGAAGACCCATCTCACAATCACGTGATACGAGGATTATCGAAGTCAGCCCACATCTGCCAAAGATCATAAAGGAAGCACTAGGAGGAGGGGGACATGGACATGAGTCGGCAAACCATAAACCGAAGCAATCGGTGGAAATTAGAATGTCACGTGGAAGGGATTGCGGATCGGCAAGTCACCCAACGCACAGTGGGACCAAATCCGAAAAAGGGGACCCATGTATATGCATATATTACAATACTGAAAGTAAGCGAGTAAATGCCGGAAATTTCTGAATTATTAATTTGAATAATACCTGTCGTATATAGAGCGAGTTTTCCATTCAGTCTCTATATATCATGCTAACATCTTCTAGGACACAACGAACAAAACGTTCGAGCTTCCGAATCCTCTTTATAACCGAGTTATACCGTGTGTAATTTTCTATAGTTCATTTATTTAAACTATTTCAGGAAGGGCTTTTCCAGGACTTATATAATGGACAAAATATCGATAACAAAGACGATCACGTACAACCATTCTGTCGGCAGGATTCGAACCCGCGAGCATTGGGAGCCAGACACGCTAACCACCCCTCTACCAAAACCGGCAATAATATTTTTAACAGGACAAAAAGAGAACCCAGCTTATTATTTTTTGCGGTTAATTTTTTCATTATTACTACTTGCCATTTACTTGCTTTACTCATAGACTCGACTATGTACACGCAAACTCCCATTAATATTTTACGAAACGGGGAAAAATTATTTTCGCGGCAGTAAGGAAATGCGAAGGAAAATGAGGCAGATCCCGGTCTTACCGAGAGTGAAGTACAGAGGGAACGGAAGAAATAGTAACCGTTTCATATCCTTTCCACCTGCCTCCTTCCCTTCACCACTTCCATCATACGGCGACGTCGCTCCATAAAAAATGGCTCCGTCTGAATGATCGCCTCTTCACTTGACACCCTCTAACGCCACGCGGCCAAAACCCAACCCCGAATAATCGAAGCATAATGGAAGAAGGTTGGGTGGGGGTTTAATACCACGGCAGGTGATAGCGGGGTGGGATTGACCCCGACCAGTTTTTCTACGTCTAGACTTACTTGTTGGAACACTTTGAGTCGATCCAAAGGTGCGGTGCAGGTACGGGATACGCCTCCGGCGATGCCACCTGCTACCAGAGTTCGCCACCACATACCAGAATGCATTTCAGCCGATGTGAAATCATCTGGTACGTTCATATCCTCCCCGATGTCGAGATGCTGAAGAGGAAGAGTGGAGCGGGTGAAACGACACTTCATAGTACTTCGACCGTTATTACACCCTCCGTACCATCTTAAACATTTAACTACTGCAGTGAAATTACGAACACGTATCTGCGGTGCGGTCTTCCAGACCGCCACTGTTTATTAATTTATTATGATTATTTCAATATCTACATCTACAATTTGGTTCTCCACGTTAAATAATGCCATGGGTTAAGTAATAAAAAAATTATATTCACTTTGTTTGTAAAATATAAACTAGGCGGTAATTTGACACTATAATTTAGGCGGTCTCTCGCAGACAGCATCTATATAGTTAAAGGTTAAAACGTTTTCGTCAAAAAATTACGAAAATCGATGGAACGTTTTTAGACCATTCATGGATGAATAAAGCGGAATATATTCTTGAATGTGCCTAATTTATATGCCGCGAGAAATAACGCTAGTCCAAAAAATTTCTATATTCATCACATTCTAATACGTTAAAAATCAAATTCTACCATGGCTTTCCACAAATTAAATTCATAGATATATTTAACGAAATATTAATATCATCGAGCGCACGGTATCTGGTCAAAATATACATTTTTAAGCCATTCATTTAGGATACAAACACCCGGGACCGGCTATTTACAAGAACAAATTGGTCAAAGCCTCTCAACTGCCTCATCTTCTCCGGGGGGAAACCAAAACGAAGTCATTTATTTTTTAAGGCTGGACACTGAATCGTCTTCCCCTGGCGTGACGTCACTTTCATTACTAAGGCAAGAGAATTGGCGGCTGAATGAAGAGCACTCAGTTCGTTTTCTATTTACGAGAGTTAGCGGTAAACAGCACACGGCCTATCTACATCTACAAGTTACCCTGCAATTCACCTAGCGGACAAGATGGAGTTGGAAGAGTCTGGCAACTAGATGGGAACTTTGCGCCACAAAAAATCTGGCGACGATACAGCTTCAATCACTCGCATGGGCTATTATTACCTACGAGGATTAGGGGGAAGTATAACTCAAAACAACTAATTTCTGGAGCCTAGTAAAAAGTTTGGGGATATTATTTACACTATTATACGTAAGATACTCTCTTCTTTAACCTTACACATGCCAGCCGACATAATTTTTATATAGAGATCACAATAAAATTGGAAAACATTGCGCCAAGATAGGTTTTATGGCAACATGGCATCCTGAATTTTTCCAGCCCTGATCATTGAGCTGACATCGTTCTGTTTGCTAACGATCAAACGGGATAGCTACGCAAACTTATATAACTTAGAATAATAAATAACTGATTTTATCACATTTTCCGGTAGGAATAGGTGGTTTCAAAATAACGATAAGTGAGCTAAGTTACCCTATTAAGGCGATATGTAAGTATAAAAACAGGGAGAGAAAGCCAACCAGCACAATACTGTCAAAATATATTACTATTAATATTATTTACGTTATGGTACGAAAGATACTATCTTCTTTAACCTTATTACACTTGCAACCGGCATAATATTTATACAGAGTTCACAATACATTGCAAAAAATAGCGCCAAGATGGATCTTATGGCGACATGTCATCTTGAATTTTTCCAGCCCTGATCATTAACCTGACTTCGCTTTGTTTGCTAACTATCAAACGGGATAGCTACGCTAAATTAACTAACTTAGAATAATAAAGAACTGATTTTATCACGCTTTCCGAGCAGTTGGTCCCAATTATAGAACCCAATGATTGAACATTGCACTTAGAACACCCATTTATTTATATCATATTTCCATTTATTTATACGTGATTATCAACAGAAAGAAACTTACTTGTCCATCTGGAGGTTTTCGTCTGCAGTACGTAGCCAGAGTAGTTAACTGGCGCGCAAAATTCAATAAAATTCGCATCCTGAAAACACGAAACTCACGTAGACATTCAACTCGGCGTTGCTAAGGAATTTTAATGTACACGGTCGTCAAGGCGTGCAACAATGCACTTCCACCAATATAGCCGACGAAGTACATATGTATACCTATATCACCCCCCTTTATATTGCTAAAAATCTTGTCGCGAAAAGATTCTTTGTGGAACAGAGAATCAATCCTTAAATGATATTTTGAGTCAAGGGAAAATAACGTTTTACTTTCGGTCGCCAACCATCCAAGTTCAGAGATTCTCAGAGCTTCCTTTCGGTCCTCTTTTTCACAAACGGGTTTCCTCATACGCACTTCACCTTTGGTCGGTTGTTTTTTAAAAACAATTTCTGCGCGATTTCAGAGAATTTTATGAATATTTTGGATGGGAGCCGAAATTGTTATGAATTCTAATCATTGCATTTGCACGCGTATCAGTCATTAAACCAATGAAACATTTGACAGGTTGATTTTTCTGTTGACAATATATTTTAAAAATCTGGAGCAACAAATTACACCAATAATCCTATAAATACGAGGGTATAAGGATTAAAAGAAAAATAGTGGGCGGGAGATAATTTTCTAAGGACAAGTCTGAAAGTGCGTCTTTTGGAGTTAGACGACGTTGCGTTTCAACGATTCCATTCTGCAATATCTTGCAGATTCTTCACATAAGTGGGTAATTTACACCATTTAGGGGCTTTTGATTTAATAAGAGAGAGAGAGAGAGAAGCAATGTTGGATGTGGCTAATTTGCGAAATTTTTCGTCAAGCAGTTTATCAATTAACTGGTTGGTATATCCATTCTTGTTGGATATATATTTAATGATCTCCAATTCTTTGTTAAAATCAGAGCTGGATATGGGAATGCTTACTGAACGGTGTAGCATGGCATGATAAACTGCAAGTTTGTGAGATAATGGGTGGGAGAAATCAGCAGGAATTACTTGATATGTATATGTTGGTTTTCTGTATATTTCAAAATGATGCTTATTATTATGAATTGTGATGCTTAGGTCAAAAACGTTTAATTTTTTGTGAATTGAGTTTAAAAATATAAGATAGGAATTTAAATGTCGATGGCTCACGGTCCAACAGCATAGAACATCATCGACGTATCTGAACCAATAAAAGATATGTTTTATAGAATGGTTATTGGAATTAAATTATATTGATTCTAAATCATCCATAAAAATGTCTGACAGTAGGGGGGAGACAGAGGAGAGCCCATTGCTAAACCTTCTTTTTGCTGATAAAATTTTCGATGATGACTGGTAGAGCGCTGCACAGTAGCATTCAAGTCAACCGTAGTTGACATTCCGCATTTCCACATAATGAAAAACCAAAGCCAAGATGGCGCTTCTCATAGCGACATCAGTTGATCATTTAAAATTTGAAATTCATTTTTTTAATTACGAGAAATACGGTACCTGAATTATACAAAATAATTTCTATTGCAATATAATAAAACGCTAATTTTTCTTATTTGAAAATTAATTATAAAAAAATGAATATTTTCTAAAAACAGAAGTGACACCTATTTTACGTGGAAGAAACTGTCGATATTTCGTATTTACAAACTCTAATAAAGATAATCGTTATTGCGCTCTATATTCCAATTAAAACTTTATTCTTGATTAATTGTATAATTTGTATGTATATTTTAAGGTATTCTTTAGATATTTAGCGCTAGATGTAGCACGAATATGAAACTTCTTTCGTAAATGAGCAGATCGTACTTCAAAAGAGTGTTAATCTTGCATGGATTATTTAACAACTTCATAAAATGGAACCATTATTAACGTTAGTAAGAGGGACTACTCCTGAATCTTCGATAACTGCCAGCATTTACTTGAATCAAGAATCATCGTCTATGTGATGGATCGCAAATTTATTTTTAGGAATGAACCATATTAATATGAGCTATTGCTTTGATGTGCCGAAATAGCAATCTAAATCGTTTTCTTATCACAATCGTAATGAAATATTACATAACATCAGTTATTTATTTTGAAGGTCTGCTTTAGCTTCATAAAATCTTTGGGCATTTTCAAAACTGGAGGAACTTTGAGGTATAATGAACCGATTCGCTACATTGCGAGATTATTAAACTTCCGAACGAGGCTAATATTTACGTGAAGTCCATTTCATCCAAAATGCGACGATCTGAATTAGAATTCCGTTTAACTCAGCTGAATATTCTCCAAATTTCATTATTAATCGATAATGCTATACGTTTTAATTTAAAGCAAGGTTTAAAAATCTCACGTTCACCTGCCAAACGACAAATACTGTGGAATTTCCGTGTCGAAAGTCTATAGGAATGGGATATTTTCTATACGTACCGAAAACTGTGGGCTTAGTTGTCTATCGGAATACAACTATTGCCCAGTTTCATCATCCTGGCCAGTAATAAGGAGTTAAGTTTATGCATTCTTTTTCAGCTATGTGATTATTTTCCAACGAGCGACAAATAGAGTAAACAAGAACATCGGGTGGGAAAAAAGGAATTTCGGAGGAAAAGGTAACAGCTGGGAGGGAAGGATTCGGCCACGGTGGGTCTGTTAAGGGCAGGTTACACGTGCCGCTAAGTCATACGTTATTGGGAAGCCCTCCTGGTCCAATTGGAATACGAAAAAATGAGTGCAGCATTGACGTCCAGCCGCGTTGTTCGGTGGGCATCGGACGCAAGCGAAAGCAGTTCAATGCGATAGATGTCCTTACGTTTGCATATTCAACTCGAGCCACAACTCGGAGAGATTCAGATACTCCCTCATTTTAAATATTATGACTTAAAACTTTTTAATTGATAATCGCCATTTGTCGCAAATTCTCGTGGGATATGCATATTCGTAATCCTTTAAATGCACTCGTAAAGAACTAGCTTTCATCGGAAGTGATGCTAAATATTGGCGAAAATACGGAAGAAGCGTATGAACGTTCTTTGATTTTGCAAAGCGTCAGTTCTTTATTAAAGGATTAGGAGGGTACCTATGTGAATTTGTATGATGCCTCTAGGATCGTATGCAATATAATGATTAGCGCCCGGGGATAAAATGTCTATTACGATAATGCAATGGAAACCCCTAAAACCCTGTAGGGCGATTAATAATCCAAGAAAGTGGGCGGGAGAAACTCCGACATATTGCAAGGTCGCAACTTCATGATAGCTAAAGGTGACACTATGGGAATAATGTTAACGCCCACGCATATCGAAAGACACAACCACGATAATAAAATGCGTGTCATCACATCGAGTGCTGCTGAGGGCAGAGGAGATACACGATCGGGCTCGTGTAATTTTTTGTTTGTTCAGGGAGGCCATTGTTAAAACCATAAACGAAATCCATTTTAATACTTATTAAAATATTTGATACTAGGGAGTTGCGAATTTTCCATTCCATGCTCACATAATGCTGACGAATCACACCTAATAATCGACATTCATTTGACCTAATGAAAATCTGTCGTTCATTTCTACCTCCACCCAATATCTTACATATAGCGTCACTATTTTCAATTAATTAGAAGCGCACCCCTAAGTTATATTTTTCGAAGAATTATTGGGGATCATAATATGAAACTGAAATTAATTACCTTGCATGCCGAAATGCAGACGTCTCCAAGATGAGGAGGTAAGCACTCAGTCAGGCAGCGTTTAGGGCATTGAGGGGTGTTTTAGAAGGAAAGGAAAATAGAGGGAGAGGTAATGGTCAAATAATGCGTGCGTACGTGCGAGTACGACAGCCGCAAACCTTCTAGGAAATTTCTGGTAAGAGAAGAATGTATTTTCTTGAAGTTTGAAGGTAAATATGTCCTATTGAGAGAACTTGGATATTAAACAAGTAGTTCTGGAAAGCCCTAATACGCCTTCTTTCCTTTCAATACAATTTTAATATATCACAAGTAGGGGTTATATATGTTTTTCCGTGGTACAGCAGTGCTTTTCGTCACCTCGCCCTACAAACGAAATTTCTTTGAAATCCGTTCTGCCAATACCTTCCAAATTCATAGTTACAGAAACATTCTAACCTTGATATCATGGTAGCCCTGTTTAATCGACCCGGTTGAAATACGACATTTTGTTTATTTATTATGTTATGTTATGTTTATATTAAAAGTATTAAATTTGGTTCAAATTGATGAGAATAGTTAAACACAAATACTTGTAAAAATAATATTTTATCCGTTGTATTGTGGCAGCCTTGCTTTCCATATCTACAGTAAACATCTTGAAATTGCTATTTTATATTGCACCCCTGCTTCATACAAACCTTTGTCAAAATCGGTTTACCTAATTCCTTCCAAATTCATAATTGCCGAAAAGATTAAGTTGGTGGAATACGTCCCTCCGATATCCAGGAAAAGTTGCGAAAAGTAGGTAGGTGTTTCGGATACAAAGCAGCCTTCGTCATTGGCGATTCATCTACCATCTATCATTACTTACTTCTCCATACCATTGAGTTGACTTGTCACATTCTCACGTTTTGCATCAATGTTACCACACGAAAATGAAAATTTTAACAATTAAAAATTATTTTAAGACAATATCATTTACCAAACAATGAAAATGATCTTATTCACAAAACTCTCTCGCAGAATACCTAATTGTTTAATCGAAGATCATTTTACACTTTTCTTTGAATAAATTGTTAAAAACACTGCCGTATGCGAGCAGAAGTATCTTAGGCAGTCATCGCAGATATTATTTTCAGTTTGTAATATTATTTATATGAAACGTGATGGTTTCTGAAGCAGGAAGGCCGAATGCCGTAGAGATGTAGGGCTGCACGCTAAAATTCAAAGAATATGAATGACAGGTACAAAGAGACGTCGATTCCCATATTGTACGGAAAAGTAAATCATAATTTCACCGAGAATCAGGATGTTACTCGAGGTTAATGCCATAATTGGTCCGAGTTGCTGTCAAGATTATGTTTCCCGCGTCATGATGCCGTTACGCTAATTGTTCCTCCATCTCTCATCTATAATACCAGGGGATCCGCGGGATGTTTGGCCTCGCTCAAGCCGCCTTGGGCTGGTGGGGGGAATCACGTAGGTAGGTGTTTCGGATACAAAGCAGCATTCATCATTGGCGATTCATCTGCCATCTATCACGTTCAATATTATTATCGTCTTCGTAGTTCTCCTACAGTGTGGATGTAAAATTTGATTGGAATTGAAAGCGCTGCCCTGGGAAATAAAATATGAATGAAAGAAATGTAATTTCAAGAATCGCACGAAATACCGGACTAATGGCAAATGAACCTGAGCCTTGTCTCCTCGTTGAGACAAAAGTTATAGCAGGACAGACAAACGGATAATCAAGCAAACAGACCAAGTGCACAGGGATTCAACATATGAGACCGCGCCAACGCAAATTGCGTGCCTCTGGGGTACATTTTAGGGAAATTTTTATTAGGCGTTTTCTTCGTTGTTTGATGTTTTCTGTGTGTCCGCTAAATTTCGTTTTGATTGGATAAGACTTAAAAATTAGCTCAGGAACTATAAGTGTGGTGTTCTAGAAAAACTATTGGCAGTCGTCTCTTAAGTTATATGAACATGCACACGAAATTTTGCGAAAATAAAAAAATCGAGATAGCAGTTATCGTAGAACAGACAATGACGATTCATATGCTACAAGAATTTTATTTTAATTTTACAGGGTACTAACTAGAAACTGATGACAATATCAGAGATTCTGATTTTATTGTAAACGTTTACCTACTATGGGCTACATAAACGTTTTATTTTTCATGAATTAAACGCGTTCAAAAAGATTTGATTTACAAAATTTAACCCACCATAGATACATCTCTCCTGGAATCTGGTAGAACTTGTTCGGGAGCCCAGAATCTTTGTAATGATGTAATTTTCAGCTTTACTAATGTTTTTACCTTATATTACGTTGAGATTTTGGTAGAATCTAATTCAATGAAACGATACTTAATGCATAAATCTTCTCTTTATACAGAACCATGTTGGTTACCAAATCTGACGGGCCAGTGACGGGTCGCCTGATTTTTATTACAATTTAAACCAATCTAGAAACATTCACCATTGTTTTAGATTTCTTTTCAAAAGTAAATGAGGTTGGCGGAGAAATAAGCAGTGCATCATGTCAAGGCGGAAATTTCAGTATACACCAATTTTAATTACTCACCTAAAGATTTCAATGCCTTTTTCTGTCAAAATCAGACCTTTTGGAGACTGCTAGAGTAGTTCAAAATACAAATTCAAATTACATAAATGAAGCACGGCTTTTGAAGTAATGCTATTTTTACGAATTTGTTAAAACAAAATTAAGGTTAAACATTCATATATTTTGTAAATGATAAATAAACCAAATTTTATGGTTCTCATTAGCTTTTTTTAACCTACAGAATATCTCGCTATTAACTTCCGGAATCAACAGTTTACAAGATGGCAACTGTAAATTTAACAATAAAATAAATATTAAATATCATTATATGTTTCCCAATAATTAAATAAAATAGTTTCATTGCTCACACCCGGTTTTTTGACCTAGATAAAATTCTCCCGGTTTCTCCCGAAATTTGCTATTCATTCGGTGGAAATCTCTCGGAATCAACTACTCATGAGGTGGCAACCCTAGTTTCCTGTTTCTAGGAGCAAATTTTCAAGACGTCTCTTGTGTGAAGAGAAAATATTATCTGTAATTGTAAGAATTTCAGAAATCAGGGACGTGAATTCCATAGGAGTAAAATGAGCATCAACCGACTTGAATCAGCACATCTGAGAAAATATCAAAAAATGAAATTTAATAACAGCGGAAGAATGAAATGCGAGATATAAAAGGAAATAAGGAGGAAGGGACTCACCCAGGGTTGCCACCTTATGAGTAGTTGATTCCGGGAGATTTCCTTTTCATGAGTAGAAAATTCCGGGAGAATCCGGGAGTATTTTCTCTAGGACGAAAAACAACTAAAGTGACCAATGAAACTTATTTTATTTAGTTATTAGTAAAATCAATAATGATTATTTAATCTCGTTTTATTTTTAAAGTTAGAGTTGTCACGTTGAAAACGGCTGATTCCGGGCGATATCCATATGAATAGTTAACGGCGATATCGTTTGTAGGTTAAAAAACACCTAATGAGAACATAGAATAATTGTATTTTTTATTTAGAAAATATATTAATATATAACGTCAGTTTTGTTTTATTATATGAAATATAATAAATAAATCTTAAAAATAGCATTACTTCAGTAGTAATATTTCATTTGAATTTGTTATTCGAACAACATCGAGCAGTCTCCAAAAGATCTGGCTTTGATAGTAAAAGGGCATGGATATCTTTAAAAGAGTATTTAAAATTGGTTCATACGTGAATTTCAGTCTTGACATGGTCCACATTTAATTTTCTTCGAACTTCACAGCACAATTCGTTAATAGCATTGAACAACGGTCACAAGCTGCGGTGGATACTGAAGCTTAAAACAGAAGCGTTACACTATTATTTAATACTCCGTCATCTCCATTTACTTTTGAAATGAAATCTAAAACAATATTGAATGTATAATAATTGGTTTAAATAAAAATCAGACGAACCTTTATTGGCACGTTAGCGTGGTAACCAACATGCTCCTGTATAAAGAGCATATTTGTACATTATTTATTGGCATCAATGGATAGGATTCTATCAAAATCTCAAATTAGTACTAGGTAAATTCAATTTCGAAGATTTTGGGCTGCCGGAAAAGTTCTACCAGATTCCGGGAGAAATGTATCTAAGATTGGTTAATTCCGGGAGGCTCCCAGAATTCCGGAAGAGGTGGAACCCCAGACTCAGCGCCTCAGTGCCACTCGGGACGAATGTGGCGCCAAGTGTTAGTTAAACCTTTCTCTCAGATAACTGTACTAAATACTTTTTCAACGTTTAGGAGAAATTGGTTGAGTTACACGAACGAATCGATATCGAATAAAGGAGTAAATTATGGAACTGTTTTAATATAATTAATTACGTGAGTCGGTCCAGTAGTGTGACGTTGCTCGCGATACAGCTTCTGGTTAGGTCTCACGCATGGCTTCGACTTTAGTGATCGGTATTTGTAAGTTTCATTTTCCGGCAGCCCGCGGACCACCTGAAAGATACTCGAGGCCCACCAGTGGTCCGCGGAGCACACTTTGAGAACCGCTGCGTTAAAGTAGCTGTATTCAAACATTACAAAGCCGAGGACCCTCAACGACGAGAACTATCTTCGCCCCTAATTCTGTACCATCAATTTACCGCATAAAAACAATAACAATACCTACTGGACATACAATTGCAATTGCAATTTTCTCGTTCGGCGGCGTTTGTTGTTGTATGACAAAATTTGAAAAATGCCCAAGATGAAAGCACGTTAACCCGTAACCACAGGCATCGGTCTCTCAGACCACACGAAAAATTTCAATAGTCTATTTTATGGTCCATGGATCATTTAGGCCTTAGAGGTTTTGTTTAGCTTTGTATCCTGGAGGTGGCTTTGTTTACTTCACGGTAGTTGCCTTCTAGCTTTGGAGCTGTGCGTACTAGAGCGGGTTTAGTTTCGTTGCCGGTCTGAAAAACCGCTTGCCTGAGTCCACGTAATTTTTTTCGGGACAGTTCTTTCACACGGTTTCGGAAATTTCCTACGACATGTTGCAGTTATACCGTCCTGGACCGTCGCACGTCCAAAAATGAAAACCAAAACTGCCTTCCAATGTTTAATTTGTAGCAGCTCAATATATTTGAAATGTTCAGCACCCGCTTGAGGAGAGAGAGCGTGAGAGGGGGAGGGGAGGGCGTTGAAAAGGGAGTGGGATGGGAAGGGGGGGTTAAGGGGAGAGGAAGGGGAGTGGGAGGAGAGGGTGGGAGAGTGGAGGGAGAGGAAGAGGGAGAAGGGGAGAGAGCGGGGTAGAGGGGGAGAGAGATAGAGACAGAAAAAAACCAAATGTACTATATATTGAAAATAATTATGTGCGGTTAAGTATTTTATAGCGAAATTTATTTCTTTGTCTAACAATTTCTATTCACCCAAAACCATTTTTACACTCCGTACCACTCAATCATGTTAATTTAATATTTATTGCTTAATTTTTAGTGCATATAAAAGTTGGTGTCATTAATTTGACTTTTCAAGATATTTCTAAAGGCTCAAGACTACTTAAAAAAGTTGTCCAGTATTGGAAAGTACCAGAACTTGGGTGACATTCGTGGTACCGCAAACAGCAACCAAGTTTTGAGAAGAGGATAAGTGAACACGAATTATATTTTGAATGGCTGTCACCCATTTGCTACTTCACGAAACATCTCTTGGAAAACGCTCATAACAGTACTTTTTACCATATGTTAACGACTTTTTATGCCAAAGGCAATAGATTTTTTTCTGGAACAATCAAAATTTATTCATTTTTTCCTCACTATCGAGTTTGTATTAAAAAGAATTCTCCAATCCATTCCGAAAACACCATTGAAAGAATTCCTTTTGGTGACTTTATGGCGAGATATTTTCTATTTTCCTCCTCCTCTCTCCACCATACCTCTTTCCCATCTGTCTTTTTGTTTGATTTGTCATTCTTAACCGCCCCACTTCAGCCGTCCTCGGCTGAGGGGTGGTCAGCGTGTCTGGCTCCCAATGTTAAAGTCGCCCGAGTAAAATAGTAAAAGGTGCTTGCATACTCACCTTGAAAAAACATTCATTTTTTAGAGACACATTTCGTCATTGGAAATATATTTTTAATTCTAAAGATTTCACCTCTTAACCGATTTTCATTCTTTCCTTGTGTAACTATAATGTAGTAAACCAATCCCTAAATTTTGCAATTTCAAGAATATTATACTTTTTTCACAGTAGGATACTAAAACCACACATTTTTGCCAAATTTTAAAGTTGTACCCTATCTAGTAGAGAAATAATGTTTATCTATTTGTTTAAATTTTAGATAATTATAACGGCCGCATCAACATATTGATGGAGATTTTTATTTGGGTATGTGCACCAAGTTCAAAATAACTTTAAAATTTCCGCTTCAACACGACATTATTTTTTTTTCGCGATTCTCAAATATTAAAACAAATACTACACAACCCATATTCTACACATGAAAATTATCACCACCTGATGTTACTTGGTTGTCCTTTGTACCTTGATGTGGTAGAAGGGCTTGAGCATTTCAAGGGGCAACATTTTGTCGTTGTCAAAGAGAGGATAACAAGGTAGGAAATTTAACACCACATTTGAACAAATACAAAGTCTCAAAATTAAAACACAAATTTATTAGTGTAATATTGTAAACACTGGAAACTGTATTGGGTACTCAGTTTCAGCCAGAAGTTACAAGATAAAAATATTGATGATACATTGGTCATTGATTCACAACAGTTATATGCAGGCAATTAACAATGTAATGCTTATTGTAAAAGAGCTTGTTGGAATGACTTGAAAGTAGATTTAAATGCAACCTTAAAAGGCATTGATGTATAATATTGTACAATTAAGACATGCGATTAAACAAGATTTTATCTTTTGTGTATAACAGCTTGTAACTTGTTTAATCTATGTGAAAATCCTTCTTTTCTTCGGGTTGACGTTTCTGTTTAATTAAGGTTAAAATTTAATTTTGTGAAATGCACAAAAGATATTTAGATGCTTAAGCATTGACAGTATATGGAATATAGTGGAGTACATTATAATTCTTAACTAAAATTACACTTAGTCAAGGAACACACAACAATCAATGCTAAGTGTTCTATCTGTTCTTTTTTGAGAATTTCACAATAATGAAAATTATGTGTGTTATTAAATACCCTCGACCATCCTATACTGCCAGAAGGCTCAAATAAATGTAACTGTTGCTTGACATCACAGCTTTTGGGAGTTCATTAACCACTTTCCTGGTATCATTTACCCACTTTTGGTTATTCATGAAGGGATAATTTATATATGCGGAGATATTAATTTAATAAAAATAAATAAATGCACTAGTTAATGCATCAGAATATGCTGAAATCTTTTCAACACAACCTACTCATAAGTAGATGCATGTAGAAGGTGAATGTTTTTTATTAGATAGTTATAACAATGTCGACTATTGCTTGGCACGACATTCAAGATTCAGCCATCAGATAATTTGCGTAATACTTTAAAACTGTAAAAAATCAGCCTGAGCTCTTAGATAATACAAAAAAACTATATAGTATATAAAAAATAAATAGACAGGTATTATACAGAAGATTTTGAAATAAAGACGATGTTTTTCACTAAAGAGCCTATCAAAATCACATCCACACAAAATAATTATGTTGTCAGCAAAGATGACCAAAAATGCTAAAACACTCAAAATTGCTTCAGTCATAATTAACAGGCTAAAGCCTTTTTCTTGTATGAAGAAATTATACAAATGATTTTCTTTCTGTTTACCAACAGAATACTTATGGATGCTGGTGGAGGTTTTCGGGTTTCGATGCGTTGGCGGCATTTCTGGCTCTAGACGTTTCGCAGACATTGCAGTCTGCATCTTGAGGAGACGAAGTGAGATCAGATGGTAGGGATCTGCTTTTATATCCACTCGGCCTTCCTAGTTTAACCGTTGTCCATCGCTGATTGGATCATTCGAGTTGCTATCCTTTTCTCTTTGGTGGTTGCTCCAACGTATTTTCTTCCCTTTCACGTTTCCGTTGGAAGAGTCGCTTCCATGTTGCGCTGATGTGCAAACCGTCGTCCCGGTTTAAAGTGACTGGATGTTTTTCGATTTCCATAGCTTCGCGAATTAACCTCGGAAAATATCGATCTTCTTTCGCGAGCAATTTCGTTTCCCCGAGCCTGTTTTTATGTACCGGGCCGCATGTGAAGTGCTCCGCTATGGCCGACTCCGTCCAATTCTTGTTCATCATGGCCCGATTATGTTCGCCTAAGCGCCAGCGAATGGATCGTCCCGTTTGTCCTACATATACGTGTCCGCAGCTGCATGGAATCCTGTTGACTCCTTCAGATGATAGCGGGTGGAGTGCATCTTTCGCAGACGGGAGTTCTTCTTTTATTTTTCTTAGCGTGTTTGAACGGACGACGATATTTTCTTTTCGTAGAACCCTGTCTATGCGTTCTGATGTCCCGGCGATGAAGGGAATTTTTGCGTAGGCTGTGGGCTTTTGTCGTTCCACCGAAGGTTTTTGTTTCGGTTTTATGTTCCGCCGGATGAAGGGGTGACTGTAGCCATTATTCATAAGTGCCCTTCTTATATGCTCTTCTTCGTCTTTTAGCGACTCGGGATCGGAGACCGTGTTTGCTCGGTGCATCAGGGTCTTGATTATTGATGCCTTCTGCTGAGGATGGTGATGAGAGGCAGCATGCAGGTAACGGTCAGTAAGCGTTTTTTCCGAAATACGCTGTTTCCAAGGCTTCCGTCAGGTCTCTTCTTCACCATGACGTCGAGAAATGGTAGGGTGCCGTTCTCTTCGACTTCCATGGTGAACTGGATGGCTGGGTGGACTTGGTTGAGTTGACGGTGGAACTCATGAAGTTTATTTGTCCCAAAGGGCCAAATGACTAATGTGTCATTCACGCGAAGACTAGTACCCCTACGGAAAGACCGGAAACTTAACAGAAATTTATCAGATTAAATGGACTTAAATGAAAAAATTGCATATAAGAAATCAAACTTATTACCATATATCACACATTACGAGAGTACAAAGTCATTATCAAATTACATAACAGTGAGGTATTTTTACATAAATATTATACAATCAAGATATAAAAATGAATTATTGTAACAGAATTTTATAACGTTAATACCTTTTATGCATGAAACGTATTTAAAGGAAATTCACGTGGACGACGAAAAACGTCAAACTTTCACGTCATGAATGAATTTGTGGATCAAGCAAAAATCTATTTGTAAAGTGATTTCTTCGGCCCTGGAACACATTCTCTTTCTGTTGCACCTGTAAAGAGAGCGAAAATGAATTTCTAAGAATGTCAATCATTGAACATGCTAAACCTAATGAAATTGATGGAGGAGGCAATGGGCATGCTTCAAATGTTGCAATAAATGTAAAATAAGGCAAATGCGCTTACGGCCCATAAACAATGTTTCTATGATGATCACATTACCATTTGTAAAATTAAACACATCACATTGCACTAGAAAATGTCCACTTTATCTATAATTTATTCCAAGCACAGTTGTATTTGCTGACGTTTACGTGTTCACAGCAGTTACAGTTAGACCATTTAAGATCTATATGTATTCATCATATAATAAGGAAAACATTTGATATAGAGATCTCAATTTCTCGATCGAAAAATATATACATATTTCTAAATGTTTTGAAACAAAGAAGAATTATGTCTAGGATTATAAACAAATGCATAATGAGAAACAAGAAATATTCAAGTTAACAATTTCTGCAAATTCAAAATATTTCAAATTAAAACAATGAGACATCGCTATGGTACACTTATTTCATTCTATTACAAGCACAATTCTATCCTCTGGCATCTCTGTTGCAGTTTAACTTATAAAACTCACTATAATCTACTGATAACCGCGAGAAGTTTTATACAGAAATTTCAGTTACTCAATCTAAAATTACTGCTTATTTTGTGAACTGACACGAACCATATTCACGGCCAGGGCAATGGACGACACAGTTAGGTGAAGTAAGCGAGGCTTAACACCTGAAAATGAGAAATATTTCCTCTCAAAATGCTTCTCGTACACAAACAAAAGAGAGAAATTTCTTTCCTTCCTTCCTAGAAGATATATCCATTGGAGGTATCTGTTAAGAAAATATAAAGGCATTCTCACAAAACGAATTAACATAACTATTCGTAGAACTAGTTCGTTAATTTTTTTTTCAAAAATATATGACATTTTTAAGATTTACCTGTTGATTGGACATCAGAACAAAATCATTCCGTCACGTTTTCTTAAACAGTGATGAATGCATATCTACTATATATCTACTTGACAAAATCAGAGTAACTGACAACCTCTCAATAAGCAATGGCCAACTTTTTTCAAGAAAAATGGCCGCTGTTCCGTTACGATACACAAGGAACGTGTGGCGCTGTGGTGATGCGGTAGAGAGAGAGAGAGAGAAATAGAGGGAGAAAATGAGAGAGAGAAAGCCGACTGCGACTGCAGCGTCTTTCGCGGACACCTTAGCATGGTGAACTACGTGTAAAAGCTGGGAATCTATTCTCCCATAAGAGTTTCATACCCCTGCATCCACGTAACGCAGCCAGCATGAAGGTTGAGGACCACATGATACTAGCGCCTTAGACTCGAAATGCTCCATATATAGATTGGCTATGACGGGGGAGAGAGGACAGCACATATCTGCTCCCTCCTTCTGGTCGTAAAACTGTCCGTTCCACAGGAAGCAGTTGTTGGTGAGGCAGAATTCTGTTAACTACGGATAGTCTGCCGGCAGTCCATGATGTATAAGCTCCTTCAAGATTTCGATGGAGTCCTTTATAGGAACCTTAGTGAAGAGTGAGGTCACGTCAAAGCTTACTAGAATATCGTTCTCCGATACTTTCATGTCGTTTAGCCTTTCTATGAAATGTGCTGAATTCTTCACGTGCGATTCCATTCCGCCTACGTACGTCTGTAAGCTGCGTGCGAAGTATTTTGACAGCCGATATGTTGGGGAGCCGATGGCGCTGACGATGTGTCTCAGAGGAACGTCGTTCTTGTGTATTTTTGGTAACCCATACAGTCGTGTAGGCCTGGATGATGACGGCAGTAGGTTACTTTGGTTTTTATATGTATAGAGGGTTTCTTAATCAGCTCTATGTTTTTCCTTTCGGTTTTTATCGTAGTTTCGCCTTTGAGTGTGGAGTAAGTTGGATCGTCCAGCAGATTGCGGATCTTCTCGTCGTAATCCTCCGAGGAGATGATTAAGGTGGCGTTTCGCATATCTGCCGGTAAAATCAAGATGCTTTTGTTGTTTTTCAAAACTTTGCTGGCCTGTCTTTTGGCTGTTGAGATGTTGGAGGATGGTGGTCTTGCTTTACGAATAATATGCGCCACCTCAGATTCAGAATTCAGAATTCAGATTTCGGATGGCCGCTTCCACTCCCAGACAATTTCTTCATTAGGTATTTTGTTGGGAGGAATAGCGATGTTCAGACATTTCGCTAAGACTGATTTTGCTGCATCGGAGAAATTGATGTCCGTTAGGTTGTAAATCATCTAGTCGTGGCTCGGCGTCGGATCTGGATGTTGATTCTTATGGAGATTTTAAAATTTCTTACTCTGCTTATCCTTGAAAGACCACTGGGTTTTGGTTGAGGTGGTGGTGATATGGTCACTTTGTTCTCAGTCTTCGTGAGACATAACGGAGGCGAGCTCTAGGTGGTGATGGTAGAGATTATGAGCGCATTGAAGAAGCGCGTAACTCGTGGAGCGTATGCGTTTACGCAGGAGTGCTTGGCCTGTTGAAAAAGGCGAGTGATGACTAAAGTTTGCACTTCTGTTTGTGGAGACGCTCGAATCTCCTTGAATTCCTCTGGATGTTCTCCCCGTAGAGGGATATCAATTTGAGTTGAAGGCTTTCGCAGCGTTGCTGAATGCCGGTGGAGGTTTTCGGGTTTCGCTGCGTTGGCGGCATTTCTGGCTCTCGACGTTTCGCAGACATTGCAGTCTGCATCTTCAGGAGATGAAATGAGATCCCGTCAGCTGTATGAATTTGCCTAAGTGAGAGCTTTCCACTACTGTGCGGTTAAGCTTTCAGTGGTTGGGCTGGGAGGTAGCAGAATGCTAATTGGACAGGTCCACTCGCTGTATGTAGAATGGCGGCTGTAGCTTCCGATGTCTTTTCTGAGGAATCGTTACTTCATATGCTGAAATGTCCTCTCTAACAAGGATGGCTGTTCCTCCTCCTAGTCTGCCCTCCCTGTCTGTTCGAAAAACCTAGAATCCGGGTGCCGCCCATTTCCAAGATGGCTTAAGGTGTGTTTCGTGTATAAGAGCTACTGTGACGTTGTTTCCCTGGAGGAAAGCTAGCAGTTCAGGTGTTTTTGTTCTTATACCACCGTTGCAGTTCCAGGTGATAAGGACAATTCCGGAGAGCTGGGTGTTCTTATCCATGCATTGTCAGTATTTGACCGGACAGTTGGGCAAGCACTTGTCCAAGGGCCGCGATTTGTTTCTGCAGGACTGACGCTAGGGACTGCAGTGATGTAAGGAGGGAGGTTAGGGCCGAATCCGTTGTCGGGAGGAAAGGTGGATTATCTGTAGTTGGTTCAGGTTGAGGTGGTATCTGTCTGTGGCGAAGGGTGACGTTGGGTTCCTGTATCGTCTCGCCGTTTGTGGCTGCGGGATGTGGTGGAGTGGTGGGAAGTCCGAATTTTGGTGTGGATGTGCTGCGTTCTTTCTTTTGCTGCCCCAGGCGTTGCCTCTTGGAGCTGGTTCCGGTACATAGGCAGGGGGTGCTTGCTGGGGCTGAGAGGTTTCCAGCGATCCAAACCATTTCCTTGCCTCTCGTTGGTCTTATAGAAGGCGGGGTGTGGGCCTCCACAGTTACAGCATGTGGCAGGACCATCCTCCTTTTTCTTCGGGAAGGTTTTCCCCTGGTGGGGGCCGGCACAGTTATAGCATCGAGGTTCCGCTGTGCAGAACGTTGATGAATGTCCGAAACGATTGCATTGGAAGCACTTCTGTGGTTCTTCATGTCGGTATCGTAGAATGTGGACTCAAGAATTCCCGATGGAAGTCCATCGGAGGAAATCTTTTGGGTCCCATCCTTGGGCTGTGGCGAGGGTTGATACTACGAATGTCCCTAGGGGTGATTTGTAAGCTCGGCGAATCTGACGATTGCGTAAGACTGGAACCTTCATGTCCTCCAGAATTTCCTTGAGATAAGATTCTTCCATTATTGTATAAAGCCCTCTTATGGTAAAGCTAAGGGTTTTTTCCTCTTTGGTTCCCCAGGTGGAGAACTGTGCTTGTTCTTCTCTTAACATAGTCTGCACACTTTTGTGGTCTTCTATATTGGTTAGCTGTAGCCTGGTATAGTGCCTACGTGATGTCACTTGGAAAGAGTGGTCCTTTATGACACTCATGACGGCTGTTATAAATTGTCGGAAGTCTGCCAATTCATATAATAGAATTGCTGGCGGCTTAGGTAGACATGTCTGGGATGGCTCGGCGGGAGGGGAGCTGGAAGCAGGCCCCGGAGTGACGTCTGTATTAGCGTCTCTGAGGAGCGGGTCGTAGCGGTTGTTGGTTTCTACCGTTTAGTGTTGGACGGCAATAGTCTCGGCAGCGGTGAAGTATGGCTTAAATTTCGTCTTCCGCTTCTTCTTTGGCTGTTGAAAGGTGCCCGTGTCAATGGACTTTCTAGCTCGTGTATCAGCATCGAGTGTGCCTCCCTCTTGGATAGGGGCTAGTTGTGAGTTATCGTTGTTGTTTTGGCCCTTGAAAAGGCCTTCGTCAGTTGGTTTTCCTTGGCTTGGTGTGCTGTCAAGAATTACTAGCCGGTCTTTCGAAGTCAGATTTTGGGAGTCAATTTTCCGGTCGTTTGGACCGGCGTCATTCTTAAAATCTTTTCCGATGAGGATGTGTTTGATATTACTGGGTAATGATGTATCGACGTTCGTCCTAGGAGGAATCGTCCTATGTTGTACCTTTTTTGCCGGCGGTGATCTGAGCAGCGATATTTCGCAGAGCGGGTTTAAAGTTGAGGGGGCTGAAGCCCTTCCCCTCTAGCCTACCAACTGCCACCTGTCCGAATATTCAAAAGAACACGATGTGCGGGTGAGAAGGTGGACCTATGTTAGCCACCCCCCGCTGCAAGAGAGAAATTGTGACCGTGCAAGGTTCCCCCAGGTGCTCCGCTCGCAGCAAGGCGTGCGGTTTACCCCTGAGTAGATCCTGGTCACGCTTAGAAGGCCCTGGTAGGTCTGGGCCACAGCGGATTACAGTACTTCCTCCCCAGGGGGAGTTTTCCAAACACCAGCCAGAGCAACGGAATAGCTAGAGGAGTTCGTTATTGCTGAGTCGCTGACCAAAAGCCGGCGAATGATCGATTGATTGATCGATCAATGTTTTCGATGAGCCGAACGATGAGATCCGATGGTAGGGATCAGCTTTTATATCCGCTCGGTCTTCCTAGTTTAACCGTTGTCCATCGCTGATTGGCTCGTTCGAGTTTCTATCCCTTTCTCTTTGGCGGTTGCTCCAACGTATTTTTCTTCCCTTTCACGTTTCCGTTGGAAGAGTCGCTTCCATGTTGCAAACCGTCGTCCCGGTTGAAATTGAATGGATGTTTTTCGATTTCAATAGCTTCGCGAATTCACCTCGGAAAATATCGATCTTCTTTCGCGAGCAATTGCGTTTCCTCGAGCGTGATTTTATGTCCCGGGCCGGAGGTGAAGTGTTCCGCTATGGCCGACTCCCTCCATTTCTTATTCATCATGGCCCGTTTATGTTCGGCTAAGCGGCAGCGAATGGATCGTCCTGTTTGTCCGACGTATTCGTGTCCGCAGCTGCATGGAATCCTGTAGACTCCTTCAGATGTTAGCGGGTCGAGTGCATCTTTCGCAGACGGAAGTTCTTCTTTTACTTTTCTTAGCGTGTTAAAACGGACGACGATATTTTCTTTTCGTAGAACCCTGGCTATGCGTTCTGATGTCCCGGCGATGAAGGGTATTTTTGCGTAGGCTGTGGGCTTTGGTCGTTCCACCGAAGGTTTCTGTTTCGGTTTTAAGTTCCGCCGGATGAAGGGGCCGCCAACGCAGCGAAACCCGTAACCCTCCACCAGCATTCAGCAACGCTGCGAAAGCCTTCAAGTCAGATAGAATACTTATGAATTTAAACAAAATTTCTTTATATAAATAAAACATCCTTATCAAGTCGTATTCCCTCCTAAGGCCTGTCGACACATTTCATAAACCACATAGCTGATGCCAACTGCAGGGACCACTTTCATGAAGCTGGGCCTGATTCCTCGATAGAGACCAAAGAATCCCTCCCTTGCTATTATCTCACGTATTAATCTCGTCATGGTTTGGGCATGCTCTGGGCTTGTCAGTATATCTGAAAATACAAAAGAAAGTCAACATCATAACGTTGGAAAAGAGAAGAAGCGGAAAGCATATTATGTGACCAAACAAAAGATCACAGAGAATGAATTTGAACTCATGAATTATTATGACATATTTTTTGCAAGGTTATTGACTTTGTAATATATTAACACTTTCTGGTCTGAGTGATTTAAAGAATATCTCATACAAGATTGATGGCATTGCTGACATAGAAGCAATAAAATAATTACGTGTACTTTTTATAAATTTTTATTGGCACATGCAGTTTAACTTATGTGAAAAAATGGGCCGATCATAGGTATACCAATGGCCAAAGGGAAAAAATCAGGGATGTCGATATCTGACCGGAAAGGGTTAATTCCCTTGGCGACAAAAAAATACTGGACAAATTAACATTCAAGGAAGCTACTTCAGTCGTGATAACTTCATTCAAAATTAAAATTTTGTAAATGTGGTCTTTCATGATTTCATGAATGTTCTCCATCACTCACCTTGAGCTTGGAGCCTTGTTCTCACCAGAGCAAGCGGATACGATACTATCAGCCCACATGTGCTACTAATCGTCCCACAGCATAAGGGAAGCAAAATCCCTGGATTTTCTGAACCATTTTGCCGGATATAATAATTCTTCAAGGTCTGAAATACAAGATGGGAAAACTTAATATAAATTAAGACTAATTTACTATTTTTAGATTCTAAATTTAAGTAACTAATGCAATCTGGCCAAGCACATTTTAAAAGTTAATGTAGGAATGAGAAAGTTTTTATAATTTGATATAGTTATTAAAGCATTTGGCATTTTTATAAATATGAAGTTGCAGTTTATTTATCAAGAGATCATAATAATACTGCATGATTAAAAGGAGCAATTTATATATTGAATATGAAGTAATTAATCAACTTTTAACTGTTAACTAAGCTCATTACCTAGAGACAACATTAAAAATTAGTCTAAAATATCTCAAGGTACAGAAAAACAATAGAAAAATTAAGAACTCATTTGCCACATTCACAAACATCCAAGATAAATAATTTGACTTACGAACCTCATAAACAGCCAGATCTATGCCAGCATATGGGATTATCCCAAGAAGGTTTGGTAGGTATCCACGGTAAAAAGTTCTGAGTCCCTCCCTCCTATAAATTTTTTTTGCTGCATCAATGATCCCAGCATACTGGCCAGTTTTCCTGAGGGCCAGTCTAGTTTTTAGCACCTAGACAAAAAAATTAGCACAATTAATGAATGCACTTAGAAATCCAACTTAAGATGTTTAAGCAAAGATTTTAATGAAACAACAATGAGGATACTTCTTCTCACCTCAAGTGGATATATAATGGTCTGGCTCACTCCACCAGCAATTGACCCAGCTACGAAACGCTCGTTGATGCTCAAATCCTCACCGCTGTTTTGATGGATCAACGTTTTTGTTTGCTCATAAGCCATGAACTTTATTGCAGTTTCTGGAACAATTTTTATAACATTTACTCCATTTCCTCGCCAGAGTCCTCTGATACCACCCTCTTTTACCATTTCGTGTAAACAAGACACAATTCCTCCTTTATTACCGTGTACCTGAAATAAATTCCAGAAAGATAAGTTTAAAGTGGTAAGTTCTTTTAACATCTACAGTTATGATTATCTGAACTTTTAATTAGTATTGGGAACAAATTTGGTAAAATGCAATTTTTTTCTTCATAAAATACTTTTGCGTCATATTTTTCCTCATGTATGTATGTATTTCATTTTTATACCGAATTGCGAGGGACTTTGACATTCAGGGTGTTTCGAATGCTTCAACACTGCAATGAGACAAGGGTGGAGAAGAAGGAAGAGTGAGAATTTGCTTAAACCGCTTTGTTCATAAAGATTACTCAATTTAGTAGCAGATTTTATTTCAGGGAGCTATTAATCATTCAGTTGTTAAGTTTTACATTTTATCTATCAAAATATTTTATTGAACAACGGTATAGGAGTTGTTTCCTTTCTTTATCTTTGCCATAGTCTCCACTCATTATTAATATATATTTTATTAATGTATTTGTTGTTTTAACTACAATAGTAATATTCAAAAATATATATCAAAAATACATTTATATGCCTATTTGATGATATTTCAACACATGATTTTTAATAATGCCAAATTACCCCGAGCTTTTATTATCAGCGCCAACTTTGATCAGAGAATTTCAGATATTTAAACTTTATTGCAATTAGAACAAGAAGTCCAAACCAGGACTAATGCAGGCTGGTTTCCCAAAGTTGACGTTCCGAATTTATTACTTATATTGACAAGAAAAGTGTTAGTGATTCCAAGGAATTCTCTGGAAATCAAATTAATAGAGCATTATCAGGTTAAAAATATTAATAGCAATGTCAAATTTTCTTTCTCACGTATTTTCCATATATTTCATTTGATAAATGTTACTGTTTATACACGGATATGTGTGAATCATCTGTTCATTGCTGAAGGGTAGTCAAGTGGAATAGAAAATAACAGATTTGTTCACTCATCTATGCTCAAGCCGAGTTAGGAAATAATCGTCTCCATGGCAACAAACCGATAAAATGCGATTTATAACGTAAAAACTCTGTTTTAGTAATAATTCAATAAATTACGATAAATTATCAAAATTCGGAGTTAATATTTGGAATCTAAATTCTTTTCCCCTTAGAACAGTACAAACCTCACTCCGATATCACAATTTTAAGATATTTTAAAGTATTAAAGAAAACATCCCTGTACGATGGATTTGATACTTCAATCTTTGCCAAAAGAAATATAGCCTGAAGGTGGGCCCTGGCAGCACAAGCCTCATACCAACAAGTTTCATGAAAATCTGCCCATTGATGCAAAAGTTGTTAATAGGGGACACACACAGATAGGACCATTTCATTAGGCTGTTTCCTTTAGAAACCAGCCCAATAGAAATGAGTTTTTCACAAAAAATACAATATCATCACATTTAATACAACATAAATACCACGAAATTCTTCATGCTTTTTTAGGTTATTGGTATTTCGTTCCAGTTCAAGTATTTTTTCAGGTAATTACCATGCATGATTTAAATTAGAAGTTTGGTATTCAACAACTCAACGTCGCCTCCATTAAAATATATAGTCAGACCCCTATTTACCACCTCTCCCCATATAGTGCCACTCCTGCTTACCGCCCATAAATCGTCGTGAACAAAACTTCCATCTTATGATTGAATAGAGCTAGCATATACCTCGATTTATCGCCACCGCCGCTTTAGCGTCAAAGGCAGTGATGGACAAACGGTGGCGCTAAATCGGGGTCTGACCGTAATTAAATGTCTTAGGATATCGGCGTGAACCTAAAGAAAACCTATCTATAATAGAGAGATCTAATAAGCCTTTAGTGAAGCTCGCTGATGATATTTTCCGGCGTCGGTATATTTTCATGTCAAAATCTGGTTGATATGCAAATTGCAAGTCTATTAATCGCTATTAGGCCTCGGAGCGGAAAGTGCGATCGCGATGCGCACCAGTGAGGAAGCGAAATCTGCAGACGAGGAGAGACTTCCCTCTCGAAACGATCAAACCCCGTCACACTCCCTCAATCTCCGCCGGTACCACACGCGTAGTAAATGAGGCGAGAATCCGCCCCTGGCCGCATCCCCTCCACCCATCTTATTGCCCATAAAGAAGAGGTCAAAGGTAGTCCACCACCTCGACATCCGAACATAACCAACCTTCCATCTCCATCGCTCCCCGACCGCTGAACTACGTTATCTCGAGCAAACCTCCTCGCGCGGACCAATGGGGACGTTACGGCGGCCGGGGATGGACTTGGCTTGGACCTTGCTCGGACGACGAGAAGAGCCTTTGCTTCAGCGATGGAAAGTTACAGGGTGATGGAAGATTACGTTATGATAGACAAGACGGAGACGAAACGGGGAACATTAAAAGGCGCACACGAAATGGTCATGTCGAAACGAATGACTTCTCTCGGGAGATTTGATCCCGAGATTTATCATATTAATATTTTATCGTGCGTTTATCGGCAGCTCGGACACGGAACTATGCAACGGCAAAAAATGATGAAAAAGCGAGAGGACGGTTTCCATGCACCGACTCGGCATAGAGGGACAGACACGCTACATATCAACCCTAAATGTTTGAAAACGATTGAAAAATGAATAATAATAATAATAAAAAGCAAAAAAGATCGTTGAAAAAAACTTCCTTGAATCTTGTTTTTTTTTTATAAAAACAGTTGCATAAATACTACATCCGTTAGGTACTGCAATTACATTAATCGCACTGGACTCGGACACTATCTTGTAAATATTATTAATCAAAGAAGGTTTTCACTTCGTAGAACGACATTACACGAATGAAATGAAACCCATTACTTAAAATTACACTTCGATTTATAATCGCGACCGGTTTCACGTAACGGTAAGTAGACTGATGATGCGAAAATGGGTCGCGGATATAAATTGAAGTGTAATTTTAAATAATGGGTTTCATTTCATTCGTACCAAGCAAATGTGGGAGGTACAGCACACGTTTTGTTTTAAAATCAGCAGGTCGGAAACCCATTGGTTTAAAAAATGAAGAATTCATTATATATCGACGCTACGCGCTAGTCACCACCAACTCTCATCCTATTTATTGCCGAAAAATAAATGAAAAATATTACTAATTATAAGAGCAATGAAAAATTACTCAGCCTACTACCTAAAAATAATGGCACTACAAACGTTGACGGAACAACAGTGTAAAAGGTGCTTTTTACCAAAACAATAAATATAACTGAAAACAACTGAGGAACTACTAAACTCATGATTAAGATATAAAAAACTAGCCAAAAAAGTTTTTGGAAACCGGTGGATTTACCTTGACCACAATTTTATTCCGGATATGAGGCGAGCTACATAATTCATTTTTGGAATTAAATTGCACACGGAGAAAACAACGGATTACTAAACTAAAGCTCCAGCTACACGCGTAAATGATCACGAATTTAACAATATTTTTAGATTCGTATGTCACAAAGGCTCCATCGAATAACACGAAGTAGTCATTCGGTCGATTTCCCTTGAATTTTGAAGACCCATCTCACAATCACGTGATACGAGGATTATCGAAGTCAGCCCACATCTGCCAAAGATCATAAAGGAAGCACTAGGAGGAGGGGGACATGGACATGAGTCGGCAAACCATAAACCGAAGCAATCGGTGGAAATTAGAATGTCACGTGGAAGGGATTGCGGATCGGCAAGTCACCCAACGCACAGTGGGACCAAATCCGAAAAAGGGGACCCATGTATATGCATATATTACAATACTGAAAGTAAGCGAGTAAATGCCGGAAATTTCTGAATTATTAATTTGAATAATACCTGTCGTATATAGAGCGAGTTTTCCATTCAGTCTCTATATATCATGCTAACATCTTCTAGGACACAACGAACAAAACGTTCGAGCTTCCGAATCCTCTTTATAACCGAGTTATACCGTGTGTAATTTTCTATAGTTCATTTATTTAAACTATTTCAGGAAGGGCTTTTCCAGGACTTATATAATGGACAAAATATCGATAACAAAGACGATCACGTACAACCATTCTGTCGGCAGGATTCGAACCCGCGAGCATTGGGAGCCAGACACGCTAACCACCCCTCTACCAAAACCGGCAATAATATTTTTAACAGGACAAAAAGAGAACCCAGCTTATTATTTTTTGCGGTTAATTTTTTCATTATTACTACTTGCCATTTACTTGCTTTACTCATAGACTCGACTATGTACACGCAAACTCCCATTAATATTTTACGAAACGGGGAAAAATTATTTTCGCGGCAGTAAGGAAATGCGAAGGAAAATGAGGCAGATCCCGGTCTTACCGAGAGTGAAGTACAGAGGGAACGGAAGAAATAGTAACCGTTTCATATTCTTTCCACCTGCCTCCTTCCCTTCACCACTTCCATCATACGGCGACGTCGCTCCATAAAAAATGGCTCCGTCTGAATGATCGCCTCTTCACTTGACACCCTCTAACGCCACGCGGCCAAAACCCAACCCCGAATAATCGAAGCATAATGGAAGAAGGTTGGGTGGGGGTTTAATACCACGGCAGGTGATAGCGGGGTGGGATTGACCCCGACCAGTTTTTCTACGTCTAGACTTACTTGTTGGAACACTTTGAGTCGATCCAAAGGTGCGGTGCAGGTACGGGATACGCCTCCGGCGATGCCACCTGCTACCAGAGTTCGCCACCACATACCAGAATGCATTTCAGCCGATGTGAAATCATCTGGTACGTTCATATCCTCCCCGATGTCGAGATGCTGAAGAGGAAGAGTGGAGCGGGTGAAACGACACTTCATAGTACTTCGACCGTTATTACACCCTCCGTACCATCTTAAACATTTAACTACTGCAGTGAAATTACGAACACGTATCTGCGGTGCGGTCTTCCAGACCGCCACTGTTTATTAATTTATTATGATTATTTCAATATCTACATCTACAATTTGGTTCTCCACGTTAAATAATGCCATGGGTTAAGTAATAAAAAAATTATATTCACTTTGTTTGTAAAATATAAACTAGGCGGTAATTTGACACTATAATTTAGGCGGTCTCTCGCAGACAGCATCTATATAGTTAAAGGTTAAAACGTTTTCGTCAAAAAATTACGAAAATCGATGGAACGTTTTTAGACCATTCATGGATGAATAAAGCGGAATATATTCTTGAATGTGCCTAATTTATATGCCGCGAGAAATAACGCTAGTCCAAAAAATTTCTATATTCATCACATTCTAATACGTTAAAAATCAAATTCTACCATGGCTTTCCACAAATTAAATTCATAGATATATTTAACGAAATATTAATATCATTGAGCGCACGGTATCTGGTCAAAATATACATTTTTAAGCCATTCATTTAGGATAAAAACACCCGGGACCGGCTATTTACAAGAACAAATTGGTCAAAGCCTCTCAACTGCCTCATCTTCTCCGGGGGGAAACCAAAACGAAGTCATTTATTTTTTAAGGCTGGACACTGAATCGTCTTCCCCTGGCGTGACGTCACTTTCATTACTAAGGCAAGAGAATTGGCGGCTGAATGAAGAGCACTCAGTTCGTTTTCTATTTACGAGAGTTAGCGGTAAACAGCACACGGCCTATCTACATCTACAAGTTACACTGCAATTCACCTAGCGGACAAGATGGAGTTGGAAGAGTCTGGCAACTAGATGGGAACTCTGCGCCACAAAAAATCTGGCAACGATACAGCTTCAATCACTCACTTGCATGGGCTATTATTACCTACGAGGTTTAGGGGGAAGTATAACTCAAAACAACTAAGTTCTGGAGCCTAGTAAAAAGTTTGGGGATATTATTTACACTATTATACGTAAGATACTCTCTTCTTTAACCTTACACATGCCAGCCGACATAATTTTTATATAGAGATCACAATAAAATTGGAAAACATTGCGCCAAGATAGGTTTTATGGCAACATGGCATCCTGAATTTTTCCAGCCCTGATCATTGAGCTGACATCGTTCTGTTTGCTAACGATCAAACGGGATAGCTACGCAAACTTATATAACTTAGAATAATAAATAACTGATTTTATCACATTTTCCGGTAGGAATAGGTGGTTTCAAAATAACGATAAGTGAGCTAAGTTACCCTATTAAGGCGATATGTAAGTACAAAAACAGGGAGAGAAAGCCAACCAGCACAATACTGTCAAAATATATTACTATTAATATTATTTACGTTATGGTACGAAAGATTCTATCTTCTTTAACCTTATTACACTTGCAACCGGCATTATATTTATACAGAGTTCACAATACATTGCAAAAAATAGCGCCAAGATGGATCTTATGGCGACATGTCATCTTGAATTTTTCCAGCCCTGATCATTAACCTGACTTCGCTTTGTTTGCTAACTATCAAACGGGATAGCTACGCTAAATTAACTAACTTAGAATAATAAAGAACTGATTTTATCACGCTTACCGAGCAGTTGGTCCCAATTATAGAACCCAATGATTGAACATTGCACTTAGAACACCCATTTATTTATATCATATTTCCATTTATTTATACGTGATTATCAACAGAAAGAAACTTACTTGTCCATCTGGAGGTTTTCGTCTGCAGTACGTAGCCAGAGTAGTTAACTGGCGCGCAAAATTCAATAAAATTCGCATCCTGAAAACACGAAACTCACGTAGACATTCAACTCGGCGTTGCTAAGGAATTTTAATGTACACGGTCGTCAAGGCGTGCAACAATGCACTTCCACCAATATAGCCGACGAAGTACATATGTATACCTATATCACCCCCTTTATATTGCTAAAAATCTTGTCGCGAAAAGATTCTTTGTGGAACAGAGAATCAATCCTTAAATGATATTTTGAGTCAAGGGAAAATAACGTTTTACTTTCGGTCGCCAACCATCCAAGTTCAGAGATTCTCAGAGCTTCCTTTCGGTCCTCTTTTTCACAAACGGGTTTCCTCATACGCACTTCACCTTTGGTCGGTTGTTTTTAAAAACAATTTCTGCGCGATTTCAGAGAATTTTATGAATATTATCTATTGGGAAACTTTGGATGGGAGCCGAAATTGTTATGAATTCTAATCATTGCATTTGCACGCGTATCAGTCATTAAACCAATGAAACATTTGACAGGTTGATTTTTCTGTTGACAATATATTTTAAAAATCTGGAGCAACAAATTACACCAATAATCCTATAAATACGAGGGTATAAGGATTAAAAGAAAAATAGTGGGCGGGAGATAATTTTCTAAGGACAAGTCTGAAAGTGCGTCTTTTGGAGTTAGACGACGTTGCGTTTCAACGATTCCATTCTGCAATATCTTGCAGATTCTTCACATAAGTGGGTAATTTACACCATTTATGGGCTTTTGATTTAATAAGAGAGAGAGAGAGAAGCAATGTTGGATGTGGCTAATTTGCGAAATTTTTCGTCAAGCAGTTTATCAATTAACTGGTTGGTATATCCATTTTTGTTGGATATATATTTAATGATCTCCAATTCTTTGTTAAAATCAGAGCTGGATATGGGAATGTTTACTGAACGGTGTAGCATGGCATGATAAACTGCAAGTTTGTGAGATAATGGGTGGGAGAAATCAGCAGGAATTACTTGATATGTATATGTAGGTTTTCTGTATATTTCAAAATGATGCTTATTATTATGAATTGTGATGCTTAGGTCAAAAACGTTTAATTTTTTGTGAATTGAGTTTAAAAATATAAGATAGGAATTTAAATGTCGATGGCTCACGGTCCAACAGCATAGAACATCATCGACGTATCTGAACCAATAAAAGATATGTTTTATAGAATGGTTATTGGAATTAAATTATATTGATTCTAAATCATCCATAAAAATGTCTGACAGTAGGGGGGAGATAGAGGAGAGCCCATTGCTAAACCTTCTTTTTGCTGATAAAATTTTCGATGATGACTGGTAGAGCGCTGCACAGTAGCATTCAAGTCAACCGTAGTTGACATTCCGCATTTCCACATAATGAAAAACCAAAGCCAAGATGGCGCTTCTCATAGCGACATCAGTTGATCATTTAAAATTTGAAATTCATTTTTTAATTACGAGAAATACGGTACCTGAATTTTACAAAATAATTTCTATTGCAATATAATAAAACGCTAATTTTTCTTATTTGAAAATTAATTATAAAAAAATGAATATTTTCTAAAAACAGAAGTGACACCTATTTTACGTGGAAGAAACTGTCGATATTTCGTATTTACAAACTCTAATAAAGATAATCGTTATTGCGCTCTATATTCCAATTAAAACTTTATTCTTGATTAATTGTATAATTTGTATGTATATTTTAAGATATTCTTTAGATATTTAGCGCTAGATGTAGCACGAATATGAAACTTCTTTCGTAAATGAGCAGATCGTACTTCAAAAGAGTGTTAATCTTGCATGGATTATTTAACAACTTCATAAAATGGAACCATTATTAACGTTAGTAAGAGGGACTACTCCTGAATCTTCGATAACTGCCAGCATTTACTTGAATCAAGAATCATCGTCTATGTGATGGATCGCAAATTTATTTTTAGGAATGAACCATATTAATATGAGCTATTGCTATGATGTGCCGAAATAGCAATCTAAATCGTTTTCTTATCACAATCGTAATGAAATATTACATAACATCAATTATTTATTTTTAAGGCCTGCTTTAGCTTCATAAAATCTTTGGGCATTTTCAAAACTGGAGGAACTTTGAGGTATAATGAACCGATTCGCTACATTGCGAGATTATTAAACTTCCGAACGAGGCTAATATTTACGTGAAGTCCATTTCATCCAAAATGCGACGATCTGAATTAGAATTCCGTTTAACTCAGCTGAATATTCTCCAAATTTCATTATTAATCGATAATGCTATACGTTTTAATTTAAAGCAAGGTTTAAAAATCTCACGTTCACCTGCCAAACGACAAATACTGTGGAATTTCCGTGTCGAAAGTCTATAGGAATGGGATATTTTCTATACGTACCGAAAACTGTGGGCTTAGTTGTCTATCGGAATACAACTATTGCCCAGTTTCATCATCCTGGCCAGTAATAAGGAGTTAAGTTTATGCATTCTTTTTCAGCTATGTGATTATTTTCCAACGAGCGACAAATAGAATAAACAAGAACATCGGGTGGGAAAAAAGGAATTTCGGAGGAAAAGGTAACAGCTGGGAGGGAAGGATTCGGCCACGGTGGGTCTGTTAAGGGCAGGTTACACGTGCCGCTAAGTCATACGTTATTGGGAAGCCCTCCTGGTCCAATTGGAATACGAAAAAATGAGTGCAGCATTGACGTCCAGCCGCGTTGTTCGGTGGGCATCGGACGCAAGCGAAAGCAGTTCAATGCGATAGGTGTCCTTACGTTTGCATATTCAACTCGAGCCACAACTCGGAGAGATTCAGATACTCCCTCATTTTAAATATTATGACTTAAAACTTTTTAATTGATAATCGCCATTTGTCGCAAATTCTCGTGGGATATGCATATTCGTAATCCTTTAAATGCACTCGTAAAGAACTAGCTTTCATCGGAAGTGATGCTAAATAGTGGCGAAAATACGGAAGAAGCGTATGAACGTTCTTTGATTTTGCAAAGCGTCAGTTCTTTATTAAAGGATTGGGAGGGTACCTATGTGAATTTGTATGATGCCTCTAGGATCGTATGCAATATAATGATTAGCGCCCGGGGATAAAATGTCTATTACGATAATGCAATGGAAACCCCTAAAACCCTGTAGGGCGATTAATAATCCAAGAAAGTGGGCGGGAGAAACTCCGACATATTGCAAGGTCGCAACTTCATGATAGCTAAAGGTGACACTATGGGAATAATGTTAACGCCCACGCATATCGAAAGACACAACCACGATAATAAAATGCGTGTCATCACATCGAGTGCTGCTGAGGGCAGAGGAGATACACGATCGGGCTCGTGTAATTTTTTGTTTGTTCAGGGAGGCCATTGTTAAAACCATAAACGAAATCCATTTTAATACTTATTAAAATATTTGATACTAGGGAGTTGCGAATTTTCCATTCCATGCTCACATAATGCTGACGAATCACACCTAATAATCGACATTCATTTGACCTAATGAAAATCTGTCGTTCATTTCTACCTCCACCCAATATCTTACATATAGCGTCACTATTTTCAATTAATTAGAAGCGCACCCCTAAGTTATATTTTTCGAAGAATTATTGGGGATCATAATATGAAACTGAAATTAATTACCTTGCATGCCGAAATGCAGACGTCTCCAAGATGAGGAGGTAAGCACTCAGTCAGGCAGCGTTTAGGGCATTGAGGGGTGTTTTAGAAGGAAAGGAAAATAGAGGGAGAGGTAATGGTCAAATAATGCGTGCGTACGTGCGAGTACGACAGCCGCAAACCTTCTAGGAAATTTCTGGTAAGAGAAGAATGTATTTTCTTGAAGTTTGAAGGTAAATATGTCCTATTGAGAGAACTTGGATATTAAACAAGTAGTTCTGGAAAGCCCTAATACGCCTTCTTTCCTTTCAATACAATTTTAATATATCACAAGTAGGGGTTATATATGTTTTTCCGTGGTACAGCAGTGCTTTTCGTCACCTCGCCCTACAAACGAAATTTCTTTGAAATCCGTTCTGCCAATACCTTCCAAATTCATAGTTACAGAAACATTCTAACCTTGATATCATGGTAGCCCTGTTTAATCGACCCGGTTGAAATACGACATTTTGTTTATTTATTATGTTATGTTATGTTTATATTAAAAGTATTAAATTTGGTTCAAATTGATGAGAATAGTTAAACACAAATACTTGTAAAAATAATATTTTATCCGTTGTATTGTGGCAGCCTTGCTTTCCATATCTACAGTAAACATCTTGAAATTGCTATTTTATATTGCACCCCTGCTTCATACAAACCTTTGTCAAAATCGGTTTACCTAATTCCTTCCAAATTCATAATTGCCGAAAAGATTAAGTTGGTGGAATACGTCCCTCCGATAACCAGGAAAAGTTGCGAAAAGTAGGTAGGTGTTTCGGATACAAAGCAGCCTTCGTCATTGGCGATTCATCTACCATCTATCATTACTTACTTCTCCATACCATTGAGTTGACTTGTCACATTCTCACGTTTTGCATCAATGTTACCACAAGAAAATGAAAATTTTAACAATTAAAAATTATTTTAAGACAATATCATTTACCAAACAATGAAAATGATCTTATTCACAAAACTCTCTCGCAGAATACCTAATTGTTTTATCGAAGATCATTTTACACTTTTCTTTGAATAAATTGTTAAAAACACTGCCGTATGCGAGCAGAAGTATCTTAGGCAGTCATCGCAGATATTATTTTCAGTTTGTAATATTATTTATATGAAACGTGATGGTTTCTGAAGCAGGAAGGCCGAATGCCGTAGAGATGTAGGGCTGCACGCTAAAATTCAAAGAAAATGAATGACAGGTACAAAGAGACGTCGATTCCCATATTGTACGGAAAAGTAAATCATAATTTCACCGAGAATCAGGATGTTACTCGAGGTTAATGCCATAATTGGTCCGAGTTGCTGTCAAGATTATGTTTCCCGCGTCATGATGCCGTTACGCTAATTGTTCCTCCATCTCTCATCTATAATACCAGGGGATCCGCGGGATGTTTGGCCTCGCTCAAGCCGCCTTGGGCTGGTGGGGGGAATCACGTAGGTAGGTGTTTCGGATACAAAGCAGCATTCATCATTGGCGATTCATCTGCCATCTATCACGTTCAATATTATTATCGTCTTCGTAGTTCTCCTACAGTGTGGATGTAAAATTTGATTGGAATTGAAAGCGCTGCCCTGGGAAATAAAATATGAATGAAAGAAATGTAATTTCAAGAATCGCACGAAATACCGGACTAATGGCAAATGAACCTGAGCCTTGTCTCCTCGTTGAGACAAAAGTTATAGCAGGACAGACAAACGGATAATCAAGCAAACAGACCAAGTGCACAGGGATTCAACATATGAGACCGCGCCAACGCAAATTGCGTGCCTCTGGGGTACATTTTAGGGAAATTTTTATTAGGCGTTTTCTTCGTTGTTTGATGTTTTCTGTGTGTCCGCTAAATTTCGTTTTGATTGGATAAGACTTAAAAATTAGCTCAGGAACTATAAGTGTGGTGTTCTAGAAAAACTATTGGCAGTCGTCTCTTGAGTTATATGAACATGCACACGAAATTTTGCGAAAATAAAAAAATCGAGATAGCAGTTATCGTAGAACAGACAATGACGATTCATATGCTACAAGAATTTTATTTTAATTTTACAGGGTACTAACTAGAAACTGATGACAATATCAGAGATTCTGATTTTATTGTAAACGTTTACCTACTATGGGCTACATAAACGTTTTATTTTTCATGAATTAAACGCGTTCAAAAAGATTTGATTTACAAAATTTAACCCACCATAGATACATCTCTCCTGGAATCTGGTAGAACTTGTTCGGGAGCCCAGAATCTTTGTAATGATGTAATTTTCAGCTTTACTAATGTTTTTACCTTATATTAAGTTGAGATTTTGGTAGAATCTAATTCAATGAAACGATACTTAATGCATAAATCTCCTCTTTATACAGAACCATGTTGGTTACCAAATCTGACGGGCCAGTGACGGGTCGCCTGATTTTTATTACAATTTAAACCAATCTAGAAACATTCACCATTGTTTTAGATTTCTTTTCAAAAGTAAATGAGGTTGGCGGAGAAATAAGCAGTGCATCATGTCAAGGCGGAAATTTCAGTATACACCAATTTTAATTACTCACCTAAAGATTTCAATGCCTTTTTCTGTCAAAATCAGACCTTTTGGAGACTGCTAGAGTAGTTCAAAATACAAATTCAAATTACATAAATGAAGCACGGCTTTTGAAGTAATGCTATTTTTACGAATTTGTTAAAACAAAATTAAGGTTAAACATTCATATATTTTGTAAATGATAAATAAACCAAATTTTATGGTCCTCATTAGCTTTTTTTAACCTACAGAATATCTCGCTATTAACTTCCGGAATCAACAATTTACAAGATGGCAACTGTAAATTTAACAATAAAATAAATATTAAATATCATTATATGTTTCCCAATAATTAAATAAAATAGTTTCATTGCTCACACCCGGTTTTTTGACCTAGATAAAATTCTCCCGGTTTCTCCCGAAATTTGCTATTCATTCGGTGGAAATCTCTCGGAATCAACTACTCATGAGGTGGCAACCCTAGTTTCCTGTTTCTAGGAGCAAATTTTCAAGACGTCTCTTGTGTGAAGAGAAAATATTATCTGTAGTTGTATGAATTTCAGAAATCAGGGACGTGAATTCCATAGGAGTAAAATGAGCATCAACCGACTTGAATCAGCACATCTGAGAAAATATCAAAAAATGAAATTTAATAACAGCGGAAGAATGAAATGCGAGATATAAAAGGAAATAAGGAGGAAGGGACTCACCCAGGGTTGCCACCTTATGAGTAGTTGATTCCGGGAGATTTCCTTTTCATGAGTAGAAAATTCCGGGAGAATCCGGGAGTATTTTCTCTAGGTCGAAAAACAACTAAAGTGACCAATGAAACTTATTTTATTTAGTTATTAGTAAAATCAATAATGATTATTTAATCTCGTTTTATTTTTAAAGTTAGAGTTGTCACGTTGAAAACGGCTGATTCCGGGCGATATCCATAAGAATAGTTAACGGCGATATCGTTTGTAGGTTAAAAAACACCTAACGAGAACATAGAATAATTGTATTTTTTATTTAGAAAATATATTAATATATAACGTCAGTTTTGTTTTATTATATGAAATATAATAAATAAATCTTAAAAATAGCATTACTTCAGTAGTAATATTTCATTTGAATTTGTTATTCGAACAACATCGAGCAGTCTCCAAAAGATCTGGCTTTGATTGTAAAAGGGCATGGATATCTTTAAAAGAGTATTTAAAATTGGTTCATACGTGAATTTCAGTCTTGACATGGTCCACATTTAATTTGCTTCGAACTTCACAGCACAATTCGTTAATAGCATTGAACAACGGTCACAAGCTGCGGTGGATACTGAAGCTTAAAACACAAGCGTTACACTATTATTTAATACTCCGTCATCTCCATTTACTTTTGAAATGAAATCTAAAACAATATTGAATGTATAATAATTGGTTTAAATAAAAATAAAAATCAGACGAACCTTTATTGGCACGTTAGCGTGGTAACCAACATGCTCCTGTATAAAGAGCATATTTGTACATTATTTATTGGCATCAATGGATAGGATTCTATCAAAATCTCAAATTAGTACTAGGTAAATTCAATTTCGAAGATTTTGGGCTGCCGGAAAAGTTCTACCAGATTCCGGGAGAAATGTATCTAAGATTGGTTAATTCCGGGAGGCTCCCAGAATTCCGGAAGAGGTGGAACCCCAGACTCAGCGCCTCAGTGCCACTCGGGACGAATGTGGCGCCAAGTGTTAGTTAAACCTTTCTCTCAGATAACTGTACTAAATACTTTTTCAACGTTTAGGAGAAATTGGTTGAGTTACACGAACGAATCGATTTCGAATAAAGGAGTAAATTATGGAACTGTTTTAATATAATTAATTACGTGAGTCGGTCCAGTAGTGTGACGTTGCTCGCGATACAGCTTCTGGTTAGGTCTCACGCATGGCTTCGACTTTAGTGATCGGTATTTGTAAGTTTCATTTTCCGGCAGCCCGCGGACCACCTGAAAGACACTCGAGGCCCACCAGTGGTCCGCGGAGCACACTTTGAGAACCGCTGCGTTAAAGTAGCTGTATTCAAACATTACAAAGCCGAGGACCCTCAACGACGAGAACTATCTTCGCCCCTAATTCTGTACCATCAATTTACCGCATAAAAACAATAACAATACCTACTGGACATACAATTGCAATTGCAATTTTCTCGTTCGGCGGCGTTTGTTGTTGTATGACAAAATTTGAAAAATGCCCAAGGTGAAAGCACGTTAACCCGTAACCACAGGCATCGGTCTCTCAGACCACACGAAAAATTTCAATAGTCTATTTTATGGTCCATGGATCATTTAGGCCTTAGAGGTTTTGTTTAGCTTTGTATCCTGGAGGTGGCTTTGTTTACTTCACGGTAGTTGCCTTCTAGCTTTGGAGCTGTGCGTACTAGAGCGGGTTTAGTTTCGTTGCCGGTCTGAAAAACCGCTTGCCTGTGTCCACGTAATTTTTTTCGGGACAGTTCTTTCACATGGTTTCGGAAATTTCCTACGACATGTTGCAGTTATACCGTCCTGGACCGTCGCACGTCCAAAAATGAAAACCAAAACTGCCTTCCAATGTTTAATTTGTAGCAGCTCAATATATTTGAAATGTTCAGCACCCGCTTGAGGAGAGAGAGCGTGAGAGGGGGAGGGGAGGGCGTTGAAAAGGGAGTGGGATGGGAAGGGGGGGTTAAGGGGAGAGGAAAGGGAGTGGGAGGAGAGGGTGGGAGAGTGGAGGGAGAGGAAGAGGGAGAAGGGGAGAGAGCGGGGAGTGGGAGGAGAGGGTGGGAGAGTGGAGGGAGAGGAAGAGGGAGAAGGGGAGAGAGCGGGGTAGAGGGGGAGAGAGATAGAGACAGAAAAAAACCAAATGTACTATATATTGAAAATAATTATGTGCGGTTAAGTATTTTATAGCGAAATTTATTTCTTTGTCTAACAATTTCTATTCACCCAAAACCATTTTTACACTCCGTACCACTCAATCATGTTAATTTAATATTTATTGCTTAATTTTTAGTGCATATAATAGTTGGTGTCATTAATTTGACTTTTCAAGATATTTCTAAAGGCTAAAGACTACTTAAAAAAGTTGTCCAGTATTGGAAAGTACCAGAACTTGGGTGACATTCGTGGTACCGCAAACAGCAACCAAGTTTTGAGAAGAGGATAAGTGAACACGAATTATATTTTGAATGGCTGTCACCCATTTGCTACTTCACGAAACATCTCTTGGAAAACGCTCATAACAGTACTTTTTACCATATGTTAACGACTTTTTATGCCAAAGGCAATAGATTTTTTTCTGGAACAATCAAAATTTATTCATTTTTTCCTCACTATCGAGTTTGTATTAAAAAGAATTCTCCAATCCATTCCGAAAACACCATTGAAAGAATTCCTTTTGGTGACTTTATGGCGAGATATTTTCTATTTTCCTCCTCCTCTCTCCACCATACCTCTTTCCCATCTGTCTTTTTGTTTGATTTGTCATTCTTAACCGCCCCACTTCAGCCGTCCTCGGCTGAGGGGTGGTCAGCGTGTCTGGCTCCCAATGTTAAAGTCGCCCGAGTAAAATAGTAAAAGGTGCTTGCATACTCACCTTGAAAAAACATTCATTTTTTAGAGACACATTTCATCATTGGAAATATATTTTTAATTCTAAAGATTTCACCTCTTAACCGATTTTCATTCTTTCCTTGTGTAACTATAATGTAGTAAACCAATCCCTAAATTTTGCAATTTCAAGAATATTATACTTTTTTCACAGTAGGATACTAAAACCACACATTTTTGCCAAATTTTAAAGTTGTACCCTATCTAGTAGAGAAATAATGTTTATCTATTTGTTTAAATTTTAAATAATTATAACGGCCGCATCAACATATTGATGGAGATTTTTATTTGGGTATGTGCACCAAGTTCAAAATAACTTTAAAATTTCCGCTTCAACACGACATTATTTTTTTTTCGCGATTCTCAAATATTAAAACAAATACTACACAACCCATATTCTACACATGAAAATTATCACCACCTGATGTTACTTGGTTGTCCTTTGTACCTTGATGTGGTAGAAGGGCTTGAGCATTTCAAGGGGCAACATTTTGTCGTTGTCAAAGAGAGGATAACAAGGTAGGAAATTTAACACCACATTTGAACAAATACAAAGTCTCAAAATTAAAACACAAATTTATTAGTGTAATATTGTAAACACTGGAAACTGTATTGGGTACTCAGTTTCAGCCAGAAGTTACAAGATAAAAATATTGATGATACATTGGTCATTGATTCACAACAATTATATGCAGGCAATTAACAATGTAATGCTTATTGTAAAAGAGCTTGTTGGAATGACTTGAAAGTAGATTTAAATGCAACCTTAAAAGGCATTGATGTATAATATTGTACAATTAAGACATGCGATTAAACAAGATTTTATCTTTTGTGTATAACAGCTTGTAACTTGTTTAATCTATGTGAAAATCCTTCTTTTCTTCGGGTTGACGTTTCTGTTTAATTAAGGTTAAAATTTAATTTTGTGAAATGCACAAAAGATATTTAGATGCTTAAGCATTGACAGTATATGGAATATAGTGGAGTACATTATAATTCTTAACTAAAATTACACTTAGTCAAGGAACACACAACAATCAATGCTAAGTGTTCTATCTGTTCTTTTTTGAGAATTTCACAATAATGAAAATTATGTGTGTTATTAAATACCCTCGACCATCCTATACTGCCAGAAGGCTCAAATAAATGTAACTGTTGCTTGACATCACAGCTTTTGGGAGTTCATTAACCACTTTCCTGGTATCATTTACCCACTTTTGGTTATTCATGAAGGGATAATTTATATATGCGGAGATATTAATTTAATAAAAATAAATAAATGCACTAGTTAATGCATCAGAATATGCTGAAATCTTTTCAACACAACCTACTCATAAGTAGATGCATGTAGAAGGTGAATGTTTTTTATTAGATAGTTATAACAATGTCGACTATTGCTTGGCACGACATTCAAGATTCAGCCATCAGATAATTTGCGTAATACTTTAAAACTGTAAAAAATCAGCCTGAGCTCTTAGATAATACAAAAAAACTATATAGTATATAAAAAATAAATAGACAGGTATTATACAGAAGATTTTGAAATAAAGACGATGTTTTTCACTAAAGAGCCTATCAAAATCACATCCACACAAAATAATTATGTTGTCAGCAAAGATGACCAAAAATGCTAAAACACTCAAAATTGCTTCAGTCATAATTAACAGGCTAAAGCCTTTTTCTTGTATGAAGAAATTATACAAATGATTTTCTTTCTGTTTACCAACAGAATACTTATGGATGCTGGTGGAGGTTTTCGGGTTTCGATGCGTTGGCGGCATTTCTGGCTCTAGACGTTTCGCAGACATTGCAGTCTGCATCTTGAGGAGACGAAGTGAGATCAGATGGTAGGGATCTGCTTTTATATCCACTCGGCCTTCCTAGTTTAACCGTTGTCCATCGCTGATTGGATCATTCGAGTTGCTATCCTTTTCTCTTTGGTGGTTGCTCCAACGTATTTTCTTCCCTTTCACGTTTCCGTTGGAAGAGTCGCTTCCATGTTGCGCTGATGTGCAAACCGTCGTCCCGGTTTAAAGTGACTGGATGTTTTTCGATTTCCATAGCTTCGCGAATTAACCTCAGAAAATATCGATCTTCTTTCGCGAGCAATTTCGTTTCCCCGAGCCTGTTTTTATGTACCGGGCCGCATGTGAAGTGCTCCGCTATGGCCGACTCCGTCCAATTCTTGTTCATCATGGCCCGATTATGTTCGTCTAAGCGCCAGCGAATGGATCGTCCCGTTTGTCCTACATATACGTGTCCGCAGCTGCATGGAATCCTGTTGACTCCTTCAGATGATAGCGGGTGGAGTGCATCTTTCGCAGACGGGAGTTCTTCTTTTATTTTTCTTAGCGTGTTTGAACGGACGACGATATTTTCTATTCGTAGAACCCTGTCTATGCGTTCTGATGTCCCGGCGATGAAGGGAATTTTTGCGTAGGCTGTGGGCTTTTGTCGTTCCACCGAAGGTTTTTGTTTCGGTTTTATGTTCCGCCGGATGAAGGGGTGACTGTAGCCATTATTCATAAGTGCCCTTCTTATATGCTCTTCTTCGTCTTTTAGCGACTCGGGATCGGAGACCGTGTTTGCTCGGTGCATCAGGGTCTTGATTATTGATGCCTTCTGCTGAGGATGGTGATGAGAGGCAGCATGCAGGTAACGGTCAGTGTGCGTTTTTTCCGAAATACGCTGTGTCCAAGGCTTCCGTCAGGTCTCTTCTTCACCATGACGTCGAGAAATGGTAGGGTGCCGTTCTCTTCGACTTCCATGGTGAACTGGATGGCTGTGTGGACTTGGTTGAGTTGACGGTGGAACTCATGAAGTTTATTTATCCCATGGGGCCAAATGACTAATGTGTCATTCACGCAAAGACTAGTACCCCTACGGAAAGACCGGAAACTTAACAGAAATTTATCAGATTAAATGGACTTAAATGAAAAAATTGCATATAAGAAATCAAACTTATTACCATATATCACACATTACGAGAGTACAAAGTCATTATCAAATTACATAACAGTGAGGTATTTTTACATAAATATTATACAATCAAGATATAAAAATGAATTATTGTAACAGAATTTTATAACGTTAATACCTTTTATGCATGAAACGTATTTAAAGGAAATTCACGTGGACGACGAAAAACGTCAAACTTTCACGTCATGAATGAATTTGTGGATCAAGCAAAAATCTATTTGTAAAGTGATTTCTTCGGCCCTGGAACACATTCTCTTTCTGTTGCACCTGTAAAAAGAGCGAAAATGAATTTCTAAGAATGTCAATCATTGAACATGCTAAACCTAATGAAATTGATGGAGGAGGCAATGGGCATGCTTCAAATGTTGCAATAAATGTAAAATAAGGCAAATGCGCTTACGGCCCATAAACAATGTTTCTATGATGATCACATTACCATTTGTAAAATTAAACACATCACATTGCACTAGAAAATGTCCACTTTATCTATAATTTATTCCAAGCACAGTTGTATTTGCTGACGTTTACGTGTTCACAGCAGTTACAGTTAGACCATTTAAGATCTATATGTATTCATCATATAATAAGGAAAACATTTGATATAGAGATCTCAATTTCTCGATCGAAAAATATATACATATTTCTAAATGTTTTGAAACAAAGAAGAATTATGTCTAGGATTATAAACAAATGCATAATGAGAAACAAGAAATATTCAAGTTAACAATTTCTGCAAATTCAAAATATTTCAAATTAAAACAATGAGACATCGCTATGGTACACTTATTTCATTCTATTACAAGCACAATTCTATCCTCTGGCATCTCTGTTGCAGTTTAACTTATAAAACTCACTATAATCTACTGATAACCGCGAGAATTTTTATACATAAATTTCAGTTACTCAATCTAAAATTACTGCTTATTTTGTGAACTGACACGAACCATATTCACGGCCAGGGCAATGGACGACACAGTTAGGTGAAGTAAGCGAGGCTTAACACCTGAAAATGAGAAATATTTCCTCTCAAAATGCTTCTCGTACACAAACAAAAGAGAGAAATTTCTTTCCTTCCTTCCTAGAAGATATATCCATTGGAGGTATCTGTTAAGAATATATAAAAGCATTCTCACAAAACGAATTTACATAACTATTCGTAGAACTAGTTCGTTAATTTTTTTTTCAAAAATATATGACATTTTTAAGATTTACCTGTTGATTGGACATCAGAACAAAATCATTCCGTCACGTTTTCTTAAACAGTGATGAATGCATATCTACTATATATCTACTTGACAAAATCAGAGTAACTGACAACCTCTCAATAAGCAATGGCCAACTTTTTTCAAGAAAAATGGCCGCTGTTCCGGTACGATACACAAGGAACGTGTGGCGCTGTGGTGATGCGGTAGAGAGAGAGAGAGAGAAATAGAGGGAGAAAATGAGAGAGAGAGAGCCGACTGCGACTGCAGCGTCTTTCGCGGACACCTTAGCATGGTGAACTACGTGTAAAAGCTGGGAATCTATTCTCCCATAAGAGTTTCCTACCCCTGCATCCACGTAACGCAGCCAGCATGAAGGTTGAGGACCACATGATACTAGCGCCTTAGACTCGAAATGCTCCATATATAGATTGGCTATGACGGGGGAGAGAGGTCAGCACATATCTGCTCCCTCCTTCTGGTCGTAAAACTGTCCGTTCCACAGGAAGCAGTTGTTGGTGAGGCAGAATTCTGTTAACTACGGATAGTCTGCCGGCAGTCCATGATGTATAAGCTCCTTCAAGATTTCGATGGAGTCCTTTATAGGAACCTTAGTGAAGAGTGAGGTCACGTCAAAGCTTACTAGAATATCGTTCTCCGATACTTTCATGTCGTTTAGCCTTTCTATGAAATGTGCTGAATTCTTCACGTGCGATTCCGTTCCGCCTACGTACGTCTGTAAGCTGCGTGCGAAGTATTTTGACAGCCGATATGTTGGGGAGCCGATGGCGCTGACGATGTGTCTCAGAGGAACGTCGTTCTTGTGTATTTTTGGTAACCCATACAGTCGTGTAGGCCTGGATGATGACGGCAGTAGGTTACTTTGGTTTTTATATGTATAGAGGGTTTCTTAATCAGCTCTATGTTTTTCCTTTAGGTTTTTATCGTAGTTTCGCCTTTGAGTGTGGAGTAAGTTGGATCGTCCAGCAGATTGCGGATCTTCTCGTCGTAATCCTCCGAGGAGATGATTAAGGTGGCGTTTCCCATATCTGCCGGTAAAATCAAGATGCTTTTGTTGTTTTTCAAAACTTTGCTGGCCTGTCTTTTGGCTGTTGAGATGTTGGAGGATGGTGGTCTTGCTTTACGAATAATATGCGCCACCTCAGATTCAGAATTCAGAATTCAGATTTCGGATGGCCGCTTCCACTCCCAGACAATTTCTTCATTAGGTATTTTGTTGGGAGGAATAGCGATGTTCAGACATTTCGCTAAGACTGATTTTGCTGCATCGGAGAAATTGATGTCCGTTAGGTTGTAAATCATCTAGTCGTGGCTCGGCGTCGGATCTGGATGTTGATTCTTATGGAGATTTTAAAATTTCTTACTCTGCTTATCCTTGAAAGACCACTGGGTTTTGGTTGAGGTGGTGGTGATATGGTCACTTTGTTCTCAGTCTTCGTGAGACATAACGGAGGCGAGCTCTAGGTGGTGATGGTAGAGATTATGAGCGCATTGAAGAAGCGCGTAACTCGTGGAGCGTATGCGTTTACGCAGGAGTGCTTGGCCTGTTGAAAAAGGCGAGTGATGACTAAAGTTTGCACTTCTGTTTGTGAAGACGCTCGAATCTCCTTGAATTCCTCTGGATGTTCTCCCCGTAGAGGGATATCAATTTGAGTTGAAGGCTTTCGCAGCGTTGCTGAATGCCGGTGGAGGTTTTCGGGTTTCGCTGCGTTGGCGGCATTTCTGGCTCTCGACGTTTCGCAGACATTGCAGTCTGCATCTTCAGGAGATGAAATGAGATCCCGTCAGCTGTATGAATTTGCCTAAGTGAGAGCTTTCCACTACTGTGCGGTTAAGCTTTCAGTGGTTGGGCTGGGAGGTAGCAGGATGCTAATTGGACAGGTCCACTCGCTGTATGTAGAATGGCGGCTGTAGCTTCCGATGTCTTTTCTGAGGAATCGTTACTTCATATGCTGAAATGTCCTCTCTAACAAGGATGGCTGTTCCTCCTCCTAGTCTGCCCTCCCTGTCTGTTCGAAAAACCTAGAATCCGGGTGCCGCCCATTTCCAAGATGGCTTAAGGTGTGTTTCGTGTATAAGAGCTACTGTGACGTTGTTTCCCTGGAGGAAAGCTAGCAGTTCAGGTGTTTTTGTTCTTATACCACCGTTGCAGTTCCAGGTGATAAGGACAATTCCGGAGAGCTGGGTGTTCTTATCCATGCATTGTCAGTATTTGACCGGACAGTTGGGCAAGCACTTGTCCAAGGGCCGCGATTTGTTTCTGCAGGACTGACGCTAGGGACTGCAGTGATGTAAGGAGGGAGGTTAGGGCCGAATCCGTTGTCGGGAGGAAAGGTGGATTATCTGTAGTTGGTTCAGGTTGAGGTGGTATCTGTCTGTGGCGAAGGGTGACGTTGGGTTCCTGTATCGTCTCGCCGTTTGTGGCTGCGGGATGTGGTGGAGTGGTGGGAAGTCCGAATTTTGGTGTGGATGTGCTGCGTTCTTTCTTTTGCTGCCCCAGGCGTTGCCTCTTGGAGCTGGTTCCGGTACATAGGCAGGGGGTGCTTGCTGGGGCTGAGAGGTTTCCAGCGATCCAAACCATTTCCTTGCCTCTCGTTGGTCTTATAGAAGGCGGGGTGTGGGCCTCCACAGTTACAGCATGTGGCAGGACCATCCTCCTTTTTCTTCGGGAAGGTTTTCCCCTGGTGGGGGCCGGCACAGTTATAGCATCGAGGTTCCGCTGTGCAGAACGTTGATGAATGTCCGAAACGATTGCATTGGAAGCACTTCTGTGGTTCTTCATGTCGGTATCGTAGAATGTGGACTCAAGAATTCCCGATGGAAGTCCATCGGAGGAAATCTTTTGGGTCCCATCCTTGGGCTGTGGCGAGGGTTGATACTACGAATGTCCCTAGGGGTGATTTGTAAGCTCGGCGAATCTGACGATTGCGTAAGACTGGAACCTTCATGTCCTCCAGAATTTCCTTGAGATAAGATTCTTCCATTATTGTATAAAGCCCTCTTATGGTAAAGCTAAGGGTTTTTTCCTCTTTGGTTCCCCAGGTGGAGAACTGTGCTTGTTCTTCTCTTAACATAGTCTGCACACTTTTGTGGTCTTCTATATTGGTTAGCTGTAGCCTGGTATAGTGCCTACGTGATGTCACTTGGAAAGAGTGGTCCTTTATGACACTCATGACGGCTGTTATAAATTGTCGGAAGTCTGCCAATTCATATAATAGAATTGCTGGCGGCTTAGGTAGACATGTCTGGGATGGCTCGGCGGGAGGGGAGCTGGAAGCAGGCCCCGGAGTGACGTCTGTATTAGCGTCTCTGAGGAGCGGGTCGTAGCGGTTGTTGGTTTCTACCGTTTAGTGTTGGACGGCAATAGTCTCGGCAGCGGTGAAGTATGGCTTAAATTTCGTCTTCCGCTTCTTCTTTGGCTGTTGAAAGGTGCCCGTGTCAATGGACTTTCTAGCTCGTGTATCAGCATCGAGTGTGCCTCCCTCTTGGATAGGGGCTAGTTGTGAGTTATCGTTGTTGTTTTGGCCCTTGAAAAGGCCTTCGTCAGTTGGTTTCCCTTGGCTTGGTGTGCTGTCAAGAATTACTAGCCGGTCTTTCGAAGTCAGATTTTGGGAGTCAATTTTCCGGTCGTTTGGACCGGCGTCATTCTTAAAATCTTTTCCGAAGAGGATGTGTTTGATATTACTGGGTAATGATGTATCGACGTTCGTCCTAGGAGGAATCGTCCTATGTTGTACCTTTTTTGCCGGCGGTGATCTGAGCAGCGATATTTCGCAGAGCGGGTTTAAAGTTGAGGGGGCTGAAGCCCTTCCCCTCTAGCCTACCAACTGCCACCTGTCCGTATATTCAAAAGAACACGATGTGCGGGTGAGAAGGTGGACCTATGTTAGCCACCCCCCGCTGCAAGAGAGAAATTGTGACCGTGCAAGGTTCCCCCAGGTGCTCCGCTCGCAGCAAGGCGTGCGGTTTACCCCTGAGTAGATCCTGGTCACGCTTAGAAGGCCCTGGTAGGTCTGGGCCACAGCGGATTACAGTACTTCCTCCCCAGGGGGAGTTTTCCAAACACCAGCCAGAGCAACGGAATAGCTAGAGGAGTTCGTTATTGTTGAGTCGCTGACCAAAAGCCGGCGAATGATCGATTGATTGATCGATCAATGTTTTCGATGAGCCGAACGATGAGATCCGATGGTAGGGATCAGCTTTTATATCCGCTCGGTCTTCCTAGTTTAACCGTTGTCCATCGCTGATTGGCTCGTTCGAGTTTCTATCCCTTTCTCTTTGGCGGTTGCTCCAACGTATTTTTCTTCCCTTTCACGTTTCCGTTGGAAGAGTCGCTTCCATGTTGCGCTGATGTGCAAACCGTCGTCCCGGTTGAAATTGAATGGATGTTTTTCGATTTCAATAGCTTCGCGAATTCACCTCGGAAAATATCGATCTTCTTTCGCGAGCAATTGCGTTTCCTCGAGCGTGATTTTATGTCCCGGGCCGGAGGTGAAGTGTTCCGCTATGGCCGACTCCCTCCATTTCTTATTCATCATGGCCCGTTTATGTTCGGCTAAGCGGCAGCGAATGGATCGTCCTGTTTGTCCGACGTATTCGTGTCCGCAGCTGCATGGAATCCTGTAGACTCCTTCAGATGTTAGCGGGTCGAGTGCATCTTTCGCAGACGGAAGTTCTTCTTTTACTTTTCTTAGCGTGTTAAAACGGACGACGATATTTTCTTTTCGTAGAACCCTGGCTATGCGTTCTGATGTCCCGGCGATGAAGGGTATTTTTGCGTAGGCTGTGGGCTTTGGTCGTTCCACCGAAGGTTTCTGTTTCGGTTTTAAGTTCCGCCGGATGAAGGGGCCGCCAACGCAGCGAAACCCGTAACCCTCCACCAGCATTCAGCAACGCTGCGAAAGCCTTCAAGTCAGATAGAATACTTATGAATTTAAACAAAATTTCTTTATATAAATAAAACATCCTTATCAAGTCGTATTCCCTCCTAAGGCCTGTCGACACATTTCATAAACCACATAGCTGATGCCAACTGCAGGGACCACTTTCATGAAGCTGGGCCTGATTCCTCGATAGAGACCAAAGAATCCCTCCCTTGCTATTATCTCACGTATTAATCTCGTCATGGTTTGGGCATGCTCTGGGCTTGTCAGTATATCTGAAAATACAAAAGAAAGTCAACATCATAACGTTGGAAAAGAGAAGAAGCGGAAAGCATATTATGTGACCAAACAAAAGATCACAGAGAATGAATTTGAACTCATGAATTATTATGACATATTTTTTGCAAGGTTATTGACTTTGTAATATATTAACACTTTCTGGTCTGAGTGATTTAAAGAATATCTCATACAAGATTGATGGCATTGCTGACATAGAAGCAATAAAATAATTACGTGTACTTTTTATAAATTTTTATTGGCACATGCAGTTTAACTTATGTGAAAAAATGGGCCGATCATAGGTATACCAATGGCCAAAGGGAAAAAATCAGGGATGTCGATATCTGACCGGAAAGGGTTAATTCCCTTGGCGACAAAAAAATACTGGACAAATTAACATTCAAGGAAGCTACTTCAGTCGTGATAACTTCATTCAAAATTAAAATTTTGTAAATGTGGTCTTTCATGATTTCATGAATGTTCTCCATCACTCACCTTGAGCTTGGAGCCTTGTTCTCACCAGAGCAAGCGGATACGATACTATCAGCCCACATGTGCTACTAATCGTCCCACAGCATAAGGGAAGCAAAATCCCTGGATTTTCTGAACCATTTTGCCGGATATAATAATTCTTCAAGGTCTGAAATACAAGATGGGAAAACTTAATATAAATTAAGACTAATTTACTATTTTTAGATTCTAAATTTAAGTAACTAATGCAATCTGGCCAAGCACATTTTAAAAGTTAATGTAGGAATGAGAAAGTTTTTATAATTTGATATAGTTATTAAAGCATTTGGCATTTTTATAAATATGAAGTTGCAGTTTATTTATCAAGAGATCATAATAATACTGCATGATTAAAAGGAGCAATTTATATATTGAATATGAAGTAATTAATCAACTTTTAACTGTTAACTAAGCTCATTACCTAGAGACAACATTAAAAATTAGTCTAAAATATCTCAAGGTACAGAAAAACAATAGAAAAATTAAGAACTCATTTGCCACATTCACAAACATCCAAGATAAATAATTTGACTTACGAACCTCATAAACAGCCAGATCTATGCCAGCATATGGGATTATCCCAAGAAGGTTTGGTAGGTATCCACGGTAAAAAGTTCTGAGTCCCTCCCTCCTATAAATTTTTTTTGCTGCATCAATGATCCCAGCATACTGGCCAGTTTTCCTGAGGGCCAGTCTAGTTTTTAGCACCTAGACAAAAAAATTAGCACAATTAATGAATGCACTTAGAAATCCAACTTAAGATGTTTAAGCAAAGATTTTAATGAAACAACAATGAGGATACTTCTTCTCACCTCAAGTGGATATATAATGGTCTGGCTCACTCCACCAGCAATTGACCCAGCTACGAAACGCTCGTTGATGCTCAAATCCTCACCGCTGTTTTGATGGATCAACGTTTTTGTTTGCTCATAAGCCATGAACTTTATTGCAGTTTCTGGAACAATTTTTATAACATTTACTCCATTTCCTCGCCAGAGTCCTCTGATACCACCCTCTTTTACCATTTCGTGTAAACAAGACACAATTCCTCCTTTATTACCGTGTACCTGAAATAAATTCCAGAAAGATAAGTTTAAAGTGGTAAGTTCTTTTAACATCTACAGTTATGATTATCTGAACTTTTAATTAGTATTGGGAACAAATTTGGTAAAATGCAATTTTTTTCTTCATAAAATACTTTTGCGTCATATTTTTCCTCATGTATGTATGTATTTCATTTTTATACCGAATTGCGAGGGACTTTGACATTCAGGGTGTTTCGAATGCTTCAACACTGCAATGAGACAAGGGTGGAGAAGAAGGAAGAGTGAGAATTTGCTTAAACCGCTTTGTTCATAAAGATTACTCAATTTAGTAGCAGATTTTATTTCAGGGAGCTATTAATCATTCAGTTGTTAAGTTTTACATTTTATCTATCAAAATATTTTATTGAACAACGGTATAGGAGTTGTTTCCTTTCTTTATCTTTGCCATAGTCTCCACTCATTATTAATATATATTTTATTAATGTATTTGTTGTTTTAACTACAATAGTAATATTAAAAAATATATATCAAAAATACATTTATATGCCTATTTGATGATATTTCAACACATGATTTTTAATAATGCCAAATTACCCCGAGCTTTTATTATCAGCGCCAACTTTGATCAGAGAATTTCAGATATTTAAACTTTATTGCAATTAGAACAAGAAGTCCAAACCAGGACTAATGCAGGCTGGTTTCCCAAAGTTGACGTTCCGAATTTATTACTTATATTGACAAGAAAAGTGTTAGTGATTCCAAGGAATTCTCTGGAAATCAAATTAATAGAGCATTATCAGGTTAAAAATATTAATAGCAATGTCAAATTTTCTTTCTCACGTATTTTCCATATATTTCATTTGATAAATGTTACTGTTTATACACGGATATGTGTGAATCATCTGTTCATTGCTGAAGGGTAGTCAAGTGGAATAGAAAATAACAGATTTGTTCACTCATCTATGCTCAAGCCGAGTTAGGAAATAATCGTCTCCATGGCAACAAACCGATAAAATGCGATTTATAACGTAAAAACTCTGTTTTAGTAATAATTCAATAAATTACGATAAATTATCAAAATTCGGAGTTAATATTTGGAATCTAAATTCTTTTCCCCTTAGAACAGTACAAACCTCACTCCGATATCACAATTTTAAGATATTTTAAAGTATTAAAGAAAACATCCCTGTACGATGGATTTGATACTTCAATCTTTGCCAAAAGAAATATAGCCTGAAGGTGGGCCCTGGCAGCACAAGCCTCATACCAACAAGTTTCATGAAAATCTGCCCATTGATGCAAAAGTTGTTAATAGGGGACACACACAGATAGGACCATTTCATTAGGCTGTTTCCTTTAGAAACCAGCCCAATAGAAATGAGTTTTTCACAAAAAATACAATATCATCACATTTAATACAACATAAATACCACGAAATTCTTCATGCTTTTTTAGGTTATTGGTATTTCGTTCCAGTTCAAGTATTTTTTCAGGTAATTACCATGCATGATTTAAATTAGAAGTTTGGTATTCAACAACTCAACGTCGCCTCCATTAAAATATATAGTCAGACCCCTATTTACCACCTCTCCCCATATAGTGCCACTCCTGCTTACCGCCCATAAATCGTCGTGAACAAAACTTCCATCTTATGATTGAATAGAGCTAGCATATACCTCGATTTATCGCCACCGCCGCTTTAGCGTCAAAGGCAGTGATGGACAAACGGTGGCGCTAAATCGGGGTCTGACCGTAATTAAATGTCTTAGGATATCGGCGTGAACCTAAAGAAAACCTATCTATAATAGAGAGATCTAATAAGCCTTTAGTGAAGCTCGCTGATGATATTTTCCGGCGTCGGTATATTTTCATGTCAAAATCACTTGCACTGGTTGATATGCAAATTGCAAGTCTATTAATCGCTATTAGGCCTCGGAGCGGAAAGTGCGATCGCGATGCGCACCAGTGAGGAAGCGAAATCTGCAGACGAGGAGAGACTTCCCTCTCGAAACGATCAAACCCCGTCACACTCCCTCAATCTCCGCCGGTACCACACGCGTAGTAAATGAGGCGAGAATCCGCCCCTGGCCGCATCCCCTCCACCCATCTTATTGCCCATAAAGAAGAGGTCAAAGGTAGTCCACCACCTCGACATCCGAACATAACCAACCTTCCATCTCCATCGCTCCCCGACCGCTGAACTACGTTATCTCGAGCAAACCTCCTCGCGCGGACCAATGGGGACGTTACGGCGGCCGGGGATGGACTTGGCTTGGACCTTGCTCGGACGACGAGAAGAGCCTTTGCTTCAGCGATGGAAAGTTACAGGGTGATGGAAGATTACGTTATGATAGACAAGACGGAGACGAAACGGGGAACATTAAAAGGCGCACACGAAATGGTCATGTCGAAACGAATGACTTCTCTCGGGAGATTTGATCCCGAGATTTATCATATTAATATTTTATCGTGCGTTTATCGGCAGCTCGGACACGGAACTATGCAACGGCAAAAAATGATGAAAAAGCGAGAGGACGGTTTCCATGCACCGACTCGGCATAGAGGGACAGACACGCTACATATCAACCCTAAATGTTAGAAAACGATTGATAAATGAATAATAATAATAATAATAATAAGCAAAAAAGATCGTTGAAAAAAACTTCCTTGAATCTTGTTTTTTTTATAAAAACAGTTGCATAAATACTACATCCGTTAGGTACTGCAATTACATTAATCGCACTGGACTCGGACACTATCTTGTAAATATTATTAATCAAAGAAGGTTTTCACTTCGTAGAACGACATTACACGAATGAAATGAAACCCATTACTTAAAATTACACTTCGATTTATAATCGCGACCGGTTTCACGTAACGGTAAGTAGACTGATGATGCGAAAATGGGTCGCGGATATAAATTGAAGTGTAATTTTAAATAATGGGTTTCATTTCATTCGTACCAAGCAAATGTGGGAGGTACAGCACACGTTTTGTTTTAAAATCAGCAGGTCGGAAACCCATTGGTTTAAAAAATGAAGAATTCATTATATATCGACGCTACGCGCTAGTCACCACCAACTCTCATCCTATTTATTGCCGAAAAATAAATGAAAAATATTACTAATTATAAGAGCAATGAAAAATTACTCAGCCTACTACCTAAAAATAATGGCACTACAAACGTTGACGGAACAACAGTGTAAAAGGTGCTTTTTACCAAAACAATAAATATAACTGAAAACAACTGAGGAACTACTAAACTCATGATTAAGATATAAAAAACTAGCCAAAAAAGTTTTTGGAAACCGGTGGATTTACCTTGACCACAATTTTATTCCGGATATGAGGCGAGCTACATAATTCATTTTTGGAATTAAATTGCACACGGAGAAAACAACGGATTACTAAACTAAAGCTCCAGCTACACGCGTAAATGATCACGAATTTAACAATATTTTTAGATTCGTATGTCACAAAGGCTCCATCGAATAACACGAAGTAGTCATTCGGTCGATTTCCCTTGAATTTTGAAGACCCATCTCACAATCACGTGATACGAGGATTATCGAAGTCAGCCCACATCTGCCAAAGATCATAAAGGAAGCACTAGGAGGAGGGGGACATGGACATGAGTCGGCAAACCATAAACCGAAGCAATCGGTGGAAATTAGAATGTCACGTGGAAGGGATTGCGGATCGGCAAGTCACCCAACGCACAGTGGGACCAAATCCGAAAAAGGGGACCCATGTATATGCATATATTACAATACTGAAAGTAAGCGAGTAAATGCCGGAAATTTCTGAATTATTAATTTGAATAATACCTGTCGTATATAGAGCGAGTTTTCCATTCAGTCTCTATATATCATGCTAACATCTTCTAGGACACAACGAACAAAACGTTCGAGCTTCCGAATCCTCTTTATAACCGAGTTATACCGTGTGTAATTTTCTATAGTTCATTTATTTAAACTATTTCAGGAAGGGCTTTTCCAGGACTTATATAATGGACAAAATATCGATAACAAAGACGATCACGTACAACCATTCTGTCGGCAGGATTCGAACCCGCGAGCATTGGGAGCCAGACACGCTAACCACCCCTCTACCAAAACCGGCAATAATATTTTTAACAGGACAAAAAGAGAACCCAGCTTATTATTTTTTGCGGTTAATTTTTTCATTATTACTACTTGCCATTTACTTGCTTTACTCATAGACTCGACTATGTACACGCAAACTCCCATTAATATTTTACGAAACGGGGAAAAATTATTTTCGCGGCAGTAAGGAAATGCGAAGGAAAATGAGGCAGATCCCGGTCTTACCGAGAGTGAAGTACAGAGGGAACGGAAGAAATAGTAACCGTTTCATATTCTTTCCACCTGCCTCCTTCCCTTCACCACTTCCATCATACGGCGACGTCGCTCCATAAAAAATGGCTCCGTCTGAATGATCGCCTCTTCACTTGACACCCTCTAACGCCACGCGGCCAAAACCCAACCCCGAATAATCGAAGCATAATGGAAGAAGGTTGGGTGGGGGTTTAATACCACGGCAGGTGATAGCGGGGTGGGATTGACCCCGACCAGTTTTTCTACGTCTAGACTTACTTGTTGGAACACTTTGAGTCGATCCAAAGGTGCGGTGCAGGTACGGGATACGCCTCCGGCGATGCCACCTGCTACCAGAGTTCGCCACCACATACCAGAATGCATTTCAGCCGATGTGAAATCATCTGGTACGTTCATATCCTCCCCGATGTCGAGATGCTGAAGAGGAAGAGTGGAGCGGGTGAAACGACACTTCATAGTACTTCGACCGTTATTACACCCTCCGTACCATCTTAAACATTTAACTACTGCAGTGAAATTACGAACACGTATCTGCGGTGCGGTCTTCCAGACCGCCACTGTTTATTAATTTATTATGATTATTTCAATATCTACATCTACAATTTGGTTCTCCACGTTAAATAATGCCATGGGTTAAGTAATAAAAAAATTATATTCACTTTGTTTGTAAAATATAAACTAGGCGGTTATTTGACACTATAATTTAGGCGGTCTCTCGCAGACAGCATCTATATAGTTAAAGGTTAAAACGTTTTCGTCAAAAAATTACGAAAATCGATGGAACGTTTTTAGACCATTCATGGATGAATAAAGCGGAATATATTCTTGAATGTGCCTAATTTATATGCCGCGAGAAATAACGCTAGTCCAAAAAATTTCTATATTCATCACATTCTAATACGTTAAAAATCAAATTCTACCATGGCTTTCCACAAATTAAATTCATAGATATATTTAACGAAATATTAATATCATCGAGCGCACGGTATCTGGTCAAAATATACATTTTTAAGCCATTCATTTAGGATACAAACACCCGGGACCGGCTATTTACAAGAACAAATTGGTCAAAGCCTCTCAACTGCCTCATCTTCTCCGGGGGGAAACCAAAACGAAGTCATTTATTTTTTAAGGCTGGACACTGAATCGTCTTCCCCTGGCGTGACGTCACTTTCATTACTAAGGCAAGAGAATTGGCGGCTGAATGAAGAGCACTCAGTTCGTTTTCTATTTACGAGAGTTAGCGGTAAACAGCACACGGCCTATCTACATCTACAAGTTACCCTGCAATTCACCTAGCGGACAAGATGGAGTTGGAAGAGTCTGGCAACTAGATGGGAACTTTGCGCCACAAAAAATCTGGCGACGATACAGCTTCAATCACTCACTTGCATGGGCTATTATTAACTACGAGGATTAGGGGGAAGTATAACTCAAAACAACTAATTTCTGGAGCCTAGTAAAAAGTTTGGGGATATTATTTACACTATTATACGTAAGATACTCTCTTCTTTAACCTTACACATGCCAGCCGACATAATTTTTATATAGAGATCACAATAAAATTGGAAAACATTGCGCCAAGATAGGTTTTATGGCAACATGGCATCCTGAATTTTTCCAGCCCTGATCATTGAGCTGACATCGTTCTGTTTGCTAACGATCAAACGGGATAGCTACGCAAACTTATATAACTTAGAATAATAAATAACTGATTTTATCACATTTTCCGGTAGGAATAGGTGGTTTCAAAATAACGATAAGTGAGCTAAGTTACCCTATTAAGGCGATATGTAAGTACAAAAACAGGGAGAGAAAGCCAACCAGCACAATACTGTCAAAATATATTACTATTAATATTATTTACGTTATGGTACGAAAGATACTATCTTCTTTAACCTTATTACACTTGCAACCGGCATAATATTTATACAGAGTTCACAATACATTGCAAAAAATAGCGCCAAGATGGATCTTATGGCGACATGTCATCTTGAATTTTTCCAGCCCTGATCATTAACCTGACTTCGCTTTGTTTGCTAACTATCAAACGGGATAGCTACGCTAAATTAACTAACTTAGAATAATAAAGAACTGATTTTATCACGCTTACCGAGCAGTTGGTCCCAATTATAGAACCCAATGATTGAACATTGCACTTAGAACACCCATTTATTTATATCATATTTCCATTTATTTATACGTGATTATCAACAGAAAGAAACTTACTTGTCCATCTGGAGGTTTTCGTCTGCAGTACGTAGCCAGAGTAGTTAACTGGCGCGCAAAATTCAATAAAATTCGCATCCTGAAAACACGAAACTCACGTAGACATTCAACTCGGCGTTGCTAAGGAATTTTAATGTACACGGTCGTCAAGGCGTGCAACAATGCACTTCCACCAATATAGCCGACGAAGTACATATGTATACCTATATCACCCCCTTTATATTGCTAAAAATCTTGTCGCGAAAAGATTCTTTGTGGAACAGAGAATCAATCCTTAAATGATATTTTGAGTCAAGGGAAAATAACGTTTTACTTTCGGTCGCCAACCATCCAAGTTCAAAGATTCTCAGAGCTTCCTTTCGGTCCTCTTTTTCACAAACGGGTTTCCTCATACGCACTTCACCTTTGGTCGGTTGTTTTTAAAAACAATTTCTGCGCGATTTCAGAGAATTTTTATGAATATTATCTATTGGGAAACTTTGGATGGGAGCCGAAATTGTTACGAATTCTAATCATTGCATTTGCACGCGTATCATTTGACAGGTTGATTTTTCTGTTGACAATATATTTTAAAAATCTGGAGCAACAAATTACACCAATAATCCTATAAATACGAGGGTATAAGGATTAAAAGAAAAATAGTGGGCGGGAGATAATTTTCTAAGGACAAGTCTGAAAGTGCGTCTTTTGGAGTTAGACGACGTTGCGTTTCAACGATTCCATTCTGCAATATCTTGCAGATTCTTCACATAAGTGGGTAATTTACACCATTTAGGGGCTTTTGATTTAATAAGAGAGAGAGAGAGAGAAGCAATGTTGGATGTGGCTAATTTGCGAAATTTTTCGTCAAGCAGTTTATCAATTAACTGGTTGGTATATCCATTCTTGTTGGATATATATTTAATGATCTCCAATTCTTTGTTAAAATCAGAGCTGGATATGGGAATGCTTACTGAACGGTGTAGCATGGCATGATAAACTGCAAGTTTGTGAGATAATGGGTGGGAGAAATCAGCAGGAATTACTTGATATGTATATGTTGGTTTTCTGTATATTTCAAAATGATGCTTATTATTATGAATTGTGATGCTTAGGTCAAAAACGTTTAATTTTTTGTGAATTGAGTTTAAAAATATAAGATAGGAATTTAAATGTCGATGGCTCACGGTCCAACAGCATAGAACATCATCGACGTATCTGAACCAATAAAAGATATGTTTTATAGAATGGTTATTGGAATTAAATTATATTGATTCTAAATCATCCATAAAAATGTCTGACAGTAGGGGGGAGACAGAGGAGAGCCCATTGCTAAACCTTCTTTTTGCTGATAAAATTTTCGATGATGACTGGTAGAGCGCTGCACAGTAGCATTCAAGTCAACCGTAGTTGACATTCCGCATTTCCACATAATGAAAAACCAAAGCCAAGATGGCGCTTCTCATAGCGACATCAGTTGATCATTTAAAATTTGAAATTCATTTTTTTAATTACGAGAAATACGGTACCTGAATTATACAAAATAATTTCTATTGCAATATAATAAAACGCTAATTGTTCTTATTTGAAAATTAATTATAAAAAAATGAATATTTTCTAAAAACAGAAGTGACACCTATTTTACGTGGAAGAAACTGTCGATATTTCGTATTTACAAACTCTAATAAAGATAATCGTTATTGCGCTCTATATTCCAATTAAAACTTTATTCTTGATTAATTGTATAATTTGTATGTATATTTTAAGGTATTCTTTAGATATTTAGCGCTAGATGTAGCACGAATATGAAACTTCTTTCGTAAATGAGCAGATCGTACTTCAAAAGAGTGTTAATCTTGCATGGATTATTTAACAACTTCATAAAATGGAACCATTATTAACGTTAGTAAGAGGGACTACTCCTGAATCTTCGATAACTGCCAGCATTTACTTGAATCAAGAATCATCGTCTATGTGATGGATCGCAAATTTATTTTTAGGAATGAACCATATTAATATGAGCTATTGCTTTGATGTGCCGAAATAGCAATCTAAATCGTTTTCTTATCACAATCGTAATGAAATATTACATAACATCAGTTATTTATTTTGAAGGTCTGCTTTAGATTCATAAAATCTTTGGGCATTTTCAAAACTGGAGGAACTTTGAGGTATAATGAACCGATTCGCTACATTGCGAGATTATTAAACTTCCGAACGAGGCTAATATTTACGTGAAGTCCATTTCATCCAAAATGCGACGATCTGAATTAGAATTCCGTTTAACTCAGCTGAATATTCTCCAAATTTCATTATTAATCGATAATGCTATACGTTTTAATTTAAAGCAAGGTTTAAAAATCTCACGTTCACCTGCCAAACGACAAATACTGTGGAATTTCCGTGTCGAAAGTCTATAGGAATGGGATATTTTCTATACGTACCGAAAACTGTGGGCTTAGTTGTCTATCGGAATACAACTATTGCCCAGTTTCATCATCCTGGCCAGTAATAAGGAGTTAAGTTTATGCATTCTTTTTCAGCTATGTGATTATTTTCCAACGAGCGACAAATAGAATAAACAAGAACATCGGGTGGGAAAAAAGGAATTTCGGAGGAAAAGGTAACAGCTGGGAGGGAAGGATTCGGCCACGGTGGGTCTGTTAAGGGCAGGTTACACGTGCCGCTAAGTCATACGTTATTGGGAAGCCCTCCTGGTCCAATTGGAATACGAAAAAATGAGTGCAGCATTGACGTCCAGCCGCGTTGTTCGGTGGGCATCGGACGCAAGCGAAAGCAGTTCAATGCGATAGGTGTCCTTACGTTTGCATATTCAACTCGAGCCACAACTCGGAGAGATTCAGATACTCCCCCATTTTAAAAATTATGACTTAAAACTTTTTAATTGATAATCGCCATTTGTCGCAAATTCTCGTGGGATATGCATATTCGTAATCCTTTAAATGCACTCGTAAAGAACTAGCTTTCATCGGAAGTGATGCTAAATAGTGGCGAAAATACGGAAGAAGCGTATGAACGTTCTTTGATTTTGCAAAGCGTCAGTTCTTTATTAAAGGATTGGGAGGGTACCTATGTGAATTTGTGTGATGCCTCTAGGATCGTATGCAATATAATGATTAGCGCCCGGGGATAAAATGTCTATTACGATAATGCAATGGAAACCCCTAAAACCCTGTAGGGCGATTAATAATCCAAGAAAGTGGGCGGGAGAAACTCCGACATATTGCAAGGTCGCAACTTCATGATAGCTAAAGGTGACACTATGGGAATAATGTTAACGCCCACGCATATCGAAAGACACAACCACGATAATAAAATGCGTGTCATCACATCGAGTGCTGCTGAGGGCAGAGGAGATACACGATCGGGCTCGTGTAATTTTTTGTTTGTTCAGGGAGGCCATTGTTAAAACCATAAACGAAATCCATTTTAATACTTATTAAAATATTTGATACTAGGGAGTTGCGAATTTTCCATTCCATGCTCACATAATGCTGACGAATCACACCTAATAATCGACATTCATTTGACCTAATGAAAATCTGTCGTTCATTTCTACCTCCACCCAATATCTTACATATAGCGTCACTATTTTCAATTAATTAGAAGCGCACCCCTAAGTTATATTTTTCGAAGAATTATTGGGGATCATAATATGAAACTGAAATTAATTACCTTGCATGCCGAAATGGCATGCAGCGTTTAGTGCATTGAGGGGTGTTTTAGAAGGAAAGGAAAATAGAGGGAGAGGTAATGGTCAAATAATGCGTGCGTACGTGCGAGTATGACAGCCGCAAACCTTCTAGGAAATTTCTGGTAAGAGAAGAATGTATTTTCTTGAAGTTTGAAGGTAAATATGTCCTATTGAGAGAACTTGGATATTAAACAAGTAGTTCTGGAAAGCCCTAATACGCCTTCTTTCCTTTCAATACAATTTTAATATATCACAAGTAGGGGTAATATATGTTTTTCCGTGGTACAGCAGTGCTTTTCGTCACCTCGCCCTACAAACGAAATTTCTTTGAAATCCGTTCTGCCAATACCTTCCAAATTCATAGTTACAGAAACATTCTAACCTTGATATCATGGTAGCCCTGTTTAATCGACCCGGTTGAAATACGACATTTTGTTTATTTATTATGTTATGTTATGTTTATATTAAAAGTATTAAATTTGGTTCAAATTGATGAGAATAGTTAAACACAAATACTTGTAAAAATAATATTTTATCCGTTGTATTGTGGCAGCCTTGCTTTCCATATCTACAGTAAACATCTTGAAATTGCTATTTTATATTGCACCCCTGCTTCATACAAACCTTTGTCAAAATCGGTTTACCTAATTCCTTCCAAATTCATAATTGCCGAAAAGATTAAGTTGGTGGAATACGTCCCTCCGATATCCAGGAAAAGTTGCGAAAAGTAGGTAGGTGTTTCGGATACAAAGCAGCCTTCGTCATTGGCGATTCATCTACCATCTATCATTACTTACTTCTCCATACCATTGAGTTGACTTGTCACATTCTCACGTTTTGCATCAATGTTACCACACGAAAATGAAAATTTTAACAATTAAAAATTATTTTAAGACAATATCATTTACCAAACAATGAAAATGATCTTATTCACAAAACTCTCTCACAGAATACCTAATTGTTTAATCGAAGATCATTTTACACTTTTCTTTGAATAAATTGTTAAAAACACTGCCGTATGCGAGCAGAAGTATCTTAGGCAGTCATCGCAGATATTATTTTCAGTTTGTAATATTATTTATATGAAACGTGATGGTTTCTGAAGCAGGAAGGCCGAATGCCGTAGAGATGTAGGGCTGCACGCTAAAATTCAAAGAATATGAATGACAGGTACAAAGAGACGTCGATTCCCATATTGTACGGAAAAGTAAATCATAATTTCACCGAGAATCAGGATGTTACTCGAGGTTAATGCCATAATTGGTCAGAGTTGCTGTCAAGATTATGTTTCCCGCGTCATGATGCCGTTACGCTAATTGTTCCTCCATCTCTCATCTATAATACCAGGGGATCCGCGGGATGTTTGGCCTCGCTCAAGCCGCCTTGGGCTGGTGGGGGGAATCACGTAGGTAGGTGTTTCGGATACAAAGCAGCATTCATCATTGGCGATTCATCTGCCATCTATCACGTTCAATATTATTATCGTCTTCGTAGTTCTCCTACAGTGTGGATGTAAAATTTGATTGGAATTGAAAGCGCTGCCCTGGGAAATAAAATATGAATGAAAGAAATGTAATTTCAAGAATCGCACGAAATACCGGACTAATGGCAAATGAACCTGAGCCTTGTCTCCTCGTTGAGACAAAAGTTATAGCAGGACAGACAAACGGATAATCAAGCAAACAGACCAAGTGCACAGGGATTCAACATATGAGACCGCGCCAACGCAAATTGCGTGCCTCTGGGGTACATTTTAGGGAAATTTTTATTAGGCGTTTTCTTCGTTGTTTGATGTTTTCTGTGTGTCCGCTAAATTTCGTTTTGATTGGATAAGACTTAAAAATTAGCTCAGGAACTATAAGTGTGGTGTTCTAGAAAAACTATTGGCAGTCGTCTCTTAAGTTATATGAACATGCACACGAAATTTTGCGAAAATAAAAAAATCGAGATAGCAGTTATCGTAGAACAGACAATGACGATTCATATGCTACAAGAATTTTATTTTAATTTTACAGGGTACTAACTAGAAACTGATGACAATATCAGAGATTCTGATTTTATTGTAAACGTTTACCTACTATGGGCTACATAAACGTTTTATTTTTCATGAATTAAACGCGTTCAAAAAGATTTGATTTACAAAATTTAACCCACCATAGATACATCTCTCCTGGAATCTGGTAGAACTTGTTCGGGAGCCCAGAATCTTTGTAATGATGTAATTTTCAGCTTTACTAATGTTTTTACCTTATATTAAGTTGAGATTTTGGTAGAATCTAATTCAATGAAACGATACTTAATGCATAAATCTTCTCTTTATACAGAACCATGTTGGTTACCAAATCTGACGGGCCAGTGACGGGTCGCCTGATTTTTATTACAATTTAAACCAATCTAGAAACATTCACCATTGTTTTAGATTTCTTTTCAAAAGTAAATGAGGTTGGCGGAGAAATAAGCAGTGCATCATGTCAAGGCGGAAATTTCAGTATACACCAATTTTAATTACTCACCTAAAGATTTCAATGCCTTTTTCTGTCAAAATCAGATCTTTTGGAGACTGCTAGAGTAGTTCAAAATACAAATTCAAATTACATAAATGAAGCACGGCTTTTGAAGTAATGCTATTTTTACGAATTTGTTAAAACAAAATTAAGGTTAAACATTCATATATTTTGTAAATGATAAATAAACCAAATTTTATGGTTCTCATTAGCTTTTTTTAACCTACAGAATATCTCGCTATTAACTTCCGGAATCAACAATTTACAAGATGGCAACTGTAAATTTAACAATAAAATAAATATAAAATATCATTATATGTTTCCCAATAATTAAATAAAATAGTTTCATTGCTCACACCCGGTTTTTTGACCTAGATAAAATTCTCCCGGTTTCTCCCGAAATTTGCTATTCATTCGGTGGAAATCTCTCGGAATCAACTACTCATGAGGTGGCAACCCTAGTTTCCTGTTTCTAGGAGCAAATTTTCAAGACGTCTCTTGTGTGAAGAGAAAATATTATCTGTAGTTGTAAGAATTTCAGAAATCAGGGACGTGAATTCCATAGGAGTAAAATGAGCATCAACCGACTTGAATCAGCACATCTGAGAAAATATCAAAAAATGAAATTTAATAACAGCGGAAGAATGAAATGCGAGATATAAAAGGAAATAAGGAGGAAGGGACTCACCCAGGGTTGCCACCTTATGAGTAGTTGATTCCGGGAGATTTCCTTTTCATGAGTAGAAAATTCCGGGAGAATCCGGGAGTATTTTCTCTAGGTCGAAAAACAACTAAAGTGACCAATGAAACTTATTTTATTTAGTTATTAGTAAAATCAATAATGATTATTTAATCTCGTTTTATTTTTAAAGTTAGAGTTGTCACGTTGAAAACGGCTGATTCCGGGCGATATCCATATGAATAGTTAACGGCGATATCGTTTTATAGGTTAAAAAACACCTAATGAGAACATAGAATAATTGTATTTTTTATTTAGAAAATATATTAATATATAACGTCAGTTTTGTTTTATTATATGAAATATAATAAATAAATCTTAAAAATAGCATTACTTCAGTAGTAATATTTCATTTGAATTTGTTATTCGAACAACATCGAGCAGTCTCCAAAAGATCTGGCTTTGATAGTAAAAGGGCATGGATATCTTTAAAAGAGTATTTAAAATTGGTTCATACGTGAATTTCAGTCTTGACATGGTCCACATTTAATTTTCTTCGAACTTCACAGCACAATTCGTTAATAGCATTGAACAACGGTCACAAGCTGCGGTGGATACTGAAGCTTAAAACACAAGCGTTACACTATTATTTAATACTCCGTCATCTCCATTTACTTTTGAAATGAAATCTAAAACAATATTGAATGTATAATAATTGGTTTAAATAAAAATAAAAATCAGACGAACCTTTATTGGCACGTTAGCGTGGTAACCAACATGCTCCTGTATAAAGAGCATATTTGTACATTATTTATTGGCATCAATGGATAGGATTCTATCAAAATCTCAAATTAGTACTAGGTAAATTCAATTTCGCAGATTTTGGGCTGCCGGAAAAGTTCTACCAGATTCCGGGAGAAATGTATCTAAGATTGGTTAATTCCGGGAGGCTCCCAGAATTCCGGAAGAGGTGGAACCCCAGACTCAGCGCCTCAGTGCCACTCGGGACGAATGTGGCGCCAAGTGTTAGTTAAACCTTTTTCTCAGATAACTGTACTAAATACTTTTTCAACGTTTAGGAGAAATTGGTTGAGCTACACGAACGAATCGATTTCGAATAAAGGAGTAAATTATGGAACTGTTTTAATATAATTAATTACGTGAGTCGGTCCAGTAGTGTGACGTTGCTCGCGATACAGCTTCTGGTTAGGTCTCACGCATGGCTTCGACTTTAGTGATCGGTATTTGTAAGTTTCATTTTCCGGCAGCCCGCGGACCACCTGAAAGACACTCGAGGCCCACCAGTGGTCCGCGGAGCACACTTTGAGAACCGCTGCGTTAAAGTAGCTGTATTCAAACATTACAAAGCCGAGGACCCTCAACGACGAGAACTATCTTCGCCCCTAATTCTGTACCATAAATTTACCGCGTAAAAACAATAACAATACCTACTGGACATACAATTGCAATTGCAATTTTCTCGTTCGGCGGCGTTTGTTGTTGTATGACAAAATTTGAAAAATGCCCAAGATGAAAGCACGTTAACCCGTAACCACAGGCATCGGTCTCTCAGACCACACGAAAAATTTCAATAGTCTATTTTATGGTCCATGGATCATTTAGGCCTTAGAGGTTTTGTTTAGCTTTGTATCCTGGAGGTGGCTTTGTTTACTTCACGGTAGTTGCCTTCTAGCTTTGGAGCTGTGCGTACTAGAGCGGGTTTAGTTTCGTTGCCGGTCTGAAAAACCGCTTGCCTGAGTCCACGTAATTTTTTTCGGGACAGTTCTTTCACACGGTTTCGGAAATTTCCTACGACATGTTGCAGTTATACCGTCCTGGACCGTCGCACGTCCAAAAATGAAAACCAAAACTGCCTTCCAATGTTTAATTTGTAGCAGCTCAATATATTTGAAATGTTCAGCACCCGCTTGAGGAGAGAGAGCGTGAGAGGGGGAGGGGAGGGCGTTGAAAAGGGAGTGGGATGGGAAGGGGGGGTTAAGGGGAGAGGAAGGGGAGTGGGAGGAGAGGGTGGGAGAGTGGAGGGAGAGGAAGAGGGAGAAGGGGAGAGAGCGGGGTAGAGGGGGAGAGAGATAGAGACAGAAAAAAACCAAATGTACTATATATTGAAAATAATTATGTGCGGTTAAGTATTTTATAGCGAAATTTATTTCTTTGTCTAACAATTTCTATTCACCCAAAACCATTTTTACACTCCGTACCACTCAATCATGTTAATTTAATATTTATTGCTTAATTTTTAGTGCATATAAAAGTTGGTGTCATTAATTTGACTTTTCAAGATATTTCTAAAGGCTCAAGACTACTTAAAAAAGTTGTCCAGTATTGGAAAGTACCAGAACTTGGGTGACATTCGTGGTACCGCAAACAGCAACCAAGTTTTGAGAAGAGGATAAGTGAACACGAATTATATTTTGAATGGCTGTCACCCATTTGCTACTTCACGAAACATCTCTTGGAAAACGCTCATAACAGTACTTTTTACCATATGTTAACGACTTTTTATGCCAAAGGCAATAGATTTTTTTCTGGAACAATCAAAATTTATTCATTTTTTCCTCACTATCGAGTTTGTATTAAAAAGAATTCTCCAATCCATTCCGAAAACACCATTGAAAGAATTCCTTTTGGTGACTTTATGGCGAGATATTTTCTATTTTCCTCCTCCTCTCTCCACCATACCTCTTTCCCATCTGTCTTTTTGTTTGATTTGTCATTCTTAACCGCCCCACTTCAGCCGTCCTCGGCTGAGGGGTGGTCAGCGTGTCTGGCTCCCAATGTTAAAGTCGCCCGAGTAAAATAGTAAAAGGTGCTTGCATACTCACCTTGAAAAAACATTCATTTTTTAGAGACACATTTCGTCATTGGAAATATATTTTTAATTCTAAAGATTTCACCTCTTAACCGATTTTCATTCTTTCCTTGTGTAACTATAATGTAGTAAACCAATCCCTAAATTTTGCAATTTCAAGAATATTATACTTTTTTCACAGTAGGATACTAAAACCACACATTTTTGCCAAATTTTAAAGTTGTACCCTATCTAGTAGAGAAATAATGTTTATCTATTTGTTTAAATTTTAGATAATTATAACGGCCGCATCAACATATTGATGGAGATTTTTATTTGGGTATGTGCACCAAGTTCAAAATAACTTTAAAATTTCCGCTTCAACACGACATTATTTTTTTTTCGCGATTCTCAAATATTAAAACAAATACTACACAACCCATATTCTACACATGAAAATTATCACCACCTGATGTTACTTGGTTGTCCTTTGTACCTTGATGTGGTAGAAGGGCTTGAGCATTTCAAGGGGCAACATTTTGTCGTTGTCAAAGAGAGGATAACAAGGTAGGAAATTTAACACCACATTTGAACAAATACAAAGTCTCAAAATTAAAACACAAATTTATTAGTGTAATATTGTAAACACTGGAAACTGTATTGGGTACTCAGTTTCAGCCAGAAGTTACAAGATAAAAATATTGATGATACATTGGTCATTGATTCACAACAGTTATATGCAGGCAATTAACAATGTAATGCTTATTGTAAAAGAGCTTGTTGGAATGACTTGAAAGTAGATTTAAATGCAACCTTAAAAGGCATTGATGTATAATATTGTACAATTAAGACATGCGATTAAACAAGATTTTATCTTTTGTGTATAACAGCTTGTAACTTGTTTAATCTATGTGAAAATCCTTCTTTTCTTCGGGTTGACGTTTCTGTTTAATTAAGGTTAAAATTTAATTTTGTGAAATGCACAAAAGATATTTAGATGCTTAAGCATTGACAGTATATGGAATATAGTGGAGTACATTATAATTCTTAACTAAAATTACACTTAGTCAAGGAACACACAACAATCAATGCTAAGTGTTCTATCTGTTCTTTTTTGAGAATTTCACAATAATGAAAATTATGTGTGTTATTAAATACCCTCGACCATCCTATACTGCCAGAAGGCTCAAATAAATGTAACTGTTGCTTGACATCACAGCTTTTGGGAGTTCATTAACCACTTTCCTGGTATCATTTACCCACTTTTGGTTATTCATGAAGGGATAATTTATATATGCGGAGATATTAATTTAATAAAAATAAATAAATGCACTAGTTAATGCATCAGAATATGCTGAAATCTTTTCAACACAACCTACTCATAAGTAGATGCATGTAGAAGGTGAATGTTTTTTATTAGATAGTTATAACAATGTCGACTACTGCTTGGCACGACATTCAAGATTCAGCCATCAGATAATTTGCGTAATACTTTAAAACTGTAAAAAATCAGCCTGAGCTCTTAGATAATACAAAAAAACTATATAGTATATAAAAAATAAATAGACAGGTATTATATAGAAGATTTTGAAATAAAGACGATGTTTTTCACTAAAGAGCCTATCAAAATCACATCCACACAAAATAATTATGTTGTCAGCAAAGATGACCAAAAATGCTAAAACACTCAAAATTGCTTCAGTCATAATTAACAGGCTAAAGCCTTTTTCTTGTATGAAGAAATTATACAAATGATTTTCTTTCTGTTTACCAACAGAATACTTATGGATGCTGGTGGAGGTTTTCGGGTTTCGATGCGTTGGCGGCATTTCTGGCTCTAGACGTTTCGCAGACATTGCAGTCTGCATCTTGAGGAGACGAAGTGAGATCAGATGGTAGGGATCTGCTTTTATATCCACTCGGCCTTCCTAGTTTAACCGTTGTCCATCGCTGATTGGATCATTCGAGTTGCTATCCTTTTCTCTTTGGTGGTTGCTCCAACGTATTTTCTTCCCTTTCACGTTTCCGTTGGAAGAGTCGCTTCCATGTTGCGCTGATGTGCAAACCGTCGTCCCGGTTTAAAGTGACTGGATGTTTTTCGATTTCCATAGCTTCGCGAATTAACCTCGGAAAATATCGATCTTCTTTCGCGAGCAATTTCGTTTCCCCGAGCCTGTTTTTATGTACCGGGCCGCATGTGAAGTGCTCCGCTATGGCCGACTCCGTCCAATTCTTGTTCATCATGGCCCGATTATGTTCGCCTAAGCGCCAGCGAATGGATCGTCCCGTTTGTCCTACATATACGTGTCCGCAGCTGCATGGAATCCTGTTGACTCCTTCAGATGATAGCGGGTGGAGTGCATCTTTCGCAGACGGGAGTTCTTCTTTTATTTTTCTTAGCGTGTTTGAACGGACGACGATATTTTCTATTCGTAGAACCCTGTCTATGCGTTCTGATGTCCCGGCGATGAAGGGAATTTTTGCGTAGGCTGTGGGCTTTTGTCGTTCCACCGAAGGTTTTTGTTTCGGTTTTATGTTCCGCCGGATGAAGGGGTGACTGTAGCCATTATTCATAGGTGCCCTTCTTATATGCTCTTCTTCGTCTTTTAGCGACTCGGGATCGGAGACCGTGTTTGCTCGGTGCATCAGGGTCTTGATTATTGATGCCTTCTGCTGAGGATGGTGATGAGAGGCAGCATGCAGGTAACGGTCAGTGTGCGTTTTTTCCGAAATACGCTGTGTCCAAGGCTTCCGTCAGGTCTCTTCTTCACCATGACGTCGAGAAATGGTAGGGTGCCGTTCTCTTCGACTTCCATGGTGAACTGGATGGCTGTGTGGACTTGGTTGAGTTGACGGTGGAACTCATGAAGTTTATTTGTCCCATGGGGCCAAATGACTAATGTGTCATTCACGCAAAGACTAGTACCCCTACGGAAAGACCGGAAACTTAACAGAAATTTATCAGATTAAATGGACTTAAATGAAAAAATTGCATATAAGAAATCAAACTTATTACCATATATCACACATTACGAGAGTACAAAGTCATTATCAAATTACATAACAGTGAGGTATTTTTACATAAATATTATACAATCAAGATATAAAAATGAATTATTGTAACAGAATTTTATAACGTTAATACCTTTTATGCATGAAACGTATTTAAAGGAAATTCACGTGGACGACGAAAAACGTCAAACTTTCACGTCATGAATGAATTTGTGGATCAAGCAAAAATCTATTTGTAAAGTGATTTCTTCGCCCCTGGAACACATTCTCTTTCTGTTGCACCTGTAAAAAGAGCGAAAATGAATTTCTAAGAATGTCAATCATTGAACATGCTAAACCTAATGAAATTGATGGAGGAGGCAATGGGCATGCTTCAAATGTTGCAATAAATGTAAAATAAGGCAAATGCGCTTACGGCCCATAAACAATGTTTCTATGATGATCACATTACCATTTGTAAAATTAAACACATCACATTGCACTAGAAAATGTCCACTTTATCTATAATTTATTCCAAGCACAGTTGTATTTGCTGACGTTTACGTGTTCACAGCAGTTACAGTTAGACCATTTAAGATCTATATGTATTCATCATATAATAAGGAAAACATTTGATATAGAGATCTCAATTTCTCGATCGAAAAATATATACATATTTCTAAATGTTTTGAAACAAAGAAGAATTATGTCTAGGATTATAAACAAATGCATAATGAGAAACAAGAAATATTCAAGTTAACAATTTCTGCAAATTCAAAATATTTCAAATTAAAACAATGAGACATCGCTATGGTACACTTATTTCATTCTATTACAAGCACAATTCTATCCTCTGGCATCTCTGTTGCAGTTTAACTTATAAAACTCACTATAATCTACTGATAACCGCGAGAAGTTTTATACAGAAATTTCAGTTACTCAATCTAAAATTACTGCTTATTTTGTGAACTGACACGAACCATATTCACGGCCAGGGCAATGGACGACACAGTTAGGTGAAGTAAGCGAGGCTTAACACCTGAAAATGAGAAATATTTCCTCTCAAAATGCTTCTCGTACACAAACAAAAGAGAGAAATTTCTTTCCTTCCTTCCTAGAAGATATATCCATTGGAGGTATCTGTTAAGAATATATAAAAGCATTCTCACAAAACGAATTTACATAACTATTCGTAGAACTAGTTCGTTAATTTTTTTTTCAAAAATATATGACATTTTTAAGATTTACCTGTTGATTGGACATCAGAACAAAATCATTCCGTCACGTTTTCTTAAACAGTGATGAATGCATATCTACTATATATCTACTTGACAAAATCAGAGTAACTGACAACCTCTCAATAAGCAATGGCCAACTTTTTTCAAGAAAAATGGCCGCTGTTCCGTTACGATACACAAGGAACGTGTGGCGCTGTGGTGATGCGGTAGAGAGAGAGAGAGAGAGAGAGAAATAGAGGGAGAAAATGAGAGAGAGAGAGCCGACTGCGACTGCAGCGTCTTTCGCGGACACCTTAGCATGGTGAACTACGTGTAAAAGCTGGGAATCTATTCTCCCATAAGAGTTTCCTACCCCTGCATCCACGTAACGCAGCCAGCATGAAGGTTGAGGACCACATGATACTAGCGCCTTAGACTCGAAATGCTCCATATATAGATTGGCTATGACGGGGGAGAGAGGACAGCACATATCTGCTCCCTCCTTCTGGTCGTAAAACTGTCCGTTCCACAGGAAGCAGTTGTTGGTGAGGCAGAATTCTGTTAACTACGGATAGTCTGCCGGCAGTCCATGATGTATAAGCTCCTTCAAGATTTCGATGGAGTCCTTTATAGGAACCTTAGTGAAGAGTGAGGTCACGTCAAAGCTTACTAGAATATCGTTCTCCGATACTTTCATGTCGTTTAGCCTTTCTATGAAATGTGCTGAATTCTTCACGTGCGATTCCGTTCCGCCTACGTACGTCTGTAAGCTGCGTGCGAAGTATTTTGACAGCCGATATGTTGGGGAGCCGATGGCGCTGACGATGTGTCTCAGAGGAACGTCGTTCTTGTGTATTTTTGGTAACCCATACAGTCGTGTAGGCCTGGATGATGACGGCAGTAGGTTACTTTGGTTTTTATATGTATAGAGGGTTTCTTAATCAGCTCTATGTTTTTCCTTTCGGTTTTTATCGTAGTTTCGCCTTTGAGTGTGGAGTAAGTTGGATCGTCCAGCAGATTGCGGATCTTCTCGTCGTAATCCTCCGAGGAGATGATTAAGGTGGCGTTTCCCATATCTGCCGGTAAAATCAAGATGCTTTTGTTGTTTTTCAAAACTTTGCTGGCCTGTCTTTTGGCTGTTGAGATGTTGGAGGATGGTGGTCTTGCTTTACGAATAATATGCGCCACCTCAGATTCAGAATTCAGAATTCAGATTTCGGATGGCCGCTTCCACTCCCAGACAATTTCTTCATTAGGTATTTTGTTGGGAGGAATAGCGATGTTCAGACATTTCGCTAAGACTGATTTTGCTGCATCGGAGAAATTGATGTCCGTTAGGTTGTAAATCATCTAGTCGTGGCTCGGCGTCGGATCTGGATGTAGATTCTTATGGAGATTTTAAAATTTCTTACTCTGCTTATCCTTGAAAGACCACTGGGTTTTGGTTAAGGTGGTGGTGATATGGTCACTTTGTTCTCAGTCTTCGTGAGACATAACGGAGGCGAGCTCTAGCTGGTGATGGTAGAGATTATGAGCGCATTGAAGAAGCGCGTAACTCGTGGAGCGTATGCGTTTACGCAGGAGTGCTTGGCCTGTTGAAAAAGGCGAGTGATGACTAAAGTTTGCACTTCTGTTTGTGGAGACGCTCGAATCTCCTTGAATTCCTCTGGATGTTCTCCCCGTAGAGGGATATCAATTTGAGTTGAAGGCTTTCGCAGCGTTGCTGAATGCCGGTGGAGGTTTTCGGGTTTCGCTGCGTTGGCGGCATTTCTGGCTCTCGACGTTTCGCAGACATTGCAGTCTGCATCTTCAGGAGATGAAATGAGATCCCGTCAGCTGTATGAATTTGCCTAAGTGAGAGCTTTCCACTACTGTGCGGTTAAGCTTTCAGTGGTTGGGCTGGGAGGTAGCAGGATGCTAATTGGACAGGTCCACTCGCTGTATGTAGAATGGCGGCTGTAGCTTCCGATGTCTTTTCTGAGGAATCGTTACTTCATATGCTGAAATGTCCTCTCTAACAAGGATGGCTGTTCCTCCTCCTAGTCTGCCCTCCCTGTCTGTTCGAAAAACCTAGAATCCGGGTGCCGCCCATTTCCAAGATGGCTTAAGGTGTGTTTCGTGTATAAGAGCTACTGTGACGTTGTTTCCCTGGAGGAAAGCTAGCAGTTCAGGTGTTTTTGTTCTTATACCACCGTTGCAGTTCCAGGTGATAAGGACAATTCCGGAGAGCTGGGTGTTCTTATCCATGCATTGTCAGTATTTGACCGGACAGTTGGGCAAGCACTTGTCCAAGGGCCGCGATTTGTTTCTGCAGGACTGACGCTAGGGACTGCAGTGATGTAAGGAGGGAGGTTAGGGCCGAATCCGTTGTCGGGAGGAAAGGTGGATTATCTGTAGTTGGTTCAGGTTGAGGTGGTATCTGTCTGTGGCGAAGGGTGACGTTGGGTTCCTGTATCGTCTCGCCGTTTGTGGCTGCGGGATGCAGGAGTGGTGGGAAGTCCGAATTTTGGTGTGGATGTGCTGCGTTCTTTCTTTTGCTGCCCCAGGCGTTGCCTCTTGGAGCTGGTTCCGGTACATAGGCAGGGGGTGCTTGCTAGGGCTGAGAGGTTTCCAGCGATCCAAACCATTTCCTTGCCTCTCGTTGGTCTTATAGAAGGCGGGGTGTGGGCCTCCACAGTTACAGCATGTGGCAGGACCATCCTCCTTTTTCTTCGGGAAGGTTTTCCCCTGGTGGGGGCCGGCACAGTTATAGCATCGAGGTTCCGCTGTGCAGAACGTTGATGAATGTCCGAAACGATTGCATTGGAAGCACTTCTGTGGTTCTTCATGTCGGTATCGTAGAATGTGGACTCAAGAATTCCCGATGGAAGTCCATCGGAGGAAATCTTTTGGGTCCCATCCTTGGGCTGTGGCGAGGGTTGATACTACGAATGTCCCTAGGGGTGATTTGTAAGCTCGGCGAATCTGACGATTGCGTAAGACTGGAACCTTCATGTCCTCCAGAATTTCCTTGAGATAAGATTCTTCCATTATTGTATAAAGCCCTCTTATGGTAAAGCTAAGGGTTTTTTCCTCTTTGGTTCCCCAGGTGGAGAACTGTGCTTGTTCTTCTCTTAACATAGTCTGCACACTTTTGTGGTCTTCTATATTGGTTAGCTGTAGCCTGGTATAGTGCCTACGTGATGTCACTTGGAAAGAGTGGTCCTTTATGACACTCATGACGGCTGTTATAAATTGTCGGAAGTCTGCCAATTCATATAATAGAATTGCTGGCGGCTTAGGTAGACATGTCTGGGATGGCTCGGCGGGAGGGGAGCTGGAAGCAGGCCCCGGAGTGACGTCTGTATTAGCGTCTCTGAGGAGCGGGTCGTAGCGGTTGTTGGTTTCTACCGTTTAGTGTTGGACGGCAATAGTCTCGGCAGCGGTGAAGTATGGCTTAAATTTCGTCTTCCGCTTCTTCTTTGGCTGTTGAAAGGTGCCCGTGTCAATGGACTTTCTAGCTCGTGTATCAGCATCGAGTGTGCCTCCCTCTTGGATAGGGGCTAGTTGTGAGTTATCGTTGTTGTTTTGGCCCTTGAAAAGGCCTTCGTCAGTTGGTTTCCCTTGGCTTGGTGTGCTGTCAAGAATTACTAGCCGGTCTTTCGAAGTCAGATTTTGGGAGTCAATTTTCCGGTCGTTTGGACCGGCGTCATTCTTAAAATCTTTTCCGAAGAGGATGTGTTTGATATTACTGGGTAATGATGTATCGACGTTCGTCCTAGGAGGAATCGTCCTATGTTGTACCTTTTTTGCCGGCGGTGATCTGAGCAGCGATATTTCGCAGAGCGGGTTTAAAGTTGAGGGGGCTGAAGCCCTTCCCCTCTAGCCTACCAACTGCCACCTGTCCGAATATTCAAAAGAACACGATGTGCGGGTGAGAAGGTGGACCTATGTTAGCCACCCCCCGCTGCAAGAGAGAAATTGTGACCGTGCAAGGTTCCCCCAGGTGCTCCGCTCGCAGCAAGGCGTGCGGTTTACCCCTGAGTAGATCCTGGTCACGCTTAAAAGGCCCTGGTAGGTCTGGGCCACAGCGGATTACAGTACTTCCTCCCCAGGGGGAGTTTTCCAAACACCAGCCAGAGCAACGGAATAGCTAGAGGAGTTCGTTATTGCTGAGTCGCTGACCAAAAGCCGGCGAATGATCGATTGATTGATCGATCAATGTTTTCGATGAGCCGAACGATGAGATCCGATGGTAGGGATCAGCTTTTATATCCGCTCGGTCTTCCTAGTTTAACCGTTGTCCATCGCTGATTGGCTCGTTCGAGTTTCTATCCCTTTCTCTTTGGCGGTTGCTCCAACGTATTTTTCTTCCCTTTCACGTTTCCGTTGGAAGAGTCGCTTCCATGTTGCGCTGATGTGCAAACCGTCGTCCCGGTTGAAATTGAATGGATGTTTTTCGATTTCAATAGCTTCGCGAATTCACCTCGGAAAATATCGATCTTCTTTCGCGAGCAATTGCGTTTCCTCGAGCGTGATTTTATGTCCCGGGCCGGAGGTGAAGTGTTCCGCTATGGCCGACTCCCTCCATTTCTTATTCATCATGGCCCGTTTATGTTCGGCTAAGCGGCAGCGAATGGATCGTCCTGTTTGTCCGACGTATTCGTGTCCGCAGCTGCATGGAATCCTGTAGACTCCTTCAGATGTTAGCGGGTCGAGTGCATCTTTCGCAGACGGAAGTTCTTCTTTTATTTTTCTTAGCGTGTTAAAACGGACGACGATATTTTCTTTTCGTAGAACCCTGTCTATGCGTTCTGATGTCCCGGCGATGAAGGGTATTTTTGCGTAGGCTGTGGGCTTTGGTCGTTCCACCGAAGGTTTCTGTTTCGGTTTTAAGTTCCGCCGGATGAAGGGGCCGCCAACGCAGCGAAACCCGTAACCCTCCACCAGCATTCAGCAACGCTGCGAAAGCCTTCAAGTCAGATAGAATACTTATGAATTTAAACAAAATTTCTTTATATAAATAAAACATCCTTATCAAGTCGTATTCCCTCCTAAGGCCTGTCGACACATTTCATAAACCACATAGCTGATGCCAACTGCAGGGACCACTTTCATGAAGCTGGGCCTGATTCCTCGATAGAGACCAAAGAATCCCTCCCTTGCTATTATCTCACGTATTAATCTCGTCATGGTTTGGGCATGCTCTGGGCTTGTCAGTATATCTGAAAATACAAAAGAAAGTCAACATCATAACGTTGGAAAAGAGAAGAAGCGGAAAGCATATTATGTGACCAAACAAAAGATCACAGAGAATGAATTTGAACTCATGAATTATTATGACATATTTTTTGCAAGGTTATTGACTTTGTAATATATTAACACTTTCTGGTCTGAGTGATTTAAAGAATATCTCATACAAGATTGATGGCATTGCTGACATAGAAGCAATAAAATAATTACGTGTACTTTTTATAAATTTTTATTGGCACATGCAGTTTAACTTATGTGAAAAAATGGGCCGATCATAGGTATACCAATGGCCAAAGGGAAAAAATCAGGGATGTCGATATCTGACCGGAAAGGGTTAATTCCCTTGGCGACAAAAAAATACTGGACAAATTAACATTCAAGGAAGCTACTTCAGTCGTGATAACTTCATTCAAAATTAAAATTTTGTAAATGTGGTCTTTCATGATTTCATGAATGTTCTCCATCACTCACCTTGAGCTTGGAGCCTTGTTCTCACCAGAGCAAGCGGATACGATACTATCAGCCCACATGTGCTACTAATCGTCCCACAGCATAAGGGAAGCAAAATCCCTGGATTTTCTGAACCATTTTGCCGGATATAATAATTCTTCAAGGTCTGAAATACAAGATGGGAAAACTTAATATAAATTAAGACTAATTTACTATTTTTAGATTCTAAATTTAAGTAACTAATGCAATCTGGCCAAGCACATTTTAAAAGTTAATGTAGGAATGAGAAAGTTTTTATAATTTGATATAGTTATTAAAGCATTTGGCATTTTTATAAATATGAAGTTGCAGTTTATTTATCAAGAGATCATAATAATACTGCATGATTAAAAGGAGCAATTTATATATTGAATATGAAGTAATTAATCAACTTTTAACTGTTAACTAAGCTCATTACCTAGAGACAACATTAAAAATTAGTCTAAAATATCTCAAGGTACAGAAAAACAATAGAAAAATTAAGAACTCATTTGCCACATTCACAAACATCCAAGATAAATAATTTGACTTACGAACCTCATAAACAGCCAGATCTATGCCAGCATATGGGATTATCCCAAGAAGGTTTGGTAGGTATCCACGGTAAAAAGTTCTGAGTCCCTCCCTCCTATAAATTTTTTTTGCTGCATCAATGATCCCAGCATACTGGCCAGTTTTCCTGAGGGCCAGTCTAGTTTTTAGCACCTAGACAAAAAAATTAGCACAATTAATGAATGCACTTAGAAATCCAACTTAAGATGTTTAAGCAAAGATTTTAATGAAACAACAATGAGGATACTTCTTCTCACCTCAAGTGGATATATAATGGTCTGGCTCACTCCACCAGCAATTGACCCAGCTACGAAACGCTCGTTGATGCTCAAATCCTCACCGCTGTTTTGATGGATCAACGTTTTTGTTTGCTCATAAGCCATGAACTTTATTGCAGTTTCTGGAACAATTTTTATAACATTTACTCCATTTCCTCGCCAGAGTCCTCTGATACCACCCTCTTTTACCATTTCGTGTAAACAAGACACAATTCCTCCTTTATTACCGTGTACCTGAAATAAATTCCAGAAACATAAGTTTAAAGTGGTAAGTTCTTTTAACATCTACAGTTATGATTATCTGAACTTTTAATTAGTATTGGGAACAAATTTGGTAAAATGCAATTTTTTTCTTCATAAAATACTTTTGCGTCATATTTTTCCTCATGTATGTATGTATTTCATTTTTATACCGAATTGCGAGGGACTTTGACATTCAGGGTGTTTCGAATGCTTCAACACTGCAATGAGACAAGGGTGGAGAAGAAGGAAGAGTGAGAATTTGCTTAAACCGCTTTGTTCATAAAGATTACTCAATTTAGTAGCAGATTTTATTTCAGGGAGCTATTAATCATTCAGTTGTTAAGTTTTACATTTTATCTATCAAAATATTTTATTGAACAACGGTATAGGAGTTGTTTCCTTTCTTTATCTTTGCCATAGTCTCCACTCATTATTAATATATATTTTATTAATGTATTTGTTGTTTTAACTACAATAGTAATATTAAAAAATATATATCAAAAATACATTTATATGCCTATTTGATGATATTTCAACACATGATTTTTAATAATGCCAAATTACCCCGAGCTTTTATTATCAGCGCCAACTTTGATCAGAGAATTTCAGATATTTAAACTTTATTGCAATTAGAACAAGAAGTCCAAACCAGGACTAATGCAGGCTGGTTTCCCAAAGTTGACGTTCCGAATTTATTACTTATATTGACAAGAAAAGTGTTAGTGATTCCAAGGAATTCTCTGGAAATCAAATTAATAGAGCATTATCAGGTTAAAAATATTAATAGCAATGTCAAATTTTCTTTCTCACGTATTTTCCATATATTTCATTTGATAAATGTTACTGTTTATACACGGATATGTGTGAATCATCTGTTCATTGCTGAAGGGTAGTCAAGTGGAATAGAAAATAACAGATTTGTTCACTCATCTATGCTCAAGCCGAGTTAGGAAATAATCGTCTCCATGGCAACAAACCGATAAAATGCGATTTATAACGTAAAAACTCTGTTTTAGTAATAATTCAATAAATTACGATAAATTATCAAAATTCGGAGTTAATATTTGGAATCTAAATTCTTTTCCCCTTAGAACAGTACAAACCTCACTCCGATATCACAATTTTAAGATATTTTAAAGTATTAAAGAAAACATCCCTGTACGATGGATTTGATACTTCAATCTTTGCCAAAAGAAATATAGCCTGAAGGTGGGCCCTGGCAGCACAAGCCTCATACCAACAAGTTTCATGAAAATCTGCCCATTGATGCAAAAGTTGTTAATAGGGGACACACACAGATAGGACCATTTCATTAGGCTGTTTCCTTTAGAAACCAGCCCAATAGAAATGAGTTTTTCACAAAAAATACAATATCATCACATTTAATACAACATAAATACCACGAAATTCTTCATGCTTTTTTAGGTTATTGGTATTTCGTTCCAGTTCAAGTATTTTTTCAGGTAATTACCATGCATGATTTAAATTAGAAGTTTGGTATTCAACAACTCAACGTCGCCTCCATTAAAATATATAGTCAGACCCCTATTTACCACCTCTCCCCATATAGTGCCACTCCTGCTTACCGCCCATGAATCGTCGTGAACAAAACTTCCATCTTATGATTGAATAGAGCTAGCATATACCTCGATTTATCGCCACCGCCGCTTTAGCGTCAAAGGCAGTGATGGACAAACGGTGGCGCTAAATCGGGGTCTGACCGTAATTAAATGTCTTAGGATATCGGCGTGAACCTAAAGAAAACCTATCTATAATAGAGAGATCTAATAAGCCTTTAGTGAAGCTCGCTGATGATATTTTCCGGCGTCGGTATATTTTCATGTCAAAATCTGGTTGATATGCAAATTGCAAGTCTATTAATCGCTATTAGGCCTCGGAGCGGAAAGTGCGATCGCGATGCGCACCAGTGAGGAAGCGAAATCTGCAGACGAGGAGAGACTTCCCTCTCGAAACGATCAAACCCCGTCACACTCCCTCAATCTCCGCCGGTACCACACGCGTAGTAAATGAGGCGAGAATCCGCCCCTGGCCGCATCCCCTCCACCCATCTTATTGCCCATAAAGAAGAGGTCAAAGGTAGTCCACCACCTCGACATCCGAACATAACCAACCTTCCATCTCCATCGCTCCCCGACCGCTGAACTACGTTATCTCGAGCAAACCTCCTCGCGCGGACCAATGGGGACGTTACGGCGGCCGGGGATGGACTTGGCTTGGACCTTGCTCGGACGACGAGAAGAGCCTTTGCTTCAGCGATGGAAAGTTACAGGGTGATGGAAGATTACGTTATGATAGACAAGACGGAGACGAAACGGGGAACATTAAAAGGCGCACACGAAATGGTCATGTCGAAACGAATGACTTCTCTCGGGAGATTTGATCCCGAGATTTATCATATTAATATTTTATCGTGCGTTTATCGGCAGCTCGGACACGGAACTATGCAACGGCAAAAAATGATGAAAAAGCGAGAGGACGGTTTCCATGCACCGACTCGGCAACCCTAAATGTTTGAAAACGATTGAAAAATGAATAATAATAATAATAATAAGCAAAAAAGATCGTTGAAAAAAACTTCCTTGAATCTTGTTTTTTTTTTATAAAAACAGTTGCATAAATACTACATCCGTTAGGTACTGCAATTACATTAATCGCACTGGACTCGGACACTATCTTGTAAATATTATTAATCAAAGAAGGTTTTCACTTCGTAGAACGACATTACACGAATGAAATGAAACCCATTACTTAAAATTACACTTCGATTTATAATCGCGACCGGTTTCACGTAACGGTAAGTAGACTGATGATGCGAAAATGGGTCGCGGATATAAATTGAAGTGTAATTTTAAATAATGGGTTTCATTTCATTCGTACCAAGCAAATGTGGGAGGTACAGCACACGTTTTGTTTTAAAATCAGCAGGTCGGAAACCCATTGGTTTAAAAAATGAAGAATTCATTATATATCGACGCTACGCGCTAGTCACCACCAACTCTCATCCTATTTATTGCCGAAAAATAAATGAAAAATATTACTAATTATAAGAGCAATGAAAAATTACTCAGCCTACTACCTAAAAATAATGGCACTACAAACGTTGACGGAACAACAGTGTAAAAGGTGCTTTTTACCAAAACAATAAATATAACTGAAAACAACTGAGGAACTACTAAACTCATGATTAAGATATAAAAAACTAGCCAAAAAAGTTTTTGGAAACCGGTGGATTTACCTTGACCACAATTTTATTCCGGATATGAGGCGAGCTACATAATTCATTTTTGGAATTAAATTGCACACGGAGAAAACAACGGATTACTAAACTAAAGCTCCAGCTACACGCGTAAATGATCACGAATTTAACAATATTTTTAGATTCGTATGTCACAAAGGCTCCATCGAATAACACGAAGTAGTCATTCGGTCGATTTCCCTTGAATTTTGAAGACCCATCTCACAATCACGTGATACGAGGATTATCGAAGTCAGCCCACATCTGCCAAAGATCATAAAGGAAGCACTAGGAGGAGGGGGACATGGACATGAGTCGGCAAACCATAAACCGAAGCAATCGGTGGAAATTAGAATGTCACGTGGAAGGGATTGCGGATCGGCAAGTCACCCAACGCACAGTGGGACCAAATCCGAAAAAGGGGACCCATGTATATGCATATATTACAATACTGAAAGTAAGCGAGTAAATGCCGGAAATTTCTGAATTATTAATTTGAATAATACCTGTCGTATATAGAGCGAGTTTTCCATTCAGTCTCTATATATCATGCTAACATCTTCTAGGACACAACGAACAAAACGTTCGAGCTTCCGAATCCTCTTTATAACCGAGTTATACCGTGTGTAATTTTCTATAGTTCATTTATTTAAACTATTTCAGGAAGGGCTTTTCCAGGACTTATATAATGGACAAAATATCGATAACAAAGACGATCACGTACAACCATTCTGTCGGCAGGATTCGAACCCGCGAGCATTGGGAGCCAGACACGCTAACCACCCCTCTACCAAAACCGGCAATAATATTTTTAACAGGACAAAAAGAGAACCCAGCTTATTATTTTTTGCGGTTAATTTTTTCATTATTACTACTTGCCATTTACTTGCTTTACTCATAGACTCGACTATGTACACGCAAACTCCCATTAATATTTTACGAAACGGGGAAAAATTATTTTCGCGGCAGTAAGGAAATGCGAAGGAAAATGAGGCAGATCCCGGTCTTACCGAGAGTGAAGTACAGAGGGAACGGAAGAAATAGTAACCGTTTCATATCCTTTCCACCTGCCTCCTTCCCTTCACCACTTCCATCATACGGCGACGTCGCTCCATAAAAAATGGCTCCGTCTGAATGATCGCCTCTTCACTTGACACCCTCTAACGCCACGCGGCCAAAACCCAACCCCGAATAATCGAAGCATAATGGAAGAAGGTTGGGTGGGGGTTTAATACCACGGCAGGTGATAGCGGGGTGGGATTGACCCCGACCAGTTTTTCTACGTCTAGACTTACTTGTTGGAACACTTTGAGTCGATCCAAAGGTGCGGTGCAGGTACGGGATACGCCTCCGGCGATGCCACCTGCTACCAGAGTTCGCCACCACATACCAGAATGCATTTCAGCCGATGTGAAATCATCTGGTACGTTCATATCCTCCCCGATGTCGAGATGCTGAAGAGGAAGAGTGGAGCGGGTGAAACGACACTTCATAGTACTTCGACCGTTATTACACCCTCCGTACCATCTTAAACATTTAACTACTGCAGTGAAATTACGAACACGTATCTGCGGTGCGGTCTTCCACTGTTTATTAATTTATTATGATTATTTCAATATCTACATCTACAATTTGGTTCTCCACGTTAAATAATGCCATGGGGTAAGTAATAAAAAAATTATATTCACTTTGTTTGTAAAATATAAACTAGGCGGTAATTTGACACTATAATTTAGGCGGTCTCTCGCAGACAGCATCTATATAGTTAAAGGTTAAAACGTTTTCGTCAAAAAATTACGAAAATCGATGGAACGTTTTTAGACCATTCATGGATGAATAAAGCGGAATATATTCTTGAATGTGCCTAATTTATATGCCGCGAGAAATAACGCTAGTCCAAAAAATTTCTATATTCATCACATTCTAATACGTTAAAAATCAAATTCTACCATGGCTTTCCACAAATTAAATTCATAGATATATTTAACGAAATATTAATATCATCGAGCGCACGGTATCTGGTCAAAATATACATTTTTAAGCCATTCATTTAGGATAAAAACACCCGGGACCGGCTATTTACAAGAACAAATTGGTCAAAGCCTCTCAACTGCCTCATCTTCTCCGGGGGGAAACCAAAACGAAGTCATTTATTTTTTAAGGCTGGACACTGAATCGTCTTCCCCTGGCGTGACGTCACTTTCATTACTAAGGCAAGAGAATTGGCGGCTGAATGAAGAGCACTCAGTTCGTTTTCTATTTACGAGAGTTAGCGGTAAACAGCACACGGCCTATCTACATCTACAAGTTACCCTGCAATTCACCTAGCGGACAAGATGGAGTTGGAAGAGTCTGGCAACTAGATGGGAACTCTGCGCCACAAAAAATCTGGCGACGATACAGCTTCAATCACTCACTTGCATGGGCTATTATTACCTACGAGGTTTAGGGGGAAGTATAACTCAAAACAACTAAGTTCTGGAGCCTAGTAAAAAGTTTGGGGATATTATTTACACTATTATACGTAAGATACTCTCTTCTTTAACCTTACACATGCCAGCCGACATAATTTTTATATAGAGATCACAATAAAATTGGAAAACATTGCGCCAAGATAGGTTTTATGGCAACATGGCATCCTGAATTTTTCCAGCCCTGATCATTGAGCTGACATCGTTCTGTTTGCTAACGATCAAACGGGATAGCTACGCAAACTTATATAACTTAGAATAATAAATAACTGATTTTATCACATTTTCCGGTAGGAATAGGTGGTTTCAAAATAACGATAAGTGAGCTAAGTTACCCTATTAAGGCGATATGTAAGTACAAAAACAGGGAGAGAAAGCCAACCAGCACAATACTGTCAAAATATATTACTATTAATATTATTTACGTTATGGTACGAAAGATTCTATCTTCTTTAACCTTATTACACTTGCAACCGGCATTATATTTATACAGAGTTCACAATACATTGCAAAAAATAGCGCCAAGATGGATCTTATGGCGACATGTCATCTTGAATTTTTCCAGCCCTGATCATTAACCTGACTTCGCTTTGTTTGCTAACGATCAAACGGGATAGCTACGCTAAATTAACTAACTTAGAATAATAAAGAACTGATTTTATCACGCTTTCCGAGCAGTTGGTCCCAATTATAGAACCCAATGATTGAACATTGCACTTAGAACACCCATTTATTTATATCATATTTCCATTTATTTATACGTGATTATCAACAGAAAGAAACTTACTTGTCCATCTGGAGGTTTTCGTCTGCAGTACGTAGCCAGAGTAGTTAACTGGCGCGCAAAATTCAATAAAATTCGCATCCTGAAAACACGAAACTCACGTAGACATTCAACTCGGCGTTGCTAAGGAATTTTAATGTACACGGTCGTCAAGGCGTGCAACAATGCACTTCCACCAATATAGCCGACGAAGTACATATGTATACCTATATCACCCCCTTTATATTGCTAAAAATCTTGTCGCGAAAAGATTCTTTGTGGAACAGAGAATCAATCCTTAAATGATATTTTGAGTCAAGGGAAAATAACGTTTTACTTTCGGTCGCCAACCATCCAAGTTCAGAGATTCTCAGAGCTTCCTTTCGGTCCTCTTTTTCACAAACGGGTTTCCTCATACGCACTTCACCTTTGGTCGGTTGTTTTTAAAAACAATTTCTGCGCGATTTCAGAGAATTTTATGAATATTATCTATTGGGAAACTTTGGATGGGAGCCGAAATTGTTATGAATTCTAATCATTGCATTTGCACGCGTATCAGTCATTAAACCAATGAAACATTTGACAGGTTGATTTTTCTGTTGACAATATATTTTAAAAATCTGGAGCAACAAATTACACCAATAATCCTATAAATACGAGGGTATAAGGATTAAAAGAAAAATAGTGGGCGGGAGATAATTTTCTAAGGACAAGTCTGAAAGTGCGTCTTTTGGAGTTAGACGACGTTGCGTTTCAACGATTCCATTCTGCAATATCTTGCAGATTCTTCACATAAGTGGGTAATTTACACCATTTATGGGCTTTTGATTTAATAAGAGAGAGAGAGAGAAGCAATGTTGGATGTGGCTAATTTGCGAAATTTTTCGTCAAGCAGTTTATCAATTAACTGGTTGGTATATCCATTTTTGTTGGATATATATTTAATGATCTCCAATTCTTTGTTAAAATCAGAGCTGGATATGGGAATGTTTACTGAACGGTGTAGCATGGCATGATAAACTGCAAGTTTGTGAGCTAATGGGTGGGAGAAATCAGCAGGAATTACTTGATATGTATATGTAGGTTTTCTGTATATTTCAAAATGATGCTTATTATTATGAATTGTGATGCTTAGGTCAAAAACGTTTAATTTTTTGTGAATTGAGTTTAAAAATATAAGATAGGAATTTAAATGTCGATGGCTCACGGTCCAACAGCATAGAACATCATCGACGTATCTGAACCAATAAAAGATATGTTTTATAGAATGGTTATTGGAATTAAATTATATTGATTCTAAATCATCCATAAAAATGTCTGACAGTAGGGGGGAGATAGAGGAGAGCCCATTGCTAAACCTTCTTTTTGCTGATAAAATTTTCGATGATGACTGGTAGAGCGCTGCACAGTAGCATTCAAGTCAACCGTAGTTGACATTCCGCATTTCCACATAATGAAAAACCAAAGCCAAGATGGCGCTTCTCATAGCGACATCAGTTGATCATTTAAAATTTGAAATTCATTTTTTTAATTACGAGAAATACGGTACCTGAATTATACAAAATAATTTCTATTGCAATATAATAAAACGCTAATTTTTCTTATTTGAAAATTAATTATAAAAAATGAATATTTTCTAAAAACAGAAGTGACACCTATTTTACGTGGAAGAAACTATCGATATTTCGTATTTACAAATACCAATAAAGATAATCGATATTGCGCTCTATATTCCAATCAAAACTTTATTCTTGATTAATTGTATAATTTGTATGTATATTTTAAGATATTCTTTAGATATTTAGCGCTAGATGTAGCACGAATATGAAACTTCTTTCGTAAATGAGCAGATCGTACTTCAAAAGAGTGTTAATCTTGCATGGATTATTTAACAACTTCATAAAATGGAACCATTATTAACGTTAGTAAGAGGGACTACTCCTGAATCTTCGATAACTGCCAGCATTTACTTGAATCAAGAATCATCGTCTATGTGATGGATCGCAAATTTATTTTTAGGAATGAACCATATTAATATGAGCTATTGCTATGATGTGCCGAAATAGCAATCTAAATCGTTTTCTTATCACAATCGTAATGAAATATTACATAACATCAATTATTTATTTTTAAGGCCTGCTTTAGCTTCATAAAATCTTTGGGCATTTTCAAAACTGGAGGAACTTTGAGGTATAATGAACCGATTCGCTACATTGCGAGATTATTAAACTTCCGAACGAGGCTAATATTTACGTGAAGTCCATTTCATCCAAAATGCGACGATCTGAATTAGAATTCCGTTTAACTCAGCTGAATATTCTCCAAATTTCATTATTAATCGATAATGCTATACGTTTTAATTTAAAGCAAGGTTTAAAAATCTCACGTTCACCTGCCAAACGACAAATACTGTGGAATTTCCGTGTCGAAAGTCTATAGGAATGGGATATTTTCTATACGTACCGAAAACTGTGGGCTTAGTTGTCTATCGGAATACAACTATTGCCCAGTTTCATCATCCTGGCCAGTAATAAGGAGTTAAGTTTATGCATTCTTTTTCAGCTATGTGATTATTTTCCAACGAGCGACAAATAGAATAAACAAGAACATCGGGTGGGAAAAAAGGAATTTCGGAGGAAAAGGTAACAGCTGGGAGGGAAGGATTCGGCCACGGTGGGTCTGTTAAGGGCAGGTTACACGTGCCGCTAAGTCATACGTTATTGGGAAGCCCTCCTGGTCCAATTGGAATACGAAAAAATGAGTGCAGCATTGACGTCCAGCCGCGTTGTTCGGTGGGCATCGGACGCAAGCGAAAGCAGTTCAATGCGATAGGTGTCCTTACGTTTGCATATTCAACTCGAGCCACAACTCGGAGAGATTCAGATACTCCCCCATTTTAAAAATTATGACTTAAAACTTTTTAATTGATAATCGCCATTTGTCGCAAATTCTCGTGGGATATGCATATTCGTAATCCTTTAAATGCACTCGTAAAGAACTAGCTTTCATCGGAAGTGATGCTAAATAGTGGCGAAAATACGGAAGAAGCGTATGAACGTTCTTTGATTTTGCAAAGCGTCAGTTCTTTATTAAAGGATTGGGAGGGTACCTATGTGAATTTGTATGATGCCTCTAGGATCGTATGCAATATAATGATTAGCGCCCGGGGATAAAATGTCTATTACGATAATGCAATGGAAACCCCTAAAACCCTGTAGGGCGATTAATAATCCAAGAAAGTGGGCGGGAGAAACTCCGACATATTGCAAGGTCGCAACTTCATGATAGCTAAAGGTGACACTATGGGAATAATGTTAACGCCCACGCATATCGAAAGACACAACCACGATAATAAAATGCGTGTCATCACATCGAGTGCTGCTGAGGGCAGAGGAGATACACGATCGGGCTCGTGTAATTTTTTGTTTGTTCAGGGAGGCCATTGTTAAAACCATAAACGAAATCCATTTTAATACTTATTAAAATATTTGATACTAGGGAGTTGCGAATTTTCCATTCCATGCTCACATAATGCTGACGAATCACACCTAATAATCGACATTCATTTGACCTAATGAAAATCTGTCGTTCATTTCTACCTCCACCCAATATCTTACATATAGCGTCACTATTTTCAATTAATTAGAAGCGCACCCCTAAGTTATATTTTTCGAAGAATTATTGGGGATCATAATATGAAACTGAAATTAATTACCTTGCATGCCGAAATGCAGACGTCTCCAAGATGAGGAGGTAAGCACTCAGTCAGGCAGCGTTTAGGGCATTGAGGGGTGTTTTAGAAGGAAAGGAAAATAGAGGGAGAGGTAATGGTCAAATAATGCGTGCGTACGTGCGAGTACGACAGCCGCAAACCTTCTAGGAAATTTCTGGTAAGAGAAGAATGTATTTTCTTGAAGTTTGAAGGTAAATATGTCCTATTGAGAGAACTTGGATATTAAACAAGTAGTTCTGGAAAGCCCTAATACGCCTTCTTTCCTTTCAATACAATTTTAATATATCACAAGTAGGGGTTATATATGTTTTTCCGTGGTACAGCAGTGCTTTTCGTCACCTCGCCCTACAAACGAAATTTCTTTTAAATCCGTTCTGCCAATACCTTCCAAATTCATAGTTACAGAAACATTCTAACCTTGATATCATGGTAGCCCTGTTTAATCGACCCGGTTGAAATACGACATTTTGTTTATTTATTATGTTATGTTATGTTTATATTAAAAGTATTAAATTTGGTTCAAATTGATGAGAATAGTTAAACACAAATACTTGTAAAAATAATATTTTATCCGTTGTATTGTGGCAGCCTTGCTTTCCATATCTACAGTAAACATCTTGAAATTGCTATTTTATATTGCACCCCTGCTTCATACAAACCTTTGTCAAAATCGGTTTACCTAATTCCTTCCAAATTCATAATTGCCGAAAAGATTAAGTTGGTGGAATACGTCCCTCCGATAACCAGGAAAAGTTGCGAAAAGTAGGTAGGTGTTTCGGATACAAAGCAGCCTTCGTCATTGGCGATTCATCTACCATCTATCATTACTTACTTCTCCATACCATTGAGTTGACTTGTCACATTCTCACGTTTTGCATCAATGTTACCACACGAAAATGAAAATTTTAACAATTAAAAATTATTTTAAGACAATATCATTTACCAAACAATGAAAATGATCTTATTCACAAAACTCTCTCGCAGAATACCTAATTGTTTTATCGAAGATCATTTTACACTTTTCTTTGAATAAATTGTTAAAAACACTGCCGTATGCGAGCAGAAGTATCTTAGGCAGTCATCGCAGATATTATTTTCAGTTTGTAATATTATTTATATGAAACGTGATGGTTTCTGAAGCAGGAAGGCCGAATGCCGTAGAGATGTAGGGCTGCACGCTAAAATTCAAAGAAAATGAATGACAGGTACAAAGAGACGTCGATTCCCATATTGTACGGAAAAGTAAATCATAATTTCACCGAGAATCAGGATGTTACTCGAGGTTAATGCCATAATTGGTCCGAGTTGCTGTCAAGATTATGTTTCCCGCGTCATGATGCCGTTACGCTAATTGTTCCTCCATCTCTCATCTATAATACCAGGGGATCCGCGGGATGTTTGGCCTCGCTCAAGCCGCCTTGGGCTGGTGGGGGGAATCACGTAGGTAGGTGTTTCGGATACAAAGCAGCATTCATCATTGGCGATTCATCTGCCATCTATCACGTTCAATATTATTATCGTCTTCGTAGTTCTCCTACAGTGTGGATGTAAAATTTGATTGGAATTGAAAGCGCTGCCCTGGGAAATAAAATATGAATGAAAGAAATGTAATTTCAAGAATCGCACGAAATACCGGACTAATGGCAAATGAACCTGAGCCTTGTCTCCTCGTTGAGACAAAAGTTATAGCAGGACAGACAAACGGATAATCAAGCAAACAGACCAAGTGCACAGGGATTCAACATATGAGACCGCGCCAACGCAAATTGCGTGCCTCTGGGGTACATTTTAGGGAAATTTTTATTAGGCGTTTTCTTCGTTGTTTGATGTTTTCTGTGTGTCCGCTAAATTTCGTTTTGATTGGATAAGACTTAAAAATTAGCTCAGGAACTATAAGTGTGGTGTTCTAGAAAAACTATTGGCAGTCGTCTCTTAAGTTATATGAACATGCACACGAAATTTTGCGAAAATAAAAAAATCGAGATAGCAGTTATCGTAGAACAGACAATGACGATTCATATGCTACAAGAATTTTATTTTAATTTTACAGGGTACTAACTAGAAACTGATGACAATATCAGAGATTCTGATTTTATTCTTTGTAATGATGTAATTTTCAGCTTTACTAATGTTTTTACCTTATATTAAGTTGAGATTTTGGTAGAATCTAATTCAATGAAACGATACTTAATGCATAAATCTCCTCTTTATACAGAACCATGTTGGTTACCAAATCTGACGGGCCAGTGACGGGTCGCCTGATTTTTATTACAATTTAAACCAATCTAGAAACATTCACCATTGTTTTAGATTTCTTTTCAAAAGTAAATGAGGTTGGCGGAGAAATAAGCAGTGCATCATGTCAAGGCGGAAATTTCAGTATACACCAATTTTAATTACTCACCTAAAGATTTCAATGCCTTTTTCTGTCAAAATCAGACCTTTTGGAGACTGCTAGAGTAGTTCAAAATACAAATTCAAATTACATAAATGAAGCACGGCTTTTGAAGTAATGCTATTTTTACGAATTTGTTAAAACAAAATTAAGGTTAAACATTCATATATTTTGTAAATGATAAATAAACCAAATTTTATGGTCCTCATTAGCTTTTTTTAACCTCCAGAATATCTCGCTATTAACTTCCGGAATCAACAATTTACAAGATGGCAACTGTAAATTTAACAATAAAATAAATATTAAATATCATTATATGTTTCCCAATAATTAAATAAAATAGTTTCATTGCTCACACCCGGTTTTTTGACCTAGATAAAATTCTCCCGGTTTCTCCCGAAATTTGCTATTCATTCGGTGGAAATCTCTCGGAATCAACTACTCATGAGGTGGCAACCCTAGTTTCCTGTTTCTAGGAGCAAATTTTCAAGACGTCTCTTGTGTGAAGAGAAAATATTATCTGTAGTTGTATGAATTTCAGAAATCAGGGACGTGAATTCCATAGGAGTAAAATGAGCATCAACCGACTTGAATCAGCACATCTGAGAAAATATCAAAAAATGAAATTTAATAACAGCGGAAGAATGAAATGCGAGATATAAAAGGAAATAAGGAGGAAGGGACTCACCCAGGGTTGCCACCTTATGAGTAGTTGATTCCGGGAGATTTCCTTTTCATGAGTAGAAAATTCCGGGAGAATCCGGGAGTATTTTCTCTAGGTCGAAAAACAACTAAAGTGACCAATGAAACTTATTTTATTTAGTTATTAGTAAAATCAATAATGATTATTTAATCTCGTTTTATTTTTAAAGTTAGAGTTGTCACGTTGAAAACGGCTGATTCCGGGCGATATCCATAAGAATAGTTAACGGCGATATCGTTTGTAGGTTAAAAAACACCTAATGAGAACATAGAATAATTGTATTTTTTATTTAGAAAATATATTAATATATAACGTCAGTTTTGTTTTATTATATGAAATATAATAAATAAATCTTAAAAATAGCATTACTTCAGTAGTAATATTTCATTTGAATTTGTTATTCGAACAACATCGAGCAGTCTCCAAAAGATCTGGTTTTGATAGTAAAAGGGCATGGATATCTTTAAAAGAGTATTTAAAATTGGTTCATACGTGAATTTCAGTCTTGACATGGTCCACATTTAATTTGCTTCGAACTTCACAGCACAATTCGTTAATAGCATTGAACAACGGTCACAAGCTGCGGTGGATACTGAAGCTTAAAACACAAGCGTTACACTATTATTTAATACTCCGTCATCTCCATTTACTTTTGAAATGAAATCTAAAACAATATTGAATGTATAATAATTGGTTTAAATAAAAATAAAAATCAGACGAACCTTTATTGGCACGTTAGCGTGGTAACCAACATGCTCCTGTATAAAGAGCATATTTGTACATTATTTATTGGCATCAATGGATAGGATTCTATCAAAATCTCAAATTAGTACTAGGTAAATTCAATTTCGAAGATTTTGGGCTGCCGGAAAAGTTCTACCAGATTCCGGGAGAAATGTATCTAAGATTGGTTAATTCCGGGAGACTCCCAGAATTCCGGAAGAGGTGGAACCCCAGACTCAGCGCCTCAGTGCCACTCGGGACGAATGTGGCGCCAAGTGTTAGTTAAACCTTTCTCTCAGATAACTGTACTAAATACTTTATCAACGTTTAGGAGAAATTGGTTGAGCTACACGAACGAATCGATTTCGAATAAAGGAGTAAATTATGGAACTGTTTTAATATAATTAATTACGTGAGTCGGTCCAGTAGTGTGACGTTGCTCGCGATACAGCGTCTGGTTAGGTCTCACGCATGGCTTCGACTTTAGTGATCGGTATTTGTAAGTTTCATTTTCCGGCAGCCCGCGGACCACCTGAAAGACACTCGAGGCCCACCAGTGGTCCGCGGAGCACACTTTGAGAACCGCTGCGTTAAAGTAGCTGTATTCAAACATTACAAAGCCGAGGACCCTCAACGACGAGAACTATCTTCGCCCCTAATTCTGTACCATCAATTTACCGCATAAAAACAATAACAATACCTACTGGACATACAATTGCAATTGCAATTTTCTCGTTCGGCGGCGTTTGTTGTTGTATGACAAAATTTGAAAAATGCCCAAGGTGAAAGCACGTTAACCCGTAACCACAGGCATCGGTCTCTCAGACCACACGAAAAATTTCAATAGTCTATTTTATGGTCCATGGATCATTTAGGCCTTAGAGGTTTTGTTTAGCTTTGTATCCTGGAGGTGGCTTTGTTTACTTCACGGTAGTTGCCTTCTAGCTTTGGAGCTGTGCGTACTAGAGCGGGTTTAGTTTCGTTGCCGGTCTGAAAAACCGCTTGCCTGTGTCCACGTAATTTTTTTCGGGACAGTTCTTTCACACGGTTTCGGAAATTTCCTACGACATGTTGCAGTTATACCGTCCTGGACCGTCGCACGTCCAAAAATGAAAACCAAAACTGCCTTCCAATGTTTAATTTGTAGCAGCTCAATATATTTGAAATGTTCAGCACCCGCTTGAGGAGAGAGAGCGTGAGAGGGGGAGGGGAGGGCGTTGAAAAGGGAGTGGGATGGGAAGGGGGGGTTAAGGGGAGAGGAAGGGGAGTGGGAGGAGAGGGTGGGAGAGTGGAGGGAGAGGAAGAGGGAGAAGGGGAGAGAGCGGGGTAGAGGGGGAGAGAGATAGAGACAGAAAAAAACCAAATGTACTATATATTGAAAATAATTATGTGCGGTTAAGTATTTTATAGCGAAATTTATTTCTTTGTCTAACAATTTCTATTCACCCAAAACCATTTTTACACTCCGTACCACTCAATCATGTTAATTTAATATTTATTGCTTAATTTTTAGTGCATATAAAAGTTGGTGTCATTAATTTGACTTTTCAAGATATTTCTAAAGGCTAAAGACTACTTAAAAAAGTTGTCCAGTATTGGAAAGTACCAGAACTTGGGTGACATTCGTGGTACCGCAAACAGCAACCAAGTTTTGAGAAGAGGATAAGTGAACACGAATTATATTTTGAATGGCTGTCACCCATTTGCTACTTCACGAAACATCTCTTGGAAAACGCTCATAACAGTACTTTTTACCATATGTTAACGACTTTTTATGCCAAAGGCAATAGATTTTTTTCTGGAACAATCAAAATTTATTCATTTTTTCCTCACTATCGAGTTTGTATTAAAAAGAATTCTCCAATCCATTCCGAAAACACCATTGAAAGAATTCCTTTTGGTGACTTTATGGCGAGATATTTTCTATTTTCCTCCTCCTCTCTCCACCATACCTCTTTCCCATCTGTCTTTTTGTTTGATTTGTCATTCTTAACCGCCCCACTTCAGCCGTCCTCGGCTGAGGGGTGGTCAGCGTGTCTGGCTCCCAATGTTAAAGTCGCCCGAGTAAAATAGTAAAAGGTGCTTGCATACTCACCTTGAAAAAACATTCATTTTTTAGAGACACATTTCGTCATTGGAAATATATTTTTAATTCTAAAGATTTCACCTCTTAACCGATTTTCATTCTTTCCTTGTGTAACTATAATGTAGTAAACCAATCCCTAAATTTTGCAATTTCAAGAATATTATACTTTTTTCACAGTAGGATACTAAAACCACACATTTTTGCCAAATTTTAAAGTTGTACCCAATCTAGTAGAGAAATAATGTTTATCTATTTGTTTAAATTTTAAATAATTATAACGGCCGCATCAACATATTGATGGAGATTTTTATTTGGGTATGTGCACCAAGTTCAAAATAACTTTAAAATTTCCGCTTCAACACGACATTATTTTTTTTTCGCGATTCTCAAATATTAAAACAAATACTACACAACCCATATTCTACACATGAAAATTATCACCACCTGAGGTTACTTGGTTGTCCTTTGTACCTTGATGTGGTAGAAGGGCTTGAGCATTTCAAGGGGCAACATTTTGTCGTTGTCAAAGAGAGGATAACAAGGTAGGAAATTTAACACCACATTTGAACAAATACAAAGTCTCAAAATTAAAACACAAATTTATTAGTGTAATATTGTAAACACTGGAAACTGTATTGGGTACTCAGTTTCAGCCAGAAGTTACAAGATAAAAATATTGATGATACATTGGTCATTGATTCACAACAGTTATATGCAGGCAATTAACAATGTAATGCTTATTGTAAAAGAGCTTGTTGGAATGACTTGAAAGTAGATTTAAATGCAACCTTAAAAGGCATTGATGTATAATATTGTACAATTAAGACATGCGATTAAACAAGATTTTATCTTTTGTGTATAACAGCTTGTAACTTGTTTAATCTATGTGAAAATCCTTCTTTTCTTCGGGTTGACGTTTCTGTTTAATTAAGGTTAAAATTTAATTTTGTGAAATGCACAAAAGATATTTAGATGCTTAAGCATTGACAGTATATGGAATATAGTGGAGTACATTATAATTCTTAACTAAAATTACACTTAGTCAAGGAACACACAACAATCAATGCTAAGTGTTCTATCTGTTCTTTTTTGAGAATTTCACAATAATGAAAATTATGTGTGTTATTAAATACCCTCGACCATCCTATACTGCCAGAAGGCTCAAATAAATGTAACTGTTGCTTGACATCACAGCTTTTGGGAGTTCATTAACCACTTTCCTGGTATCATTTACCCACTTTTGGTTATTCATGAAGGGATAATTTATATATGCGGAGATATTAATTTAATAAAAATAAATAAATGCACTAGTTAATGCATCAGAATATGCTGAAATCTTTTCAACACAACCTACTCATAAGTAGATGCATGTAGAAGGTGAATGTTTTTTATTAGATAGTTATAACAATGTCGACTATTGCTTGGCACGACATTCAAGATTCAGCCATCAGATAATTTGCGTAATACTTTAAAACTGTAAAAAATCAGCCTGAGCTCTTAGATAATACAAAAAAACTATATAGTATATAAAAAATAAATAGACAGGTATTATACAGAAGATTTTGAAATAAAGACGATGTTTTTCACTAAAGAGCCTATCAAAATCACATCCACACAAAATAATTATGTTGTCAGCAAAGATGACCAAAAATGCTAAAACACTCAAAATTGCTTCAGTCATAATTAACAGGCTAAAGCCTTTTTCTTGTATGAAGAAATTATACAAATGATTTTCTTTCTGTTTACCAACAGAATACTTATGGATGCTGGTGGAGGTTTTCGGGTTTCGATGCGTTGGCGGCATTTCTGGCTCTAGACGTTTCGCAGACATTGCAGTCTGCATCTTGAGGAGACGAAGTGAGATCAGATGGTAGGGATCTGCTTTTATATCCACTCGGCCTTCCTAGTTTAACCGTTGTCCATCGCTGATTGGATCATTCGAGTTGCTATCCTTTTCTCTTTGGTGGTTGCTCCAACGTATTTTCTTCCCTTTCACGTTTCCGTTGGAAGAGTCGCTTCCATGTTGCGCTGATGTGCAAACCGTCGTCCCGGTTTAAAGTGACTGGATGTTTTTCGATTTCCATAGCTTCGCGAATTAACCTCAGAAAATATCGATCTTCTTTCGCGAGCAATTTCGTTTCCCCGAGCCTGTTTTTATGTACCGGGCCGCATGTGAAGTGCTCCGCTATGGCCGACTCCGTCCAATTCTTGTTCATCATGGCCCGATTATGTTCGTCTAAGCGCCAGCGAATGGATCGTCCCGTTTGTCCTACATATACGTGTCCGCAGCTGCATGGAATCCTGTTGACTCCTTCAGATGATAGCGGGTGGAGTGCATCTTTCGCAGACGGGAGTTCTTCTTTTATTTTTCTTAGCGTGTTTGAACGGACGACGATATTTTCTATTCGTAGAACCCTGTCTATGCGTTCTGATGTCCCGGCGATGAAGGGAATTTTTGCGTAGGCTGTGGGCTTTTGTCGTTCCACCGAAGGTTTTTGTTTCGGTTTTATGTTCCGCCGGATGAAGGGGTGACTGTAGCCATTATTCATAAGTGCCCTTCTTATATGCTCTTCTTCGTCTTTTAGCGACTCGGGATCGGAGACCGTGTTTGCTCGGTGCATCAGGGTCTTGATTATTGATGCCTTCTGCTGAGGATGGTGATGAGAGGCAGCATGCAGGTAACGGTCAGTGTGCGTTTTTTCCGAAATACGCTGTGTCCAAGGCTTCCGTCAGGTCTCTTCTTCACCATGACGTCGAGAAATGGTAGGGTGCCGTTCTCTTCGACTTCCATGGTGAACTGGATGGCTGGGTGGACTTGGTTGAGTTGACGGTGGAACTCATGAAGTTTATTTATCCCATGGGGCCAAATGACTAATGTGTCATTCACGCAAAGACTAGTACCCCTACGGAAAGACCGGAAACTTAACAGAAATTTATCAGATTAAATGGACTTAAATGAAAAAATTGCATATAAGAAATCAAACTTATTACCATATATCACACATTACGAGAGTACAAAGTCATTATCAAATTACATAACAGTGAGGTATTTTTACATAAATATTATACAATCAAGATATAAAAATGAATTATTGTAACAGAATTTTATAACGTTAATACCTTTTATGCATGAAACGTATTTAAAGGAAATTCACGTGGACGACGAAAAACGTCAAACTTTCACGTCATGAATGAATTTGTGGATCAAGCAAAAATCTATTTGTAAAGTGATTTCTTCGCCCCTGGAACACATTCTCTTTCTGTTGCACCTGTAAAAAGAGCGAAAATGAATTTCTAAGAATGTCAATCATTGAACATGCTAAACCTAATGAAATTGATGGAGGAGGCAATGGGCATGCTTCAAATGTTGCAATAAATGTAAAATAAGGCAAATGCGCTTACGGCCCATAAACAATGTTTCTATGATGATCACATTACCATTTGTAAAATTAAACACATCACATTGCACTAGAAAATGTCCACTTTATCTATAATTTATTCCAAGCACAGTTGTATTTGCTGACGTTTACGTGTTCACAGCAGTTACAGTTAGACCATTTAAGATCTATATGTATTCATCATATAATAAGGAAAACATTTGATATAGAGATCTCAATTTCTCGATCGAAAAATATATACATATTTCTAAATGTTTTGAAACAAAGAAGAATTATGTCTAGGATTATAAACAAATGCATAATGAGAAACAAGAAATATTCAAGTTAACAATTTCTGCAAATTCAAAATATTTCAAATTAAAACAATGAGACATCGCTATGGTACACTTATTTCATTCTATTACAAGCACAATTCTATCCTCTGGCATCTCTGTTGCAGTTTAACTTATAAAACTCACTATAATCTACTGATAACCGCGAGAAGTTTTATACAGAAATTTCAGTTACTCAATCTAAAATTACTGCTTATTTTGTGAACTGACACGAACCATATTCACGGCCAGGGCAATGGACGACACAGTTAGGTGAAGTAAGCGAGGCTTAACACCTGAAAATGAGAAATATTTCCTCTCAAAATGCTTCTCGTACACAAACAAAAGAGAGAAATTTCTTTCCTTCCTTCCTAGAAGATATATCCATTGGAGGTATCTGTTAAGAATATATAAAAGCATTCTCACAAAACGAATTTACATAACTATTCGTAGAACTAGTTCGTTAATTTTTTTTTCAAAAATATATGACATTTTTAAGATTTACCTGTTGATTGGACATCAGAACAAAATCATTCCGTCACGTTTTCTTAAACAGTGATGAATGCATATCTACTATATATCTACTTGACAAAATCAGAGTAACTGACAACCTCTCAATAAGCAATGGCCAACTTTTTTCAAGAAAAATGGCCGCTGTTCCGTTACGATACACAAGGAACGTGTGGCGCTGTGGTGATGCGGTAGAGAGAGAGAGAGAGAGAAATAGAGGGAGAAAATGAGAGAGAGAGAGCCGACTGCGACTGCAGCGTCTTTCGCGGACACCTTAGCATGGTGAACTACGTGTAAAAGCTGGGAATCTATTCTCCCATAAGAGTTTCATACCCCTGCATCCACGTAACGCAGCCAGCATGAAGGTTGAGGACCACATGATACTAGCGCCTTAGACTCGAAATGCTCCATATATAGATTGGCTATGACGGGGGAGAGAGGACAGCACATATCTGCTCCCTCCTTCTGGTCGTAAAACTGTCCGTTCCACAGGAAGCAGTTATTGGTGAGGCAGAATTCTGTTAACTACGGATAGTCTGCCGGCAGTCCATGATGTATAAGCTCCTTCAAGATTTCGATGGAGTCCTTTATAGGAACCTTAGTGAAGAGTGAGGTCACGTCAAAGCTTACTAGAATATCGTTCTCCGATACTTTCATGTCGTTTAGCCTTTCTATGAAATGTGCTGAATTCTTCACGTGCGATTCCGTTCCGCCTACGTACGTCTGTAAGCTGCGTGCGAAGTATTTTGACAGCCGATATGTTGGGGAGCCGATGGCGCTGACGATGTGTCTCAGAGGAACGTCGTTCTTGTGTATTTTTGGTAACCCATACAGTCGTGTAGGCCTGGATGATGACGGCAGTAGGTTACTTTGGTTTTTATATGTATAGAGGGTTTCTTAATCAGCTCTATGTTTTTCCTTTCGGTTTTTATCGTAGTTTCGCCTTTGAGTGTGGAGTAAGTTGGATCGTCCAGCAGATTGCGGATCTTCTCGTCGTAATCCTCCGAGGAGATGATTAAGGTGGCGTTTCCCATATCTGCCGGTAAAATCAAGATGCTTTTGTTGTTTTTCAAAACTTTGCTGGCCTGTCTTTTGGCTGTTGAGATGTTGGAGGATGGTGGTCTTGCTTTACGAATAATATGCGCCACCTTAGATTCAGAATTCAGAATTCAGATTTCGGATGGCCGCTTCCACTCCCAGACAATTTCTTCATTAGGTATTTTGTTGGGAGGAATAGCGATGTTCAGATATTTCGCTAAGACTGATTTTGCTGCATCGGAGAAATTGATGTCCGTTAGGTTGTAAATCATCTAGTCGTGGCTCGGCGTCGGATCTGGATGTTGATTCTTATGGAGATTTTAAAATTTCTTACTCTGCTTATCCTTGAAAGACCACTGGGTTTTGGTTGAGGTGGTGGTGATATGGTCACTTTGTTCTCAGTCTTCGTGAGACATAACGGAGGCGAGCTCTAGGTGGTGATGGTAGAGATTATGAGCGCATTGAAGAAGCGCGTAACTCGTGGAGCGTATGCGTTTACGCAGGAGTGCTTGGCCTGTTGAAAAAGGCGAGTGATGACTAAAGTTTGCACTTCTGTTTGTGAAGACGCTCGAATCTCCTTGAATTCCTCTGGATGTTCTCCCCGTAGAGGGATATCAATTTGAGTTGAAGGCTTTCGCAGCGTTGCTGAATGCCGGTGGAGGTTTTCGGGTTTCGCTGCGTTGGCGGCATTTCTGGCTCTCGACGTTTCGCAGACATTGCAGTCTGCATCTTCAGGAGATGAAATGAGATCCCGTCAGCTGTATGAATTTGCCTAAGTGAGAGCTTTCCACTACTGTGCGGTTAAGCTTTCAGTGGTTGGGCTGGGAGGTAGCAGGATGCTAATTGGACAGGTCCACTCGCTGTATGTAGAATGGCGGCTGTAGCTTCCGATGTCTTTTCTGAGGAATCGTTACTTCATATGCTGAAATGTCCTCTCTAACAAGGATGGCTGTTCCTCCTCCTAGTCTGCCCTCCCTGTCTGTTCGAAAAACCTTGAATCCGGGTGCCGCCCATTTCCAAGATGGCTTAAGGTGTGTTTCGTGTATAAGAGCTACTGTGACGTTGTTTCCCTGGAGGAAAGCTAGCAGTTCAGGTGTTTTTGTTCTTATACCACCGTTGCAGTTCCAGGTGATAAGGACAATTCCGGAGAGCTGGGTGTTCTTATCCATGCATTGTCAGTATTTGACCGGACAGTTGGGCAAGCACTTGTCCAAGGGCCGCGATTTGTTTCTGCAGGACTGACGCTAGGGACTGCAGTGATGTAAGGAGGGAGGTTAGGGCCGAATCCGTTGTCGGGAGGAAAGGTGGATTATCTGTAGTTGGTTCAGGTTGAGGTGGTATCTGTCTGTGGCGAAGGGTGACGTTGGGTTCCTGTATCGTCTCGCCGTTTGTGGCTGCGGGATGCAGGAGTGGTGGGAAGTCCGAATTTTGGTGTGGATGTGCTGCGTTCTTTCTTTTGCTGCCCCAGGCGTTGCCTCTTGGAGCTGGTTCCGGTACATAGGCAGGGGGTGCTTGCTGGGGCTGAGAGGTTTCCAGCGATCCAAACCATTTCCTTGCCTCTCGTTGGTCTTATAGAAGGCGGGGTGTGGGCCTCCACAGTTACAGCATGTGGCAGGACCATCCTCCTTTTTCTTCGGGAAGGTTTTCCCCTGGTGGGGGCCGGCACAGTTATAGCATCGAGGTTCCGCTGTGCAGAACGTTGATGAATGTCCGAAACGATTGCATTGGAAGCACTTCTGTGGTTCTTCATGTCGGTATCGTAGAATGTGGACTCAAGAATTCCCGATGGAAGTCCATCGGAGGAAATCATTTGGGTCCCATCCTTGGGCTGTGGCGAGGGTTGATACTACGAATGTCCCTAGGGGTGATTTGTAAGCTCGGCGAATCTGACGATTGCGTAAGACTGGAACCTTCATGTCCTCCAGAATTTCCTTGAGATAAGATTCTTCCATTATTGTATAAAGCCCTCTTATGGTAAAGCTAAGGGTTTTTTCCTCTTTGGTTCCCCAGGTGGAGAACTGTGCTTGTTCTTCTCTTAACATAGTCTGCACACTTTTGTGGTCTTCTATATTGGTTAGCTGTAGCCTGGTATAGTGCCTACGTGATGTCACTTGGAAAGAGTGGTCCTTTATGACACTCATGACGGCTGTTATAAATTGTCGGAAGTCTGCCAATTCATATAATAGAATTGCTGGCGGCTTAGGTAGACATGTCTGGGATGGCTCGGCGGGAGGGGAGCTGGAAGCAGGCCCCGGAGTGACGTCTGTATTAGCGTCTCTGAGGAGCGGGTCGTAGCGGTTGTTGGTTTCTACCGTTTAGTGTTGGACGGCAATAGTCTCGGCAGCGGTGAAGTATGGCTTAAATTTCGTCTTCCGCTTCTTCTTTGGCTGTTGAAAGGTGCCCGTGTCAATGGACTTTCTAGCTCGTGTATCAGCATCGAGTGTGCCTCCCTCTTGGATAGGGGCTAGTTGTGAGTTATCGTTGTTGTTTTGGCCCTTGAAAAGGCCTTCGTCAGTTGGTTTCCCTTGGCTTGGTGTGCTGTCAAGAATTACTAGCCGGTCTTTCGAAGTCAGATTTTGGGAGTCAATTTTCCGGTCGTTTGGACCGGCGTCATTCTTAAAATCTTTTCCGAAGAGGATGTGTTTGATATTACTGGGTAATGATGTATCGACGTTCGTCCTAGGAGGAATCGTCCTATGTTGTACCTTTTTTGCCGGCGGTGATCTGAGCAGCGATATTTCGCAGAGCGGGTTTAAAGTTGAGGGGGCTGAAGCCCTTCCCCTCTAGCCTACCAACTGCCACCTGTCCGAATATTCAAAAGAACACGATGTGCGGGTGAGAAGGTGGACCTATGTTAGCCACCCCCCGCTGCAAGAGAGAAATTGTGACCGTGCAAGGTTCCCCCAGGTGCTCCGCTCGCAGCAAGGCGTGCGGTTTACCCCTGAGTAGATCCTGGTCACGCTTAAAAGGCCCTGGTAGGTCTGGGCCACAGCGGATTACAGTACTTCCTCCCCAGGGGGAGTTTTCCAAACACCAGCCAGAGCAACGGAATAGCTAGAGGAGTTCGTTATTGCTGAGTCGCTGACCAAAAGCCGGCGAATGATCGATTGATTGATCGATCAATGTTTTCGATGAGCCGAACGATGAGATCCGATGGTAGGGATCAGCTTTTATATCCGCTCGGTCTTCCTAGTTTAACCGTTGTCCATCGCTGATTGGCTCGTTCGAGTTTCTATCCCTTTCTCTTTGGCGGTTGCTCCAACGTATTTTTCTTCCCTTTCACGTTTCCGTTGGAAGAGTCGCTTCCATGTTGCAAACCGTCGTCCCGGTTGAAATTGAATGGATGTTTTTCGATTTCAATAGCTTCGCGAATTCACCTCGGAAAATATCGATCTTCTTTCGCGAGCAATTGCGTTTCCTCGAGCGTGATTTTATGTCCCGGGCCGGAGGTGAAGTGTTCCGCTATGGCCGACTCCCTCCATTTCTTATTCATCATGGCCCGTTTATGTTCGGCTAAGCGGCAGCGAATGGATCGTCCTGTTTGTCCGACGTATTCGTGTCCGCAGCTGCATGGAATCCTGTAGACTCCTTCAGATGTTAGCGGTTCGAGTGCATCTTTCGCAGACGGAAGTTCTTCTTTTACTTTTCTTAGCGTGTTAAAACGGACGACGATATTTTCTTTTCGTAGAACCCTGGCTATGCGTTCTGATGTCCCGGCGATGAAGGGTATTTTTGCGTAGGCTGTGGGCTTTGGTCGTTCCACCGAAGGTTTCTGTTTCGGTTTTAAGTTCCGCCGGATGAAGGGGCCGCCAACGCAGCGAAACCCGTAACCCTCCACCAGCATTCAGCAACGCTGCGAAAGCCTTCAAGTCAGATAGAATACTTATGAATTTAAACAAAATTTCTTTATATAAATAAAACATCCTTATCAAGTCGTATTCCCTCCTAAGGCCTGTCGACACATTTCATAAACCACATAGCTGATGCCAACTGCAGGGACCACTTTCATGAAGCTGGGCCTGATTCCTCGATAGAGACCAAAGAATCCCTCCCTTGCTATTATCTCACGTATTAATCTCGTCATGGTTTGGGCATGCTCTGGGCTTGTCAGTATATCTGAAAATACAAAAGAAAGTCAACATCATAACGTTGGAAAAGAGAAGAAGCGGAAAGCATATTATGTGACCAAACAAAAGATCACAGAGAATGAATTTGAACTCATGAATTATTATGACATATTTTTTGCAAGGTTATTGACTTTGTAATATATTAACACTTTCTGGTCTGAGTGATTTAAAGAATATCTCATACAAGATTGATGGCATTGCTGACATAGAAGCAATAAAATAATTACGTGTACTTTTTATAAATTTTTATTGGCACATGCAGTTTAACTTATGTGAAAAAATGGGCCGATCATAGGTATACCAATGGCCAAAGGGAAAAAATCAGGGATGTCGATATCTGACCGGAAAGGGTTAATTCCCTTGGCGACAAAAAAATACTGGACAAATTAACATTCAAGGAAGCTACTTCAGTCGTGATAACTTCATTCAAAATTAAAATTTTGTAAATGTGGTCTTTCATGATTTCATGAATGTTCTCCATCACTCACCTTGAGCTTGGAGCCTTGTTCTCACCAGAGCAAGCGGATACGATACTATCAGCCCACATGTGCTACTAATCGTCCCACAGCATAAGGGAAGCAAAATCCCTGGATTTTCTGAACCATTTTGCCGGATATAATAATTCTTCAAGGTCTGAAATACAAGATGGGAAAACTTAATATAAATTAAGACTAATTTACTATTTTTAGATTCTAAATTTAAGTAACTAATGCAATCTGGCCAAGCACATTTTAAAAGTTAATGTAGGAATGAGAAAGTTTTTATAATTTGATATAGTTATTAAAGCATTTGGCATTTTTATAAATATGAAGTTGCAGTTTATTTATCAAGAGATCATAATAATACTGCATGATTAAAAGGAGCAATTTATATATTGAATATGAAGTAATTAATCAACTTTTAACTGTTAACTAAGCTCATTACCTAGAGACAACATTAAAAATTAGTCTAAAATATCTCAAGGTACAGAAAAACAATAGAAAAATTAAGAACTCATTTGCCACATTCACAAACATCCAAGATAAATAATTTGACTTACGAACCTCATAAACAGCCAGATCTATGCCAGCATATGGGATTATCCCAAGAAGGTTTGGTAGGTATCCACGGTAAAAAGTTCTGAGTCCCTCCCTCCTATAAATTTTTTTTGCTGCATCAATGATCCCAGCATACTGGCCAGTTTTCCTGAGGGCCAGTCTAGTTTTTAGCACCTAGACAAAAAAATTAGCACAATTAATGAATGCACTTAGAAATCCAACTTAAGATGTTTAAGCAAAGATTTTAATGAAACAACAATGAGGATACTTCTTCTCACCTCAAGTGGATATATAATGGTCTGGCTCACTCCACCAGCAATTGACCCAGCTACGAAACGCTCGTTGATGCTCAAATCCTCACCGCTGTTTTGATGGATCAACGTTTTTGTTTGCTCATAAGCCATGAACTTTATTGCAGTTTCTGGAACAATTTTTATAACATTTACTCCATTTCCTCGCCAGAGTCCTCTGATACCACCCTCTTTTACCATTTCGTGTAAACAAGACACAATTCCTCCTTTATTACCGTGTACCTGAAATAAATTCCAGAAAGATAAGTTTAAAGTGGTAAGTTCTTTTAACATCTACAGTTATGATTATCTGAACTTTTAATTAGTATTGGGAACAAATTTGGTAAAATGCAATTTTTTTCTTCATAAAATACTTTTGCGTCATATTTTTCCTCATGTATGTATGTATTTCATTTTTATACCGAATTGCGAGGGACTTTGACATTCAGGGTGTTTCGAATGCTTCAACACTGCAATGAGACAAGGGTGGAGAAGAAGGAAGAGTGAGAATTTGCTTAAACCGCTTTGTTCATAAAGATTACTCAATTTAGTAGCAGATTTTATTTCAGCCAGCTATTAATCATTCAGTTGTTAAGTTTTACATTTTATCTATCAAAATATTTTATTGAACAACGGTATAGGAGTTGTTTCCTTTCTTTATCTTTGCCATAGTCTCCACTCATTATTAATATATATTTTATTAATGTATTTGTTGTTTTAATTACAATAGTAATATTCAAAAATATATATCAAAAATACATTTATATGCCTATTTGATGATATTTCAACACATGATTTTTAATAATGCCAAATTACCCCGAGCTTTTATTATCAGCGCCAACTTTGATCAGAGAATTTCAGATATTTAAACTTTATTGCAATTAGAACAAGAAGTCCAAACCAGGACTAATGCAGGCTGGTTTCCCAAAGTTGACGTTCCGAATTTATTACTTATATTGACAAGAAAAGTGTTAGTGATTCCAAGGAATTCTCTGGAAATCAAATTAATAGAGCATTATCAGGTTAAAAATATTAATAGCAATGTCAAATTTTCTTTCTCACGTATTTTCCATATATTTCATTTGATAAATGTTACTGTTTATACACGGATATGTGTGAATCATCTGTTCATTGCTGAAGGGTAGTCAAGTGGAATAGAAAATAACAGATTTGTTCACTCATCTATGCTCAAGCCGAGTTAGGAAATAATCGTCTCCATGGCAACAAACCGATAAAATGCGATTTATAACGTAAAAACTCTGTTTTAGTAATAATTCAATAAATTACGATAAATTATCAAAATTCGGAGTTAATATTTGGAATCTAAATTCTTTTCCCCTTAGAACAGTACAAACCTCACTCCGATATCACAATTTTAAGATATTTTAAAGTATTAAAGAAAACATCCCTGTACGATGGATTTGATACTTCAATCTTTGCCAAAAGAAATATAGCCTGAAGGTGGGCCCTGGCAGCACAAGCCTCATACCAACAAGTTTCATGAAAATCTGCCCATTGATGCAAAAGTTGTTAATAGGGGACACACACAGATAGGACCATTTCATTAGGCTGTTTCCTTTAGAAACCAGCCCAATAGAAATGAGTTTTTCACAAAAAATACAATATCATCACATTTAATACAACATAAATACCACGAAATTCTTCATGCTTTTTTAGGTTATTGGTATTTCGTTCCAGTTCAAGTATTTTTTCAGGTAATTACCATGCATGATTTAAATTAGAAGTTTGGTATTCAACAACTCAACGTCGCCTCCATTAAAATATATAGTCAGACCCCTATTTACCACCTCTCCCCATATAGTGCCACTCCTGCTTACCGCCCATGAATCGTCGTGAACAAAACTTCCATCTTATGATTGAATAGAGCTAGCATATACCTCGATTTATCGCCACCGCCGCTTTAGCGTCAAAGGCAGTGATGGACAAACGGTGGCGCTAAATCGGGGTCTGACCGTAATTAAATGTCTTAGGATATCGGCGTGGACCTAAAGAAACCCTATCTATAATAGAGAGATCTAATAAGCCTTTAGTGAAGCTCGCTGATGATATTTTCCGGCGTCGGTATATTTTCATGTCAAAATCACTTGCACTGGTTGATATGCAAATTGCAAGTCTATTAATCGCTATTAGGCCTCGGAGCGGAAAGTGCGATCGCGATGCGCACCAGTGAGGAAGCGAAATCTGCAGACGAGGAGAGACTTCCCTCTCGAAACGATCAAACCCCGTCACACTCCCTCAATCTCCGCCGGTACCACACGCGTAGTAAATGAGGCGAGAATCCGCCCCTGGCCGCATCCCCTCCACCCATCTTATTGCCCATAAAGAAGAGGTCAAAGGTAGTCCACCACCTCGACATCCGAACATAACCAACCTTCCATCTCCATCGCTCCCCGACCGCTGAACTACGTTATCTCGAGCAAACCTCCTCGCGCGGACCAATGGGGACGTTACGGCGGCCGGGGATGGACTTGGCTTGGACCTTGTTTGGACGACGAGAAGAGCCTTTGCTTCAGCGATGGAAAGTTACAGGGTGATGGAAGATTACGTTATGATAGACAAGACGGAGACGAAACGGGGAACATTAAAAGGCGCACACGAAATGGTCATGTCGAAACGAATGACTTCTCTCGGGAGATTTGATCCCGAGATTTATCATATTAATATTTTATCGTGCGTTTATCGGCAGCTCGGACACGGAACTATGCAACGGCAAAAAATGATGAAAAAGCGAGAGGACGGTTTCCATGCACCGACTCGGCATAGAGGGACAGACACGCTACATATCAACCCTAAATGTTTGAAAACGATTGAAAAATGAATAATAATAATAATAAAAAGCAAAAAAGATCGTTGAAAAAAACTTCCTTGAATCTTGTTTTTTTTTATAAAAACAGTTGCATAAATACTACATCCGTTAGGTACTGCAATTACATTAATCGCACTGGACTCGGACACTATCTTGTAAATATTATTAATCAAAGAAGGTTTTCACTTCGTAGAACGACATTACACGAATGAAATGAAACCCATTACTTAAAATTACACTTCGATTTATAATCGCGACCGGTTTCACGTAACGGTAAGTAGACTGATGATGCGAAAATGGGTCGCGGATATAAATTGAAGTGTAATTTTAAATAATGGGTTTCATTTCATTCGTACCAAGCAAATGTGGGAGGTACAGCACACGTTTTGTTTTAAAATCAGCAGGTCGGAAACCCATTGGTTTAAAAAATGAAGAATTCATTATATATCGACGCTACGCGCTAGTCACCACCAACTCTCATCCTATTTATTGCCGAAAAATAAATGAAAAATATTACTAATTATAAGAGCAATGAAAAATTACTCAGCCTACTACCTAAAAATAATGGCACTACAAACGTTGACGGAACAACAGTGTAAAAGGTGCTTTTTACCAAAACAATAAATATAACTGAAAACAACTGAGGAACTACTAAACTCATGATTAAGATATAAAAAACTAGCCAAAAAAGTTTTTGGAAACCGGTGGATTTACCTTGACCACAATTTTATTCCGGATATGAGGCGAGCTACATAATTCATTTTTGGAATTAAATTGCACACGGAGAAAACAACGGATTACTAAACTAAAGCTCCAGCTACACGCGTAAATGATCACGAATTTAACAATATTTTTAGATTCGTATGTCACAAAGGCTCCATCGAATAACACGAAGTAGTCATTCGGTCGATTTCCCTTGAATTTTGAAGACCCATCTCACAATCACGTGATACGAGGATTATCGAAGTCAGCCCACATCTGCCAAAGATCATAAAGGAAGCACTAGGAGGAGGGGGACATGGACATGAGTCGGCAAACCATAAACCGAAGCAATCGGTGGAAATTAGAATGTCACGTGGAAGGGATTGCGGATCGGCAAGTCACCCAACGCACAGTGGGACCAAATCCGAAAAAGGGGACCCATGTATATGCATATATTACAATACTGAAAGTAAGCGAGTAAATGCCGGAAATTTCTGAATTATTAATTTGAATAATACCTGTCGTATATAGAGCGAGTTTTCCATTCAGTCTCTATATATCATGCTAACATCTTCTAGGACACAACGAACAAAACGTTCGAGCTTCCGAATCCTCTTTATAACCGAGTTATACCGTGTGTAATTTTCTATAGTTCATTTATTTAAACTATTTCAGGAAGGGCTTTTCCAGGACTTATATAATGGACAAAATATCGATAACAAAGACGATCACGTACAACCATTCTGTCGGCAGGATTCGAACCCGCGAGCATTGGGAGCCAGACACGCTAACCACCCCTCTACCAAAACCGGCAATAATATTTTTAACAGGACAAAAAGAGAACCCAGCTTATTATTTTTTGCGGTTAATTTTTTCATTATTACTACTTGCCATTTACTTGCTTTACTCATAGACTCGACTATGTACACGCAAACTCCCATTAATATTTTACGAAACGGGGAAAAATTATTTTCGCGGCAGTAAGGAAATGCGAAGGAAAATGAGGCAGATCCCGGTCTTACCGAGAGTGAAGTACAGAGGGAACGGAAGAAATAGTAACCGTTTCATATCCTTTCCACCTGCCTCCTTCCCTTCACCACTTCCATCATACGGCGACGTCGCTCCATAAAAAATGGCTCCGTCTGAATGATCGCCTCTTCACTTGACACCCTCTAACGCCACGCGGCCAAAACCCAACCCCGAATAATCGAAGCATAATGGAAGAAGGTTGGGTGGGGGTTTAATACCACGGCAGGTGATAGCGGGGTGGGATTGACCCCGACCAGTTTTTCTACGTCTAGACTTACTTGTTGGAACACTTTGAGTCGATCCAAAGGTGCGGTGCAGGTACGGGATACGCCTCCGGCGATGCCACCTGCTACCAGAGTTCGCCACCACATACCAGAATGCATTTCAGCCGATGTGAAATCATCTGGTACGTTCATATCCTCCCCGATGTCGAGATGCTGAAGAGGAAGAGTGGAGCGGGTGAAACGACACTTCATAGTACTTCGACCGTTATTACACCCTCCGTACCATCTTAAACATTTAACTACTGCAGTGAAATTACGAACACGTATCTGCGGTGCGGTCTTCCACTGTTTATTAATTTATTATGATTATTTCAATATCTACATCTACAATTTGGTTCTCCACGTTAAATAATGCCATGGGGTAAGTAATAAAAAAATTATATTCACTTTGTTTGTAAAATATAAACTAGGCGGTAATTTGACACTATAATTTAGGCGGTCTCTCGCAGACAGCATCTATATAGTTAAAGGTTAAAACGTTTTCGTCAAAAAATTACGAAAATCGATGGAACGTTTTTAGACCATTCATGGATGAATAAAGCGGAATATATTCTTGAATGTGCCTAATTTATATGCCGCGAGAAATAACGCTAGTCCAAAAAATTTCTATATTCATCACATTCTAATACGTTAAAAATCAAATTCTACCATGGCTTTCCACAAATTAAATTCATAGATATATTTAACGAAATATTAATATCATCGAGCGCACGGTATCTGGTCAAAATATACATTTTTAAGCCATTCATTTAGGATAAAAACACCCGGGACCGGCTATTTACAAGAACAAATTGGTCAAAGCCTCTCAACTGCCTCATCTTCTCCGGGGGGAAACCAAAACGAAGTCATTTATTTTTTAAGGCTGGACACTGAATCGTCTTCCCCTGGCGTGACGTCACTTTCATTACTAAGGCAAGAGAATTGGCGGCTGAATGAAGAGCACTCAGTTCGTTTTCTATTTACGAGAGTTAGCGGTAAACAGCACACGGCCTATCTACATCTACAAGTTACCCTGCAATTCACCTAGCGGACAAGATGGAGTTGGAAGAGTCTGGCAACTAGATGGGAACTCTGCGCCACAAAAAATCTGGCGACGATACAGCTTCAATCACTCACTTGCATGGGCTATTATTACCTACGAGGTTTAGGGGGAAGTATAACTCAAAACAACTAAGTTCTGGAGCCTAGTAAAAAGTTTGGGGATATTATTTACACTATTATACGTAAGATACTCTCTTCTTTAACCTTACACATGCCAGCCGACATAATTTTTATATAGAGATCACAATAAAATTGGAAAACATTGCGCCAAGATAGGTTTTATGGCAACATGGCATCCTGAATTTTTCCAGCCCTGATCATTGAGCTGACATCGTTCTGTTTGCTAACGATCAAACGGGATAGCTACGCAAACTTATATAACTTAGAATAATAAATAACTGATTTTATCACATTTTCCGGTAGGAATAGGTGGTTTCAAAATAACGATAAGTGAGCTAAGTTACCCTATTAAGGCGATATGTAAGTACAAAAACAGGGAGAGAAAGCCAACCAGCACAATACTGTCAAAATATATTACTATTAATATTATTTACGTTATGGTACGAAAGATTCTATCTTCTTTAACCTTATTACACTTGCAACCGGCATTATATTTATACAGAGTTCACAATACATTGCAAAAAATAGCGCCAAGATGGATCTTATGGCGACATGTCATCTTGAATTTTTCCAGCCCTGATCATTAACCTGACTTCGCTTTGTTTGCTAACGATCAAACGGGATAGCTACGCTAAATTAACTAACTTAGAATAATAAAGAACTGATTTTATCACGCTTTCCGAGCAGTTGGTCCCAATTATAGAACCCAATGATTGAACATTGCACTTAGAACACCCATTTATTTATATCATATTTCCATTTATTTATACGTGATTATCAACAGAAAGAAACTTACTTGTCCATCTGGAGGTTTTCGTCTGCAGTACGTAGCCAGAGTAGTTAACTGGCGCGCAAAATTCAATAAAATTCGCATCCTGAAAACACGAAACTCACGTAGACATTCAACTCGGCGTTGCTAAGGAATTTTAATGTACACGGTCGTCAAGGCGTGCAACAATGCACTTCCACCAATATAGCCGACGAAGTACATATGTATACCTATATCACCCCCTTTATATTGCTAAAAATCTTGTCGCGAAAAGATTCTTTGTGGAACAGAGAATCAATCCTTAAATGATATTTTGAGTCAAGGGAAAATAACGTTTTACTTTCGGTCGCCAACCATCCAAGTTCAGAGATTCTCAGAGCTTCCTTTCGGTCCTCTTTTTCACAAACGGGTTTCCTCATACGCACTTCACCTTTGGTCGGTTGTTTTTAAAAACAATTTCTGCGCGATTTCAGAGAATTTTATGAATATTATCTATTGGGAAACTTTGGATGGGAGCCGAAATTGTTATGAATTCTAATCATTGCATTTGCACGCGTATCAGTCATTAAACCAATGAAACATTTGACAGGTTGATTTTTCTGTTGACAATATATTTTAAAAATCTGGAGCAACAAATTACACCAATAATCCTATAAATACGAGGGTATAAGGATTAAAAGAAAAATAGTGGGCGGGAGATAATTTTCTAAGGACAAGTCTGAAAGTGCGTCTTTTGGAGTTAGACGACGTTGCGTTTCAACGATTCCATTCTGCAATATCTTGCAGATTCTTCACATAAGTGGGTAATTTACACCATTTATGGGCTTTTGATTTAATAAGAGAGAGAGAGAGAAGCAATGTTGGATGTGGCTAATTTGCGAAATTTTTCGTCAAGCAGTTTATCAATTAACTGGTTGGTATATCCATTTTTGTTGGATATATATTTAATGATCTCCAATTCTTTGTTAAAATCAGAGCTGGATATGGGAATGTTTACTGAACGGTGTAGCATGGCATGATAAACTGCAAGTTTGTGAGATAATGGGTGGGAGAAATCAGCAGGAATTACTTGATATGTATATGTAGGTTTTCTGTATATTTCAAAATGATGCTTATTATTATGAATTGTGATGCTTAGGTCAAAAACGTTTAATTTTTTGTGAATTGAGTTTAAAAATATAAGATAGGAATTTAAATGTCGATGGCTCACGGTCCAACAGCATAGAACATCATCGACGTATCTGAACCAATAAAAGATATGTTTTATAGAATGGTTATTGGAATTAAATTATATTGATTCTAAATCATCCATAAAAATGTCTGACAGTAGGGGGGAGATAGAGGAGAGCACATTGCTAAACCTTCTTTTTGCTGATAAAATTTTCGATGATGACTGGTAGAGCGCTGCACAGTAGCATTCAAGTCAACCGTAGTTGACATTCCGCATTTCCACATAATGAAAAACCAAAGCCAAGATGGCGCTTCTCATAGCGACATCAGTTGATCATTTAAAATTTGAAATTCATTTTTTTAATTACGAGAAATACGGTACCTGAATTATACAAAATAATTTCTATTGCAATATAATAAAACGCTAATTTTTCTTATTTGAAAATTAATTATAAAAAAATGAATATTTTCTAAAAACAGAAGTGACACCTATTTTACGTGGAAGAAACTATCGATATTTCGTATTTACAAATACCAATAAAGATAATCGATATTGCGCTCTATATTCCAATCAAAACTTTATTCTTGATTAATTGTATAATTTGTATGTATATTTTAAGATATTCTTTAGATATTTAGCGCTAGATGTAGCACGAATATGAAACTTCTTTCGTAAATGAGCAGATCGTACTTCAAAAGAGTGTTAATCTTGCATGGATTATTTAACAACTTCATAAAATGGAACCATTATTAACGTTAGTAAGAGGGACTACTCCTGAATCTTCGATAACTGCCAGCATTTACTTGAATCAAGAATCATCGTCTATGTGATGGATCGCAAATTTATTTTTAGGAATGAACCATATTAATATGAGCTATTGCTATGATGTGCCGAAATAGCAATCTAAATCGTTTTCTTATCACAATCGTAATGAAATATTACATAACATCAATTATTTATTTTTAAGGCCTGCTTTAGCTTCATAAAATCTTTGGGCATTTTCAAAACTGGAGGAACTTTGAGGTATAATGAACCGATTCGCTACATTGCGAGATTATTAAACTTCCGAACGAGGCTAATATTTACGTGAAGTCCATTTCATCCAAAATGCGACGATCTGAATTAGAATTCCGTTTAACTCAGCTGAATATTCTCCAAATTTCATTATTAATCGATAATGCTATACGTTTTAATTTAAAGCAAGGTTTAAAAATCTCACGTTCACCTGCCAAACGACAAATACTGTGGAATTTCCGTGTCGAAAGTCTATAGGAATGGGATATTTTCTATACGTACCGAAAACTGTGGGCTTAGTTGTCTATCGGAATACAACTATTGCCCAGTTTCATCATCCTGGCCAGTAATAAGGAGTTAAGTTTATGCATTCTTTTTCAGCTATGTGATTATTTTCCAACGAGCGACAAATAGAATAAACAAGAACATCGGGTGGGAAAAAAGGAATTTCGGAGGAAAAGGTAACAGCTGGGAGGGAAGGATTCGGCCACGGTGGGTCTGTTAAGGGCAGGTTACACGTGCCGCTAAGTCATACGTTATTGGGAAGCCCTCCTGGTCCAATTGGAATACGAAAAAATGAGTGCAGCATTGACGTCCAGCCGCGTTGTTCGGTGGGCATCGGACGCAAGCGAAAGCAGTTCAATGCGATAGGTGTCCTTACGTTTGCATATTCAACTCGAGCCACAACTCGGAGAGATTCAGATACTCCCTCATTTTAAATATTATGACTTAAAACTTTTTAATTGATAATCGCCATTTGTCGCAAATTCTCGTGGGATATGCATATTCGTAATCCTTTAAATGCACTCGTAAAGAACTAGCTTTCATCGGAAGTGATGCTAAATAGTGGCGAAAATACGGAAGAAGCGTATGAACGTTCTTTGATTTTGCAAAGCGTCAGTTCTTTATTAAAGGATTGGGAGGGTACCTATGTGAATTTGTATGATGCCTCTAGGATCGTATGCAATATAATGATTAGCGCCCGGGGATAAAATGTCTATTACGATAATGCAATGGAAACCCCTAAAACCCTGTAGGGCGATTAATAATCCAAGAAAGTGGGCGGGAGAAACTCCGACATATTGCAAGGTCGCAACTTCATGATAGCTAAAGGTGACACTATGGGAATAATGTTAACGCCCACGCATATCGAAAGACACAACCACGATAATAAAATGCGTGTCATCACATCGAGTGCTGCTGAGGGCAGAGGAGATACACGATCGGGCTCGTGTAATTTTTTGTTTGTTCAGGGAGGCCATTGTTAAAACCATAAACGAAATCCATTTTAATACTTATTAAAATATTTGATACTAGGGAGTTGCGAATTTTCCATTCCATGCTCACATAATGCTGACGAATCACACCTAATAATCGACATTCATTTGACCTAATGAAAATCTGTCGTTCATTTCTACCTCCACCCAATATCTTACATATAGCGTCACTATTTTCAATTAATTAGAAGCGCACCCCTAAGTTATATTTTTCGAAGAATTATTGGGGATCATAATATGAAACTGAAATTAATTACCTTGCATGCCGAAATGCAGACGTCTCCAAGATGAGGAGGTAAGCACTCAGTCAGGCAGCGTTTAGGGCATTGAGGGGTGTTTTAGAAGGAAAGGAAAATAGAGGGAGAGGTAATGGTCAAATAATGCGTGCGTACGTGCGAGTACGACAGCCGCAAACCTTCTAGGAAATTTCTGGTAAGAGAAGAATGTATTTTCTTGAAGTTTGAAGGTAAATATGTCCTATTGAGAGAACTTGGATATTAAACAAGTAGTTCTGGAAAGCCCTAATACGCCTTCTTTCCTTTCAATACAATTTTAATATATCACAAGTAGGGGTTATATATGTTTTTCCGTGGTACAGCAGTGCTTTTCGTCACCTCGCCCTACAAACGAAATTTCTTTGAAATCCGTTCTGCCAATACCTTCCAAATTCATAGTTACAGAAACATTCTAACCTTGATATCATGGTAGCCCTGTTTAATCGACCCGGTTGAAATACGACATTTTGTTTATTTATTATGTTATGTTATGTTTATATTAAAAGTATTAAATTTGGTTCAAATTGATGAGAATAGTTAAACACAAATACTTGTAAAAATAATATTTTATCCGTTGTATTGTGGCAGCCTTGCTTTCCATATCTACAGTAAACATCTTGAAATTGCTATTTTATATTGCACGCCTGCTTCATACAAACCTTTGTCAAAATCGGTTTACCTAATTCCTTCCAAATTCATAATTGCCGAAAAGATTAAGTTGGTGGAATACGTCCCTCCGATATCCAGGAAAAGTTGCGAAAAGTAGGTAGGTGTTTCGGATACAAAGCAGCCTTCGTCATTGGCGATTCATCTACCATCTATCATTACTTACTTCTCCATACCATTGAGTTGACTTGTCACATTCTCACGTTTTGCATCAATGTTACCACACGAAAATGAAAATTTTAACAATTAAAAATTATTTTAAGACAATATCATTTACCAAACAATGAAAATGATCTTATTCACAAATCTCTCTCGCAGAATACCTAATTGTTTTATCGAAGATCATTTTACACTTTTCTTTGAATAAATTGTTAAAAACACTGCCGTATGCGAGCAGAAGTATCTTAGGCAGTCATCGCAGATATTATTTTCAGTTTGTAATATTATTTATATGAAACGTGATGGTTTCTGAAGCAGGAAGGCCGAATGCCGTAGAGATGTAGGGCTGCACGCTAAAATTCAAAGAATATGAATGACAGGTACAAAGAGACGTCGATTCCCATATTGTACGGAAAAGTAAATCATAATTTCACCGAGAATCAGGATGTTACTCGAGGTTAATGCCATAATTGGTCCGAGTTGCTGTCAAGATTATGTTTCCCGCGTCATGATGCCGTTACGCTAATTGTTCCTCCATCTCTCATCTATAATACCAGGGGATCCGCGGGATGTTTGGCCTCGCTCAAGCCGCCTTGGGCTGGTGGGGGGAATCACGTAGGTAGGTGTTTCGGATACAAAGCAGCATTCATCATTGGCGATTCATCTGCCATCTATCACGTTCAATATTATTATCGTCTTCGTAGTTCTCCTACAGTGTGGATGTAAAATTTGATTGGAATTGAAAGCGCTGCCCTGGGAAATAAAATATGAATGAAAGAAATGTAATTTCAAGAATCGCACGAAATACCGGACTAATGGCAAATGAACCTGAGCCTTGTCTCCTCGTTGAGACAAAAGTTATAGCAGGACAGACAAACGGATAATCAAGCAAACAGACCAAGTGCACAGGGATTCAACATATGAGACCGCGCCAACGCAAATTGCGTGCCTCTGGGGTACATTTTAGGGAAATTTTTATTAGGCGTTTTCTTCGTTGTTTGATGTTTTCTGTGTGTCCGCTAAATTTCGTTTTGATTGGATAAGACTTAAAAATTAGCTCAGGAACTATAAGTGTGGTGTTCTAGAAAAACTATTGGCAGTCGTCTCTTAAGTTATATGAACATGCACACGAAATTTTGCGAAAATAAAAAAATCGAGATAGCAGTTATCGTAGAACAGACAATGACGATTCATATGCTACAAGAATTTTATTTTAATTTTACAGGGTACTAACTAGAAACTGATGACAATATCAGAGATTCTGATTTTATTCTTTGTAATGATGTAATTTTCAGCTTTACTAATGTTTTTACCTTATATTAAGTTGAGATTTTGGTAGAATCTAATTCAATGAAACGATACTTAATGCATAAATCTCCTCTTTATACAGAACCATGTTGGTTACCAAATCTGACGGGCCAGTGACGGGTCGCCTGATTTTTATTACAATTTAAACCAATCTAGAAACATTCACCATTGTTTTAGATTTCTTTTCAAAAGTAAATGAGGTTGGCGGAGAAATAAGCAGTGCATCATGTCAAGGCGGAAATTTCAGTATACACCAATTTTAATTACTCACCTAAAGATTTCAATGCCTTTTTCTGTCAAAATCAGACCTTTTGGAGACTGCTAGAGTAGTTCAAAATACAAATTCAAATTACATAAATGAAGCACGGCTTTTGAAGTAATGCTATTTTTACGAATTTGTTAAAACAAAATTAAGGTTAAACATTCATATATTTTGTAAATGATAAATAAACCAAATTTTATGGTCCTCATTAGCTTTTTTTAACCTCCAGAATATCTCGCTATTAACTTCCGGAATCAACAATTTACAAGATGGCAACTGTAAATTTAACAATAAAATAAATATTAAATATCATTATATGTTTCCCAATAATTAAATAAAATAGTTTCATTGCTCACACCCGGTTTTTTGACCTAGATAAAATTCTCCCGGTTTCTCCCGAAATTTGCTATTCATTCGGTGGAAATCTCTCGGAATCAACTACTCATGAGGTGGCAACCCTAGTTTCCTGTTTCTAGGAGCAAATTTTCAAGACGTCTCTTGTGTGAAGAGAAAATATTATCTGTAGTTGTATGAATTTCAGAAATCAGGGACGTGAATTCCATAGGAGTAAAATGAGCATCAACCGACTTGAATCAGCACATCTGAGAAAATATCAAAAAATGAAATTTAATAACAGCGGAAGAATGAAATGCGAGATATAAAAGGAAATAAGGAGGAAGGGACTCACCCAGGGTTGCCACCTTATGAGTAGTTGATTCCGGGAGATTTCCTTTTCATGAGTAGAAAATTCCGGGAGAATCCGGGAGTATTTTCTCTAGGTCGAAAAACAACTAAAGTGACCAATGAAACTTATTTTATTTAGTTATTAGTAAAATCAATAATGATTATTTAATCTCGTTTTATTTTTAAAGTTAGAGTTGTCACGTTGAAAACGGCTGATTCCGGGCGATATCCATAAGAATAGTTAACGGCGATATCGTTTGTAGGTTAAAAAACACCTAATGAGAACATAGAATAATTGTATTTTTTATTTAGAAAATATATTAATATATAACGTCAGTTTTGTTTTATTATATGAAATATAATAAATAAATCTTAAAAATAGCATTACTTCAGTAGTAATATTTCATTTGAATTTGTTATTCGAACAACATCGAGCAGTCTCCAAAAGATCTGGTTTTGATAGTAAAAGGGCATGGATATCTTTAAAAGAGTATTTAAAATTGGTTCATACGTGAATTTCAGTCTTGACATGGTCCACATTTAATTTGCTTCGAACTTCACAGCACAATTCGTTAATAGCATTGAACAACGGTCACAAGCTGCGGTGGATACTGAAGCTTAAAACACAAGCGTTACACTATTATTTAATACTCCGTCATCTCCATTTACTTTTGAAATGAAATCTAAAACAATATTGAATGTATAATAATTGGTTTAAATAAAAATAAAAATCAGACGAACCTTTATTGGCACGTTAGCGTGGTAACCAACATGCTCCTGTATAAAGAGCATATTTGTACATTATTTATTGGCATCAATGGATAGGATTCTATCAAAATCTCAAATTAGTACTAGGTAAATTCAATTTCGAAGATTTTGGGCTGCCGGAAAAGTTCTACCAGATTCCGGGAGAAATGTATCTAAGATTGGTTAATTCCGGGAGACTCCCAGAATTCCGGAAGAGGTGGAACCCCAGACTCAGCGCCTCAGTGCCACTCGGGACGAATGTGGCGCCAAGTGTTAGTTAAACCTTTCTCTCAGATAACTGTACTAAATACTTTATCAACGTTTAGGAGAAATTGGTTGAGCTACACGAACGAATCGATTTCGAATAAAGGAGTAAATTATGGAACTGTTTTAATATAATTAATTACGTGAGTCGGTCCAGTAGTGTGACGTTGCTCGCGATACAGCGTCTGGTTAGGTCTCACGCATGGCTTCGACTTTAGTGATCGGTATTTGTAAGTTTCATTTTCCGGCAGCCCGCGGACCACCTGAAAGACACTCGAGGCCCACCAGTGGTCCGCGGAGCACACTTTGAGAACCGCTGCGTTAAAGTAGCTGTATTCAAACATTACAAAGCCGAGGACCCTCAACGACGAGAACTATCTTCGCCCCTAATTCTGTACCATCAATTTACCGCATAAAAACAATAACAATACCTACTGGACATACAATTGCAATTGCAATTTTCTCGTTCGGCGGCGTTTGTTGTTGTATGACAAAATTTGAAAAATGCCCAAGGTGAAAGCACGTTAACCCGTAACCACAGGCATCGGTCTCTCAGACCACACGAAAAATTTCAATAGTCTATTTTATGGTCCATGGATCATTTAGGCCTTAGAGGTTTTGTTTAGCTTTGTATCCTGGAGGTGGCTTTGTTTACTTCACGGTAGTTGCCTTCTAGCTTTGGAGCTGTGCGTACTAGAGCGGGTTTAGTTTCGTTGCCGGTCTGAAAAACCGCTTGCCTGTGTCCACGTAATTTTTTTCGGGACAGTTCTTTCACACGGTTTCGGAAATTTCCTACGACATGTTGCAGTTATACCGTCCTGGACCGTCGCACGTCCAAAAATGAAAACCAAAACTGCCTTCCAATGTTTAATTTGTAGCAGCTCAATATATTTGAAATGTTCAGCACCCGCTTGAGGAGAGAGAGCGTGAGAGGGGGAGGGGAGGGCGTTGAAAAGGGAGTGGGATGGGAAGGGGGGGTTAAGGGGAGAGGAAGGGGAGTGGGAGGAGAGGGTGGGAGAGTGGAGGGAGAGGAAGAGGGAGAAGGGGAGAGAGCGGGGTAGAGGGGGAGAGAGATAGAGACAGAAAAAAACCAAATGTACTATATATTGAAAATAATTATGTGCGGTTAAGTATTTTATAGCGAAATTTATTTCTTTGTCTAACAATTTCTATTCACCCAAAACCATTTTTACACTCCGTACCACTCAATCATGTTAATTTAATATTTATTGCTTAATTTTTAGTGCATATAAAAGTTGGTGTCATTAATTTGACTTTTCAAGATATTTCTAAAGGCTAAAGACTACTTAAAAAAGTTGTCCAGTATTGGAAAGTACCAGAACTTGGGTGACATTCGTGGTACCGCAAACAGCAACCAAGTTTTGAGAAGAGGATAAGTGAACACGAATTATATTTTGAATGGCTGTCACCCATTTGCTACTTCACGAAACATCTCTTGGAAAACGCTCATAACAGTACTTTTTACCATATGTTAACGACTTTTTATGCCAAAGGCAATAGATTTTTTTCTGGAACAATCAAAATTTATTCATTTTTTCCTCACTATCGAGTTTGTATTAAAAAGAATTCTCCAATCCATTCCGAAAACACCATTGAAAGAATTCCTTTTGGTGACTTTATGGCGAGATATTTTCTATTTTCCTCCTCCTCTCTCCACCATACCTCTTTCCCATCTGTCTTTTTGTTTGATTTGTCATTCTTAACCGCCCCACTTCAGCCGTCCTCGGCTGAGGGGTGGTCAGCGTGTCTGGCTCCCAATGTTAAAGTCGCCCGAGTAAAATAGTAAAAGGTGCTTGCATACTCACCTTGAAAAAACATTCATTTTTTAGAGACACATTTCGTCATTGGAAATATATTTTTAATTCTAAAGATTTCACCTCTTAACCGATTTTCATTCTTTCCTTGTGTAACTATAATGTAGTAAACCAATCCCTAAATTTTGCAATTTCAAGAATATTATACTTTTTTCACAGTAGGATACTAAAACCACACATTTTTGCCAAATTTTAAAGTTGTACCCAATCTAGTAGAGAAATAATGTTTATCTATTTGTTTAAATTTTAAATAATTATAACGGCCGCATCAACATATTGATGGAGATTTTTATTTGGGTATGTGCACCAAGTTCAAAATAACTTTAAAATTTCCGCTTCAACACGACATTATTTTTTTTTCGCGATTCTCAAATATTAAAACAAATACTACACAACCCATATTCTACACATGAAAATTATCACCACCTGAGGTTACTTGGTTGTCCTTTGTACCTTGATGTGGTAGAAGGGCTTGAGCATTTCAAGGGGCAACATTTTGTCGTTGTCAAAGAGAGGATAACAAGGTAGGAAATTTAACACCACATTTGAACAAATACAAAGTCTCAAAATTAAAACACAAATTTATTAGTGTAATATTGTAAACACTGGAAACTGTATTGGGTACTCAGTTTCAGCCAGAAGTTACAAGATAAAAATATTGATGATACATTGGTCATTGATTCACAACAGTTATATGCAGGCAATTAACAATGTAATGCTTATTGTAAAAGAGCTTGTTGGAATGACTTGAAAGTAGATTTAAATGCAACCTTAAAAGGCATTGATGTATAATATTGTACAATTAAGACATGCGATTAAACAAGATTTTATCTTTTGTGTATAACAGCTTGTAACTTGTTTAATCTATGTGAAAATCCTTCTTTTCTTCGGGTTGACGTTTCTGTTTAATTAAGGTTAAAATTTAATTTTGTGAAATGCACAAAAGATATTTAGATGCTTAAGCATTGACAGTATATGGAATATAGTGGAGTACATTATAATTCTTAACTAAAATTACACTTAGTCAAGGAACACACAACAATCAATGCTAAGTGTTCTATCTGTTCTTTTTTGAGAATTTCACAATAATGAAAATTATGTGTGTTATTAAATACCCTCGACCATCCTATACTGCCAGAAGGCTCAAATAAATGTAACTGTTGCTTGACATCACAGCTTTTGGGAGTTCATTAACCACTTTCCTGGTATCATTTACCCACTTTTGGTTATTCATGAAGGGATAATTTATATATGCGGAGATATTAATTTAATAAAAATAAATAAATGCACTAGTTAATGCATCAGAATATGCTGAAATCTTTTCAACACAACCTACTCATAAGTAGATGCATGTAGAAGGTGAATGTTTTTTATTAGATAGTTATAACAATGTCGACTATTGCTTGGCACGACATTCAAGATTCAGCCATCAGATAATTTGCGTAATACTTTAAAACTGTAAAAAATCAGCCTGAGCTCTTAGATAATACAAAAAAACTATATAGTATATAAAAAATAAATAGACAGGTATTATACAGAAGATTTTGAAATAAAGACGATGTTTTTCACTAAAGAGCCTATCAAAATCACATCCACACAAAATAATTATGTTGTCAGCAAAGATGACCAAAAATGCTAAAACACTCAAAATTGCTTCAGTCATAATTAACAGGCTAAAGCCTTTTTCTTGTATGAAGAAATTATACAAATGATTTTCTTTCTGTTTACCAACAGAATACTTATGGATGCTGGTGGAGGTTTTCGGGTTTCGATGCGTTGGCGGCATTTCTGGCTCTAGACGTTTCGCAGACATTGCAGTCTGCATCTTGAGGAGACGAAGTGAGATCAGATGGTAGGGATCTGCTTTTATATCCACTCGGCCTTCCTAGTTTAACCGTTGTCCATCGCTGATTGGATCATTCGAGTTGCTATCCTTTTCTCTTTGGTGGTTGCTCCAACGTATTTTCTTCCCTTTCACGTTTCCGTTGGAAGAGTCGCTTCCATGTTGCGCTGATGTGCAAACCGTCGTCCCGGTTTAAAGTGACTGGATGTTTTTCGATTTCCATAGCTTCGCGAATTAACCTCAGAAAATATCGATCTTCTTTCGCGAGCAATTTCGTTTCCCCGAGCCTGTTTTTATGTACCGGGCCGCATGTGAAGTGCTCCGCTATGGCCGACTCCGTCCAATTCTTGTTCATCATGGCCCGATTATGTTCGTCTAAGCGCCAGCGAATGGATCGTCCCGTTTGTCCTACATATACGTGTCCGCAGCTGCATGGAATCCTGTTGACTCCTTCAGATGATAGCGGGTGGAGTGCATCTTTCGCAGACGGGAGTTCTTCTTTTATTTTTCTTAGCGTGTTTGAACGGACGACGATATTTTCTATTCGTAGAACCCTGTCTATGCGTTCTGATGTCCCGGCGATGAAGGGAATTTTTGCGTAGGCTGTGGGCTTTTGTCGTTCCACCGAAGGTTTTTGTTTCGGTTTTATGTTCCGCCGGATGAAGGGGTGACTGTAGCCATTATTCATAAGTGCCCTTCTTATATGCTCTTCTTCGTCTTTTAGCGACTCGGGATCGGAGACCGTGTTTGCTCGGTGCATCAGGGTCTTGATTATTGATGCCTTCTGCTGAGGATGGTGATGAGAGGCAGCATGCAGGTAACGGTCAGTGTGCGTTTTTTCCGAAATACGCTGTGTCCAAGGCTTCCGTCAGGTCTCTTCTTCACCATGACGTCGAGAAATGGTAGGGTGCCGTTCTCTTCGACTTCCATGGTGAACTGGATGGCTGGGTGGACTTGGTTGAGTTGACGGTGGAACTCATGAAGTTTATTTATCCCATGGGGCCAAATGACTAATGTGTCATTCACGCAAAGACTAGTACCCCTACGGAAAGACCGGAAACTTAACAGAAATTTATCAGATTAAATGGACTTAAATGAAAAAATTGCATATAAGAAATCAAACTTATTACCATATATCACACATTACGAGAGTACAAAGTCATTATCAAATTACATAACAGTGAGGTATTTTTACATAAATATTATACAATCAAGATATAAAAATGAATTATTGTAACAGAATTTTATAACGTTAATACCTTTTATGCATGAAACGTATTTAAAGGAAATTCACGTGGACGACGAAAAACGTCAAACTTTCACGTCATGAATGAATTTGTGGATCAAGCAAAAATCTATTTGTAAAGTGATTTCTTCGCCCCTGGAACACATTCTCTTTCTGTTGCACCTGTAAAAAGAGCGAAAATGAATTTCTAAGAATGTCAATCATTGAACATGCTAAACCTAATGAAATTGATGGAGGAGGCAATGGGCATGCTTCAAATGTTGCAATAAATGTAAAATAAGGCAAATGCGCTTACGGCCCATAAACAATGTTTCTATGATGATCACATTACCATTTGTAAAATTAAACACATCACATTGCACTAGAAAATGTCCACTTTATCTATAATTTATTCCAAGCACAGTTGTATTTGCTGACGTTTACGTGTTCACAGCAGTTACAGTTAGACCATTTAAGATCTATATGTATTCATCATATAATAAGGAAAACATTTGATATAGAGATCTCAATTTCTCGATCGAAAAATATATACATATTTCTAAATGTTTTGAAACAAAGAAGAATTATGTCTAGGATTATAAACAAATGCATAATGAGAAACAAGAAATATTCAAGTTAACAATTTCTGCAAATTCAAAATATTTCAAATTAAAACAATGAGACATCGCTATGGTACACTTATTTCATTCTATTACAAGCACAATTCTATCCTCTGGCATCTCTGTTGCAGTTTAACTTATAAAACTCACTATAATCTACTGATAACCGCGAGAAGTTTTATACAGAAATTTCAGTTACTCAATCTAAAATTACTGCTTATTTTGTGAACTGACACGAACCATATTCACGGCCAGGGCAATGGACGACACAGTTAGGTGAAGTAAGCGAGGCTTAACACCTGAAAATGAGAAATATTTCCTCTCAAAATGCTTCTCGTACACAAACAAAAGAGAGAAATTTCTTTCCTTCCTTCCTAGAAGATATATCCATTGGAGGTATCTGTTAAGAATATATAAAAGCATTCTCACAAAACGAATTTACATAACTATTCGTAGAACTAGTTCGTTAATTTTTTTTTCAAAAATATATGACATTTTTAAGATTTACCTGTTGATTGGACATCAGAACAAAATCATTCCGTCACGTTTTCTTAAACAGTGATGAATGCATATCTACTATATATCTACTTGACAAAATCAGAGTAACTGACAACCTCTCAATAAGCAATGGCCAACTTTTTTCAAGAAAAATGGCCGCTGTTCCGTTACGATACACAAGGAACGTGTGGCGCTGTGGTGATGCGGTAGAGAGAGAGAGAGAGAGAAATAGAGGGAGAAAATGAGAGAGAGAGAGCCGACTGCGACTGCAGCGTCTTTCGCGGACACCTTAGCATGGTGAACTACGTGTAAAAGCTGGGAATCTATTCTCCCATAAGAGTTTCATACCCCTGCATCCACGTAACGCAGCCAGCATGAAGGTTGAGGACCACATGATACTAGCGCCTTAGACTCGAAATGCTCCATATATAGATTGGCTATGACGGGGGAGAGAGGACAGCACATATCTGCTCCCTCCTTCTGGTCGTAAAACTGTCCGTTCCACAGGAAGCAGTTGTTGGTGAGGCAGAATTCTGTTAACTACGGATAGTCTGCCGGCAGTCCATGATGTATAAGCTCCTTCAAGATTTCGATGGAGTCCTTTATAGGAACCTTAGTGAAGAGTGAGGTCACGTCAAAGCTTACTAGAATATCGTTCTCCGATACTTTCATGTCGTTTAGCCTTTCTATGAAATGTGCTGAATTCTTCACGTGCGATTCCGTTCCGCCTACGTACGTCTGTAAGCTGCGTGCGAAGTATTTTGACAGCCGATATGTTGGGGAGCCGATGGCGCTGACGATGTGTCTCAGAGGAACGTCGTTCTTGTGTATTTTTGGTAACCCATACAGTCGTGTAGGCCTGGATGATGACGGCAGTAGGTTACTTTGGTTTTTATATGTATAGAGGGTTTCTTAATCAGCTCTATGTTTTTCCTTTCGGTTTTTATCGTAGTTTCGCCTTTGAGTGTGGAGTAAGTTGGATCGTCCAGCAGATTGCGGATCTTCTCGTCGTAATCCTCCGAGGAGATGATTAAGGTGGCGTTTCCCATATCTGCCGGTAAAATCAAGATGCTTTTGTTGTTTTTCAAAACTTTGCTGGCCTGTCTTTTGGCTGTTGAGATGTTGGAGGATGGTGGTCTTGCTTTACGAATAATATGCGCCACCTTAGATTCAGAATTCAGAATTCAGATTTCGGATGGCCGCTTCCACTCCCAGACAATTTCTTCATTAGGTATTTTGTTGGGAGGAATAGCGATGTTCAGATATTTCGCTAAGACTGATTTTGCTGCATCGGAGAAATTGATGTCCGTTAGGTTGTAAATCATCTAGTCGTGGCTCGGCGTCGGATCTGGATGTTGATTCTTATGGAGATTTTAAAATTTCTTACTCTGCTTATCCTTGAAAGACCACTGGGTTTTGGTTGAGGTGGTGGTGATATGGTCACTTTGTTCTCAGTCTTCGTGAGACATAACGGAGGCGAGCTCTAGGTGGTGATGGTAGAGATTATGAGCGCATTGAAGAAGCGCGTAACTCGTGGAGCGTATGCGTTTACGCAGGAGTGCTTGGCCTGTTGAAAAAGGCGAGTGATGACTAAAGTTTGCACTTCTGTTTGTGAAGACGCTCGAATCTCCTTGAATTCCTCTGGATGTTCTCCCCGTAGAGGGATATCAATTTGAGTTGAAGGCTTTCGCAGCGTTGCTGAATGCCGGTGGAGGTTTTCGGGTTTCGCTGCGTTGGCGGCATTTCTGGCTCTCGACGTTTCGCAGACATTGCAGTCTGCATCTTCAGGAGATGAAATGAGATCCCGTCAGCTGTATGAATTTGCCTAAGTGAGAGCTTTCCACTACTGTGCGGTTAAGCTTTCAGTGGTTGGGCTGGGAGGTAGCAGGATGCTAATTGGACAGGTCCACTCGCTGTATGTAGAATGGCGGCTGTAGCTTCCGATGTCTTTTCTGAGGAATCGTTACTTCATATGCTGAAATGTCCTCTCTAACAAGGATGGCTGTTCCTCCTCCTAGTCTGCCCTCCCTGTCTGTTCGAAAAACCTTGAATCCGGGTGCCGCCCATTTCCAAGATGGCTTAAGGTGTGTTTCGTGTATAAGAGCTACTGTGACGTTGTTTCCCTGGAGGAAAGCTAGCAGTTCAGGTGTTTTTGTTCTTATACCACCGTTGCAGTTCCAGGTGATAAGGACAATTCCGGAGAGCTGGGTGTTCTTATCCATGCATTGTCAGTATTTGACCGGACAGTTGGGCAAGCACTTGTCCAAGGGCCGCGATTTGTTTCTGCAGGACTGACGCTAGGGACTGCAGTGATGTAAGGAGGGAGGTTAGGGCCGAATCCGTTGTCGGGAGGAAAGGTGGATTATCTGTAGTTGGTTCAGGTTGAGGTGGTATCTGTCTGTGGCGAAGGGTGACGTTGGGTTCCTGTATCGTCTCGCCGTTTGTGGCTGCGGGATGCAGGAGTGGTGGGAAGTCCGAATTTTGGTGTGGATGTGCTGCGTTCTTTCTTTTGCTGCCCCAGGCGTTGCCTCTTGGAGCTGGTTCCGGTACATAGGCAGGGGGTGCTTGCTGGGGCTGAGAGGTTTCCAGCGATCCAAACCACTTCCTTGCCTCTCGTTGGTCTTATAGAAGGCGGGGTGTGGGCCTCCACAGTTACAGCATGTGGCAGGACCATCCTCCTTTTTCTTCGGGAAGGTTTTCCCCTGGTGGGGGCCGGCACAGTTATAGCATCGAGGTTCCGCTGTGCAGAACGTTGATGAATGTCCGAAACGATTGCATTGGAAGCACTTCTGTGGTTCTTCATGTCGGTATCGTAGAATGTGGACTCAAGAATTCCCGATGGAAGTCCATCGGAGGAAATCATTTGGGTCCCATCCTTGGGCTGTGGCGAGGGTTGATACTACGAATGTCCCTAGGGGTGATTTGTAAGCTCGGCGAATCTGACGATTGCGTAAGACTGGAACCTTCATGTCCTCCAGAATTTCCTTGAGATAAGATTCTTCCATTATTGTATAAAGCCCTCTTATGGTAAAGCTAAGGGTTTTTTCCTCTTTGGTTCCCCAGGTGGAGAACTGTGCTTGTTCTTCTCTTAACATAGTCTGCACACTTTTGTGGTCTTCTATATTGGTTAGCTGTAGCCTGGTATAGTGCCTACGTGATGTCACTTGGAAAGAGTGGTCCTTTATGACACTCATGACGGCTGTTATAAATTGTCGGAAGTCTGCCAATTCATATAATAGAATTGCTGGCGGCTTAGGTAGACATGTCTGGGATGGCTCGGCGGGAGGGGAGCTGGAAGCAGGCCCCGGAGTGACGTCTGTATTAGCGTCTCTGAGGAGCGGGTCGTAGCGGTTGTTGGTTTCTACCGTTTAGTGTTGGACGGCAATAGTCTCGGCAGCGGTGAAGTATGGCTTAAATTTCGTCTTCCGCTTCTTCTTTGGCTGTTGAAAGGTGCCCGTGTCAATGGACTTTCTAGCTCGTGTATCAGCATCGAGTGTGCCTCCCTCTTGGATAGGGGCTAGTTGTGAGTTATCGTTGTTGTTTTGGCCCTTGAAAAGGCCTTCGTCAGTTGGTTTCCCTTGGCTTGGTGTGCTGTCAAGAATTACTAGCCGGTCTTTCGAAGTCAGATTTTGGGAGTCAATTTTCCGGTCGTTTGGACCGGCGTCATTCTTAAAATCTTTTCCGAAGAGGATGTGTTTGATATTACTGGGTAATGATGTATCGACGTTCGTCCTAGGAGGAATCGTCCTATGTTGTACCTTTTTTGCCGGCGGTGATCTGAGCAGCGATATTTCGCAGAGCGGGTTTAAAGTTGAGGGGGCTGAAGCCCTTCCCCTCTAGCCTACCAACTGCCACCTGTCCGAATATTCAAAAGAACACGATGTGCGGGTGAGAAGGTGGACCTATGTTAGCCACCCCCCGCTGCAAGAGAGAAATTGTGACCGTGCAAGGTTCCCCCAGGTGCTCCGCTCGCAGCAAGGCGTGCGGTTTACCCCTGAGTAGATCCTGGTCACGCTTAAAAGGCCCTGGTAGGTCTGGGCCACAGCGGATTACAGTACTTCCTCCCCAGGGGGAGTTTTCCAAACACCAGCCAGAGCAACGGAATAGCTAGAGGAGTTCGTTATTGCTGAGTCGCTGACCAAAAGCCGGCGAATGATCGATTGATTGATCGATCAATGTTTTCGATGAGCCGAACGATGAGATCCGATGGTAGGGATCAGCTTTTATATCCGCTCGGTCTTCCTAGTTTAACCGTTGTCCATCGCTGATTGGCTCGTTCGAGTTTCTATCCCTTTCTCTTTGGCGGTTGCTCCAACGTATTTTTCTTCCCTTTCACGTTTCCGTTGGAAGAGTCGCTTCCATGTTGCAAACCGTCGTCCCGGTTGAAATTGAATGGATGTTTTTCGATTTCAATAGCTTCGCGAATTCACCTCGGAAAATATCGATCTTCTTTCGCGAGCAATTGCGTTTCCTCGAGCGTGATTTTATGTCCCGGGCCGGAGGTGAAGTGTTCCGCTATGGCCGACTCCCTCCATTTCTTATTCATCATGGCCCGTTTATGTTCGGCTAAGCGGCAGCGAATGGATCGTCCTGTTTGTCCGACGTATTCGTGTCCGCAGCTGCATGGAATCCTGTAGACTCCTTCAGATGTTAGCGGTTCGAGTGCATCTTTCGCAGACGGAAGTTCTTCTTTTACTTTTCTTAGCGTGTTAAAACGGACGACGATATTTTCTTTTCGTAGAACCCTGGCTATGCGTTCTGATGTCCCGGCGATGAAGGGTATTTTTGCGTAGGCTGTGGGCTTTGGTCGTTCCACCGAAGGTTTCTGTTTCGGTTTTAAGTTCCGCCGGATGAAGGGGCCGCCAACGCAGCGAAACCCGTAACCCTCCACCAGCATTCAGCAACGCTGCGAAAGCCTTCAAGTCAGATAGAATACTTATGAATTTAAACAAAATTTCTTTATATAAATAAAACATCCTTATCAAGTCGTATTCCCTCCTAAGGCCTGTCGACACATTTCATAAACCACATAGCTGATGCCAACTGCAGGGACCACTTTCATGAAGCTGGGCCTGATTCCTCGATAGAGACCAAAGAATCCCTCCCTTGCTATTATCTCACGTATTAATCTCGTCATGGTTTGGGCATGCTCTGGGCTTGTCAGTATATCTGAAAATACAAAAGAAAGTCAACATCATAACGTTGGAAAAGAGAAGAAGCGGAAAGCATATTATGTGACCAAACAAAAGATCACAGAGAATGAATTTGAACTCATGAATTATTATGACATATTTTTTGCAAGGTTATTGACTTTGTAATATATTAACACTTTCTGGTCTGAGTGATTTAAAGAATATCTCATACAAGATTGATGGCATTGCTGACATAGAAGCAATAAAATAATTACGTGTACTTTTTATAAATTTTTATTGGCACATGCAGTTTAACTTATGTGAAAAAATGGGCCGATCATAGGTATACCAATGGCCAAAGGGAAAAAATCAGGGATGTCGATATCTGACCGGAAAGGGTTAATTCCCTTGGCGACAAAAAAATACTGGACAAATTAACATTCAAGGAAGCTACTTCAGTCGTGATAACTTCATTCAAAATTAAAATTTTGTAAATGTGGTCTTTCATGATTTCATGAATGTTCTCCATCACTCACCTTGAGCTTGGAGCCTTGTTCTCACCAGAGCAAGCGGATACGATACTATCAGCCCACATGTGCTACTAATCGTCCCACAGCATAAGGGAAGCAAAATCCCTGGATTTTCTGAACCATTTTGCCGGATATAATAATTCTTCAAGGTCTGAAATACAAGATGGGAAAACTTAATATAAATTAAGACTAATTTACTATTTTTAGATTCTAAATTTAAGTAACTAATGCAATCTGGCCAAGCACATTTTAAAAGTTAATGTAGGAATGAGAAAGTTTTTATAATTTGATATAGTTATTAAAGCATTTGGCATTTTTATAAATATGAAGTTGCAGTTTATTTATCAAGAGATCATAATAATACTGCATGATTAAAAGGAGCAATTTATATATTGAATATGAAGTAATTAATCAACTTTTAACTGTTAACTAAGCTCATTACCTAGAGACAACATTAAAAATTAGTCTAAAATATCTCAAGGTACAGAAAAACAATAGAAAAATTAAGAACTCATTTGCCACATTCACAAACATCCAAGATAAATAATTTGACTTACGAACCTCATAAACAGCCAGATCTATGCCAGCATATGGGATTATCCCAAGAAGGTTTGGTAGGTATCCACGGTAAAAAGTTCTGAGTCCCTCCCTCCTATAAATTTTTTTTGCTGCATCAATGATCCCAGCATACTGGCCAGTTTTCCTGAGGGCCAGTCTAGTTTTTAGCACCTAGACAAAAAAATTAGCACAATTAATGAATGCACTTAGAAATCCAACTTAAGATGTTTAAGCAAAGATTTTAATGAAACAACAATGAGGATACTTCTTCTCACCTCAAGTGGATATATAATGGTCTGGCTCACTCCACCAGCAATTGACCCAGCTACGAAACGCTCGTTGATGCTCAAATCCTCACCGCTGTTTTGATGGATCAACGTTTTTGTTTGCTCATAAGCCATGAACTTTATTGCAGTTTCTGGAACAATTTTTATAACATTTACTCCATTTCCTCGCCAGAGTCCTCTGATACCACCCTCTTTTACCATTTCGTGTAAACAAGACACAATTCCTCCTTTATTACCGTGTACCTGAAATAAATTCCAGAAAGATAAGTTTAAAGTGGTAAGTTCTTTTAACATCTACAGTTATGATTATCTGAACTTTTAATTAGTATTGGGAACAAATTTGGTAAAATGCAATTTTTTTCTTCATAAAATACTTTTGCGTCATATTTTTCCTCATGTATGTATGTATTTCATTTTTATACCGAATTGCGAGGGACTTTGACATTCAGGGTGTTTCGAATGCTTCAACACTGCAATGAGACAAGGGTGGAGAAGAAGGAAGAGTGAGAATTTGCTTAAACCGCTTTGTTCATAAAGATTACTCAATTTAGTAGCAGATTTTATTTCAGCCAGCTATTAATCATTCAGTTGTTAAGTTTTACATTTTATCTATCAAAATATTTTATTGAACAACGGTATAGGAGTTGTTTCCTTTCTTTATCTTTGCCATAGTCTCCACTCATTATTAATATATATTTTATTAATGTATTTGTTGTTTTAATTACAATAGTAATATTCAAAAATATATATCAAAAATACATTTATATGCCTATTTGATGATATTTCAACACATGATTTTTAATAATGCCAAATTACCCCGAGCTTTTATTATCAGCGCCAACTTTGATCAGAGAATTTCAGATATTTAAACTTTATTGCAATTAGAACAAGAAGTCCAAACCAGGACTAATGCAGGCTGGTTTCCCAAAGTTGACGTTCCGAATTTATTACTTATATTGACAAGAAAAGTGTTAGTGATTCCAAGGAATTCTCTGGAAATCAAATTAATAGAGCATTATCAGGTTAAAAATATTAATAGCAATGTCAAATTTTCTTTCTCACGTATTTTCCATATATTTCATTTGATAAATGTTACTGTTTATACACGGATATGTGTGAATCATCTGTTCATTGCTGAAGGGTAGTCAAGTGGAATAGAAAATAACAGATTTGTTCACTCATCTATGCTCAAGCCGAGTTAGGAAATAATCGTCTCCATGGCAACAAACCGATAAAATGCGATTTATAACGTAAAAACTCTGTTTTAGTAATAATTCAATAAATTACGATAAATTATCAAAATTCGGAGTTAATATTTGGAATCTAAATTCTTTTCCCCTTAGAACAGTACAAACCTCACTCCGATATCACAATTTTAAGATATTTTAAAGTATTAAAGAAAACATCCCTGTACGATGGATTTGATACTTCAATCTTTGCCAAAAGAAATATAGCCTGAAGGTGGGCCCTGGCAGCACAAGCCTCATACCAACAAGTTTCATGAAAATCTGCCCATTGATGCAAAAGTTGTTAATAGGGGACACACACAGATAGGACCATTTCATTAGGCTGTTTCCTTTAGAAACCAGCCCAATAGAAATGAGTTTTTCACAAAAAATACAATATCATCACATTTAATACAACATAAATACCACGAAATTCTTCATGCTTTTTTAGGTTATTGGTATTTCGTTCCAGTTCAAGTATTTTTTCAGGTAATTACCATGCATGATTTAAATTAGAAGTTTGGTATTCAACAACTCAACGTCGCCTCCATTAAAATATATAGTCAGACCCCTATTTACCACCTCTCCCCATATAGTGCCACTCCTGCTTACCGCCCATGAATCGTCGTGAACAAAACTTCCATCTTATGATTGAATAGAGCTAGCATATACCTCGATTTATCGCCACCGCCGCTTTAGCGTCAAAGGCAGTGATGGACAAACGGTGGCGCTAAATCGGGGTCTGACCGTAATTAAATGTCTTAGGATATCGGCGTGGACCTAAAGAAACCCTATCTATAATAGAGAGATCTAATAAGCCTTTAGTGAAGCTCGCTGATGATATTTTCCGGCGTCGGTATATTTTCATGTCAAAATCACTTGCACTGGTTGATATGCAAATTGCAAGTCTATTAATCGCTATTAGGCCTCGGAGCGGAAAGTGCGATCGCGATGCGCACCAGTGAGGAAGCGAAATCTGCAGACGAGGAGAGACTTCCCTCTCGAAACGATCAAACCCCGTCACACTCCCTCAATCTCCGCCGGTACCACACGCGTAGTAAATGAGGCGAGAATCCGCCCCTGGCCGCATCCCCTCCACCCATCTTATTGCCCATAAAGAAGAGGTCAAAGGTAGTCCACCACCTCGACATCCGAACATAACCAACCTTCCATCTCCATCGCTCCCCGACCGCTGAACTACGTTATCTCGAGCAAACCTCCTCGCGCGGACCAATGGGGACGTTACGGCGGCCGGGGATGGACTTGGCTTGGACCTTGTTTGGACGACGAGAAGAGCCTTTGCTTCAGCGATGGAAAGTTACAGGGTGATGGAAGATTACGTTATGATAGACAAGACGGAGACGAAACGGGGAACATTAAAAGGCGCACACGAAATGGTCATGTCGAAACGAATGACTTCTCTCGGGAGATTTGATCCCGAGATTTATCATATTAATATTTTATCGTGCGTTTATCGGCAGCTCGGACACGGAACTATGCAACGGCAAAAAATGATGAAAAAGCGAGAGGACGGTTTCCATGCACCGACTCGGCATAGAGGGACAGACACGCTACATATCAACCCTAAATGTTTGAAAACGATTGAAAAATGAATAATAATAATAATAAAAAGCAAAAAAGATCGTTGAAAAAAACTTCCTTGAATCTTGTTTTTTTTTATAAAAACAGTTGCATAAATACTACATCCGTTAGGTACTGCAATTACATTAATCGCACTGGACTCGGACACTATCTTGTAAATATTATTAATCAAAGAAGGTTTTCACTTCGTAGAACGACATTACACGAATGAAATGAAACCCATTACTTAAAATTACACTTCGATTTATAATCGCGACCGGTTTCACGTAACGGTAAGTAGACTGATGATGCGAAAATGGGTCGCGGATATAAATTGAAGTGTAATTTTAAATAATGGGTTTCATTTCATTCGTACCAAGCAAATGTGGGAGGTACAGCACACGTTTTGTTTTAAAATCAGCAGGTCGGAAACCCATTGGTTTAAAAAATGAAGAATTCATTATATATCGACGCTACGCGCTAGTCACCACCAACTCTCATCCTATTTATTGCCGAAAAATAAATGAAAAATATTACTAATTATAAGAGCAATGAAAAATTACTCAGCCTACTACCTAAAAATAATGGCACTACAAACGTTGACGGAACAACAGTGTAAAAGGTGCTTTTTACCAAAACAATAAATATAACTGAAAACAACTGAGGAACTACTAAACTCATGATTAAGATATAAAAAACTAGCCAAAAAAGTTTTTGGAAACCGGTGGATTTACCTTGACCACAATTTTATTCCGGATATGAGGCGAGCTACATAATTCATTTTTGGAATTAAATTGCACACGGAGAAAACAACGGATTACTAAACTAAAGCTCCAGCTACACGCGTAAATGATCACGAATTTAACAATATTTTTAGATTCGTATGTCACAAAGGCTCCATCGAATAACACGAAGTAGTCATTCGGTCGATTTCCCTTGAATTTTGAAGACCCATCTCACAATCACGTGATACGAGGATTATCGAAGTCAGCCCACATCTGCCAAAGATCATAAAGGAAGCACTAGGAGGAGGGGGACATGGACATGAGTCGGCAAACCATAAACCGAAGCAATCGGTGGAAATTAGAATGTCACGTGGAAGGGATTGCGGATCGGCAAGTCACCCAACGCACAGTGGGACCAAATCCGAAAAAGGGGACCCATGTATATGCATATATTACAATACTGAAAGTAAGCGAGTAAATGCCGGAAATTTCTGAATTATTAATTTGAATAATACCTGTCGTATATAGAGCGAGTTTTCCATTCAGTCTCTATATATCATGCTAACATCTTCTAGGACACAACGAACAAAACGTTCGAGCTTCCGAATCCTCTTTATAACCGAGTTATACCGTGTGTAATTTTCTATAGTTCATTTATTTAAACTATTTCAGGAAGGGCTTTTCCAGGACTTATATAATGGACAAAATATCGATAACAAAGACGATCACGTACAACCATTCTGTCGGCAGGATTCGAACCCGCGAGCATTGGGAGCCAGACACGCTAACCACCCCTCTACCAAAACCGGCAATAATATTTTTAACAGGACAAAAAGAGAACCCAGCTTATTATTTTTTGCGGTTAATTTTTTCATTATTACTACTTGCCATTTACTTGCTTTACTCATAGACTCGACTATGTACACGCAAACTCCCATTAATATTTTACGAAACGGGGAAAAATTATTTTCGCGGCAGTAAGGAAATGCGAAGGAAAATGAGGCAGATCCCGGTCTTACCGAGAGTGAAGTACAGAGGGAACGGAAGAAATAGTAACCGTTTCATATCCTTTCCACCTGCCTCCTTCCCTTCACCACTTCCATCATACGGCGACGTCGCTCCATAAAAAATGGCTCCGTCTGAATGATCGCCTCTTCACTTGACACCCTCTAACGCCACGCGGCCAAAACCCAACCCCGAATAATCGAAGCATAATGGAAGAAGGTTGGGTGGGGGTTTAATACCACGGCAGGTGATAGCGGGGTGGGATTGACCCCGACCAGTTTTTCTACGTCTAGACTTACTTGTTGGAACACTTTGAGTCGATCCAAAGGTGCGGTGCAGGTACGGGATACGCCTCCGGCGATGCCACCTGCTACCAGAGTTCGCCACCACATACCAGAATGCATTTCAGCCGATGTGAAATCATCTGGTACGTTCATATCCTCCCCGATGTCGAGATGCTGAAGAGGAAGAGTGGAGCGGGTGAAACGACACTTCATAGTACTTCGACCGTTATTACACCCTCCGTACCATCTTAAACATTTAACTACTGCAGTGAAATTACGAACACGTATCTGCGGTGCGGTCTTCCACTGTTTATTAATTTATTATGATTATTTCAATATCTACATCTACAATTTGGTTCTCCACGTTAAATAATGCCATGGGGTAAGTAATAAAAAAATTATATTCACTTTGTTTGTAAAATATAAACTAGGCGGTAATTTGACACTATAATTTAGGCGGTCTCTCGCAGACAGCATCTATATAGTTAAAGGTTAAAACGTTTTCGTCAAAAAATTACGAAAATCGATGGAACGTTTTTAGACCATTCATGGATGAATAAAGCGGAATATATTCTTGAATGTGCCTAATTTATATGCCGCGAGAAATAACGCTAGTCCAAAAAATTTCTATATTCATCACATTCTAATACGTTAAAAATCAAATTCTACCATGGCTTTCCACAAATTAAATTCATAGATATATTTAACGAAATATTAATATCATCGAGCGCACGGTATCTGGTCAAAATATACATTTTTAAGCCATTCATTTAGGATAAAAACACCCGGGACCGGCTATTTACAAGAACAAATTGGTCAAAGCCTCTCAACTGCCTCATCTTCTCCGGGGGGAAACCAAAACGAAGTCATTTATTTTTTAAGGCTGGACACTGAATCGTCTTCCCCTGGCGTGACGTCACTTTCATTACTAAGGCAAGAGAATTGGCGGCTGAATGAAGAGCACTCAGTTCGTTTTCTATTTACGAGAGTTAGCGGTAAACAGCACACGGCCTATCTACATCTACAAGTTACCCTGCAATTCACCTAGCGGACAAGATGGAGTTGGAAGAGTCTGGCAACTAGATGGGAACTCTGCGCCACAAAAAATCTGGCGACGATACAGCTTCAATCACTCACTTGCATGGGCTATTATTACCTACGAGGTTTAGGGGGAAGTATAACTCAAAACAACTAAGTTCTGGAGCCTAGTAAAAAGTTTGGGGATATTATTTACACTATTATACGTAAGATACTCTCTTCTTTAACCTTACACATGCCAGCCGACATAATTTTTATATAGAGATCACAATAAAATTGGAAAACATTGCGCCAAGATAGGTTTTATGGCAACATGGCATCCTGAATTTTTCCAGCCCTGATCATTGAGCTGACATCGTTCTGTTTGCTAACGATCAAACGGGATAGCTACGCAAACTTATATAACTTAGAATAATAAATAACTGATTTTATCACATTTTCCGGTAGGAATAGGTGGTTTCAAAATAACGATAAGTGAGCTAAGTTACCCTATTAAGGCGATATGTAAGTACAAAAACAGGGAGAGAAAGCCAACCAGCACAATACTGTCAAAATATATTACTATTAATATTATTTACGTTATGGTACGAAAGATTCTATCTTCTTTAACCTTATTACACTTGCAACCGGCATTATATTTATACAGAGTTCACAATACATTGCAAAAAATAGCGCCAAGATGGATCTTATGGCGACATGTCATCTTGAATTTTTCCAGCCCTGATCATTAACCTGACTTCGCTTTGTTTGCTAACGATCAAACGGGATAGCTACGCTAAATTAACTAACTTAGAATAATAAAGAACTGATTTTATCACGCTTTCCGAGCAGTTGGTCCCAATTATAGAACCCAATGATTGAACATTGCACTTAGAACACCCATTTATTTATATCATATTTCCATTTATTTATACGTGATTATCAACAGAAAGAAACTTACTTGTCCATCTGGAGGTTTTCGTCTGCAGTACGTAGCCAGAGTAGTTAACTGGCGCGCAAAATTCAATAAAATTCGCATCCTGAAAACACGAAACTCACGTAGACATTCAACTCGGCGTTGCTAAGGAATTTTAATGTACACGGTCGTCAAGGCGTGCAACAATGCACTTCCACCAATATAGCCGACGAAGTACATATGTATACCTATATCACCCCCTTTATATTGCTAAAAATCTTGTCGCGAAAAGATTCTTTGTGGAACAGAGAATCAATCCTTAAATGATATTTTGAGTCAAGGGAAAATAACGTTTTACTTTCGGTCGCCAACCATCCAAGTTCAGAGATTCTCAGAGCTTCCTTTCGGTCCTCTTTTTCACAAACGGGTTTCCTCATACGCACTTCACCTTTGGTCGGTTGTTTTTAAAAACAATTTCTGCGCGATTTCAGAGAATTTTATGAATATTATCTATTGGGAAACTTTGGATGGGAGCCGAAATTGTTATGAATTCTAATCATTGCATTTGCACGCGTATCAGTCATTAAACCAATGAAACATTTGACAGGTTGATTTTTCTGTTGACAATATATTTTAAAAATCTGGAGCAACAAATTACACCAATAATCCTATAAATACGAGGGTATAAGGATTAAAAGAAAAATAGTGGGCGGGAGATAATTTTCTAAGGACAAGTCTGAAAGTGCGTCTTTTGGAGTTAGACGACGTTGCGTTTCAACGATTCCATTCTGCAATATCTTGCAGATTCTTCACATAAGTGGGTAATTTACACCATTTATGGGCTTTTGATTTAATAAGAGAGAGAGAGAGAAGCAATGTTGGATGTGGCTAATTTGCGAAATTTTTCGTCAAGCAGTTTATCAATTAACTGGTTGGTATATCCATTTTTGTTGGATATATATTTAATGATCTCCAATTCTTTGTTAAAATCAGAGCTGGATATGGGAATGTTTACTGAACGGTGTAGCATGGCATGATAAACTGCAAGTTTGTGAGATAATGGGTGGGAGAAATCAGCAGGAATTACTTGATATGTATATGTAGGTTTTCTGTATATTTCAAAATGATGCTTATTATTATGAATTGTGATGCTTAGGTCAAAAACGTTTAATTTTTTGTGAATTGAGTTTAAAAATATAAGATAGGAATTTAAATGTCGATGGCTCACGGTCCAACAGCATAGAACATCATCGACGTATCTGAACCAATAAAAGATATGTTTTATAGAATGGTTATTGGAATTAAATTATATTGATTCTAAATCATCCATAAAAATGTCTGACAGTAGGGGGGAGATAGAGGAGAGCCCATTGCTAAACCTTCTTTTTGCTGATAAAATTTTCGATGATGACTGGTAGAGCGCTGCACAGTAGCATTCAAGTCAACCGTAGTTGACATTCCGCATTTCCACATAATGAAAAACCAAAGCCAAGATGGCGCTTCTCATAGCGACATCAGTTGATCATTTAAAATTTGAAATTCATTTTTTTAATTACGAGAAATACGGTACCTGAATTATACAAAATAATTTCTATTGCAATATAATAAAACGCTAATTTTTCTTATTTGAAAATTAATTATAAAAAAATGAATATTTTCTAAAAACAGAAGTGACACCTATTTTACGTGGAAGAAACTATCGATATTTCGTATTTACAAATACCAATAAAGATAATCGATATTGCGCTCTATATTCCAATCAAAACTTTATTCTTGATTAATTGTATAATTTGTATGTATATTTTAAGATATTCTTTAGATATTTAGCGCTAGATGTAGCACGAATATGAAACTTCTTTCGTAAATGAGCAGATCGTACTTCAAAAGAGTGTTAATCTTGCATGGATTATTTAACAACTTCATAAAATGGAACCATTATTAACGTTAGTAAGAGGGACTACTCCTGAATCTTCGATAACTGCCAGCATTTACTTGAATCAAGAATCATCGTCTATGTGATGGATCGCAAATTTATTTTTAGGAATGAACCATATTAATATGAGCTATTGCTTTGATGTGCCGAAATAGCAATCTAAATCGTTTTCTTATCACAATCGTAATGAAATATTACATAACATCAATTATTTATTTTTAAGGCCTGCTTTAGCTTCATAAAATCTTTGGGCATTTTCAAAACTGGAGGAACTTTGAGGTATAATGAACCGATTCGCTACATTGCGAGATTATTAAACTTCCGAACGAGGCTAATATTTACGTGAAGTCCATTTCATCCAAAATGCGACGATCTGAATTAGAATTCCGTTTAACTCAGCTGAATATTCTCCAAATTTCATTATTAATCGATAATGCTATACGTTTTAATTTAAAGCAAGGTTTAAAAATCTCACGTTCACCTGCCAAACGACAAATACTGTGGAATTTCCGTGTCGAAAGTCTATAGGAATGGGATATTTTCTATACGTACCGAAAACTGTGGGCTTAGTTGTCTATCGGAATACAACTATTGCCCAGTTTCATCATCCTGGCCAGTAATAAGGAGTTAAGTTTATGCATTCTTTTTCAGCTATGTGATTATTTTCCAACGAGCGACAAATAGAATAAACAAGAACATCGGGTGGGAAAAAAGGAATTTCGGAGGAAAAGGTAACAGCTGGGAGGGAAGGATTCGGCCACGGTGGGTCTGTTAAGGGCAGGTTACACGTGCCGCTAAGTCATACGTTATTGGGAAGCCCTCCTGGTCCAATTGGAATACGAAAAAATGAGTGCAGCATTGACGTCCAGCCGCGTTGTTCGGTGGGCATCGGACGCAAGCGAAAGCAGTTCAATGCGATAGGTGTCCTTACGTTTGCATATTCAACTCGAGCCATAACTCGGAGAGATTCAGATACTCCCTCATTTTAAATATTATGACTTAAAACTTTTTAATTGATAATCGCCATTTGTCGCAAATTCTCGTGGGATATGCATATTCGTAATCCTTTAAATGCACTCGTAAAGAACTAGCTTTCATCGGAAGTGATGCTAAATAGTGGCGAAAATACGGAAGAAGCGTATGAACGTTCTTTGATTTTGCAAAGCGTCAGTTCTTTATTAAAGGATTGGGAGGGTACCTATGTGAATTTGTATGATGCCTCTAGGATCGTATGCAATATAATGATTAGCGCCCGGGGATAAAATGTCTATTACGATAATGCAATGGAAACCCCTAAAACCCTGTAGGGCGATTAATAATCCAAGAAAGTGGGCGGGAGAAACTCCGACATATTGCAAGGTCGCAACTTCATGATAGCTAAAGGTGACACTATGGGAATAATGTTAACGCCCACGCATATCGAAAGACACAACCACGATAATAAAATGCGTGTCATCACATCGAGTGCTGCTGAGGGCAGAGGAGATACACGATCGGGCTCGTGTAATTTTTTGTTTGTTCAGGGAGGCCATTGTTAAAACCATAAACGAAATCCATTTTAATACTTATTAAAATATTTGATACTAGGGAGTTGCGAATTTTCCATTCCATGCTCACATAATGCTGACGAATCACACCTAATAATCGACATTCATTTGACCTAATGAAAATCTGTCGTTCATTTCTACCTCCACCCAATATCTTACATATAGCGTCACTATTTTCAATTAATTAGAAGCGCACCCCTAAGTTATATTTTTCGAAGAATTATTGGGGATCATAATATGAAACTGAAATTAATTACCTTGCATGCCGAAATGCAGACGTCTCCAAGATGAGGAGGTAAGCACTCAGTCAGGCAGCGTTTAGGGCATTGAGGGGTGTTTTAGAAGGAAAGGAAAATAGAGGGAGAGGTAATGGTCAAATAATGCGTGCGTACGTGCGAGTACGACAGCCGCAAACCTTCTAGGAAATTTCTGGTAAGAGAAGAATGTATTTTCTTGAAGTTTGAAGGTAAATATGTCCTATTGAGAGAACTTGGATATTAAACAAGTAGTTCTGGAAAGCCCTAATACGCCTTCTTTCCTTTCAATACAATTTTAATATATCACAAGTAGGGGTTATATATGTTTTTCCGTGGTACAGCAGTGCTTTTCGTCACCTCGCCCTACAAACGAAATTTCTTTGAAATCCGTTCTGCCAATACCTTCCAAATTCATAGTTACAGAAACATTCTAACCTTGATATCATGGTAGCCCTGTTTAATCGACCCGGTTGAAATACGACATTTTGTTTATTTATTATGTTATGTTATGTTTATATTAAAAGTATTAAATTTGGTTCAAATTGATGAGAATAGTTAAACACAAATACTTGTAAAAATAATATTTTATCCGTTGTATTGTGGCAGCCTTGCTTTCCATATCTACAGTAAACATCTTGAAATTGCTATTTTATATTGCACCCCTGCTTCATACAAACCTTTGTCAAAATCGGTTTACCTAATTCCTTCCAAATTCATAATTGCCGAAAAGATTAAGTTGGTGGAATACGTCCCTCCGATAACCAGGAAAAGTTGCGAAAAGTAGGTAGGTGTTTCGGATACAAAGCAGCCTTCGTCATTGGCGATTCATCTACCATCTATCATTACTTACTTCTCCATACCATTGAGTTGACTTGTCACATTCTCACGTTTTGCATCAATGTTACCACACGAAAATGAAAATTTTAACAATTAAAAATTATTTTAAGACAATATCATTTACCAAACAATGAAAATGATCTTATTCACAAATCTCTCTCGCAGAATACCTAATTGTTTTATCGAAGATCATTTTACACTTTTCTTTGAATAAATTGTTAAAAACACTGCCGTATGCGAGCAGAAGTATCTTAGGCAGTCATCGCAGATATTATTTTCAGTTTGTAATATTATTTATATGAAACGTGATGGTTTCTGAAGCAGGAAGGCCGAATGCCGTAGAGATGTAGGGCTGCACGCTAAAATTCAAAGAATATGAATGACAGGTACAAAGAGACGTCGATTCCCATATTGTACGGAAAAGTAAATCATAATTTCACCGAGAATCAGGATGTTACTCGAGGTTAATGCCATAATTGGTCCGAGTTGCTGTCAAGATTATGTTTCCCGCGTCATGATGCCGTTACGCTAATTGTTCCTCCATCTCTCATCTATAATACCAGGGGATCCGCGGGATGTTTGGCCTCGCTCAAGCCGCCTTGGGCTGGTGGGGGGAATCACGTAGGTAGGTGTTTCGGATACAAAGCAGCATTCATCATTGGCGATTCATCTGCCATCTATCACGTTCAATATTATTATCGTCTTCGTAGTTCTCCTACAGTGTGGATGTAAAATTTGATTGGAATTGAAAGCGCTGCCCTGGGAAATAAAATATGAATGAAAGAAATGTAATTTCAAGAATCGCACGAAATACCGGACTAATGGCAAATGAACCTGAGCCTTGTCTCCTCGTTGAGACAAAAGTTATAGCAGGACAGACAAACGGATAATCAAGCAAACAGACCAAGTGCACAGGGATTCAACATATGAGACCGCGCCAACGCAAATTGCGTGCCTCTGGGGTACATTTTAGGGAAATTTTTATTAGGCGTTTTCTTCGTTGTTTGATGTTTTCTGTGTGTCCGCTAAATTTCGTTTTGATTGGATAAGACTTAAAAATTAGCTCAGGAACTATAAGTGTGGTGTTCTAGAAAAACTATTGGCAGTCGTCTCTTAAGTTATATGAACATGCACACGAAATTTTGCGAAAATAAAAAAATCGAGATAGCAGTTATCGTAGAACAGACAATGACGATTCATATGCTACAAGAATTTTATTTTAATTTTACAGGGTACTAACTAGAAACTGATGACAATATCAGAGATTCTGATTTTATTGTAAACGTTTACCTACTATGGGCTACATAAACGTTTTATTTTTCATGAATTAAACGCGTTCAAAAAGATTTGATTTACAAAATTTAACCCACCATAGATACATCTCTCCTGGAATCTGGTAGAACTTGTTCGGGAGCCCAGAATCTTTGTAATGATGTAATTTTCAGCTTTACTAATGTTTTTACCTTATATTAAGTTGAGATTTTGGTAGAATCTAATTCAATGAAACGATACTTAATGCATAAATCTCCTCTTTATACAGAACCATGTTGGTTACCAAATCTGACGGGCCAGTGACGGGTCGCCTGATTTTTATTACAATTTAAACCAATCTAGAAACATTCACCATTGTTTTAGATTTCTTTTCAAAAGTAAATGAGGTTGGCGGAGAAATAAGCAGTGCATCATGTCAAGGCGGAAATTTCAGTATACACCAATTTTAATTACTCACCTAAAGATTTCAATGCCTTTTTCTGTCAAAATCAGACCTTTTGGAGACTGCTAGAGTAGTTCAAAATACAAATTCAAATTACATAAATGAAGCACGGCTTTTGAAGTAATGCTATTTTTACGAATTTGTTAAAACAAAATTAAGGTTAAACATTCATATATTTTGTAAATGATAAATAAACCAAATTTTATGGTCCTCATTAGCTTTTTTTAACCTCCAGAATATCTCGCTATTAACTTCCGGAATCAACAATTTACAAGATGGCAACTGTAAATTTAACAATAAAATAAATATTAAATATCATTATATGTTTCCCAATAATTAAATAAAATAGTTTCATTGCTCACACCCGGTTTTTTGACCTAGATAAAATTCTCCCGGTTTCTCCCGAAATTTGCTATTCATTCGGTGGAAATCTCTCGGAATCAACTACTCATGAGGTGGCAACCCTAGTTTCCTGTTTCTAGGAGCAAATTTTCAAGACGTCTCTTGTGTGAAGAGAAAATATTATCTGTAGTTGTATGAATTTCAGAAATCAGGGACGTGAATTCCATAGGAGTAAAATGAGCATCAACCGACTTGAATCAGCACATCTGAGAAAATATCAAAAAATGAAATTTAATAACAGCGGAAGAATGAAATGCGAGATATAAAAGGAAATAAGGAGGAAGGGACTCACCCAGGGTTGCCACCTTATGAGTAGTTGATTCCGGGAGATTTCCTTTTCATGAGTAGAAAATTCCGGGAGAATCCGGGAGTATTTTCTCTAGGTCGAAAAACAACTAAAGTGACCAATGAAACTTATTTTATTTAGTTATTAGTAAAATCAATAATGATTATTTAATCTCGTTTTATTTTTAAAGTTAGAGTTGTCACGTTGAAAACGGCTGATTCCGGGCGATATCCATAAGAATAGTTAACGGCGATATCGTTTGTAGGTTAAAAAACACCTAATGAGAACATAGAATAATTGTATTTTTTATTTAGAAAATATATTAATATATAACGTCAGTTTTGTTTTATTATATGAAATATAATAAATAAATCTTAAAAATAGCATTACTTCAGTAGTAATATTTCATTTGAATTTGTTATTCGAACAACATCGAGCAGTCTCCAAAAGATCTGGTTTTGATAGTAAAAGGGCATGGATATCTTTAAAAGAGTATTTAAAATTGGTTCATACGTGAATTTCAGTCTTGACATGGTCCACATTTAATTTGCTTCGAACTTCACAGCACAATTCGTTAATAGCATTGAACAACGGTCACAAGCTGCGGTGGATACTGAAGCTTAAAACACAAGCGTTACACTATTATTTAATACTCCGTCATCTCCATTTACTTTTGAAATGAAATCTAAAACAATATTGAATGTATAATAATTGGTTTAAATAAAAATCAGACGAACCTTTATTGGCACGTTAGCGTGGTAACCAACATGCTCCTGTATAAAGAGCATATTTGTACATTATTTATTGGCATCAATGGATAGGATTCTATCAAAATCTCAAATTAGTACTAGGTAAATTCAATTTCGAAGATTTTGGGCTGCCGGAAAAGTTCTACCAGATTCCGGGAGAAATGTATCTAAGATTGGTTAATTCCGGGAGACTCCCAGAATTCCGGAAGAGGTGGAACCCCAGACTCAGCGCCTCAGTGCCACTCGGGACGAATGTGGCGCCAAGTGTTAGTTAAACCTTTCTCTCAGATAACTGTACTAAATACTTTATCAACGTTTAGGAGAAATTGGTTGAGCTACACGAACGAATCGATTTCGAATAAAGGAGTAAATTATGGAACTGTTTTAATATAATTAATTACGTGAGTCGGTCCAGTAGTGTGACGTTGCTCGCGATACAGCGTCTGGTTAGGTCTCACGCATGGCTTCGACTTTAGTGATCGGTATTTGTAAGTTTCATTTTCCGGCAGCCCGCGGACCACCTGAAAGACACTCGAGGCCCACCAGTGGTCCGCGGAGCACACTTTGAGAACCGCTGCGTTAAAGTAGCTGTATTCAAACATTACAAAGCCGAGGACCCTCAACGACGAGAACTATCTTCGCCCCTAATTCTGTACCATCAATTTACCGCATAAAAACAATAACAATACCTACTGGACATACAATTGCAATTGCAATTTTCTCGTTCGGCGGCGTTTGTTGTTGTATGACAAAATTTGAAAAATGCCCAAGGTGAAAGCACGTTAACCCGTAACCACAGGCATCGGTCTCTCAGACCACACGAAAAATTTCAATAGTCTATTTTATGGTCCATGGATCATTTAGGCCTTAGAGGTTTTGTTTAGCTTTGTATCCTGGAGGTGGCTTTGTTTACTTCACGGTAGTTGCCTTCTAGCTTTGGAGCTGTGCGTACTAGAGCGGGTTTAGTTTCGTTGCCGGTCTGAAAAACCGCTTGCCTGTGTCCACGTAATTTTTTTCGGGACAGTTCTTTCACACGGTTTCGGAAATTTCCTACGACATGTTGCAGTTATACCGTCCTGGACCGTCGCACGTCCAAAAATGAAAACCAAAACTGCCTTCCAATGTTTAATTTGTAGCAGCTCAATATATTTGAAATGTTCAGCACCCGCTTGAGGAGAGAGAGCGTGAGAGGGGGAGGGGAGGGCGTTGAAAAGGGAGTGGGATGGGAAGGGGGGGTTAAGGGGAGAGGAAGGGGAGTGGGAGGAGAGGGTGGGAGAGTGGAGGGAGAGGAAGAGGGAGAAGGGGAGAGAGCGGGGTAGAGGGGGAGAGAGATAGAGACAGAAAAAAACCAAATGTACTATATATTGAAAATAATTATGTGCGGTTAAGTATTTTATAGCGAAATTTATTTCTTTGTCTAACAATTTCTATTCACCCAAAACCATTTTTACACTCCGTACCACTCAATCATGTTAATTTAATATTTATTGCTTAATTTTTAGTGCATATAAAAGTTGGTGTCATTAATTTGACTTTTCAAGATATTTCTAAAGGCTAAAGACTACTTAAAAAAGTTGTCCAGTATTGGAAAGTACCAGAACTTGGGTGACATTCGTGGTACCGCAAACAGCAACCAAGTTTTGAGAAGAGGATAAGTGAACACGAATTATATTTTGAATGGCTGTCACCCATTTGCTACTTCACGAAACATCTCTTGGAAAACGCTCATAACAGTACTTTTTACCATATGTTAACGACTTTTTATGCCAAAGGCAATAGATTTTTTTCTGGAACAATCAAAATTTATTCATTTTTTCCTCACTATCGAGTTTGTATTAAAAAGAATTCTCCAATCCATTCCGAAAACACCATTGAAAGAATACCTTTTGGTGACTTTATGGCGAGATATTTTCTATTTTCCTCCTCCTCTCTCCACCATACCTCTTTCCCATCTGTCTTTTTGTTTGATTTGTCATTCTTAACCGCCCCACTTCAGCCGTCCTCGGCTGAGGGGTGGTCAGCGTGTCTGGCTCCCAATGTTAAAGTCGCCCGAGTAAAATAGTAAAAGGTGCTTGCATACTCACCTTGAAAAAACATTCATTTTTTAGAGACACATTTCGTCATTGGAAATATATTTTTAATTCTAAAGATTTCACCTCTTAACCGATTTTCATTCTTTCCTTGTGTAACTATAATGTAGTAAACCAATCCCTAAATTTTGCAATTTCAAGAATATTATACTTTTTTCACAGTAGGATACTAAAACCACACATTTTTGCCAAATTTTAAAGTTGTACCCAATCTAGTAGAGAAATAATGTTTATCTATTTGTTTAAATTTTAAATAATTATAACGGCCGCATCAACATATTGATGGAGATTTTTATTTGGGTATGTGCACCAAGTTCAAAATAACTTTAAAATTTCCGCTTCAACACGACATTATTTTTTTTTCGCGATTCTCAAATATTAAAACAAATACTACACAACCCATATTCTACACATGAAAATTATCACCACCTGAGGTTACTTGGTTGTCCTTTGTACCTTGATGTGGTAGAAGGGCTTGAGCATTTCAAGGGGCAACATTTTGTCGTTGTCAAAGAGAGGATAACAAGGTAGGAAATTTAACACCACATTTGAACAAATACAAAGTCTCAAAATTAAAACACAAATTTATTAGTGTAATATTGTAAACACTGGAAACTGTATTGGGTACTCAGTTTCAGCCAGAAGTTACAAGATAAAAATATTGATGATACATTGGTCATTGATTCACAACAGTTATATGCAGGCAATTAACAATGTAATGCTTATTGTAAAAGAGCTTGTTGGAATGACTTGAAAGTAGATTTAAATGCAACCTTAAAAGGCATTGATGTATAATATTGTACAATTAAGACATGCGATTAAACAAGATTTTATCTTTTGTGTATAACAGCTTGTAACTTGTTTAATCTATGTGAAAATCCTTCTTTTCTTCGGGTTGACGTTTCTGTTTAATTAAGGTTAAAATTTAATTTTGTGAAATGCACAAAAGATATTTAGATGCTTAAGCATTGACAGTATATGGAATATAGTGGAGTACATTATAATTCTTAACTAAAATTACACTTAGTCAAGGAACACACAACAATCAATGCTAAGTGTTCTATCTGTTCTTTTTTGAGAATTTCACAATAATGAAAATTATGTGTGTTATTAAATACCCTCGACCATCCTATACTGCCAGAAGGCTCAAATAAATGTAACTGTTGCTTGACATCACAGCTTTTGGGAGTTCATTAACCACTTTCCTGGTATCATTTACCCACTTTTGGTTATTCATGAAGGGATAATTTATATATGCGGAGATATTAATTTAATAAAAATAAATAAATGCACTAGTTAATGCATCAGAATATGCTGAAATCTTTTCAACACAACCTACTCATAAGTAGATGCATGTAGAAGGTGAATGTTTTTTATTAGATAGTTATAACAATGTCGACTACTGCTTGGCACGACATTCAAGATTCAGCCATCAGATAATTTGCGTAATACTTTAAAACTGTAAAAAATCAGCCTGAGCTCTTAGATAATACAAAAAAACTATATAGTATATAAAAAATAAATAGACAGGTATTATACAGAAGATTTTGAAATAAAGACGATGTTTTTCACTAAAGAGCCTATCAAAATCACATCCACACAAAATAATTATGTTGTCAGCAAAGATGACCAAAAATGCTAAAACACTCAAAATTGCTTCAGTCATAATTAACAGGCTAAAGCCTTTTTCTTGTATGAAGAAATTATACAAATGATTTTCTTTCTGTTTACCAACAGAATACTTATGGATGCTGGTGGAGGTTTTCGGGTTTCGATGCGTTGGCGGCATTTCTGGCTCTAGACGTTTCGCAGACATTGCAGTCTGCATCTTGAGGAGACGAAGTGAGATCAGATGGTAGGGATCTGCTTTTATATCCACTCGGCCTTCCTAGTTTAACCGTTGTCCATCGCTGATTGGATCATTCGAGTTGCTATCCTTTTCTCTTTGGTGGTTGCTCCAACGTATTTTCTTCCCTTTCACGTTTCCGTTGGAAGAGTCGCTTCCATGTTGCGCTGATGTGCAAACCGTCGTCCCGGTTTAAAGTGACTGGATGTTTTTCGATTTCCATAGCTTCGCGAATTAACCTCGGAAAATATCGATCTTCTTTCGCGAGCAATTTCGTTTCCCCGAGCCTGTTTTTATGTACCGGGCCGCATGTGAAGTGCTCCGCTATGGCCGACTCCGTCCAATTCTTGTTCATCATGGCCCGATTATGTTCGCCTAAGCGCCAGCGAATGGATCGTCCCGTTTGTCCTACATATACGTGTCCGCAGCTGCATGGAATCCTGTTGACTCCTTCAGATGATAGCGGGTGGAGTGCATCTTTCGCAGACGGGAGTTCTTCTTTTATTTTTCTTAGCGTGTTTGAACGGACGACGATATTTTCTATTCGTAGAACCCTGTCTATGCGTTCTGATGTCCCGGCGATGAAGGGAATTTTTGCGTAGGCTGTGGGCTTTTGTCGTTCCACCGAAGGTTTTTGTTTCGGTTTTATGTTCCGCCGGATGAAGGGGTGACTGTAGCCATTATTCATAAGTGCCCTTCTTATATGCTCTTCTTCGTCTTTTAGCGACTCGGGATCGGAGACCGTGTTTGCTCGGTGCATCAGGGTCTTGATTATTGATGCCTTCTGCTGAGGATGGTGATGAGAGGCAGCATGCAGGTAACGGTCAGTGTGCGTTTTTTCCGAAATACGCTGTGTCCAAGGCTTCCGTCAGGTCTCTTCTTCACCATGACGTCGAGAAATGGTAGGGTGCCGTTCTCTTCGACTTCCATGGTGAACTGGATGGCTGTGTGGACTTGGTTGAGTTGACGGTGGAACTCATGAAGTTTATTTGTCCCATGGGGCCAAATGACTAATGTGTCATTCACGCAAAGACTAGTACCCCTACGGAAAGACCGGAAACTTAACAGAAATTTATCAGATTAAATGGACTTAAATGAAAAAATTGCATATAAGAAATCAAACTTATTACCATATATCACACATTACGAGAGTACAAAGTCATTATCAAATTACATAACAGTGAGGTATTTTTACATAAATATTATACAATCAAGATATAAAAATGAATTATTGTAACAGAATTTTATAACGTTAATACCTTTTATGCATGAAACGTATTTAAAGGAAATTCACGTGGACGACGAAAAACGTCAAACTTTCACGTCATGAATGAATTTGTGGATCAAGCAAAAATCTATTTGTAAAGTGATTTCTTCGCCCCTGGAACACATTCTCTTTCTGTTGCACCTGTAAAAAGAGCGAAAATGAATTTCTAAGAATGTCAATCATTGAACATGCTAAACCTAATGAAATTGATGGAGGAGGCAATGGGCATGCTTCAAATGTTGCAATAAATGTAAAATAAGGCAAATGCGCTTACGGCCCATAAACAATGTTTCTATGATGATCACATTACCATTTGTAAAATTAAACACATCACATTGCACTAGAAAATGTCCACTTTATCTATAATTTATTCCAAGCACAGTTGTATTTGCTGACGTTTACGTGTTCACAGCAGTTACAGTTAGACCATTTAAGATCTATATGTATTCATCATATAATAAGGAAAACATTTGATATAGAGATCTCAATTTCTCGATCGAAAAATATATACATATTTCTAAATGTTTTGAAACAAAGAAGAATTATGTCTAGGATTATAAACAAATGCATAATGAGAAACAAGAAATATTCAAGTTAACAATTTCTGCAAATTCAAAATATTTCAAATTAAAACAATGAGACATCGCTATGGTACACTTATTTCATTCTATTACAAGCACAATTCTATCCTCTGGCATCTCTGTTGCAGTTTAACTTATAAAACTCACTATAATCTACTGATAACCGCGAGAAGTTTTATACAGAAATTTCAGTTACTCAATCTAAAATTACTGCTTATTTTGTGAACTGACACGAACCATATTCACGGCCAGGGCAATGGACGACACAGTTAGGTGAAGTAAGCGAGGCTTAACACCTGAAAATGAGAAATATTTCCTCTCAAAATGCTTCTCGTACACAAACAAAAGAGAGAAATTTCTTTCCTTCCTTCCTAGAAGATATATCCATTGGAGGTATCTGTTAAGAATATATAAAAGCATTCTCACAAAACGAATTTACATAACTATTCGTAGAACTAGTTCGTTAATTTTTTTTTCAAAAATATATGACATTTTTAAGATTTACCTGTTGATTGGACATCAGAACAAAATCATTCCGTCACGTTTTCTTAAACAGTGATGAATGCATATCTACTATATATCTACTTGACAAAATCAGAGTAACTGACAACCTCTCAATAAGCAATGGCCAACTTTTTTCAAGAAAAATGGCCGCTGTTCCGTTACGATACACAAGGAACGTGTGGCGCTGTGGTGATGCGGTAGAGAGAGAGAGAGAGAGAAATAGAGGGAGAAAATGAGAGAGAGAGAGCCGACTGCGACTGCAGCGTCTTTCGCGGACACCTTAGCATGGTGAACTACGTGTAAAAGCTGGGAATCTATTCTCCCATAAGAGTTTCCTACCCCTGCATCCACGTAACGCAGCCAGCATGAAGGTTGAGGACCACATGATACTAGCGCCTTAGACTCGAAATGCTCCATATATAGATTGGCTATGACGGGGGAGAGAGGACAGCACATATCTGCTCCCTCCTTCTGGTCGTAAAACTGTCCGTTCCACAGGAAGCAGTTGTTGGTGAGGCAGAATTCTGTTAACTACGGATAGTCTGCCGGCAGTCCATGATGTATAAGCTCCTTCAAGATTTCGATGGAGTCCTTTATAGGAACCTTAGTGAAGAGTGAGGTCACGTCAAAGCTTACTAGAATATCGTTCTCCGATACTTTCATGTCGTTTAGCCTTTCTATGAAATGTGCTGAATTCTTCACGTGCGATTCCGTTCCGCCTACGTACGTCTGTAAGCTGCGTGCGAAGTATTTTGACAGCCGATATGTTGGGGAGCCGATGGCGCTGACGATGTGTCTCAGAGGAACGTCGTTCTTGTGTATTTTTGGTAACCCATACAGTCGTGTAGGCCTGGATGATGACGGCAGTAGGTTACTTTGGTTTTTATATGTATAGAGGGTTTCTTAATCAGCTCTATGTTTTTCCTTTCGGTTTTTATCGTAGTTTCGCCTTTGAGTGTGGAGTAAGTTGGATCGTCCAGCAGATTGCGGATCTTCTCGTCGTAATCCTCCGAGGAGATGATTAAGGTGGCGTTTCCCATATCTGCCGGTAAAATCAAGATGCTTTTGTTGTTTTTCAAAACTTTGCTGGCCTGTCTTTTGGCTGTTGAGATGTTGGAGGATGGTGGTCTTGCTTTACGAATAATATGCGCCACCTTAGATTCAGAATTCAGAATTCAGATTTCGGATGGCCGCTTCCACTCCCAGACAATTTCTTCATTAGGTATTTTGTTGGGAGGAATAGCGATGTTCAGATATTTCGCTAAGACTGATTTTGCTGCATCGGAGAAATTGATGTCCGTTAGGTTGTAAATCATCTAGTCGTGGCTCGGCGTCGGATCTGGATGTTGATTCTTATGGAGATTTTAAAATTTCTTACTCTGCTTATCCTTGAAAGACCACTGGGTTTTGGTTGAGGTGGTGGTGATATGGTCACTTTGTTCTCAGTCTTCGTGAGACATAACGGAGGCGAGCTCTAGGTGGTGATGGTAGAGATTATGAGCGCATTGAAGAAGCGCGTAACTCGTGGAGCGTATGCGTTTACGCAGGAGTGCTTGGCCTGTTGAAAAAGGCGAGTGATGACTAAAGTTTGCACTTCTGTTTGTGGAGACGCTCGAATCTCCTTGAATTCCTCTGGATGTTCTCCCCGTAGAGGGATATCAATTTGAGTTGAAGGCTTTCGCAGCGTTGCTGAATGCCGGTGGAGGTTTTCGGGTTTCGCTGCGTTGGCGGCATTTCTGGCTCTCGACGTTTCGCAGACATTGCAGTCTGCATCTTCAGGAGATGAAATGAGATCCCGTCAGCTGTATGAATTTGCCTAAGTGAGAGCTTTCCACTACTGTGCGGTTAAGCTTTCAGTGGTTGGGCTGGGAGGTAGCAGGATGCTAATTGGACAGGTCCACTCGCTGTATGTAGAATGGCGGCTGTAGCTTCCGATGTCTTTTCTGAGGAATCGTTACTTCATATGCTGAAATGTCCTCTCTAACAAGGATGGCTGTTCCTCCTCCTAGTCTGCCCTCCCTGTCTGTTCGAAAAACCTAGAATCCGGGTGCCGCCCATTTTCAAGATGGCTTAAGGTGTGTTTCGTGTATAAGAGCTACTGTGACGTTGTTTCCCTGGAGGAAAGCTAGCAGTTCAGGTGTTTTTGTTCTTATACCACCGTTGCAGTTCCAGGTGATAAGGACAATTCCGGAGAGCTGGGTGTTCTTATCCATGCATTGTCAGTATTTGACCGGACAGTTGGGCAAGCACTTGTCCAAGGGCCGCGATTTGTTTCTGCAGGACTGACGCTAGGGACTGCAGTGATGTAAGGAGGGAGGTTAGGGCCGAATCCGTTGTCGGGAGGAAAGGTGGATTATCTGTAGTTGGTTCAGGTTGAGGTGGTATCTGTCTGTGGCGAAGGGTGACGTTGGGTTCCTGTATCGTCTCGCCGTTTGTGGCTGCGGGATGCAGGAGTGGTGGGAAGTCCGAATTTTGGTGTGGATGTGCTGCGTTCTTTCTTTTGCTGCCCCAGGCGTTGCCTCTTGGAGCTGGTTCCGGTACATAGGCAGGGGGTGCTTGCTGGGGCTGAGAGGTTTCCAGCGATCCAAACCATTTCCTTGCCTCTCGTTGGTCTTATAGAAGGCGGGGTGTGGGCCTCCACAGTTACAGCATGTGGCAGGACCATCCTCCTTTTTCTTCGGGAAGGTTTTCCCCTGGTGGGGGCCGGCACAGTTATAGCATCGAGGTTCCGCTGTGCAGAACGTTGATGAATGTCCGAAACGATTGCATTGGAAGCACTTCTGTGGTTCTTCATGTCGGTATCGTAGAATGTGGACTCAAGAATTCCCGATGGAAGTCCATCGGAGGAAATCTTTTGGGTCCCATCCTTGGGCTGTGGCGAGGGTTGATACTACGAATGTCCCTAGGGGTGATTTGTAAGCTCGGCGAATCTGACGATTGCGTAAGACTGGAACCTTCATGTCCTCCAGAATTTCCTTGAGATAAGATTCTTCCATTATTGTATAAAGCCCTCTTATGGTAAAGCTAAGGGTTTTTTCCTCTTTGGTTCCCCAGGTGGAGAACTGTGCTTGTTCTTCTCTTAACATAGTCTGCACACTTTTGTGGTCTTCTATATTGGTTAGCTGTAGCCTGGTATAGTGCCTACGTGATGTCACTTGGAAAGAGTGGTCCTTTATGACACTCATGACGGCTGTTATAAATTGTCGGAAGTCTGCCAATTCATATAATAGAATTGCTGGCGGCTTAGGTAGACATGTCTGGGATGGCTCGGCGGGAGGGGAGCTGGAAGCAGGCCCCGGAGTGACGTCTGTATTAGCGTCTCTGAGGAGCGGGTCGTAGCGGTTGTTGGTTTCTACCGTTTAGTGTTGGACGGCAATAGTCTCGGCAGCGGTGAAGTATGGCTTAAATTTCGTCTTCCGCTTCTTCTTTGGCTGTTGAAAGGTGCCCGTGTCAATGGACTTTCTAGCTCGTGTATCAGCATCGAGTGTGCCTCCCTCTTGGATAGGGGCTAGTTGTGAGTTATCGTTGTTGTTTTGGCCCTTGAAAAGGCCTTCGTCAGTTGGTTTCCCTTGGCTTGGTGTGCTGTCAAGAATTACTAGCCGGTCTTTCGAAGTCAGATTTTGGGAGTCAATTTTCCGGTCGTTTGGACCGGCGTCATTCTTAAAATCTTTTCCGAAGAGGATGTGTTTGATATTACTGGGTAATGATGTATCGACGTTCGTCCTAGGAGGAATCGTCCTATGTTGTACCTTTTTTGCCGGCGGTGATCTGAGCAGCGATATTTCGCAGAGCGGGTTTAAAGTTGAGGGGGCTGAAGCCCTTCCCCTCTAGCCTACCAACTGCCACCTGTCCGAATATTCAAAAGAACACGATGTGCGGGTGAGAAGGTGGACCTATGTTAGCCACCCCCCGCTGCAAGAGAGAAATTGTGACCGTGCAAGGTTCCCCCAGGTGCTCCGCTCGCAGCAAGGCGTGCGGTTTACCCCTGAGTAGATCCTGGTCACGCTTAGAAGGCCCTGGTAGGTCTGGGCCACAGCGGATTACAGTACTTCCTCCCCAGGGGGAGTTTTCCAAACACCAGCCAGAGCAACGGAATAGCTAGAGGAGTTCGTTATTGTTGAGTCGCTGACCAAAAGCCGGCGAATGATCGATTGATTGATCGATCAATGTTTTCGATGAGCCGAACGATGAGATCCGATGGTAGGGATCAGCTTTTATATCCGCTCGGTCTTCCTAGTTTAACCGTTGTCCATCGCTGATTGGCTCGTTCGAGTTGCTATCCCTTTCTCTTTGGCGGTTGCTCCAACGTATTTTTCTTCCCTTTCACGTTTCCGTTGGAAGAGTCGCTTCCATGTTGCGCTGATGTGCAAACCGTCGTCCCGGTTGAAATTGAATGGATGTTTTTCGATTTCAATAGCTTCGCGAATTCACCTCGGAAAATATCGATCTTCTTTCGCGAGCAATTGCGTTTCCTCGAGCGTGATTTTATGTCCCGGGCCGGAGGTGAAGTGTTCCGCTATGGCCGACTCCCTCCATTTCTTATTCATCATGGCCCGTTTATGTTCGGCTAAGCGGCAGCGAATGGATCGTCCTGTTTGTCCGACGTATTCGTGTCCGCAGCTGCATGGAATCCTGTAGACTCCTTCAGATGTTAGCGGGTCGAGTGCATCTTTCGCAGACGGAAGTTCTTCTTTTACTTTTCTTAGCGTGTTAAAACGGACGACGATATTTTCTTTTCGTAGAACCCTGGCTATGCGTTCTGATGTCCCGGCGATGAAGGGTATTTTTGCGTAGGCTGTGGGCTTTGGTCGTTCCACCGAAGGTTTCTGTTTCGGTTTTAAGTTCCGCCGGATGAAGGGGCCGCCAACGCAGCGAAACCCGTAACCCTCCACCAGCATTCAGCAACGCTGCGAAAGCCTTCAAGTCAGATAGAATACTTATGAATTTAAACAAAATTTCTTTATATAAATAAAACATCCTTATCAAGTCGTATTCCCTCCTAAGGCCTGTCGACACATTTCATAAACCACATAGCTGATGCCAGCTGCAGGGACCACTTTCATGAAGCTGGGCCTGATTCCTCGATAGAGACCAAAGAATCCCTCCCTTGCTATTATCTCACGTATTAATCTCGTCATGGTTTGGGCATGCTCTGGGCTTGTCAGTATATCTGAAAATACAAAAGAAAGTCAACATCATAACGTTGGAAAAGAGAAGAAGCGGAAAGCATATTATGTGACCAAACAAAAGATCACAGAGAATGAATTTGAACTCATGAATTATTATGACATATTTTTTGCAAGGTTATTGACTTTGTAATATATTAACACTTTCTGGTCTGAGTGATTTAAAGAATATCTCATACAAGATTGATGGCATTGCTGACATAGAAGCAATAAAATAATTACGTGTACTTTTTATAAATTTTTATTGGCACATGCAGTTTAACTTATGTGAAAAAATGGGCCGATCATAGGTATACCAATGGCCAAAGGGAAAAAATCAGGGATATCGATATTTGACCGGAAAGGGTTAATTCCCTTGGCGACAAAAAAATACTGGACAAATTAACATTCAAGGAAGCTACTTCAGTCGTGATAACTTCATTCAAAATTAAAATTTTGTAAATGTGGTCTTTCATGATTTCATGAATGTTCTCCATCACTCACCTTGAGCTTGGAGCCTTGTTCTCACCAGAGCAAGCGGATACGATACTATCAGCCCACATGTGCTACTAATCGTCCCACAGCATAAGGGAAGCAAAATCCCTGGATTTTCTGAACCATTTTGCCGGATATAATAATTCTTCAAGGTCTGAAATACAAGATGGGAAAACTTAATATAAATTAAGACTAATTTACTATTTTTAGATTCTAAATTTAAGTAACTAATGCAATCTGGCCAAGCACATTTTAAAAGTTAATGTAGGAATGAGAAAGTTTTTATAATTTGATATAGTTATTAAAGCATTTGGCATTTTTATAAATATGAAGTTGCAGTTTATTTATCAAGAGATCATAATAATACTGCATGATTAAAAGGAGCAATTTATATATTGAATATGAAGTAATTAATCAACTTTTAACTGTTAACTAAGCTCATTACCTAGAGACAACATTAAAAATTAGTCTAAAATATCTCAAGGTACAGAAAAACAATAGAAAAATTAAGAACTCATTTGCCACATTCACAAACATCCAAGATAAATAATTTGACTTACGAACCTCATAAACAGCCAGATCTATGCCAGCATATGGGATTATCCCAAGAAGGTTTGGTAGGTATCCACGGTAAAAAGTTCTGAGTCCCTCCCTCCTATAAATTTTTTTTGCTGCATCAATGATCCCAGCATACTGGCCAGTTTTCCTGAGGGCCAGTCTAGTTTTTAGCACCTAGACAAAAAAATTAGCACAATTAATGAATGCACTTAGAAATCCAACTTAAGATGTTTAAGCAAAGATTTTAATGAAACAACAATGAGGATACTTCTTCTCACCTCAAGTGGATATATAATGGTCTGGCTCACTCCACCAGCAATTGACCCAGCTACGAAACGCTCGTTGATGCTCAAATCCTCACCGCTGTTTTGATGGATCAACGTTTTTGTTTGCTCATAAGCCATGAACTTTATTGCAGTTTCTGGAACAATTTTTATAACATTTACTCCATTTCCTCGCCAGAGTCCTCTGATACCACCCTCTTTTACCATTTCGTGTAAACAAGACACAATTCCTCCTTTATTACCGTGTACCTGAAATAAATTCCAGAAAGATAAGTTTAAAGTGGTAAGTTCTTTTAACATCTACAGTTATGATTATCTGAACTTTTAATTAGTATTGGGAACAAATTTGGTAAAATGCAATTTTTTTCTTCATAAAATACTTTTGCGTCATATTTTTCCTCATGTATGTATGTATTTCATTTTTATACCGAATTGCGAGGGACTTTGACATTCAGGGTGTTTCGAATGCTTCAACACTGCAATGAGACAAGGGTGGAGAAGAAGGAAGAGTGAGAATTTGCTTAAACCGCTTTGTTCATAAAGATTACTCAATTTAGTAGCAGATTTTATTTCAGGGAGCTATTAATCATTCAGTTGTTAAGTTTTACATTTTATCTATCAAAATATTTTATTGAACAACGGTATAGGAGTTGTTTCCTTTCTTTATCTTTGCCATAGTCTCCACTCATTATTAATATATATTTTATTAATGTATTTGTTGTTTTAACTACAATAGTAATATTCAAAAATATATATCAAAAATACATTTATATGCCTATTTGATGATATTTCAACACATGATTTTTAATAATGCCAAATTACCCCGAGCTTTTATTATCAGCGCCAACTTTGATCAGAGAATTTCAGATATTTAAACTTTATTGCAATTAGAACAAGAAGTCCAAACCAGGACTAATGCAGGCTGGTTTCCCAAAGTTGACGTTCCGAATTTATTACTTATATTGACAAGAAAAGTGTTAGTGATTCCAAGGAATTCTCTGGAAATCAAATTAATAGAGCATTATCAGGTTAAAAATATTAATAGCAATGTCAAATTTTCTTTCTCACGTATTTTCCATATATTTCATTTGATAAATGTTACTGTTTATACACGGATATGTGTGAATCATCTGTTCATTGCTGAAGGGTAGTCAAGTGGAATAGAAAATAACAGATTTGTTCACTCATCTATGCTCAAGCCGAGTTAGGAAATAATCGTCTCCATGGCAACAAACCGATAAAATGCGATTTATAACGTAAAAACTCTGTTTTAGTAATAATTCAATAAATTACGATAAATTATCAAAATTCGGAGTTAATATTTGGAATCTAAATTCTTTTCCCCTTAGAACAGTACAAACCTCACTCCGATATCACAATTTTAAGATATTTTAAAGTATTAAAGAAAACATCCCTGTACGATGGATTTGATACTTCAATCTTTGCCAAAAGAAATATAGCCTGAAGGTGGGCCCTGGCAGCACAAGCCTCATACCAACAAGTTTCATGAAAATCTGCCCATTGATGCAAAAGTTGTTAATAGGGGACACACACAGATAGGACCATTTCATTAGGCTGTTTCCTTTAGAAACCAGCCCAATAGAAATGAGTTTTTCACAAAAAATACAATATCATCACATTTAATACAACATAAATACCACGAAATTCTTCATGCTTTTTTAGGTTATTGGTATTTCGTTCCAGTTCAAGTATTTTTTCAGGTAATTACCATGCATGATTTAAATTAGAAGTTTGGTATTCAACAACTCAACGTCGCCTCCATTAAAATATATAGTCAGACCCCTATTTACCACCTCTCCCCATATAGTGCCACTCCTGCTTACCGCCCATGAATCGTCGTGAACAAAACTTCCATCTTATGATTGAATAGAGCTAGCATATACCTCGATTTATCGCCACCGCCGCTTTAGCGTCAAAGGCAGTGATGGACAAACGGTGGCGCTAAATCGGGGTCTGACCGTAATTAAATGTCTTAGGATATCGGCGTGAACCTAAAGAAAACCTATCTATAATAGAGAGATCTAATAAGCCTTTAGTGAAGCTCGCTGATGATATTTTCCGGCGTCGGTATATTTTCATGTCAAAATCTGGTTGATATGCAAATTGCAAGTCTATTAATCGCTATTAGGCCTCGGAGCGGAAAGTGCGATCGCGATGCGCACCAGTGAGGAAGCGAAATCTGCAGACGAGGAGAGACTTCCCTCTCGAAACGATCAAACCCCGTCACACTCCCTCAATCTCCGCCGGTACCACACGCGTAGTAAATGAGGCGAGAATCCGCCCCTGGCCGCATCCCCTCCACCCATCTTATTGCCCATAAAGAAGAGGTCAAAGGTAGTCCACCACCTCGACATCCGAACATAACCAACCTTCCATCTCCATCGCTCCCCGACCGCTGAACTACGTTATCTCGAGCAAACCTCCTCGCGCGGACCAATGGGGACGTTACGGCGGCCGGGGATGGACTTGGCTTGGACCTTGCTCGGACGACGAGAAGAGCCTTTGCTTCAGCGATGGAAAGTTACAGGGTGATGGAAGATTACGTTATGATAGACAAGACGGAGACGAAACGGGGAACATTAAAAGGCGCACACGAAATGGTCATGTCGAAACGAATGACTTCTCTCGGGAGATTTGATCCCGAGATTTATCATATTAATATTTTATCGTGCGTTTATCGGCAGCTCGGACACGGAACTATGCAACGGCAAAAAATGATGAAAAAGCGAGAGGACGGTTTCCATGCACCGACTCGGCATAGAGGGACAGACACGCTACATATCAACCCTAAATGTTAGAAAACGATTGATAAATGAATAATAATAATAATAATAATAAGCAAAAAAGATCGTTGAAAAAAACTTCCTTGAATCTTGTTTTTTTTATAAAAACAGTTGCATAAATACTACATCCGTTAGGTACTGCAATTACATTAATCGCACTGGACTCGGACACTATCTTGTAAATATTATTAATCAAAGAAGGTTTTCACTTCGTAGAACGACATTACACGAATGAAATGAAACCCATTACTTAAAATTACACTTCGATTTATAATCGCGACCGGTTTCACGTAACGGTAAGTAGACTGATGATGCGAAAATGGGTCGCGGATATAAATTGAAGTGTAATTTTAAATAATGGGTTTCATTTCATTCGTACCAAGCAAATGTGGGAGGTACAGCACACGTTTTGTTTTAAAATCAGCAGGTCGGAAACCCATTGGTTTAAAAAATGAAGAATTCATTATATATCGACGCTACGCGCTAGTCACCACCAACTCTCATCCTATTTATTGCCGAAAAATAAATGAAAAATATTACTAATTATAAGAGCAATGAAAAATTACTCAGCCTACTACCTAAAAATAATGGCACTACAAACGTTGACGGAACAACAGTGTAAAAGGTGCTTTTTACCAAAACAATAAATATAACTGAAAACAACTGAGGAACTACTAAACTCATGATTAAGATATAAAAAACTAGCCAAAAAAGTTTTTGGAAACCGGTGGATTTACCTTGACCACAATTTTATTCCGGATATGAGGCGAGCTACATAATTCATTTTTGGAATTAAATTGCACACGGAGAAAACAACGGATTACTAAACTAAAGCTCCAGCTACACGCGTAAATGATCACGAATTTAACAATATTTTTAGATTCGTATGTCACAAAGGCTCCATCGAATAACACGAAGTAGTCATTCGGTCGATTTCCCTTGAATTTTGAAGACCCATCTCACAATCACGTGATACGAGGATTATCGAAGTCAGCCCACATCTGCCAAAGATCATAAAGGAAGCACTAGGAGGAGGGGGACATGGACATGAGTCGGCAAACCATAAACCGAAGCAATCGGTGGAAATTAGAATGTCACGTGGAAGGGATTGCGGATCGGCAAGTCACCCAACGCACAGTGGGACCAAATCCGAAAAAGGGGACCCATGTATATGCATATATTACAATACTGAAAGTAAGCGAGTAAATGCCGGAAATTTCTGAATTATTAATTTGAATAATACCTGTCGTATATAGAGCGAGTTTTCCATTCAGTCTCTATATATCATGCTAACATCTTCTAGGACACAACGAACAAAACGTTCGAGCTTCCGAATCCTCTTTATAACCGAGTTATACCGTGTGTAATTTTCTATAGTTCATTTATTTAAACTATTTCAGGAAGGGCTTTTCCAGGACTTATATAATGGACAAAATATCGATAACAAAGACGATCACGTACAACCATTCTGTCGGCAGGATTCGAACCCGCGAGCATTGGGAGCCAGACACGCTAACCACCCCTCTACCAAAACCGGCAATAATATTTTTAACAGGACAAAAAGAGAACCCAGCTTATTATTTTTTGCGGTTAATTTTTTCATTATTACTACTTGCCATTTACTTGCTTTACTCATAGACTCGACTATGTACACGCAAACTCCCATTAATATTTTACGAAACGGGGAAAAATTATTTTCGCGGCAGTAAGGAAATGCGAAGGAAAATGAGGCAGATCCCGGTCTTACCGAGAGTGAAGTACAGAGGGAACGGAAGAAATAGTAACCGTTTCATATCCTTTCCACCTGCCTCCTTCCCTTCACCACTTCCATCATACGGCGACGTCGCTCCATAAAAAATGGCTCCGTCTGAATGATCGCCTCTTCACTTGACACCCTCTAACGCCACGCGGCCAAAACCCAACCCCGAATAATCGAAGCATAATGGAAGAAGGTTGGGTGGGGGTTTAATACCACGGCAGGTGATAGCGGGGTGGGATTGACCCCGACCAGTTTTTCTACGTCTAGACTTACTTGTTGGAACACTTTGAGTCGATCCAAAGGTGCGGTGCAGGTACGGGATACGCCTCCGGCGATGCCACCTGCTACCAGAGTTCGCCACCACATACCAGAATGCATTTCAGCCGATGTGAAATCATCTGGTACGTTCATATCCTCCCCGATGTCGAGATGCTGAAGAGGAAGAGTGGAGCGGGTGAAACGACACTTCATAGTACTTCGACCGTTATTACACCCTCCGTACCATCTTAAACATTTAACTACTGCAGTGAAATTACGAACACGTATCTGCGGTGCGGTCTTCCAGACCGCCACTGTTTATTAATTTATTATGATTATTTCAATATCTACATCTACAATTTGGTTCTCCACGTTAAATAATGCCATGGGTTAAGTAATAAAAAAATTATATTCACTTTGTTTGTAAAATATAAACTAGGCGGTAATTTGACACTATAATTTAGGCGGTCTCTCGCAGACAGCATCTATATAGTTAAAGGTTAAAACGTTTTCGTCAAAAAATTACGAAAATCGATGGAACGTTTTTAGACCATTCATGGATGAATAAAGCGGAATATATTCTTGAATGTGCCTAATTTATATGCCGCGAGAAATAACGCTAGTCCAAAAAATTTCTATATTCATCACATTCTAATACGTTAAAAATGAAATTCTACCATGGCTTTCCACAAATTAAATTCATAGATATATTTAACGAAATATTAATATCATCGAGCGCACGGTATCTGGTCAAAATATACATTTTTAAGCCATTCATTTAGGATACAAACACCCGGGACCGGCTATTTACAAGAACAAATTGGTCAAAGCCTCTCAACTGCCTCATCTTCTCCGGGGGGAAACCAAAACGAAGTCATTTATTTTTTAAGGCTGGACACTGAATCGTCTTCCCCTGGCGTGACGTCACTTTCATTACTAAGGCAAGAGAATTGGCGGCTGAATGAAGAGCACTCAGTTCGTTTTCTATTTACGAGAGTTAGCGGTAAACAGCACACGGCCTATCTACATCTACAAGTTACCCTGCAATTCACCTAGCGGACAAGATGGAGTTGGAAGAGTCTGGCAACTAGATGGGAACTTTGCGCCACAAAAAATCTGGCGACGATACAGCTTCAATCACTCACTTGCATGGGCTATTATTACCTACGAGGATTAGGGGGAAGTATAACTCAAAACAACTAATTTCTGGAGCCTAGTAAAAAGTTTGGGGATATTATTTACACTATTATACGTAAGATACTCTCTTCTTTAACCTTACACATGCCAGCCGACATAATTTTTATATAGAGATCACAATAAAATTGGAAAACATTGCGCCAAGATAGGTTTTATGGCAACATGGCATCCTGAATTTTTCCAGCCCTGATCATTGAGCTGACATCGTTCTGTTTGCTAACGATCAAACGGGATAGCTACGCAAACTTATATAACTTAGAATAATAAATAACTGATTTTATCACATTTTCCGGTAGGAATAGGTGGTTTCAAAATAACGATAAGTGAGCTAAGTTACCCTATTAAGGCGATATGTAAGTACAAAAACAGGGAGAGAAAGCCAACCAGCACAATACTGTCAAAATATATTACTATTAATATTATTTACGTTATGGTACGAAAGATACTATCTTCTTTAACCTTATTACACTTGCAACCGGCATAATATTTATACAGAGTTCACAATACATTGCAAAAAATAGCGCCAAGATGGATCTTATGGCGACATGTCATCTTGAATTTTTCCAGCCCTGATCATTAACCTGACTTCGCTTTGTTTGCTAACGATCAAACGGGATAGCTACGCTAAATTAACTAACTTAGAATAATAAAGAACTGATTTTATCACGCTTTCCGAGCAGTTGGTCCCAATTATAGAACCCAATGATTGAACATTGCACTTAGAACACCCATTTATTTATATCATATTTCCATTTATTTATACGTGATTATCAACAGAAAGAAACTTACTTGTCCATCTGGAGGTTTTCGTCTGCAGTACGTAGCCAGAGTAGTTAACTGGCGCGCAAAATTCAATAAAATTCGCATCCTGAAAACACGAAACTCACGTAGACATTCAACTCGGCGTTGCTAAGGAATTTTAATGTACACGGTCGTCAAGGCGTGCAACAATGCACTTCCACCAATATAGCCGACGAAGTACATATGTATACCTATATCACCCCCCTTTATATTGCTAAAAATCTTGTCGCGAAAAGATTCTTTGTGGAACAGAGAATCAATCCTTAAATGATATTTTGAGTCAAGGGAAAATAACGTTTTACTTTCGGTCGCCAACCATCCAAGTTCAGAGATTCTCAGAGCTTCCTTTCGGTCCTCTTTTTCACAAACGGGTTTCCTCATACGCACTTCACCTTTGGTCGGTTGTTTTTTAAAAACAATTTCTGCGCGATTTCAGAGAATTTTATGAATATTTTGGATGGGAGCCGAAATTGTTATGAATTCTAATCATTGCATTTGCACGCGTATCAGTCATTAAACCAATGAAACATTTGACAGGTTGATTTTTCTGTTGACAATATATTTTAAAAATCTGGAGCAACAAATTACACCAATAATCCTATAAATACGAGGGTATAAGGATTAAAAGAAAAATAGTGGGCGGGAGATAATTTTCTAAGGACAAGTCTGAAAGTGCGTCTTTTGGAGTTAGACGACGTTGCGTTTCAACGATTCCATTCTGCAATATCTTGCAGATTCTTCACATAAGTGGGTAATTTACACCATTTAGGGGCTTTTGATTTAATAAGAGAGAGAGAGAGAAGCAATGTTGGATGTGGCTAATTTGCGAAATTTTTCGTCAAGCAGTTTATCAATTAACTGGTTGGTATATCCATTCTTGTTGGATATATATTTAATGATCTCCAATTCTTTGTTAAAATCAGAGCTGGATATGGGAATGCTTACTGAACGGTGTAGCATGGCATGATAAACTGCAAGTTTGTGAGATAATGGGTGGGAGAAATCAGCAGGAATTACTTGATATGTATATGTTGGTTTTCTGTATATTTCAAAATGATGCTTATTATTATGAATTGTGATGCTTAGGTCAAAAACGTTTAATTTTTTGTGAATTGAGTTTAAAAATATAAGATAGGAATTTAAATGTCGATGGCTCACGGTCCAACAGCATAGAACATCATCGACGTATCTGAACCAATAAAAGATATGTTTTATAGAATGGTTATTGGAATTAAATTATATTGATTCTAAATCATCCATAAAAATGTCTGACAGTAGGGGGGAGATAGAGGAGAGCCCATTGCTAAACCTTCTTTTTGCTGATAAAATTTTCGATGATGACTGGTAGAGCGCTGCACAGTAGCATTCAAGTCAACCGTAGTTGACATTCCGCATTTCCACATAATGAAAAACCAAAGCCAAGATGGCGCTTCTCATAGCGACATCAGTTGATCATTTAAAATTTGAAATTCATTTTTTTAATTACGAGAAATACGGTACCTGAATTATACAAAATAATTTCTATTGCAATATAATAAAACGCTAATTTTTCTTATTTGAAAATTAATTATAAAAAAATGAATATTTTCTAAAAACAGAAGTGACACCTATTTTACGTGGAAGAAACTGTCTATATTTCGTATTTACAAACTCTAATAAAGATAATCGTTATTGCGCTCTATATTCCAATTAAAACTTTATTCTTGATTAATTGTATAATTTGTATGTATATTTTAAGGTATTCTTTAGATATTTAGCGCTAGATGTAGCACGAATATGAAACTTCTTTCGTAAATGAGCAGATCGTACTTCAAAAGAGTGTTAATCTTGCATGGATTATTTAACAACTTCATAAAATGGAACCATTATTAACGTTAGTAAGAGGGACTACTCCTGAATCTTCGATAACTGCCAGCATTTACTTGAATCAAGAATCATCGTCTATGTGATGGATCGCAAATTTATTTTTAGGAATGAACCATATTAATATGAGCTATTGCTTTGATGTGCCGAAATAGCAATCTAAATCGTTTTCTTATCACAATCGTAATGAAATATTACATAACATCAGTTATTTATTTTGAAGGTCGGCTTTAGCTTCATAAAATCTTTGGGCATTTTCAAAACTGGAGGAACTTTGAGGTATAATGAACCGATTCGCTACATTGCGAGATTATTAAACTTCCGAACGAGGCTAATATTTACGTGAAGTCCATTTCATCCAAAATGCGACGATCTGAATTAGAATTCCGTTTAACTCAGCTGAATATTCTCCAAATTTCATTATTAATCGATAATGCTATACGTTTTAATTTAAAGCAAGGTTTAAAAATCTCACGTTCACCTGCCAAACGACAAATACTGTGGAATTTCCGTGTCGAAAGTCTATAGGAATGGGATATTTTCTATACGTACCGAAAACTGTGGGCTTAGTTGTCTATCGGAATACAACTATTGCCCAGTTTCATCATCCTGGCCAGTAATAAGGAGTTAAGTTTATGCATTCTTTTTCAGCTATGTGATTATTTTCCAACGAGCGACAAATAGAGTAAACAAGAACATCGGGTGGGAAAAAAGGAATTTCGGAGGAAAAGGTAACAGCTGGGAGGGAAGGATTCGGCCACGGTGGGTCTGTTAAGGGCAGGTTACACGTGCCGCTAAGTCATACGTTATTGGGAAGCCCTCCTGGTCCAATTGGAATACGAAAAAATGAGTGCAGCATTGACGTCCAGCCGCGTTGTTCGGTGGGCATCGGACGCAAGCGAAAGCAGTTCAATGCGATAGGTGTCCTTACGTTTGCATATTCAACTCGAGCCACAACTCGGAGAGATTCAGATACTCCCCCATTTTAAAAATTATGACTTAAAACTTTTTAATTGATAATCGCCATTTGTCGCAAATTCTCGTGGGATATGCATATTCGTAATCCTTTAAATGCACTCGTAAAGAACTAGCTTTCATCGGAAGTGATGCTAAATAGTGGCGAAAATACGGAAGAAGCGTATGAACGTTCTTTGATTTTGCAAAGCGTCAGTTCTTTATTAAAGGATTGGGAGGGTACCTATGTGAATTTGTATGATGCCTCTAGGATCGTATGCAATATAATGATTAGCGCCCGGGGATAAAATGTCTATTACGATAATGCAATGGAAACCCCTAAAACCCTGTAGGGCGATTAATAATCCAAGAAAGTGGGCGGGAGAAACTCCGACATATTGCAAGGTCGCAACTTCATGATAGCTAAAGGTGACACTATGGGAATAATGTTAACGCCCACGCATATCGAAAGACACAACCACGATAATAAAATGCGTGTCATCACATCGAGTGCTGCTGAGGGCAGAGGAGATACACGATCGGGCTCGTGTAATTTTTTGTTTGTTCAGGGAGGCCATTGTTAAAACCATAAACGAAATCCATTTTAATACTTATTAAAATATTTGATACTAGGGAGTTGCGAATTTTCCATTCCATGCTCACATAATGCTGACGAATCACACCTAATAATCGACATTCATTTGACCTAATGAAAATCTGTCGTTCATTTCTACCTCCACCCAATATCTTACATATAGCGTCACTATTTTCAATTAATTAGAAGCGCACCCCTAAGTTATATTTTTCGAAGAATTATTGGGGATCATAATATGAAACTGAAATTAATTACCTTGCATGCCGAAATGCAGACGTCTCCAAGATGAGGAGGTAAGCACTCAGTCAGGCAGCGTTTAGGGCATTGAGGGGTGTTTTAGAAGGAAAGGAAAATAGAGGGAGAGGTAATGGTCAAATAATGCGTGCGTACGTGCGAGTACGACAGCCGCAAACCTTCTAGGAAATTTCTGGTAAGAGAAGAATATATTTTCTTGAAGTTTGAAGGTAAATATGTCCTATTGAGAGAACTTGGATATTAAACAAGTAGTTCTGGAAAGCCCTAATACGCCTTCTTTCCTTTCAATACAATTTTAATATATCACAAGTAGGGGTTATATATGTTTTTCCGTGGTACAGCAGTGCTTTTCGTCACCTCGCCCTACAAACGAAATTTCTTTGAAATCCGTTCTGCCAATACCTTCCAAATTCATAGTTACAGAAACATTCTAACCTTGATATCATGGTAGCCCTGTTTAATCGACCCGGTTGAAATACGACATTTTGTTTATTTATTATGTTATGTTATGTTTATATTAAAAGTATTAAATTTGGTTCAAATTGATGAGAATAGTTAAACACAAATACTTGTAAAAATAATATTTTATCCGTTGTATTGTGGCAGCCTTGCTTTCCATATCTACAGTAAACATCTTGAAATTGCTATTTTATATTGCACCCCTGCTTCATACAAACCTTTGTCAAAATCGGTTTACCTAATTCCTTCCAAATTCATAATTGCCGAAAAGATTAAGTTGGTGGAATACGTCCCTCCGATATCCAGGAAAAGTTGCGAAAAGTAGGTAGGTGTTTCGGATACAAAGCAGCCTTCGTCATTGGCGATTCATCTACCATCTATCATTACTTACTTCTCCATACCATTGAGTTGACTTGTCACATTCTCACGTTTTGCATCAATGTTACCACACGAAAATGAAAATTTTAACAATTAAAAATTATTTTAAGACAATATCATTTACCAAACAATGAAAATGATCTTATTCACAAAACTCTCTCGCAGAATACCTAATTGTTTTATCGAAGATCATTTTACACTTTTCTTTGAATAAATTGTTAAAAACACTGCCGTATGCGAGCAGAAGTATCTTAGGCAGTCATCGCAGATATTATTTTCAGTTTGTAATATTATTTATATGAAACGTGATGGTTTCTGAAGCAGGAAGGCCGAATGCCGTAGAGATGTAGGGCTGCACGCTAAAATTCAAAGAATATGAATGACAGGTACAAAGAGACGTCGATTCCCATATTGTACGGAAAAGTAAATCATAATTTCACCGAGAATCAGGATGTTACTCGAGGTTAATGCCATAATTGGTCAGAGTTGCTGTCAAGATTATGTTTCCCGCGTCATGATGCCGTTACGCTAATTGTTCCTCCATCTCTCATCTATAATACCAGGGGATCCGCGGGATGTTTGGCCTCGCTCAAGCCGCCTTGGGCTGGTGGGGGGAATCACGTAGGTAGGTGTTTCGGATACAAAGCAGCATTCATCATTGGCGATTCATCTGCCATCTATCACGTTCAATATTATTATCGTCTTCGTAGTTCTCCTACAGTGTGGATGTAAAATTTGATTGGAATTGAAAGCGCTGCCCTGGGAAATAAAATATGAATGAAAGAAATGTAATTTCAAGAATCGCACGAAATACCGGACTAATGGCAAATGAACCTGAGCCTTGTCTCCTCGTTGAGACAAAAGTTATAGCAGGACAGACAAACGGATAATCAAGCAAACAGACCAAGTGCACAGGGATTCAACATATGAGACCGCGCCAACGCAAATTGCGTGCCTCTGGGGTACATTTTAGGGAAATTTTTATTAGGCGTTTTCTTCGTTGTTTGATGTTTTCTGTGTGTCCGCTAAATTTCGTTTTGATTGGATAAGACTTAAAAATTAGCTCAGGAACTATAAGTGTGGTGTTCTAGAAAAACTATTGGCAGTCGTCTCTTAAGTTATATGAACATGCACACGAAATTTTGCGAAAATAAAAAAATCGAGATAGCAGTTATCGTAGAACAGACAATGACGATTCATATGCTACAAGAATTTTATTTTAATTTTACAGGGTACTAACTAGAAACTGATGACAATATCAGAGATTCTGATTTTATTGTAAACGTTTACCTACTATGGGCTACATAAACGTTTTATTTTTCATGAATTAAAAGCGTTCAAAAAGATTTGATTTACAAAATTTAACCCACCATAGATACATCTCTCCTGGAATCTGGTAGAACTTGTTCGGGAGCCCAGAATCTTTGTAATGATGTAATTTTCAGCTTTACTAATGTTTTTACCTTATATTAAGTTGAGATTTTGGTAGAATCTAATTCAATGAAACGATACTTAATGCATAAATCTCCTCTTTATACAGAACCATGTTGGTTACCAAATCTGACGGGCCAGTGACGGGTCGCCTGATTTTTATTACAATTTAAACCAATCTAGAAACATTCACCATTGTTTTAGATTTCTTTTCAAAAGTAAATGAGGTTGGCGGAGAAATAAGCAGTGCATCATGTCAAGGCGGAAATTTCAGTATACACCAATTTTAATTACTCACCTAAAGATTTCAATGCCTTTTTCTGTCAAAATCAGACCTTTTGGAGACTGCTAGAGTAGTTCAAAATACAAATTCAAATTACATAAATGAAGCACGGCTTTTGAAGTAATGCTATTTTTACGAATTTGTTAAAACAAAATTAAGGTTAAACATTCATATATTTTGTAAATGATAAATAAACCAAATTTTATGGTCCTCATTAGCTTTTTTTAACCTCCAGAATATCTCGCTATTAACTTCCGGAATCAACAATTTACAAGATGGCAACTGTAAATTTAACAATAAAATAAATATTAAATATCATTATATGTTTCCCAATAATTAAATAAAATAGTTTCATTGCTCACACCCGGTTTTTTGACCTAGATAAAATTCTCCCGGTTTCTCCCGAAATTTGCTATTCATTCGGTGGAAATCTCTCGGAATCAACTACTCATGAGGTGGCAACCCTAGTTTCCTGTTTCTAGGAGCAAATTTTCAAGACGTCTCTTGTGTGAAGAGAAAATATTATCTGTAGTTGTATGAATTTCAGAAATCAGGGACGTGAATTCCATAGGAGTAAAATGAGCATCAACCGACTTGAATCAGCACATCTGAGAAAATATCAAAAAATGAAATTTAATAACAGCGGAAGAATGAAATGCGAGATATAAAAGGAAATAAGGAGGAAGGGACTCACCCAGGGTTGCCACCTTATGAGTAGTTGATTCCGGGAGATTTCCTTTTCATGAGTAGAAAATTCCGGGAGAATCCGGGAGTATTTTCTCTAGGTCGAAAAACAACTAAAGTGACCAATGAAACTTATTTTATTTAGTTATTAGTAAAATCAATAATGATTATTTAATCTCGTTTTATTTTTAAAGTTAGAGTTGTCACGTTGAAAACGGCTGATTCCGGGCGATATCCATAAGAATAGTTAACGGCGATATCGTTTGTAGGTTAAAAAACACCTAATGAGAACATAGAATAATTGTATTTTTTATTTAGAAAATATATTAATATATAACGTCAGTTTTGTTTTATTATATGAAATATAATAAATAAATCTTAAAAATAGCATTACTTCAGTAGTAATATTTCATTTGAATTTGTTATTCGAACAACATCGAGCAGTCTCCAAAAGATCTGGTTTTGATAGTAAAAGGGCATGGATATCTTTAAAAGAGTATTTAAAATTGGTTCATACGTGAATTTCAGTCTTGACATGGTCCACATTTAATTTGCTTCGAACTTCACAGCACAATTCGTTAATAGCATTGAACAACGGTCACAAGCTGCGGTGGATACTGAAGCTTAAAACACAAGCGTTACACTATTATTTAATACTCCGTCATCTCCATTTACTTTTGAAATGAAATCTAAAACAATATTGAATGTATAATAATTGGTTTAAATAAAAATCAGACGAACCTTTATTGGCACGTTAGCGTGGTAACCAACATGCTCCTGTATAAAGAGCATATTTGTACATTATTTATTGGCATCAATGGATAGGATTCTATCAAAATCTCAAATTAGTACTAGGTAAATTCAATTTCGAAGATTTTGGGCTGCCGGAAAAGTTCTACCAGATTCCGGGAGAAATGTATCTAAGATTGGTTAATTCCGGGAGACTCCCAGAATTCCGGAAGAGGTGGAACCCCAGACTCAGCGCCTCAGTGCCACTCGGGACGAATGTGGCGCCAAGTGTTAGTTAAACCTTTCTCTCAGATAACTGTACTAAATACTTTTTCAACGTTTAGGAGAAATTGGTTGAGCTACACGAACGAATCGATTTCGAATAAAGGAGTAAATTATGGAACTGTTTTAATATAATTAATTACGTGAGTCGGTCCAGTAGTGTGACGTTGCTCGCGATACAGCTTCTGGTTAGGTCTCACGCATGGCTTCGACTTTAGTGATCGGTATTTGTAAGTTTCATTTTCCGGCAGCCCGCGGACCACCTGAAAGACACTCGAGGCCCACCAGTGGTCCGCGGAGCACACTTTGAGAACCGCTGCGTTAAAGTAGCTGTATTCAAACATTACAAAGCCGAGGACCCTCAACGACGAGAACTATCTTCGCCCCTAATTCTGTACCATCAATTTACCGCATAAAAACAATAACAATACCTACTGGACATACAATTGCAATTGCAATTTTCTCGTTCGGCGGCGTTTGTTGTTGTATGACAAAATTTGAAAAATGCCCAAGGTGAAAGCACGTTAACCCGTAACCACAGGCATCGGTCTCTCAGACCACACGAAAAATTTCAATAGTCTATTTTATGGTCCATGGATCATTTAGGCCTTAGAGGTTTTGTTTAGCTTTGTATCCTGGAGGTGGCTTTGTTTACTTCACGGTAGTTGCCTTCTAGCTTTGGAGCTGTGCGTACTAGAGCGGGTTTAGTTTCGTTGCCGGTCTGAAAAACCGCTTGCCTGTGTCCACGTAATTTTTTTCGGGACAGTTCTTTCACACGGTTTCGGAAATTTCCTACGACATGTTGCAGTTATACCGTCCTGGACCGTCGCACGTCCAAAAATGAAAACCAAAACTGCCTTCCAATGTTTAATTTGTAGCAGCTCAATATATTTGAAATGTTCAGCACCCGCTTGAGGAGAGAGAGCGTGAGAGGGGGAGGGGAGGGCGTTGAAAAGGGAGTGGGATGGGAAGGGGGGGTTAAGGGGAGAGGAAGGGGAGAGGGAGGAGAGGGTGGGAGAGTGGAGGGAGAGGAAGAGGGAGAAGGGGAGAGAGCGGGGTAGAGGGGGAGAGAGATAGAGACAGAAAAAAACCAAATGTACTATATATTGAAAATAATTATGTGCGGTTAAGTATTTTATAGCGAAATTTATTTCTTTGTCTAACAATTTCTATTCACCCAAAACCATTTTTACACTCCGTACCACTCAATCATGTTAATTTAATATTTATTGCTTAATTTTTAGTGCATATAAAAGTTGGTGTCATTAATTTGACTTTTCAAGATATTTCTAAAGGCTAAAGACTACTTAAAAAAGTTGTCCAGTATTGGAAAGTACCAGAACTTGGGTGACATTCGTGGTACCGCAAACAGCAACCAAGTTTTGAGAAGAGGATAAGTGAACACGAATTATATTTTGAATGGCTGTCACCCATTTGCTACTTCACGAAACATCTCTTGGAAAACGCTCATAACAGTACTTTTTACCATATGTTAACGACTTTTTATGCCAAAGGCAATAGATTTTTTTCTGGAACAATCAAAATTTATTCATTTTTTCCTCACTATCGAGTTTGTATTAAAAAGAATTCTCCAATCCATTCCGAAAACACCATTGAAAGAATTCCTTTTGGTGACTTTATGGCGAGATATTTTCTATTTTCCTCCTCCTCTCTCCACCATACCTCTTTCCCATCTGTCTTTTTGTTTGATTTGTCATTCTTAACCGCCCCACTTCAGCCGTCCTCGGCTGAGGGGTGGTCAGCGTGTCTGGCTCCCAATGTTAAAGTCGCCCGAGTAAAATAGTAAAAGGTGCTTGCATACTCACCTTGAAAAAACATTCATTTTTTAGAGACACATTTCGTCATTGGAAATATATTTTTAATTCTAAAGATTTCACCTCTTAACCGATTTTCATTCTTTCCTTGTGTAACTATAATGTAGTAAACCAATCCCTAAATTTTGCAATTTCAAGAATATTATACTTTTTTCACAGTAGGATACTAAAACCACACATTTTTGCCAAATTTTAAAGTTGTACCCTATCTAGTAGAGAAATAATGTTTATCTATTTGTTTAAATTTTAAATAATTATAACGGCCGCATCAACATATTGATGGAGATTTTTATTTGGGTATGTGCACCAAGTTCAAAATAACTTTAAAATTTCCGCTTCAACACGACATTATTTTTTTTTCGCGATTCTCAAATATTAAAACAAATACTACACAACCCATATTCTACACATGAAAATTATCACCACCTGAGGTTACTTGGTTGTCCTTTGTACCTTGATGTGGTAGAAGGGCTTGAGCATTTCAAGGGGCAACATTTTGTCGTTGTCAAAGAGAGGATAACAAGGTAGGAAATTTAACACCACATTTGAACAAATACAAAGTCTCAAAATTAAAACACAAATTTATTAGTGTAATATTGTAAACACTGGAAACTGTATTGGGTACTCAGTTTCAGCCAGAAGTTACAAGATAAAAATATTGATGATACATTGGTCATTGATTCACAACAATTATATGCAGGCAATTAACAATGTAATGCTTATTGTAAAAGAGCTTGTTGGAATGACTTGAAAGTAGATTTAAATGCAACCTTAAAAGGCATTGATGTATAATATTGTACAATTAAGACATGCGATTAAATAAGATTTTATCTTTTGTGTATAACAGCTTGTAACTTGTTTAATCTATGTGAAAATCCTTCTTTTCTTCGGGTTGACGTTTCTGTTTAATTAAGGTTAAAATTTAATTTTGTGAAATGCACAAAAGATATTTAGATGCTTAAGCATTGACAGTATATGGAATATAGTGGAGTACATTATAATTCTTAACTAAAATTACACTTAGTCAAGGAACACACAACAATCAATGCTAAGTGTTCTATCTGTTCTTTTTTGAGAATTTCACAATAATGAAAATTATGTGTGTTATTAAATACCCTCGACCATCCTATACTGCCAGAAGGCTCAAATAAATGTAACTGTTGCTTGACATCACAGCTTTTGGGAGTTCATTAACCACTTTCCTGGTATCATTTACCCACTTTTGGTTATTCATGAAGGGATAATTTATATATGCGGAGATATTAATTTAATAAAAATAAATAAATGCACTAGTTAATGCATCAGAATATGCTGAAATCTTTTCAACACAACCTACTCATAAGTAGATGCATGTAGAAGGTGAATGTTTTTTATTAGATAGTTATAACAATGTCGACTATTGCTTGGCACGACATTCAAGATTCAGCCATCAGATAATTTGCGTAATACTTTAAAACTGTAAAAAATCAGCCTGAGCTCTTAGATAATACAAAAAAACTATATAGTATATAAAAAATAAATAGACAGGTATTATACAGAAGATTTTGAAATAAAGACGATGTTTTTCACTAAAGAGCCTATCAAAATCACATCCACACAAAATAATTATGTTGTCAGCAAAGATGACCAAAAATGCTAAAACACTCAAAATTGCTTCAGTCATAATTAACAGGCTAAAGCCTTTTTCTTGTATGAAGAAATTATACAAATGATTTTCTTTCTGTTTACCAACAGAATACTTATGGATGCTGGTGGAGGTTTTCGGGTTTCGATGCGTTGGCGGCATTTCTGGCTCTAGACGTTTCGCAGACATTGCAGTCTGCATCTTGAGGAGACGAAGTGAGATCAGATGGTAGGGATCTGCTTTTATATCCACTCGGCCTTCCTAGTTTAACCGTTGTCCATCGCTGATTGGATCATTCGAGTTGCTATCCTTTTCTCTTTGGTGGTTGCTCCAACGTATTTTCTTCCCTTTCACGTTTCCGTTGGAAGAGTCGCTTCCATGTTGCGCTGATGTGCAAACCGTCGTCCCGGTTTAAAGTGACTGGATGTTTTTCGATTTCCATAGCTTCGCGAATTAACCTCGGAAAATATCGATCTTCTTTCGCGAGCAATTTCGTTTCCCCGAGCCTGTTTTTATGTACCGGGCCGCATGTGAAGTGCTCCGCTATGGCCGACTCCGTCCAATTCTTGTTCATCATGGCCCGATTATGTTCGTCTAAGCGCCAGCGAATGGATCGTCCCGTTTGTCCTACATATACGTGTCCGCAGCTGCATGGAATCCTGTTGACTCCTTCAGATGATAGCGGGTGGAGTGCATCTTTCGCAGACGGGAGTTCTTCTTTTATTTTTCTTAGCGTGTTAAAACGGACGACGATATTTTCTTTTCGTAGAACCCTGTCTATGCGTTCTGATGTCCCGGCGATGAAGGGAATTTTTGCGTAGGCTGTGGGCTTTTGTCGTTCCACCGAAGGTTTTTGTTTCGGTTTTATGTTCCGCCGGATGAAGGGGTGACTGTAGCCATTATTCATAAGTGCCCTTCTTATATGCTCTTCTTCGTCTTTTAGCGACTCGGGATCGGAGACCGTGTTTGCTCGGTGCATCAGGGTCTTGATTATTGATGCCTTCTGCTGAGGATGGTGATGAGAGGCAGCATGCAGGTAACGGTCAGTGTGCGTTTTTTCCGAAATACGCTGTGTCCAAGGCTTCCGTCAGGTCTCTTCTTCACCATGACGTCGAGAAATGGTAGGGTGCCGTTCTCTTCGACTTCCATGGTGAACTGGATGGCTGGGTGGACTTGGTTGAGTTGACGGTGGAACTCATGAAGTTTATTTATCCCATGGGGCCAAATGACTAATGTGTCATTCACGCAAATACTAGTACCCCTACGGAAAGACCGGAAACTTAACAGAAATTTATCAGATTAAATGGACTTAAATGAAAAAATTGCATATAAGAAATCAAACTTATTACCATATATCACACATTACGAGAGTACAAAGTCATTATCAAATTACATAACAGTGAGGTATTTTTACATAAATATTATACAATCAAGATATAAAAATGAATTATTGTAACAGAATTTTATAACGTTAATACCTTTTATGCATGAAACGTATTTAAAGGAAATTCACGTGGACGACGAAAAACGTCAAACTTTCACGTCATGAATGAATTTGTGGATCAAGCAAAAATCTATTTGTAAAGTGATTTCTTCGCCCCTGGAACACATTCTCTTTCTGTTGCACCTGTAAAAAGAGCGAAAATGAATTTCTAAGAATGTCAATCATTGAACATGCTAAACCTAATGAAATTGATGGAGGAGGCAATGGGCATGCTTCAAATGTTGCAATAAATGTAAAATAAGGCAAATGCGCTTACGGCCCATAAACAATGTTTCTATGATGATCACATTACCATTTGTAAAATTAAACACATCACATTGCACTAGAAAATGTCCACTTTATCTATAATTTATTCCAAGCACAGTTGTATTTGCTGACGTTTACGTGTTCACAGCAGTTACAGTTAGACCATTTAAGATCTATATGTATTCATCATATAATAAGGAAAACATTTGATATAGAGATCTCAATTTCTCGATCGAAAAATATATACATATTTCTAAATGTTTTGAAACAAAGAAGAATTATGTCTAGGATTATAAACAAATGCATAATGAGAAACAAGAAATATTCAAGTTAACAATTTCTGCAAATTCAAAATATTTCAAATTAAAACAATGAGACATCGCTATGGTACACTTATTTCATTCTATTACAAGCACAATTCTATCCTCTGGCATCTCTGTTGCAGTTTAACTTATAAAACTCACTATAATCTACTGATAACCGCGAGAAGTTTTATACAGAAATTTCAGTTACTCAATCTAAAATTACTGCTTATTTTGTGAACTGACACGAACCATATTCACGGCCAGGGCAATGGACGACACAGTTAGGTGAAGTAAGCGAGGCTTAACACCTGAAAATGAGAAATATTTCCTCTCAAAATGCTTCTCGTACACAAACAAAAGAGAGAAATTTCTTTCCTTCCTTCCTAGAAGATATATCCATTGGAGGTATCTGTTAAGAATATATAAAAGCATTCTCACAAAACGAATTTACATAACTATTCGTAGAACTAGTTCGTTAATTTTTTTTTCAAAAATATATGACATTTTTAAGATTTACCTGTTGATTGGACATCAGAACAAAATCATTCCGTCACGTTTTCTTAAACAGTGATGAATGCATATCTACTATATATCTACTTGACAAAATCAGAGTAACTGACAACCTCTCAATAAGCAATGGCCAACTTTTTTCAAGAAAAATGGCCGCTGTTCCGTTACGATACACAAGGAACGTGTGGCGCTGTGGTGATGCGGTAGAGAGAGAGAGAGAGAGAAATAGAGGGAGAAAATGAGAGAGAGAGAGCCGACTGCGACTGCAGCGTCTTTCGCGGACACCTTAGCATGGTGAACTACGTGTAAAAGCTGGGAATCTATTCTCCCATAAGAGTTTCCTACCCCTGCATCCACGTAACGCAGCCAGCATGAAGGTTGAGGACCACATGATACTAGCGCCTTAGACTCGAAATGCTCCATATATAGATTGGCTATGACGGGGGAGAGAGGACAGCACATATCTGCTCCCTCCTTCTGGTCGTAAAACTGTCCGTTCCACAGGAAGCAGTTGTTGGTGAGGCAGAATTCTGTTAACTACGGATAGTCTGCCGGCAGTCCATGATGTATAAGCTCCTTCAAGATTTCGATGGAGTCCTTTATAGGAACCTTAGTGAAGAGTGAGGTCACGTCAAAGCTTACTAGAATATCGTTCTCCGATACTTTCATGTCGTTTAGCCTTTCTATGAAATGTGCTGAATTCTTCACGTGCGATTCCGTTCCGCCTACGTACGTCTGTAAGCTGCGTGCGAAGTATTTTGACAGCCGATATGTTGGGGAGCCGATGGCGCTGACGATGTGTCTCAGAGGAACGTCGTTCTTGTGTATTTTTGGTAACCCATACAGTCGTGTAGGCCTGGATGATGACGGCAGTAGGTTACTTTGGTTTTTATATGTATAGAGGGTTTCTTAATCAGCTCTATGTTTTTCCTTTCGGTTTTTATCGTAGTTTCGCCTTTGAGTGTGGAGTAAGTTGGATCGTCCAGCAGATTGCGGATCTTCTCGTCGTAATCCTCCGAGGAGATGATTAAGGTGGCGTTTCCCATATCTGCCGGTAAAATCAAGATGCTTTTGTTGTTTTTCAAAACTTTGCTGGCCTGTCTTTTGGCTGTTGAGATGTTGGAGGATGGTGGTCTTGCTTTACGAATAATATGCGCCACCTTAGATTCAGAATTCAGAATTCAGATTTCGGATGGCCGCTTCCACTCCCAGACAATTTCTTCATTAGGTATTTTGTTGGGAGGAATAGCGATGTTCAGATATTTCGCTAAGACTGATTTTGCTGCATCGGAGAAATTGATGTCCGTTAGGTTGTAAATCATCTAGTCGTGGCTCGGCGTCGGATCTGGATGTTGATTCTTATGGAGATTTTAAAATTTCTTACTCTGCTTATCCTTGAAAGACCACTGGGTTTTGGTTGAGGTGGTGGTGATATGGTCACTTTGTTCTCAGTCTTCGTGAGACATAACGGAGGCGAGCTCTAGGTGGTGATGGTAGAGATTATGAGCGCATTGAAGAAGCGCGTAACTCGTGGAGCGTATGCGTTTACGCAGGAGTGCTTGGCCTGTTGAAAAAGGCGAGTGATGACTAAAGTTTGCACTTCTGTTTGTGAAGACGCTCGAATCTCCTTGAATTCCTCTGGATGTTCTCCCCGTAGAGGGATATCAATTTGAGTTGAAGGCTTTCGCAGCGTTGCTGAATGCCGGTGGAGGTTTTCGGGTTTCGCTGCGTTGGCGGCATTTCTGGCTCTCGACGTTTCGCAGACATTGCAGTCTGCATCTTCAGGAGATGAAATGAGATCCCGTCAGCTGTATGAATTTGCCTAAGTGAGAGCTTTCCACTACTGTGCGGTTAAGCTTTCAGTGGTTGGGCTGGGAGGTAGCAGGATGCTAATTGGACAGGTCCACTCGCTGTATGTAGAATGGCGGCTGTAGCTTCCGATGTCTTTTCTGAGGAATCGTTACTTCATATGCTGAAATGTCCTCTCTAACAAGGATGGCTGTTCCTCCTCCTAGTCTGCCCTCCCTGTCTGTTCGAAAAACCTTGAATCCGGGTGCCGCCCATTTCCAAGATGGCTTAAGGTGTGTTTCGTGTATAAGAGCTACTGTGACGTTGTTTCCCTGGAGGAAAGCTAGCAGTTCAGGTGTTTTTGTTCTTATACCACCGTTGCAGTTCCAGGTGATAAGGACAATTCCGGAGAGCTGGGTGTTCTTATCCATGCATTGTCAGTATTTGACCGGACAGTTGGGCAAGCACTTGTCCAAGGGCCGCGATTTGTTTCTGCAGGACTGACGCTAGGGACTGCAGTGATGTAAGGAGGGAGGTTAGGGCCGAATCCGTTGTCGGGAGGAAAGGTGGATTATCTGTAGTTGGTTCAGGTTGAGGTGGTATCTGTCTGTGGCGAAGGGTGACGTTGGGTTCCTGTATCGTCTCGCCGTTTGTGGCTGCGGGATGCAGGAGTGGTGGGAAGTCCGAATTTTGGTGTGGATGTGCTGCGTTCTTTCTTTTGCTGCCCCAGGCGTTGCCTCTTGGAGCTGGTTCCGGTACATAGGCAGGGGGTGCTTGCTGGGGCTGAGAGGTTTCCAGCGATCCAAACCATTTCCTTGCCTCTCGTTGGTCTTATAGAAGGCGGGGTGTGGGCCTCCACAGTTACAGCATGTGGCAGGACCATCCTCCTTTTTCTTCGGGAAGGTTTTCCCCTGGTGGGGGCCGGCACAGTTATAGCATCGAGGTTCCGCTGTGCAGAACGTTGATGAATGTCCGAAACGATTGCATTGGAAGCACTTCTGTGGTTCTTCATGTCGGTATCGTAGAATGTGGACTCAAGAATTCCCGATGGAAGTCCATCGGAGGAAATCTTTTGGGTCCCATCCTTGGGCTGTGGCGAGGGTTGATACTACGAATGTCCCTAGGGGTGATTTGTAAGCTCGGCGAATCTGACGATTGCGTAAGACTGGAACCTTCATGTCCTCCAGAATTTCCTTGAGATAAGATTCTTCCATTATTGTATAAAGCCCTCTTATGGTAAAGCTAAGGGTTTTTTCCTCTTTGGTTCCCCAGGTGGAGAACTGTGCTTGTTCTTCTCTTAACATAGTCTGCACACTTTTGTGGTCTTCTATATTGGTTAGCTGTAGCCTGGTATAGTGCCTACGTGATGTCACTTGGAAAGAGTGGTCCTTTATGACACTCATGACGGCTGTTATAAATTGTCGGAAGTCTGCCAATTCATATAATAGAATTGCTGGCGGCTTAGGTAGACATGTCTGGGATGGCTCGGCGGGAGGGGAGCTGGAAGCAGGCCCCGGAGTGACGTCTGTATTAGCGTCTCTGAGGAGCGGGTCGTAGCGGTTGTTGGTTTCTACCGTTTAGTGTTGGACGGCAATAGTCTCGGCAGCGGTGAAGTATGGCTTAAATTTCGTCTTCCGCTTCTTCTTTGGCTGTTGAAAGGTGCCCGTGTCAATGGACTTTCTAGCTCGTGTATCAGCATCGAGTGTGCCTCCCTCTTGGATAGGGGCTAGTTGTGAGTTATCGTTGTTGTTTTGGCCCTTGAAAAGGCCTTCGTCAGTTGGTTTCCCTTGGCTTGGTGTGCTGTCAAGAATTACTAGCCGGTCTTTCGAAGTCAGATTTTGGGAGTCAATTTTCCGGTCGTTTGGACCGGCGTCATTCTTAAAATCTTTTCCGAAGAGGATGTGTTTGATATTACTGGGTAATGATGTATCGACGTTCGTCCTAGGAGGAATCGTCCTATGTTGTACCTTTTTTGCCGGCGGTGATCTGAGCAGCGATATTTCGCAGAGCGGGTTTAAAGTTGAGGGGGCTGAAGCCCTTCCCCTCTAGCCTACCAACTGCCACCTGTCCGAATATTCAAAAGAACACGATGTGCGGGTGAGAAGGTGGACCTATGTTAGCCACCCCCCGCTGCAAGAGAGAAATTGTGACCGTGCAAGGTTCCCCCAGGTGCTCCGCTCGCAGCAAGGCGTGCGGTTTACCCCTGAGTAGATCCTGGTCACGCTTAGAAGGCCCTGGTAGGTCTGGGCCACAGCGGATTACAGTACTTCCTCCCCAGGGGGAGTTTTCCAAACACCAGCCAGAGCAACGGAATAGCTAGAGGAGTTCGTTATTGCTGAGTCGCTGACCAAAAGCCGGCGAATGATCGATTGATTGATCGATCAATGTTTTCGATGAGCCGAACGATGAGATCCGATGGTAGGGATCAGCTTTTATATCCGCTCGGTCTTCCTAGTTTAACCGTTGTCCATCGCTGATTGGCTCGTTCGAGTTTCTATCCCTTTCTCTTTGGCGGTTGCTCCAACGTATTTTTCTTCCCTTTCACGTTTCCGTTGGAAGAGTCGCTTCCATGTTGCGCTGATGTGCAAACCGTCGTCCCGGTTGAAATTGAATGGATGTTTTTCGATTTCAATAGCTTCGCGAATTCACCTCGGAAAATATCGATCTTCTTTCGCGAGCAATTGCGTTTCCTCGAGCGTGATTTTATGTCCCGGGCCGGAGGTGAAGTGTTCCGCTATGGCCGACTCCCTCCATTTCTTATTCATCATGGCCCGTTTATGTTCGGCTAAGCGGCAGCGAATGGATCGTCCTGTTTGTCCGACGTATTCGTGTCCGCAGCTGCATGGAATCCTGTAGACTCCTTCAGATGTTAGCGGTTCGAGTGCATCTTTCGCAGACGGAAGTTCTTCTTTTACTTTTCTTAGCGTGTTAAAACGGACGACGATATTTTCTTTTCGTAGAACCCTGGCTATGCGTTCTGATGTCCCGGCGATGAAGGGTATTTTTGCGTAGGCTGTGGGCTTTGGTCGTTCCACCGAAGGTTTCTGTTTCGGTTTTAAGTTCCGCCGGATGAAGGGGCCGCCAACGCAGCGAAACCCGTAACCCTCCACCAGCATTCAGCAACGCTGCGAAAGCCTTCAAGTCAGATAGAATACTTATGAATTTAAACAAAATTTCTTTATATAAATAAAACATCCTTATCAAGTCGTATTCCCTCCTAAGGCCTGTCGACACATTTCATAAACCACATAGCTGATGCCAACTGCAGGGACCACTTTCATGAAGCTGGGCCTGATTCCTCGATAGAGACCAAAGAATCCCTCCCTTGCTATTATCTCACGTATTAATCTCGTCATGGTTTGGGCATGCTCTGGGCTTGTCAGTATATCTGAAAATACAAAAGAAAGTCAACATCATAACGTTGGAAAAGAGAAGAAGCGGAAAGCATATTATGTGACCAAACAAAAGATCACAGAGAATGAATTTGAACTCATGAATTATTATGACATATTTTTTGCAAGGTTATTGACTTTGTAATATATTAACACTTTCTGGTCTGAGTGATTTAAAGAATATCTCATACAAGATTGATGGCATTGCTGACATAGAAGCAATAAAATAATTACGTGTACTTTTTATAAATTTTTATTGGCACATGCAGTTTAACTTATGTGAAAAAATGGGCCGATCATAGGTATACCAATGGCCAAAGGGAAAAAATCAGGGATGTCGATATCTGACCGGAAAGGGTTAATTCCCTTGGCGACAAAAAAATACTGGACAAATTAACATTCAAGGAAGCTACTTCAGTCGTGATAACTTCATTCAAAATTAAAATTTTGTAAATGTGGTCTTTCATGATTTCATGAATGTTCTCCATCACTCACCTTGAGCTTGGAGCCTTGTTCTCACCAGAGCAAGCGGATACGATACTATCAGCCCACATGTGCTACTAATCGTCCCACAGCATAAGGGAAGCAAAATCCCTGGATTTTCTGAACCATTTTGCCGGATATAATAATTCTTCAAGGTCTGAAATACAAGATGGGAAAACTTAATATAAATTAAGACTAATTTACTATTTTTAGATTCTAAATTTAAGTAACTAATGCAATCTGGCCAAGCACATTTTAAAAGTTAATGTAGGAATGAGAAAGTTTTTATAATTTGATATAGTTATTAAAGCATTTGGCATTTTTATAAATATGAAGTTGCAGTTTATTTATCAAGAGATCATAATAATACTGCATGATTAAAAGGAGCAATTTATATATTGAATATGAAGTAATTAATCAACTTTTAACTGTTAACTAAGCTCATTACCTAGAGACAACATTAAAAATTAGTCTAAAATATCTCAAGGTACAGAAAAACAATAGAAAAATTAAGAACTCATTTGCCACATTCACAAACATCCAAGATAAATAATTTGACTTACGAACCTCATAAACAGCCAGATCTATGCCAGCATATGGGATTATCCCAAGAAGGTTTGGTAGGTATCCACGGTAAAAAGTTCTGAGTCCCTCCCTCCTATAAATTTTTTTTGCTGCATCAATGATCCCAGCATACTGGCCAGTTTTCCTGAGGGCCAGTCTAGTTTTTAGCACCTAGACAAAAAAATTAGCACAATTAATGAATGCACTTAGAAATCCAACTTAAGATGTTTAAGCAAAGATTTTAATGAAACAACAATGAGGATACTTCTTCTCACCTCAAGTGGATATATAATGGTCTGGCTCACTCCACCAGCAATTGACCCAGCTACGAAACGCTCGTTGATGCTCAAATCCTCACCGCTGTTTTGATGGATCAACGTTTTTGTTTGCTCATAAGCCATGAACTTTATTGCAGTTTCTGGAACAATTTTTATAACATTTACTCCATTTCCTCGCCAGAGTCCTCTGATACCACCCTCTTTTACCATTTCGTGTAAACAAGACACAATTCCTCCTTTATTACCGTGTACCTGAAATAAATTCCAGAAAGATAAGTTTAAAGTGGTAAGTTCTTTTAACATCTACAGTTATGATTATCTGAACTTTTAATTAGTATTGGGAACAAATTTGGTAAAATGCAATTTTTTTCTTCATAAAATACTTTTGCGTCATATTTTTCCTCATGTATGTATGTATTTCATTTTTATACCGAATTGCGAGGGACTTTGACATTCAGGGTGTTTCGAATGCTTCAACACTGCAATGAGACAAGGGTGGAGAAGAAGGAAGAGTGAGAATTTGCTTAAACCGCTTTGTTCATAAAGATTACTCAATTTAGTAGCAGATTTTATTTCAGGGAGCTATTAATCATTCAGTTGTTAAGTTTTACATTTTATCTATCAAAATATTTTATTGAACAACGGTATAGGAGTTGTTTCCTTTCTTTATCTTTGCCATAGTCTCCACTCATTATTAATATATATTTTATTAATGTATTTGTTGTTTTAACTACAATAGTAATATTCAAAAATATATATCAAAAATACATTTATATGCCTATTTGATGATATTTCAACACATGATTTTTAATAATGCCAAATTACCCCGAGCTTTTATTATCAGCGCCAACTTTGATCAGAGAATTTCAGATATTTAAACTTTATTGCAATTAGAACAAGAAGTCCAAACCAGGACTAATGCAGGCTGGTTTCCCAAAGTTGACGTTCCGAATTTATTACTTATATTGACAAGAAAAGTGTTAGTGATTCCAAGGAATTCTCTGGAAATCAAATTAATAGAGCATTATCAGGTTAAAAATATTAATAGCAATGTCAAATTTTCTTTCTCACGTATTTTCCATATATTTCATTTGATAAATGTTACTGTTTATACACGGATATGTGTGAATCATCTGTTCATTGCTGAAGGGTAGTCAAGTGGAATAGAAAATAACAGATTTGTTCACTCATCTATGCTCAAGCCGAGTTAGGAAATAATCGTCTCCATGGCAACAAACCGATAAAATGCGATTTATAACGTAAAAACTCTGTTTTAGTAATAATTCAATAAATTACGATAAATTATCAAAATTCGGAGTTAATATTTGGAATCTAAATTCTTTTCCCCTTAGAACAGTACAAACCTCACTCCGATATCACAATTTTAAGATATTTTAAAGTATTAAAGAAAACATCCCTGTACGATGGATTTGATACTTCAATCTTTGCCAAAAGAAATATAGCCTGAAGGTGGGCCCTGGCAGCACAAGCCTCATACCAACAAGTTTCATGAAAATCTGCCCATTGATGCAAAAGTTGTTAATAGGGGACACACACAGATAGGACCATTTCATTAGGCTGTTTCCTTTAGAAACCAGCCCAATAGAAATGAGTTTTTCACAAAAAATACAATATCATCACATTTAATACAACATAAATACCACGAAATTCTTCATGCTTTTTTAGGTTATTGGTATTTCGTTCCAGTTCAAGTATTTTTTCAGGTAATTACCATGCATGATTTAAATTAGAAGTTTGGTATTCAACAACTCAACGTCGCCTCCATTAAAATATATAGTCAGACCCCTATTTACCACCTCTCCCCATATAGTGCCACTCCTGCTTACCGCCCATGAATCGTCGTGAACAAAACTTCCATCTTATGATTGAATAGAGCTAGCATATACCTCGATTTATCGCCACCGCCGCTTTAGCGTCAAAGGCAGTGATGGACAAACGGTGGCGCTAAATCGGGGTCTGACCGTAATTAAATGTCTTAGGATATCGGCGTGAACCTAAAGAAAACCTATCTATAATAGAGAGATCTAATAAGCCTTTAGTGAAGCTCGCTGATGATATTTTCCGGCGTCGGTATATTTTCATGTCAAAATCTGGTTGATATGCAAATTGCAAGTCTATTAATCGCTATTAGGCCTCGGAGCGGAAAGTGCGATCGCGATGCGCACCAGTGAGGAAGCGAAATCTGCAGACGAGGAGAGACTTCCCTCTCGAAACGATCAAACCCCGTCACACTCCCTCAATCTCCGCCGGTACCACACGCGTAGTAAATGAGGCGAGAATCCGCCCCTGGCCGCATCCCCTCCACCCATCTTATTGCCCATAAAGAAGAGGTCAAAGGTAGTCCACCACCTCGACATCCGAACATAACCAACCTTCCATCTCCATCGCTCCCCGACCGCTGAACTACGTTATCTCGAGCAAACCTCCTCGCGCGGACCAATGGGGACGTTACGGCGGCCGGGGATGGACTTGGCTTGGACCTTGCTCGGACGACGAGAAGAGCCTTTGCTTCAGCGATGGAAAGTTACAGGGTGATGGAAGATTACGTTATGATAGACAAGACGGAGACGAAACGGGGAACATTAAAAGGCGCACACGAAATGGTCATGTCGAAACGAATGACTTCTCTCGGGAGATTTGATCCCGAGATTTATCATATTAATATTTTATCGTGCGTTTATCGGCAGCTCGGACACGGAACTATGCAACGGCAAAAAATGATGAAAAAGCGAGAGGACGGTTTCCATGCACCGACTCGGCATAGAGGGACAGACACGCTACATATCAACCCTAAATGTTTGAAAACGATTGAAAAATGAATAATAATAATAATAATAAGCAAAAAAGATCGTTGAAAAAAACTTCCTTGAATCTTGTTTTTTTTATAAAAACAGTTGCATAAATACTACATCCGTTAGGTACTGCAATTACATTAATCGCACTGGACTCGGACACTATCTTGTAAATATTATTAATCAAAGAAGGTTTTCACTTCGTAGAACGACATTACACGAATGAAATGAAACCCATTACTTAAAATTACACTTCGATTTATAATCGCGACCGGTTTCACGTAACGGTAAGTAGACTGATGATGCGAAAATGGGTCGCGGATATAAATTGAAGTGTAATTTTAAATAATGGGTTTCATTTCATTCGTACCAAGCAAATGTGGGAGGTACAGCACACGTTTTGTTTTAAAATCAGCAGGTCGGAAACCCATTGGTTTAAAAAATGAAGAATTCATTATATATCGACGCTACGCGCTAGTCACCACCAACTCTCATCCTATTTATTGCCGAAAAATAAATGAAAAATATTACTAATTATAAGAGCAATGAAAAATTACTCAGCCTACTACCTAAAAATAATGGCACTACAAACGTTGACGGAACAACAGTGTAAAAGGTGCTTTTTACCAAAACAATAAATATAACTGAAAACAACTGAGGAACTACTAAACTCATGATTAAGATATAAAAAACTAGCCAAAAAAGTTTTTGGAAACCGGTGGATTTACCTTGACCACAATTTTATTCCGGATATGAGGCGAGCTACATAATTCATTTTTGGAATTAAATTGCACACGGAGAAAACAACGGATTACTAAACTAAAGCTCCAGCTACACGCGTAAATGATCACGAATTTAACAATATTTTTAGATTCGTATGTCACAAAGGCTCCATCGAATAACACGAAGTAGTCATTCGGTCGATTTCCCTTGAATTTTGAAGACCCATCTCACAATCACGTGATACGAGGATTATCGAAGTCAGCCCACATCTGCCAAAGATCATAAAGGAAGCACTAGGAGGAGGGGGACATGGACATGAGTCGGCAAACCATAAACCGAAGCAATCGGTGGAAATTAGAATGTCACGTGGAAGGGATTGCGGATCGGCAAGTCACCCAACGCACAGTGGGACCAAATCCGAAAAAGGGGACCCATGTATATGCATATATTACAATACTGAAAGTAAGCGAGTAAATGCCGGAAATTTCTGAATTATTAATTTGAATAATACCTGTCGTATATAGAGCGAGTTTTCCATTCAGTCTCTATATATCATGCTAACATCTTCTAGGACACAACGAACAAAACGTTCGAGCTTCCGAATCCTCTTTATAACCGAGTTATACCGTGTGTAATTTTCTATAGTTCATTTATTTAAACTATTTCAGGAAGGGCTTTTCCAGGACTTATATAATGGACAAAATATCGATAACAAAGACGATCACGTACAACCATTCTGTCGGCAGGATTCGAACCCGCGAGCATTGGGAGCCAGACACGCTAACCACCCCTCTACCAAAACCGGCAATAATATTTTTAACAGGACAAAAAGAGAACCCAGCTTATTATTTTTTGCGGTTAATTTTTTCATTATTACTACTTGCCATTTACTTGCTTTACTCATAGACTCGACTATGTACACGCAAACTCCCATTAATATTTTACGAAACGGGGAAAAATTATTTTCGCGGCAGTAAGGAAATGCGAAGGAAAATGAGGCAGATCCCGGTCTTACCGAGAGTGAAGTACAGAGGGAACGGAAGAAATAGTAACCGTTTCATATCCTTTCCACCTGCCTCCTTCCCTTCACCACTTCCATCATACGGCGACGTCGCTCCATAAAAAATGGCTCCGTCTGAATGATCGCCTCTTCACTTGACACCCTCTAACGCCACGCGGCCAAAACCCAACCCCGAATAATCGAAGCATAATGGAAGAAGGTTGGGTGGGGGTTTAATACCACGGCAGGTGATAGCGGGGTGGGATTGACCCCGACCAGTTTTTCTACGTCTAGACTTACTTGTTGGAACACTTTGAGTCGATCCAAAGGTGCGGTGCAGGTACGGGATACGCCTCCGGCGATGCCACCTGCTACCAGAGTTCGCCACCACATACCAGAATGCATTTCAGCCGATGTGAAATCATCTGGTACGTTCATATCCTCCCCGATGTCGAGATGCTGAAGAGGAAGAGTGGAGCGGGTGAAACGACACTTCATAGTACTTCGACCGTTATTACACCCTCCGTACCATCTTAAACATTTAACTACTGCAGTGAAATTACGAACACGTATCTGCGGTGCGGTCTTCCAGACCGCCACTGTTTATTAATTTATTATGATTATTTCAATATCTACATCTACAATTTGGTTCTCCACGTTAAATAATGCCATGGGTTAAGTAATAAAAAAATTATATTCACTTTGTTTGTAAAATATAAACTAGGCGGTAATTTGACACTATAATTTAGGCGGTCTCTCGCAGACAGCATCTATATAGTTAAAGGTTAAAACGTTTTCGTCAAAAAATTACGAAAATCGATGGAACGTTTTTAGACCATTCATGGATGAATAAAGCGGAATATATTCTTGAATGTGCCTAATTTATATGCCGCGAGAAATAACGCTAGTCCAAAAAATTTCTATATTCATCACATTCTAATACGTTAAAAATCAAATTCTACCATGGCTTTCCACAAATTAAATTCATAGATATATTTAACGAAATATTAATATCATTGAGCGCACGGTATCTGGTCAAAATATACATTTTTAAGCCATTCATTTAGGATACAAACACCCGGGACCGGCTATTTACAAGAACAAATTGGTCAAAGCCTCTCAACTGCCTCATCTTCTCCGGGGGGAAACCAAAACGAAGTCATTTATTTTTTAAGGCTGGACACTGAATCGTCTTCCCCTGGCGTGACGTCACTTTCATTACTAAGGCAAGAGAATTGGCGGCTGAATGAAGAGCACTCAGTTCGTTTTCTATTTACGAGAGTTAGCGGTAAACAGCACACGGCCTATCTACATCTACAAGTTACCCTGCAATTCACCTAGCGGACAAGATGGAGTTGGAAGAGTCTGGCAACTAGATGGGAACTCTGCGCCACAAAAAATCTGGCGACGATACAGCTTCAATCACTCACTTGCATGGGCTATTATTACCTACGAGGTTTAGGGGGAAGTATAACTCAAAACAACTAAGTTCTGGAGCCTAGTAAAAAGTTTGGGGATATTATTTACACTATTATACGTAAGATACTCTCTTCTTTAACCTTACACATGCCAGCCGACATAATTTTTATATAGAGATCACAATAAAATTGGAAAACATTGCGCCAAGATAGGTTTTATGGCAACATGGCATCCTGAATTTTTCCAGCCCTGATCATTGAGCTGACATCGTTCTGTTTGCTAACGATCAAACGGGATAGCTACGCAAACTTATATAACTTAGAATAATAAATAACTGATTTTATCACATTTTCCGGTAGGAATAGGTGGTTTCAAAATAACGATAAGTGAGCTAAGTTACCCTATTAAGGCGATATGTAAGTACAAAAACAGGGAGAGAAAGCCAACCAGCACAATACTGTCAAAATATATTACTATTAATATTATTTACGTTATGGTACGAAAGATTCTATCTTCTTTAACCTTATTACACTTGCAACCGGCATTATATTTATACAGAGTTCACAATACATTGCAAAAAATAGCGCCAAGATGGATCTTATGGCGACATGTCATCTTGAATTTTTCCAGCCCTGATCATTAACCTGACTTCGCTTTGTTTGCTAACGATCAAACGGGATAGCTACGCTAAATTAACTAACTTAGAATAATAAAGAACTGATTTTATCACGCTTTCCGAGCAGTTGGTCCCAATTATAGAACCCAATGATTGAACATTGCACTTAGAACACCCATTTATTTATATCATATTTCCATTTATTTATACGTGATTATCAACAGAAAGAAACTTACTTGTCCATCTGGAGGTTTTCGTCTGCAGTACGTAGCCAGAGTAGTTAACTGGCGCGCAAAATTCAATAAAATTCGCATCCTGAAAACACGAAACTCACGTAGACATTCAACTCGGCGTTGCTAAGGAATTTTAATGTACACGGTCGTCAAGGCGTGCAACAATGCACTTCCACCAATATAGCCGACGAAGTACATATGTATACCTATATCACCCCCTTTATATTGCTAAAAATCTTGTCGCGAAAAGATTCTTTGTGGAACAGAGAATCAATCCTTAAATGATATTTTGAGTCAAGGGAAAATAACGTTTTACTTTCGGTCGCCAACCATCCAAGTTCAGAGATTCTCAGAGCTTCCTTTCGGTCCTCTTTTTCACAAACGGGTTTCCTCATACGCACTTCACCTTTGGTCGGTTGTTTTTAAAAACAATTTCTGCGCGATTTCAGGGAATTTTATGAATATTATCTATTGGGAAACTTTGGATGGGAGCCGAAATTGTTATGAATTCTAATCATTGCATTTGCACGCGTATCAGTCATTAAACCAATGAAACATTTGACAGGTTGATTTTTCTGTTGACAATATATTTTAAAAATCTGGAGCAACAAATTACACCAATAATCCTATAAATACGAGGGTATAAGGATTAAAAGAAAAATAGTGGGCGGGAGATAATTTTCTAAGGACAAGTCTGAAAGTGCGTCTTTTGGAGTTAGACGACGTTGCGTTTCAACGATTCCATTCTGCAATATCTTGCAGATTCTTCACATAAGTGGGTAATTTACACCATTTATGGGCTTTTGATTTAATAAGAGAGAGAGAGAGAAGCAATGTTGGATGTGGCTAATTTGCGAAATTTTTCGTCAAGCAGTTTATCAATTAACTGGTTGGTATATCCATTTTTGTTGGATATATATTTAATGATCTCCAATTCTTTGTTAAAATCAGAGCTGGATATGGGAATGTTTACTGAACGGTGTAGCATGGCATGATAAACTGCAAGTTTGTGAGATAATGGGTGGGAGAAATCAGCAGGAATTACTTGATATGTATATGTAGGTTTTCTGTATATTTCAAAATGATGCTTATTATTATGAATTGTGATGCTTAGGTCAAAAACGTTTAATTTTTTGTGAATTGAGTTTAAAAATATAAGATAGGAATTTAAATGTCGATGGCTCACGGTCCAACAGCATAGAACATCATCGACGTATCTGAACCAATAAAAGATATGTTTTATAGAATGGTTATTGGAATTAAATTATATTGATTCTAAATCATCCATAAAAATGTCTGACAGTAGGGGGGAGATAGAGGAGAGCCCATTGCTAAACCTTCTTTTTGCTGATAAAATTTTCGATGATGACTGGTAGAGCGCTGCACAGTAGCATTCAAGTCAACCGTAGTTGACATTCCGCATTTCCACATAATGAAAAACCAAAGCCAAGATGGCGCTTCTCATAGCGACATCAGTTGATCATTTAAAATTTGAAATTCATTTTTTTAATTACGAGAAATACGGTACCTGAATTATACAAAATAATTTCTATTGCAATATAATAAAACGCTAATTTTTCTTATTTGAAAATTAATTATAAAAAAATGAATATTTTCTAAAAACAGAAGTGACACCTATTTTACGTGGAAGAAACTATCGATATTTCGTATTTACAAATACCAATAAAGATAATCGATATTGCGCTCTATATTCCAATCAAAACTTTATTCTTGATTAATTGTATAATTTGTATGTATATTTTAAGATATTCTTTAGATATTTAGCGCTAGATGTAGCACGAATATGAAACTTCTTTCGTAAATGAGCAGATCGTACTTCAAAAGAGTGTTAATCTTGCATGGATTATTTAACAACTTCATAAAATGGAACCATTATTAACGTTAGTAAGAGGGACTACTCCTGAATCTTCGATAACTGCCAGCATTTACTTGAATCAAGAATCATCGTCTATGTGATGGATCGCAAATTTATTTTTAGGAATGAACCATATTAATATGAGCTATTGCTATGATGTGCCGAAATAGCAATCTAAATCGTTTTCTTATCACAATCGTAATGAAATATTACATAACATCAATTATTTATTTTTAAGGCCTGCTTTAGCTTCATAAAATCTTTGGGCATTTTCAAAACTGGAGGAACTTTGAGGTATAATGAACCGATTCGCTACATTGCGAGATTATTAAACTTCCGAACGAGGCTAATATTTACGTGAAGTCCATTTCATCCAAAATGCGACGATCTGAATTAGAATTCCGTTTAACTCAGCTGAATATTCTCCAAATTTCATTATTAATCGATAATGCTATACGTTTTAATTTAAAGCAAGGTTTAAAAATCTCACGTTCACCTGCCAAACGACAAATACTGTGGAATTTCCGTGTCGAAAGTCTATAGGAATGGGATATTTTCTATACGTACCGAAAACTGTGGGCTTAGTTGTCTATCGGAATACAACTATTGCCCAGTTTCATCATCCTGGCCAGTAATAAGGAGTTAAGTTTATGCATTCTTTTTCAGCTATGTGATTATTTTCCAACGAGCGACAAATAGAATAAACAAGAACATCGGGTGGGAAAAAAGGAATTTCGGAGGAAAAGGTAACAGCTGGGAGGGAAGGATTCGGCCACGGTGGGTCTGTTAAGGGCAGGTTACACGTGCCGCTAAGTCATACGTTATTGGGAAGCCCTCCTGGTCCAATTGGAATACGAAAAAATGAGTGCAGCATTGACGTCCAGCCGCGTTGTTCGGTGGGCATCGGACGCAAGCGAAAGCAGTTCAATGCGATAGGTGTCCTTACGTTTGCATATTCAACTCGAGCCACAACTCGGAGAGATTCAGATACTCCCTCATTTTAAATATTATGACTTAAAACTTTTTAATTGATAATCGCCATTTGTCGCAAATTCTCGTGGGATATGCATATTCGTAATCCTTTAAATGCACTCGTAAAGAACTAGCTTTCATCGGAAGTGATGCTAAATAGTGGCGAAAATACGGAAGAAGCGTATGAACGTTCTTTGATTTTGCAAAGCGTCAGTTCTTTATTAAAGGATTGGGAGGGTACCTATGTGAATTTGTATGATGCCTCTAGGATCGTATGCAATATAATGATTAGCGCCCGGGGATAAAATGTCTATTACGATAATGCAATGGAAACCCCTAAAACCCTGTAGGGCGATTAATAATCCAAGAAAGTGGGCGGGAGAAACTCCGACATATTGCAAGGTCGCAACTTCATGATAGCTAAAGGTGACACTATGGGAATAATGTTAACGCCCACGCATATCGAAAGACACAACCACGATAATAAAATGCGTGTCATCACATCGAGTGCTGCTGAGGGCAGAGGAGATACACGATCGGGCTCGTGTAATTTTTTGTTTGTTCAGGGAGGCCATTGTTAAAACCATAAACGAAATCCATTTTAATACTTATTAAAATATTTGATACTAGGGAGTTGCGAATTTTCCATTCCATGCTCACATAATGCTGACGAATCACACCTAATAATCGACATTCATTTGACCTAATGAAAATCTGTCGTTCATTTCTACCTCCACCCAATATCTTACATATAGCGTCACTATTTTCAATTAATTAGAAGCGCACCCCTAAGTTATATTTTTCGAAGAATTATTGGGGATCATAATATGAAACTGAAATTAATTACCTTGCATGCCGAAATGCAGACGTCTCCAAGATGAGGAGGTAAGCACTCAGTCAGGCAGCGTTTAGGGCATTGAGGGGTGTTTTAGAAGGAAAGGAAAATAGAGGGAGAGGTAATGGTCAAATAATGCGTGCGTACGTGCGAGTACGACAGCCGCAAACCTTCTAGGAAATTTCTGGTAAGAGAAGAATGTATTTTCTTGAAGTTTGAAGGTAAATATGTCCTATTGAGAGAACTTGGATATTAAACAAGTAGTTCTGGAAAGCCCTAATACGCCTTCTTTCCTTTCAATACAATTTTAATATATCACAAGTAGGGGTTATATATGTTTTTCCGTGGTACAGCAGTGCTTTTCGTCACCTCGCCCTACAAACGAAATTTCTTTGAAATCCGTTCTGCCAATACCTTCCAAATTCATAGTTACAGAAACATTCTAACCTTGATATCATGGTAGCCCTGTTTAATCGACCCGGTTGAAATACGACATTTTGTTTATTTATTATGTTATGTTATGTTTATATTAAAAGTATTAAATTTGGTTCAAATTGATGAGAATAGTTAAACACAAATACTTGTAAAAATAATATTTTATCCGTTGTATTGTGGCAGCCTTGCTTTCCATATCTACAGTAAACATCTTGAAATTGCTATTTTATATTGCACCCCTGCTTCATACAAACCTTTGTCAAAATCGGTTTACCTAATTCCTTCCAAATTCATAATTGCCGAAAAGATTAAGTTGGTGGAATACGTCCCTCCGATAACCAGGAAAAGTTGCGAAAAGTAGGTAGGTGTTTCGGATACAAAGCAGCCTTCGTCATTGGCGATTCATCTACCATCTATCATTACTTACTTCTCCATACCATTGAGTTGACTTGTCACATTCTCACGTTTTGCATCAATGTTACCACACGAAAATGAAAATTTTAACAATTAAAAATTATTTTAAGACAATATCATTTACCAAACAATGAAAATGATCTTATTCACAAATCTCTCTCGCAGAATACCTAATTGTTTTATCGAAGATCATTTTACACTTTTCTTTGAATAAATTGTTAAAAACACTGCCGTATGCGAGCAGAAGTATCTTAGGCAGTCATCGCAGATATTATTTTCAGTTTGTAATATTATTTATATGAAACGTGATGGTTTCTGAAGCAGGAAGGCCGAATGCCGTAGAGATGTAGGGCTGCACGCTAAAATTCAAAGAATATGAATGACAGGTACAAAGAGACGTCGATTCCCATATTGTACGGAAAAGTAAATCATAATTTCACCGAGAATCAGGATGTTACTCGAGGTTAATGCCATAATTGGTCCGAGTTGCTGTCAAGATTATGTTTCCCGCGTCATGATGCCGTTACGCTAATTGTTCCTCCATCTCTCATCTATAATACCAGGGGATCCGCGGGATGTTTGGCCTCGCTCAAGCCGCCTTGGGCTGGTGGGGGGAATCACGTAGGTAGGTGTTTCGGATACAAAGCAGCATTCATCATTGGCGATTCATCTGCCATCTATCACGTTCAATATTATTATCGTCTTCGTAGTTCTCCTACAGTGTGGATGTAAAATTTGATTGGAATTGAAAGCGCTGCCCTGGGAAATAAAATATGAATGAAAGAAATGTAATTTCAAGAATCGCACGAAATACCGGACTAATGGCAAATGAACCTGAGCCTTGTCTCCTCGTTGAGACAAAAGTTATAGCAGGACAGACAAACGGATAATCAAGCAAACAGACCAAGTGCACAGGGATTCAACATATGAGACCGCGCCAACGCAAATTGCGTGCCTCTGGGGTACATTTTAGGGAAATTTTTATTAGGCGTTTTCTTCGTTGTTTGATGTTTTCTGTGTGTCCGCTAAATTTCGTTTTGATTGGATAAGACTTAAAAATTAGCTCAGGAACTATAAGTGTGGTGTTCTAGAAAAACTATTGGCAGTCGTCTCTTAAGTTATATGAACATGCACACGAAATTTTGCGAAAATAAAAAAATCGAGATAGCAGTTATCGTAGAACAGACAATGACGATTCATATGCTACAAGAATTTTATTTTAATTTTACAGGGTACTAACTAGAAACTGATGACAATATCAGAGATTCTGATTTTATTGTAAACGTTTACCTACTATGGGCTACATAAACGTTTTATTTTTCATGAATTAAACGCGTTCAAAAAGATTTGATTTACAAAATTTAACCCACCATAGATACATCTCTCCTGGAATCTGGTAGAACTTGTTCGGGAGCCCAGAATCTTTGTAATGATGTAATTTTCAGCTTTACTAATGTTTTTACCTTATATTAAGTTGAGATTTTGGTAGAATCTAATTCAATGAAACGATACTTAATGCATAAATCTCCTCTTTATACAGAACCATGTTGGTTACCAAATCTGACGGGCCAGTGACGGGTCGCCTGATTTTTATTACAATTTAAACCAATCTAGAAACATTCACCATTGTTTTAGATTTCTTTTCAAAAGTAAATGAGGTTGGCGGAGAAATAAGCAGTGCATCATGTCAAGGCGGAAATTTCAGTATACACCAATTTTAATTACTCACCTAAAGATTTCAATGCCTTTTTCTGTCAAAATCAGACCTTTTGGAGACTGCTAGAGTAGTTCAAAATACAAATTCAAATTACATAAATGAAGCACGGCTTTTGAAGTAATGCTATTTTTACGAATTTGTTAAAACAAAATTAAGGTTAAACATTCATATATTTTGTAAATGATAAATAAACCAAATTTTATGGTCCTCATTAGCTTTTTTTAACCTCCAGAATATCTCGCTATTAACTTCCGGAATCAACAATTTACAAGATGGCAACTGTAAATTTAACAATAAAATAAATATTAAATATCATTATATGTTTCCCAATAATTAAATAAAATAGTTTCATTGCTCACACCCGGTTTTTTGACCTAGATAAAATTCTCCCGGTTTCTCCCGAAATTTGCTATTCATTCGGTGGAAATCTCTCGGAATCAACTACTCATGAGGTGGCAACCCTAGTTTCCTGTTTCTAGGAGCAAATTTTCAAGACGTCTCTTGTGTGAAGAGAAAATATTATCTGTAGTTGTATGAATTTCAGAAATCAGGGACGTGAATTCCATAGGAGTAAAATGAGCATCAACCGACTTGAATCAGCACATCTGAGAAAATATCAAAAAATGAAATTTAATAACAGCGGAAGAATGAAATGCGAGATATAAAAGGAAATAAGGAGGAAGGGACTCACCCAGGGTTGCCACCTTATGAGTAGTTGATTCCGGGAGATTTCCTTTTCATGAGTAGAAAATTCCGGGAGAATCCGGGAGTATTTTCTCTAGGTCGAAAAACAACTAAAGTGACCAATGAAACTTATTTTATTTAGTTATTAGTAAAATCAATAATGATTATTTAATCTCGTTTTATTTTTAAAGTTAGAGTTGTCACGTTGAAAACGGCTGATTCCGGGCGATATCCATAAGAATAGTTAACGGCGATATCGTTTGTAGGTTAAAAAACACCTAATGAGAACATAGAATAATTGTATTTTTTATTTAGAAAATATATTAATATATAACGTCAGTTTTGTTTTATTATATGAAATATAATAAATAAATCTTAAAAATAGCATTACTTCAGTAGTAATATTTCATTTGAATTTGTTATTCGAACAACATCGAGCAGTCTCCAAAAGATCTGGTTTTGATAGTAAAAGGGCATGGATATCTTTAAAAGAGTATTTAAAATTGGTTCATACGTGAATTTCAGTCTTGACATGGTCCACATTTAATTTGCTTCGAACTTCACAGCACAATTCGTTAATAGCATTGAACAACGGTCACAAGCTGCGGTGGATACTGAAGCTTAAAACACAAGCGTTACACTATTATTTAATACTCCGTCATCTCCATTTACTTTTGAAATGAAATCTAAAACAATATTGAATGTATAATAATTGGTTTAAATAAAAATCAGACGAACCTTTATTGGCACGTTAGCGTGGTAACCAACATGCTCCTGTATAAAGAGCATATTTGTACATTATTTATTGGCATCAATGGATAGGATTCTATCAAAATCTCAAATTAGTACTAGGTAAATTCAATTTCGAAGATTTTGGGCTGCCGGAAAAGTTCTACCAGATTCCGGGAGAAATGTATCTAAGATTGGTTAATTCCGGGAGACTCCCAGAATTCCGGAAGAGGTGGAACCCCAGACTCAGCGCCTCAGTGCCACTCGGGACGAATGTGGCGCCAAGTGTTAGTTAAACCTTTCTCTCAGATAACTGTACTAAATACTTTTTCAACGTTTAGGAGAAATTGGTTGAGCTACACGAACGAATCGATTTCGAATAAAGGAGTAAATTATGGAACTGTTTTAATATAATTAATTACGTGAGTCGGTCCAGTAGTGTGACGTTGCTCGCGATACAGCGTCTGGTTAGGTCTCACGCATGGCTTCGACTTTAGTGATCGGTATTTGTAAGTTTCATTTTCCGGCAGCCCGCGGACCACCTGAAAGACACTCGAGGCCCACCAGTGGTCCGCGGAGCACACTTTGAGAACCGCTGCGTTAAAGTAGCTGTATTCAAACATTACAAAGCCGAGGACCCTCAACGACGAGAACTATCTTCGCCCCTAATTCTGTACCATCAATTTACCGCATAAAAACAATAACAATACCTACTGGACATACAATTGCAATTGCAATTTTCTCGTTCGGCGGCGTTTGTTGTTGTATGACAAAATTTGAAAAATGCCCAAGGTGAAAGCACGTTAACCCGTAACCACAGGCATCGGTCTCTCAGACCACACGAAAAATTTCAATAGTCTATTTTATGGTCCATGGATCATTTAGGCCTTAGAGGTTTTGTTTAGCTTTGTATCCTGGAGGTGGCTTTGTTTACTTCACGGTAGTTGCCTTCTAGCTTTGGAGCTGTGCGTACTAGAGCGGGTTTAGTTTCGTTGCCGGTCTGAAAAACCGCTTGCCTGTGTCCACGTAATTTTTTTCGGGACAGTTCTTTCACACGGTTTCGGAAATTTCCTACGACATGTTGCAGTTATACCGTCCTGGACCGTCGCACGTCCAAAAATGAAAACCAAAACTGCCTTCCAATGTTTAATTTGTAGCAGCTCAATATATTTGAAATGTTCAGCACCCGCTTGAGGAGAGAGAGCGTGAGAGGGGGAGGGGAGGGCGTTGAAAAGGGAGTGGGATGGGAAGGGGGGGTTAAGGGGAGAGGAAGGGGAGTGGGAGGAGAGGGTGGGAGAGTGGAGGGAGAGGAAGAGGGAGAAGGGGAGAGAGCGGGGTAGAGGGGGAGAGAGATAGAGACAGAAAAAAACCAAATGTACTAAATATTGAAAATAATTATGTGCGGTTAAGTATTTTATAGCGAAATTTATTTCTTTGTCTAACAATTTCTATTCACCCAAAACCATTTTTACACTCCGTACCACTCAATCATGTTAATTTAATATTTATTGCTTAATTTTTAGTGCATATAATAGTTGGTGTCATTAATTTGACTTTTCAAGATATTTCTAAAGGCTAAAGACTACTTAAAAAAGTTGTCCAGTATTGGAAAGTACCAGAACTTGGGTGACATTCGTGGTACCGCAAACAGCAACCAAGTTTTGAGAAGAGGATAAGTGAACACGAATTATATTTTGAATGGCTGTCACCCATTTGCTACTTCACGAAACATCTCTTGGAAAACGCTCATAACAGTACTTTTTACCATATGTTAACGACTTTTTATGCCAAAGGCAATAGATTTTTTTCTGGAACAATCAAAATTTATTCATTTTTTCCTCACTATCGAGTTTGTATTAAAAAGAATTCTCCAATCCATTCCGAAAACACCATTGAAAGAATTCCTTTTGGTGACTTTATGGCGAGATATTTTCTATTTTCCTCCTCCTCTCTCCACCATACCTCTTTCCCATCTGTCTTTTTGTTTGATTTGTCATTCTTAACCGCCCCACTTCAGCCGTCCTCGGCTGAGGGGTGGTCAGCGTGTCTGGCTCCCAATGTTAAAGTCGCCCGAGTAAAATAGTAAAAGGTGCTTGCATACTCACCTTGAAAAAACATTCATTTTTTAGAGACACATTTCGTCATTGGAAATATATTTTTAATTCTAAAGATTTCACCTCTTAACCGATTTTCATTCTTTCCTTGTGTAACTATAATGTAGTAAACCAATCCCTAAATTTTGCAATTTCAAGAATATTATACTTTTTTCACAGTAGGATACTAAAACCACACATTTTTGCCAAATTTTAAAGTTGTACCCAATCTAGTAGAGAAATAATGTTTATCTATTTGTTTAAATTTTAAATAATTATAACGGCCGCATCAACATATTGATGGAGATTTTTATTTGGGTATGTGCACCAAGTTCAAAATAACTTTAAAATTTCCGCTTCAACACGACATTATTTTTTTTTCGCGATTCTCAAATATTAAAACAAATACTACACAACCCATATTCTACACATGAAAATTATCACCACCTGAGGTTACTTGGTTGTCCTTTGTACCTTGATGTGGTAGAAGGGCTTGAGCATTTCAAGGGGCAACATTTTGTCGTTGTCAAAGAGAGGATAACAAGGTAGGAAATTTAACACCACATTTGAACAAATACAAAGTCTCAAAATTAAAACACAAATTTATTAGTGTAATATTGTAAACACTGGAAACTGTATTGGGTACTCAGTTTCAGCCAGAAGTTACAAGATAAAAATATTGATGATACATTGGTCATTGATTCACAACAATTATATGCAGGCAATTAACAATGTAATGCTTATTGTAAAAGAGCTTGTTGGAATGACTTGAAAGTAGATTTAAATGCAACCTTAAAAGGCATTGATGTATAATATTGTACAATTAAGACATGCGATTAAATAAGATTTTATCTTTTGTGTATAACAGCTTGTAACTTGTTTAATCTATGTGAAAATCCTTCTTTTCTTCGGGTTGACGTTTCTGTTTAATTAAGGTTAAAATTTAATTTTGTGAAATGCACAAAAGATATTTAGATGCTTAAGCATTGACAGTATATGGAATATAGTGGAGTACATTATAATTCTTAACTAAAATTACACTTAGTCAAGGAACACACAACAATCAATGCTAAGTGTTCTATCTGTTCTTTTTTGAGAATTTCACAATAATGAAAATTATGTGTGTTATTAAATACCCTCGACCATCCTATACTGCCAGAAGGCTCAAATAAATGTAACTGTTGCTTGACATCACAGCTTTTGGGAGTTCATTAACCACTTTCCTGGTATCATTTACCCACTTTTGGTTATTCATGAAGGGATAATTTATATATGCGGAGATATTAATTTAATAAAAATAAATAAATGCACTAGTTAATGCATCAGAATATGCTGAAATCTTTTCAACACAACCTACTCATAAGTAGATGCATGTAGAAGGTGAATGTTTTTTATTAGATAGTTATAACAATGTCGACTACTGCTTGGCACGACATTCAAGATTCAGCCATCAGATAATTTGCGTAATACTTTAAAACTGTAAAAAATCAGCCTGAGCTCTTAGATAATACAAAAAAACTATATAGTATATAAAAAATAAATAGACAGGTATTATACAGAAGATTTTGAAATAAAGACGATGTTTTTCACTAAAGAGCCTATCAAAATCACATCCACACAAAATAATTATGTTGTCAGCAAAGATGACCAAAAATGCTAAAACACTCAAAATTGCTTCAGTCATAATTAACAGGCTAAAGCCTTTTTCTTGTATGAAGAAATTATACAAATGATTTTCTTTCTGTTTACCAACAGAATACTTATGTATGCTGGTGGAGGTTTTCGGGTTTCGATGCGTTGGCGGCATTTCTGGCTCTAGACGTTTCGCAGACATTGCAGTCTGCATCTTGAGGAGACGAAGTGAGATCAGATGGTAGGGATCTGCTTTTATATCCACTCGGCCTTCCTAGTTTAACCGTTGTCCATCGCTGATTGGATCATTCGAGTTGCTATCCTTTTCTCTTTGGTGGTTGCTCCAACGTATTTTCTTCCCTTTCACGTTTCCGTTGGAAGAGTCGCTTCCATGTTGCGCTGATGTGCAAACCGTCGTCCCGGTTTAAAGTGACTGGATGTTTTTCGATTTCCATAGCTTCGCGAATTAACCTCGGAAAATATCGATCTTCTTTCGCGAGCAATTTCGTTTCCCCGAGCCTGTTTTTATGTACCGGGCCGCATGTGAAGTGCTCCGCTATGGCCGACTCCGTCCAATTCTTGTTCATCATGGCCCGATTATGTTCGTCTAAGCGCCAGCGAATGGATCGTCCCGTTTGTCCTACATATACGTGTCCGCAGCTGCATGGAATCCTGTTGACTCCTTCAGATGATAGCGGGTGGAGTGCATCTTTCGCAGACGGGAGTTCTTCTTTTATTTTTCTTAGCGTGTTAAAACGGACGACGATATTTTCTTTTCGTAGAACCCTGTCTATGCGTTCTGATGTCCCGGCGATGAAGGGAATTTTTGCGTAGGCTGTGGGCTTTTGTCGTTCCACCGAAGGTTTTTGTTTCGGTTTTATGTTCCGCCGGATGAAGGGGTGACTGTAGCCATTATTCATAAGTGCCCTTCTTATATGCTCTTCTTCGTCTTTTAGCGACTCGGGATCGGAGACCGTGTTTGCTCGGTGCATCAGGGTCTTGATTATTGATGCCTTCTGCTGAGGATGGTGATGAGAGGCAGCATGCAGGTAACGGTCAGTGTGCGTTTTTTCCGAAATACGCTGTGTCCAAGGCTTCCGTCAGGTCTCTTCTTCACCATGACGTCGAGAAATGGTAGGGTGCCGTTCTCTTCGACTTCCATGGTGAACTGGATGGCTGGGTGGACTTGGTTGAGTTGACGGTGGAACTCATGAAGTTTATTTATCCCATGGGGCCAAATGACTAATGTGTCATTCACGCAAAGACTAGTACCCCTACGGAAAGACCGGAAACTTAACAGAAATTTATCAGATTAAATGGACTTAAATGAAAAAATTGCATATAAGAAATCAAACTTATTACCATATATCACACATTACGAGAGTACAAAGTCATTATCAAATTACATAACAGTGAGGTATTTTTACATAAATATTATACAATCAAGATATAAAAATGAATTATTGTAACAGAATTTTATAACGTTAATACCTTTTATGCATGAAACGTATTTAAAGGAAATTCACGTGGACGACGAAAAACGTCAAACTTTCACGTCATGAATGAATTTGTGGATCAAGCAAAAATCTATTTGTAAAGTGATTTCTTCGCCCCTGGAACACATTCTCTTTCTGTTGCACCTGTAAAAAGAGCGAAAATGAATTTCTAAGAATGTCAATCATTGAACATGCTAAACCTAATGAAATTGATGGAGGAGGCAATGGGCATGCTTCAAATGTTGCAATAAATGTAAAATAAGGCAAATGCGCTTACGGCCCATAAACAATGTTTCTATGATGATCACATTACCATTTGTAAAATTAAACACATCACATTGCACTAGAAAATGTCCACTTTATCTATAATTTATTCCAAGCACAGTTGTATTTGCTGACGTTTACGTGTTCACAGCAGTTACAGTTAGACCATTTAAGATCTATATGTATTCATCATATAATAAGGAAAACATTTGATATAGAGATCTCAATTTCTCGATCGAAAAATATATACATATTTCTAAATGTTTTGAAACAAAGAAGAATTATGTCTAGGATTATAAACAAATGCATAATGAGAAACAAGAAATATTCAAGTTAACAATTTCTGCAAATTCAAAATATTTCAAATTAAAACAATGAGACATCGCTATGGTACACTTATTTCATTCTATTACAAGCACAATTCTATCCTCTGGCATCTCTGTTGCAGTTTAACTTATAAAACTCACTATAATCTACTGATAACCGCGAGAAGTTTTATACAGAAATTTCAGTTACTCAATCTAAAATTACTGCTTATTTTGTGAACTGACACGAACCATATTCACGGCCAGGGCAATGGACGACACAGTTAGGTGAAGTAAGCGAGGCTTAACACCTGAAAATGAGAAATATTTCCTCTCAAAATGCTTCTCGTACACAAACAAAAGAGAGAAATTTCTTTCCTTCCTTCCTAGAAGATATATCCATTGGAGGTATCTGTTAAGAATATATAAAAGCATTCTCACAAAACGAATTTACATAACTATTCGTAGAACTAGTTCGTTAATTTTTTTTTCAAAAATATATGACATTTTTAAGATTTACCTGTTGATTGGACATCAGAACAAAATCATTCCGTCACGTTTTCTTAAACAGTGATGAATGCATATCTACTATATATCTACTTGACAAAATCAGAGTAACTGACAACCTCTCAATAAGCAATGGCCAACTTTTTTCAAGAAAAATGGCCGCTGTTCCGTTACGATACACAAGGAACGTGTGGCGCTGTGGTGATGCGGTAGAGAGAGAGAGAGAGAGAAATAGAGGGAGAAAATGAGAGAGAGAGAGCCGACTGCGACTGCAGCGTCTTTCGCGGACACCTTAGCATGGTGAACTACGTGTAAAAGCTGGGAATCTATTCTCCCATAAGAGTTTCATACCCCTGCATCCACGTAACGCAGCCAGCATGAAGGTTGAGGACCACATGATACTAGCGCCTTAGACTCGAAATGCTCCATATATAGATTGGCTATGACGGGGGAGAGAGGACAGCACATATCTGCTCCCTCCTTCTGGTCGTAAAACTGTCCGTTCCACAGGAAGCAGTTGTTGGTGAGGCAGAATTCTGTTAACTACGGATAGTCTGCCGGCAGTCCATGATGTATAAGCTCCTTCAAGATTTCGATGGAGTCCTTTATAGGAACCTTAGTGAAGAGTGAGGTCACGTCAAAGCTTACTAGAATATCGTTCTCCGATACTTTCATGTCGTTTAGCCTTTCTATGAAATGTGCTGAATTCTTCACGTGCGATTCCGTTCCGCCTACGTACGTCTGTAAGCTGCGTGCGAAGTATTTTGACAGCCGATATGTTGGGGAGCCGATGGCGCTGACGATGTGTCTCAGAGGAACGTCGTTCTTGTGTATTTTTGGTAACCCATACAGTCGTGTAGGCCTGGATGATGACGGCAGTAGGTTACTTTGGTTTTTATATGTATAGAGGGTTTCTTAATCAGCTCTATGTTTTTCCTTTCGGTTTTTATCGTAGTTTCGCCTTTGAGTGTGGAGTAAGTTGGATCGTCCAGCAGATTGCGGATCTTCTCGTCGTAATCCTCCGAGGAGATGATTAAGGTGGCGTTTCCCATATCTGCCGGTAAAATCAAGATGCTTTTGTTGTTTTTCAAAACTTTGCTGGCCTGTCTTTTGGCTGTTGAGATGTTGGAGGATGGTGGTCTTGCTTTACGAATAATATGCGCCACCTTAGATTCAGAATTCAGAATTCAGATTTCGGATGGCCGCTTCCACTCCCAGACAATTTCTTCATTAGGTATTTTGTTGGGAGGAATAGCGATGTTCAGATATTTCGCTAAGACTGATTTTGCTGCATCGGAGAAATTGATGTCCGTTAGGTTGTAAATCATCTAGTCGTGGCTCGGCGTCGGATCTGGATGTTGATTCTTATGGAGATTTTAAAATTTCTTACTCTGCTTATCCTTGAAAGACCACTGGGTTTTGGTTGAGGTGGTGGTGATATGGTCACTTTGTTCTCAGTCTTCGTGAGACATAACGGAGGCGAGCTCTAGGTGGTGATGGTAGAGATTATGAGCGCATTGAAGAAGCGCGTAACTCGTGGAGCGTATGCGTTTACGCAGGAGTGCTTGGCCTGTTGAAAAAGGCGAGTGATGACTAAAGTTTGCACTTCTGTTTGTGAAGACGCTCGAATCTCCTTGAATTCCTCTGGATGTTCTCCCCGTAGAGGGATATCAATTTGAGTTGAAGGCTTTCGCAGCGTTGCTGAATGCCGGTGGAGGTTTTCGGGTTTCGCTGCGTTGGCGGCATTTCTGGCTCTCGACGTTTCGCAGACATTGCAGTCTGCATCTTCAGGAGATGAAATGAGATCCCGTCAGCTGTATGAATTTGCCTAAGTGAGAGCTTTCCACTACTGTGCGGTTAAGCTTTCAGTGGTTGGGCTGGGAGGTAGCAGGATGCTAATTGGACAGGTCCACTCGCTGTATGTAGAATGGCGGCTGTAGCTTCCGATGTCTTTTCTGAGGAATCGTTACTTCATATGCTGAAATGTCCTCTCTAACAAGGATGGCTGTTCCTCCTCCTAGTCTGCCCTCCCTGTCTGTTCGAAAAACCTAGAATCCGGGTGCCGCCCATTTCCAAGATGGCTTAAGGTGTGTTTCGTGTATAAGAGCTACTGTGACGTTGTTTCCCTGGAGGAAAGCTAGCAGTTCAGGTGTTTTTGTTCTTATACCACCGTTGCAGTTCCAGGTGATAAGGACAATTCCGGAGAGCTGGGTGTTCTTATCCATGCATTGTCAGTATTTGACCGGACAGTTGGGCAAGCACTTGTCCAAGGGCCGCGATTTGTTTCTGCAGGACTGACGCTAGGGACTGCAGTGATGTAAGGAGGGAGGTTAGGGCCGAATCCGTTGTCGGGAGGAAAGGTGGATTATCTGTAGTTGGTTCAGGTTGAGGTGGTATCTGTCTGTGGCGAAGGGTGACGTTGGGTTCCTGTATCGTCTCGCCGTTTGTGGCTGCGGGATGCAGGAGTGGTGGGAAGTCCGAATTTTGGTGTGGATGTGCTGCGTTCTTTCTTTTGCTGCCCCAGGCGTTGCCTCTTGGAGCTGGTTCCGGTACATAGGCAGGGGGTGCTTGCTGGGGCTGAGAGGTTTCCAGCGATCCAAACCATTTCCTTGCCTCTCGTTGGTCTTATAGAAGGCGGGGTGTGGGCCTCCACAGTTACAGCATGTGGCAGGACCATCCTCCTTTTTCTTCGGGAAGGTTTTCCCCTGGTGGGGGCCGGCACAGTTATAGCATCGAGGTTCCGCTGTGCAGAACGTTGATGAATGTCCGAAACGATTGCATTGGAAGCACTTCTGTGGTTCTTCATGTCGGTATCGTAGAATGTGGACTCAAGAATTCCCGATGGAAGTCCATCGGAGGAAATCTTTTGGGTCCCATCCTTGGGCTGTGGCGAGGGTTGATACTACGAATGTCCCTAGGGGTGATTTGTAAGCTCGGCGAATCTGACGATTGCGTAAGACTGGAACCTTCATGTCCTCCAGAATTTCCTTGAGATAAGATTCTTCCATTATTGTATAAAGCCCTCTTATGGTAAAGCTAAGGGTTTTTTCCTCTTTGGTTCCCCAGGTGGAGAACTGTGCTTGTTCTTCTCTTAACATAGTCTGCACACTTTTGTGGTCTTCTATATTGGTTAGCTGTAGCCTGGTATAGTGCCTACGTGATGTCACTTGGAAAGAGTGGTCCTTTATGACACTCATGACGGCTGTTATAAATTGTCGGAAGTCTGCCAATTCATATAATAGAATTGCTGGCGGCTTAGGTAGACATGTCTGGGATGGCTCGGCGGGAGGGGAGCTGGAAGCAGGCCCCGGAGTGACGTCTGTATTAGCGTCTCTGAGGAGCGGGTCGTAGCGGTTGTTGGTTTCTACCGTTTAGTGTTGGACGGCAATAGTCTCGGCAGCGGTGAAGTATGGCTTAAATTTCGTCTTCCGCTTCTTCTTTGGCTGTTGAAAGGTGCCCGTGTCAATGGACTTTCTAGCTCGTGTATCAGCATCGAGTGTGCCTCCCTCTTGGATAGGGGCTAGTTGTGAGTTATCGTTGTTGTTTTGGCCCTTGAAAAGGCCTTCGTCAGTTGGTTTCCCTTGGCTTGGTGTGCTGTCAAGAATTACTAGCCGGTCTTTCGAAGTCAGATTTTGGGAGTCAATTTTCCGGTCGTTTGGACCGGCGTCATTCTTAAAATCTTTTCCGAAGAGGATGTGTTTGATATTACTGGGTAATGATGTATCGACGTTCGTCCTAGGAGGAATCGTCCTATGTTGTACCTTTTTTGCCGGCGGTGATCTGAGCAGCGATATTTCGCAGAGCGGGTTTAAAGTTGAGGGGGCTGAAGCCCTTCCCCTCTAGCCTACCAACTGCCACCTGTCCGTATATTCAAAAGAACACGATGTGCGGGTGAGAAGGTGGACCTATGTTAGCCACCCCCCGCTGCAAGAGAGAAATTGTGACCGTGCAAGGTTCCCCCAGGTGCTCCGCTCGCAGCAAGGCGTGCGGTTTACCCCTGAGTAGATCCTGGTCACGCTTAGAAGGCCCTGGTAGGTCTGGGCCACAGCGGATTACAGTACTTCCTCCCCAGGGGGAGTTTTCCAAACACCAGCCAGAGCAACGGAATAGCTAGAGGAGTTCGTTATTGTTGAGTCGCTGACCAAAAGCCGGCGAATGATCGATTGATTGATCGATCAATGTTTTCGATGAGCCGAACGATGAGATCCGATGGTAGGGATCAGCTTTTATATCCGCTCGGTCTTCCTAGTTTAACCGTTGTCCATCGCTGATTGGCTCGTTCGAGTTTCTATCCCTTTCTCTTTGGCGGTTGCTCCAACGTATTTTTCTTCCCTTTCACGTTTCCGTTGGAAGAGTCGCTTCCATGTTGCGCTGATGTGCAAACCGTCGTCCCGGTTGAAATTGAATGGATGTTTTTCGATTTCAATAGCTTCGCGAATTCACCTCGGAAAATATCGATCTTCTTTCGCGAGCAATTGCGTTTCCTCGAGCGTGATTTTATGTCCCGGGCCGGAGGTGAAGTGTTCCGCTATGGCCGACTCCCTCCATTTCTTATTCATCATGGCCCGTTTATGTTCGGCTAAGCGGCAGCGAATGGATCGTCCTGTTTGTCCGACGTATTCGTGTCCGCAGCTGCATGGAATCCTGTAGACTCCTTCAGATGTTAGCGGGTCGAGTGCATCTTTCGCAGACGGAAGTTCTTCTTTTATTTTTCTTAGCGTGTTAAAACGGACGACGATATTTTCTTTTCGTAGAACCCTGGCTATGCGTTCTGATGTCCCGGCGATGAAGGGTATTTTTGCGTAGGCTGTGGGCTTTGGTCGTTCCACCGAAGGTTTCTGTTTCGGTTTTAAGTTCCGCCGGATGAAGGGGCCGCCAACGCAGCGAAACCCGTAACCCTCCACCAGCATTCAGCAACGCTGCGAAAGCCTTCAAGTCAGATAGAATACTTATGAATTTAAACAAAATTTCTTTATATAAATAAAACATCCTTATCAAGTCGTATTCCCTCCTAAGGCCTGTCGACACATTTCATAAACCACATAGCTGATGCCAACTGCAGGGACCACTTTCATGAAGCTGGGCCTGATTCCTCGATAGAGACCAAAGAATCCCTCCCTTGCTATTATCTCACGTATTAATCTCGTCATGGTTTGGGCATGCTCTGGGCTTGTCAGTATATCTGAAAATACAAAAGAAAGTCAACATCATAACGTTGGAAAAGAGAAGAAGCGGAAAGCATATTATGTGACCAAACAAAAGATCACAGAGAATGAATTTGAACTCATGAATTATTATGACATATTTTTTGCAAGGTTATTGACTTTGTAATATATTAACACTTTCTGGTCTGAGTGATTTAAAGAATATCTCATACAAGATTGATGGCATTGCTGACATAGAAGCAATAAAATAATTACGTGTACTTTTTATAAATTTTTATTGGCACATGCAGTTTAACTTATGTGAAAAAATGGGCCGATCATAGGTATACCAATGGCCAAAGGGAAAAAATCAGGGATATCGATATTTGACCGGAAAGGGTTAATTCCCTTGGCGACAAAAAAATACTGGACAAATTAACATTCAAGGAAGCTACTTCAGTCGTGATAACTTCATTCAAAATTAAAATTTTGTAAATGTGGTCTTTCATGATTTCATGAATGTTCTCCATCACTCACCTTGAGCTTGGAGCCTTGTTCTCACCAGAGCAAGCGGATACGATACTATCAGCCCACATGTGCTACTAATCGTCCCACAGCATAAGGGAAGCAAAATCCCTGGATTTTCTGAACCATTTTGCCGGATATAATAATTCTTCAAGGTCTGAAATACAAGATGGGAAAACTTAATATAAATTAAGACTAATTTACTATTTTTAGATTCTAAATTTAAGTAACTAATGCAATCTGGCCAAGCACATTTTAAAAGTTAATGTAGGAATGAGAAAGTTTTTATAATTTGATATAGTTATTAAAGCATTTGGCATTTTTATAAATATGAAGTTGCAGTTTATTTATCAAGAGATCATAATAATACTGCATGATTAAAAGGAGCAATTTATATATTGAATATGAAGTAATTAATCAACTTTTAACTGTTAACTAAGCTCATTACCTAGAGACAACATTAAAAATTAGTCTAAAATATCTCAAGGTACAGAAAAACAATAGAAAAATTAAGAACTCATTTGCCACATTCACAAACATCCAAGATAAATAATTTGACTTACGAACCTCATAAACAGCCAGATCTATGCCAGCATATGGGATTATCCCAAGAAGGTTTGGTAGGTATCCACGGTAAAAAGTTCTGAGTCCCTCCCTCCTATAAATTTTTTTTGCTGCATCAATGATCCCAGCATACTGGCCAGTTTTCCTGAGGGCCAGTCTAGTTTTTAGCACCTAGACAAAAAAATTAGCACAATTAATGAATGCACTTAGAAATCCAACTTAAGATGTTTAAGCAAAGATTTTAATGAAACAACAATGAGGATACTTCTTCTCACCTCAAGTGGATATATAATGGTCTGGCTCACTCCACCAGCAATTGACCCAGCTACGAAACGCTCGTTGATGCTCAAATCCTCACCGCTGTTTTGATGGATCAACGTTTTTGTTTGCTCATAAGCCATGAACTTTATTGCAGTTTCTGGAACAATTTTTATAACATTTACTCCATTTCCTCGCCAGAGTCCTCTGATACCACCCTCTTTTACCATTTCGTGTAAACAAGACACAATTCCTCCTTTATTACCGTGTACCTGAAATAAATTCCAGAAAGATAAGTTTAAAGTGGTAAGTTCTTTTAACATCTACAGTTATGATTATCTGAACTTTTAATTAGTATTGGGAACAAATTTGGTAAAATGCAATTTTTTTCTTCATAAAATACTTTTGCGTCATATTTTTCCTCATGTATGTATGTATTTCATTTTTATACCGAATTGCGAGGGACTTTGACATTCAGGGTGTTTCGAATGCTTCAACACTGCAATGAGACAAGGGTGGAGAAGAAGGAAGAGTGAGAATTTGCTTAAACCGCTTTGTTCATAAAGATTACTCAATTTAGTAGCAGATTTTATTTCAGGGAGCTATTAATCATTCAGTTGTTAAGTTTTACATTTTATCTATCAAAATATTTTATTGAACAACGGTATAGGAGTTGTTTCCTTTCTTTATCTTTGCCATAGTCTCCACTCATTATTAATATATATTTTATTAATGTATTTGTTGTTTTAACTACAATAGTAATATTCAAAAATATATATCAAAAATACATTTATATGCCTATTTGATGATATTTCAACACATGATTTTTAATAATGCCAAATTACCCCGAGCTTTTATTATCAGCGCCAACTTTGATCAGAGAATTTCAGATATTTAAACTTTATTGCAATTAGAACAAGAAGTCCAAACCAGGACTAATGCAGGCTGGTTTCCCAAAGTTGACGTTCCGAATTTATTACTTATATTGACAAGAAAAGTGTTAGTGATTCCAAGGAATTCTCTGGAAATCAAATTAATAGAGCATTATCAGGTTAAAAATATTAATAGCAATGTCAAATTTTCTTTCTCACGTATTTTCCATATATTTCATTTGATAAATGTTACTGTTTATACACGGATATGTGTGAATCATCTGTTCATTGCTGAAGGGTAGTCAAGTGGAATAGAAAATAACAGATTTGTTCACTCATCTATGCTCAAGCCGAGTTAGGAAATAATCGTCTCCATGGCAACAAACCGATAAAATGCGATTTATAACGTAAAAACTCTGTTTTAGTAATAATTCAATAAATTACGATAAATTATCAAAATTCGGAGTTAATATTTGGAATCTAAATTCTTTTCCCCTTAGAACAGTACAAACCTCACTCCGATATCACAATTTTAAGATATTTTAAAGTATTAAAGAAAACATCCCTGTACGATGGATTTGATACTTCAATCTTTGCCAAAAGAAATATAGCCTGAAGGTGGGCCCTGGCAGCACAAGCCTCATACCAACAAGTTTCATGAAAATCTGCCCATTGATGCAAAAGTTGTTAATAGGGGACACACACAGATAGGACCATTTCATTAGGCTGTTTCCTTTAGAAACCAGCCCAATAGAAATGAGTTTTTCACAAAAAATACAATATCATCACATTTAATACAACATAAATACCACGAAATTCTTCATGCTTTTTTAGGTTATTGGTATTTCGTTCCAGTTCAAGTATTTTTTCAGGTAATTACCATGCATGATTTAAATTAGAAGTTTGGTATTCAACAACTCAACGTCGCCTCCATTAAAATATATAGTCAGACCCCTATTTACCACCTCTCCCCATATAGTGCCACTCCTGCTTACCGCCCATGAATCGTCGTGAACAAAACTTCCATCTTATGATTGAATAGAGCTAGCATATACCTCGATTTATCGCCACCGCCGCTTTAGCGTCAAAGGCAGTGATGGACAAACGGTGGCGCTAAATCGGGGTCTGACCGTAATTAAATGTCTTAGGATATCGGCGTGAACCTAAAGAAAACCTATCTATAATAGAGAGATCTAATAAGCCTTTAGTGAAGCTCGCTGATGATATTTTCCGGCGTCGGTATATTTTCATGTCAAAATCACTTGCACTGGTTGATATGCAAATTGCAAGTCTATTAATCGCTATTAGGCCTCGGAGCGGAAAGTGCGATCGCGATGCGCACCAGTGAGGAAGCGAAATCTGCAGACGAGGAGAGACTTCCCTCTCGAAACGATCAAACCCCGTCACACTCCCTCAATCTCCGCCGGTACCACACGCGTAGTAAATGAGGCGAGAATCCGCCCCTGGCCGCATCCCCTCCACCCATCTTATTGCCCATAAAGAAGAGGTCAAAGGTAGTCCACCACCTCGACATCCGAACATAACCAACCTTCCATCTCCATCGCTCCCCGACCGCTGAACTACGTTATCTCGAGCAAACCTCCTCGCGCGGACCAATGGGGACGTTACGGCGGCCGGGGATGGACTTGGCTTGGACCTTGCTCGGACGACGAGAAGAGCCTTTGCTTCAGCGATGGAAAGTTACAGGATGATGGAAGATTACGTTATGATAGACAAGACGGAGACGAAACGGGGAACATTAAAAGGCGCACACGAAATGGTCATGTCGAAACGAATGACTTCTCTCGGGAGATTTGATCCCGAGATTTATCATATTAATATTTTATCGTGCGTTTATCGGCAGCTCGGACACGGAACTATGCAACGGCAAAAAATGATGAAAAAGCGAGAGGACGGTTTCCATGCACCGACTCGGCATAGAGGGACAGACACGCTACATATCAACCCTAAATGTTTGAAAACGATTGAAAAATGAATAATAATAATAATAATAAGCAAAAAAGATCGTTGAAAAAAACTTCCTTGAATCTTGTTTTTTTTTTATAAAAACAGTTGCATAAATACTACATCCGTTAGGTACTGCAATTACATTAATCGCACTGGACTCGGACACTATCTTGTAAATATTATTAATCAAAGAAGGTTTTCACTTCGTAGAACGACATTACACGAATGAAATGAAACCCATTACTTAAAATTACACTTCGATTTATAATCGCGACCGGTTTCACGTAACGGTAAGTAGACTGATGATGCGAAAATGGGTCGCGGATATAAATTGAAGTGTAATTTTAAATAATGGGTTTCATTTCATTCGTACCAAGCAAATGTGGGAGGTACAGCACACGTTTTTTTTTAAAATCAGCAGGTCGGAAACCCATTGGTTTAAAAAATGAAGAATTCATTATATATCGACGCTACGCGCTAGTCACCACCAACTCTCATCCTATTTATTGCCGAAAAATAAATGAAAAATATTACTAATTATAAGAGCAATGAAAAATTACTCAGCCTACTACCTAAAAATAATGGCACTACAAACGTTGACGGAACAACAGTGTAAAAGGTGCTTTTTACCAAAACAATAAATATAACTGAAAACAACTGAGGAACTACTAAACTCATGATTAAGATATAAAAAACTAGCCAAAAAAGTTTTTGGAAACCGGTGGATTTACCTTGACCACAATTTTATTCCGGATATGAGGCGAGCTACATAATTCATTTTTGGAATTAAATTGCACACGGAGAAAACAACGGATTACTAAACTAAAGCTCCAGCTACACGCGTAAATGATCACGAATTTAACAATATTTTTAGATTCGTATGTCACAAAGGCTCCATCGAATAACACGAAGTAGTCATTCGGTCGATTTCCCTTGAATTTTGAAGACCCATCTCACAATCACGTGATACGAGGATTATCGAAGTCAGCCCACATCTGCCAAAGATCATAAAGGAAGCACTAGGAGGAGGGGGACATGGACATGAGTCGGCAAACCATAAACCGAAGCAATCGGTGGAAATTAGAATGTCACGTGGAAGGGATTGCGGATCGGCAAGTCACCCAACGCACAGTGGGACCAAATCCGAAAAAGGGGACCCATGTATATGCATATATTACAATACTGAAAGTAAGCGAGTAAATGCCGGAAATTTCTGAATTATTAATTTGAATAATACCTGTCGTATATAGAGCGAGTTTTCCATTCAGTCTCTATATATCATGCTAACATCTTCTAGGACACAACGAACAAAACGTTCGAGCTTCCGAATCCTCTTTATAACCGAGTTATACCGTGTGTAATTTTCTATAGTTCATTTATTTAAACTATTTCAGGAAGGGCTTTTCCAGGACTTATATAATGGACAAAATATCGATAACAAAGACGATCACGTACAACCATTCTGTCGGCAGGATTCGAACCCGCGAGCATTGGGAGCCAGACACGCTAACCACCCCTCTACCAAAACCGGCAATAATATTTTTAACAGGACAAAAAGAGAACCCAGCTTATTATTTTTTGCGGTTAATTTTTTCATTATTACTACTTGCCATTTACTTGCTTTACTCATAGACTCGACTATGTACACGCAAACTCCCATTAATATTTTACGAAACGGGGAAAAATTATTTTCGCGGCAGTAAGGAAATGCGAAGGAAAATGAGGCAGATCCCGGTCTTACCGAGAGTGAAGTACAGAGGGAACGGAAGAAATAGTAACCGTTTCATATCCTTTCCACCTGCCTCCTTCCCTTCACCACTTCCATCATACGGCGACGTCGCTCCATAAAAAATGGCTCCGTCTGAATGATCGCCTCTTCACTTGACACCCTCTAACGCCACGCGGCCAAAACCCAACCCCGAATAATCGAAGCATAATGGAAGAAGGTTGGGTGGGGGTTTAATACCACGGCAGGTGATAGCGGGGTGGGATTGACCCCGACCAGTTTTTCTACGTCTAGACTTACTTGTTGGAACACTTTGAGTCGATCCAAAGGTGCGGTGCAGGTACGGGATACGCCTCCGGCGATGCCACCTGCTACCAGAGTTCGCCACCACATACCAGAATGCATTTCAGCCGATGTGAAATCATCTGGTACGTTCATATCCTCCCCGATGTCGAGATGCTGAAGAGGAAGAGTGGAGCGGGTGAAACGACACTTCATAGTACTTCGACCGTTATTACACCCTCCGTACCATCTTAAACATTTAACTACTGCAGTGAAATTACGAACACGTATCTGCGGTGCGGTCTTCCAGACCGCCACTGTTTATTAATTTATTATGATTATTTCAATATCTACATCTACAATTTGGTTCTCCACGTTAAATAATGCCATGGGTTAAGTAATAAAAAAATTATATTCACTTTGTTTGTAAAATATAAACTAGGCGGTAATTTGACACTATAATTTAGGCGGTCTCTCGCAGACAGCATCTATATAGTTAAAGGTTAAAACGTTTTCGTCAAAAAATTACGAAAATCGATGGAACGTTTTTAGACCATTCATGGATGAATAAAGCGGAATATATTCTTGAATGTGCCTAATTTATATGCCGCGAGAAATAACGCTAGTCCAAAAAATTTCTATATTCATCACATTCTAATACGTTAAAAATGAAATTCTACCATGGCTTTCCACAAATTAAATTCATAGATATATTTAACGAAATATTAATATCATCGAGCGCACGGTATCTGGTCAAAATATACATTTTTAAGCCATTCATTTAGGATACAAACACCCGGGACCGGCTATTTACAAGAACAAATTGGTCAAAGCCTCTCAACTGCCTCATCTTCTCCGGGGGGAAACCAAAACGAAGTCATTTATTTTTTAAGGCTGGACACTGAATCGTCTTCCCCTGGCGTGACGTCACTTTCATTACTAAGGCAAGAGAATTGGCGGCTGAATGAAGAGCACTCAGTTCGTTTTCTATTTACGAGAGTTAGCGGTAAACAGCACACGGCCTATCTACATCTACAAGTTACCCTGCAATTCACCTAGCGGACAAGATGGAGTTGGAAGAGTCTGGCAACTAGATGGGAACTCTGCGCCACAAAAAATCTGGCGACGATACAGCTTCAATCACTCACTTGCATGGGCTATTATTACCTACGAGGTTTAGGGGGAAGTATAACTCAAAACAACTAAGTTCTGGAGCCTAGTAAAAAGTTTGGGGATATTATTTACACTATTATACGTAAGATACTCTCTTCTTTAACCTTACACATGCCAGCCGACATAATTTTTATATAGAGATCACAATAAAATTGGAAAACATTGCGCCAAGATAGGTTTTATGGCAACATGGCATCCTGAATTTTTCCAGCCCTGATCATTGAGCTGACATCGTTCTGTTTGCTAACGATCAAACGGGATAGCTACGCAAACTTATATAACTTAGAATAATAAATAACTGATTTTATCACATTTTCCGGTAGGAATAGGTGGTTTCAAAATAACGATAAGTGAGCTAAGTTACCCTATTAAGGCGATATGTAAGTACAAAAACAGGGAGAGAAAGCCAACCAGCACAATACTGTCAAAATATATTACTATTAATATTATTTACGTTATGGTACGAAAGATTCTATCTTCTTTAACCTTATTACACTTGCAACCGGCATTATATTTATACAGAGTTCACAATACATTGCAAAAAATAGCGCCAAGATGGATCTTATGGCGACATGTCATCTTGAATTTTTCCAGCCCTGATCATTAACCTGACTTCGCTTTGTTTGCTAACGATCAAACGGGATAGCTACGCTAAATTAACTAACTTAGAATAATAAAGAACTGATTTTATCACGCTTTCCGAGCAGTTGGTCCCAATTATAGAACCCAATGATTGAACATTGCACTTAGAACACCCATTTATTTATATCATATTTCCATTTATTTATACGTGATTATCAACAGAAAGAAACTTACTTGTCCATCTGGAGGTTTTCGTCTGCAGTACGTAGCCAGAGCAGTTAACTGGCGCGCAAAATTCAATAAAATTCGCATCCTGAAAACACGAAACTCACGTAGACATTCAACTCGGCGTTGCTAAGGAATTTTAATGTACACGGTCGTCAAGGCGTGCAACAATGCACTTCCACCAATATAGCCGACGAAGTACATATGTATACCTATATCACCCCCTTTATATTGCTAAAAATCTTGTCGCGAAAAGATTCTTTGTGGAACAGAGAATCAATCCTTAAATGATATTTTGAGTCAAGGGAAAATAACGTTTTACTTTCGGTCGCCAACCATCCAAGTTCAGAGATTCTCAGAGCTTCCTTTCGGTCCTCTTTTTCACAAACGGGTTTCCTCATACGCACTTCACCTTTGGTCGGTTGTTTTTAAAAACAATTTCTGCGCGATTTCAGAGAATTTTATGAATATTATCTATTGGGAAACTTTGGATGGGAGCCGAAATTGTTATGAATTCTAATCATTGCATTTGCACGCGTATCAGTCATTAAACCAATGAAACATTTGACAGGTTGATTTTTCTGTTGACAATATATTTTAAAAATCTGGAGCAACAAATTACACCAATAATCCTATAAATACGAGGGTATAAGGATTAAAAGAAAAATAGTGGGCGGGAGATAATTTTCTAAGGACAAGTCTGAAAGTGCGTCTTTTGGAGTTAGACGACGTTGCGTTTCAACGATTCCATTCTGCAATATCTTGCAGATTCTTCACATAAGTGGGTAATTTACACCATTTATGGGCTTTTGATTTAATAAGAGAGAGAGAGAGAAGCAATGTTGGATGTGGCTAATTTGCGAAATTTTTCGTCAAGCAGTTTATCAATTAACTGGTTGGTATATCCATTTTTGTTGGATATATATTTAATGATCTCCAATTCTTTGTTAAAATCAGAGCTGGATATGGGAATGTTTACTGAACGGTGTAGCATGGCATGATAAACTGCAAGTTTGTGAGATAATGGGTGGGAGAAATCAGCAGGAATTACTTGATATGTATATGTAGGTTTTCTGTATATTTCAAAATGATGCTTATTATTATGAATTGTGATGCTTAGGTCAAAAACGTTTAATTTTTTGTGAATTGAGTTTAAAAATATAAGATAGGAATTTAAATGTCGATGGCTCACGGTCCAACAGCATAGAACATCATCGACGTATCTGAACCAATAAAAGATATGTTTTATAGAATGGTTATTGGAATTAAATTATATTGATTCTAAATCATCCATAAAAATGTCTGACAGTAGGGGGGAGATAGAGGAGAGCCCATTGCTAAACCTTCTTTTTGCTGATAAAATTTTCGATGATGACTGGTAGAGCGCTGCACAGTAGCATTCAAGTCAACCGTAGTTGACATTCCGCATTTCCACATAATGAAAAACCAAAGCCAAGATGGCGCTTCTCATAGCGACATCAGTTGATCATTTAAAATTTGAAATTCATTTTTTTAATTACGAGAAATACGGTACCTGAATTATACAAAATAATTTCTATTGCAATATAATAAAACGCTAATTTTTCTTATTTGAAAATTAATTATAAAAAAATGAATATTTTCTAAAAACAGAAGTGACACCTATTTTACGTGGAAGAAACTATCGATATTTCGTATTTACAAATACCAATAAAGATAATCGATATTGCGCTCTATATTCCAATCAAAACTTTATTCTTGATTAATTGTATAATTTGTATGTATATTTTAAGATATTCTTTAGATATTTAGCGCTAGATGTAGCACGAATATGAAACTTCTTTCGTAAATGAGCAGATCGTACTTCAAAAGAGTGTTAATCTTGCATGGATTATTTAACAACTTCATAAAATGGAACCATTATTAACGTTAGTAAGAGGGACTACTCCTGAATCTTCGATAACTGCCAGCATTTACTTGAATCAAGAATCATCGTCTATGTGATGGATCGCAAATTTATTTTTAGGAATGAACCATATTAATATGAGCTATTGCTTTGATGTGCCGAAATAGCAATCTAAATCGTTTTCTTATCACAATCGTAATGAAATATTACATAACATCAATTATTTATTTTTAAGGCCTGCTTTAGCTTCATAAAATCTTTGGGCATTTTCAAAACTGGAGGAACTTTGAGGTATAATGAACCGATTCGCTACATTGCGAGATTATTAAACTTCCGAACGAGGCTAATATTTACGTGAAGTCCATTTCATCCAAAATGCGACGATCTGAATTAGAATTCCGTTTAACTCAGCTGAATATTCTCCAAATTTCATTATTAATCGATAATGCTATACGTTTTAATTTAAAGCAAGGTTTAAAAATCTCACGTTCACCTGCCAAACGACAAATACTGTGGAATTTCCGTGTCGAAAGTCTATAGGAATGGGATATTTTCTATACGTACCGAAAACTGTGGGCTTAGTTGTCTATCGGAATACAACTATTGCCCAGTTTCATCATCCTGGCCAGTAATAAGGAGTTAAGTTTATGCATTCTTTTTCAGCTATGTGATTATTTTCCAACGAGCGACAAATAGAATAAACAAGAACATCGGGTGGGAAAAAAGGAATTTCGGAGGAAAAGGTAACAGCTGGGAGGGAAGGATTCGGCCACGGTGGGTCTGTTAAGGGCAGGTTACACGTGCCGCTAAGTCATACGTTATTGGGAAGCCCTCCTGGTCCAATTGGAATACGAAAAAATGAGTGCAGCATTGACGTCCAGCCGCGTTGTTCGGTGGGCATCGGACGCAAGCGAAAGCAGTTCAATGCGATAGGTGTCCTTACGTTTGCATATTCAACTCGAGCCACAACTCGGAGAGATTCAGATACTCCCTCATTTTAAATATTATGACTTAAAACTTTTTAATTGATAATCGCCATTTGTCGCAAATTCTCGTGGGATATGCATATTCGTAATCCTTTAAATGCACTCGTAAAGAACTAGCTTTCATCGGAAGTGATGCTAAATAGTGGCGAAAATACGGAAGAAGCGTATGAACGTTCTTTGATTTTGCAAAGCGTCAGTTCTTTATTAAAGGATTGGGAGGGTACCTATGTGAATTTGTATGATGCCTCTAGGATCGTATGCAATATAATGATTAGCGCCCGGGGATAAAATGTCTATTACGATAATGCAATGGAAACCCCTAAAACCCTGTAGGGCGATTAATAATCCAAGAAAGTGGGCGGGAGAAACTCCGACATATTGCAAGGTCGCAACTTCATGATAGCTAAAGGTGACACTATGGGAATAATGTTAACGCCCACGCATATCGAAAGACACAACCACGATAATAAAATGCGTGTCATCACATCGAGTGCTGCTGAGGGCAGAGGAGATACACGATCGGGCTCGTGTAATTTTTTGTTTGTTCAGGGAGGCCATTGTTAAAACCATAAACGAAATCCATTTTAATACTTATTAAAATATTTGATACTAGGGAGTTGCGAATTTTCCATTCCATGCTCACATAATGCTGACGAATCACACCTAATAATCGACATTCATTTGACCTAATGAAAATCTGTCGTTCATTTCTACCTCCACCCAATATCTTACATATAGCGTCACTATTTTCAATTAATTAGAAGCGCACCCCTAAGTTATATTTTTCGAAGAATTATTGGGGATCATAATATGAAACTGAAATTAATTACCTTGCATGCCGAAATGCAGACGTCTCCAAGATGAGGAGGTAAGCACTCAGTCAGGCAGCGTTTAGGGCATTGAGGGGTGTTTTAGAAGGAAAGGAAAATAGAGGGAGAGGTAATGGTCAAATAATGCGTGCGTACGTGCGAGTACGACAGCCGCAAACCTTCTAGGAAATTTCTGGTAAGAGAAGAATGTATTTTCTTGAAGTTTGAAGGTAAATATGTCCTATTGAGAGAACTTGGATATTAAACAAGTAGTTCTGGAAAGCCCTAATACGCCTTCTTTCCTTTCAATACAATTTTAATATATCACAAGTAGGGGTTATATATGTTTTTCCGTGGTACAGCAGTGCTTTTCGTCACCTCGCCCTACAAACGAAATTTCTTTGAAATCCGTTCTGCCAATACCTTCCAAATTCATAGTTACAGAAACATTCTAACCTTGATATCATGGTAGCCCTGTTTAATCGACCCGGTTGAAATACGACATTTTGTTTATTTATTATGTTATGTTATGTTTATATTAAAAGTATTAAATTTGGTTCAAATTGATGAGAATAGTTAAACACAAATACTTGTAAAAATAATATTTTATCCGTTGTATTGTGGCAGCCTTGCTTTCCATATCTACAGTAAACATCTTGAAATTGCTATTTTATATTGCACGCCTGCTTCATACAAACCTTTGTCAAAATCGGTTTACCTAATTCCTTCCAAATTCATAATTGCCGAAAAGATTAAGTTGGTGGAATACGTCCCTCCGATATCCAGGAAAAGTTGCGAAAAGTAGGTAGGTGTTTCGGATACAAAGCAGCCTTCGTCATTGGCGATTCATCTACCATCTATCATTACTTACTTCTCCATACCATTGAGTTGACTTGTCACATTCTCACGTTTTGCATCAATGTTACCACACGAAAATGAAAATTTTAACAATTAAAAATTATTTTAAGACAATATCATTTACCAAACAATGAAAATGATCTTATTCACAAAACTCTCTCGCAGAATACCTAATTGTTTAATCGAAGATCATTTTACACTTTTCTTTGAATAAATTGTTAAAAACACTGCCGTATGCGAGCAGAAGTATCTTAGGCAGTCATCGCAGATATTATTTTCAGTTTGTAATATTATTTATATGAAACGTGATGGTTTCTGAAGCAGGAAGGCCGAATGCCGTAGAGATGTAGGGCTGCACGCTAAAATTCAAAGAATATGAATGACAGGTACAAAGAGACGTCGATTCCCATATTGTACGGAAAAGTAAATCATAATTTCACCGAGAATCAGGATGTTACTCGAGGTTAATGCCATAATTGGTCCGAGTTGCTGTCAAGATTATGTTTCCCGCGTCATGATGCCGTTACGCTAATTGTTCCTCCATCTCTCATCTATAATACCAGGGGATCCGCGGGATGTTTGGCCTCGCTCAAGCCGCCTTGGGCTGGTGGGGGGAATCACGTAGGTAGGTGTTTCGGATACAAAGCAGCATTCATCATTGGCGATTCATCTGCCATCTATCACGTTCAATATTATTATCGTCTTCGTAGTTCTCCTACAGTGTGGATGTAAAATTTGATTGGAATTGAAAGCGCTGCCCTGGGAAATAAAATATGAATGAAAGAAATGTAATTTCAAGAATCGCACGAAATACCGGACTAATGGCAAATGAACCTGAGCCTTGTCTCCTCGTTGAGACAAAAGTTATAGCAGGACAGACAAACGGATAATCAAGCAAACAGACCAAGTGCACAGGGATTCAACATATGAGACCGCGCCAACGCAAATTGCGTGCCTCTGGGGTACATTTTAGGGAAATTTTTATTAGGCGTTTTCTTCGTTGTTTGATGTTTTCTGTGTGTCCGCTAAATTTCGTTTTGATTGGATAAGACTTAAAAATTAGCTCAGGAACTATAAGTGTGGTGTTCTAGAAAAACTATTGGCAGTCGTCTCTTAAGTTATATGAACATGCACACGAAATTTTGCGAAAATAAAAAAATCGAGATAGCAGTTATCGTAGAACAGACAATGACGATTCATATGCTACAAGAATTTTATTTTAATTTTACAGGGTACTAACTAGAAACTGATGACAATATCAGAGATTCTGATTTTATTGTAAACGTTTACCTACTATGGGCTACATAAACGTTTTATTTTTCATGAATTAAACGCGTTCAAAAAGATTTGATTTACAAAATTTAACCCACCATAGATACATCTCTCCTGGAATCTGGTAGAACTTGTTCGGGAGCCCAGAATCTTTGTAATGATGTAATTTTCAGCTTTACTAATGTTTTTACCTTATATTAAGTTGAGATTTTGGTAGAATCTAATTCAATGAAACGATACTTAATGCATAAATCTCCTCTTTATACAGAACCATGTTGGTTACCAAATCTGACGGGCCAGTGACGGGTCGCCTGATTTTTATTACAATTTAAACCAATCTAGAAACATTCACCATTGTTTTAGATTTCTTTTCAAAAGTAAATGAGGTTGGCGGAGAAATAAGCAGTGCATCATGTCAAGGCGGAAATTTCAGTATACACCAATTTTAATTACTCACCTAAAGATTTCAATGCCTTTTTCTGTCAAAATCAGACCTTTTGGAGACTGCTAGAGTAGTTCAAAATACAAATTCAAATTACATAAATGAAGCACGGCTTTTGAAGTAATGCTATTTTTACGAATTTGTTAAAACAAAATTAAGGTTAAACATTCATATATTTTGTAAATGATAAATAAACCAAATTTTATGGTCCTCATTAGCTTTTTTTAACCTCCAGAATATCTCGCTATTAACTTCCGGAATCAACAATTTACAAGATGGCAACTGTAAATTTAACAATAAAATAAATATTAAATATCATTATATGTTTCCCAATAATTAAATAAAATAGTTTCATTGCTCACACCCGGTTTTTTGACCTAGATAAAATTCTCCCGGTTTCTCCCGAAATTTGCTATTCATTCGGTGGAAATCTCTCGGAATCAACTACTCATGAGGTGGCAACCCTAGTTTCCTGTTTCTAGGAGCAAATTTTCAAGACGTCTCTTGTGTGAAGAGAAAATATTATCTGTAGTTGTATGAATTTCAGAAATCAGGGACGTGAATTCCATAGGAGTAAAATGAGCATCAACCGACTTGAATCAGCACATCTGAGAAAATATCAAAAAATGAAATTTAATAACAGCGGAAGAATGAAATGCGAGATATAAAAGGAAATAAGGAGGAAGGGACTCACCCAGGGTTGCCACCTTATGAGTAGTTGATTCCGGGAGATTTCCTTTTCATGAGTAGAAAATTCCGGGAGAATCCGGGAGTATTTTCTCTAGGTCGAAAAACAACTAAAGTGACCAATGAAACTTATTTTATTTAGTTATTAGTAAAATCAATAATGATTATTTAATCTCGTTTTATTTTTAAAGTTAGAGTTGTCACGTTGAAAACGGCTGATTCCGGGCGATATCCATAAGAATAGTTAACGGCGATATCGTTTGTAGGTTAAAAAACACCTAATGAGAACATAGAATAATTGTATTTTTTATTTAGAAAATATATTAATATATAACGTCAGTTTTGTTTTATTATATGAAATATAATAAATAAATCTTAAAAATAGCATTACTTCAGTAGTAATATTTCATTTGAATTTGTTATTCGAACAACATCGAGCAGTCTCCAAAAGATCTGGTTTTGATAGTAAAAGGGCATGGATATCTTTAAAAGAGTATTTAAAATTGGTTCATACGTGAATTTCAGTCTTGACATGGTCCACATTTAATTTGCTTCGAACTTCACAGCACAATTCGTTAATAGCATTGAACAACGGTCACAAGCTGCGGTGGATACTGAAGCTTAAAACACAAGCGTTACACTATTATTTAATACTCCGTCATCTCCATTTACTTTTGAAATGAAATCTAAAACAATATTGAATGTATAATAATTGGTTTAAATAAAAATCAGACGAACCTTTATTGGCACGTTAGCGTGGTAACCAACATGCTCCTGTATAAAGAGCATATTTGTACATTATTTATTGGCATCAATGGATAGGATTCTATCAAAATCTCAAATTAGTACTAGGTAAATTCAATTTCGAAGATTTTGGGCTGCCGGAAAAGTTCTACCAGATTCCGGGAGAAATGTATCTAAGATTGGTTAATTCCGGGAGACTCCCAGAATTCCGGAAGAGGTGGAACCCCAGACTCAGCGCCTCAGTGCCACTCGGGACGAATGTGGCGCCAAGTGTTAGTTAAACCTTTCTCTCAGATAACTGTACTAAATACTTTTTCAACGTTTAGGAGAAATTGGTTGAGCTACACGAACGAATCGATTTCGAATAAAGGAGTAAATTATGGAACTGTTTTAATATAATTAATTACGTGAGTCGGTCCAGTAGTGTGACGTTGCTCGCGATACAGCGTCTGGTTAGGTCTCACGCATGGCTTCGACTTTAGTGATCGGTATTTGTAAGTTTCATTTTCCGGCAGCCCGCGGACCACCTGAAAGACACTCGAGGCCCACCAGTGGTCCGCGGAGCACACTTTGAGAACCGCTGCGTTAAAGTAGCTGTATTCAAACATTACAAAGCCGAGGACCCTCAACGACGAGAACTATCTTCGCCCCTAATTCTGTACCATCAATTTACCGCATAAAAACAATAACAATACCTACTGGACATACAATTGCAATTGCAATTTTCTCGTTCGGCGGCGTTTGTTGTTGTATGACAAAATTTGAAAAATGCCCAAGGTGAAAGCACGTTAACCCGTAACCACAGGCATCGGTCTCTCAGACCACACGAAAAATTTCAATAGTCTATTTTATGGTCCATGGATCATTTAGGCCTTAGAGGTTTTGTTTAGCTTTGTATCCTGGAGGTGGCTTTGTTTACTTCACGGTAGTTGCCTTCTAGCTTTGGAGCTGTGCGTACTAGAGCGGGTTTAGTTTCGTTGCCGGTCTGAAAAACCGCTTGCCTGTGTCCACGTAATTTTTTTCGGGACAGTTCTTTCACACGGTTTCGGAAATTTCCTACGACATGTTGCAGTTATACCGTCCTGGACCGTCGCACGTCCAAAAATGAAAACCAAAACTGCCTTCCAATGTTTAATTTGTAGCAGCTCAATATATTTGAAATGTTCAGCACCCGCTTGAGGAGAGAGAGCGTGAGAGGGGGAGGGGAGGGCGTTGAAAAGGGAGTGGGATGGGAAGGGGGGGTTAAGGGGAGAGGAAGGGGAGTGGGAGGAGAGGGTGGGAGAGTGGAGGGAGAGGAAGAGGGAGAAGGGGAGAGAGCGGGGTAGAGGGGGAGAGAGATAGAGACAGAAAAAAACCAAATGTACTATATATTGAAAATAATTATGTGCGGTTAAGTATTTTATAGCGAAATTTATTTCTTTGTCTAACAATTTCTATTCACCCAAAACCATTTTTACACTCCGTACCACTCAATCATGTTAATTTAATATTTATTGCTTAATTTTTAGTGCATATAAAAGTTGGTGTCATTAATTTGACTTTTCAAGATATTTCTAAAGGCTAAAGACTACTTAAAAAAGTTGTCCAGTATTGGAAAGTACCAGAACTTGGGTGACATTCGTGGTACCGCAAACAGCAACCAAGTTTTGAGAAGAGGATAAGTGAACACGAATTATATTTTGAATGGCTGTCACCCATTTGCTACTTCACGAAACATCTCTTGGAAAACGCTCATAACAGTACTTTTTACCATATGTTAACGACTTTTTATGCCAAAGGCAATAGATTTTTTTCTGGAACAATCAAAATTTATTCATTTTTTCCTCACTATCGAGTTTGTATTAAAAAGAATTCTCCAATCCATTCCGAAAACACCATTGAAAGAATTCCTTTTGGTGACTTTATGGCGAGATATTTTCTATTTTCCTCCTCCTCTCTCCACCATACCTCTTTCCCATCTGTCTTTTTGTTTGATTTGTCATTCTTAACCGCCCCACTTCAGCCGTCCTCGGCTGAGGGGTGGTCAGCGTGTCTGGCTCCCAATGTTAAAGTCGCCCGAGTAAAATAGTAAAAGGTGCTTGCATACTCACCTTGAAAAAACATTCATTTTTTAGAGACACATTTCGTCATTGGAAATATATTTTTAATTCTAAAGATTTCACCTCTTAACCGATTTTCATTCTTTCCTTGTGTAACTATAATGTAGTAAACCAATCCCTAAATTTTGCAATTTCAAGAATATTATACTTTTTTCACAGTAGGATACTAAAACCACACATTTTTGCCAAATTTTAAAGTTGTACCCAATCTAGTAGAGAAATAATGTTTATCTATTTGTTTAAATTTTAAATAATTATAACGGCCGCATCAACATATTGATGGAGATTTTTATTTGGGTATGTGCACCAAGTTCAAAATAACTTTAAAATTTCCGCTTCAACACGACATTATTTTTTTTTCGCGATTCTCAAATATTAAAACAAATACTACACAACCCATATTCTACACATGAAAATTATCACCACCTGAGGTTACTTGGTTGTCCTTTGTACCTTGATGTGGTAGAAGGGCTTGAGCATTTCAAGGGGCAACATTTTGTCGTTGTCAAAGAGAGGATAACAAGGTAGGAAATTTAACACCACATTTGAACAAATACAAAGTCTCAAAATTAAAACACAAATTTATTAGTGTAATATTGTAAACACTGGAAACTGTATTGGGTACTCAGTTTCAGCCAGAAGTTACAAGATAAAAATATTGATGATACATTGGTCATTGATTCACAACAATTATATGCAGGCAATTAACAATGTAATGCTTATTGTAAAAGAGCTTGTTGGAATGACTTGAAAGTAGATTTAAATGCAACCTTAAAAGGCATTGATGTATAATATTGTACAATTAAGACATGCGATTAAATAAGATTTTATCTTTTGTGTATAACAGCTTGTAACTTGTTTAATCTATGTGAAAATCCTTCTTTTCTTCGGGTTGACGTTTCTGTTTAATTAAGGTTAAAATTTAATTTTGTGAAATGCACAAAAGATATTTAGATGCTTAAGCATTGACAGTATATGGAATATAGTGGAGTACATTATAATTCTTAACTAAAATTACACTTAGTCAAGGAACACACAACAATCAATGCTAAGTGTTCTATCTGTTCTTTTTTGAGAATTTCACAATAATGAAAATTATGTGTGTTATTAAATACCCTCGACCATCCTATACTGCCAGAAGGCTCAAATAAATGTAACTGTTGCTTGACATCACAGCTTTTGGGAGTTCATTAACCACTTTCCTGGTATCATTTACCCACTTTTGGTTATTCATGAAGGGATAATTTATATATGCGGAGATATTAATTTAATAAAAATAAATAAATGCACTAGTTAATGCATCAGAATATGCTGAAATCTTTTCAACACAACCTACTCATAAGTAGATGCATGTAGAAGGTGAATGTTTTTTATTAGATAGTTATAACAATGTCGACTACTGCTTGGCACGACATTCAAGATTCAGCCATCAGATAATTTGCGTAATACTTTAAAACTGTAAAAAATCAGCCTGAGCTCTTAGATAATACAAAAAAACTATATAGTATATAAAAAATAAATAGACAGGTATTATACAGAAGATTTTGAAATAAAGACGATGTTTTTCACTAAAGAGCCTATCAAAATCACATCCACACAAAATAATTATGTTGTCAGCAAAGATGACCAAAAATGCTAAAACACTCAAAATTGCTTCAGTCATAATTAACAGGCTAAAGCCTTTTTCTTGTATGAAGAAATTATACAAATGATTTTCTTTCTGTTTACCAACAGAATACTTATGGATGCTGGTGGAGGTTTTCGGGTTTCGATGCGTTGGCGGCATTTCTGGCTCTAGACGTTTCGCAGACATTGCAGTCTGCATCTTGAGGAGACGAAGTGAGATCAGATGGTAGGGATCTGCTTTTATATCCACTCGGCCTTCCTAGTTTAACCGTTGTCCATCGCTGATTGGATCATTCGAGTTGCTATCCTTTTCTCTTTGGTGGTTGCTCCAACGTATTTTCTTCCCTTTCACGTTTCCGTTGGAAGAGTCGCTTCCATGTTGCGCTGATGTGCAAACCGTCGTCCCGGTTTAAAGTGACTGGATGTTTTTCGATTTCCATAGCTTCGCGAATTAACCTCAGAAAATATCGATCTTCTTTCGCGAGCAATTTCGTTTCCCCGAGCCTGTTTTTATGTACCGGGCCGCATGTGAAGTGCTCCGCTATGGCCGACTCCGTCCAATTCTTGTTCATCATGGCCCGATTATGTTCGTCTAAGCGCCAGCGAATGGATCGTCCCGTTTGTCCTACATATACGTGTCCGCAGCTGCATGGAATCCTGTTGACTCCTTCAGATGATAGCGGGTGGAGTGCATCTTTCGCAGACGGGAGTTCTTCTTTTATTTTTCTTAGCGTGTTTGAACGGACGACGATATTTTCTATTCGTAGAACCCTGTCTATGCGTTCTGATGTCCCGGCGATGAAGGGAATTTTTGCGTAGGCTGTGGGCTTTTGTCGTTCCACCGAAGGTTTTTGTTTCGGTTTTATGTTCCGCCGGATGAAGGGGTGACTGTAGCCATTATTCATAAGTGCCCTTCTTATATGCTCTTCTTCGTCTTTTAGCGACTCGGGATCGGAGACCGTGTTTGCTCGGTGCATCAGGGTCTTGATTATTGATGCCTTCTGCTGAGGATGGTGATGAGAGGCAGCATGCAGGTAACGGTCAGTGTGCGTTTTTTCCGAAATACGCTGTGTCCAAGGCTTCCGTCAGGTCTCTTCTTCACCATGACGTCGAGAAATGGTAGGGTGCCGTTCTCTTCGACTTCCATGGTGAACTGGATGGCTGGGTGGACTTGGTTGAGTTGACGGTGGAACTCATGAAGTTTATTTATCCCATGGGGCCAAATGACTAATGTGTCATTCACGCAAAGACTAGTACCCCTACGGAAAGACCGGAAACTTAACAGAAATTTATCAGATTAAATGGACTTAAATGAAAAAATTGCATATAAGAAATCAAACTTATTACCATATATCACACATTACGAGAGTACAAAGTCATTATCAAATTACATAACAGTGAGGTATTTTTACATAAATATTATACAATCAAGATATAAAAATGAATTATTGTAACAGAATTTTATAACGTTAATACCTTTTATGCATGAAACGTATTTAAAGGAAATTCACGTGGACGACGAAAAACGTCAAACTTTCACGTCATGAATGAATTTGTGGATCAAGCAAAAATCTATTTGTAAAGTGATTTCTTCGCCCCTGGAACACATTCTCTTTCTGTTGCACCTGTAAAAAGAGCGAAAATGAATTTCTAAGAATGTCAATCATTGAACATGCTAAACCTAATGAAATTGATGGAGGAGGCAATGGGCATGCTTCAAATGTTGCAATAAATGTAAAATAAGGCAAATGCGCTTACGGCCCATAAACAATGTTTCTATGATGATCACATTACCATTTGTAAAATTAAACACATCACATTGCACTAGAAAATGTCCACTTTATCTATAATTTATTCCAAGCACAGTTGTATTTGCTGACGTTTACGTGTTCACAGCAGTTACAGTTAGACCATTTAAGATCTATATGTATTCATCATATAATAAGGAAAACATTTGATATAGAGATCTCAATTTCTCGATCGAAAAATATATACATATTTCTAAATGTTTTGAAACAAAGAAGAATTATGTCTAGGATTATAAACAAATGCATAATGAGAAACAAGAAATATTCAAGTTAACAATTTCTGCAAATTCAAAATATTTCAAATTAAAACAATGAGACATCGCTATGGTACACTTATTTCATTCTATTACAAGCACAATTCTATCCTCTGGCATCTCTGTTGCAGTTTAACTTATAAAACTCACTATAATCTACTGATAACCGCGAGAAGTTTTATACAGAAATTTCAGTTACTCAATCTAAAATTACTGCTTATTTTGTGAACTGACACGAACCATATTCACGGCCAGGGCAATGGACGACACAGTTAGGTGAAGTAAGCGAGGCTTAACACCTGAAAATGAGAAATATTTCCTCTCAAAATGCTTCTCGTACACAAACAAAAGAGAGAAATTTCTTTCCTTCCTTCCTAGAAGATATATCCATTGGAGGTATCTGTTAAGAATATATAAAAGCATTCTCACAAAACGAATTTACATAACTATTCGTAGAACTAGTTCGTTAATTTTTTTTTCAAAAATATATGACATTTTTAAGATTTACCTGTTGATTGGACATCAGAACAAAATCATTCCGTCACGTTTTCTTAAACAGTGATGAATGCATATCTACTATATATCTACTTGACAAAATCAGAGTAACTGACAACCTCTCAATAAGCAATGGCCAACTTTTTTCAAGAAAAATGGCCGCTGTTCCGTTACGATACACAAGGAACGTGTGGCGCTGTGGTGATGCGGTAGAGAGAGAGAGAGAGAAATAGAGGGAGAAAATGAGAGAGAGAGAGCCGACTGCGACTGCAGCGTCTTTCGCGGACACCTTAGCATGGTGAACTACGTGTAAAAGCTGGGAATCTATTCTCCCATAAGAGTTTCCTACCCCTGCATCCACGTAACGCAGCCAGCATGAAGGTTGAGGACCACATGATACTAGCGCCTTAGACTCGAAATGCTCCATATATAGATTGGCTATGACGGGGGAGAGAGGACAGCACATATCTGCTCCCTCCTTCTGGTCGTAAAACTGTCCGTTCCACAGGAAGCAGTTGTTGGTGAGGCAGAATTCTGTTAACTACGGATAGTCTGCCGGCAGTCCATGATGTATAAGCTCCTTCAAGATTTCGATGGAGTCCTTTATAGGAACCTTAGTGAAGAGTGAGGTCACGTCAAAGCTTACTAGAATATCGTTCTCCGATACTTTCATGTCGTTTAGCCTTTCTATGAAATGTGCTGAATTCTTCACGTGCGATTCCGTTCCGCCTACGTACGTCTGTAAGCTGCGTGCGAAGTATTTTGACAGCCGATATGTTGGGGAGCCGATGGCGCTGACGATGTGTCTCAGAGGAACGTCGTTCTTGTGTATTTTTGGTAACCCATACAGTCGTGTAGGCCTGGATGATGACGGCAGTAGGTTACTTTGGTTTTTATATGTATAGAGGGTTTCTTAATCAGCTCTATGTTTTTCCTTTCGGTTTTTATCGTAGTTTCGCCTTTGAGTGTGGAGTAAGTTGGATCGTCCAGCAGATTGCGGATCTTCTCGTCGTAATCCTCCGAGGAGATGATTAAGGTGGCGTTTCCCATATCTGCCGGTAAAATCAAGATGCTTTTGTTGTTTTTCAAAACTTTGCTGGCCTGTCTTTTGGCTGTTGAGATGTTGGAGGATGGTGGTCTTGCTTTACGAATAATATGCGCCACCTTAGATTCAGAATTCAGAATTCAGATTTCGGATGGCCGCTTCCACTCCCAGACAATTTCTTCATTAGGTATTTTGTTGGGAGGAATAGCGATGTTCAGATATTTCGCTAAGACTGATTTTGCTGCATCGGAGAAATTGATGTCCGTTAGGTTGTAAATCATCTAGTCGTGGCTCGGCGTCGGATCTGGATGTTGATTCTTATGGAGATTTTAAAATTTCTTACTCTGCTTTTCCTTGAAAGACCACTGGGTTTTGGTTGAGGTGGTGGTGATATGGTCACTTTGTTCTCAGTCTTCGTGAGACATAACGGAGGCGAGCTCTAGGTGGTGATGGTAGAGATTATGAGCGCATTGAAGAAGCGCGTAACTCGTGGAGCGTATGCGTTTACGCAGGAGTGCTTGGCCTGTTGAAAAAGGCGAGTGATGACTAAAGTTTGCACTTCTGTTTGTGAAGACGCTCGAATCTCCTTGAATTCCTCTGGATGTTCTCCCCGTAGAGGGATATCAATTTGAGTTGAAGGCTTTCGCAGCGTTGCTGAATGCCGGTGGAGGTTTTCGGGTTTCGCTGCGTTGGCGGCATTTCTGGCTCTCGACGTTTCGCAGACATTGCAGTCTGCATCTTCAGGAGATGAAATGAGATCCCGTCAGCTGTATGAATTTGCCTAAGTGAGAGCTTTCCACTACTGTGCGGTTAAGCTTTCAGTGGTTGGGCTGGGAGGTAGCAGGATGCTAATTGGACAGGTCCACTCGCTGTATGTAGAATGGCGGCTGTAGCTTCCGATGTCTTTTCTGAGGAATCGTTACTTCATATGCTGAAATGTCCTCTCTAACAAGGATGGCTGTTCCTCCTCCTAGTCTGCCCTCCCTGTCTGTTCGAAAAACCTAGAATCCGGGTGCCGCCCATTTCCAAGATGGCTTAAGGTGTGTTTCGTGTATAAGAGCTACTGTGACGTTGTTTCCCTGGAGGAAAGCTAGCAGTTCAGGTGTTTTTGTTCTTATACCACCGTTGCAGTTCCAGGTGATAAGGACAATTCCGGAGAGCTGGGTGTTCTTATCCATGCATTGTCAGTATTTGACCGGACAGTTGGGCAAGCACTTGTCCAAGGGCCGCGATTTGTTTCTGCAGGACTGACGCTAGGGACTGCAGTGATGTAAGGAGGGAGGTTAGGGCCGAATCCGTTGTCGGGAGGAAAGGTGGATTATCTGTAGTTGGTTCAGGTTGAGGTGGTATCTGTCTGTGGCGAAGGGTGACGTTGGGTTCCTGTATCGTCTCGCCGTTTGTGGCTGCGGGATGCAGGAGTGGTGGGAAGTCCGAATTTTGGTGTGGATGTGCTGCGTTCTTTCTTTTGCTGCCCCAGGCGTTGCCTCTTGGAGCTGGTTCCGGTACATAGGCAGGGGGTGCTTGCTGGGGCTGAGAGGTTTCCAGCGATCCAAACCATTTCCTTGCCTCTCGTTGGTCTTATAGAAGGCGGGGTGTGGGCCTCCACAGTTACAGCATGTGGCAGGACCATCCTCCTTTTTCTTCGGGAAGGTTTTCCCCTGGTGGGGGCCGGCACAGTTATAGCATCGAGGTTCCGCTGTGCAGAACGTTGATGAATGTCCGAAACGATTGCATTGGAAGCACTTCTGTGGTTCTTCATGTCGGTATCGTAGAATGTGGACTCAAGAATTCCCGATGGAAGTCCATCGGAGGAAATCTTTTGGGTCCCATCCTTGGGCTGTGGCGAGGGTTGATACTACGAATGTCCCTAGGGGTGATTTGTAAGCTCGGCGAATCTGACGATTGCGTAAGACTGGAACCTTCATGTCCTCCAGAATTTCCTTGAGATAAGATTCTTCCATTATTGTATAAAGCCCTCTTATGGTAAAGCTAAGGGTTTTTTCCTCTTTGGTTCCCCAGGTGGAGAACTGTGCTTGTTCTTCTCTTAACATAGTCTGCACACTTTTGTGGTCTTCTATATTGGTTAGCTGTAGCCTGGTATAGTGCCTACGTGATGTCACTTGGAAAGAGTGGTCCTTTATGACACTCATGACGGCTGTTATAAATTGTCGGAAGTCTGCCAATTCATATAATAGAATTGCTGGCGGCTTAGGTAGACATGTCTGGGATGGCTCGGCGGGAGGGGAGCTGGAAGCAGGCCCCGGAGTGACGTCTGTATTAGCGTCTCTGAGGAGCGGGTCGTAGCGGTTGTTGGTTTCTACCGTTTAGTGTTGGACGGCAATAGTCTCGGCAGCGGTGAAGTATGGCTTAAATTTCGTCTTCCGCTTCTTCTTTGGCTGTTGAAAGGTGCCCGTGTCAATGGACTTTCTAGCTCGTGTATCAGCATCGAGTGTGCCTCCCTCTTGGATAGGGGCTAGTTGTGAGTTATCGTTGTTGTTTTGGCCCTTGAAAAGGCCTTCGTCAGTTGGTTTCCCTTGGCTTGGTGTGCTGTCAAGAATTACTAGCCGGTCTTTCGAAGTCAGATTTTGGGAGTCAATTTTCCGGTCGTTTGGACCGGCGTCATTCTTAAAATCTTTTCCGAAGAGGATGTGTTTGATATTACTGGGTAATGATGTATCGACGTTCGTCCTAGGAGGAATCGTCCTATGTTGTACCTTTTTTGCCGGCGGTGATCTGAGCAGCGATATTTCGCAGAGCGGGTTTAAAGTTGAGGGGGCTGAAGCCCTTCCCCTCTAGCCTACCAACTGCCACCTGTCCGAATATTCAAAAGAACACGATGTGCGGGTGAGAAGGTGGACCTATGTTAGCCACCCCCCGCTGCAAGAGAGAAATTGTGACCGTGCAAGGTTCCCCCAGGTGCTCCGCTCGCAGCAAGGCGTGCGGTTTACCCCTGAGTAGATCCTGGTCACGCTTAGAAGGCCCTGGTAGGTCTGGGCCACAGCGGATTAAAGTACTTCCTCCCCAGGGGGAGTTTTCCAAACACCAGCCAGAGCAACGGAATAGCTAGAGGAGTTCGTTATTGTTGAGTCGCTGACCAAAAGCCGGCGAATGATCGATTGATTGATCGATCAATGTTTTCGATGAGCCGAACGATGAGATCCGATGGTAGGGATCAGCTTTTATATCCGCTCGGTCTTCCTAGTTTAACCGTTGTCCATCGCTGATTGGCTCGTTCGAGTTTCTATCCCTTTCTCTTTGGCGGTTGCTCCAACGTATTTTTCTTCCCTTTCACGTTTCCGTTGGAAGAGTCGCTTCCATGTTGCGCTGATGTGCAAACCGTCGTCCCGGTTGAAATTGAATGGATGTTTTTCGATTTCAATAGCTTCGCGAATTCACCTCGGAAAATATCGATCTTCTTTCGCGAGCAATTGCGTTTCCTCGAGCGTGATTTTATGTCCCGGGCCGGAGGTGAAGTGTTCCGCTATGGCCGACTCCCTCCATTTCTTATTCATCATGGCCCGTTTATGTTCGGCTAAGCGGCAGCGAATGGATCGTCCTGTTTGTCCGACGTATTCGTGTCCGCAGCTGCATGGAATCCTGTAGACTCCTTCAGATGTTAGCGGGTCGAGTGCATCTTTCGCAGACGGAAGTTCTTCTTTTACTTTTCTTAGCGTGTTAAAACGGACGACGATATTTTCTTTTCGTAGAACCCTGGCTATGCGTTCTGATGTCCCGGCGATGAAGGGTATTTTTGCGTAGGCTGTGGGCTTTGGTCGTTCCACCGAAGGTTTCTGTTTCGGTTTTAAGTTCCGCCGGATGAAGGGGCCGCCAACGCAGCGAAACCCGTAACCCTCCACCAGCATTCAGCAACGCTGCGAAAGCCTTCAAGTCAGATAGAATACTTATGAATTTAAACAAAATTTCTTTATATAAATAAAACATCCTTATCAAGTCGTATTCCCTCCTAAGGCCTGTCGACACATTTCATAAACCACATAGCTGATGCCAACTGCAGGGACCACTTTCATGAAGCTGGGCCTGATTCCTCGATAGAGACCAAAGAATCCCTCCCTTGCTATTATCTCACGTATTAATCTCGTCATGGTTTGGGCATGCTCTGGGCTTGTCAGTATATCTGAAAATACAAAAGAAAGTCAACATCATAACGTTGGAAAAGAGAAGAAGCGGAAAGCATATTATGTGACCAAACAAAAGATCACAGAGAATGAATTTGAACTCATGAATTATTATGACATATTTTTTGCAAGGTTATTGACTTTGTAATATATTAACACTTTCTGGTCTGAGTGATTTAAAGAATATCTCATACAAGATTGATGGCATTGCTGACATAGAAGCAATAAAATAATTACGTGTACTTTTTATAAATTTTTATTGGCACATGCAGTTTAACTTATGTGAAAAAATGGGCCGATCATAGGTATACCAATGGCCAAAGGGAAAAAATCAGGGATATCGATATCTGACCGGAAAGGGTTAATTCCCTTGGCGACAAAAAAATACTGGACAAATTAACATTCAAGGAAGCTACTTCAGTCGTGATAACTTCATTCAAAATTAAAATTTTGTAAATGTGGTCTTTCATGATTTCATGAATGTTCTCCATCACTCACCTTGAGCTTGGAGCCTTGTTCTCACCAGAGCAAGCGGATACGATACTATCAGCCCACATGTGCTACTAATCGTCCCACAGCATAAGGGAAGCAAAATCCCTGGATTTTCTGAACCATTTTGCCGGATATAATAATTCTTCAAGGTCTGAAATACAAGATGGGAAAACTTAATATAAATTAAGACTAATTTACTATTTTTAGATTCTAAATTTAAGTAACTAATGCAATCTGGCCAAGCACATTTTAAAAGTTAATGTAGGAATGAGAAAGTTTTTATAATTTGATATAGTTATTAAAGCATTTGGCATTTTTATAAATATGAAGTTGCAGTTTATTTATCAAGAGATCATAATAATACTGCATGATTAAAAGGAGCAATTTATATATTGAATATGAAGTAATTAATCAACTTTTAACTGTTAACTAAGCTCATTACCTAGAGACAACATTAAAAATTAGTCTAAAATATCTCAAGGTACAGAAAAACAATAGAAAAATTAAGAACTCATTTGCCACATTCACAAACATCCAAGATAAATAATTTGACTTACGAACCTCATAAACAGCCAGATCTATGCCAGCATATGGGATTATCCCAAGAAGGTTTGGTAGGTATCCACGGTAAAAAGTTCTGAGTCCCTCCCTCCTATAAATTTTTTTTGCTGCATCAATGATCCCAGCATACTGGCCAGTTTTCCTGAGGGCCAGTCTAGTTTTTAGCACCTAGACAAAAAAATTAGCACAATTAATGAATGCACTTAGAAATCCAACTTAAGATGTTTAAGCAAAGATTTTAATGAAACAACAATGAGGATACTTCTTCTCACCTCAAGTGGATATATAATGGTCTGGCTCACTCCACCAGCAATTGACCCAGCTACGAAACGCTCGTTGATGCTCAAATCCTCACCGCTGTTTTGATGGATCAACGTTTTTGTTTGCTCATAAGCCATGAACTTTATTGCAGTTTCTGGAACAATTTTTATAACATTTACTCCATTTCCTCGCCAGAGTCCTCTGATACCACCCTCTTTTACCATTTCGTGTAAACAAGACACAATTCCTCCTTTATTACCGTGTACCTGAAATAAGTTCCAGAAAGATAAGTTTAAAGTGGTAAGTTCTTTTAACATCTACAGTTATGATTATCTGAACTTTTAATTAGTATTGGGAACAAATTTGGTAAAATGCAATTTTTTTCTTCATAAAATACTTTTGCGTCATATTTTTCCTCATGTATGTATGTATTTCATTTTTATACCGAATTGCGAGGGACTTTGACATTCAGGGTGTTTCGAATGCTTCAACACTGCAATGAGACAAGGGTGGAGAAGAAGGAAGAGTGAGAATTTGCTTAAACCGCTTTGTTCATAAAGATTACTCAATTTAGTAGCAGATTTTATTTCAGCCAGCTATTAATCATTCAGTTGTTAAGTTTTACATTTTATCTATCAAAATATTTTATTGAACAACGGTATAGGAGTTGTTTCCTTTCTTTATCTTTGCCATAGTCTCCACTCATTATTAATATATATTTTATTAATGTATTTGTTGTTTTAACTACAATAGTAATATTCAAAAATATATATCAAAAATACATTTATATGCCTATTTGATGATATTTCAACACATGATTTTTAATAATGCCAAATTACCCCGAGCTTTTATTATCAGCGCCAACTTTGATCAGAGAATTTCAGATATTTAAACTTTATTGCAATTAGAACAAGAAGTCCAAACCAGGACTAATGCAGGCTGGTTTCCCAAAGTTGACGTTCCGAATTTATTACTTATATTGACAAGAAAAGTGTTAGTGATTCCAAGGAATTCTCTGGAAATCAAATTAATAGAGCATTATCAGGTTAAAAATATTAATAGCAATGTCAAATTTTCTTTCTCACGTATTTTCCATATATTTCATTTGATAAATGTTACTGTTTATACACGGATATGTGTGAATCATCTGTTCATTGCTGAAGGGTAGTCAAGTGGAATAGAAAATAACAGATTTGTTCACTCATCTATGCTCAAGCCGAGTTAGGAAATAATCGTCTCCATGGCAACAAACCGATAAAATGCGATTTATAACGTAAAAACTCTGTTTTAGTAATAATTCAATAAATTACGATAAATTATCAAAATTCGGAGTTAATATTTGGAATCTAAATTCTTTTCCCCTTAGAACAGTACAAACCTCACTCCGATATCACAATTTTAAGATATTTTAAAGTATTAAAGAAAACATCCCTGTACGATGGATTTGATACTTCAATCTTTGCCAAAAGAAATATAGCCTGAAGGTGGGCCCTGGCAGCACAAGCCTCATACCAACAAGTTTCATGAAAATCTGCCCATTGATGCAAAAGTTGTTAATAGGGGACACACACAGATAGGACCATTTCATTAGGCTGTTTCCTTTAGAAACCAGCCCAATAGAAATGAGTTTTTCACAAAAAATACAATATCATCACATTTAATACAACATAAATACCACGAAATTCTTCATGCTTTTTTAGGTTATTGGTATTTCGTTCCAGTTCAAGTATTTTTTCAGGTAATTACCATGCATGATTTAAATTAGAAGTTTGGTATTCAACAACTCAACGTCGCCTCCATTAAAATATATAGTCAGACCCCTATTTACCACCTCTCCCCATATAGTGCCACTCCTGCTTACCGCCCATGAATCGTCGTGAACAAAACTTCCATCTTATGATTGAATAGAGCTAGCATATACCTCGATTTATCGCCACCGCCGCTTTAGCGTCAAAGGCAGTGATGGACAAACGGTGGCGCTAAATCGGGGTCTGACCGTAATTAAATGTCTTAGGATATCGGCGTGAACCTAAAGAAAACCTATCTATAATAGAGAGATCTAATAAGCCTTTAGTGAAGCTCGCTGATGATATTTTCCGGCGTCGGTATATTTTCATGTCAAAATCTGGTTGATATGCAAATTGCAAGTCTATTAATCGCTATTAGGCCTCGGAGCGGAAAGTGCGATCGCGATGCGCACCAGTGAGGAAGCGAAATCTGCAGACGAGGAGAGACTTCCCTCTCGAAACGATCAAACCCCGTCACACTCCCTCAATCTCCGCCGGTACCACACGCGTAGTAAATGAGGCGAGAATCCGCCCCTGGCCGCATCCCCTCCACCCATCTTATTGCCCATAAAGAAGAGGTCAAAGGTAGTCCACCACCTCGACATCCGAACATAACCAACCTTCCATCTCCATCGCTCCCCGACCGCTGAACTACGTTATCTCGAGCAAACCTCCTCGCGCGGACCAATGGGGACGTTACGGCGGCCGGGGATGGACTTGGCTTGGACCTTGCTCGGACGACGAGAAGAGCCTTTGCTTCAGCGATGGAAAGTTACAGGGTGATGGAAGATTACGTTATGATAGACAAGACGGAGACGAAACGGGGAACATTAAAAGGCGCACACGAAATGGTCATGTCGAAACGAATGACTTCTCTCGGGAGATTTGATCCCGAGATTTATCATATTAATATTTTATCGTGCGTTTATCGGCAGCTCGGACACGGAACTATGCAACGGCAAAAAATGATGAAAAAGCGAGAGGACGGTTTCCATGCACCGACTCGGCATAGAGGGACAGACACGCTACATATCAACCCTAAATGTTTGAAAACGATTGAAAAATGAATAATAATAATAATAATAAGCAAAAAAGATCGTTGAAAAAAACTTCCTTGAATCTTGTTTTTTTTTATAAAAACAGTTGCATAAATACTACATCCGTTAGGTACTGCAATTACATTAATCGCACTGGACTCGGACACTATCTTGTAAATATTATTAATCAAAGAAGGTTTTCACTTCGTAGAACGACATTACACGAATGAAATGAAACCCATTACTTAAAATTACACTTCGATTTATAATCGCGACCGGTTTCACGTAACGGTAAGTAGACTGATGATGCGAAAATGGGTCGCGGATATAAATTGAAGTGTAATTTTAAATAATGGGTTTCATTTCATTCGTACCAAGCAAATGTGGGAGGTACAGCACACGTTTTGTTTTAAAATCAGCAGGTCGGAAACCCATTGGTTTAAAAAATGAAGAATTCATTATATATCGACGCTACGCGCTAGTCACCACCAACTCTCATCCTATTTATTGCCGAAAAATAAATGAAAAATATTACTAATTATAAGAGCAATGAAAAATTACTCAGCCTACTACCTAAAAATAATGGCACTACAAACGTTGACGGAACAACAGTGTAAAAGGTGCTTTTTACCAAAACAATAAATATAACTGAAAACAACTGAGGAACTACTAAACTCATGATTAAGATATAAAAAACTAGCCAAAAAAGTTTTTGGAAACCGGTGGATTTACCTTGACCACAATTTTATTCCGGATATGAGGCGAGCTACATAATTCATTTTTGGAATTAAATTGCACACGGAGAAAACAACGGATTACTAAACTAAAGCTCCAGCTACACGCGTAAATGATCACGAATTTAACAATATTTTTAGATTCGTATGTCACAAAGGCTCCATCGAATAACACGAAGTAGTCATTCGGTCGATTTCCCTTGAATTTTGAAGACCCATCTCACAATCACGTGATACGAGGATTATCGAAGTCAGCCCACATCTGCCAAAGATCATAAAGGAAGCACTAGGAGGAGGGGGACATGGACATGAGTCGGCAAACCATAAACCGAAGCAATCGGTGGAAATTAGAATGTCACGTGGAAGGGATTGCGGATCGGCAAGTCACCCAACGCACAGTGGGACCAAATCCGAAAAAGGGGACCCATGTATATGCATATATTACAATACTGAAAGTAAGCGAGTAAATGCCGGAAATTTCTGAATTATTAATTTGAATAATACCTGTCGTATATAGAGCGAGTTTTCCATTCAGTCTCTATATATCATGCTAACATCTTCTAGGACACAACGAACAAAACGTTCGAGCTTCCGAATCCTCTTTATAACCGAGTTATACCGTGTGTAATTTTCTATAGTTCATTTATTTAAACTATTTCAGGAAGGGCTTTTCCAGGACTTATATAATGGACAAAATATCGATAACAAAGACGATCACGTACAACCATTCTGTCGGCAGGATTCGAACCCGCGAGCATTGGGAGCCAGACACGCTAACCACCCCTCTACCAAAACCGGCAATAATATTTTTAACAGGACAAAAAGAGAACCCAGCTTATTATTTTTTGCGGTTAATTTTTTCATTATTACTACTTGCCATTTACTTGCTTTACTCATAGACTCGACTATGTACACGCAAACTCCCATTAATATTTTACGAAACGGGGAAAAATTATTTTCGCGGCAGTAAGGAAATGCGAAGGAAAATGAGGCAGATCCCGGTCTTACCGAGAGTGAAGTACAGAGGGAACGGAAGAAATAGTAACCGTTTCATATCCTTTCCACCTGCCTCCTTCCCTTCACCACTTCCATCATACGGCGACGTCGCTCCATAAAAAATGGCTCCGTCTGAATGATCGCCTCTTCACTTGACACCCTCTAACGCCACGCGGCCAAAACCCAACCCCGAATAATCGAAGCATAATGGAAGAAGGTTGGGTGGGGGTTTAATACCACGGCAGGTGATAGCGGGGTGGGATTGACCCCGACCAGTTTTTCTACGTCTAGACTTACTTGTTGGAACACTTTGAGTCGATCCAAAGGTGCGGTGCAGGTACGGGATACGCCTCCGGCGATGCCACCTGCTACCAGAGTTCGCCACCACATACCAGAATGCATTTCAGCCGATGTGAAATCATCTGGTACGTTCATATCCTCCCCGATGTCGAGATGCTGAAGAGGAAGAGTGGAGCGGGTGAAACGACACTTCATAGTACTTCGACCGTTATTACACCCTCCGTACCATCTTAAACATTTAACTACTGCAGTGAAATTACGAACACGTATCTGCGGTGCGGTCTTCCAGACCGCCACTGTTTATTAATTTATTATGATTATTTCAATATCTACATCTACAATTTGGTTCTCCACGTTAAATAATGCCATGGGTTAAGTAATAAAAAAATTATATTCACTTTGTTTGTAAAATATAAACTAGGCGGTAATTTGACACTATAATTTAGGCGGTCTCTCGCAGACAGCATCTATATAGTTAAAGGTTAAAACGTTTTCGTCAAAAAATTACGAAAATCGATGGAACGTTTTTAGACCATTCATGGATGAATAAAGCGGAATATATTCTTGAATGTGCCTAATTTATATGCCGCGAGAAATAACGCTAGTCCAAAAAATTTCTATATTCATCACATTCTAATACGTTAAAAATGAAATTCTACCATGGCTTTCCACAAATTAAATTCATAGATATATTTAACGAAATATTAATATCATCGAGCGCACGGTATCTGGTCAAAATATACATTTTTAAGCCATTCATTTAGGATACAAACACCCGGGACCGGCTATTTACAAGAACAAATTGGTCAAAGCCTCTCAACTGCCTCATCTTCTCCGGGGGGAAACCAAAACGAAGTCATTTATTTTTTAAGGCTGGACACTGAATCGTCTTCCCCTGGCGTGACGTCACTTTCATTACTAAGGCAAGAGAATTGGCGGCTGAATGAAGAGCACTCAGTTCGTTTTCTATTTACGAGAGTTAGCGGTAAACAGCACACGGCCTATCTACATCTACAAGTTACCCTGCAATTCACCTAGCGGACAAGATGGAGTTGGAAGAGTCTGGCAACTAGATGGGAACTTTGCGCCACAAAAAATCTGGCGACGATACAGCTTCAATCACTCACTTGCATGGGCTATTATTACCTACGAGGATTAGGGGGAAGTATAACTCAAAACAACTAATTTCTGGAGCCTAGTAAAAAGTTTGGGGATATTATTTACACTATTATACGTAAGATACTCTCTTCTTTAACCTTACACATGCCAGCCGACATATTTTTTATATAGAGATCACAATAAAATTGGAAAACATTGCGCCAAGATAGGTTTTATGGCAACATGGCATCCTGAATTTTTCCAGCCCTGATCATTGAGCTGACATCGTTCTGTTTGCTAACGATCAAACGGGATAGCTACGCAAACTTATATAACTTAGAATAATAAATAACTGATTTTATCACATTTTCCGGTAGGAATAGGTGGTTTCAAAATAACGATAAGTGAGCTAAGTTACCCTATTAAGGCGATATGTAAGTATAAAAACAGGGAGAGAAAGCCAACCAGCACAATACTGTCAAAATATATTACTATTAATATTATTTACGTTATGGTACGAAAGATACTATCTTCTTTAACCTTATTACACTTGCAACCGGCATAATATTTATACAGAGTTCACAATACATTGCAAAAAATAGCGCCAAGATGGATCTTATGGCGACATGTCATCTTGAATTTTTCCAGCCCTGATCATTAACCTGACTTCGCTTTGTTTGCTAACTATCAAACGGGATAGCTACGCTAAATTAACTAACTTAGAATAATAAAGAACTGATTTTATCACGCTTTCCGAGCAGTTGGTCCCAATTATAGAACCCAATGATTGAACATTGCACTTAGAACACCCATTTATTTATATCATATTTCCATTTATTTATACGTGATTATCAACAGAAAGAAACTTACTTGTCCATCTGGAGGTTTTCGTCTGCAGTACGTAGCCAGAGTAGTTAACTGGCGCGCAAAATTCAATAAAATTCGCATCCTGAAAACACGAAACTCACGTAGACATTCAACTCGGCGTTGCTAAGGAATTTTAATGTACACGGTCGTCAAGGCGTGCAACAATGCACTTCCACCAATATAGCCGACGAAGTACATATGTATACCTATATCACCCCCCTTTATATTGCTAAAAATCTTGTCGCGAAAAGATTCTTTGTGGAACAGAGAATCAATCCTTAAATGATATTTTGAGTCAAGGGAAAATAACGTTTTACTTTCGGTCGCCAACCATCCAAGTTCAGAGATTCTCAGAGCTTCCTTTCGGTCCTCTTTTTCACAAACGGGTTTCCTCATACGCACTTCACCTTTGGTCGGTTGTTTTTTAAAAACAATTTCTGCGCGATTTCAGAGAATTTTATGAATATTTTGGATGGGAGCCGAAATTGTTATGAATTCTAATCATTGCATTTGCACGCGTATCAGTCATTAAACCAATGAAACATTTGACAGGTTGATTTTTCTGTTGACAATATATTTTAAAAATCTGGAGCAACAAATTACACCAATAATCCTATAAATACGAGGGTATAAGGATTAAAAGAAAAATAGTGGGCGGGAGATAATTTTCTAAGGACAAGTCTGAAAGTGCGTCTTTTGGAGTTAGACGACGTTGCGTTTCAACGATTCCATTCTGCAATATCTTGCAGATTCTTCACATAAGTGGGTAATTTACACCATTTAGGGGCTTTTGATTTAATAAGAGAGAGAGAGAGAGAAGCAATGTTGGATGTGGCTAATTTGCGAAATTTTTCGTCAAGCAGTTTATCAATTAACTGGTTGGTATATCCATTCTTGTTGGATATATATTTAATGATCTCCAATTCTTTGTTAAAATCAGAGCTGGATATGGGAATGCTTACTGAACGGTGTAGCATGGCATGATAAACTGCAAGTTTGTGAGATAATGGGTGGGAGAAATCAGCAGGAATTACTTGATATGTATATGTTGGTTTTCTGTATATTTCAAAATGATGCTTATTATTATGAATTGTGATGCTTAGGTCAAAAACGTTTAATTTTTTGTGAATTGAGTTTAAAAATATAAGATAGGAATTTAAATGTCGATGGCTCACGGTCCAACAGCATAGAACATCATCGACGTATCTGAACCAATAAAAGATATGTTTTATAGAATGGTTATTGGAATTAAATTATATTGATTCTAAATCATCCATAAAAATATCTGACAGTAGGGGGGAGATAGAGGAGAGCCCATTGCTAAACCTTCTTTTTGCTGATAAAATTTTCGATGATGACTGGTAGAGCGCTGCACAGTAGCATTCAAGTCAACCGTAGTTGACATTCCGCATTTCCACATAATGAAAAACCAAAGCCAAGATGGCGCTTCTCATAGCGACATCAGTTGATCATTTAAAATTTGAAATTCATTTTTTTAATTACGAGAAATACGGTACCTGAATTATACAAAATAATTTCTATTGCAATATAATAAAACGCTAATTTTTCTTATTTGAAAATTAATTATAAAAAAATGAATATTTTCTAAAAACAGAAGTGACACCTATTTTACGTGGAAGAAACTGTCGATATTTCGTATTTACAAACTCTAATAAAGATAATCGTTATTGCGCTCTATATTCCAATTAAAACTTTATTCTTGATTAATTGTATAATTTGTATGTATATTTTAAGGTATTCTTTAGATATTTAGCGCTAGATGTAGCACGAATATGAAACTTCTTTCGTAAATGAGCAGATCGTACTTCAAAAGAGTGTTAATCTTGCATGGATTATTTAACAACTTCATAAAATGGAACCATTATTAACGTTAGTAAGAGGGACTACTCCTGAATCTTCGATAACTGCCAGCATTTACTTGAATCAAGAATCATCGTCTATGTGATGGATCGCAAATTTATTTTTAGGAATGAACCATATTAATATGAGCTATTGCTTTGATGTGCCGAAATAGCAATCTAAATCGTTTTCTTATCACAATCGTAATGAAATATTACATAACATCAGTTATTTATTTTGAAGGTCGGCTTTAGCTTCATAAAATCTTTGGGCATTTTCAAAACTGGAGGAACTTTGAGGTATAATGAACCGATTCGCTACATTGCGAGATTATTAAACTTCCGAACGAGGCTAATATTTACGTGAAGTCCATTTCATCCAAAATGCGACGATCTGAATTAGAATTCCGTTTAACTCAGCTGAATATTCTCCAAATTTCATTATTAATCGATAATGCTATACGTTTTAATTTAAAGCAAGGTTTAAAAATCTCACGTTCACCTGCCAAACGACAAATACTGTGGAATTTCCGTGTCGAAAGTCTATAGGAATGGGATATTTTCTATACGTACCGAAAACTGTGGGCTTAGTTGTCTATCGGAATACAACTATTGCCCAGTTTCATCATCCTGGCCAGTAATAAGGAGTTAAGTTTATGCATTCTTTTTCAGCTATGTGATTATTTTCCAACGAGCGACAAATAGAGTAAACAAGAACATCGGGTGGGAAAAAAGGAATTTCGGAGGAAAAGGTAACAGCTGGGAGGGAAGGATTCGGCCACGGTGGGTCTGTTAAGGGCAGGTTACACGTGCCGCTAAGTCATACGTTATTGGGAAGCCCTCCTGGTCCAATTGGAATACGAAAAAATGAGTGCAGCATTGACGTCCAGCCGCGTTGTTCGGTGGGCATCGGACGCAAGCGAAAGCAGTTCAATGCGATAGGTGTCCTTACGTTTGCATATTCAACTCGAGCCACAACTCGGAGAGATTCAGATACTCCCCCATTTTAAAAATTATGACTTAAAACTTTTTAATTGATAATCGCCATTTGTCGCAAATTCTCGTGGGATATGCATATTCGTAATCCTTTAAATGCACTCGTAAAGAACTAGCTTTCATCGGAAGTGATGCTAAATAGTGGCGAAAATACGGAAGAAGCGTATGAACGTTCTTTGATTTTGCAAAGCGTCAGTTCTTTATTAAAGGATTGGGAGGGTACCTATGTGAATTTGTATGATGCCTCTAGGATCGTATGCAATATAATGATTAGCGCCCGGGGATAAAATGTCTATTACGATAATGCAATGGAAACCCCTAAAACCCTGTAGGGCGATTAATAATCCAAGAAAGTGGGCGGGAGAAACTCCGACATATTGCAAGGTCGCAACTTCATGATAGCTAAAGGTGACACTATGGGAATAATGTTAACGCCCACGCATATCGAAAGACACAACCACGATAATAAAATGCGTGTCATCACATCGAGTGCTGCTGAGGGCAGAGGAGATACACGATCGGGCTCGTGTAATTTTTTGTTTGTTCAGGGAGGCCATTGTTAAAACCATAAACGAAATCCATTTTAATACTTATTAAAATATTTGATACTAGGGAGTTGCGAATTTTCCATTCCATGCTCACATAATGCTGACGAATCACACCTAATAATCGACATTCATTTGACCTAATGAAAATCTGTCGTTCATTTCTACCTCCACCCAATATCTTACATATAGCGTCACTATTTTCAATTAATTAGAAGCGCACCCCTAAGTTATATTTTTCGAAGAATTATTGGGGATCATAATATGAAACTGAAATTAATTACCTTGCATGCCGAAATGCAGACGTCTCCAAGATGAGGAGGTAAGCACTCAGTCAGGCAGCGTTTAGGGCATTGAGGGGTGTTTTAGAAGGAAAGGAAAATAGAGGGAGAGGTAATGGTCAAATAATGCGTGCGTACGTGCGAGTACGACAGCCGCAAACCTTCTAGGAAATTTCTGGTAAGAGAAGAATGTATTTTCTTGAAGTTTGAAGGTAAATATGTCCTATTGAGAGAACTTGGATATTAAACAAGTAGTTCTGGAAAGCCCTAATACGCCTTCTTTCCTTTCAATACAATTTTAATATATCACAAGTAGGGGTTATATATGTTTTTCCGTGGTACAGCAGTGCTTTTCGTCACCTCGCCCTACAAACGAAATTTCTTTGAAATCCGTTCTGCCAATACCTTCCAAATTCATAGTTACAGAAACATTCTAACCTTGATATCATGGTAGCCCTGTTTAATCGACCCGGTTGAAATACGACATTTTGTTTATTTATTATGTTATGTTATGTTTATATTAAAAGTATTAAATTTGGTTCAAATTGATGAGAATAGTTAAACACAAATACTTGTAAAAATAATATTTTATCCGTTGTATTGTGGCAGCCTTGCTTTCCATATCTACAGTAAACATCTTGAAATTGCTATTTTATATTGCACCCCTGCTTCATACAAACCTTTGTCAAAATCGGTTTACCTAATTCCTTCCAAATTCATAATTGCCGAAAAGATTAAGTTGGTGGAATACGTCCCTCCGATATCCAGGAAAAGTTGCGAAAAGTAGGTAGGTGTTTCGGATACAAAGCAGCCTTCGTCATTGGCGATTCATCTACCATCTATCATTACTTACTTCTCCATACCATTGAGTTGACTTGTCACATTCTCACGTTTTGCATCAATGTTACCACACGAAAATGAAAATTTTAACAATTAAAAATTATTTTAAGACAATATCATTTACCAAACAATGAAAATGATCTTATTCACAAAACTCTCTCGCAGAATACCTAATTGTTTAATCGAAGATCATTTTACACTTTTCTTTGAATAAATTGTTAAAAACACTGCCGTATGCGAGCAGAAGTATCTTAGGCAGTCATCGCAGATATTATTTTCAGTTTGTAATATTATTTATATGAAACGTGATGGTTTCTGAAGCAGGAAGGCCGAATGCCGTAGAGATGTAGGGCTGCACGCTAAAATTCAAAGAATATGAATGACAGGTACAAAGAGACGTCGATTCCCATATTGTACGGAAAAGTAAATCATAATTTCACCGAGAATCAGGATGTTACTCGAGGTTAATGCCATAATTGGTCCGAGTTGCTGTCAAGATTATGTTTCCCGCGTCATGATGCCGTTACGCTAATTGTTCCTCCATCTCTCATCTATAATACCAGGGGATCCGCGGGATGTTTGGCCTCGCTCAAGCCGCCTTGGGCTGGTGGGGGGAATCACGTAGGTAGGTGTTTCGGATACAAAGCAGCATTCATCATTGGCGATTCATCTGCCATCTATCACGTTCAATATTATTATCGTCTTCGTAGTTCTCCTACAGTGTGGATGTAAAATTTGATTGGAATTGAAAGCGCTGCCCTGGGAAATAAAATATGAATGAAAGAAATGTAATTTCAAGAATCGCACGAAATACCGGACTAATGGCAAATGAACCTGAGCCTTGTCTCCTCGTTGAGACAAAAGTTATAGCAGGACAGACAAACGGATAATCAAGCAAACAGACCAAGTGCACAGGGATTCAACATATGAGACCGCGCCAACGCAAATTGCGTGCCTCTGGGGTACATTTTAGGGAAATTTTTATTAGGCGTTTTCTTCGTTGTTTGATGTTTTCTGTGTGTCCGCTAAATTTCGTTTTGATTGGATAAGACTTAAAAATTAGCTCAGGAACTATAAGTGTGGTGTTCTAGAAAAACTATTGGCAGTCGTCTCTTAAGTTATATGAACATGCACACGAAATTTTGCGAAAATAAAAAAATCGAGATAGCAGTTATCGTAGAACAGACAATGACGATTCATATGCTACAAAAATTTTATTTTAATTTTACAGGGTACTAACTAGAAACTGATGACAATATCAGAGATTCTGATTTTATTGTAAACGTTTACCTACTATGGGCTACATAAACGTTTTATTTTTCATGAATTAAACGCGTTCAAAAAGATTTGATTTACAAAATTTAACCCACCATAGATACATCTCTCCTGGAATCTGGTAGAACTTGTTCGGGAGCCCAGAATCTTTGTAATGATGTAATTTTCAGCTTTACTAATGTTTTTACCTTATATTAAGTTGAGATTTTGGTAGAATCTAATTCAATGAAACGATACTTAATGCATAAATCTCCTCTTTATACAGAACCATGTTGGTTACCAAATCTGACGGGCCAGTGACGGGTCGCCTGATTTTTATTACAATTTAAACCAATCTAGAAACATTCACCATTGTTTTAGATTTCTTTTCAAAAGTAAATGAGGTTGGCGGAGAAATAAGCAGTGCATCATGTCAAGGCGGAAATTTCAGTATACACCAATTTTAATTACTCACCTAAAGATTTCAATGCCTTTTTCTGTCAAAATCAGACCTTTTGGAGACTGCTAGAGTAGTTCAAAATACAAATTCAAATTACATAAATGAAGCACGGCTTTTGAAGTAATGCTATTTTTACGAATTTGTTAAAACAAAATTAAGGTTAAACATTCATATATTTTGTAAATGATAAATAAACCAAATTTTATGGTCCTCATTAGCTTTTTTTAACCTACAGAATATCTCGCTATTAACTTCCGGAATCAACAATTTACAAGATGGCAACTGTAAATTTAACAATAAAATAAATATTAAATATCATTATATGTTTCCCAATAATTAAATAAAATAGTTTCATTGCTCACACCCGGTTTTTTGACCTAGATAAAATTCTCCCGGTTTCTCCCGAAATTTGCTATTCATTCGGTGGAAATCTCTCGGAATCAACTACTCATGAGGTGGCAACCCTAGTTTCCTGTTTCTAGGAGCAAATTTTCAAGACGTCTCTTGTGTGAAGAGAAAATATTATCTGTAGTTGTATGAATTTCAGAAATCAGGGACGTGAATTCCATAGGAGTAAAATGAGCATCAACCGACTTGAATCAGCACATCTGAGAAAATATCAAAAAATGAAATTTAATAACAGCGGAAGAATGAAATGCGAGATATAAAAGGAAATAAGGAGGAAGGGACTCACCCAGGGTTGCCACCTTATGAGTAGTTGATTCCGGGAGATTTCCTTTTCATGAGTAGAAAATTCCGGGAGAATCCGGGAGTATTTTCTCTAGGTCGAAAAACAACTAAAGTGACCAATGAAACTTATTTTATTTAGTTATTAGTAAAATCAATAATGATTATTTAATCTCGTTTTATTTTTAAAGTTAGAGTTGTCACGTTGAAAACGGCTGATTCCGGGCGATATCCATAAGAATAGTTAACGGCGATATCGTTTGTAGGTTAAAAAACACCTAATGAGAACATAGAATAATTGTATTTTTTATTTAGAAAATATATTAATATATAACGTCAGTTTTGTTTTATTATATGAAATATAATAAATAAATCTTAAAAATAGCATTACTTCAGTAGTAATATTTCATTTGAATTTGTTATTCGAACAACATCGAGCAGTCTCCAAAAGATCTGGCTTTGATAGTAAAAGGGCATGGATATCTTTAAAAGAGTATTTAAAATTGGTTCATACGTGAATTTCAGTCTTGACATGGTCCACATTTAATTTGCTTCGAACTTCACAGCACAATTCGTTAATAGCATTGAACAACGGTCACAAGCTGCGGTGGATACTGAAGCTTAAAACACAAGCGTTACACTATTATTTAATACTCCGTCATCTCCATTTACTTTTGAAATGAAATCTAAAACAATATTGAATGTATAATAATTGGTTTAAATAAAAATAAAAATCAGACGAACCTTTATTGGCACGTTAGCGTGGTAACCAACATGCTCCTGTATAAAGAGCATATTTGTACATTATTTATTGGCATCAATGGATAGGATTCTATCAAAATCTCAAATTAGTACTAGGTAAATTCAATTTCGAAGATTTTGGGCTGCCGGAAAAGTTCTACCAGATTCCGGGAGAAATGTATCTAAGATTGGTTAATTCCGGGAGGCTCCCAGAATTCCGGAAGAGGTGGAACCCCAGACTCAGCGCCTCAGTGCCACTCGGGACGAATGTGGCGCCAAGTGTTAGTTAAACCTTTCTCTCAGATAACTGTACTAAATACTTTTTCAACGTTTAGGAGAAATTGGTTGAGTTACACGAACGAATCGATTTCGAATAAAGGAGTAAATTATGGAACTGTTTTAATATAATTAATTACGTGAGTCGGTCCAGTAGTGTGACGTTGCTCGCGATACAGCTTCTGGTTAGGTCTCACGCATGGCTTCGACTTTAGTGATCGGTATTTGTAAGTTTCATTTTCCGGCAGCCCGCGGACCACCTGAAAGACACTCGAGGCCCACCAGTGGTCCGCGGAGCACACTTTGAGAACCGCTGCGTTAAAGTAGCTGTATTCAAACATTACAAAGCCGAGGACCCTCAACGACGAGAACTATCTTCGCCCCTAATTCTGTACCATCAATTTACCGCATAAAAACAATAACAATACCTACTGGACATACAATTGCAATTGCAATTTTCTCGTTCGGCGGCGTTTGTTGTTGTATGACAAAATTTGAAAAATGCCCAAGGTGAAAGCACGTTAACCCGTAACCACAGGCATCGGTCTCTCAGACCACACGAAAAATTTCAATAGTCTATTTTATGGTCCATGGATCATTTAGGCCTTAGAGGTTTTGTTTAGCTTTGTATCCTGGAGGTGGCTTTGTTTACTTCACGGTAGTTGCCTTCTAGCTTTGGAGCTGTGCGTACTAGAGCGGGTTTAGTTTCGTTGCCGGTCTGAAAAACCGCTTGCCTGTGTCCACGTAATTTTTTTCGGGACAGTTCTTTCACATGGTTTCGGAAATTTCCTACGACATGTTGCAGTTATACCGTCCTGGACCGTCGCACGTCCAAAAATGAAAACCAAAACTGCCTTCCAATGTTTAATTTGTAGCAGCTCAATATATTTGAAATGTTCAGCACCCGCTTGAGGAGAGAGAGCGTGAGAGGGGGAGGGGAGGGCGTTGAAAAGGGAGTGGGATGGGAAGGGGGGGTTAAGGGGAGAGGAAAGGGAGTGGGAGGAGAGGGTGGGAGAGTGGAGGGAGAGGAAGAGGGAGAAGGGGAGAGAGCGGGGAGTGGGAGGAGAGGGTGGGAGAGTGGAGGGAGAGGAAGAGGGAGAAGGGGAGAGAGCGGGGTAGAGGGGGAGAGAGATAGAGACAGAAAAAAACCAAATGTACTATATATTGAAAATAATTATGTGCGGTTAAGTATTTTATAGCGAAATTTATTTCTTTGTCTAACAATTTCTATTCACCCAAAACCATTTTTACACTCCGTACCACTCAATCATGTTAATTTAATATTTATTGCTTAATTTTTAGTGCATATAAAAGTTGGTGTCATTAATTTGACTTTTCAAGATATTTCTAAAGGCTAAAGACTACTTAAAAAAGTTGTCCAGTATTGGAAAGTACCAGAACTTGGGTGACATTCGTGGTACCGCAAACAGCAACCAAGTTTTGAGAAGAGGATAAGTGAACACGAATTATATTTTGAATGGCTGTCACCCATTTGCTACTTCACGAAACATCTCTTGGAAAACGCTCATAACAGTACTTTTTACCATATGTTAACGACTTTTTATGCCAAAGGCAATAGATTTTTTTCTGGAACAATCAAAATTTATTCATTTTTTCCTCACTATCGAGTTTGTATTAAAAAGAATTCTCCAATCCATTCCGAAAACACCATTGAAAGAATTCCTTTTGGTGACTTTATGGCGAGATATTTTCTATTTTCCTCCTCCTCTCTCCACCATACCTCTTTCCCATCTGTCTTTTTGTTTGATTTGTCATTCTTAACCGCCCCACTTCAGCCGTCCTCGGCTGAGGGGTGGTCAGCGTGTCTGGCTCCCAATGTTAAAGTCGCCCGAGTAAAATAGTAAAAGGTGCTTGCATACTCACCTTGAAAAAACATTCATTTTTTAGAGACACATTTCATCATTGGAAATATATTTTTAATTCTAAAGATTTCACCTCTTAACCGATTTTCATTCTTTCCTTGTGTAACTATAATGTAGTAAACCAATCCCTAAATTTTGCAATTTCAAGAATATTATACTTTTTTCACAGTAGGATACTAAAACCACACATTTTTGCCAAATTTTAAAGTTGTACCCTATCTAGTAGAGAAATAATGTTTATCTATTTGTTTAAATTTTAAATAATTATAACGGCCGAATCAACATATTGATGGAGATTTTTATTTGGGTATGTGCACCAAGTTCAAAATAACTTTAAAATTTCCGCTTCAACACGACATTATTTTTTTCTCAAATATTAAAACAAATACTACACAACCCATATTCTACACATGAAAATTATCACCACCTGATGTTACTTGGTTGTCCTTTGTACCTTGATGTGGTAGAAGGGCTTGAGCATTTCAAGGGGCAACATTTTGTCGTTGTCAAAGAGAGGATAACAAGGTAGGAAATTTAACACCACATTTGAACAAATACAAAGTCTCAAAATTAAAACACAAATTTATTAGTGTAATATTGTAAACACTGGAAACTGTATTGGGTACTCAGTTTCAGCCAGAAGTTACAAGATAAAAATATTGATGATACATTGGTCATTGATTCACAACAGTTATATGCAGGCAATTAACAATGTAATGCTTATTGTAAAAGAGCTTGTTGGAATGACTTGAAAGTAGATTTAAATGCAACCTTAAAAGGCATTGATGTATAATATTGTACAATTAAGACATGCGATTAAACAAGATTTTATCTTTTGTGTATAACAGCTTGTAACTTGTTTAATCTATGTGAAAATCCTTCTTTTCTTCGGGTTGACGTTTCTGTTTAATTAAGGTTAAAATTTAATTTTGTGAAATGCACAAAAGATATTTAGATGCTTAAGCATTGACAGTATATGGAATATAGTGGAGTACATTATAATTCTTAACTAAAATTACACTTAGTCAAGGAACACACAACAATCAATGCTAAGTGTTCTATCTGTTCTTTTTTGAGAATTTCACAATAATGAAAATTATGTGTGTTATTAAATACCCTCGACCATCCTATACTGCCAGAAGGCTCAAATAAATGTAACTGTTGCTTGACATCACAGCTTTTGGGAGTTCATTAACCACTTTCCTGGTATCATTTACCCACTTTTGGTTATTCATGAAGGGATAATTTATATATGCGGAGATATTAATTTAATAAAAATAAATAAATGCACTAGTTAATGCATCAGAATATGCTGAAATCTTTTCAACACAACCTACTCATAAGTAGATGCATGTAGAAGGTGAATGTTTTTTATTAGATAGTTATAACAATGTCGACTATTGCTTGGCACGACATTCAAGATTCAGCCATCAGATAATTTGCGTAATACTTTAAAACTGTAAAAAATCAGCCTGAGCTCTTAGATAATACAAAAAAACTATATAGTATATAAAAAATAAATAGACAGGTATTATACAGAAGATTTTGAAATAAAGACGATGTTTTTCACTAAAGAGCCTATCAAAATCACATCCACACAAAATAATTATGTTGTCAGCAAAGATGACCAAAAATGCTAAAACACTCAAAATTGCTTCAGTCATAATTAACAGGCTAAAGCCTTTTTCTTGTATGAAGAAATTATACAAATGATTTTCTTTCTGTTTACCAACAGAATACTTATGGATGCTGGTGGAGGTTTTCGGGTTTCGATGCGTTGGCGGCATTTCTGGCTCTAGACGTTTCGCAGACATTGCAGTCTGCATCTTGAGGAGACGAAGTGAGATCAGATGGTAGGGATCTGCTTTTATATCCACTCGGCCTTCCTAGTTTAACCGTTGTCCATCGCTGATTGGATCATTCGAGTTGCTATCCTTTTCTCTTTGGTGGTTGCTCCAACGTATTTTCTTCCCTTTCACGTTTCCGTTGGAAGAGTCGCTTCCATGTTGCGCTGATGTGCAAACCGTCGTCCCGGTTTAAAGTGACTGGATGTTTTTCGATTTCCATAGCTTCGCGAATTAACCTCAGAAAATATCGATCTTCTTTCGCGAGCAATTTCGTTTCCCCGAGCCTGTTTTTATGTACCGGGCCGCATGTGAAGTGCTCCGCTATGGCCGACTCCGTCCAATTCTTGTTCATCATGGCCCGATTATGTTCGTCTAAGCGCCAGCGAATGGATCGTCCCGTTTGTCCTACATATACGTGTCCGCAGCTGCATGGAATCCTGTTGACTCCTTCAGATGATAGCGGGTGGAGTGCATCTTTCGCAGACGGGAGTTCTTCTTTTATTTTTCTTAGCGTGTTTGAACGGACGACGATATTTTCTATTCGTAGAACCCTGTCTATGCGTTCTGATGTCCCGGCGATGAAGGGAATTTTTGCGTAGGCTGTGGGCTTTTGTCGTTCCACCGAAGGTTTTTGTTTCGGTTTTATGTTCCGCCGGATGAAGGGGTGACTGTAGCCATTATTCATAAGTGCCCTTCTTATATGCTCTTCTTCGTCTTTTAGCGACTCGGGATCGGAGACCGTGTTTGCTCGGTGCATCAGGGTCTTGATTATTGATGCCTTCTGCTGAGGATGGTGATGAGAGGCAGCATGCAGGTAACGGTCAGTGTGCGTTTTTTCCGAAATACGCTGTGTCCAAGGCTTCCGTCAGGTCTCTTCTTCACCATGACGTCGAGAAATGGTAGGGTGCCGTTCTCTTCGACTTCCATGGTGAACTGGATGGCTGGGTGGACTTGGTTGAGTTGACGGTGGAACTCATGAAGTTTATTTGTCCCAAGGGGCCAAATGACTAATGTGTCATTCACGCAAAGACTAGTACCCCTACGGAAAGACCGGAAACTTAACAGAAATTTATCAGATTAAATGGACTTAAATGAAAAAATTGCATATAAGAAATCAAACTTATTACCATATATCACACATTACGAGAGTACAAAGTCATTATCAAATTACATAACAGTGAGGTATTTTTACATAAATATTATACAATCAAGATATAAAAATGAATTATTGTAACAGAATTTTATAACGTTAATACCTTTTATGCATGAAACGTATTTAAAGGAAATTCACGTGGACGACGAAAAACGTCAAACTTTCACGTCATGAATGAATTTGTGGATCAAGCAAAAATCTATTTGTAAAGTTATTTCTTCGGCCCTGGAACACATTCTCTTTCTGTTGCACCTGTAAAAAGAGCGAAAATGAATTTCTAAGAATGTCAATCATTGAACATGCTAAACCTAATGAAATTGATGGAGGAGGCAATGGGCATGCTTCAAATGTTGCAATAAATGTAAAATAAGGCAAATGCGCTTACGGCCCATAAACAATGTTTCTATGATGATCACATTACCATTTGTAAAATTAAACACATCACATTGCACTAGAAAATGTCCACTTTATCTATAATTTATTCCAAGCACAGTTGTATTTGCTGACGTTTACGTGTTCACAGCAGTTACAGTTAGACCATTTAAGATCTATATGTATTCATCATATAATAAGGAAAACATTTGATATAGAGATCTCAATTTCTCGATCGAAAAATATATACATATTTCTAAATGTTTTGAAACAAAGAAGAATTATGTCTAGGATTATAAACAAATGCATAATGAGAAACAAGAAATATTCAAGTTAACAATTTCTGCAAATTCAAAATATTTCAAATTAAAACAATGAGACATCGCTATGGTACACTTATTTCATTCTATTACAAGCACAATTCTATCCTCTGGCATCTCTGTTGCAGTTTAACTTATAAAACTCACTATAATCTACTGATAACCGCGAGAAGTTTTATACAGAAATTTCAGTTACTCAATCTAAAATTACTGCTTATTTTGTGAACTGACACGAACCATATTCACGGCCAGGGCAATGGACGACACAGTTAGGTGAAGTAAGCGAGGCTTAACACCTGAAAATGAGAAATATTTCCTCTCAAAATGCTTCTCGTACACAAACAAAAGAGAGAAATTTCTTTCCTTCCTTCCTAGAAGATATATCCATTGGAGGTATCTGTTAAGAATATATAAAAGCATTCTCACAAAACGAATTTACATAACTATTCGTAGAACTAGTTCGTTAATTTTTTTTTCAAAAATATATGACATTTTTAAGATTTACCTGTTGATTGGACATCAGAACAAAATCATTCCGTCACGTTTTCTTAAACAGTGATGAATGCATATCTACTATATATCTACTTGACAAAATCAGAGTAACTGACAACCTCTCAATAAGCAATGGCCAACTTTTTTCAAGAAAAATGGCCGCTGTTCCGTTACGATACACAAGGAACGTGTGGCGCTGTGGTGATGCGGTAGAGAGAGAGAGAGAGAAATAGAGGGAGAAAATGAGAGAGAGAGAGCCGACTGCGACTGCAGCGTCTTTCGCGGACACCTTAGCATGGTGAACTACGTGTAAAAGCTGGGAATCTATTCTCCCATAAGAGTTTCCTACCCCTGCATCCACGTAACGCAGCCAGCATGAAGGTTGAGGACCACATGATACTAGCGCCTTAGACTCGAAATGCTCCATATATAGATTGGCTATGACGGGGGAGAGAGGTCAGCACATATCTGCTCCCTCCTTCTGGTCGTAAAACTGTCCGTTCCACAGGAAGCAGTTGTTGGTGAGGCAGAATTCTGTTAACTACGGATAGTCTGCCGGCAGTCCATGATGTATAAGCTCCTTCAAGATTTCGATGGAGTCCTTTATAGGAACCTTAGTGAAGAGTGAGGTCACGTCAAAGCTTACTAGAATATCGTTCTCCGATACTTTCATGTCGTTTAGCCTTTCTATGAAATGTGCTGAATTCTTCACGTGCGATTCCGTTCCGCCTACGTACGTCTGTAAGCTGCGTGCGAAGTATTTTGACAGCCGATATGTTGGGGAGCCGATGGCGCTGACGATGTGTCTCAGAGGAACGTCGTTCTTGTGTTTTTTTGGTAACCCATACAGTCGTGTAGGCCTGGATGATGACGGCAGTAGGTTACTTTGGTTTTTATATGTATAGAGGGTTTCTTAATCAGCTCTATGTTTTTCCTTTCGGTTTTTATCGTAGTTTCGCCTTTGAGTGTGGAGTAAGTTGGATCGTCCAGCAGATTGCGGATCTTCTCGTCGTAATCCTCCGAGGAGATGATTAAGGTGGCGTTTCCCATATCTGCCGGTAAAATCAAGATGCTTTTGTTGTTTTTCAAAACTTTGCTGGCCTGTCTTTTGGCTGTTGAGATGTTGGAGGATGGTGGTCTTGCTTTACGAATAATATGCGCCACCTCAGATTCAGAATTCAGAATTCAGATTTCGGATGGCCGCTTCCACTCCCAGACAATTTCTTCATTAGGTATTTTGTTGGGAGGAATAGCGATGTTCAGACATTTCGCTAAGACTGATTTTGCTGCATCGGAGAAATTGATGTCCGTTAGGTTGTAAATCATCTAGTCGTGGCTCGGCGTCGGATCTGGATGTTGATTCTTATGGAGATTTTAAAATTTCTTACTCTGCTTATCCTTGAAAGACCACTGGGTTTTGGTTGAGGTGGTGGTGATATGGTCACTTTGTTCTCAGTCTTCGTGAGACATAACGGAGGCGAGCTCTAGGTGGTGATGGTAGAGATTATGAGCGCATTGAAGAAGCGCGTAACTCGTGGAGCGTATGCGTTTACGCAGGAGTGCTTGGCCTGTTGAAAAAGGCGAGTGATGACTAAAGTTTGCACTTCTGTTTGTGAAGACGCTCGAATCTCCTTGAATTCCTCTGGATGTTCTCCCCGTAGAGGGATATCAATTTGAGTTGAAGGCTTTCGCAGCGTTGCTGAATGCCGGTGGAGGTTTTCGGGTTTCGCTGCGTTGGCGGCATTTCTGGCTCTCGACGTTTCGCAGACATTGCAGTCTGCATCTTCAGGAGATGAAATGAGATCCCGTCAGCTGTATGAATTTGCCTAAGTGAGAGCTTTCCACTACTGTGCGGTTAAGCTTTCAGTGGTTGGGCTGGGAGGTAGCAGGATGCTAATTGGACAGGTCCACTCGCTGTATGTAGAATGGCGGCTGTAGCTTCCGATGTCTTTTCTGAGGAATCGTTACTTCATATGCTGAAATGTCCTCTCTAACAAGGATGGCTGTTCCTCCTCCTAGTCTGCCCTCCCTGTCTGTTCGAAAAACCTAGAATCCGGGTGCCGCCCATTTCCAAGATGGCTTAAGGTGTGTTTCGTGTATAAGAGCTACTGTGACGTTGTTTCCCTGGAGGAAAGCTAGCAGTTCAGGTGTTTTTGTTCTTATACCACCGTTGCAGTTCCAGGTGATAAGGACAATTCCGGAGAGCTGGGTGTTCTTATCCATGCATTGTCAGTATTTGACCGGACAGTTGGGCAAGCACTTGTCCAAGGGCCGCGATTTGTTTCTGCAGGACTGACGCTAGGGACTGCAGTGATGTAAGGAGGGAGGTTAGGGCCGAATCCGTTGTCGGGAGGAAAGGTGGATTATCTGTAGTTGGTTCAGGTTGAGGTGGTATCTGTCTGTGGCGAAGGGTGACGTTGGGTTCCTGTATCGTCTCGCCGTTTGTGGCTGCGGGATGCAGGAGTGGTGGGAAGTCCGAATTTTGGTGTGGATGTGCTGCGTTCTTTCTTTTGCTGCCCCAGGCGTTGCCTCTTGGAGCTGGTTCCGGTACATAGGCAGGGGGTGCTTGCTGGGGCTGAGAGGTTTCCAGCGATCCAAACCATTTCCTTGCCTCTCGTTGGTCTTATAGAAGGCGGGGTGTGGGCCTCCACAGTTACAGCATGTGGCAGGACCATCCTCCTTTTTCTTCGGGAAGGTTTTCCCCTGGTGGGGGCCGGCACAGTTATAGCATCGAGGTTCCGCTGTGCAGAACGTTGATGAATGTCCGAAACGATTGCATTGGAAGCACTTCTGTGGTTCTTCATGTCGGTATCGTAGAATGTGGACTCAAGAATTCCCGATGGAAGTCCATCGGAGGAAATCTTTTGGGTCCCATCCTTGGGCTGTGGCGAGGGTTGATACTACGAATGTCCCTAGGGGTGATTTGTAAGCTCGGCGAATCTGACGATTGCGTAAGACTGGAACCTTCATGTCCTCCAGAATTTCCTTGAGATAAGATTCTTCCATTATTGTATAAAGCCCTCTTATGGTAAAGCTAAGGGTTTTTTCCTCTTTGGTTCCCCAGGTGGAGAACTGTGCTTGTTCTTCTCTTAACATAGTCTGCACACTTTTGTGGTCTTCTATATTGGTTAGCTGTAGGCTGGTATAGTGCCTACGTGATGTCACTTGGAAAGAGTGGTCCTTTATGACACTCATGACGGCTGTTATAAATTGTCGGAAGTCTGCCAATTCATATAATAGAATTGCTGGCGGCTTAGGTAGACATGTCTGGGATGGCTCGGCGGGAGGGGAGCTGGAAGCAGGCCCCGGAGTGACGTCTGTATTAGCGTCTCTGAGGAGCGGGTCGTAGCGGTTGTTGGTTTCTACCGTTTAGTGTTGGACGGCAATAGTCTCGGCAGCGGTGAAGTATGGCTTAAATTTCGTCTTCCGCTTCTTCTTTGGCTGTTGAAAGGTGCCCGTGTCAATGGACTTTCTAGCTCGTGTATCAGCATCGAGTGTGCCTCCCTCTTGGATAGGGGCTAGTTGTGAGTTATCGTTGTTGTTTTGGCCCTTGAAAAGGCCTTCGTCAGTTGGTTTCCCTTGGCTTGGTGTGCTGTCAAGAATTACTAGCCGGTCTTTCGAAGTCAGATTTTGGGAGTCAATTTTCCGGTCGTTTGGACCGGCGTCATTCTTAAAATCTTTTCCGAAGAGGATGTGTTTGATATTACTGGGTAATGATGTATCGACGTTCGTCCTAGGAGGAATCGTCCTATGTTGTACCTTTTTTGCCGGCGGTGATCTGAGCAGCGATATTTCGCAGAGCGGGTTTAAAGTTGAGGGGGCTGAAGCCCTTCCCCTCTAGCCTACCAACTGCCACCTGTCCGTATATTCAAAAGAACACGATGTGCGGGTGAGAAGGTGGACCTATGTTAGCCACCCCCCGCTGCAAGAGAGAAATTGTGACCGTGCAAGGTTCCCCCAGGTGCTCCGCTCGCAGCAAGGCGTGCGGTTTACCCCTGAGTAGATCCTGGTCACGCTTAGAAGGCCCTGGTAGGTCTGGGCCACAGCGGATTACAGTACTTCCTCCCCAGGGGGAGTTTTCCAAACACCAGCCAGAGCAACGGAATAGCTAGAGGAGTTCGTTATTGTTGAGTCGCTGACCAAAAGCCGGCGAATGATCGATTGATTGATCGATCAATGTTTTCGATGAGCCGAACGATGAGATCCGATGGTAGGGATCAGCTTTTATATCCGCTCGGTCTTCCTAGTTTAACCGTTGTCCATCGCTGATTGGCTCGTTCGAGTTTCTATCCCTTTCTCTTTGGCGGTTGCTCCAACGTATTTTTCTTCCCTTTCACGTTTCCGTTGGAAGAGTCGCTTCCATGTTGCGCTGATGTGCAAACCGTCGTCCCGGTTGAAATTGAATGGATGTTTTTCGATTTCAATAGCTTCGCGAATTCACCTCGGAAAATATCGATCTTCTTTCGCGAGCAATTGCGTTTCCTCGAGCGTGATTTTATGTCCCGGGCCGGAGGTGAAGTGTTCCGCTATGGCCGACTCCCTCCATTTCTTATTCATCATGGCCCGTTTATGTTCGGCTAAGCGGCAGCGAATGGATCGTCCTGTTTGTCCGACGTATTCGTGTCCGCAGCTGCATGGAATCCTGTAGACTCCTTCAGATGTTAGCGGGTCGAGTGCATCTTTCGCAGACGGAAGTTCTTCTTTTACTTTTCTTAGCGTGTTAAAACGGACGACGATATTTTCTTTTCGTAGAACCCTGGCTATGCGTTCTGATGTCCCGGCGATGAAGGGTATTTTTGCGTAGGCTGTGGGCTTTGGTCGTTCCACCGAAGGTTTCTGTTTCGGTTTTAAGTTCCGCCGGATGAAGGGGCCGCCAACGCAGCGAAACCCGTAACCCTCCACCAGCATTCAGCAACGCTGCGAAAGCCTTCAAGTCAGATAGAATACTTATGAATTTAAACAAAATTTCTTTATATAAATAAAACATCCTTATCAAGTCGTATTCCCTCCTAAGGCCTGTCGACACATTTCATAAACCACATAGCTGATGCCAACTGCAGGGACCACTTTCATGAAGCTGGGCCTGATTCCTCGATAGAGACCAAAGAATCCCTCCCTTGCTATTATCTCACGTATTAATCTCGTCATGGTTTGGGCATGCTCTGGGCTTGTCAGTATATCTGAAAATACAAAAGAAAGTCAACATCATAACGTTGGAAAAGAGAAGAAGCGGAAAGCATATTATGTGACCAAACAAAAGATCACAGAGAATGAATTTGAACTCATGAATTATTATGACATATTTTTTGCAAGGTTATTGACTTTGTAATATATTAACACTTTCTGGTCTGAGTGATTTAAAGAATATCTCATACAAGATTGATGGCATTGCTGACATAGAAGCAATAAAATAATTACGTGTACTTTTTATAAATTTTTATTGGCACATGCAGTTTAACTTATGTGAAAAAATGGGCCGATCATAGGTATACCAATGGCCAAAGGGAAAAAATCAGGGATGTCGATATCTGACCGGAAAGGGTTAATTCCCTTGGCGACAAAAAAATACTGGACAAATTAACATTCAAGGAAGCTACTTCAGTCGTGATAACTTCATTCAAAATTAAAATTTTGTAAATGTGGTCTTTCATGATTTCATGAATGTTCTCCATCACTCACCTTGAGCTTGGAGCCTTGTTCTCACCAGAGCAAGCGGATACGATACTATCAGCCCACATGTGCTACTAATCGTCCCACAGCATAAGGGAAGCAAAATCCCTGGATTTTCTGAACCATTTTGCCGGATATAATAATTCTTCAAGGTCTGAAATACAAGATGGGAAAACTTAATATAAATTAAGACTAATTTACTATTTTTAGATTCTAAATTTAAGTAACTAATGCAATCTGGCCAAGCACATTTTAAAAGTTAATGTAGGAATGAGAAAGTTTTTATAATTTGATATAGTTATTAAAGCATTTGGCATTTTTATAAATATGAAGTTGCAGTTTATTTATCAAGAGATCATAATAATACTGCATGATTAAAAGGAGCAATTTATATATTGAATATGAAGTAATTAATCAACTTTTAACTGTTAACTAAGCTCATTACCTAGAGACAACATTAAAAATTAGTCTAAAATATCTCAAGGTACAGAAAAACAATAGAAAAATTAAGAACTCATTTGCCACATTCACAAACATCCAAGATAAATAATTTGACTTACGAACCTCATAAACAGCCAGATCTATGCCAGCATATGGGATTATCCCAAGAAGGTTTGGTAGGTATCCACGGTAAAAAGTTCTGAGTCCCTCCCTCCTATAAATTTTTTTTGCTGCATCAATGATCCCAGCATACTGGCCAGTTTTCCTGAGGGCCAGTCTAGTTTTTAGCACCTAGACAAAAAAATTAGCACAATTAATGAATGCACTTAGAAATCCAACTTAAGATGTTTAAGCAAAGATTTTAATGAAACAACAATGAGGATACTTCTTCTCACCTCAAGTGGATATATAATGGTCTGGCTCACTCCACCAGCAATTGACCCAGCTACGAAACGCTCGTTGATGCTCAAATCCTCACCGCTGTTTTGATGGATCAACGTTTTTGTTTGCTCATAAGCCATGAACTTTATTGCAGTTTCTGGAACAATTTTTATAACATTTACTCCATTTCCTCGCCAGAGTCCTCTGATACCACCCTCTTTTACCATTTCGTGTAAACAAGACACAATTCCTCCTTTATTACCGTGTACCTGAAATAAATTCCAGAAAGATAAGTTTAAAGTGGTAAGTTCTTTTAACATCTACAGTTATGATTATCTGAACTTTTAATTAGTATTGGGAACAAATTTGGTAAAATGCAATTTTTTTCTTCATAAAATACTTTTGCGTCATATTTTTCCTCATGTATGTATGTATTTCATTTTTATACCGAATTGCGAGGGACTTTGACATTCAGGGTGTTTCGAATGCTTCAACACTGCAATGAGACAAGGGTGGAGAAGAAGGAAGAGTGAGAATTTGCTTAAACCGCTTTGTTCATAAAGATTACTCAATTTAGTAGCAGATTTTATTTCAGGGAGCTATTAATCATTCAGTTGTTAAGTTTTACATTTTATCTATCAAAATATTTTATTGAACAACGGTATAGGAGTTGTTTCCTTTCTTTATCTTTGCCATAGTCTCCACTCATTATTAATATATATTTTATTAATGTATTTGTTGTTTTAACTACAATAGTAATATTCAAAAATATATATCAAAAATACATTTATATGCCTATTTGATGATATTTCAACACATGATTTTTAATAATGCCAAATTACCCCGAGCTTTTATTATCAGCGCCAACTTTGATCAGAGAATTTCAGATATTTAAACTTTATTGCAATTAGAACAAGAAGTCCAAACCAGGACTAATGCAGGCTGGTTTCCCAAAGTTGACGTTCCGAATTTATTACTTATATTGACAAGAAAAGTGTTAGTGATTCCAAGGAATTCTCTGGAAATCAAATTAATAGAGCATTATCAGGTTAAAAATATTAATAGCAATGTCAAATTTTCTTTCTCACGTATTTTCCATATATTTCATTTGATAAATGTTACTGTTTATACACGGATATGTGTGAATCATCTGTTCATTGCTGAAGGGTAGTCAAGTGGAATAGAAAATAACAGATTTGTTCACTCATCTATGCTCAAGCCGAGTTAGGAAATAATCGTCTCCATGGCAACAAACCGATAAAATGCGATTTATAACGTAAAAACTCTGTTTTAGTAATAATTCAATAAATTACGATAAATTATCAAAATTCGGAGTTAATATTTGGAATCTAAATTCTTTTCCCCTTAGAACAGTACAAACCTCACTCCGATATCACAATTTTAAGATATTTTAAAGTATTAAAGAAAACATCCCTGTACGATGGATTTGATACTTCAATCTTTGCCAAAAGAAATATAGCCTGAAGGTGGGCCCTGGCAGCACAAGCCTCATACCAACAAGTTTCATGAAAATCTGCCCATTGATGCAAAAGTTGTTAATAGGGGACACACACAGATAGGACCATTTCATTAGGCTGTTTCCTTTAGAAACCAGCCCAATAGAAATGAGTTTTTCACAAAAAATACAATATCATCACATTTAATACAACATAAATACCACGAAATTCTTCATGCTTTTTTAGGTTATTGGTATTTCGTTCCAGTTCAAGTATTTTTTCAGGTAATTACCATGCATGATTTAAATTAGAAGTTTGGTATTCAACAACTCAACGTCGCCTCCATTAAAATATATAGTCAGACCCCTATTTACCACCTCTCCCCATATAGTGCCACTCCTGCTTACCGCCCATGAATCGTCGTGAACAAAACTTCCATCTTATGATTGAATAGAGCTAGCATATACCTCGATTTATCGCCACCGCCGCTTTAGCGTCAAAGGCAGTGATGGACAAACGGTGGCGCTAAATCGGGGTCTGACCGTAATTAAATGTCTTAGGATATCGGCGTGAACCTAAAGAAAACCTATCTATAATAGAGAGATCTAATAAGCCTTTAGTGAAGCTCGCTGATGATATTTTCCGGCGTCGGTATATTTTCATGTCAAAATCTGGTTGATATGCAAATTGCAAGTCTATTAATCGCTATTAGGCCTCGGAGCGGAAAGTGCGATCGCGATGCGCACCAGTGAGGAAGCGAAATCTGCAGACGAGGAGAGACTTCCCTCTCGAAACGATCAAACCCCGTCACACTCCCTCAATCTCCGCCGGTACCACACGCGTAGTAAATGAGGCGAGAATCCGCCCCTGGCCGCATCCCCTCCACCCATCTTATTGCCCATAAAGAAGAGGTCAAAGGTAGTCCACCACCTCGACATCCGAACATAACCAACCTTCCATCTCCATCGCTCCCCGACCGCTGAACTACGTTATCTCGAGCAAACCTCCTCGCGCGGACCAATGGGGACGTTACGGCGGCCGGGGATGGACTTGGCTTGGACCTTGCTCGGACGACGAGAAGAGCCTTTGCTTCAGCGATGGAAAGTTACAGGGTGATGGAAGATTACGTTATGATAGACAAGACGGAGACGAAACGGGGAACATTAAAAGGCGCACACGAAATGGTCATGTCGAAACGAATGACTTCTCTCGGGAGATTTGATCCCGAGATTTATCATATTAATATTTTATCGTGCGTTTATCGGCAGCTCGGACACGGAACTATGCAACGGCAAAAAATGATGAAAAAGCGAGAGGACGGTTTCCATGCACCGACTCGGCATAGAGGGACAGACACGCTACATATCAACCCTAAATGTTAGAAAACGATTGATAAATGAATAATAATAATAATAATAAGCAAAAAAGATCGTTGAAAAAAACTTCCTTGAATCTTGTTTTTTTTATAAAAACAGTTGCATAAATACTACATCCGTTAGGTACTGCAATTACATTAATCGCACTGGACTCGGACACTATCTTGTAAATATTATTAATCAAAGAAGGTTTTCACTTCGTAGAACTACATTACAGGAATGAAATGAAACCCATTACTTAAAATTACACTTCGATTTATAATCGCGACCGGTTTCACGTAACGGTAAGTAGACTGATGATGCGAAAATGGGTCGCGGATATAAATTGAAGTGTAATTTTAAATAATGGGTTTCATTTCATTCGTACCAAGCAAATGTGGGAGGTACAGCACACGTTTTGTTTTAAAATCAGCAGGTCGGAAACCCATTGGTTTAAAAAATGAAGAATTCATTATATATCGACGCTACGCGCTAGTCACCACCAACTCTCATCCTATTTATTGCCGAAAAATAAATGAAAAATATTACTAATTATAAGAGCAATGAAAAATTACTCAGCCTACTACCTAAAAATAATGGCACTACAAACGTTGACGGAACAACAGTGTAAAAGGTGCTTTTTACCAAAACAATAAATATAACTGAAAACAACTGAGGAACTACTAAACTCATGATTAAGATATAAAAAACTAGCCAAAAAAGTTTTTGGAAACCGGTGGATTTACCTTGACCACAATTTTATTCCGGATATGAGGCGAGCTACATAATTCATTTTTGGAATTAAATTGCACACGGAGAAAACAACGGATTACTAAACTAAAGCTCCAGCTACACGCGTAAATGATCACGAATTTAACAATATTTTTAGATTCGTATGTCACAAAGGCTCCATCGAATAACACGAAGTAGTCATTCGGTCGATTTCCCTTGAATTTTGAAGACCCATCTCACAATCACGTGATACGAGGATTATCGAAGTCAGCCCACATCTGCCAAAGATCATAAAGGAAGCACTAGGAGGAGGGGGACATGGACATGAGTCGGCAAACCATAAACCGAAGCAATCGGTGGAAATTAGAATGTCACGTGGAAGGGATTGCGGATCGGCAAGTCACCCAACGCACAGTGGGACCAAATCCGAAAAAGGGGACCCATGTATATGCATATATTACAATACTGAAAGTAAGCGAGTAAATGCCGGAAATTTCTGAATTATTAATTTGAATAATACCTGTCGTATATAGAGCGAGTTTTCCATTCAGTCTCTATATATCATGCTAACATCTTCTAGGACACAACGAACAAAACGTTCGAGCTTCCGAATCCTCTTTATAACCGAGTTATACCGTGTGTAATTTTCTATAGTTCATTTATTTAAACTATTTCAGGAAGGGCTTTTCCAGGACTTATATAATGGACAAAATATCGATAACAAAGACGATCACGTACAACCATTCTGTCGGCAGGATTCGAACCCGCGAGCATTGGGAGCCAGACACGCTAACCACCCCTCTACCAAAACCGGCAATAATATTTTTAACAGGACAAAAAGAGAACCCAGCTTATTATTTTTTGCGGTTAATTTTTTCATTATTACTACTTGCCATTTACTTGCTTTACTCATAGACTCGACTATGTACACGCAAACTCCCATTAATATTTTACGAAACGGGGAAAAATTATTTTCGCGGCAGTAAGGAAATGCGAAGGAAAATGAGGCAGATCCCGGTCTTACCGAGAGTGAAGTACAGAGGGAACGGAAGAAATAGTAACCGTTTCATATCCTTTCCACCTGCCTCCTTCCCTTCACCACTTCCATCATACGGCGACGTCGCTCCATAAAAAATGGCTCCGTCTGAATGATCGCCTCTTCACTTGACACCCTCTAACGCCACGCGGCCAAAACCCAACCCCGAATAATCGAAGCATAATGGAAGAAGGTTGGGTGGGGGTTTAATACCACGGCAGGTGATAGCGGGGTGGGATTGACCCCGACCAGTTTTTCTACGTCTAGACTTACTTGTTGGAACACTTTGAGTCGATCCAAAGGTGCGGTGCAGGTACGGGATACGCCTCCGGCGATGCCACCTGCTACCAGAGTTCGCCACCACATACCAGAATGCATTTCAGCCGATGTGAAATCATCTGGTACGTTCATATCCTCCCCGATGTCGAGATGCTGAAGAGGAAGAGTGGAGCGGGTGAAACGACACTTCATAGTACTTCGACCGTTATTACACCCTCCGTACCATCTTAAACATTTAACTACTGCAGTGAAATTACGAACACGTATCTGCGGTGCGGTCTTCCAGACCGCCACTGTTTATTAATTTATTATGATTATTTCAATATCTACATCTACAATTTGGTTCTCCACGTTAAATAATGCCATGGGTTAAGTAATAAAAAAATTATATTCACTTTGTTTGTAAAATATAAACTAGGCGGTAATTTGACACTATAATTTAGGCGGTCTCTCGCAGACAGCATCTATATAGTTAAAGGTTAAAACGTTTTCGTCAAAAAATTACGAAAATCGATGGAACGTTTTTAGACCATTCATGGATGAATAAAGCGGAATATATTCTTGAATGTGCCTAATTTATATGCCGCGAGAAATAACGCTAGTCCAAAAAATTTCTATATTCATCACATTCTAATACGTTAAAAATGAAATTCTACCATGGCTTTCCACAAATTAAATTCATAGATATATTTAACGAAATATTAATATCATCGAGCGCACGGTATCTGGTCAAAATATACATTTTTAAGCCATTCATTTAGGATACAAACACCCGGGACCGGCTATTTACAAGAACAAATTGGTCAAAGCCTCTCAACTGCCTCATCTTCTCCGGGGGGAAACCAAAACGAAGTCATTTATTTTTTAAGGCTGGACACTGAATCGTCTTCCCCTGGCGTGACGTCACTTTCATTACTAAGGCAAGAGAATTGGCGGCTGAATGAAGAGCACTCAGTTCGTTTTCTATTTACGAGAGTTAGCGGTAAACAGCACACGGCCTATCTACATCTACAAGTTACCCTGCAATTCACCTAGCGGACAAGATGGAGTTGGAAGAGTCTGGCAACTAGATGGGAACTTTGCGCCACAAAAAATCTGGCGACGATACAGCTTCAATCACTCACTTGCATGGGCTATTATTACCTACGAGGATTAGGGGGAAGTATAACTCAAAACAACTAATTTCTGGAGCCTAGTAAAAAGTTTGGGGATATTATTTACACTATTATACGTAAGATACTCTCTTCTTTAACCTTACACATGCCAGCCGACATATTTTTTATATAGAGATCACAATAAAATTGGAAAACATTGCGCCAAGATAGGTTTTATGGCAACATGGCATCCTGAATTTTTCCAGCCCTGATCATTGAGCTGACATCGTTCTGTTTGCTAACGATCAAACGGGATAGCTACGCAAACTTATATAACTTAGAATAATAAATAACTGATTTTATCACATTTTCCGGTAGGAATAGGTGGTTTCAAAATAACGATAAGTGAGCTAAGTTACCCTATTAAGGCGATATGTAAGTATAAAAACAGGGAGAGAAAGCCAACCAGCACAATACTGTCAAAATATATTACTATTAATATTATTTACGTTATGGTACGAAAGATACTATCTTCTTTAACCTTATTACACTTGCAACCGGCATAATATTTATACAGAGTTCACAATACATTGCAAAAAATAGCGCCAAGATGGATCTTATGGCGACATGTCATCTTGAATTTTTCCAGCCCTGATCATTAACCTGACTTCGCTTTGTTTGCTAACTATCAAACGGGATAGCTACGCTAAATTAACTAACTTAGAATAATAAAGAACTGATTTTATCACGCTTTCCGAGCAGTTGGTCCCAATTATAGAACCCAATGATTGAACATTGCACTTAGAACACCCATTTATTTATATCATATTTCCATTTATTTATACGTGATTATCAACAGAAAGAAACTTACTTGTCCATCTGGAGGTTTTCGTCTGCAGTACGTAGCCAGAGTAGTTAACTGGCGCGCAAAATTCAATAAAATTCGCATCCTGAAAACACGAAACTCACGTAGACATTCAACTCGGCGTTGCTAAGGAATTTTAATGTACACGGTCGTCAAGGCGTGCAACAATGCACTTCCACCAATATAGCCGACGAAGTACATATGTATACCTATATCACCCCCTTTATATTGCTAAAAATCTTGTCGCGAAAAGATTCTTTGTGGAACAGAGAATCAATCCTTAAATGATATTTTGAGTCAAGGGAAAATAACGTTTTACTTTCGGTCGCCAACCATCCAAGTTCAGAGATTCTCAGAGCTTCCTTTCGGTCCTCTTTTTCACAAACGGGTTTCCTCATACGCACTTCACCTTTGGTCGGTTGTTTTTTAAAAACAATTTCTGCGCGATTTCAGAGAATTTTATGAATATTATCTATTGGGAAACTTTGGATGGGAGCCGAAATTGTTACGAATTCTAATCATTGCATTTGCACGCGTATCAGTTATTAAACCAATGAAACATTTGACAGGTTGATTTTTCTGTTGACAATATATTTTAAAAATCTGGAGCAACAAATTACACCAATAATCCTATAAATACGAGGGTATAAGGATTAAAAGAAAAATAGTGGGCGGGAGATAATTTTCTAAGGACAAGTCTGAAAGTGCGTCTTTTGGAGTTAGACGACGTTGCGTTTCAACGATTCCATTCTGCAATATCTTGCAGATTCTTCACATAAGTGGGTAATTTACACCATTTAGGGGCTTTTGATTTAATAAGAGAGAGAGAGAGAGAAGCAATGTTGGATGTGGCTAATTTGCGAAATTTTTCGTCAAGCAGTTTATCAATTAACTGGTTGGTATATCCATTCTTGTTGGATATATATTTAATGATCTCCAATTCTTTGTTAAAATCAGAGCTGGATATGGGAATGCTTACTGAACGGTGTAGCATGGCATGATAAACTGCAAGTTTGTGAGATAATGGGTGGGAGAAATCAGCAGGAATTACTTGATATGTATATGTTGGTTTTCTGTATATTTCAAAATGATGCTTATTATTATGAATTGTGATGCTTAGGTCAAAAACGTTTAATTTTTTGTGAATTGAGTTTAAAAATATAAGATAGGAATTTAAATGTCGATGGCTCACGGTCCAACAGCATAGAACATCATCGACGTATCTGAACCAATAAAAGATATGTTTTATAGAATGGTTATTGGAATTAAATTATATTGATTCTAAATCATCCATAAAAATGTCTGACAGTAGGGGGGAGACAGAGGAGAGCCCATTGCTAAACCTTCTTTTTGCTGATAAAATTTTCGATGATGACTGGTAGAGCGCTGCACAGTAGCATTCAAGTCAACCGTAGTTGACATTCCGCATTTCCACATAATGAAAAACCAAAGCCAAGATGGCGCTTCTCATAGCGACATCAGTTGATCATTTAAAATTTGAAATTCATTTTTTTAATTACGAGAAATACGGTACCTGAATTATACAAAATAATTTCTATTGCAATATAATAAAACGCTAATTGTTCTTATTTGAAAATTAATTATAAAAAAATGAATATTTTCTAAAAACAGAAGTGACACCTATTTTACGTGGAAGAAACTGTCGATATTTCGTATTTACAAACTCTAATAAAGATAATCGTTATTGCGCTCTATATTCCAATTAAAACTTTATTCTTGATTAATTGTATAATTTGTATGTATATTTTAAGGTATTCTTTAGATATTTAGCGCTAGATGTAGCACGAATATGAAACTTCTTTCGTAAATGAGCAGATCGTACTTCAAAAGAGTGTTAATCTTGCATGGATTATTTAACAACTTCATAAAATGGAACCATTATTAACGTTAGTAAGAGGGACTACTCCTGAATCTTCGATAACTGCCAGCATTTACTTGAATCAAGAATCATCGTCTATGTGATGGATCGCAAATTTATTTTTAGGAATGAACCATATTAATATGAGCTATTGCTTTGATGTGCCGAAATAGCAATCTAAATCGTTTTCTTATCACAATCGTAATGAAATATTACATAACATCAGTTATTTATTTTGAAGGTCTGCTTTAGATTCATAAAATCTTTGGGCATTTTCAAAACTGGAGGAACTTTGAGGTATAATGAACCGATTCGCTACATTGCGAGATTATTAAACTTCCGAACGAGGCTAATATTTACGTGAAGTCCATTTCATCCAAAATGCGACGATCTGAATTAGAATTCCGTTTAACTCAGCTGAATATTCTCCAAATTTCATTATTAATCGATAATGCTATACGTTTTAATTTAAAGCAAGGTTTAAAAATCTCACGTTCACCTGCCAAACGACAAATACTGTGGAATTTCCGTGTCGAAAGTCTATCGGAATACAACTATTGCCCAGTTTCATCATCCTGGCCAGTAATAAGGAGTTAAGTTTATGCATTCTTTTTCAGCTATGTGATTATTTTCCAACGAGCGACAAATAGAATAAACAAGAACATCGGGTGGGAAAAAAGGAATTTCGGAGGAAAAGGTAACAGCTGGGAGGGAAGGATTCGGCCACGGTGGGTCTGTTAAGGGCAGGTTACACGTGCCGCTAAGTCATACGTTATTGGGAAGCCCTCCTGGTCCAATTGGAATACGAAAAAATGAGTGCAGCATTGACGTCCAGCCGCGTTGTTCGGTGGGCATCGGACGCAAGCGAAAGCAGTTCAATGCGATAGGTGTCCTTACGTTTGCATATTCAACTCGAGCCACAACTCGGAGAGATTCAGATACTCCCCCATTTTAAAAATTATGACTTAAAACTTTTTAATTGATAATCGCCATTTGTCGCAAATTCTCGTGGGATATGCATATTCGTAATCCTTTAAATGCACTCGTAAAGAACTAGCTTTCATCGGAAGTGATGCTAAATAGTGGCGAAAATACGGAAGAAGCGTATGAACGTTCTTTGATTTTGCAAAGCGTCAGTTCTTTATTAAAGGATTGGGAGGGTACCTATGTGAATTTGTATGATGCCTCTAGGATCGTATGCAATATAATGATTAGCGCCCGGGGATAAAATGTCTATTATAATATATAATAAAATGCGTGTCATCACATCGAGTGCTGCTGAGGGCAGAGGAGATACACGATCGGGCTCGTGTAATTTTTTGTTTGTTCAGGGAGGCCATTGTTAAAACCATAAACGAAATCCATTTTAATACTTATTAAAATATTTGATACTAGGGAGTTGCGAATTTTCCATTCCATGCTCACATAATGCTGACGAATCACACCTAATAATCGACATTCATTTGACCTAATGAAAATCTGTCGTTCATTTCTACCTCCACCCAATATCTTACATATAGCGTCACTATTTTCAATTAATTAGAAGCGCACCCCTAAGTTATATTTTTCGAAGAATTATTGGGGATCATAATATGAAACTGAAATTAATTACCTTGCATGCCGAAATGCAGACGTCTCCAAGATGAGGAGGTAAGCACTCAGTCAGGCAGCGTTTAGGGCATTGAGGGGTGTTTTAGAAGGAAAGGAAAATAGAGGGAGAGGTAATGGTCAAATAATGCGTGCGTACGTGCGAGTATGACAGCCGCAAACCTTCTAGGAAATTTCTGGTAAGAGAAGAATGTATTTTCTTGAAATTTGAAGGTAAATATGTCCTATTGAGAGAACTTGGATATTAAACAAGTAGTTCTGGAAAGCCCTAATACGCCTTCTTTCCTTTCAATACAATTTTAATATATCACAAGTAGGGGTAATATATGTTTTTCCGTGGTACAGCAGTGCTTTTCGTCACCTCGCCCTACAAACGAAATTTCTTTGAAATCCGTTCTGCCAATACCTTCCAAATTCATAGTTACAGAAACATTCTAACCTTGATATCATGGTAGCCCTGTTTAATCGACCCGGTTGAAATACGACATTATGTTTATTTATTATGTTATGTTATGTTTATATTAAAAGTATTAAATTTGGTTCAAATTGATGAGAATAGTTAAACACAAATACTTGTAAAAATAATATTTTATCCGTTGTATTGTGGCAGCCTTGCTTTCCATATCTACAGTAAACATCTTGAAATTGCTATTTTATATTGCACCCCTGCTTCATACAAACCTTTGTCAAAATCGGTTTACCTAATTCCTTCCAAATTCATAATTGCCGAAAAGATTAAGTTGGTGGAATACGTCCCTCCGATATCCAGGAAAAGTTGCGAAAAGTAGGTAGGTGTTTCGGATACAAAGCAGCCTTCGTCATTGGCGATTCATCTACCATCTATCATTACTTACTTCTCCATACCATTGAGTTGACTTGTCACATTCTCACGTTTTGCATCAATGTTACCACACGAAAATGAAAATTTTAAAAATTAAAAATTATTTTAAGACAATATCATTTACCAAACAATGAAAATGATCTTATTCACAAAACTCTCTCACAGAATACCTAATTGTTTAATCGAAGATCATTTTACACTTTTCTTTGAATAAATTGTTAAAAACACTGCCGTATGCGAGCAGAAGTATCTTAGGCAGTCATCGCAGATATTATTTTCAGTTTGTAATATTATTTATATGAAACGTGATGGTTTCTGAAGCAGGAAGGCCGAATGCCGTAGAGATGTAGGGCTGCACGCTAAAATTCAAAGAATATGAATGACAGGTACAAAGAGACGTCGATTCCCATATTGTACGGAAAAGTAAATCATAATTTCACCGAGAATCAGGATGTTACTCGAGGTTAATGCCATAATTGGTCCGAGTTGCTGTCAAGATTATGTTTCCCGCGTCATGATGCCGTTACGCTAATTGTTCCTCCATCTCTCATCTATAATACCAGGGGATCCGCGGGATGTTTGGCCTCGCTCAAGCCGCCTTGGGCTGGTGGGGGGAATCACGTAGGTAGGTGTTTCGGATACAAAGCAGCATTCATCATTGGCGATTCATCTGCCATCTATCACGTTCAATATTATTATCGTCTTCGTAGTTCTCCTACAGTGTGGATGTAAAATTTGATTGGAATTGAAAGCGCTGCCCTGGGAAATAAAATATGAATGAAAGAAATGTAATTTCAAGAATCGCACGAAATACCGGACTAATGGCAAATGAACCTGAGCCTTGTCTCCTCGTTGAGACAAAAGTTATAGCAGGACAGACAAACGGATAATCAAGCAAACAGACCAAGTGCACAGGGATTCAACATATGAGACCGCGCCAACGCAAATTGCGTGCCTCTGGGGTACATTTTAGGGAAATTTTTATTAGGCGTTTTCTTCGTTGTTTGATGTTTTCTGTGTGTCCGCTAAATTTCGTTTTGATTGGATAAGACTTAAAAATTAGCTCAGGAACTATAAGTGTGGTGTTCTAGAAAAACTATTGGCAGTCGTCTCTTAAGTTATATGAACATGCACACGAAATTTTGCGAAAATAAAAAAATCGAGATAGCAGTTATCGTAGAACAGACAATGACGATTCATATGCTACAAGAATTTTATTTTAATTTTACAGGGTACTAACTAGAAACTGATGACAATATCAGAGATTCTGATTTTATTGTAAACGTTTACCTACTATGGGCTACATAAACGTTTTATTTTTCATGAATTAAACGCGTTCAAAAAGATTTGATTTACAAAATTTAACCCACCATAGATACATCTCTCCTGGAATCTGGTAGAACTTGTTCGGGAGCCCAGAATCTTTGTAATGATGTAATTTTCAGCTTTACTAATGTTTTTACCTTATATTAAGTTGAGATTTTGGTAGAATCTAATTCAATGAAACGATACTTAATGCATAAATCTTCTCTTTATACAGAACCATGTTGGTTACCAAATCTGACGGGCCAGTGACGGGTCGCCTGATTTTTATTACAATTTAAACCAATCTAGAAACATTCACCATTGTTTTAGATTTCTTTTCAAAAGTAAATGAGGTTGGCGGAGAAATAAGCAGTGCATCATGTCAAGGCGGAAATTTCAGTATACACCAATTTTAATTACTCACCTAAAGATTTCAATGCCTTTTTCTGTCAAAATCAGATCTTTTGGAGACTGCTAGAGTAGTTCAAAATACAAATTCAAATTACATAAATGAAGCACGGCTTTTGAAGTAATGCTATTTTTACGAATTTGTTAAAACAAAATTAAGGTTAAACATTCATATATTTTGTAAATGATAAATAAACCAAATTTTATGGTTCTCATTAGCTTTTTTTAACCTACAGAATATCTCGCTATTAACTTCCGGAATCAACAATTTACAAGATGGCAACTGTAAATTTAACAATAAAATAAATATTAAATATCATTATATGTTTCCCAATAATTAAATAAAATAGTTTCATTGCTCACACCCGGTTTTTTGACCTAGATAAAATTCTCCCGGTTTCTCCCGAAATTTGCTATTCATTCGGTGGAAATCTCTCGGAATCAACTACTCATGAGGTGGCAACCCTAGTTTCCTGTTTCTAGGAGCAAATTTTCAAGACGTCTCTTGTGTGAAGAGAAAATATTATCTGTAGTTGTATGAATTTCAGAAATCAGGGACGTGAATTCCATAGGAGTAAAATGAGCATCAACCGACTTGAATCAGCACATCTGAGAAAATATCAAAAAATGAAATTTAATAACAGCGGAAGAATGAAATGCGAGATATAAAAGGAAATAAGGAGGAAGGGACTCACCCAGGGTTGCCACCTTATGAGTAGTTGATTCCGGGAGATTTCCTTTTCATGAGTAGAAAATTCCGGGAGAATCCGGGAGTATTTTCTCTAGGTCGAAAAACAACTAAAGTGACCAATGAAACTTATTTTATTTAGTTATTAGTAAAATCAATAATGATTATTTAATCTCGTTTTATTTTTAAAGTTAGAGTTGTCACGTTGAAAACGGCTGATTCCGGGCGATATCCATATGAATAGTTAACGGCGATATCGTTTTATAGGTTAAAAAACACCTAATGAGAACATAGAATAATTGTATTTTTTATTTAGAAAATATATTAATATATAACGTCAGTTTTGTTTTATTATATGAAATATAATAAATAAATCTTAAAAATAGCATTACTTCAGTAGTAATATTTCATTTGAATTTGTTATTCGAACAACATCGAGCAGTCTCCAAAAGATCTGGCTTTGATAGTAAAAGGGCATGGATATCTTTAAAAGAGTATTTAAAATTGGTTCATACGTGAATTTCAGTCTTGACATGGTCCACATTTAATTTTCTTCGAACTTCACAGCACAATTCGTTAATAGCATTGAACAACGGTCACAAGCTGCGGTGGATACTGAAGCTTAAAACACAAGCGTTACACTATTATTTAATACTCCGTCATCTCCATTTACTTTTGAAATGAAATCTAAAACAATATTGAATGTATAATAATTGGTTTAAATAAAAATAAAAATCAGACGAACCTTTATTGGCACGTTAGCGTGGTAACCAACATGCTCCTGTATAAAGAGCATATTTGTACATTATTTATTGGCATCAATGGATAGGATTCTATCAAAATCTCAAATTAGTACTAGGTAAATTCAATTTCGAAGATTTTGGGCTGCCGGAAAAGTTCTACCAGATTCCGGGAGAAATGTATCTAAGATTGGTTAATTCCGGGAGGCTCCCAGAATTCCGGAAGAGGTGGAACCCCAGACTCAGCGCCTCAGTGCCACTCGGGACGAATGTGGCGCCAAGTGTTAGTTAAACCTTTCTCTCAGATAACTGTACTAAATACTTTTTCAACGTTTAGGAGAAATTGGTTGAGCTACACGAACGAATCGATTTCGAATAAAGGAGTAAATTATGGAACTGTTTTAATATAATTAATTACGTGAGTCGGTCCAGTAGTGTGACGTTGCTCGCGATACAGCTTCTGGTTAGGTCTCACGCATGGCTTCGACTTTAGTGATCGGTATTTGTAAGTTTCATTTTCCGGCAGCCCGCGGACCACCTGAAAGACACTCGAGGCCCACCAGTGGTCCGCGGAGCACACTTTGAGAACCGCTGCGTTAAAGTAGCTGTATTCAAACATTACAAAGCCGAGGACCCTCAACGACGAGAACTATCTTCGCCCCTAATTCTGTACCATAAATTTACCGCGTAAAAACAATAACAATACCTACTGGACATACAATTGCAATTGCAATTTTCTCGTTCGGCGGCGTTTGTTGTTGTATGACAAAATTTGAAAAATGCCCAAGATGAAAGCACGTTAACCCGTAACCACAGGCATCGGTCTCTCAGACCACACGAAAAATTTCAATAGTCTATTTTATGGTCCATGGATCATTTAGGCCTTAGAGGTTTTGTTTAGCTTTGTATCCTGGAGGTGGCTTTGTTTACTTCACGGTAGTTGCCTTCTAGCTTTGGAGCTGTGCGTACTAGAGCGGGTTTAGTTTCGTTGCCGGTCTGAAAAACCGCTTGCCTGTGTAATTTTTTTCGGGACAGTTCTTTCACACGGTTTCGGAAATTTCCTACAACATGTTGCAGTTATACCGTCCTGGACCGTCGCACGTCCAAAAATGAAAACCAAAACTGCCTTCCAATGTTTTATTTGTAGCAGCTCAATATATTTGAAATGTTCAGCACCCGCTTGAGGAGAGAGAGCGTGAGAGGGGGAGGGGAGGGCGTTGGAAAGGGAGTGGGATGGGAAGGGGGGATGGTAAGGTGGGGTTAAGGGGAGAGGGAGGGGAGTGGGAGGAGAGGGTGGGAGAGTGGAGGGAGAGGAAGAGGGAGAAGGGGAGAGAGCGGGGTAGAGGGGGAGAGAGATAGAGACAGAAAAAAACCAAATGTACTATATATTGAAAATAATTATGTGCGGTTAAGTATTTTATAGCGAAATTTATTTCTTTGTCTAACAATTTCTATTCACCCAAAACCATTTTTACACTCCGTACCACTCAATCATGTTAATTTAATATTTATTGCTTAATTTTTAGTGCATATAAAAGTTGGTGTCATTAATTTGACTTTTCAAGATATTTCTAAAGGCTAAAGACTACTTAAAAAAGTTGTCCAGTATTGGAAAGTACCAGAACTTGGGTGACATTCGTGGTACCGCAAACAGCAACCAAGTTTTGAGAAGAGGATAAGTGAACACGAATTATATTTTGAATGGCTGTCACCCATTTGCTACTTCACGAAACATCTCTTGGAAAACGCTCATAACAGTACTTTTTACCATATGTTAACGACTTTTTATGCCAAAGGCAATAGATTTTTTTCTGGAACAATCAAAATTTATTCATTTTTTCCTCACTATCGAGTTTGTATTAAAAAGAATTCTCCAATCCATTCCGAAAACACCATTGAAAGAATTCCTTTTGGTGACTTTATGGCGAGATATTTTCTATTTTCCTCCTCCTCTCTCCACCATACCTCTTTCCCATCTGTCTTTTTGTTTGATTTGTCATTCTTAACCGCCCCACTTCAGCCGTCCTCGGCTGAGGGGTGGTCAGCGTGTCTGGCTCCCAATGTTAAAGTCGCCCGAGTAAAATAGTAAAAGGTGCTTGCATACTCACCTTGAAAAAACATTCATTTTTTAGAGACACATTTCGTCATTGGAAATATATTTTTAATTCTAAAGATTTCACCTCTTAACCGATTTTCATTCTTTCCTTGTGTAACTATAATGTAGTAAACCAATCCCTAAATTTTGCAATTTCAAGAATATTATACTTTTTTCACAGTAGGATACTAAAACCACACATTTTTGCCAAATTTTAAAGTTGTACCCTATCTAGTAGAGAAATAATGTTTATCTATTTGTTTAAATTTTAGATAATTATAACGGCCGCATCAACATATTGATGGAGATTTTTATTTGGGTATGTGCACCAAGTTCAAAATAACTTTAAAATTTCCGCTTCAACACGACATTATTTTTTTTTCGCGATTCTCAAATATTAAAACAAATACTACACAACCCATATTCTACACATGAAAATTATCACCACCTGATGTTACTTGGTTGTCCTTTGTACCTTGATGTGGTAGAAGGGCTTGAGCATTTCAAGGGGCAACATTTTGTCGTTGTCAAAGAGAGGATAACAAGGTAGGAAATTTAACACCACATTTGAACAAATACAAAGTCTCAAAATTAAAACACAAATTTATTAGTGTAATATTGTAAACACTGGAAACTGTATTGGGTACTCAGTTTCAGCCAGAAGTTACAAGATAAAAATATTGATGATACATTGGTCATTGATTCACAACAGTTATATGCAGGCAATTAACAATGTAATGCTTATTGTAAAAGAGCTTGTTGGAATGACTTGAAAGTAGATTTAAATGCAACCTTAAAAGGCATTGATGTATAATATTGTACAATTAAGACATGCGATTAAACAAGATTTTATCTTTTGTGTATAACAGCTTGTAACTTGTTTAATCTATGTGAAAATCCTTCTTTTCTTCGGGTTGACGTTTCTGTTTAATTAAGGTTAAAATTTAATTTTGTGAAATGCACAAAAGATATTTAGATGCTTAAGCATTGACAGTATATGGAATATAGTGGAGTACATTATAATTCTTAACTAAAATTACACTTAGTCAAGGAACACACAACAATCAATGCTAAGTGTTCTATCTGTTCTTTTTTGAGAATTTCACAATAATGAAAATTATGTGTGTTATTAAATACCCTCGACCATCCTATACTGCCAGAAGGCTCAAATAAATGTAACTGTTGCTTGACATCACAGCTTTTGGGAGTTCATTAACCACTTTCCTGGTATCATTTACCCACTTTTGGTTATTCATGAAGGGATAATTTATATATGCGGAGATATTAATTTAATAAAAATAAATAAATGCACTAGTTAATGCATCAGAATATGCTGAAATCTTTTCAACACAACCTACTCATAAGTAGATGCATGTAGAAGGTGAATGTTTTTTATTAGATAGTTATAACAATGTCGACTACTGCTTGGCACGACATTCAAGATTCAGCCATCAGATAATTTGCGTAATACTTTAAAACTGTAAAAAATCAGCCTGAGCTCTTAGATAATACAAAAAAACTATATAGTATATAAAAAATAAATAGACAGGTATTATACAGAAGATTTTGAAATAAAGACGATGTTTTTCACTAAAGAGCCTATCAAAATCACATCCACACAAAATAATTATGTTGTCAGCAAAGATGACCAAAAATGCTAAAACACTCAAAATTGCTTCAGTCATAATTAACAGGCTAAAGCCTTTTTCTTGTATGAAGAAATTATACAAATGATTTTCTTTCTGTTTACCAACAGAATACTTATGGATGCTGGTGGAGGTTTTCGGGTTTCGATGCGTTGGCGGCATTTCTGGCTCTAGACGTTTCGCAGACATTGCAGTCTGCATCTTGAGGAGACGAAGTGAGATCAGATGGTAGGGATCTGCTTTTATATCCACTCGGCCTTCCTAGTTTAACCGTTGTCCATCGCTGATTGGATCATTCGAGTTGCTATCCTTTTCTCTTTGGTGGTTGCTCCAACGTATTTTCTTCCCTTTCACGTTTCCGTTGGAAGAGTCGCTTCCATGTTGCGCTGATGTGCAAACCGTCGTCCCGGTTTAAAGTGACTGGATGTTTTTCGATTTCCATAGCTTCGCGAATTAACCTCGGAAAATATCGATCTTCTTTCGCGAGCAATTTCGTTTCCCCGAGCCTGTTTTTATGTACCGGGCCGCATGTGAAGTGCTCCGCTATGGCCGACTCCGTCCAATTCTTGTTCATCATGGCCCGATTATGTTCGTCTAAGCGCCAGCGAATGGATCGTCCCGTTTGTCCTACATATACGTGTCCGCAGCTGCATGGAATCCTGTTGACTCCTTCAGATGATAGCGGGTGGAGTGCATCTTTCGCAGACGGGAGTTCTTCTTTTATTTTTCTTAGCGTGTTTGAACGGACGACGATATTTTCTATTCGTAGAACCCTGTCTATGCGTTCTGATGTCCCGGCGATGAAGGGAATTTTTGCGTAGGCTGTGGGCTTTTGTCGTTCCACCGAAGGTTTTTGTTTCGGTTTTATGTTCCGCCGGATGAAGGGGTGACTGTAGCCATTATTCATAAGTGCCCTTCTTATATGCTCTTCTTCGTCTTTTAGCGACTCGGGATCGGAGACCGTGTTTGCTCGGTGCATCAGGGTCTTGATTATTGATGCCTTCTGCTGAGGATGGTGATGAGAGGCAGCATGCAGGTAACGGTCAGTGTGCGTTTTTTCCGAAATACGCTGTGTCCAAGGCTTCCGTCAGGTCTCTTCTTCACCATGACGTCGAGAAATGGTAGGGTGCCGTTCTCTTCGACTTCCATGGTGAACTGGATGGCTGTGTGGACTTGGTTGAGTTGACGGTGGAACTCATGAAGTTTATTTGTCCCATGGGGCCAAATGACTAATGTGTCATTCACGCAAAGACTAGTACCCCTACGGAAAGACCGGAAACTTAACAGAAATTTATCAGATTAAATGGACTTAAATGAAAAAATTGCATATAAGAAATCAAACTTATTACCATATATCACACATTACGAGAGTACAAAGTCATTATCAAATTACATAACAGTGAGGTATTTTTACATAAATATTATACAATCAAGATATAAAAATGAATTATTGTAACAGAATTTTATAACGTTAATACCTTTTATGCATGAAACGTATTTAAAGGAAATTCACGTGGACGACGAAAAACGTCAAACTTTCACGTCATGAATGAATTTGTGGATCAAGCAAAAATCTATTTGTAAAGTGATTTCTTCGGCCCTGGAACACATTCTCTTTCTGTTGCACCTGTAAAAAGAGCGAAAATGAATTTCTAAGAATGTCAATCATTGAACATGCTAAACCTAATGAAATTGATGGAGGAGGCAATGGGCATGCTTCAAATGTTGCAATAAATGTAAAATAAGGCAAATGCGCTTACGGCCCATAAACAATGTTTCTATGATGATCACATTACCATTTGTAAAATTAAACACATCACATTGCACTAGAAAATGTCCACTTTATCTATAATTTATTCCAAGCACAGTTGTATTTGCTGACGTTTACGTGTTCACAGCAGTTACAGTTAGACCATTTAAGATCTATATGTATTCATCATATAATAAGGAAAACATTTGATATAGAGATCTCAATTTCTCGATCGAAAAATATATACATATTTCTAAATGTTTTGAAACAAAGAAGAATTATGTCTAGGATTATAAACAAATGCATAATGAGAAACAAGAAATATTCAAGTTAACAATTTCTGCAAATTCAAAATATTTCAAATTAAAACAATGAGACATCGCTATGGTACACTTATTTCATTCTATTACAAGCACAATTCTATCCTCTGGCATCTCTGTTGCAGTTTAACTTATAAAACTCACTATAATCTACTGATAACCGCGAGAAGTTTTATACAGAAATTTCAGTTACTCAATCTAAAATTACTGCTTATTTTGTGAACTGACACGAACCATATTCACGGCCAGGGCAATGGACGACACAGTTAGGTGAAGTAAGCGAGGCTTAACACCTGAAAATGAGAAATATTTCCTCTCAAAATGCTTCTCGTACACAAACAAAAGAGAGAAATTTCTTTCCTTCCTTCCTAGAAGATATATCCATTGGAGGTATCTGTTAAGAATATATAAAAGCATTCTCACAAAACGAATTTACATAACTATTCGTAGAACTAGTTCGTTAATTTTTTTTTCAAAAATATATGACATTTTTAAGATTTACCTGTTGATTGGACATCAGAACAAAATCATTCCGTCACGTTTTCTTAAACAGTGATGAATGCATATCTACTATATATCTACTTGACAAAATCAGAGTAACTGACAACCTCTCAATAAGCAATGGCCAACTTTTTTCAAGAAAAATGGCCGCTGTTCCGTTACGATACACAAGGAACGTGTGGCGCTGTGGTGATGCGGTAGAGAGAGAGAGAGAGAAATAGAGGGAGAAAATGAGAGAGAGAGAGCCGACTGCGACTGCAGCGTCTTTCGCGGACACCTTAGCATGGTGAACTACGTGTAAAAGCTGGGAATCTATTCTCCCATAAGAGTTTCCTACCCCTGCATCCACGTAACGCAGCCAGCATGAAGGTTGAGGACCACATGATACTAGCGCCTTAGACTCGAAATGCTCCATATATAGATTGGCTATGACGGGGGAGAGAGGACAGCACATATCTGCTCCCTCCTTCTGGTCGTAAAACTGTCCGTTCCACAGGAAGCAGTTGTTGGTGAGGCAGAATTCTGTTAACTACGGATAGTCTGCCGGCAGTCCATGATGTATAAGCTCCTTCAAGATTTCGATGGAGTCCTTTATAGGAACCTTAGTGAAGAGTGAGGTCACGTCAAAGCTTACTAGAATATCGTTCTCCGATACTTTCATGTCGTTTAGCCTTTCTATGAAATGTGCTGAATTCTTCACGTGCGATTCCGTTCCGCCTACGTACGTCTGTAAGCTGCGTGCGAAGTATTTTGACAGCCGATATGTTGGGGAGCCGATGGCGCTGACGATGTGTCTCAGAGGAACGTCGTTCTTGTGTATTTTTGGTAACCCATACAGTCGTGTAGGCCTGGATGATGACGGCAGTAGGTTACTTTGGTTTTTATATGTATAGAGGGTTTCTTAATCAGCTCTATGTTTTTCCTTTCGGTTTTTATCGTAGTTTCGCCTTTGAGTGTGGAGTAAGTTGGATCGTCCAGCAGATTGCGGATCTTCTCGTCGTAAACCTCCGAGGAGATGATTAAGGTGGCGTTTCCCATATCTGCCGGTAAAATCAAGATGCTTTTGTTGTTTTTCAAAACTTTGCTGGCCTGTCTTTTGGCTGTTGAGATGTTGGAGGATGGTGGTCTTGCTTTACGAATAATATGCGCCACCTCAGATTCAGAATTCAGAATTCAGATTTCGGATGGCCGCTTCCACTCCCAGACAATTTCTTCATTAGGTATTTTGTTGGGAGGAATAGCGATGTTCAGACATTTCGCTAAGACTGATTTTGCTGCATCGGAGAAATTGATGTCCGTTAGGTTGTAAATCATCTAGTCGTGGCTCGGCGTCGGATCTGGATGTTGATTCTTATGGAGATTTTAAAATTTCTTACTCTGCTTATCCTTGAAAGACCACTGGGTTTTGGTTGAGGTGGTGGTGATATGGTCACTTTGTTCTCAGTCTTCGTGAGACATAACGGAGGCGAGCTCTATCTGGTGATGGTAGAGATTATGAGCGCATTGAAGAAGCGCGTAACTCGTGGAGCGTATGCGTTTACGCAGGAGTGCTTGGCCTGTTGAAAAAGGCGAGTGATGACTAAAGTTTGCACTTCTGTTTGTGGAGACGCTCGAATCTCCTTGAATTCCTCTGGATGTTCTCCCCGTAGAGGGATATCAATTTGAGTTGAAGGCTTTCGCAGCGTTGCTGAATGCCGGTGGAGGTTTTCGGGTTTCGCTGCGTTGGCGGCATTTCTGGCTCTCGACGTTTCGCAGACATTGCAGTCTGCATCTTCAGGAGATGAAATGAGATCCCGTCAGCTGTATGAATTTGCCTAAGTGAGAGCTTTCCACTACTGTGCGGTTAAGCTTTCAGTGGTTGGGCTGGGAGGTAGCAGGATGCTAATTGGACAGGTCCACTCGCTGTATGTAGAATGGCGGCTGTAGCTTCCGATGTCTTTTCTGAGGAATCGTTACTTCATATGCTGAAATGTCCTCTCTAACAAGGATGGCTGTTCCTCCTCCTAGTCTGCCCTCCCTGTCTGTTCGAAAAACCTTGAATCCGGGTGCCGCCCATTTCCAAGATGGCTTAAGGTGTGTTTCGTGTATAAGAGCTACTGTGACGTTGTTTCCCTGGAGGAAAGCTAGCAGTTCAGGTGTTTTTGTTCTTATACCACCGTTGCAGTTCCAGGTGATAAGGACAATTCCGGAGAGCTGGGTGTTCTTATCCATGCATTGTCAGTATTTGACCGGACAGTTGGGCAAGCACTTGTCCAAGGGCCGCGATTTGTTTCTGCAGGACTGACGCTAGGGACTGCAGTGATGTAAGGAGGGAGGTTAGGGCCGAATCCGTTGTCGGGAGGAAAGGTGGATTATCTGTAGTTGGTTCAGGTTGAGGTGGTATCTGTCTGTGGCGAAGGGTGACGTTGGGTTCCTGTATCGTCTCGCCGTTTGTGGCTGCGGGATGCAGGAGTGGTGGGAAGTCCGAATTTTGGTGTGGATGTGCTGCGTTCTTTCTTTTGCTGCCCCAGGCGTTGCCTCTTGGAGCTGGTTCCGGTACATAGGCAGGGGGTGCTTGCTGGGGCTGAGAGGTTTCCAGCGATCCAAACCATTTCCTTGCCTCTCGTTGGTCTTATAGAAGGCGGGGTGTGGGCCTCCACAGTTACAGCATGTGGCAGGACCATCCTCCTTTTTCTTCGGGAAGGTTTTCCCCTGGTGGGGGCCGGCACAGTTATAGCATCGAGGTTCCGCTGTGCAGAACGTTGATGAATGTCCGAAACGATTGCATTGGAAGCACTTCTGTGGTTCTTCATGTCGGTATCGTAGAATGTGGACTCAAGAATTCCCGATGGAAGTCCATCGGAGGAAATCTTTTGGGTCCCATCCTTGGGCTGTGGCGAGGGTTGATACTACGAATGTCCCTAGGGGTGATTTGTAAGCTCGGCGAATCTGACGATTGCGTAAGACTGGAACCTTCATGTCCTCCAGAATTTCCTTGAGATAAGATTCTTCCATTATTGTATAAAGCCCTCTTATGGTAAAGCTAAGGGTTTTTTCCTCTTTGGTTCCCCAGGTGGAGAACTGTGCTTGTTCTTCTCTTAACATAGTCTGCACACTTTTGTGGTCTTCTATATTGGTTAGCTGTAGCCTGGTATAGTGCCTACGTGATGTCACTTGGAGAGAGTGGTCCTTTATGACACTCATGACGGCTGTTATAAATTGTCGGAAGTCTGCCAATTCATATAATAGAATTGCTGGCGGCTTAGGTAGACATGTCTGGGATGGCTCGGCGGGAGGGGAGCTGGAAGCAGGCCCCGGAGTGACGTCTGTATTAGCGTCTCTGAGGAGCGGGTCGTAGCGGTTGTTGGTTTCTACCGTTTAGTGTTGGACGGCAATAGTCTCGGCAGCGGTGAAGTATGGCTTAAATTTCGTCTTCCGCTTCTTCTTTGGCTGTTGAAAGGTGCCCGTGTCAATGGACTTTCTAGCTCGTGTATCAGCATCGAGTGTGCCTCCCTTTTGGATAGGGGCTAGTTGTGAGTTATCGTTGTTGTTTTGGCCCTTGAAAAGGCCTTCGTCAGTTGGTTTCCCTTGGCTTGGTGTGCTGTCAAGAATTACTAGCCGGTCTTTCGAAGTCAGATTTTGGGAGTCAATTTTCCGGTCGTTTGGACCGGCGTCATTCTTAAAATCTTTTCCGAAGAGGATGTGTTTGATATTACTGGGTAATGATGTATCGACGTTCGTCCTAGGAGGAATCGTCCTATGTTGTACCTTTTTTGCCGGCGGTGATCTGAGCAGCGATATTTCGCAGAGCGGGTTTAAAGTTGAGGGGGCTGAAGCCCTTCCCCTCTAGCCTACCAACTGCCACCTGTCCGTATATTCAAAAGAACACGATGTGCGGGTGAGAAGGTGGACCTATGTTAGCCACCCCCCGCTGCAAGAGAGAAATTGTGACCGTGCAAGGTTCCCCCAGGTGCTCCGCTCGCAGCAAGGCGTGCGGTTTACCCCTGAGTAGATCCTGGTCACGCTTAGAAGGCCCTGGTAGGTCTGGGCCACAGCGGATTACAGTACTTCCTCCCCAGGGGGAGTTTTCCAAACACCAGCCAGAGCAACGGAATAGCTAGAGGAGTTCGTTATTGTTGAGTCGCTGACCAAAAGCCGGCGAATGATCGATTGATTGATCGATCAATGTTTTCGATGAGCCGAACGATGAGATCCGATGGTAGGGATCAGCTTTTATATCCGCTCGGTCTTCCTAGTTTAACCGTTGTCCATCGCTGATTGGCTCGTTCGAGTTGCTATCCCTTTCTCTTTGGCGGTTGCTCCAACGTATTTTTCTTCCCTTTCACGTTTCCGTTGGAAGAGTCGCTTCCATGTTGCGCTGATGTGCAAACCGTCGTCCCGGTTGAAATTGAATGGATGTTTTTCGATTTCAATAGCTTCGCGAATTCACCTCGGAAAATATCGATCTTCTTTCGCGAGCAATTGCGTTTCCTCGAGCGTGATTTTATGTCCCGGGCCGGAGGTGAAGTGTTCCGCTATGGCCGACTCCCTCCATTTCTTATTCATCATGGCCCGTTTATGTTCGGCTAAGCGGCAGCGAATGGATCGTCCTGTTTGTCCGACGTATTCGTGTCCGCAGCTGCATGGAATCCTGTAGACTCCTTCAGATGTTAGCGGGTCGAGTGCATCTTTCGCAGACGGAAGTTCTTCTTTTATTTTTCTTAGCGTGTTTGAACGGACGACGATATTTTCTTTTCGTAGAACCCTGTCTATGCGTTCTGATGTCCCGGCGATGAAGGGTATTTTTGCGTAGGCTGTGGGCTTTGGTCGTACCACCGAAGGTTTCTGTTTCGGTTTTAAGTTCCGCCGGATGAAGGGGCCGCCAACGCAGCGAAACCCGTAACCCTCCACCAGCATTCAGCAACGCTGCGAAAGCCTTCAAGTCAGATAGAATACTTATGAATTTAAACAAAATTTCTTTATATAAATAAAACATCCTTATCAAGTCGTATTCCCTCCTAAGGCCTGTCGACACATTTCATACACCACATAGCTGATGCCAACTGCAGGGACCACTTTCATGAAGCTGGGCCTGATTCCTCGATAGAGACCAAAGAATCCCTCCCTTGCTATTATCTCACGTATTAATCTCGTCATGGTTTGGGCATGCTCTGGGCTTGTCAGTATATCTGAAAATACAAAAGAAAGTCAACATCATAACGTTGGAAAAGAGAAGAAGCGGAAAGCATATTATGTGACCAAACAAAAGATCACAGAGAATGAATTTGAACTCATGAATTATTATGACATATTTTTTGCAAGGTTATTGACTTTGTAATATATTAACCCTTTCTGGTCTGAGTGATTTAAAGAATATCTCATACAAGATTGATGGCATTGCTGACATAGAAGCAATAAAATAATTACGTGTACTTTTTATAAATTTTTATTGGCACATGCAGTTTAACTTATGTGAAAAAATGGGCCGATCATAGGTATACCAATGGCCAAAGGGAAAAAATCAGGGATGTCGATATCTGACCGGAAAGGGTTAATTCCCTTGGCGACAAAAAAATACTGGACAAATTAACATTCAAGGAAGCTACTTCAGTCGTGATTACTTCATTCAAAATTAAAATTTTGTAAATGTGGTCTTTCATGATTTCATGAATGTTCTCCATCACTCACCTTGAGCTTGGAGCCTTGTTCTCACCAGAGCAAGCGGATACGATACTATCAGCCCACATGTGCTACTAATCGTCCCACAGCATAAGGGAAGCAAAATCCCTGGATTTTCTGAACCATTTTGCCGGATATAATAATTCTTCAAGGTCTGAAATACAAGATGGGAAAACTTAATATAAATTAAGACTAATTTACTATTTTTAGATTCTAAATTTAAGTAACTAATGCAATCTGGCCAAGCACATTTTAAAAGTTAATGTAGGAATGAGAAAGTTTTTATAATTTGATATAGTTATTAAAGCATTTGGCATTTTTATAAATATGAAGTTGCAGTTTATTTATCAAGAGATCATAATAATACTGCATGATTAAAAGGAGCAATTTATATATTGAATATGAAGTAATTAATCAACTTTTAACTGTTAACTAAGCTCATTACCTAGAGACAACATTAAAAATTAGTCTAAAATATCTCAAGGTACAGAAAAACAATAGAAAAATTAAGAACTCATTTGCCACATTCACAAACATCCAAGATAAATAATTTGACTTACGAACCTCATAAACAGCCAGATCTATGCCAGCATATGGGATTATCCCAAGAAGGTTTGGTAGGTATCCACGGTAAAAAGTTCTGAGTCCCTCCCTCCTATAAATTTTTTTTGCTGCATCAATGATCCCAGCATACTGGCCAGTTTTCCTGAGGGCCAGTCTAGTTTTTAGCACCTAGACAAAAAAATTAGCACAATTAATGAATGCACTTAGAAATCCAACTTAAGATGTTTAAGCAAAGATTTTAATGAAACAACAATGAGGATACTTCTTCTCACCTCAAGTGGATATATAATGGTCTGGCTCACTCCACCAGCAATTGACCCAGCTACGAAACGCTCGTTGATGCTCAAATCCTCACCGCTGTTTTGATGGATCAACGTTTTTGTTTGCTCATAAGGCATGAACTTTATTGCAGTTTCTGGAACAATTTTTATAACATTTACTCCATTTCCTCGCCAGAGTCCTCTGATACCACCCTCTTTTACCATTTCGTGTAAACAAGACACAATTCCTCCTTTATTACCGTGTACCTGAAATAAATTCCAGAAAGATAAGTTTAAAGTGGTAAGTTCTTTTAACATCTACAGTTATGATTATCTGAACTTTTAATTAGTATTGGGAACAAATTTGGTAAAATGCAATTTTTTTCTTCATAAAATACTTTTGCGTCATATTTTTCCTCATGTATGTATGTATTTCATTTTTATACCGAATTGCGAGGGACTTTGACATTCAGGGTGTTTCGAATGCTTCAACACTGCAATGAGACAAGGGTGGAGAAGAAGGAAGAGTGAGAATTTGCTTAAACCGCTTTGTTCATAAAGATTACTCAATTTAGTAGCAGATTTTATTTCAGCCAGCTATTAATCATTCAGTTGTTAAGTTTTACATTTTATCTATCAAAATATTTTATTGAACAACGGTATAGGAGTTGTTTCCTTTCTTTATCTTTGCCATAGTCTCCACTCATTATTAATATATATTTTATTAATGTATTTGTTGTTTTAACTACAATAGTAATATTCAAAAATATATATCAAAAATACATTTATATGCCTATTTGATGATATTTCAACACATGATTTTTAATAATGCCAAATTACCCCGAGCTTTTATTATCAGCGCCAACTTTGATCAGAGAATTTCAGATATTTAAACTTTATTGCAATTAGAACAAGAAGTCCAAACCAGGACTAATGCAGGCTGGTTTCCCAAAGTTGACGTTCCGAATTTATTACTTATATTGACAAGAAAAGTGTTAGTGATTCCAAGGAATTCTCTGGAAATCAAATTAATAGAGCATTATCAGGTTTAAAATATTAATAGCAATGTCAAATTTTCTTTCTCACGTATTTTCCATATATTTCATTTGATAAATGTTACTGTTTATACACGGATATGTGTGAATCATCTGTTCATTGCTGAAGGGTAGTCAAGTGGAATAGAAAATAACAGATTTGTTCACTCATCTATGCTCAAGCCGAGTTAGGAAATAATCGTCTCCATGGCAACAAACCGATAAAATGCGATTTATAACGTAAAAACTCTGTTTTAGTAATAATTCAATAAATTACGATAAATTATCAAAATTCGGAGTTAATATTTGGAATCTAAATTCTTTTCCCCTTAGAACAGTACAAACCTCACTCCGATATCACAATTTTAAGATATTTTAAAGTATTAAAGAAAACATCCCTGTACGATGGATTTGATACTTCAATCTTTGCCAAAAGAAATATAGCCTGAAGGTGGGCCCTGGCAGCACAAGCCTCATACCAACAAGTTTCATGAAAATCTGCCCATTGATGCAAAAGTTGTTAATAGGGGACACACACAGATAGGACCATTTCATTAGGCTGTTTCCTTTAGAAACCAGCCCAATAGAAATGAGTTTTTCACAAAAAATACAATATCATCACATTTAATACAACATAAATACCACGAAATTCTTCATGCTTTTTTAGGTTATTGGTATTTCGTTCCAGTTCAAGTATTTTTTCAGGTAATTACCATGCATGATTTAAATTAGAAGTTTGGTATTCAACAACTCAACGTCGCCTCCATTAAAATATATAGTCAGACCCCTATTTACCACCTCTCCCCATATAGTGCCACTCCTGCTTACCGCCCATGAATCGTCGTGAACAAAACTTCCATCTTATGATTGAATAGAGCTAGCATATACCTCGATTTATCGCCACCGCCGCTTTAGCGTCAAAGGCAGTGATGGACAAACGGTGGCGCTAAATCGGGGTCTGACCGTAATTAAATGTCTTAGGATATCGGCGTGAACCTAAAGAAAACCTATCTATAATAGAGAGATCTAATAAGCCTTTAGTGAAGCTCGCTGATGATATTTTCCGGCGTCGGTATATTTTCATGTCAAAATCACTTGCACTGGTTGATATGCAAATTGCAAGTCTATTAATCGCTATTAGGCCTCGGAGCGGAAAGTGCGATCGCGATGCGCACCAGTGAGGAAGCGAAATCTGCAGACGAGGAGAGACTTCCCTCTCGAAACGATCAAACCCCGTCACACTCCCTCAATCTCCGCCGGTACCACACGCGTAGTAAATGAGGCGAGAATCCGCCCCTGGCCGCATCCCCTCCACCCATCTTATTGCCCATAAAGAAGAGGTCAAAGGTAGTCCACCACCTCGACATCCGAACATAACCAACCTTCCATCTCCATCGCTCCCCGACCGCTGAACTACGTTATCTCGAGCAAACCTCCTCGCGCGGACCAATGGGGACGTTACGGCGGCCGGGGATGGACTTGGCTTGGACCTTGCTCGGACGACGAGAAGAGCCTTTGCTTCAGCGATGGAAAGTTACAGGGTGATGGAAGATTACGTTATGATAGACAAGACGGAGACGAAACGGGGAACATTAAAAGGCGCACACGAAATGGTCATGTCGAAACGAATGACTTCTCTCGGGAGATTTGATCCCGAGATTTATCATATTAATATTTTATCGTGCGTTTATCGGCAGCTCGGACACGGAACTATGCAACGGCAAAAAATGATGAAAAAGCGAGAGGACGGTTTCCATGCACCGACTCGGCATAGAGGGACAGACACGCTACATATCAACCCTAAATGTTTGAAAACGATTGAAAAATGAATAATAATAATAATAAAAAGCAAAAAAGATCGTTGAAAAAAACTTCCTTGAATCTTGTTTTTTTTTATAAAAACAGTTGCATAAATACTACATCCGTTAGGTACTGCAATTACATTAATCGCACTGGACTCGGACACTATCTTGTAAATATTATTAATCAAAGAAGGTTTTCACTTCGTAGAACGACATTACACGAATGAAATGAAACCAATTACTTAAAATTACACTTCGATTTATAATCGCGACCGGTTTCACGTAACGGTAAGTAGACTGATGATGCGAAAATGGGTCGCGGATATAAATTGAAGTGTAATTTTAAATAATGGGTTTCATTTCATTCGTACCAAGCAAATGTGGGAGGTACAGCACACGTTTTGTTTTAAAATCAGCAGGTCGGAAACCCATTGGTTTAAAAAATGAAGAATTCATTATATATCGACGCTACGCGCTAGTCACCACCAACTCTCATCCTATTTATTGCCGAAAAATAAATGAAAAATATTACTAATTATAAGAGCAATGAAAAATTACTCAGCCTACTACCTAAAAATAATGGCACTACAAACGTTGACGGAACAACAGTGTAAAAGGTGCTTTTTACCAAAACAATAAATATAACTGAAAACAACTGAGGAACTACTAAACTCATGATTAAGATATAAAAAACTAGCCAAAAAAGTTTTTGGAAACCGGTGGATTTACCTTGACCACAATTTTATTCCGGATATGAGGCGAGCTACATAATTCATTTTTGGAATTAAATTGCACACGGAGAAAACAACGGATTACTAAACTAAAGCTCCAGCTACACGCGTAAATGATCACGAATTTAACAATATTTTTAGATTCGTATGTCACAAAGGCTCCATCGAATAACACGAAGTAGTCATTCGGTCGATTTCCCTTGAATTTTGAAGACCCATCTCACAATCACGTGATACGAGGATTATCGAAGTCAGCCCACATCTGCCAAAGATCATAAAGGAAGCACTAGGAGGAGGGGGACATGGACATGAGTCGGCAAACCATAAACCGAAGCAATCGGTGGAAATTAGAATGTCACGTGGAAGGGATTGCGGATCGGCAAGTCACCCAACGCACAGTGGGACCAAATCCGAAAAAGGGGACCCATGTATATGCATATATTACAATACTGAAAGTAAGCGAGTAAATGCCGGAAATTTCTGAATTATTAATTTGAATAATACCTGTCGTATATAGAGCGAGTTTTCCATTCAGTCTCTATATATCATGCTAACATCTTCTAGGACACAACGAACAAAACGTTCGAGCTTCCGAATCCTCTTTATAACCGAGTTATACCGTGTGTAATTTTCTATAGTTCATTTATTTAAACTATTTCAGGAAGGGCTTTTCCAGGACTTATATAATGGACAAAATATCGATAACAAAGACGATCACGTACAACCATTCTGTCGGCAGGATTCGAACCCGCGAGCATTGGGAGCCAGACACGCTAACCACCCCTCTACCAAAACCGGCAATAATATTTTTAACAGGACAAAAAGAGAACCCAGCTTATTATTTTTTGCGGTTAATTTTTTCATTATTACTACTTGCCATTTACTTGCTTTACTCATAGACTCGACTATGTACACGCAAACTCCCATTAATATTTTACGAAACGGGGAAAAATTATTTTCGCGGCAGTAAGGAAATGCGAAGGAAAATGAGGCAGATCCCGGTCTTACCGAGAGTGAAGTACAGAGGGAACGGAAGAAATAGTAACCGTTTCATATCCTTTCCACCTGCCTCCTTCCCTTCACCACTTCCATCATACGGCGACGTCGCTCCATAAAAAATGGCTCCGTCTGAATGATCGCCTCTTCACTTGACACCCTCTAACGCCACGCGGCCAAAACCCAACCCCGAATAATCGAAGCATAATGGAAGAAGGTTGGGTGGGGGTTTAATACCACGGCAGGTGATAGCGGGGTGGGGTTGACCCCGACCAGTTTTTCTACGTCTAGACTTACTTGTTGGAACACTTTGAGTCGATCCAAAGGTGCGGTGCAGGTACGGGATACGCCTCCGGCGATGCCACCTGCTACCAGAGTTCGCCACCACATACCAGAATGCATTTCAGCCGATGTGAAATCATCTGGTACGTTCATATCCTCCCCGATGTCGAGATGCTGAAGAGGAAGAGTGGAGCGGGTGAAACGACACTTCATAGTACTTCGACCGTTATTACACCCTCCGTACCATCTTAAACATTTAACTACTGCAGTGAAATTACGAACACGTATCTGCGGTGCGGTCTTCCAGACCGCCACTGTTTATTAATTTATTATGATTATTTCAATATCTACATCTACAATTTGGTTCTCCACGTTAAATAATGCCATGGGGTAAGTAATAAAAAAATTATATTCACTTTGTTTGTAAAATATAAACTAGGCGGTAATTTGACACTATAATTTAGGCGGTCTCTCGCAGACAGCATCTATATAGTTAAAGGTTAAAACGTTTTCGTCAAAAAATTACGAAAATCGATGGAACGTTTTTAGACCATTCATGGATGAATAAAGCGGAATATATTCTTGAATGTGCCTAATTTATATGCCGCGAGAAATAACGCTAGTCCAAAAAATTTCTATATTCATCACATTCTAATACGTTAAAAATCAAATTCTACCATGGCTTTCCACAAATTAAATTCATAGATATATTTAACGAAATATTAATATCATCGAGCGCACGGTATCTGGTCAAAATATACATTTTTAAGCCATTCATTTAGGATAAAAACACCCGGGACCGGCTATTTACAAGAACAAATTGGTCAAAGCCTCTCAACTGCCTCATCTTCTCCGGGGGGAAACCAAAACGAAGTCATTTATTTTTTAAGGCTGGACACTGAATCGTCTTCCCCTGGCGTGACGTCACTTTCATTACTAAGGCAAGAGAATTGGCGGCTGAATGAAGAGCACTCAGTTCGTTTTCTATTTACGAGAGTTAGCGGTAAACAGCACACGGCCTATCTACATCTACAAGTTACCCTGCAATTCACCTAGCGGACAAGATGGAGTTGGAAGAGTCTGGCAACTAGATGGGAACTCTGCGCCACAAAAAATCTGGCGACGATACAGCTTCAATCACTCACTTGCATGGGCTATTATTACCTACGAGGATTAGGGGGAAGTATAACTCAAAACAACTAAGTTCTGGAGCCTAGTAAAAAGTTTGGAGATATTATTTACACTATTATACGTAAGATACTCTCTTCTTTAACCTTACACATGCCAGCCGACATAATTTTTATATAGAGATCACAATAAAATTGGAAAACATTGCGCCAAGATAGGTTTTATGGCAACATGGCATCCTGAATTTTTCCAGCCCTGATCATTGAGCTGACATCGTTCTGTTTGCTAACGATCAAACGGGATAGCTACGCAAACTTATATAACTTAGAATAATAAATAACTGATTTTATCACATTTTCCGGTAGGAATAGGTGGTTTCAAAATAACGATAAGTGAGCTAAGTTACCCTATTAAGGCGATATGTAAGTACAAAAACAGGGAGAGAAAGCCAACCAGCACAATACTGTCAAAATATATTACTATTAATATTATTTACGTTATGGTACGAAAGATACTATCTTCTTTAACCTTATTACACTTGCAACCGGCATAATATTTATACAGAGTTCACAATACATTGCAAAAAATAGCGCCAAGATGGATCTTATGGCGACATGTCATCTTGAATTTTTCCAGCCCTGATCATTAACCTGACTTCGCTTTGTTTGCTAACTATCAAACGGGATAGCTACGCTAAATTAACTAACTTAGAATAATAAAGAACTGATTTTATCACGCTTTCCGAGCAGTTGGTCCCAATTATAGAACCCAATGATTGAACATTGCACTTAGAACACCCATTTATTTATATCATATTTCCATTTATTTATACGTGATTATCAACAGAAAGAAACTTACTTGTCCATCTGGAGGTTTTCGTCTGCAGTACGTAGCCAGAGTAGTTAACTGGCGCGCAAAATTCAATAAAATTCGCATCCTGAAAACACGAAACTCACGTAGACATTCAACTCGGCGTTGCTAAGGAATTTTAATGTACACGGTCGTCAAGGCGTGCAACAATGCACTTCCACCAATATAGCCGACGAAGTACATATGTATACCTATATCACCCCCTTTATATTGCTAAAAATCTTGTCGCGAAAAGATTCTTTGTGGAACAGAGAATCAATCCTTAAATGATATTTTGAGTCAAGGGAAAATAACGTTTTACTTTCGGTCGCCAACCATCCAAGTTCAGAGATTCTCAGAGCTTCCTTTCGGTCCTCTTTTTCACAAACGGGTTTCCTCATACGCACTTCACCTTTGGTCGGTTGTTTTTAAAAACAATTTCAGAGAATTTTATGAATATTATCTATTGGGAAACTTTGGATGGGAGCCGAAATTGTTATGAATTCTAATCATTGCATTTGCACGCGTATCAGTCATTAAACCAATGAAACATTTGACAGGTTGATTTTTCTGTTGACAATATATTTTAAAAATCTGGAGCAACAAATTACACCAATAATCCTATAAATACGAGGGTATAAGGATTAAAAGAAAAATAGTGGGCGGGAGATAATTTTCTAAGGACAAGTCTGAAAGTGCGTCTTTTGGAGTTAGACGACGTTGCGTTTCAACGATTCCATTCTGCAATATCTTGCAGATTCTTCACATAAGTGGGTAATTTACACCATTTAGGGGCTTTTGATTTAATAAGAGAGAGAGAGAGAGAAGCAATGTTGGATGTGGCTAATTTGCGAAATTTTTCGTCAAGCAGTTTATCAATTAACTGGTTGGTATATCCATTTTTGTTGGATATATATTTAATGATCTCCAATTCTTTGTTAAAATCAGAGCTGGATATGGGAATGTTTACTGAACGGTGTAGCATGGCATGATAAACTGCAAGTTTGTGAGATAATGGGTGGGAGAAATCAGCAGGAATTACTTGATATGTATATGTAGGTTTTCTGTATATTTCAAAATGATGCTTATTATTATGAATTGTGATGCTTAGGTCAAAAACGTTTAATTTTTTGTGAATTGAGTTTAAAAATATAAGATAGGAATTTAAATGTCGATGGCTCACGGTCCAACAGCATAGAACATCATCGACGTATCTGAACCAATAAAAGATATGTTTTATAGAATGGTTATTGGAATTAAATTATATTGATTCTAAATCATCCATAAAAATGTCTGACAGTAGGGGGGAGATAGAGGAGAGCACATTGCTAAACCTTCTTTTTGCTGATAAAATTTTCGATGATGACTGGTAGAGCGCTGCACAGTAGCATTCAAGTCAACCGTAGTTGACATTCCGCATTTCCACATAATGAAAAACCAAAGCCAAGATGGCGCTTCTCATAGCGACATCAGTTGATCATTTAAAATTTGAAATTCATTTTTTTAATTACGAGAAATACGGTACCTGAATTATACAAAATAATTTCTATTGCAATATAATAAAACGCTAATTTTTCTTATTTGAAAATTAATTATAAAAAAATGAATATTTTCTAAAAACAGAAGTGACACCTATTTTACGTGGAAGAAACTGTCGATATTTCGTATTTACAAACTCTAATAAAGATAATCGTTATTGCGCTCTATATTCCAATTAAAACTTTATTCTTGATTAATTGTATAATTTGTATGTATATTTTAAGGTATTCTTTAGATATTTAGCGCTAGATGTAGCACGAATATGAAACTTCTTTCGTAAATGAGCAGATCGTACTTCAAAAGAGTGTTAATCTTGCATGGATTATTTAACAACTTCATAAAATGGAACCATTATTAACGTTAGTAAGAGGGACTACTCCTGAATCTTCGATAACTGCCAGCATTTATTTGAATCAAGAATCATCGTCTATGTGATGGATCGCAAATTTATTTTTAGGAATGAACCATATTAATATGAGCTATTGCTATGATGTGCCGAAATAGCAATCTAAATCGTTTTCTTATCACAATCGTAATGAAATATTACATAACATCAATTATTTATTTTTAAGGCCTGCTTTAGCTTCATAAAATCTTTGGGCATTTTCAAAACTGGAGGAACTTTGAGGTATAATGAACCGATTCGCTACATTGCGAGATTATTAAACTTCCGAACGAGGCTAATATTTACGTGAAGTCCATTTCATCCAAAATGCGACGATCTGAATTAGAATTCCGTTTAACTCAGCTGAATATTCTCCAAATTTCATTATTAATCGATAATGCTATACGTTTTAATTTAAAGCAAGGTTTAAAAATCTCACGTTCACCTGCCAAACGACAAATACTGTGGAATTTCCGTGTCGAAAGTCTATAGGAATGGGATATTTTCTATACGTACCGAAAACTGTGGGCTTAGTTGTCTATCGGAATACAACTATTGCCCAGTTTCATCATCCTGGCCAGTAATAAGGAGTTAAGTTTATGCATTCTTTTTCAGCTATGTGATTATTTTCCAACGAGCGACAAATAGAATAAACAAGAACATCGGGTGGGAAAAAAGGAATTTCGGAGGAAAAGGTAACAGCTGGGAGGGAAGGATTCGGCCACGGTGGGTCTGTTAAGGGCAGGTTACACGTGCCGCTAAGTCATACGTTATTGGGAAGCCCTCCTGGTCCAATTGGAATACGAAAAAATGAGTGCAGCATTGACGTCCAGCCGCGTTGTTCGGTGGGCATCGGACGCAAGCGAAAGCAGTTCAATGCGATAGGTGTCCTTACGTTTGCATATTCAACTCGAGCCACAACTCGGAGAGATTCAGATACTCCCCCATTTTAAAAATTATGACTTAAAACTTTTTAATTGATAATCGCCATTTGTCGCAAATTCTCGTGGGATATGCATATTCGTAATCCTTTAAATGCACTCGTAAAGAACTAGCTTTCATCGGAAGTGATGCTAAATAGTGGCGAAAATACGGAAGAAGCGTATGAACGTTCTTTGATTTTGCAAAGCGTCAGTTCTTTATTAAAGGATTGGGAGGGTACCTATGTGAATTTGTATGATGCCTCTAGGATCGTATGCAATATAATGATTAGCGCCCGGGGATAAAATGTCTATTACGATAATGCAATGGAAACCCCTAAAACCCTGTAGGGCGATTAATAATCCAAGAAAGTGGGCGGGAGAAACTCCGACATATTGCAAGGTCGCAACTTCATGATAGCTAAAGGTGACACTATGGGAATAATGTTAACGCCCACGCATATCGAAAGACACAACCACGATAATAAAATGCGTGTCATCACATCGAGTGCTGCTGAGGGCAGAGGAGATACACAATCGGGCTCGTGTAATTTTTTGTTTGTTCAGGGAGGCCATTGTTAAAACCATAAACGAAATCCATTTTAATACTTATTAAAATATTTGATACTAGGGAGTTGCGAATTTTCCATTCCATGCTCACATAATGCTGACGAATCACACCTAATAATCGACATTCATTTGACCTAATGAAAATCTGTCGTTCATTTCTACCTCCACCCAATATCTTACATATAACGTCACTATTTTCAATTAATTAGAAGCGCACCCCTAAGTTATATTTTTCGAAGAATTATTGGGGATCATAATATGAAACTGAAATTAATTACCTTGCATGCCGAAATGCAGACGTCTCCAAGATGAGGAGGTAAGCACTCAGTCAGGCAGCGTTTAGGGCATTGAGGGGTGTTTTAGAAGGAAAGGAAAATAGAGGGAGAGGTAATGGTCAAATAATGAGTGTGTACGTGCGAGTATGACAGCCGCAAACCTTCTAGGAAATTTCTGGTAAGAGAAGAATGTATTTTCTTGAAGTTTGAAGGTAAATATGTCCTATTGAGAGAACTTGGATATTAAACAAGTAGTTCTGGAAAGCCCTAATACGCCTTCTTTCCTTTCAATACAATTTTAATATATCACAAGTAGGGGTAATATATGTTTTTCCGTGGTACAGCAGTGCTTTTCGTCACCTCGCCCTACAAACGAAATTTCTTTGAAATCCGTTCTGCCAATACCTTCCAAATTCATAGTTACAGAAACATTCTAACCTTGATATCATGGTAGCCCTGTTTAATCGACCCGGTTGAAATACGACATTTTGTTTATTTATTATGTTATGTTATGTTTATATTAAAAGTATTAAATTTGGTTCAAATTGATGAGAATAGTTAAACACAAATACTTGTAAAAATAATATTTTATCCGTTGTATTGTGGCAGCCTTGCTTTCCATATCTACAGTAAACATCTTGAAATTGCTATTTTATATTGCACGCCTGCTTCATACAAACCTTTGTCAAAATCGGTTTACCTAATTCCTTCCAAATTCATAATTGCCGAAAAGATTAAGTTGGTGGAATACGTCCCTCCGATATCCAGGAAAAGTTGCGAAAAGTAGGTAGGTGTTTCGGATACAAAGCAGCCTTCGTCATTGGCGATTCATCTACCATCTATCATTACTTACTTCTCCATACCATTGAGTTGACTTGTCACATTCTCACGTTTTGCATCAATGTTACCACACGAAAATGAAAATTTTAACAATTAAAAATTATTTTAAGACAATATCATTTACCAAACAATGAAAATGATCTTATTCACAAATCTCTCTCGCAGAATACCTAATTGTTTTATCGAAGATCATTTTACACTTTTCTTTGAATAAATTGTTAAAAACACTGCCGTATGCGAGCAGAAGTATCTTAGGCAGTCATCGCAGATATTATTTTCAGTTTGTAATATTATTTATATGAAACGTGATGGTTTCTGAAGCAGGAAGGCCGAATGCCGTAGAGATGTAGGGCTGCACGCTAAAATTCAAAGAATATGAATGACAGGTACAAAGAGACGTCGATTCCCATATTGTACGGAAAAGTAAATCATAATTTCACCGAGAATCAGGATGTTACTCGAGGTTAATGCCATAATTGGTCCGAGTTGCTGTCAAGATTATGTTTCCCGCGTCATGATGCCGTTACGCTAATTGTTCCTCCATCTCTCATCTATAATACCAGGGGATCCGCGGGATGTTTGGCCTCGCTCAAGCCGCCTTGGGCTGGTGGGGGGAATCACGTAGGTAGGTGTTTCGGATACAAAGCAGCATTCATCATTGGCGATTCATCTGCCATCTATCACGTTCAATATTATTATCGTCTTCGTAGTTCTCCTACAGTGTGGATGTAAAATTTGATTGGAATTGAAAGCGCTGCCCTGGGAAATAAAATATGAATGAAAGAAATGTAATTTCAAGAATCGCACGAAATACCGGACTAATGGCAAATGAACCTGAGCCTTGTCTCCTCGTTGAGACAAAAGTTATAGCAGGACAGACAAACGGATAATCAAGCAAACAGACCAAGTGCACAGGGATTCAACATATGAGACCGCGCCAACGCAAATTGCGTGCCTCTGGGGTACATTTTAGGGAAATTTTTATTAGGCGTTTTCTTCGTTGTTTGATGTTTTCTGTGTGTCCGCTAAATTTCGTTTTGATTGGATAAGACTTAAAAATTAGCTCAGGAACTATAAGTGTGGTGTTCTAGAAAAACTATTGGCAGTCGTCTCTTAAGTTATATGAACATGCACACGAAATTTTGCGAAAATAAAAAAATCGAGATAGCAGTTATCGTAGAACAGACAATGACGATTCATATGCTACAAGAATTTTATTTTAATTTTACAGGGTACTAACTAGAAACTGATGACAATATCAGAGATTCTGATTTTATTGTAAACGTTTACCTACTATGGGCTACATAAACGTTTTATTTTTCATGAATTAAACGCGTTCAAAAAGATTTGATTTACAAAATTTAACCCACCATAGATACATCTCTCCTGGAATCTGGTAGAACTTGTTCGGGAGCCCAGAATCTTTGTAATGATGTAATTTTCAGCTTTACTAATGTTTTTACCTTATATTAAGTTGAGATTTTGGTAGAATCTAATTCAATGAAACGATACTTAATGCATAAATCTTCTCTTTATACAGAACCATGTTGGTTACCAAATCTGACGGGCCAGTGACGGGTCGCCTGATTTTTATTACAATTTAAACCAATCTAGAAACATTCACCATTGTTTTAGATTTCTTTTCAAAAGTAAATGAGGTTGGCGGAGAAATAAGCAGTGCATCATGTCAAGGCGGAAATTTCAGTATACACCAATTTTAATTACTCATCTAAAGATTTCAATGCCTTTTTCTGTCAAAATCAGATCTTTTGGAGACTGCTAGAGTAGTTCAAAATACAAATTCAAATTACATAAATGAAGCACGGCTTTTGAAGTAATGCTATTTTTACGAATTTGTTAAAACAAAATTAAGGTTAAACATTCATATATTTTGTAAATGATAAATAAACCAAATTTTATGGTCCTCATTAGCTTTTTTTAACCTACAGAATATCTCGCTATTAACTTCCGGAATCAACAATTTACAAGATGGCAACTGTAAATTTAACAATAAAATAAATATTAAATATCATTATATGTTTCCCAATAATTAAATAAAATAGTTTCATTGCTCACACCCGGTTTTTTGACCTAGATAAAATTCTCCCGGTTTCTCCCGAAATTTGCTATTCATTCGGTGGAAATCTCTCGGAATCAACTACTCATGAGGTGGCAACCCTAGTTTCCTGTTTCTAGGAGCAAATTTTCAAGACGTCTCTTGTGTGAAGAGAAAATATTATCTGTAGTTGTATGAATTTCAGAAATCAGGGACGTGAATTCCATAGGAGTAAAATGAGCATCAACCGACTTGAATCAGCACATCTGAGAAAATATCAAAAAATGAAATTTAATAACAGCGGAAGAATGAAATGCGAGATATAAAAGGAAATAAGGAGGAAGGGACTCACCCAGGGTTGCCACCTTATGAGTAGTTGATTCCGGGAGATTTCCTTTTCATGAGTAGAAAATTCCGGGAGAATCCGGGAGTATTTTCTCTAGGTCGAAAAACAACTAAAGTGACCAATGAAACTTATTTTATTTAGTTATTAGTAAAATCAATAATGATTATTTAATCTCGTTTTATTTTTAAAGTTAGAGTTGTCACGTTGAAAACGGCTGATTCCGGGCGATATCCATATGAATAGTTAACGGCGATATCGTTTGTAGGTTAAAAAACACCTAATGAGAACATAGAATAATTGTATTTTTTATTTAGAAAATATATTAATATATAACGTCAGTTTTGTTTTATTATATGAAATATAATAAATAAATCTTAAAAATAGCATTACTTCAGTAGTAATATTTCATTTGAATTTGTTATTCGAACAACATCGAGCAGTCTCCAAAAGATCTGGTTTTGATAGTAAAAGGGCATGGATATCTTTAAAAGAGTATTTAAAATTGGTTCATACGTGAATTTCAGTCTTGACATGGTCCACATTTAATTTGCTTCGAACTTCACAGCACAATTCGTTAATAGCATTGAACAACGGTCACAAGCTGCGGTGGATACTGAAGCTTAAAACACAAGCGTTACACTATTATTTAATACTCCGTCATCTCCATTTACTTTTGAAATGAAATCTAAAACAATATTGAATGTATAATAATTGGTTTAAATAAAAATCAGACGAACCTTTATTGGCACGTTAGCGTGGTAACCAACATGCTCCTGTATAAAGAGCATATTTGTACATTATTTATTGGCATCAATGGATAGGATTCTATCAAAATCTCAAATTAGTACTAGGTAAATTCAATTTCGAAGATTTTGGGCTGCCGGAAAAGTTCTACCAGATTCCGGGAGAAATGTATCTAAGATTGGTTAATTCCGGGAGGCTCCCAGAATTCCGGAAGAGGTGGAACCCCAGACTCAGCGCCTCAGTGCCACTCGGGACGAATGTGGCGCCAAGTGTTAGTTAAACCTTTCTCTCAGATAACTGTACTAAATACTTTTTCAACGTTTAGGAGAAATTGGTTGAGCTACACGAACGAATCGATTTCGAATAAAGGAGTAAATTATGGAACTGTTTTAATATAATTAATTACGTGAGTCGGTCCAGTAGTGTGACGTTGCTCGCGATACAGCTTCTGGTTAGGTCTCACGCATGGCTTCGACTTTAGTGATCGGTATTTGTAAGTTTCATTTTCCGGCAGCCCGCGGACCACCTGAAAGACACTCGAGGCCCACCAGTGGTCCGCGGAGCACACTTTGAGAACCGCTGCGTTAAAGTAGCTGTATTCAAACATTACAAAGCCGAGGACCCTCAACGACGAGAACTATCTTCGCCCCTAATTCTGTACCATCAATTTACCGCATAAAAACAATAACAATACCTACTGGACATACAATTGCAATTGCAATTTTCTCGTTCGGCGGCGTTTGTTGTTGTATGACAAAATTTGAAAAATGCCCAAGATGAAAGCACGTTAACCCGTAACCACAGGCATCGGTCTCTCAGACCACACGAAAAATTTCAATAATCTATTTTATGGTCCATGGATCATTTAGGCCTTAGAGGTTTTGTTTAGCTTTGTATCCTGGAGGTGGCTTTGTTTACTTCACGGTAGTTGCCTTCTAGCTTTGGAGCTGTGCGTACTAGAGCGGGTTTAGTTTCGTTGCCGGTCTGAAAAACCGCTTGCCTGTGTAATTTTTTTCGGGACAGTTCTTTCACACGGTTTCGGAAATTTCCTACGACATGTTGCAGTTATACCGTCCTGGACCGTCGCACGTCCAAAAATGAAAACCAAAACTGCCTTCCAATGTTTTATTTGTAGCAGCTCAATATATTTGAAATGTTCAGCACCCGCTTGAGGAGAGAGAGCGTGAGAGGGGGAGGGGAGGGCGTTGGAAAGGGAGTGGGATGGGAAGGGGGGATGGTAAGGTGGGGTTAAGGGGAGAGGGAGGGGAGTGGGAGGAGAGGGTGGGAGAGTGGAGGGAGAGGAAGAGGGAGAAGGGGAGAGAGCGGGGTAGAGGGGGAGAGAGATAGAGACAGAAAAAAACCAAATGTACTATATATTGAAAATAATTATGTGCGGTTAAGTATTTTATAGCGAAATTTATTTCTTTGTCTAACAATTTCTATTCACCCAAAACCATTTTTACACTCCGTACCACTCAATCATGTTAATTTAATATTTATTGCTTAATTTTTAGTGCATATAAAAGTTGGTGTCATTAATTTGACTTTTCAAGATATTTCTAAAGGCTAAAGACTACTTAAAAAAGTTGTCCAGTATTGGAAAGTACCAGAACTTGGGTGACATTCGTGGTACCGCAAACAGCAACCAAGTTTTGAGAAGAGGATAAGTGAACACGAATTATATTTTGAATGGCTGTCACCCATTTGCTACTTCACGAAACATCTCTTGGAAAACGCTCATAACAGTACTTTTTACCATATGTTAACGACTTTTTATGCCAAAGGCAATAGATTTTTTTCTGGAACAATCAAAATTTATTCATTTTTTCCTCACTATCGAGTTTGTATTAAAAAGAATTCTCCAATCCATTCCGAAAACACCATTGAAAGAATTCCTTTTGGTGACTTTATGGCGAGATATTTTCTATTTTCCTCCTCCTCTCTCCACCATACCTCTTTCCCATCTGTCTTTTTGTTTGATTTGTCATTCTTAACCGCCCCACTTCAGCCGTCCTCGGCTGAGGGGTGGTCAGCGTGTCTGGCTCCCAATGTTAAAGTCGCCCGAGTAAAATAGTAAAAGGTGCTTGCATACTCACCTTGAAAAAACATTCATTTTTTAGAGACACATTTCGTCATTGGAAATATATTTTTAATTCTAAAGATTTCACCTCTTAACCGATTTTCATTCTTTCCTTGTGTAACTATAATGTAGTAAACCAATCCCTAAATTTTGCAATTTCAAGAATATTATACTTTTTTCACAGTAGGATACTAAAACCACACATTTTTGCCAAATTTTAAAGTTGTACCCTATCTAGTAGAGAAATAATGTTTATCTATTTGTTTAAATTTTAGATAATTATAACGGCCGCATCAACATATTGATGGAGATTTTTATTTGGGTATGTGCACCAAGTTCAAAATAACTTTAAAATTTCCGCTTCAACACGACATTATTTTTTTTTCGCGATTCTCAAATATTAAAACAAATACTACACAACCCATATTCTACACATGAAAATTATCACCACCTGATGTTACTTGGTTGTCCTTTGTACCTTGATGTGGTAGAAGGGCTTGAGCATTTCAAGGGGCAACATTTTGTCGTTGTCAAAGAGAGGATAACAAGGTAGGAAATTTAACACCACATTTGAACAAATACAAAGTCTCAAAATTAAAACACAAATTTATTAGTGTAATATTGTAAACACTGGAAACTGTATTGGGTACTCAGTTTCAGCCAGAAGTTACAAGATAAAAATATTGATGATACATTGGTCATAGATTCACAACAGTTATATGCAGGCAATTAACAATGTAATGCTTATTGTAAAAGAGCTTGTTGGAATGACTTGAAAGTAGATTTAAATGCAACCTTAAAAGGCATTGATGTATAATATTGTACAATTAAGACATGCCATTAAACAAGATTTTATCTTTTGTGTATAACAGCTTGTAACTTGTTTAATCTATGTGAAAATCCTTCTTTTCTTCGGGTTGACGTTTCTGTTTAATTAAGGTTAAAATTTAATTTTGTGAAATGCACAAAAGATATTTAGATGCTTAAGCATTGACAGTATATGGAATATAGTGGAGTACATTATAATTCTTAACTAAAATTACACTTAGTCAAGGAACACACAACAATCAATGCTAAGTGTTCTATCTGTTCTTTTTTGAGAATTTCACAATAATGAAAATTATGTGTGTTATTAAATACCCTCGACCATCCTATACTGCCAGAAGGCTCAAATAAATGTAACTGTTGCTTGACATCACAGCTTTTGGGAGTTCATTAACCACTTTCCTGGTATCATTTACCCACTTTTGGTTATTCATGAAGGGATAATTTATATATGCGGAGATATTAATTTAATAAAAATAAATAAATGCACTAGTTAATGCATCAGAATATGCTGAAATCTTTTCAACACAACCTACTCATAAGTAGATGCATGTAGAAGGTGAATGTTTTTTATTAGATAGTTATAACAATGTCGACTACTGCTTGGCACGACAATCAAGATTCAGCCATCAGATAATTTGCGTAATACTTTAAAACTGTAAAAAATCAGCCTGAGCTCTTAGATAATACAAAAAAACTATATAGTATATAAAAAATAAATAGACAGGTATTATACAGAAGATTTTGAAATAAAGACGATGTTTTTCACTAAAGAGCCTATCAAAATCACATCCACACAAAATAATTATGTTGTCAGCAAAGATGACCAAAAATGCTAAAACACTCAAAATTGCTTCAGTCATAATTAACAGGCTAAAGCCTTTTTCTTGTATGAAGAAATTATACAAATGATTTTCTTTCTGTTTATCAACAGAATACTTATGAATGCTGGTGGAGGTTTTCGGGTTTCGCTGCGTTGGCGGCATTTCTGGCTCTAGACGTTTCGCAGACATTGCAGTCTGCATCTTGAGGAGACGAAGTGAGATCAGATGGTAGGGATCTGCTTTTATATCCACTCGGCCTTCCTAGTTTAACCGTTGTCCATCGCTGATTGGATCATTCGAGTTGCTATCCTTTTCTCTTTGGTGGTTGCTCCAACGTATTTTCTTCCCTTTCACGTTTCCGTTGGAAGAGTCGCTTCCATGTTGCGCTGATGTGCAAACCGTCGTCCCGGTTTAAAGTGACTGGATGTTTTTCGATTTCCATAGCTTCGCAAATTAACCTCGGAAAATATCGATCTTCTTTCGCGAGCAATTTCGTTTCCCCGAGCCTGTTTTTATGTACCGGGCCGCATGTGAAGTGCTCCGCTATGGCCGACTCCGTCCAATTCTTGTTCATCATGGCCCGATTATGTTCGCCTAAGCGCCAGCGAATGGATCGTCCCGTTTGTCCTACATATACGTGTCCGCAGCTGCATGGAATCCTGTTGACTCCTTCAGATGATAGCGGGTGGAGTGCATCTTTCGCAGACGGAAGTTCTTCTTTTATTTTTCTTAGCGTGTTTGAACGGACGACGATATTTTCTTTTCGTAGAACCCTGTCTATGCGTTCTGATGTCCCGGCGATGAAGGGAATTTTTGCGTAGGCTGTGGGCTTTTGTCGTTCCACCGAAGGTTTTTGTTTCGGTTTTATGTTCCGCCGGATGAAGGGGTGACTGTAGCCATTATTCATAAGTGCCCTTCTTATATGCTCTTCTTCGTCTTTTAGCGACTCGGGATCGGAGACCGTGTTTGCTCGGTGCATCAGGGTCTTGATTATTGATGCCTTCTGCTGAGGATGGTGATGAGAGGCAGCATGCAGGTAACGGTCAGTGAGCGTTTTTTCCGAAATACGCTGTTTCCAAGGCTTCCGTCAGGTCTCTTCTTCACCATGACGTCGAGAAATGGTAGGGTGCCGTTCTCTTCGACTTCCATGGTGAACTGGATGGCTGGGTGGACTTGGTTGAGTTGACGGTGGAACTCATGAAGTTTATTTGTCCCATGGGGCCAAATGACTAATGTGTCATTCACGCAAAGACTAGTACCCCTACGGAAAGACCGGAAACTTAACAGAAATTTATCAGATTAAATGGACTTAAATGAAAAAATTGCATATAAGAAATCAAACTTATTACCATATATCACACATTACGAGAGTACAAAGTCATTATCAAATTACATAACAGTGAGGTATTTTTACATAAATATTATACAATCAAGATATAAAAATGAATTATTGTAACAGAATTTTATAACGTTAATACCTTTTATGCATGAAACGTATTTAAAGGAAATTCACGTGGACGACGAAAAACGTCAAACTTTCACGTCATGAATGAATTTGTGGATCAAGCAAAAATCTATTTGTAAAGTGATTTCTTCGGCCCTGGAACACATTCTCTTTCTGTTGCACCTGTAAAAAGAGCGAAAATGAATTTCTAAGAATGTCAATCATTGAACATGCTAAACCTAATGAAATTGATGGAGGAGGCAATGGGCATGCTTCAAATGTTGCAATAAATGTAAAATAAGGCAAATGCGCTTACGGCCCATAAACAATGTTTCTATGATGATCACATTACCATTTGTAAAATTAAACACATCACATTGCACTAGAAAATGTCCACTTTATCTATAATTTATTCCAAGCACAGTTGTATTTGCTGACGTTTACGTGTTCACAGCAGTTACAGTTAGACCATTTAAGATCTATATGTATTCATCATATAATAAGGAAAACATTTGATATAGAGATCTCAATTTCTCGATCGAAAAATATATACATATTTCTAAATGTTTTGAAACAAAGAAGAATTATGTCTAGGATTATAAACAAATGCATAATGAGAAACAAGAAATATTCAAGTTAACAATTTCTGCAAATTAAAAATATTTCAAATTAAAACAATGAGACATCGCTATGGTACACTTATTTCATTCTATTACAAGCACAATTGTATCCTCTGGCATCTCTGTTGCAGTTTAACTTATAAAACTCACTATAATCTACTGATAACCGCGAGAAGTTTTATACAGAAATTTCAGTTACTCAATCTAAAATTACTGCTTATTTTGTGAACTGACACGAACCATATTCACGGCCAGGGCAATGGACGACACAGTTAGGTGAAGTAAGCGAGGCTTAACACCTGAAAATGAGAAATATTTCCTCTCAAAATGCTTCTCGTACACAAACAAAAGAGAGAAATTTCTTTCCTTCCTTCCTAGAAGATATATCCATTGGAGGTATCTGTTAAGAAAATATAAAAGCATTCTCACAAAACGAATTCACATAACTATTCGTAGAACTAGTTCGTTAATTTTTTTTTCAAAAATATATGATATTTTTAAGATTTACCTGTTGATTGGACATCAGAACAAAATCATTCCGTCACGTTTTCTTAAACAGTGATGAATGCATATCTACTATATATCTACTTGACAAAATCAGAGTAACTGACAACCTCTCAATAAGCAATGGCCAACTTTTTTCAAGAAAAATGGCCGCTGTTCCGTTACGATACACAAGGAACGTGTGGCGCTGTGGTGATGCGGTAGAGAGAGAGAGAGAGAGAGAGAAATAGAGGGAGAAAATGAGAGAGAGAGAGCCGACTGCGACTGCAGCGTCTTTCGCGGACACCTTAGCATGGTGAACTACGTGTAAAAGCTGGGAATCTATTCTCCCATAAGAGTTTCATACCCCTGCATCCACGTAACGCAGCCAGCATGAAGGTTGAGGACCACATGATACTAGCGCCTTAGACTCGAAATGCTCCATATATAGATTGGCTATGACGGTGGAGAGAGGACAGCACATATCTGCTCCCTCCTTCTGGTCGTAAAACTGTCCGTTCCACAGGAAGCAGTTGTTGGTGAGGCAGAATTCTGTTAACTACTGATAGTCTGCCGGCAGTCCATGATGTATAAGCTCCTTCAAGATTTCGATGGAGTCCTTTATAGGAACCTTAGTGAAGAGTGAGGTCACGTCAAAGCTTACTAGAATATCGTTCTCCGATACTTTCATGTCGTTTAGCCTTTCTATGAAATGTGCTGAATTCTTCACGTGCGATTCCGTTCCGCCTACGTACGTCTGTAAGCTGCGTGCGAAGTATTTTGACAGCCGATATGTTGGGGAGCCGATGGCGCTGACGATGTGTCTCAGAGGAACGTCGTTCTTGTGTATTTTTGGTAACCCATACAGTCGTGTAGGCCTGGATGATGACGGCAGTAGGTTACTTTGGTTTTTATATGTATAGAGGGTTTCTTAATCAGCTCTATGTTTTTCCTTTCGGTTTTTATCGTAGTTTCGCCTTTGAGTGTGGAGTAAGTTGGATCGTCCAGCAGATTGCGGATCTTCTCGTCGTAATCCTCCGAGGAGATGATTAAGGTGGCGTTTCCCATATCTGCCGGTAAAATCAAGATGCTTTTGTTGTTTTTCAAAACTTTGCTGGCCTGTCTTTTGGCTGTTGAGATGTTGGAGGATGGTGGTCTTGCTTTACGAATAATATGCGCCACCTCAGATTCAGAATTCAGAATTCAGATTTCGGATGGCCGCTTCCACTCCCAGACAATTTCTTCATTAGGTATTTTGTTGGGAGGAATAGCGATGTTCAGACATTTCGCTAAGACTGATTTTGCTGCATCGGAGAAATTGATGTCCGTTAGGTTGTAAATCATCTAGTCGTGGCTCGGCGTCGGATCTGGATGTTGATTCTTATGGAGATTTTAAAATTTCTTACTCTGCTTATCCTTGAAAGACCACTGGGTTTTGGTTGAGGTGGTGGTGATATGGTCACTTTGTTCTCAGTCTTCGTGAGACATAACGGAGGCGAGCTCTAGGTGGTGATGGTAGAGATTATGAGCGCATTGAAGAAGCGCGTAACTCGTGGAGCGTATGCGTTTACGCAGGAGTGCTTGGCCTGTTGAAAAAGGCGAGTGATGACTAATGTTTGCACTTCTGTTTGTGGAGACGCTCGAATCTCCTTGAATTCCTCTGGATGTTCTCCCCGTAGAGGGATATCAATTTGAGTTGAAGGCTTTCGCAGCGTTGCTGAATGCCGGTGGAGGTTTTCGGGTTTCGCTGCGTTGGCGGCATTTCTGGCTCTCGACGTTTCGCAGACATTGCAGTCTGCATCTTCAGGAGATGAAATGAGATCCCGTCAGCTGTATGAATTTGCCTAAGTGAGAGCTTTCCACTACTGTGCGGTTAAGCTTTCAGTGGTTGGGCTGGGAGGTAGCAGGATGCTAATTGGACAGGTCCACTCGCTGTATGTAGAATGGCGGCTGTAGCTTCCGATGTCTTTTCTGAGGAATCGTTACTTCATATGCTGAAATGTCCTCTCTAACAAGGATGGCTGTTCCTCCTCCTAGTCTGCCCTCCCTGTCTGTTCGAAAAACCTAGAATCCGGGTGCCGCCCATTTCCAAGATGGCTTAAGGTGTGTTTCGTGTATAAGAGCTACTGTGACGTTGTTTCCCTGGAGGAAAGCTAGCAGTTCAGGTGTTTTTGTTCTTATACCACCGTTGCAGTTCCAGGTGATAAGGACAATTCCGGAGAGCTGGGTGTTCTTATCCATGCATTGTCAGTATTTGACCGGACAGTTGGGCAAGCACTTGTCCAAGGGCCGCGATTTGTTTCTGCAGGACTGACGCTAGGGACTGCAGTGATGTAAGGAGGGAGGTTAGGGCCGAATCCGTTGTCGGGAGGAAAGGTGGATTATCTGTAGTTGGTTCAGGTTGAGGTGGTATCTGTCTGTGGCGAAGGGTGACGTTGGGTTCCTGTATCGCCTCGCCGTTTGTGGCTGCGGGATGCAGGAGTGGTGGGAAGTCCGAATTTTGGTGTGGATGTGCTGCGTTCTTTCTTTTGCTGCCCCAGGCGTTGCCTCTTGGAGCTGGTTCCGGTACATAGGCAGGGGGTGCTTGCTGGGGCTGAGAGGTTTCCAGCGATCCAAACCATTTCCTTGCCTCTCGTTGGTCTTATAGAAGGCGGGGTGTGGGCCTCCACAGTTACAGCATGTGGCAGGACCATCCTCCTTTTTCTTCGGGAAGGTTTTCCCCTGGTGGGGGCCGGCACAGTTATAGCATCGAGGTTCCGCTGTGCAGAACGTTGATGAATGTCCGAAACGATTGCATTGGAAGCACTTCTGTGGTTCTTCATGTCGGTATCGTAGAATGTGGACTCAAGAATTCCCGATGGAAGTCCATCGGAGGAAATCTTTTGGGTCCCATCCTTGGGCTGTGGCGAGGGTTGATACTACGAATGTCCCTAGGGGTGATTTGTAAGCTCGGCGAATCTGACGAGTGCGTAAGACTGGAACCTTCATGTCCTCCAGAATTTCCTTGAGATAAGATTCTTCCATTATTGTATAATGCCCTCTTATGGTAAAGCTAAGGGTTTTTTCCTCTTTGGTTCCCCAGGTGGAGAACTGTGTTTGTTCTTCTCTTAACATAGTCTGCACACTTTTGTGGTCTTCTATATTGGTTAGCTGTAGCCTGGTATAGTGCCTACGTGATGTCACTTGGAGAGAGTGGTCCTTTATGACACTCATGACGGCTGTTATAAATTGTCGGAAGTCTGCCAATTCATATAATAGAATTGCTGGCGGCTTAGGTAGACATGTCTGGGATGGCTCGGCGGGAGGGGAGCTGGAAGCAGGCCCCGGAGTGACGTCTGTATTAGCGTCTCTGAGGAGCGGGTCGTAGCGGTTGTTGGTTTCTACCGTTTAGTGTTGGACGGCAATAGTCTCGGCAGCGATGAAGTATGGCTTAAATTTCGTCTTCCGCTTCTTCTTTGGCTGTTGAAAGGTGCCCGGGTCAATGGACTTTCTAGCTCGTGTATCAGCATCAAGTGTGCCTCCCTCTTGGATAGGGGCTAGTTGTGAGTTATCGTTGTTGTTTTGGCCCTTGAAAAGGCCTTCGTCAGTTGGTTTCCCTTGGCTTGGTGTGCTGTCAAGAATTACTAGCCGGTCTTTCGAAGTCAGATTTTGGGAGTCAATTTTCCGGTCGTTTGGACCGGCGTCATTCTTAAAATCTTTTCCGAAGAGGATGTGTTTGATATTACTGGGTAATGATGTATCGACGTTCGTCCTAGGAGGAATCGTCCTATGTTGTACCTTTTTTGCCGGCGGTGATCTGAGCAGCGATATTTCGCAGAGCGGGTTTAAAGTTGAGGGGGCTGAAGCCCTTCCCCTCTAGCCTACCAACTGCCACCTGTCCGTATATTCAAAAGAACACGATGTGCGGGTGAGAAGGTGGACCTATGTTAGCCACCCCCCGCTGCAAGAGAGAAATTGTGACCGTGCAAGGTTCCCCCAGGTGCTCCGCTCGCAGCAAGGCGTGCGGTTTACCCCTGAGTAGATCCTGGTCACGCTTAGAAGGCCCTGGTAGGTCTGGGCCACAGCGGATTACAGTACTTCCTCCCCAGGGGGAGTTTTCCAAACACCAGCCAGAGCAACGGAATAGCTAGAGGAGTTCGTTATTGTTGAGTCGCTGACCAAAAGCCGGCGAATGATCGATTGATTGATCGATCAATGTTTTCGATGAGCCGAACGATGAGATCCGATGGTAGGGATCGGTCTTCCTAGTTTAACCGTTGTCCATCGCTGATTGGCTCGTTCGAGTTTCTATCCCTTTCTCTTTGGCGGTTACTCCAACGTATTTTTCTTCCCTTTCACGTTTCCGTTGGAAGAGTCGCTTCCATGTTGCGCTGATGTGCAAACCGTCGTCCCGGTTGAAATTGAATGGATGTTTTTCGATTTCAATAGCTTCGCGAATTCACCTCGGAAAATATCGATCTTCTTTCGCGAGCAATTGCGTTTCCTCGAGCGTGATTTTATGTCCCGGGCCGGAGGTGAAGTGTTCCGCTATGGCCGACTCCCTCCATTTCTTATTCATCATGGCCCGTTTATGTTCGGCTATGCGGCAGCAAATGGATCGTCCTGTTTGTCCGACGTATTCGTGTCCGCAGCTGCATGGAATCCTGTAGACTCCTTCAGATGTTAGCGGGTCGAGTGCATCTTTCGCAGACGGAAGTTCTTCTTTTATTTTTCTTAGCGTGTTTGAACGGACGACGATATTTTCTTTTCGTAGAACCCTGTCTATGCGTTCTGATGTCCCGGCGATGAAGGGTATTTTTGCGTAGGCTGTGGGCTTTGGTCGTTCCACCGAAGGTTTCTGTTTCGGTTTTAAGTTCCGCCGGATGAAGGGGCCGCCAACGCAGCGAAACCCGTAACCCTCCACCAGCATTCAGCAACGCTGCGAAAGCCTTCAAGTCAGATAGAATACTTATGAATTTAAACACAATTTCTTTAAATAAATAAAACATCCTTATCAAGTCGTATTCCCTCCTAAGGCCTGTCGACACATTTCATACACCACATAGCTGATGCCAACTGCAGGGACCACTTTCATGAAGCTGGGCCTGATTCCTCGATAGAGACCAAAGAATCCCTCCCTTGCTATTATCTCACGTATTAATCTCGTCATGGTTTGGGCATGCTCTGGGCTTGTCAGTATATCTGAAAATACAAAAGAAAGTCAACATCATAACGTTGGAAAAGAGAAGAAGTGGAAAGCATATTATGTGACCAAACAAAAGATCACAGAGAATGAATTTGAACTCATGAATTATTATGACATATTTTTTGCAAGGTTATTGACTTTGTAATATATTAACCCTTTCTGGTCTGAGTGATTTAAAGAATATCTCATACAAGATTGATGGCATTGCTGACATAGAAGCAATAAAATAATTACGTGTACTTTTTATAAATTTTTATTGGCACATGCAGTTTAACTTATGTGAAAAAATGGGCCGATCATAGGTATACCAATGGCCAAAGGGAAAAAATCAGGGATGTCGATATCTGACCGGAAAGGGTTAATTCCCTTGGCGACAAAAAAATACTGGACAAATTAACATTCAAGGAAGCTACTTCAGTCGTGATAACTTCATTCAAAATTAAAATTTTGTAAATGTGGTCTTTCATGATTTCATGAATGTTCTCCATCACTCACCTTGAGCTTGGAGCCTTGTTCTCACCAGAGCAAGCGGATACGATACTATCAGCCCACATGAGCTACTAATCGTCCCACAGCATAAGGGAAGCAAAATCCCTGGATTTTCTGAACCATTTTGCCGGATATAATAATTCTTCAAGGTCTGAAATACAAGATGGGAAAACTTAATATAAATTAAGACTAATTTACTATTTTTAGATTCTAAATTTAAGTAACTAATGCAATCTGGCCAAGCACATTTTAAAAGTTAATGTAGGAATGAGAAAGTTTTTATAATTTGATATAGTTATTAAAGCATTTGGCATTTTTATAAATATGAAGTTGCAGTTTATTTATCAAGAGATCATAATAATACTGCATGATTAAAAGGAGCAATTTATATATTGAATATGAAGTAATTAATCAACTTTTAACTGTTAACTAAGCTCATTACCTAGAGACAACATTAAAAATTAGTCTAAAATATCTCAAGGTACAGAAAAACAATAGAAAAATTAAGAACTCATTTGCCACATTCACAAACATCCAAGATAAATAATTTGACTTACGAACCTCATAAACAGCCAGATCTATGCCAGCATATGGGATTATCCCAAGAAGGTTTGGTAGGTATCCACGGTAAAAAGTTCTGAGTCCCTCCCTCCTATAAATTTTTTTTGCTGCATCAATGATCCCAGCATACTGGCCAGTTTTCCTGAGGGCCAGTCTAGTTTTTAGCACCTAGACAAAAAAATTAGCACAATTAATGAATGCACTTAGAAATCCAACTTAAGATGTTTAAGCAAAGATTTTAATGAAACAACAATGAGGATACTTCTTCTCACCTCAAGTGGATATATAATGGTCTGGCTCACTCCACCAGCAATTGACCCAGCTACGAAACGCTCGTTGATGCTCAAATCCTCACCGCTGTTTTGATGGATCAACGTTTTTGTTTGCTCATAAGCCATGAACTTTATTGCAGTTTCTGGAACAATTTTTATAACATTTACTCCATTTCCTCGCCAGAGTCCTCTGATACCACCCTCTTTTACCATTTCGTGTAAACAAGACACAATTCCTCCTTTATTACCGTGTACCTGAAATAAATTCCAGAAAGATAAGTTTAAAGTGGTAAGTTCTTTTAACATCTACAGTTATGATTATCTGAACTTTTAATTAGTATTGGGAACAAATTTGGTAAAATGCAATTTTTTTCTTCATAAAATACTTTTGCGTCATATTTTTCCTCATGTATGTATGTATTTCATTTTTATACCGAATTGCGAGGGACTTTGACATTCAGGGTGTTTCGAATGCTTCAACACTGCAATGAGACAAGGGTGGAGAAGAAGGAAGAGTGAGAATTTGCTTAAACCGCTTTGTTCATAAAGATTACTCAATTTAGTAGCAGATTTTATTTCAGGGAGCTATTAATCATTCAGTTGTTAAGTTTTACATTTTATCTATCAAAATATTTTATTGAACAACGGTATAGGAGTTGTTTCCTTTCTTTATCTTTGCCATAGTCTCCACTCATTATTAATATATATTTTATTAATGTATTTGTTGTTTTAATTACAATAGTAATATTCAAAAATATATATCAAAAATACATTTATATGCCTATTTGATGATATTTCAACACATGATTTTTAATAATGCCAAATTACCCCGAGCTTTTATTATCAGCGCCAACTTTGATCAGAGAATTTCAGATATTTAAACTTTATTGCAATTAGAACAAGAAGTCCAAACCAGGACTAATGTAGGCTGGTTTCCCAAAGTTGACGTTCCGAATTTATTACTTATATTGACAAGAAAAGTGTTAGTGATTCCAAGGAATTCTCTGGAAATCAAATTAATAGAGCATTATCAGGTTAAAAATATTAATAGCAATGTCAAATTTTCTTTCTCACGTATTTTCCATATATTTCATTTGATAAATGTTACTGTTTATACACGGATATGTGTGAATCATCTGTTCATTGCTGAAGGGTAGTCAAGTGGAATAGAAAATAACAGATTTGTTCACTCATCTATGCTCAAGCCGAGTTAGGAAATAATCGTCTCCATGGCAACAAACCGATAAAATGCGATTTATAACGTAAAAACTCTGTTTTAGTAATAATTCAATAAATTACGATAAATTATCAAAATTCGGAGTTAATATTTGAAATCTAAATTCTTTTCCCCTTAGAACAGTACAAACCTCACTCCGATATCACAATTTTAAGATATTTTAAAGTATTAAAGAAAACATCCCTGTACGATGGATTTGATACTTCAATCTTTGCCAAAAGAAATATAGCCTGAAGGTGGGCCCTGGCAGCACAAGCCTCATACCAACAAGTTTCATGAAAATCTGCCCATTGATGCAAAAGTTGTTAATAGGGGACACACACAGATAGGACCATTTCATTAGGCTGTTTCCTTTAGAAACCAGCCCAATAGAAATGAGTTTTTCACAAAAAATACAATATCATCACATTTAATACAACATAAATACCACGAAATTCTTCATGCTTTTTTAGGTTATTGGTATTTCGTTCCAGTTCAAGTATTTTTTCAGGTAATTACCATGCATGATTTAAATTAGAAGTTTGGTATTCAACAACTCAACGTCGCCTCCATTAAAATATATAGTCAGACCCCTATTTACCACCTCTCCCCATATAGTGCCACTCCTGCTTACCGCCCATGAATCGTCGTGAACAAAACTTCCATCTTATGATTGAATAGAGCTAGCATATACCTCGATTTATCGCTACCGCCGCTTTAGCGTCAAAGGCAGTGATGGACAAACGGTGGCGCTAAATCGGGGTCTGACCGTAATTAAATGTCTTAGGATATCGGCGTGGACCTAAAGAAACCCTATCTATAATAGAGAGATCTAATAAGCCTTTAGTGAAGCTCGCTGATGATATTTTCCGGCGTCGGTATATTTTCATGTCAAAATCACTTGCACTGGTTGATATGCAAATTGCAAGTCTATTAATCGCTATTAGGCCTCGGAGCGGAAAGTGCGATCGCGATGCGCACCAGTGAGGAAGCGAAATCTGCAGACGAGGAGAGACTTCCCTCTCGAAACGATCAAACCCCGTCACACTCCCTCAATCTCCGCCGGTACCACACGCGTAGTAAATGAGGCGAGAATCCGCCCCTGGCCGCATCCCCTCCACCCATCTTATTGCCCATAAAGAAGAGGTCAAAGGTAGTCCACCACCTCGACATCCGAACATAACCAACCTTCCATCTCCATCGCTCCCCGACCGCTGAATTACGTTATCTCGAGCAAACCTACTCGCGCGGACCAATGGGGACGTTACGGCGGCCGGGGATGGACTTGGCTTGGACCTTGCTCGGACGACGAGAAGAGCCTTTGCTTCAGCGATGGAAAGTTACAGGGTGATGGAAGATTACGTTATGATAGACAAGACGGAGACGAAACGGGGAACATTAAAAGGCGCACACGAAATGGTCATGTCGAAACGAATGACTTCTCTCGGGAGATTTGATCCCGAGATTTATCATATTAATATTTTATCGTGCGTTTATCGGCAGCTCGGACACGGAACTATGCAACGGCAAAAAATGATGAAAAAGCGAGAGGACGGTTTCCATGCACCGACTCGGCATAGAGGGACAGACACGCTACATATCAACCCTAAATGTTTGAAAACGATTGAAAAATGAATAATAATAATAAGCAAAAAAGATCGTTGAAAAAAACTTCCTTGAATCTTGTTTTTTTTTTATAAAAACAGTTGCATAAATACTACATCCGTTAGGTACTGCAATTACATTAATCGCACTGGACTCGGACACTATCTTGTAAATATTATTAATCAAAGAAGGTTTTCACTTCGTAGAACGACATTACACGAATGAAATGAAACCCATTACTTAAAATTACACTTCGATTTATAATCGCGACCGGTTTCACGTAACGGTAAGTAGACTGATGATGCGAAAATGGGTCGCCGATATAAATTGAAGTGTAATTTTAAATAATGGGTTTCATTTCATTCGTACCAAGCAAATGTGGGAGGTACAGCACACGTTTTGTTTTAAAATCAGCAGGTCGGAAACCCATTGGTTTAAAAAATGAAGAATTCATTATATATCGACGCTACGCGCTAGTCACCACCAACTCTCATCCTATTTATTTCCGAAAAATAAATGAAAAATATTACTAATTATAAGAGCAATGAAAAATTACTCAGCCTACTACCTAAAAATAATGGCACTACAAACGTTGACGGAACAACAGTGTAAAAGGTGCTTTTTACCAAAACAATAAATATAACTGAAAACAACTGAGGAACTACTAAACTCATGATTAAGATATAAAAAACTAGCCAAAAAAGTTTTTGGAAACCGGTGGATTTACCTTGACCACAATTTTATTCCGGATATGAGGCGAGCTACATAATTCATTTTTGGAATTAAATTGCACACGGAGAAAACAACGGATTACTAAACTAAAGCTCCAGCTACACGCGTAAATGATCACGAATTTAACAATATTTTTAGATTCGTATGTCACAAAGGCTCCATCGAATAACACGAAGTAGTCATTCGGTCGATTTCCCTTGAATTTTGAAGACCCATCTCACAATCACGTGATACGAGGATTATCGAAGTCAGCCCACATCTGCCAAAGATCATAAAGGAAGCACTAGGAGGAGGGGGACATGGACATGAGTCGGCAAACCATAAACCGAAGCAATCGGTGGAAATTAGAATGTCACGTGGAAGGGATTGCGGATCGGCAAGTCACCCAACGCACAGTGGGACCAAATCCGAAAAAGGGGACCCATGTATATGCATATATTACAATACTGAAAGTAAGCGAGTAAATGCCGGAAATTTCTGAATTATTAATTTGAATAATACCTGTCGTATATAGAGCGAGTTTTCCATTCAGTCTCTATATATCATGCTAACATCTTCTAGGACACAACGAACAAAACGTTCGAGCTTCCGAATCCTCTTTATAACCGAGTTATACCGTGTGTAATTTTCTATAGTTCATTTATTTAAACTATTTCAGGAAGGGCTTTTCCAGGACTTATATAATGGACAAAATATCGATAACAAAGACGATCACGTACAACCATTCTGTCGGCAGGATTCGAACCCGCGAGCATTGGGAGCCAGACACGCTAACCACCCCTCTACCAAAACCGGCAATAATATTTTTAACAGGACAAAAAGAGAACCCAGCTTATTATTTTTTGCGGTTAATTTTTTCATTATTACTACTTGCCATTTACTTGCTTTACTCATAGACTCGACTATGTACACGCAAACTCCCATTAATATTTTACGAAACGGGGAAAAATTATTTTCGCGGCAGTAAGGAAATGCGAAGGAAAATGAGGCAGATCCCGGTCTTACCGAGAGTGAAGTACAGAGGGAACGGAAGAAATAGTAACCGTTTCATATCCTTTCCACCTGCCTCCTTCCCTTCACCACTTCCATCATACGGCGACGTCGCTCCATAAAAAATGGCTCCGTCTGAATGATCGCCTCTTCACTTGACACCCTCTAACGCCACGCGGCCAAAACCCAACCCCGAATAATCGAAGCATAATGGAAGAAGTTTGGGTGGGGGTTTAATACCACGGCAGGTGATAGCGGGGTGGGATTGACCCCGACCAGTTTTTCTACGTCTAGACTTACTTGTTGGAACACTTTGAGTCGATCCAAAGGTGCGGTGCAGGTACGGGATACGCCTCCGGCGATGCCACCTGCTACCAGAGTTCGCCACCACATACCAGAATGCATTTCAGCCGATGTGAAATCATCTGGTACGTTCATATCCTCCCCGATGTCGAGATGCTGAAGAGGAAGAGTGGAGCGGGTGAAACGACACTTCATAGTACTTCGACTGTTATTACACCCTCCGTACCATCTTAAACATTTAACTACTGCAGTGAAATTACGAACACGTATCTGCGGTGCGGTCTTCCACTGTTTATTAATTTATTATGATTATTTCAATATCTACATCTACAATTTGGTTCTCCACGTTAAATAATGCCATGGGGTAAGTAATAAAAAAATTATATTCACTTTGTTTGTAAAATATAAACTAGGCGGTAATTTGACACTATAATTTAGGCGGTCTCTCGCAGACAGCATCTATATAGTTAAAGGTTAAAACGTTTTCGTCAAAAAATTACGAAAATCGATGGAACGTTTTTAGACCATTCATGGATGAATAAAGCGGAATATATTCTTGAATGTGCCTAATTTATATGCCGCGAGAAATAACGCTAGTCCAAAAAATTTCTATATTCATCACATTCTAATACGTTAAAAATCAAATTCTACCATGGCTTTCCACAAATTAAATTCATAGATATATTTAACGAAATATTAATATCATCGAGCGCACGGTATCTGGTCAAAATATACATTTTTAAGCCATTCATTTAGGATAAAAACACCCGGTACCGGCTATTTACAAGAACAAATTGGTCAAAGCCTCTCAACTGCCTCATCTTCTCCGGGGGGAAACCAAAACGAAGTCATTTGTTTTTTAAGGCTGGACACTGAATCGTCTTCCCCTGGCGTGACGTCACTTTCATTACTAAGGCAAGAGAATTGGCGGCTGAATGAAGAGCACTCAGTTCGTTTTCTATTTACGAGAGTTAGCGGTAAACAGCACACGGCCTATCTACATCTACAAGTTACCCTGCAATTCACCTAGCGGACAAGATGGAGTTGGAAGAGTCTGGCAACTAGATGGGAACTCTGCGCCACAAAAAATCTGGCGACGATACAGCTTCAATCACTCACTTGCATGGGCTATTATTACCTACGAGGATTAGGGGGAAGTATAACTCAAAACAACTAAGTTCTGGAGCCTAGTAAAAAGTTTGGGGATATTATTTACACTATTATACGTAAGATACTCTCTTCTTTAACCTTACACATGCCAGCCGACATAATTTTTATATAGAGATCACAATAAAATTGGAAAACATTGCGCCAAGATAGGTTTTATGGCAACATGGCATCCTGAATTTTTCCAGCCCTGATCATTGAGCTGACATCGTTCTGTTTGCTAACGATCAAACGGGATAGCTACGCAAACTTATATAACTTAGAATAATAAATAACTGATTTTATCACACTTTCCGGTAGGAATAGGTGGTTTCAAAATAACGATAAGTGAGCTAAGTTACCCTATTAAGGCGATATGTAAGTATAAAAACAGGGAGAGAAAGCCAACCAGCACAATACTGTCAAAATATATTACTATTAATATTATTTACGTTATGGTACGAAAGATACTATCTTCTTTAACCTTATTACACTTGCAACCGGCATAATATTTATACAGAGTTCACAATACATTGCAAAAAATAGCGCCAAGATGGATCTTATGGCGACATGTCATCTTGAATTTTTCCAGCCCTGATCATTAACCTGACTTCGCTTTGTTTGCTAACTATCAAACGGGATAGCTACGCTAAATTAACTAACTTAGAATAATAAAGAACTGATTTTATCACGCTTTCCGAGCAGTTGGTCCCAATTATAGAACCCAATGATTGAACATTGCACTTAGAACACCCATTTATTTATATCATATTTCCATTTATTTATACGTGATTATCAACAGAAAGAAACTTACTTGTCCATCTGGAGGTTTTCGTCTGCAGTACGTAGCCAGAGTAGTTAACTGGCGCGCAAAATTCAATAAAATTCGCATCCTGAAAACACGAAACTCACGTAGACATTCAACTCGGCGTTGCTAAGGAATTTTAATGTACACGGTCGTCAAGGCGTGCAACAATGCACTTCCACCAATATAGCCGACGAAGTACATATGTATACCTATATCACCCCCCTTTATATTGCTAAAAATCTTGTCGCGAAAAGATTCTTTGTGGAACAGAGAATCAATCCTTAAATGATATTTTGAGTCAAGGGAAAATAACGTTTTACTTTCGGTCGCCAACCATCCAAGTTCAGAGATTCTCAGAGCTTCCTTTCGGTCCTCTTTTTCACAAACGGGTTTCCTCATACGCACTTCACCTTTGGTCGGTTGTTTTTTAAAAACAAATTCTGCGCGATTTCAGAGAATTTTATGAATATTATCTATTGGGAAACTTTGGATGGGAGCCGAAATTGTTATGAATTCTAATCATTGCATTTGCACGCGTATCAGTCATTAAACCAATGAAACATTTGACAGGTTGATTTTTCTGTTGACAATATATTTTAAAAATCTGGAGCAACAAATTACACCAATAATCCTATAAATACGAGGGTATAAGGATTAAAAGAAAAATAGTGGGCGGGAGATAATTTTCTAAGGACAAGTCTGAAAGTGCGTCTTTTGGAGTTAGACGACGTTGCGTTTCAACGATTCCATTCTGCAATATCTTGCAGATTCTTCACATAAGTGGGTAATTTACACCATTTAGGGGCTTTTGATTTAATAAGAGAGAGAGAGAGAGAAGCAATGTTGGATGTGGCTAATTTGCGAAATTTTTCGTCAAGCAGTTTATCAATTAACTGGTTGGTATATCCATTTTTGTTGGATATATATTTAATGATCTCCAATTCTTTGTTAAAATCAGAGCTGGATATGGGAATGTTTACTGAACGGTGTAGCATGGCATGATAAACTGCAAGTTTGTGAGATAATGGGTGGGAGAAATCAGCAGGAATTACTTGATATGTATATGTAGGTTTTCTGTATATTTCAAAATGATGCTTATTATTATGAATTGTGATGCTTAGGTCAAAAACGTTTAATTTTTTGTGAATTGAGTTTAAAAATATAAGATAGGAATTTAAATGTCGATGGCTCACGGTCCAACAGCATAGAACATCATCGACGTATCTGAACCAATAAAAGATATGTTTTATAGAATGGTTATTGGAATTAAATTATATTGATTCTAAATCATCCATAAAAATGTCTGACAGTAGGGGGGAGACAGAGGAGAGCCCATTGCTAAACCTTCTTTTTGCTGATAAAATTTTCGATGATGACTGGTAGAGCGCTGCACAGTAGCATTCAAGTCAACCGTAGTTGACATTCCGCATTTCCACATAATGAAAAACCAAAGCCAAGATGGCGCTTCTCATAGCGACATCAGTTGATCATTTAAAATTTGAAATTCATTTTTTTAATTACGAGAAATACGGTACCTGAATTATACAAAATAATTTCTATTGCAATATAATAAAACGCTAATTGTTCTTATTTGAAAATTAATTATAAAAAAATGAATATTTTCTAAAAACAGAAGTGACACCTATTTTACGTGGAAGAAACTGTCGATATTTCGTATTTACAAACTCTAATAAAGATAATCGTTATTGCGCTCTATATTCCAATTAAAACTTTATTCTTGATTAATTGTATAATTTGTATGTATATTTTAAGGTATTCTTTAGATATTTAGCGCTAGATGTAGCACGAATATGAAACTTCTTTCGTAAATGAGCAGATCGTACTTCAAAAGAGTGTTAATCTTGCATGGATTATTTAACAACTTCATAAAATGGAACCATTATTAACGTTAGTAAGAGGGACTACTCCTGAATCTTCGATAACTGCCAGCATTTACTTGAATCAAGAATCATCGTCTATGAGATGGATCACAAATTTATTTTTAGGAATGAACCATATTAATATGAGCTATTGCTATGATATGCCGAAATAGCAATCTAAATCGTTTTCTTATCACAATCGTAATGAAATATTACATAACATCAGTTATTTATTTTTAAGGCCTGCTTTAGCTTCATAAAATCTTTGGGCATTTTCAAAACTGGAGGAACTTTGAGGTATAATGAACCGATTCGCTACATTGCGAGATTATTAAACTTCCGAACGAGGCTAATATTTACGTGAAGTCCATTTCATCCAAAATGCGACGATCTGAATTAGAATTCCGTTTAACTCAGCTGAATATTCTCCAAATTTCATTATTAATCGATAATGCTATACGTTTTAATTTAAAGCAAGGTTTAAAAATCTCACGTTCACCTGCCAAACGACAAATACTGTGGAATTTCCGTGTCGAAAGTCTATAGGAATGGGATATTTTCTATACGTACCGAAAACTGTGGGCTTAGTTGTCTATCGGAATACAACTATTGCCCAGTTTCATCATCCTGGCCAGTAATAAGGAATTAAGTTTATGCATTCTTTTTCAGCTATGTGATTATTTTCCAACGAGCGACAAATAGAATAAACAAGAACATCGGGTGGGAAAAAAGGAATTTCGGAGGAAAAGGTAACAGCTGGGAGGGAAGGATTCGGCCACGGTGGGTCTGTTAAGGGCAGGTTACACGTGCCGCTAAGTCATACGTTATTGGGAAGCCCTCCTGGTCCAATTGGAATACGAAAAAATGAGTGCAGCATTGACGTCCAGCCGCGTTGTTCGGTGGGCATCGGACGCAAGCGAAAGCAGTTCAATGCGATAGGTGTCCTTACGTTTGCATATTCAACTCGAGCCACAACTCGGAGAGATTCAGATACTCCCTCATTTTAAATATTATGACTTAAAACTTTTTAATTGATAATCGCCATTTGTCGCAAATTCTCGTGGGATATGCATATTCGTAATCCTTTAAATGCACTCGTAAAGAACTAGCTTTCATCGGAAGTGATGCTAAATAGTGGCGAAAATACGGAAGAAGCGTATGAACGTTCTTTGATTTTGCAAAGCGTCAGTTCTTTATTAAAGGATTGGGAGGGTACCTATGTGAATTTGTATGATGCCTCTAGGATCGTATGCAATATAATGATTAGCGCCCGGGGATAAAATGTCTATTACGATAATGCAATGGAAACCCCTAAAACCCTGTAGGGCGATTAATAATCCAAGAAAGTGGGCGGGAGAAACTCCGACATATTGCAAGGTCGCAACTTCATGATAGCTAAAGGTGACACTATGGGAATAATGTTAACGCCCACGCATATCGAAAGACACAACCACGATAATAAAATGCGTGTCATCACATCGAGTGCTGCTGAGGGCAGAGGAGATACACGATCGGGCTCGTGTAATTTTTTGTTTGTTCAGGGAGGCCATTGTTAAAACCATAAACGAAATCCATTTTAATACTTATTAAAATATTTGATACTAGGGAATTGCGAATTTTCCATTCCATGCTCACATAATGCTGACGAATCACACCTAATAATCGACATTCATTTGACCTAATGAAAATCTGTCGTTCATTTCTACCTCCACCCAATATCTTACATATAGCGTCACTATTTTCAATTAATTAGAAGCGCACCCTTAAGTTATATTTTTCGAAGAATTATTGGGGATCATAATATGAAACTGAAATTAATTACCTTGCATGCCGAAATGCAGACGTCTCCAAGATGAGGAGGTAAGCACTCAGTCAGGCAGCGTTTAGGGCATTGAGGGGTGTTTTAGAAGGAAAGGAAAATAGAGGGAGAGGTAATGGTCAAATAATGCGTGCGTACGTGCGAGTACGACAGCCGCAAACCTTCTAGGAAATTTCAGGTAAGAGAAGAATGTATTTTCTTGAAGTTTGAAGGTAAATATGTCCTATTGAGAGAACTTGGATATTAAACAAGTAGTTCTGGAAAGCCCTAATCCGCCTTCTTTCCTTTCAATACAATTTTAATATATCACAAGTAGGGGTTATATATGTTTTTCCGTGGTACAGCAGTGCTTTTCGTCACCTCGCCCTACAAACGAAATTTCTTTGAAATCCGTTCTGCCAATACCTTCCAAATTCATAGTTACAGAAACATTCTAACCTTGATATCATGGTAGCCCTGTTTAATCGACCCGGTTGAAATACGACATTTTGTTTATTTATTATGTTATGTTATGTTTATATTAAAAGTATTAAATTTGGTTCAAATTGATGAGAATAGTTAAACACAAATAGTTGTAAAAATAATATTTAATCCGTTGTATTGTGGCAGCCTTGCTTTCCATATCTACAGTAAACATCTTGAAATTGCTATTTTATATTGCACCCCTGCTTCATACAAACCTTTGTCAAAATCGGTTTACCTAATTCCTTCCAAATTCATAATTGCCGAAAAGATTAAGTTGGTGGAATACGTCCCTCCGATATCCAGGAAAAGTTGCGAAAAGTAGGTAGGTGTTTCGGATACAAAGCAGCCTTCGTCATTGGCGATTCATCTACCATCTATCATTACTTACTTCTCCATACCATTGAGTTGACTTGTCACATTCTCACGTTTTGCATCAATGTTACCACACGAAAATGAAAATTTTAACAATTAAAAATTATTTTAAGACAATATCATTTACCAAACAATGAAAATGATCTTATTCACAAATCTCTCTCGCAGAATACCTAATTGTTTTATCGAAGATCATTTTACACTTTTCTTTGAATAAATTGTTAAAAACACTGCCGTATGCGAGCAGAAGTATCTTAGGCAGTCATCGCAGATATTATTTTCAGTTTGTAATATTATTTATATGAAACGTGATGGTTTCTGAAGCAGGAAGGCCGAATGCCGTAGAGATGTAGGGCTGCACGCTAAAATTCAAAGAATATGAATGACAGGTACAAAGAGACGTCGATTCCCATATTGTACGGAAAAGTAAATCATAATTTCACCGAGAATCAGGATGTTACTCGAGGTTAATGCCATAATTGGTCCGAGTTGCTGTCAAGATTATGTTTCCCGCGTCATGATGCCGTTACGCTAATTGTTCCTCCATCTCTCATCTATAATACCAGGGGATCCGCGGGATGTTTGGCCTCGCTCAAGCCGCCTTGGGCTGGTGGGGGGAATCACGTAGGTAGGTGTTTCGGATACAAAGCAGCATTCATCATTGGCGATTCATCTGCCATCTATCACGTTCGATATTATTATCGTCTTCGTAGTTCTCCTACAGTGTGGATGTAAAATTTGATTGGAATTGAAAGCGCTGCCCTGGGAAATAAAATATGAATGAAAGAAATGTAATTTCAAGAATCGCACGAAATACCGGACTAATGGCAAATGAACCTGAGCCTTGTCTCCTCGTTGAGACAAAAGTTATAGCAGGACAGACAAACGGATAATCAAGCAAACAGACCAAGTGCACAGGGATTCAACATATGAGACCGCGCCAACGCAAATTGCGTGCCTCTGGGGTACATTTTAGGGAAATTTTTATTAGGCGTTTTCTTCGTTGTTTGATGTTTTCTGTGTGTCCGCTAAATTTCGTTTTGATTGGATAAGACTTAAAAATTAGCTCAGGAACTATAAGTGTGGTGTTCTAGAAAAACTATTGGCAGTCGTCTCTTAAGTTATATGAACATGCACACGAAATTTTGCGAAAATAAAAAAATCGAGATAGCAGTTATCGTAGAACAGACAATGACGATTCATATGCTACAAGAATTTTATTTTAATTTTACAGGGTACTAACTAGAAACTGATGACAATATCAGAGATTCTGATTTTATTGTAAACGTTTACCTACTATGGGCTACATAAACGTTTTATTTTTCATGAATTAAACGCGTTCAAAAAGATTTGATTTACAAAATTTAACCCACCATAGATACATCTCTCCTGGAATCTGGTAGAACTTGTTCGGGAGCCCAGAATCTTTGTAATGATGTAATTTTCAGCTTTACTAATGTTTTTACCTTATATTACGTTGAGATTTTGGTAGAATCTAATTCAATGAAACGATACTTAATGCATAAATCTCCTCTTTATACAGAACCATGTTGGTTACCAAATCTGACGGGCCAGTGACGGGTCGCCTGATTTTTATTACAATTTAAACCAATCTAGAAACATTCACCATTGTTTTAGATTTCTTTTCAAAAGTAAATGAGGTTGGCGGAGAAATAAGCAGTGCATCATGTCAAGGCGGAAATTTCAGTATACACCAATTTTAATTACTCACCTAAAGATTTCAATGCCTTTTTCTGTCAAAATCAGATCTTTTGGAGACTGCTAGAGTAGTTCAAAATACAAATTCAAATTACATAAATGAAGCACGGCTTTTGAAGTAATGCTATTTTTACGAATTTGTTAAAACAAAATTAAGGTTAAACATTCATATATTTTGTAAATGATAAATAAACCAAATTTTATGGTCCTCATTAGCTTTTTTTAACCTACAGAATATCTCGCTATTAACTTCCGGAATCAACAATTTACAAGATGGCAACTGTAAATTTAACAATAAAATAAATATTAAATATCATTATATGTTTCCCAATAATTAAATAAAATAGTTTCATTGCTCACACCCGGTTTTTTGACCTAGATAAAATTCTCCCGGTTTCTCCCGAAATTTGCTATTCATTCGGTGGAAATCTCTCGGAATCAACTACTCATGAGGTGGCAACCCTAGTTTCCTGTTTCTAGGAGCAAATTTTCAAGACGTCTCTTCTGTGAAGAGAAAATATTATCTGTAGTTGTAAGAATTTCAGAAATCAGGGACGTGAATTCCATAGGAGTAAAATGAGCATCAACCGACTTGAATCAGCACATCTGAGAAAATATCAAAAAATGAAATTTAATAACAGCGGAAGAATGAAATGCGAGATATAAAAGGAAATAAGGAGGAAGGGACTCACCCAGGGTTGCCACCTTATGAGTAGTTGATTCCGGGAGATTTCCTTTTCATGAGTAGAAAATTCCGGGAGAATCCGGGAGTATTTTCTCTAGGTCGAAAAACAACTAAAGTGACCAATGAAACTTATTTTATTTAGTTATTAGTAAAATCAATAATGATTATTTAATCTCGTTTTATTTTTAAAGTTAGAGTTGTCACGTTGAAAACGGCTGATTCCGGGCGATATCCATATGAATAGTTAACGGCGATATCGTTTTATAGGTTAAAAAACACCTAATGAGAACATAGAATAATTTTATTTTTTATTTAGAAAATATATTAATATATAACGTCAGTTTTGTTTTATTATATGAAATATAATAAATAAATCTTAAAAATAGCATTACTTCAGTAGTAATATTTCATTTGAATTTGTTATTCGAACAACATCGAGCAGTCTCCAAAAGATCTGGTTTTGATAGTAAAAGGGCATGGATATCTTTAAAAGAGTATTTAAAATTGGTTCATACGTGAATTTCAGTCTTGACATGGTCCACATTTAATTTGCTTCGAACTTCACAGCACAATTCGTTAATAGCATTGAACAACGGTCACAAGCTGCGGTGGATACTGAAGCTTAAAACACAAGCGTTACACTATTATTTAATACTCCGTCATCTCCATTTACTTTTGAAATGAAATCTAAAACAATATTGAATGTATAATAATTGGTTTAAATAAAAATAAAAATCAGACGAACCTTTATTGGCACGTTAGCGTGGTAACCAACATGCTCCTGTATAAAGAGCATTTTGTACATTATTTATTGACATCAATGGATAGGATTCTATCAAAATCTCAAATTAGTACTAGGTAAATTCAATTTCGAAGATTTTGGGCTGCCGGAAAAGTTCTACCAGATTCCGGGAGAAATGTATCTAAGATTGGTTAATTCCGGGAGGCTCCCAGAATTCCGGAAGAGGTGGAACCCCAGACTCAGCGCCTCAGTGCCACTCGGGACGAATGTGGCGCCAAGTGTTAGTTAAACCTTTCTCTCAGATAACTGTACTAAATACTTTTTCAACGTTTAGGAGAAATTGGTTGAGTTACACGAACGAATCGATTTCGAATAAAGGAGTAAATTATGGAACTGTTTTAATATAATTAATTACGTGAGTCGGTCCAGTAGTGTGACGTTGCTCGCGATACAGCTTCTGGTTAGGTCTCACGCATGGCTTCGACTTTAGTGATCGGTATTTGTAAGTTTCATTTTCCGGCAGCCCGCGGACCACCTGAAAGACACTCGAGGCCCACCAGTGGTCCGCGGAGCACACTTTGAGAACCGCTGCGTTAAAGTAGCTGTATTCAAACATTACAAAGCCGAGGACCCTCAACGACGAGAACTATCTTCGCCCCTAATTCTGTACCATAAATTTACCGCATAAAAACAATAACAATACCTACTGGACATACAATTGCAATTGCAATTTTCTCGTTCGGCGGCGTTTGTTGTTGTATGACAAAATTTGAAAAATGCCCAAGATGAAAGCACGTTAACCCGTAACCACAGGCATCGGTCTCTCAGACCACACGAAAAATTTCAATAGTCTATTTAATGGTCCATGGATCATTTAGGCCTTAGAGGTTTTGTTTAGCTTTGTATCCTGGAGGTGGCTTTGTTTACTTCACGGTAGTTGCCTTCTAGCTTTGGAGCTGTGCGTACTAGAGCGGGTTTAGTTTCGTTGCCGGTCTGAAAAGCCGCTTGCCTGTGTCCATGTAATTTTTTTCGGGACAGTTCTTTCACACGGTTTCGGAAATTTCCTACGACATGTTGCAGTTATACCGTCCTGGACCGTCGCACGTCCAAAAATGAAAACCAAAACTGCCTTCCAATGTTTTATTTGTAGCAGCTCAATATATTTGAAATGTTCAGCACCCGCTTGAGGTGAGAGAGCGTGAGAGGGGGAGGGGAGGGCGTTGGAAAGGGAGTGGGATGGGAAGGGGGGATGGTAAGGTGGGGTTAAGGGGAGAGGGAGGGGAGTGGGAGGAGAGGGTGGGAGAGTGGAGGGAGAGGAAGAGGGAGAAGGGGAGAGAGCGGGGTAGAGGGGGAGAGAGATAGAGACAGAAAAAAACCAAATGTACTATATATTGAAAATAATTATGTGCGGTTAAGTATTTTATAGCGAAATTTATTTCTTTGTCTAACAATTTCTATTCACCCAAAACCATTTTTACACTCCGTACCACTCAATCATGTTAATTTAATATTTATTGCTTAATTTTTAGTGCATATAAAAGTTGGTGTCATTAATTTGACTTTTCAAGATATTTCTAAAGGCTAAAGACTACTTAAAAAAGTTGTCCAGTATTGGAAAGTACCAGAACTTGGGTGACATTCGTGGTACCGCAAACAGCAACCAAGTTTTGAGAAGAGGATAAGTGAACACGAATTATATTTTGAATGGCTGTCACCCATTTGCTACTTCACGAAACATCTCTTGGAAAACGCTCATAACAGTACTTTTTACCATATGTTAACGACTTTTTATGCCAAAGGCAATAGATTTTTTTCTGGAACAATCAAAATTTATTCATTTTTTCCTCACTATCGAGTTTGTATTAAAAAGAATTCTCCAATCCATTCCGAAAACACCATTGAAAGAATTCCTTTTGGTGACTTTATGGCGAGATATTTTCTATTTTCCTCCTCCTCTCTCCACCATACCTCTTTCCCATCTGTCTTTTTGTTTGATTTGTCATTCTTAACCGCCCCACTTCAGCCGTCCTCGGCTGAGGGGTGGTCAGCGTGTCTGGCTCCCAATGTTAAAGTCGCCCGAGTAAAATAGTAAAAGGTGCTTGCATACTCACCTTGAAAAAACATTCATTTTTTAGAGACACATTTCGTCATTGGAAATATATTTTTAATTCTAAAGATTTCACCTCTTAACCGATTTTCATTCTTTCCTTGTGTAACTATAATGTAGTAAACCAATCCCTAAATTTTGCAATTTCAAGAATATTATACTTTTTTCACAGTAGGATACTAAAACCACACATTTTTGCCAAATTTTAAAGTTGTACCCAATCTAGTAGAGAAATAATGTTTATCTATTTGTTTAAATTTTAAATAATTATAACGGCCGCATCAACATATTGATGGAGATTTTTATTTGGGTATGTGCACCAAGTTCAAAATAACTTTAAAATTTCCGCTTCAACACGACATTATTTTTTTTTCGCGATTCTCAAATATTAAAACAAATACTACACAACCCATATTCTACACATGAAAATTATCACCACCTGATGTTACTTGGTTGTCCTTTGTACCTTGATGTGGTAGAAGGGCTTGAGCATTTCAAGGGGCAACATTTTGTCGTTGTCAAAGAGAGGATAACAAGGTAGGAAATTTAACACCACATTTGAACAAATACAAAGTCTCAAAATTAAAACACAAATTTATTAGTGTAATATTGTAAACACTGGAAACTGTATTGGGTACTCAGTTTCAGCCAGAAGTTACAAGATAAAAATATTGATGATACATTGGTCATTGATTCACAACAGTTATATGCAGGCAATTAACAATGTAATGCTTATTGTAAAAGAGCTTGTTGGAATGACTTGAAAGTAGATTTAAATGCAACCTTAAAAGGCATTGATGTATAATATTGTACAATTAAGACATGCGATTAAACAAGATTTTATCTTTTGTGTATAACAGCTTGTAACTTGTTTAATCTATGTGAAAATCCTTCTTTTCTTCGGGTTGACGTTTCTGTTTAATTAAGGTTAAAATTTAATTTTGTGAAATGCACAAAAGATATTTAGATGCTTAAGCATTGACAGTATATGGAATATAGTGGAGTACATTATAATTCTTAACTAAAATTACACTTAGTCAAGGAACACACAACAATCAATGCTAAGTGTTCTATCTGTTCTTTTTTGAGAATTTCACAATAATGAAAATTATGTGTGTTATTAAATACCCTCGACCATCCTATACTGCCAGAAGGCTCAAATAAATGTAACTGTTGCTTGACATCACAGCTTTTGGGAGTTCATTAACCACTTTCCTGGTATCATTTACCCACTTTTGGTTATTCATGAAGGGATAATTTATATATGCGGAGATATTAATTTAATAAAAATAAATAAATGCACTAGTTAATGCATCAGAATATGCTGAAATCTTTTCAACACAACCTACTCATAAGTAGATGCATGTAGAAGGTGAATGTTTTTTATTAGATAGTTATAACAATGTCGACTATTGCTTGGCACGGCATTCAAGATTCAGCCATCAGATAATTTGCGTAATACTTTAAAACTGTAAAAAATCAGCCTGAGCTCTTAGATAATACAAAAAAACTATATAGTATATAAAAAATAAATAGACAGGTATTATACAGAAGATTTTGAAATAAAGACGATGTTTTTCACTAAAGAGCCTATCAAAATCACATCCACACAAAATAATTATGTTGTCAGCAAAGATGACCAAAAATGCTAAAACACTCAAAATTGCTTCAGTCATAATTAACAGGCTAAAGCCTTTTTCTTGTATGAAGAAATTATACAAATGATTTTCTTTCTGTTTACCAACAGAATACTTATGGATGCTGGTGGAGGTTTTCGGGTTTCCCTGCGTTGGCGGCATTTCTGGCTCTAGACGTTTCGCAGACATTGCAGTCTGCATCTTGAGGAGACGAAGTGAGATCAGAAGGTAGGGATCTGCTTTTATATCCACTCGGCCTTCCTAGTTTAACCGTTGTCCATCGCTGATTGGATCATTCGAGTTGCTATCCTTTTCTCTTTGGTGGTTGCTCCAACGTATTTTCTTCCCTTTCACGTTTCCGTTGGAAGAGTCGCTTCCATGTTGCGCTGATGTGCTAACCGTCGTCCCGGTTTATAGTGACTGGATGTTTTTCGATTTCCATAGCTTCGCGAATTAACCTCGGAAAATATCGATCTTCTTTCGCGAGCAATTTCGTTTCCCCGAGCCTGTTTTTATGTACCGGGCCGCATGTGAAGTGCTCCGCTATGGCCGACTCCGTCCAATTCTTGTTCATCATGGCCCGATTATGTTCGCCTAAGCGCCAGCGAATGGATCGTCCCGTTTGTCCTACATATACGTGTCCGCAGCTGCATGGAATCCTGTTGACTCCTTCAGATGATAGCGGGTGGAGTGCATCTTTCGCAGACGGAAGTTCTTCTTTTATTTTTCTTAGCGTGTTTGAACGGACGACGATATTTTCTTTTCGTAGAACCCTGTCTATGCGTTCTGATGTCCCGGCGATGAAGGGAATTTTTGCGTAGGCTGTGGGCTTTTGTCGTTCCACCGAAGGTTTTTGTTTCGGTTTTATGTTCCGCCGGATGAAGGGGTGACTGTAGCCATTATTCATAAGTGCCCTTCTTATATGCTCTTCTTCGTCTTTTAGCGACTCGGGATCGGAGACCGTGTTTGCTCGGTGCATCAGGGTCTTGATTATTGATGCCTTCTGCTGAGGATGGTGATGAGAGGCAGCATGCAGGTAACGGTCAGTGTGCGTTTTTTCCGAAATACGCTGTGTCCAAGGCTTCCGTCAGGTCTCTTCTTCACCATGACGTCGAGAAATGGTAGGGTGCCGTTCTCTTCGACTTCCATGGTGAACTGGATGGCCGGGTGGACTTGGTTGAGTTGACGGTGGAACTCATGAAGTTTATTTGTCCCATGGGGCCAAATGACTAATGTGTCATTCACGCAAAGACTAGTACCCCTACGGAATGACCGGAAACTTAACAGAAATTTATCAGATTAAATGGACTTAAATGAAAAAATTGCATATAAGAAATCAAACTTATTACCATATATCACACATTACGAGAGTACAAAGTCATTATCAAATTACATAACAGTGAGGTATTTTTACATAAATATTATACAATCAAGATATAAAAATGAATTATTGTAACAGAATTTTATAACGTTAATACCTTTTATGCATGAAACGTATTTAAAGGAAATTCACGTGGACGACGAAAAACGTCAAACTTTCACGTCATGAATGAATTTGTGGATCAAGCAAAAATCTATTTGTAAAGTGATTTCTTCGGCCCTGGAACACATTCTCTTTCTGTTGCACCTGTAAAAAGAGCGAAAATGAATTTCTAAGAATGTCAATCATTGAACATGCTAAACCTAATGAAATTGATGGAGGAGGCAATGGGCATGCTTCAAATGTTGCAATAAATGTAAAATAAGGCAAATGCGCTTACGGCCCATAAACAATGTTTCTATGATGATCACATTACCATTTGTAAAATTAAACACATCACATTGCACTAGAAAATGTCCACTTTATCTATAATTTATTCCAAGCACAGTTGTATTTGCTGACGTTTACGTGTTCACAGCAGTTACAGTTAGACCATTTAAGATCTATATGTATTCATCATATAATAAGGAAAACATTTGATATAGAGATCTCAATTTCTCGATCGAAAAATATATACATATTTCTAAATGTTTTGAAACAAAGAAGAATTATGTCTAGGATTATAAACAAATGCATAATGAGAAACAAGAAATATTCAAGTTAACAATTTCTGCAAATTCAAAATATTTCAAATTAAAACAATGAGACATCGCTATGGTACACTTATTTCATTCTATTACAAGCACAATTCTATCCTCTGGCATCTCTGTTGCAGTTTAACTTATAAAACTCACTATAATCTACTGATAACCGCAAGAAGTTTTATACAGAAATTTCAGTTACTCAATCTAAAATTACTGCTTATTTTGTGAACTGACACGAACCATATTCACGGCCAGGGCAATGGACGACACAGGTGAAGTAAACGAGGCTTAACACCTGAAAATGAGAAATATTTCCTCTCAAAATGCTTCTCGTACACAAACAAAAGAGAGAAATTTCTTTCCTTCCTTCCTAGAAGATATATCCATTGGAGGTATCTGTTAAGAAAATATAAAAGCATTCTCACAAAACGAATTCACATAACTATTCGTAGAACTAGTTCGTTAATTTTTTTTTCAAAAATATATGATATTTTTAAGATTTACCTGTTGATTGGACATCAGAACAAAATCATTCCGTCACGTTTTCTTAAACAGTGATGAATGCATATCTACTATATATCTACTTGACAAAATCAGAGTAACTGACAACCTCTCAATAAGCAATGGCCAACTTTTTTCAAGAAAAATGGCCGCTGTTCCGTTACGATACACAAGGAACGTGTGGCGCTGTGGTGATGCGATAGAGAGAGAGAGAGAGAGAGAAATAGAGGGAGAAAATGAGAGAGAGAGAGCCGACTGCGACTGCAGCGTCTTTCGCGGACACCTTAGCATGGTGAACTACGTGTAAAAGCTGGGAATCTATTCTCCCATAAGAGTTTCATACCCCTGCATCCACGTAACGCAGCCAGCATGAAGGTTGAGGACCACATGATACTAGCGCCTTAGACTCGAAATGCTCCATATATAGATTGGCTATGACGGGGGAGAGAGGACAGCACATATCTGCTCCCTCCTTCTGGTCGTAAAACTGTCCGTTCCACAGGAAGCAGTTGTTGGTGAGGCAGAATTCTGTTAACTACGGATAGTCTGCCGGCAGTCCATGATGTATAAGCTCCTTCAAGATTTCGATGGAGTCCTTTATAGGAACCTTAGTGAAGAGTGAGGTCACGTCAAAGCTTACTAGAATATCGTTCTCCGATACTTTCATGTCGTTTAGCCTTTCTATGAAATGTGCTGAATTCTTCACGTGCGATTCCGTTCCGCCTACGTACGTCTGTAAGCTGCGTGCGAAGTATTTTGACAGCCGATATGTTGGGGAGCCGATGGCGCTGACGATGTGTCTCAGAGGAACGTCGTTCTTGTGTATTTTTGGTAACCCATACAGTCGTGTAGGCCTGGATGATGACGGCAGTAGGTTACTTTGGTTTTTATATGTATAGAGGGTTTCTTAATCAGCTCTATGTTTTTCCTTTCGGTTTTTATCGTAGTTTCGCCTTTGAGTGTGGAGTAAGTTGGATCGTCCAGCAGATTGCGGATCTTCTCGTCGTAATCCTCCGAGGAGATGATTAAGGTGGCGTTTCCCATATCTGCCGGTAAAATCAAGATGCTTTTGTTGTTTTTCAAAACTTTGCTGGCCTGTCTTTTGGCTGTTGAGATGTTGGAGGATGGTGGTCTTGCTTTACGAATAATATGCGCCACCTCAGATTCAAAATTCAGAATTCAGATTTCGGATGGCCGCTTCCACTCCCAGACAATTTCTTCATTAGGTATTTTGTTGGGAGGAATAGCGATGTTCAGACATTTCGCTAAGACTGATTTTGCTGCATCGGAGAAATTGATGTCCGTTAGGTTGTAAATCATCTAGTCGTGGCTCGGCGTCGGATCTGGATGTTGATTCTTATGGAGATTTTAAATTTCTTACTCTGCTTATCCTTGAAAGACCACTGGGTTTTGGTTGAGGTGGTGGTGATATGGTCACTTTGTTCTCAGTCTTCGTGAGACATAACGGAGGCGAGCTCTAGGTGGTGATGGTAGAGATTATGAGCGCATTGAAGAAGCGCGTAACTCGTGGAGCGTATGCGTTTACGCAGGAGTGCTTGGCCTGTTAAAAAAGGCGAGTGATGACTAAAGTTTGCACTTCTGTTTGTGGAGACGCTCGAATCTCCTTGAATTCCTCTGGATGTTCTCCCCGTAGAGGGATATCAATTTGAGTTGAAGGCTTTCGCAGCGTTGCTGAATGCCGGTGGAGGTTTTCGGGTTTCGCTGCGTTGGCGGCATTTCTGGCTCTCGACGTTTCGCAGACATTGCAGTCTGCATCTTCAGGAGATGAAATGAGATCCCGTCAGCTGTATGAATTTGCCTAAGTGAGAGCTTTCCACTACTGTGCGGTTAAGCTTTCAGTGGTTGGGCTGGGAGGTAGCAGAATGCTAATTGGACAGGTCCACTCGCTGTATGTAGAATGGCGGCTGTAGCTTCCGATGTCTTTTCTGAGGAATCGTTACTTCATATGCTGAAATGTCCTCTCTAACAAGGATGGCTGTTCCTCCTCCTAGTCTGCCCTCCCTGTCTGTTCGAAAAACCTAGAATCCGGGTGCCGCCCATTTCCAAGATGGCTTAAGGTGTGTTTCGTGTATAAGAGCTACTGTGACGTTGTTTCCCTGGAGGAAAGCTAGCAGTTCAGGTGTTTTTGTTCTTATACCACCGTTGCAGTTCCAGGTGATAAGGACAATTCCGGAGAGCTGGGTGTTCTTATCCATGCATTGTCAGTATTTGACCGGACAGTTGGGCAAGCACTTGTCCAAGGGCCGCGATTTGTTTCTGCAGGACTGACGCTAGGGACTGCAGTGATGTAAGGAGGGAGGTTAGGGCCGAATCCGTTGTCGGGAGGAAAGGTGGATTATCTGTAGTTGGTTCAGGTTGAGGTGGTATCTGTCTGTGGCGAAGGGTGACGTTGGGTTCCTGTATCGCCTCGCCGTTTGTGGCTGCGGGATGCAGGAGTGGTGGGAAGTCCGAATTTTGGTGTGGATGTGCTGCGTTCTTTCTTTTGCTGCCCCAGGCGTTGCCTCTTGGAGCTGGTTCCGGTACATAGGCAGGGGGTGCTTGCTGGGGCTGAGAGGTTTCCAGCGATCCAAACCATTTCCTTGCCTCTCGTTGGTCTTATAGAAGGCGGGGTGTGGGCCTCCACAGTTACAGCATGTGGCAGGACCATCCTCCTTTTTCTTCGGGAAGGTTTTCCCCTGGTGGGGGCCGGCACAGTTATAGCATCGAGGTTCCGCTGTGCAGAACGTTGATGAATGTCCGAAACGATTGCATTGGAAGCACTTCTGTGGTTCTTCATGTCGGTATCGTAGAATGTGGACTCAAGAATTCCCGATGGAAGTCCATCGGAGGAAATCTTTTGGGTCCCATCCTTGGGCTGTGGCGAGGGTTGATACTACGAATGTCCCTAGGGGTGATTTGTAAGCTCGGCGAATCTGACGAGTGCGTAAGACTGGAACCTTCATGTCCTCCAGAATTTCCTTGAGATAAGATTCTTCCATTATTGTATAATGCCCTCTTATGGTAAAGCTAAGGGTTTTTTCCTCTTTGGTTCCCCAGGTGGAGAACTGTGTTTGTTCTTCTCTTAACATAGTCTGCACACTTTTGTGGTCTTCTATATTGGTTAGCTGTAGCCTGGTATAGTGCCTACGTGATGTCACTTGGAGAGAGTGGTCCTTTATGACACTCATGACGGCTGTTATAAATTGTCGGAAGTCTGCCAATTCATATAATAGAATTGCTGGCGGCTTAGGTAGACATGTCTGGGATGGCTCGGCGGGAGGGGAGCTGGAAGCAGGCCCCGGAGTGACGTCTGTATTAGCGTCTCTGAGGAGCGGGTCGTAGCGGTTGTTGGTTTCTACCGTTTAGTGTTGGACGGCAATAGTCTCGGCAGCGGTGAAGTATGGCTTAAATTTCGTCTTCCGCTTCTTCTTTGGCTGATGAAAGGTGCCCGGGTCAATGGACTTTCTAGCTCGTGTATCAGCATCAAGTGTGCCTCCCTCTTGGATAGGGGCTAGTTGTGAGTTATCGTTGTTGTTTTGGCCCTTGAAAAGGCCTTCGTCAGTTGGTTTCCCTTGGCTTGGTGTGCTGTCAAGAATTACTAGCCGGTCTTTCGAAGTCAGATTTTGGGAGTCAATTTTCCGGTCGTTTGGACCGGCGTCATTCTTAAAATCTTTTCCGAAGAGGATGTGTTTGATATTACTGGGTAATGATGTATCGACGTTCGTCCTAGGAGGAATCGTCCTATGTTGTACCTTTTTTGCCGGCGGTGATCTGAGCAGCGATATTTCGCAGAGCGGGTTTAAAGTTGAGGGGGCTGAAGCCCTTCCCCTCTAGCCTACCAACTGCCACCTGTCCGAATATTCAAAAGAACACGATGTGCGGGTGAGAAGGTGGACCTATGTTAGCCACCCCCCGCTGCAAGAGAGAAATTGTGACCGTGCAAGGTTCCCCCAGGTGCTCCGCTCGCAGCAAGGCGTGCGGTTTACCCCTGAGTAGATCCTGGTCACGCTTAGAAGGCCCTGGTAGGTCTGGGCCACAGCGGATTACAGTACTTCCTCCCCAGGGGGAGTTTTCCAAACACCAGCCAGAGCAACGGAATAGCTAGAGGAGTTCGTTATTGTTGAGTCGCTGACCAAAAGCCGGCGAATGATCGATTGATTGATCGATCAATGTTTTCGATGAGCCGAACGATGAGATCCGATGGTAGGGATCAGCTTTTATATCCGCTCGGTCTTCCTAGTTTAACCGTTGTCCATCGCTGATTGGCTCGTTCGAGTTGCTATCCCTTTCTCTTTGGCGGTTGCTCCAACGTATTTTTCTTCCCTTTCACGTTTCCGTTGGAAGAGTCGCTTCCATGTTGCGCTGATGTGCAAACCGTCGTCCCGGTTGAAATTGAATGGATGTATTTCGATTTCAATAGCTTCGCGAATTCACCTCGGAAAATATCGATCTTCTTTCGCGAGCAATTGCGTTTCCTCGAGCGTGATTTTATGTCCCGGGCCGGAGGTGAAGTGTTCCGCTATGGCCGACTCCCTCCATTTCTTATTCATCATGGCCCGTTTATGTTCGGCTAAGCGGCAGCGAATGGATCGTCCTGTTTGTCCGACGTATTCGTGTCCGCAGCTGCATGGAATCCTGTAGACTCCTTCAGATGATAGCGGGTCGAGTGCATCTTTCGCAGACGGAAGTTCTTCTTTTACTTTTCTTAGCGTGTTAAAACGGACGACGATATTTTCTTTTCGTAGAACCCTGGCTATGCGTTCTGATGTCCCGGCGATGAAGGGTATTTTTGCGTAGGCTGTGGGCTTTGGTCGTTCCACCGAAGGTTTCTGTTTCGGTTTTAAGTTCCGCCGGATGAAGGGGCCGCCAACGCAGCGAAACCCGTAACCCTCCACCAGCATTCAGCAACGCTGCGAAAGCCTTCAAGTCAGATAGAATACTTATGAATTTAAACACAATTTCTTTAAATAAATAAAACATCCTTATCAAGTCGTATTCCCTCCTAAGGCCTGTCGACACATTTCATACACCACATAGCTGATGCCAACTGCAGGGACCACTTTCATGAAGCTGGGCCTGATTCCTCGATAGAGACCAAAGAATCCCTCCCTTGCTATTATCTCACGTATTAATCTCGTCATGGTTTGGGCATGCTCTGGGCTTGTCAGTATATCTGAAAATACAAAAGAAAGTCAACATCATAACGTTGGAAAAGAGAAGAAGCGGAAAGCATATTATGTGACCAAACAAAAGATCACAGAGAATTAATTTGAACTCATGAATTATTATGACATATTTTTTGCAAGGTTATTGACTTTGTAATATATTAACCCTTTCTGGTCTGAGTGATTTAAAGAATATCTCATACAAGATTGATGGCATTGCTGACATAGAAGCAATAAAATAATTACGTGTACTTTTTATAAATTTTTATTGGCACATGCAGTTTAACTTATGTGAAAAAATGGGCCGATCATAGGTATACCAATGGCCAAAGGGAAAAAATCAGGGATGTCGATATCTGACCGGAAAGGGTTAATTCCCTTGGCGACAAAAAAATACTGGACAAATTAACATTCAAGGAAGCTACTTCAGTCGTGATAACTTCATTCAAAATTAAAATTTTGTAAATGTGGTCTTTCATGATTTCATGAATGTTCTCCATCACTCACCTTGAGCTTGGAGCCTTGTTCTCACCAGAGCAAGCGGATACGATACTATCAGCCCACATGAGCTACTAATCGTCCCACAGCATAAGGGAAGCAAAATCCCTGGATTTTCTGAACCATTTTGCCGGATATAATAATTCTTCAAGGTCTGAAATACAAGATGGGAAAACTTAATATAAATTAAGACTAATTTACTATTTTTAGATTCTAAATTTAAGTAACTAATGCAATCTGGCCAAGCACATTTTAAAAGTTAATGTAGGAATGAGAAAGTTTTTATAATTTGATATAGTTATTAAAGCATTTGGCATTTTTATAAATATGAAGTTGCAGTTTATTTATCAAGAGATCATAATAATACTGCATGATTAAAAGGAGCAATTTATATATTGAATATGAAGTAATTAATCAACTTTTAACTGTTAACTAAGCTCATTACCTAGAGACAACATTAAAAATTAGTCTAAAATATCTCAAGGTACAGAAAAACAATAGAAAAATTAAGAACTCATTTGCCACATTCACAAACATCCAAGATAAATAATTTGACTTACGAACCTCATAAACAGCCAGATCTATGCCAGCATATGGGATTATCCCAAGAAGGTTTGGTAGGTATCCACGGTAAAAAGTTCTGAGTCCCTCCCTCCTATAAATTTTTTTTGCTGCATCAATGATCCCAGCATACTGGCCAGTTTTCCTGAGGGCCAGTCTAGTTTTTAGCACCTAGACAAAAAAATTAGCACAATTAATGAATGCACTTAGAAATCCAACTTAAGATGTTTAAGCAAAGATTTTAATGAAACAACAATGAGGATACTTCTTCTCACCTCAAGTGGATATATAATGGTCTGGCTCACTCCACCAGCAATTGACCCAGCTACGAAACGCTCGTTGATGCTCAAATCCTCAATGCTGTTTTGATGGATCAACGTTTTTGTTTGCTCATAAGCCATGAACTTTATTGCAGTTTCTGGAACAATTTTTATAACATTTACTCCATTTCCTCGCCAGAGTCCTCTGATACCACCCTCTTTTACCATTTCGTGTAAACAAGACACAATTCCTCCTTTATTACCGTGTACCTGAAATAAATTCCAGAAAGATAAGTTTAAAGTGGTAAGTTCTTTTAACATCTACAGTTATGATTATCTGAACTTTTAATTAGTATTGGGAACAAATTTGGTAAAATGCAATTTTTTTCTTCATAAAATACTTTTGCGTCATATTTTTCCTCATGTATGTATGTATTTCATTTTTATACCGAATTGCGAGGGACTTTGACATTCAGGGTGTTTCGAATGCTTCAACACTGCAATGAGACAAGGGTGGAGAAGAAGGAAGAGTGAGAATTTGCTTAAACCGCTTTGTTCATAAAGATTACTCAATTTAGTAGCAGATTTTATTTCAGCCAGCTATTAATCATTCAGTTGTTAAGTTTTACATTTTATCTATCAAAATATTTTATTGAACAACGGTATAGGAGTTGTTTCCTTTCTTTATCTTTGCCATAGTCTCCACTCATTATTAATATATATTTTATTAATGTATTTGTTGTTTTAATTACAATAGTAATATTAAAAAATATATATCAAAAATACATTTATATGCCTATTTGATGATATTTCAACACATGATTTTTAATAATGCCAAATTACCCCGAGCTTTTATTATCAGCGCCAACTTTGATCAGAGAATTTCAGATATTTAAACTTTATTGCAATTAGAACAAGAAGTCCAAACCAGGACTAATGTAGGCTGGTTTCCCAAAGTTGACGTTCCGAATTTATTACTTATATTGACAAGAAAAGTGTTAGTGATTCCAAGGAATTCTCTGGAAATCAAATTAATAGAGCATTATCAGGTTAAAAATATTAATAGCAATGTCAAATTTTCTTTCTCACGTATTTTCCATATATTTCATTTGATAAATGTTACTGTTTATACACGGATATGTGTGAATCATCTGTTCATTGCTGAAGGGTAGTCAAGTGGAATAGAAAATAACAGATTTGTTCACTCATCTATGCTCAAGCAGAGTTAGGAAATAATCGTCTCCATGGCAACAAACCGATAAAATGCGATTTATAACGTAAAAACTCTGTTTTAGTAATAATTCAATAAATTACGATAAATTATCAAAATTCGGAGTTAATATTTGGAATCTAAATTCTTTTCCCCTTAGAACAGTACAAACCTAACTCCGATATCACAATTTTAAGATATTTTAAAGTATTAAAGAAAACATCCCTGTACGATGGATTTGATACTTCAATCTTTGCCAAAAGAAATATAGCCTGAAGGTGGGCCCTGGCAGCACAAGCCTCATACCAACAAGTTTCATGAAAATCTGCCCATTGATGCAAAAGTTGTTAATAGGGGACACACACAGATAGGACCATTTCATTAGGCTGTTTCCTTTAGAAACCAGCCCAATAGAAATGAGTTTTTCACAAAAAATACAATATCATCACATTTAATACAACATAAATACCACGAAATTCTTCATGCTTTTTTAGGTTATTGGTATTTCGTTCCAGTTCAAGTATTTTTTCAGGTAATTACCATGCATGATTTAAATTAGAAGTTTGGTATTCAACAACTCAACGTCGCCTCCATTAAAATATATAGTCAGACCCCTATTTACCACCTCTCCCCATATAGTGCCACTCCTGCTTACCGCCCATGAATCGTCGTGAACATAACTTCCATCTTATGATTGAATAGAGCTAGCATATACCTCGATTTATCGCCACCGCCGCTTTAGCGTCAAAGGCAGTGATGGACAAACGGTGGCGCTAAATCGGGGTCTGACCGTAATTAAATGTCTTAGGATATCGGCGTGAACCTAAAGAAAACCTATCTATAATAGAGAGATCTAATAAGCCTTTAGTGAAGCTCGCTGATGATATTTTCCGGCGTCGGTATATTTTCATGTCAAAATCTGGTTGATATGCAAATTGCAAGTCTATTAATCGCTATTAGGCCTCGGAGCGGAAAGTGCGATCGCGATGCGCACCAGTGAGGAAGCGAAATCTGCAGACGAGGAGAGACTTCCCTCTCGAAACGATCAAACCCCGTCACACTCCCTCAATCTCCGCCGGTACCACACGCGTAGTAAATGAGGCGAGAATCCGCCCCTGGCCGCATCCCCTCCACCCATCTTATTGCCCATAAAGAAGAGGTCAAAGGTAGTCCACCACCTCGACATCCGAACATAACCAACCTTCCATCTCCATCGCTCCCCGACCGCTGAACTACGTTATCTCGAGCAAACCTCCTCGCGCGGACCAATGGGGACGTTACGGCGGCCGGGGATGGACTTGGCTTGGACCTTGCTCGGACGACGAGAAGAGCCTTTGCTTCAGCGATGGAAAGTTACAGGGTGATGGAAGATTACGTTATGATAGACAAGACGGAGACGAAACGGGGAACATTAAAAGGCGCACACGAAATGGTCATGTCGAAACGAATGACTTCTCTCGGGAGATTTGATCCCGAGATTTATCATATTAATATTTTATCGTGCGTTTATCGGCAGCTCGGACACGGAACTATGCAACGGCAAAAAATGATGAAAAAGCGAGAGGACGGTTTCCATGCACCGACTCGGCATAGAGGGACAGACACGCTACATATCAACCCTAAATGTTTGAAAACGATTGAAAAATGAATAATAATAATAATAATAAGCAAAAAAGATCGTTGAAAAAAACTTCCTTGAATCTTGTTTTTTTTTTATAAAAACAGTTGCATAAATACTACATCCGTTAGGTACTGCAATTACATTAATCGCACTGGACTCGGACACTATCTTGTAAATATTATTAATCAAAGAAGGTTTTCACTTCGTAGAACGACATTACACGAATGAAATGAAACCCATTACTTAAAATTACACTTCGATTTATAATCGCGACCGGTTTCACGTAACGGTAAGTAGACTGATGATGCGAAAATGGGTCGCGGATATAAATTGAAGTGTAATTTTAAATAATGGGTTTCATTTCATTCGTACCAAGCAAATGTGGGAGGTACAGCACACGTTTTGTTTTAAAATCAGCAGGTCGGAAACCCATTGGTTTAAAAAATGAAGAATTCATTATATATCGACGCTACGCGCTAGTCACCACCAACTCTCATCCTATTTATTTCCGAAAAATAAATGAAAAATATTACTAATTATAAGAGCAATGAAAAATTACTCAGCCTACTACCTAAAAATAATGGCACTACAAACGTTGACGGAACAACAGTGTAAAAGGTGCTTTTTACCAAAACAATAAATATAACTGAAAACAACTGAGGAACTACTAAACTCATGATTAAGATATAAAAAACTAGCCAAAAAAGTTTTTGGAAACCGGTGGATTTACCTTGACCACAATTTTATTCCGGATATGAGGCGAGCTACATAATTCATTTTTGGAATTAAATTGCACACGGAGAAAACAACGGATTACTAAACTAAAGCTCCAGCTACACGCGTAAATGATCACGAATTTAACAATATTTTTAGATTCGTATGTCACAAAGGCTCCATCGAATAATACGAAGTAGTCATTCGGTCGATTTCCCTTGAATTTTGAAGACCCATCTCACAATCACGTGATACGAGGATTATCGAAGTCAGCCCACATCTGCCAATGATCATAAAGGAAGCACTAGGAGGAGGGGGACATGGACATGAGTCGGCATACCATAAACCGAAGCAATCGGTGGAAATTAGAATGTCACGTGGAAGGGATTGCGGATCGGCAAGTCACCCAACGCACAGTGGGACCAAATCCGAAAAAGGGGACCCATGTATATGCATATATTACAATACTGAAAGTAAGCGAGTAAATGCCGGAAATTTCTGAATTATTAATTTGAATAATACCTGTCGTATATAGAGCGAGTTTTCCATTCAGTCTCTATATATCATGCTAACATCTTCTAGGACACAACGAACAAAACGTTCGAGCTTCCGAATCCTCTTTATAACCGAGTTATACCGTGTGTAATTTTCTATAGTTCATTTATTTAAACTATTTCAGGAAGGGCTTTTCCAGGACTTATATAATGGACAAAATATCGATAACAAAGACGATCACGTACAACCATTCTGTCGGCAGGATTCGAACCCGCGAGCATTGGGAGCCAGACACGCTAACCACCCCTCTACCAAAACCGGCAATAATATTTTTAACAGGACAAAAAGAGAACCCAGCTTATTATTTTTTGCGGTTAATTTTTTCATTATTACTACTTGCCATTTACTTGCTTTACTCATAGACTCGACTATGTACACGCAAACTCCCATTAATATTTTACGAAACGGGGAAAAATTATTTTCGCGGCAGTAAGGAAATGCGAAGGAAAATGAGGCAGATCCCGGTCTTACCGAGAGTGAAGTACAGAGGGAACGGAAGAAATAGTAACCGTTTCATATCCTTTCCACCTGCCTCCTTCCCTTTACCACTTCCATCATACGGCGACGTCGCTCCATAAAAAATGGATCCGTCTGAATGACCGCCTCTTCACTTGACACCCTCTAACGCCACGCGGCCAAAACCCAACCCCGAATAATCGAAGCATAATGGAAGAAGGTTGGGTGGGGGTTTAATACCACGGCAGGTGATAGCGGGGTGGGATTGACCCCGACCAGTTTTTCTACGTCTAGACTTACTTGTTGGAACACTTTGAGTCGATCCAAAGGTGCGGTGCAGGTACGGGATACGCCTCCGGCGATGCCACCTGCTACCAGAGTTCGCCACCACATACCAGAAGGCATTTCAGCCGATGTGAAATCATCTGGTACGTTCATATCCTCCCCGATGTCGAGATGCTGAAGAGGAAGAGTGGAGCGGGTGAAACGACACTTCATAGTACTTCGACCGTTATTACACCCTCCGTACCATCTTAAACATTTAACTACTGCAGTGAAATTACGAACACGTATCTGCGGTGCGGTCTTCCACTGTTTATTAATTTATTATGATTATTTCAATATCTACATCTACAATTTGGTTCTCCACGTTAAATAATGCCATGGGGTAAGTAATAAAAAAATTATATTCACTTTGTTTGTAAAATATAAACTAGGCGGTAATTTGACACTATAATTTAGGCGGTCTCTCGCAGACAGCATCTATATAGTTAAAGGTTAAAACGTTTTCGTCAAAAAATTACGAAAATCGATGGAACGTTTTTAGACCATTCATGGATGAATAAAGCGGAATATATTCTTGAATGTGCCTAATTTATATGCCGCGAGAAATAACGCTAGTCCAAAAAATTTCTATATTCATCACATTCTAATACGTTAAAAATCAAATTCTACCATGGATTTCCACAAATTAAATTCATAGATATATTTAACGAAATATCAATATCATCGAGCGCACGGTATCTGGCCAAAATATACATTTTTAAGCCATTCATTTAGGATAAAAACACCCGGTACCGGCTATTTACAAGAACAAATTGGTCAAAGCCTCTCAACTGCCTCATCTTCTCCGGGGGGAAACCAAAACGAAGTCATTTATTTTTTAAGGCTGGACACTGAATCGTCTTCCCCTGGCGTGACGTCACTTTCATTACTAAGGCAAGAGAATTGGCGGCTGAATGAAGAGCACTCAGTTCGTTTTCCATTTACGAGAGTTAGCGGTAAACAGCACACGGCCTATCTACATCTACAAGTTACCCTGCAATTCACCTAGCGGACAAGATGGAGTTGGAAGAGTCTGGCAACTAGATGGGAACTCTGCGCCACAAAAAATCTGGCGACGATACAGCTTCAATCACTCACTTGCATGGGCTATTATTACCTACGAGGATTAGGGGGAAGTATAACTCAAAACAACTAAGTTCTGGAGCCTAGTAAAAAGTTTGGGGATATTATTTACACTATTATACGTAAGATACTCTCTTCTTTAACCTTACACATGCCAGCCGACATAATTTTTATATAGAGATCACAATAAAATTGGAAAACATTGCGCCAAGATAGGTTTTATGGCAACATGGCATCCTGAATTTTTCCAGCCCTGATCATTGAGCTGACATCGTTCTGTTTGCTAACGATCAAACGGGATAGCTACGCAAACTTATATAACTTAGAATAATAAATAACTGATTTTATCACATTTTCCGGTAGGAATAGGTGGTTTCAAAATAACGATAAGTGAGCTAAGTTACCCTATTAAGGCGATATGTAAGTATAAAAACAGGGAGAGAAAGCCAACCAGCACAATACTGTCAAAATATATTACTATTAATATTATTTACGTTATGGTACGAAAGATACTATCTTCTTTAACCTTATTACACTTGCAACCGGCATAATATTTATACAGAGTTCACAATACATTGCAAAAAATAGCGCCAAGATGGATCTTATGGCGACATGTCATCTTGAATTTTTCCAGCCCTGATCATTAACCTGACTTCGCTTTGTTTGCTAACTATCAAACGGGATAGCTACGCTAAATTAACTAACTTAGAATAATAAAGAACTGATTTTATCACGCTTTCCGAGCAGTTGGTCCCAATTATAGAACCCAATGATTGAACATTGCACTTAGAACACCCATTTATTTATATCATATTTCCATTTATTTATACGTGATTATCAACAGAAAGAAACTTACTTGTCCATCTGGAGGTTTTCGTCTGCAGTACGTAGCCAGAGTAGTTAACTGGCGCGCAAAATTCAATAAAATTCGCATCCTGAAAACACGAAACTCACGTAGACATTCAACTCGGCGTTGCTAAGGAATTTTAATGTACACGGTCGTCAAGGCGTGCAACAATGCACTTCCACCAATATAGCCGACGAAGTACATATGTATACCTATATCACCCCCTTTATATTGCTAAAAATCTTGTCGCGAAAAGATTCTTTGTGGAACAGAGAATCAATCCTTAAATGATATTTTGAGTCAAGGGAAAATAACGTTTTACTTTCGGTCGCCAACCATCCAAGTTCAGAGATTCTCAGAGCTTCCTTTCGGTCCTCTTTTTCACAAACGGGTTTCCTCATACGCACTTCACCTTTGGTCGGTTGTTTTTTAAAAACAATTTCTGCGCGATTTCAGAGAATTTTATGAATATTATCTATTGGGAAACTTTGGATGGGAGCCGAAATTGTTACGAATTCTAATCATTGCATTTGCACGCGTATCAGTCATTAAACCAATGAAACATTTGACAGGTTGATTTTTCTGTTGACAATATATTTTAAAAATCTGGAGCAACAAATTACACCAATAATCCTATAAATACGAGGGTATAAGGATTAAAAGAAAAATAGTGGGCGGGAGATAATTTTCTAAGGACAAGTCTGAAAGTGCGTCTTTTGGAGTTAGACGACGTTGCGTTTCAACGATTCCATTCTGCAATATCTTGCAGATTCTTCACATAAGTGGGTAATTTACACCATTTAGGGGCTTTTGATTTAATAAGAGAGAGAGAGAGAGAAGCAATGTTGGATGTGGCTAATTTGCGAAATTTTTCGTCAAGCAGTTTATCAATTAACTGGTTGGTATATCCATTCTTGTTGGATATATATTTAATGATCTCCAATTCTTTGTTAAAATCAGAGCTGGATATGGGAATGCTTACTGAACGGTGTAGCATGGCATGATAAACTGCAAGTTTGTGAGATAATGGGTGGGAGAAATCAGCAGGAATTACTTGATATGTATATGTTGGTTTTCTGTATATTTCAAAATGATGCTTATTATTATGAATTGTGATGCTTAGGTCAAAAACGTTTAATTTTTTGTGAATTGAGTTTAAAAATATAAGATAGGAATTTAAATGTCGATGGCTCACGGTCCAACAGCATAGAACATCATCGACGTATCTGAACCAATAAAAGATATGTTTTATAGAATGGTTATTGGAATTAAATTATATTGATTCTAAATCATCCATAAAAATGTCTGACAGTAGGGGGGAGACAGAGGAGAGCCCATTGCTAAACCTTCTTTTTGCTGATAAAATTTTCGATGATGACTGGTAGAGCGCTGCACAGTAGCATTCAAGTCAACCGTAGTTGACATTCCGCATTTCCACATAATGAAAAACCAAAGCCAAGATGGCGCTTCTCATAGCGACATCAGTTGATCATTTAAAATTTGAAATTCATTTTTTTAATTACGAGAAATACGGTACCTGAATTATACAAAATAATTTCTATTGCAATATAATAAAACGCTAATTGTTCTTATTTGAAAATTAATTATAAAAAAATGAATATTTTCTAAAAACAGAAGTGACACCTATTTTACGTGGAAGAAACTGTCGATATTTCGTATTTACAAACTCTAATAAAGATAATCGTTATTGCGCTCTATATTCCAATTAAAACTTTATTCTTGATTAATTGTATAATTTGTATGTATATTTTAAGGTATTCTTTAGATATTTAGCGCTAGATGTAGCACGAATATGAAACTTCTTTCGTAAATGAGCAGATCGTACTTCAAAAGAGTGTTAATCTTGCATGGATTATTTAACAACTTCATAAAATGGAACCATTATTAACGTTAGTAAGAGGGACTACTCCTGAATCTTCGATAACTGCCAGCATTTACTTGAATCAAGAATCATCGTCTATGTGATGGATCGCAAATTTATTTTTAGGAATGAACCATATTAATATGAGCTATTGCTTTGATGTGCCGAAATAGCAATCTAAATCGTTTTCTTATCACAATCGTAATGAAATATTACATAACATCAGTTATTTATTTTGAAGGTCTGCTTTAGATTCATAAAATCTTTGGGCATTTTCAAAACTGGAGGAACTTTGAGGTATAATGAACCGATTCGCTACATTGCGAGATTATTAAACTTCCGAACGAGGCTAATATTTACGTGAAGTCCATTTCATCCAAAATGCGACGATCTGAATTAGAATTCCGTTTAACTCAGCTGAATATTCTCCAAATTTCATTATTAATCGATAATGCTATACGTTTTAATTTAAAGCAAGGTTTAAAAATCTCACGTTCACCTGCCAAACGACAAATACTGTGGAATTTCCGTGTCGAAAGTCTATAGGAATGGGATATTTTCTATACGTACCGAAAACTGTGGGCTTAGTTGTCTATCGGAATACAACTATTGCCCAGTTTCATCATCCTGGCCAGTAATAAGGAGTTAAGTTTATGCATTCTTTTTCAGCTATGTGATTATTTTCCAACGAGCGACAAATAGAATAAACAAGAACATCGGGTGGGAAAAAAGGAATTTCGGAGGAAAAGGTAACAGCTGGGAGGGAAGGATTCGGCCACGGTGGGTCTGTTAAGGGCAGGTTACACGTGCCGCTAAGTCATACGTTATTGGGAAGCCCTCCTGGTCCAATTGGAATACGAAAAAATGAGTGCAGCATTGACGTCCAGCCGCGTTGTTCGGTGGGCATCGGACGCAAGCGAAAGCAGTTCAATGCGATAGGTGTCCTTACGTTTGCATATTCAACTCGAGCCACAACTCGGAGAGATTCAGATACTCCCTCATTTTAAATATTATGACTTAAAACTTTTTAATTGATAATCGCCATTTGTCGCAAATTCTCCTGGGATATGCATATTCGTAATCCTTTAATTGCACTCGTAAAGAACTAGCTTTCATCGGAAGTGATGCTAAATAGTGGCGAAAATACGGAAGAAGCGTATGAACGTTCTTTGATTTTGCAAAGCGTCAGTTCTTTATTAAAGGATTGGGAGGGTACCTATGTGAATTTGTATGATGCCTCTAGGATCGTATGCAATATAATGATTAGCGCCCGGGGATAAAATGTCTATTACGATAATGCAATGGAAACCCCTAAAACCCTGTAGGGCGATTAATAATCCAAGAAAGTGGGCGGGAGAAACTCCGACATATTGCAAGGTCGCAACTTCATGATAGCTAAAGGTGACACTATGGGAATAATGTTAACGCCCACGCATATCGAAAGACACAACCACGATAATAAAATGCGTGTCATCACATCGAGTGCTGCTGACGGCAGAGGAGATACACGATCGGGCTCGTGTAATTTTTTGTTTGTTCAGGGAGGCCATTGTTAAAACCATAAACGAAATCCATTTTAATACTTATTAAAATATTTGATACTAGGGAGTTGCGAATTTTCCATTCCATGCTCACATAATGCTGACGAATCACACCTAATAATCGACATTCATTTGACCTAATGAAAATCTGTCGTTCATTTCTACCTCCACCCAATATCTTACATATAGCGTCACTATTTTCAATTAATTAGAAGCGCACCCCTAAGTTATATTTTTCGAAGAATTATTGGGGATCATAATATGAAACTGAAATTAATTACCTTGCATGCCGTCTCCAAGATGAGGAGGTAAGCACTCAGTCAGGCAGCGTTTAGGGCATTGAGGGGTGTTTTAGAAGGAAAGGAAAATAGAGGGAGAGGTAATGGTCAAATAATGCGTGCGTACGTGCGAGTACGACAGCCGCAAACCTTCTAGGAAATTTCTGGTAAGAGAAGAATGTATTTTCTTGAAGTTTGAAGGTAAATATGTCCTACTGAGAGAACTTGGATATTAAACAAGTAGTTCTGGAAAGCCCTAATCCGCCTTCTTTCCTTTCAATACAATTTTAATATATCACAAGTAGGGGTAATATATGTTTTTCCGTGGTACAGCAGTGCTTTTCGTCACCTCGCCCTACAAACGAAATTTCTTTGAAATCCGTTCTGCCAATACCTTCCAAATTCATAGTTACAGAAACATTCTAACCTTGATATCATGGTAGCCCTGTTTAATCGACCCGGTTGAAATACGACATTTTGTTTATTTATTATGTTATGTTATGTTTATATTAAAAGTATTAAATTTGGTTCAAATTGATGAGAATAGTTAAACACAAATACTTGTAAAAATAATATTTTATCCGTTGTATTGTGGCAGCCTTGCTTTCCATATCTACAGTAAACATCTTGAAATTGCTATTTTATATTGCACGCCTGCTTCATACAAACCTTTGTCAAAATCGGTTTACCTAATTCCTTCCAAATTCATAATTGCCGAAAAGATTAAGTTGGTGGAATACGTCCCTCCGATATCCAGGAAAAGTTGCGAAAAGTAGGTAGGTGTTTCGGATACAAAGCAGCCTTCGTCATTGGCGATTCATCTGCCATCTATCACGTTCAATATTATTATCGTCTTCGTAGTTCTCCTACAGTGTGGATGTAAAATTTGATTGGAATTGAAAGCGCTGCCCTCGGAAGTAAAATATGAATGAAAGAAATGTAATTTCAAGAACCGCACGAAATACCGGACTAACGGCAAATGAACCAGGGCCTTGTCTCCTCGTTGAGACAAAAGTTATAGCAGGACAGACAAACGGATAATCAAGCAAACAGACCAAGTGCACAGGGATTCAACATTAGAGACCGCGCCAACGCAAATTGCGTGCCTCTGGGGTACATTTTAGGGAAATTTTTATTTGGCGTTCTCTTCGTTGTTTGATGTTTTCTGTGTGTCCGCTAAATTTCGTTTCGATTGGATAAGACGTAAAAATTAGCTCAGGAACTATAAGTGTTGTGTTCTAGAAAAACTATTGGCAGTCGTCTCTTAAGTTATTTGAACATGCACACGAAATTTTGTGAAAATAAAAAAATCGAGATAGCAGTTATCGTAGAACAGACAATGACGATTCATATGCTACAAGAATTTTATTTTAATTTAACAGGGTACTAACTAGAAACTGATGGCAATATCAGAGATTCTGATTTTATTGTAAACGTTTACCTACTATGGGCTACATAAACGTTTTATTTTTCATGAATTAAACGCGTTCAAAACGATTTGATTTACAAAATTTAACCCACCATAGATACATCTCTCCTGGAATCTGGTAGAACTTGATCGGGAGCCCAGAATCTTTGTAATGATGTAATTTTCAGCTTTACTAATGTTTTTACCTTATATTAAGTTGAGATTTTGGTAGAATCTAATTCAATGAAACGATACTTAATGCATAAATCTCCTCTTTATACAGAACCATGTTGGTTACCAAATCTGACGGGCCAGTGACGGGTCGCCTGATTTTTATTACAATTTAAACCAGTCTAGAAACATTCACCATTGTTTTAGATTTCTTTTCAAAAGTAAATGAGTTTGGCAGAGAATTAAGCAAAGTTGTAACGTTTGTGCTATCAGTTTCAGTATCCAACGAAACCTGCGTACATGTATTCAATGTCATTAATGTTTTGTTGAGTAAAGGTCGAAACTAATTAAGTGTGCATCATGTCAAGGCGGAAATTTCAGTATACACCAATTTTAATTACTCACCTAAAGATTTCAATGCCTTTTTCTGTCAAAATCAGATCTATTGGAGACTGCTAGTGTAGTTCAAAATACAAATTCAAATTACATAAATGAAGCACGGCTTTTGAAGCAATGCTATTTTTACGAATTTGTTATTATAATTCATAGAGTAATGTTAAAACAAAATTAAGGTTAAACATTCATCTATTTTGTAAATGATAAATAAACCAAATTATATGGTCCTCATTAGTTTTTTTAACCTACAGAATATCTCGCTATTAACTTCCGGAATCAACAATTTACAAGATGGCAACTGTAAATTTAACAATAAAATAAATATTAAATATCATTTTATGTTTCCCAATAATTAAATAAAATAGTTTCATTGCTCACACCCGGTTTTTTGACCTAGATAAAATTCTCCCGGTTTCTCCCGAAATTTGCTATCCATTCGGTGGAAATCTCTCGGAATCAACTACTCATGAGGTGGCAACCCTAGTTTCCTGTTTCTAGGAGCAAATTTTCAAGACGTCTCTTGTGTGAAGAGAAAATATTATCTGTAGTTGTAAGAATTTCAGAAATCAGGGACGTGAATTCCATAGGAGTAAAATGAGCATCAACCGACTTGAATCAGCACATCTGAGAAAATATCAAAAAATGAAATTTAGTAACAGCGGAAGAATGATATGCGAGATATAAAAGGAAATAAGTAGGAAGGGACTCACCCAGGGTTGCCACCTTATGAGTAGTTGATTCCGGGAGATTTCCTTTTCATGAGTAGAAAATTCCGGGAGAATCCGGGAGTATTTTCTCTAGGTCGAAAAACAACTAAAGTGACCAATGAAACTTGTTTTATTTAGTTATTAGTAAAATCAATAATGATTATTTAATCTCGTTTTATTTTTAAAGTTAGAGTTGTCACGTTGAAAACGGCTGATTCCGGGCGATATCCATATGAATAGTTAGAAAATATATTAATATATAACGTCAGTTTTGTTTTATTATATGAAATATAATAAATAAATCTTAAAAATAGCATTACTTCAGTAGTAATATTTCATTTGAATTTGTTATTCGAACAACATCGAGCAGTCTCCAAAAGATCTGGTTTTGATAGTAAAAGGGCATGGATATCTTTAAAAGAGTATTTAAAATTGGTTCATACGTGAATTTCAGTCTTGACATGGTCCACATTTAATTTGCTTCGAACTTCACAGCACAATTCGTTAATAGCATTGAACAACGGTCACAAGCTGCGGTGGATACTGAAGCTTAAAACACAAGCGTTACACTATTATTTAATACTCCGTCATCTCCATTTACTTTTGAAATGAAATCTAAAACAATATTGAATGTATAATAATTGGTTTAAATAAAAATAAAAATCAGAGGAACCTTTATTGGCACGTTAGCGTGGTAACCAACATGCTCCTGTATAAAGAGCATATTTGTACATTATTTATTGGCATCAATGGATAGGATTCTATCAAAATCTCAAATTAGTACTAGGTAAATTCAATTTCGAAGATTTTGGGCTGCCGGAAAAGTTCTACCAGATTCCGGGAGAAATGTATCTAAGATTGGTTAATTCCGGGAGGCTCCCAGAATTCCGGAAGAGGTGGAACCCCAGACTCAGCGCCTCAGTGCCACGATAAATTATCAAAATTCGGAGTTAATATTTGGAATCTAAATTCTTTTCCCCTTAGAAGAGTACAAACCTCACTCCGATATCACAATTTTAAGATATTTTAAAGTATTAAAGAAAACATCCCTGTACGATGGATTTGATACTTCAATCTTTGCCAAAAGAAATATAGCCTTGAGGTGGGCCCTGGCAGCACAAGCCTCATACCAACAAGTTTCATGAAAATCTGCCCATTGATGCAAAATTTGTTAATAGGGGACACACACAGATAGGACCTTTTCATAAGGCTGTTTCCTATTTCCCTATTTACCACCCCTCCCCAAAAAGTGCCACTCCTGCTTGCCGCCCATGAACTGTCGTGAACAAAACTTCCATCTTATGATTAAATAGAGCTAGCATATACCTCGATTTATCGCCACCGCCGCTTTAGCGCCAAAGGCAGTGATGGACTATCAGTGGCGCTAAATCGGGGTCTTAGCGTAATTAAATGTCTTAGGATATCGGCGTGGACCTAAAGAAACCCTATCTATAATAGAGAACTAATAAGCCTTTAGTAAAGCTCGCTGATGATATTTTCCGGCGTCGGTATATTTTCATGTCAAAATCACTTGCACTGGTTGATATACAACTGCAAGTCTATTAATCGCCATAAGGACTCGGATCGCAGAATCATTTGACATCCAACCTTGTCTTGAATAATCAGAAGCCATAGTCCTAGTTATTATATCGAGAGGAGGGCACGTAAGACTAGCCGGAGATACGGCCGCAAAACCAAACCGACGCATGTATTGCGTGGTTAAATTTAAACCGCTCCCGCGACGTTTTCCAATGAAATTAGTAAATTCCGATAAAAGAAATTAACGCCAGCCAGTAACACAAAAACAAAAGGTGCAAGGCCGGCCGCGGTTTATTTACGGGCAGATTCGGCGACATTTGTTCCCCTAATTCGCATATTAAACCCGGGCGATGATTTAATGGTGGCGGAAAAAAGAGGCACATGAAGTTTTCGTGTTTCATCCGACCAATTTTAAAACCCGTGGGGCGCACCGAAAACCGCCGATTCGGGCAGCGTTTTCTTTCTTCCTCAAGGAAAGACGAGGAAGTAAATCAAGAGGATTCACCACCAAGAACAAAATAAAATATGCAATGAGGAAAAGGTCGACGCAGCGTCTCGCCCTTAACCATAATTTGTAGGATATGCATACCTTTTTCTCTGCGCACGACGCGAAAAACGGCGGGAAAAATTGACTCGAGCGAAGTGACAAAGAAATGGAACAGCCGTATAAAAGAATCGACGTTACGGGTCCTGAATTTACTCGAACCATGAAATACGGCGACGTCTCCGGGATGCGAATTCAAAATTTTTGATCTGCACGGGCTAATTGACGCCGCTCCAGGAAACTAAACACGACATACATCACATACTGATGTATCAAAAGAGCTTGGTTCATCCATTTTTTATTATAGCATTAATTACTCGCACCAAAATGTTTAGACCCAGACTTAAAAATGAGCATTACCTCCTCGAACAATAAATGGAACATCGTAAGAACTGACTCGACTAATGAAATACAACAAATACGGAAATATAACTTTTCATTTCGATCCGATTCAAACGAGCAACCTGTCTTAATAACTCTCTTCCCGTCGATGAACCGAGCGGAAAGTGCGATCGCGATGCGCACCAATGAGGAAGCGAAATCTGCAGACGAGGAGAGACTTCCCTCTCGAAACGATCAAACCCCGTCACACTCCCTCAATCTCCGCCGGTACCACACGCGTAGTAAATGAGGCGAGAATCCGCCCCTGGCCGCATCCCCTCCACCCATCTTATTGCCCATAAAGAAGAGGTCAAAGGTAGTCCACCACCTCGACATCCGAACATAACCAACCTTCCATCTCCATCGCTCCCCGACCGCTGAACTACGTTATCTCGAGCAAACCTCCTCGCGCGGACCAATGGGGACGTTACGGCGGCCGGGGATGGACTTGGCTTGGACCTTGCTCGGACGACGAGAAGAGCCTTTGCTTCAGCGATGGAAAGTTACAGGGTGATGGAAGATTACGTTATGATAGACAAGACGGAGACGAAACGGGGAACATTAAAAGGCGCACACGAAATGGTCATGTCGAAACGAATGACTTCTCTCGGGAGATTTGATCCCGAGATTTATCATATTAATATTTTATCGTGCGTTTATTGGCAGCTCGGACACGGAACTATGCAACGGCAAAAAATGATGAAAAAGCGAGAGGACAGATTCCATGCACCGACTCGGCATAGAGGGACAGACACGCTACCTATCAACCCTAAATGTTTGAAAACGATTGAAAAATGAATAATAATAATAAGCAGAAAAAGATCGTTGAAAAAAACTTGCTAGAATCTTGTTTTTTTTATAAAAACAATTGCATAAATACTACATCCGTTAGGTACTGCAATTACATTAATCGCACTGGACTCGGACACTATCTTGTAAATATTATTAATCAAAGAAGGTTTTCACTTCGCAGAACGACATTACACGAGTGAAATGAAACCCATTACTTAAAATTACACTTCGATTTATAATCGCGACCGGTTTCACGTAACGGTAAGTAGACTGATGATGCGAAAATGGGTCGCGGATATAAATTGAAGTGTAATTTTAAATAATGGGTTTCATTTCATTCGTACCAAGCAAATGTGGGAGGTACAGCACACGTTTTGTTTTAAAATCAGCAGGTCGGAAACCCATTGGTTTAAAAAATGAAGAATTCATTATATATCGACGCTACGCGCTAGTCACCACCAACTCTCATCCTATTTATTGCCGAAAAATAAATGAAAAATATTACTAATTATAAGAGCAATGAAAAATTACTCAGCCTACTACCTAAAAATAATGGCACTACAAACGTTGACGGAACAACAGTGTAAAAGGTGCTTTTTACCAAAACAATAAATATAACTGAAAACAACTGAGGATCTACTAAACTCATGATTAAGATATAAAAAACTAGCCAAAAAATTTTTTGGAAACCGGTGGATTTACCTTGACCACAATTTTATTCCGAATATGAGGCGAGCTACATAATTCATTTTTGGAATTAAATTGCACACGGAGAAAACAACGGATTACTAAACTAAAGCTGTCACGTGGAAGGGATTGCGGATCGGCAAGTCACCCAACGCACAGTGGTCCAAATCTGAAAAAGCTGGCCAAAAGTCATTTTTTTATATTCCAAATTCTCTGCAAAAAGCTTTGTACAATGAATAACAAATGATCAAATTATCATTTAAAGAAACTCTGGTCAAAATTGTAGTCATAGTTCTTCCTTTATAAGCACGCGAACTTGCATGCACGCATATATTAAAATCCTGAAAGTAAGCGAGTAAATGCCGGAAATTTCTGCATTATTAATTTGAATACCTGTCGTATATAGAGCGAGTTTTCCATTCAGTCTCTTTATATCATGCTAACATCTTCTAGGACACAACGAGCAAAACGTTCGAGCTTCCGAATCCTCTTTGTAACCGAATTATACCGTATGTTGTTTTCTATAGTTTATTTATTTAAACTATTTCAGGAACGGCTTTTCCAGGACTTATATAATGAACAAAATATCGATAACAAAGACGATTACGTCCAACCATTTTGTCAACACGATTCGAACCCGCGAGCATTGGGAGCCAGACAAGCTAACCACCCCTCTACCAAAACCGGAAATAATATTTTTAACGGAAAAAAAAGAGAACCCAGCTTATTATTTTTTGCGGTTAATTTTTTCATTATTACTACTTGCCATTTACTTGCTTTACTCATAGACTCGACTATGAACACGCAAACTCCCATTAATATTTTACGAAACGGGAAAAATTATTTTCGCGGCAGTAAGGAAATGCGAAGGAAAATGAGGCAGATCCCGGTCTTACCGAGAGTGAAGTACCGAGGGATCGGAGGAAATAGCAACCGTTTCATCTCCTTTCCACCTGCCTCCTCTTCGCCAGTTCCATCATACGACGACGTTGCTCCATAAAAAATGGCGCCGTCTGAATGACCGCCTCTTCACTTGACACCATCTAACACCACGCGGCCAAACCCCAACCCCGAATATTCGAAGCATTATAGAAGAAGTTTGGGAGGGGGTTTAATATCACGGCAGGTGGTAGCGGGGTGGAATTGACCCCAACCAGTTCTTCTACCTGAACGGCCAGGTCAACTCCGTCAAGACTTACTTGTTGGAACACTTTTAGTCGATCCAAAGGTGCCGTGCAGGTACGGGACACGCCTCCGGCGATGCCGCCTGCAACCAGATGTCGCCACCACATACCAGAATTCATTTCAGCCGATGTGAAATCATCTGGTACGTTCATATCCTCCCCGATGTCGAGATACTGAAAAGGAAGAGTGGAGCGGGTGAAACGACATGTCATAGTACTTCAACCGTTATTACACCCTCCGTACCATCTTAAACTTTTAACTACTGCAGTGAAATTACGAACACGTAACTGCGGTGCGGTCTTCCAGGCCGCCACTGTTTATTAATTTATTATGATTATTTCAATAGCTAAATCTACAATTTGGTTCTCCGCGTTAAATAATGCCATGGGTTAAGTAATAAAAAAATTATATTCACTTTGTTTGTAAAATATAAACTAGGCGGTAATTTGACGCTATAATTCAGGCAGTCTCTCGCAGACAGCATCTATATAGTTAAAGGTTAAAATGTTTTCGGCAAAAAATTACGAAAATCGATGGAACGTTTTGGAAGATTTTTTAGACCACTCATGGCTGAATAAAGCGGAATATATTCTTGAATTTGCCTAATTTATATGCCGCCAGAAATAACGATTGTCCTAAAAAATTTCTACAATCATCATATTCTAAATTTTAAAAAACCAATCTTGAACTAAGACACATTCACATATACTATTGACTATTGAAACTTAATGGGCCGGCTAAGTCTGTGTGGTGTGCCATGCTTTTTAGATATTCATATTCCTACCATCAAATGTAAATTGTAGGGCCGACTGTAAAACGCTTGGTAATATTATTTACGTTACGATACTCTCTTATTTAAACTTATTACAATGCCAACCGGCATAATATTTATAGTGTTCACAATACATTTGGGAAAAATAGCGTCAAGATGGATCTTATGGCCATATGTCATCCTGAATTTTTCCAGCCCTGATCATTAACCTGACTTCATTCTGTTTGCTAACCATGAAACGGGATAGCTACGTTAAATTAACTAACTTAGAATAATAAAGAACTGATTTTATCACGCTTTCCGAACAGTTGGTCCCAATTATAGAACCCAATGATTGAACATTGCACTTAGAACACCCATTTATTTATATCATATTTCTATTTATTTATTCGTGATTATCAACAGAAAGAAACTTACTTGTCCATCTGGAGGTTTTCGTCTGCAGTACGTAGCCAGAGTAGTTAACTGGCGCGCAAAATTCAATAAAATTCGCATCCTGAAAACACGAAACTCACGTAGACATTCAACTCGGCGTTGCTAAGGAATTTTAATGTACACGGTCGTCAAGGCGTGCAACAATGCACTTCCACCAATATAGCCGACGAAGTACATATGTATACCTATATCACCCCCCTTTATATTGCTAAAATATCTTGTCGCGAAAAGATTCTTTGTGGAACAGAGAATCCTTAAATGATATTTTGAGTCAAGGGAAAATAACGTTTTACTTTCGGTCGCCAACCATCCAAGTTCAGAGATTCTCAGAGCTTCCTTTCGGTCCTCTTTTTCACAAACGGTTTTCCTCATACCCACTTCACCTTTGGTCGGTTGGAATACAAATTAAGTGCAACCGCTTTATTTATAATTGAATTTTATAAAATTTTTATTGCCTTTTGACCAGGACCGGCGTGATAACTTTGAGGGTCCATATACAAATCCAATCTCTGCAAGAAATTTATTCCAAACGCGGACGTCACGTGACGCGAGCTATTGAGGCGGCGATGTCAGGTTATATTTGATTTACCGTATATACTGGTGTATAGCACGCTTTCGTATATAACGCGCCCCCTTCTTTTTACCAAAAATTCCTGACTTTTTCGTATACTCTGTGTATAGCACGTGCCTTAGATTTTTGAGGAGTACAAGAGCGAAATTTTATAATTTTAATGTCGGGTTATGTATTACACTATAATACCGCAAATAAATACGTTACACCGTTAGGTTACCGCCAGTTAGAACCTTTAAAACGCAGTAACGCTGTAAATTAATAAGTTCAAAACAAATTTACTGTGAATATGATGTGCATCTAAGTTCTCGTATCTTAAGTCGAGTTGATTGCGAGGTTAGCAAAGATATGGTCATCGGTAGATTAAGAAGAAGAAATTAGCCCTTAGCTAGAAGTTAAAGGTTAATAAGTTCCATATTACGTCCTAGACAGACATGTCGAATACATCATACAGTGACTTGGCCAAATAATGTTGCCACGTAGAAAATCGTAATGTCGCCAATTCCTCAAATCGAAGCGTTACATAAATCAAATTAATTTCTTCTTAATCATTTAAATATCATATATTCATTTGGTAAATAAAATTGTTTCAGTTTGCAAGTGCTAAGGTTTAATATTTTTGTTTTTAAAAGCTGCGTGATAAAATGATCATCTTTTTACTTTTCACTTGTTATTCCAAAGAAAATATTTCGAATTTATATTTTCAAATTAATGAAAGCCTGCACGTCAAAAAGTCGATTTTCTCGTGTTATCTTATAGAAAATTAACACTCTTTATCCTCCCCCCAAAGGAATAAAATTCTGGCAACCAGAGACCCTTTAGTAAGCTTGCACTGTTATAGTTCTCTTGGTTTCATGATCTTGGAGCGATGGCGGTGACACACACACTCTTCTTTATTATTAGTAGTACGATGTGAAGTGTGGAATATATATTTATTGAAATTCCACATAATTACCCATTTCAGCTGCGGAGATAGTAAACACGTAAACAATTGGTATAATGTTTCGGATAATCCCTGACCATACGTTTGAATATTCCTTTGTTTTTCGAAAACGTTTTCTGTAATACCCATAAAATACTTTTAACGATAGTCGCTCAATAATTTCCCAGATTAATGATGGACGGACATGAACTGACCATATAGCGTTCTTTATGGCTTTTATTAAAGAACGCAAAAAAATAAAAAGATAATATTTTAGTATATTATTTTTAATAAATATAATAAGAAAATAAAAATGTACTAGAATATACACTGTAGTACATAATAAGTTATATCTTTGATCGTCTGGATTTAAGCGATGCCCATTTACTAATCACAATATGGAAATCACATTTCTTCAATTCTTCACTTTCAATAGAAATTACTGCTAGCGAATTTAATTTGTCATGGCACATGGATGATCTTAAGTAATTCTTAATCAGTTTTAATTTGCTGAACGACCGTTCAGCAGTGCTTACAGTGACTGGGATAGTTTAATATAGGCGGAGAGCAATCATTACATTCGGAAAAACCTCACTGCATCTATTTTTTCTGAGGTAGTTTAATAACTGTAAAGAATTTAATTCACCGACGTTGCTTTTCTGCAAAATAAGCTTCAGAAGAAGTATTTCTTTCTCTAATTCACTTAAAACATCGCCCTTATAATCGTCTATTATTGCTTGAAAAGCCAGTTTCAATTCACTGTCTTCAAGTTGTAACAGCTTGTTTAAACATAAAAAACCTCTTACTCACTGTTCCAACTAGAGCAAATCGGTCTGATATCTGATTGTGTATTATATCAAGCAATGGGTTTAAAAATGTTACTTTGAAGTAGTAGATTCAGAATCAGAAGGAAGTTCATCGTGGCTTATTTCCTCAAAAAAATTTCTGCCGATGAATCCTGACTTGAGGGAATTTAGAGCTGACACTAAACTCCTCTGCAATTTGTTTCGCTCGCATCAAGGAATCTTCCAAAGAGTTATAACGAAACTTCTCCGGTTTTTCTTTTACTGCATCCACGACTTGAATGGTAACATCTAAAGCCATGCTTTCAGATTGTAGACATCTGTTTATTCTATGTATTAATGACAAAATTTCGTAACACACCACTAGTGATGCGATGAAAGGCATCTGTTGTATGCAGTGTAAAAGGGAACTTGCTTCCGATACTGCAACCGAATCCTCACCTGTTTCTATGAATTTATCTAAAGCATCGAAAACGGAGGGTGTCTGTGAAAGTAGTTTCAGAGTAATTTTAACCAAGTATCTCAAGATATTCCACCTTTTAGTGGAAGCACCGAATAGTAAATATAGCCTATTAATTGTGCCAAATATCTTTTTGCATTGTAAAATCGAATTGGCGGCTTTGGATAACAAAGATTAAAATTATGAGCTGCACAAGGATCGAATAATGCTTTATCATTTAGACTCAATATTCGCGACTGAACACCCTTGTGTTTTCCTTCCATATTTGCTCCGTTGTCGTACGGCTGTCCTCTGCAGTCTTTTATATGTAACCCATGTTTCTCTAAAATAGATACTAATAAATTAGCAAGAGCTTCTCCACTAGTGCCATTCACATCAACAAAGCGCAACAATATTTCTTTGACAATATACATTTGTTTTTTACAATCATGATGGACACATCTTACTAAAGTTTGCTCTTCATGAGCTATATCTGGAGTACAATCCATTTGTACGCTGTAATATTTGGTGGTTTTAACCTTTTCAATTAATTTCTCTGTGACCGCGCCAGCAACAATGTTGATGAAATGTCATGGATGTCAGTCATGGATATTGAGGTACTCGTGCTTTCATTATTGCTAGTATTCTCAAATGAGTCGCATGTCACTTCGCTGGCTGTTTTTTCCATTTCCAAAATCGGAGCAGTATTTTCACATTTAAGTTCATTTTTTCACGTTCTCCGTCTTCGATTAAATATTTGTGAGCACTTTTAGGTTCTTCCGTCACTCCGTTTCTATTATTTCGACTTCGCCAAATGTACTCGAAACTTCCGATTTCAGCCAAGAAGAAAGACCTACTTTGCGCCTTTTCACTGCGTCGCTTTACGAAACTGCGAAAAAATTTTATACCCACAAAAAACAGAAATAAACTCAAACCATAGCCTTCTAATATTGGATATAGCCACAAAGCTCCAACAATTAAAAAAAAAGAAAGAGGAGCGTTACTAAGACTTAACTAAGCGTCAATTGTTAACAATAGTCGTCGGTAGGTGGCATGGTGGTGCCTGCTAAAAATATAATATATCTCTTAAACAATGCATTAAATGGGGAAATGTTTCAAACAAAGGTTGTCAAACATTAAATTTCCTACATTTTTTAAAATAGTTTTTTACATTTGTCAAATATTAAAGCAAATATCTCAAAATAACGGATAAGTGACAAGAGCAAACACCCACATCCGGTTTACCGATTTTTACCAGAAACTAATCGATTATTCTGACATTTATAAAAAATGTTACATTTAGAATTTCGTATTGATCTGATTAATAGTTTTTGAGTTAGAGCACCCAAAAAAAGCTATCATATACACATACACGCAGACATCGAGCAAATTGTCAAAACGTGTTCAGGGGACCTCGAATCGTGTATTTCCGTTTAAATCTCGAAGTCGATTTTTTTTCATGAAAACAATACTTTCCCCTATAATGTTATAATGTAAATGGAGAAAGTAAAAATATGATGATAAATTTATCCAACTGAGAAAGTAATCTTGCATAATATATCTATTCTAAGAAAACTAAAATAAATAATCGTATTCCAATCGAAAGTAATTGAAACAAGTAAGAAGAGTTAAGAAAACATGGCAAATGTGGAAATAAGAAAAGAGGGAAGGGGAGGAGAGAAGAAGAGAGATAAAATGGTGGAGACGAAGATGGTCTATTGAAAGAGGGATAAGAAGGGAGTAAGAGAAGTGACAGAAAAAAGGAGAGAGAATAGAGAGAGGGCGAACAAGAGAGGGAGGAGAAAGATGGCGGGAGACGGGTGGAAGGAGAGGGAGATAGGGGAGAGAGGGGAAGGGAGAGAGTGTGGAGGGAGGAAGGTGTAAATGAGACTGAAGAGGAATTGAGAATAATTGGGAGAATAAAAAATGAAAGTGCATGAGGATTTATAAAGGAGAATTAAATGAAAATATACAGATAAATACGTCAAAATTGATTCTCGTTCATTTTTGAAGTTGCATAATACGAGCAAAATAAAACATATTTCGATCAAAGGCAGGGAGCGACGTTTATAGAAACTAGAAGATCCCTTTGCAGCTCCGCTTGCAACTGTGCGTATACCTAAAAATCTTATGTGGCCACTACATGACTTTCTCCATATCTTTAATATTTCTAAAAATTCCAAATAGGTTACATAATAATAAATATTTTAAGAAACTGCGAAAGAATTTTATGCTTTACAAAAAAACGGAAATAAACTCAAACCATAGCCTTCTAATATTGGATATAGCCACATACATATCACATACACAAACACAAAGACATCATCGATAAAATGCTCGAAACGTGTTCATGGTCACCTCAAAACGTGTATTTCCGTTGAAATATTGAAGTCGATTTTTTTCATGAAAGCAATATTTTCCCCTATACTACGTATGGATAAAGTGAAAATGTGTACCACCTGGTAATACATGGTACGAAATATTCACCGTTGTGTAAATATTACATTGTAATGAATAATTTTGCTAAATATATGCAGTTTTCGCCTGCATGTAAACAAAACAAAAAGACCATCGAATATAAACGGCTGCTTACAAAACTTCGCTACGGTTATCGCCTCATTTATCAGTTCCAATGGTGGCACACGAAAAAAAAGTTTCGTTACGTTATTCGTTATAGTAAAAAAAATTATTTCGTTTTGTTACGCTAAAATCTAAAATTAGTTTTACGCTTACCGTTATATCGGAATATTTTTATAGAAAATAATGAACTTTAACCGATCTTTTTCTATATGTTTTTCTGTATATTTGTTATGTATCTAATATGATAAAATCCCAAGTCTCTCTCTAAGTCTGTAAATAACGCTCTCTAAACGCTAATAATAACTCAATAAAGGTTGCAGATGGGAGGTTGAAAATTTCAATAGATGTTCAGTTCGTACGTATAAATGGAATTACAAAAAATAATATCCAATAAAATACCGGGTTCGATTCCAGAGGACGATTTCCATTTCCAATTAGGTAACACGTGAAAATGGGTTTTTTCGAGCTGCAGGCTTTCATTCATTTGCTAATACTTATTCGAGAAATTGATCTATAAGTTTTAAACTTGAATTTTTTTAAAGGAAATGATCAAGAGTTCTTATTTTCAAAGCCCTTTCTCGCCTGTAATTCGAAATCGCTTGAATTTAACGTTTGAATAACGTATTTTAGTCAAATCGTAGGTTTTAAAATAAGTTGCCTTAGTAATCAATCCCATTGTCTAGCTCCAGATTTTCTTATTGCCAACCCGCATATACGGGACTCCCAAGGCTTCCGGGACGCGACCAGGTACTATTCGGTAGTTGACAGCACGCCTTGCTGCGGGCGGGTCAATCCCGGGTAGCCGCCATTGCACGGCCGGTCCCACTCCTTCTGCGGGGGGTGACTAACTAAGTACCACCTTCTTACCCGCTCGATCGTTTCTACCTTCTAGGTGATAGTACTAACATCCCCCCCCCCCCCCCCCAGAATGATCCGATCACCGCCCACCAAAAGGGACGCAGCTCTAAGGAGCGAAGAAGGCACCTCCACCCAAAGTACGGATAGAATACCCATACCATCGAGCATCAGAGCAGTACTCTTTCAAAGAGAAGACAACACGAGCGTCCAGACCCAAGAACAGAATGACGCGGTGACAGAAAAAATCACTGAAGACAGCCAAAATGAATTTGCACTTGACCCCAACAGCGATTCTATTGACAATGACGTAGCCATCTTCACAACCGTTGAGAGGTCCAAGAAAAGACGACGATACGAGCCGTTGGTCTTTGAAACCAAAACAACAGAAACGCAGAACAGATATGATCCATTAGTTGACGCACCAGGAGACATTCCACGGGCAAGAGCCAAAGAAAAAAGACCACCGGCCATAGCAATATATGACATCCTGAATTACGCAGCATTCGTTAAGTCAATCCGGCAGAAAGTCGCCAATAACGATTTTACCATAATCAAGACAAAGGACGGGTCAAGATTGCAACTGACCAACATGGGTGAGTACGACCTAGTAAAAAAATACCTAACAGAGGCTGGCGCCCAGATGCATATATGGGCAGGAAAAGCCAACTCAAATCTCAGGTACTTGATTAAAGGTCTGGATAAGGGGATGGACCTGTGTTTTATTAAGGACGAACTGAATGATACAGGAATTCCGTGCGTGGCGGTACGTGAACTGGCACCTACGAGGAAAGATTCATACGTGGCAACAATACAAAAAAACGAGAGCTTCAGAGTCACTACTGTGGCAGGAGTTAAAAAGCTCTGTAGCCACAGGGTGACTCTGGAGCCCTACAAATACCAAAGGCCACAGATGTGTTTTAGGTGCATTAGGTATGAACACGGGTTCCGGAACTGCACGGCATCACCAAGATGCTACAAATGCGCCGGGGCCCAAGAAGGCAAAGACTGCTTAAATGATAAAAAACACGACTAAGGCTAAATGCTGTAACAGCGGAGTGAAACATGTTTCTTTTACTCGTAGGTGCCCGGTATATATTAAGCACGAGGAGATACTAAAAGCGAGAGATAAAAAGGATGAAAATACGCACAAACCAATCCAGGTTCCACCCCCACCACCATCAGTCTGGACTCTTCTTGATAAAAATGAGAAGGTGCTCGATGCAAATGAATATCCGCCGCTAAAAAACAACGAACCCAAGGAACAGCCCAAAGGGAAAGAAAATGTTTAAACCAATGACTCGGTCATAAAAACTTTAGTAGCGACTATGGCCCAGTTTACAGCGACAATTCAACAACAAATGACGGCCATGATGATGCTCATACAGACCCGAGTTGCCGCCATAACTGCGCAAAATGGCAATGGACGCTAGGGTCACACAAGTGATTGCGATCATCATGGCCCATTGGAACGCAAATGGGGCCGTAAGAAATAAGACACCGGAACTCATTGAGTTACTAGTAAAACACCGAGTCAATATTATTTTAATAAAAGAGACGCACCTTCAACCAAATGAGGTTTGGGCTGTTCCTGGCTTCAAGGTTCTTAGGAGGGACCGGAAAAGCAGGACTCGAGGGGGTGGAGTGGCGATCCTAGTCCGTGAAGGAATTGCATGTGCAGAAATTGACGACAGAAGCTCTGACACAATAGAAGCGGTGGGAGTCAGAGCGGATAAAAATGTGGGAACAATCACTTTTATCAGTATATATATCCCACCTGGAAAAGAATTGCGCATGCAAGACCTAAACGACTTCCTTAGCACGGACGACGGAGTAATAATCGCTGGCGATTTTAATGCGACGCATTGGGCGTGGAACTGCCGTAAAGATAGCAGGCGTGGAATTCTTTTAAAGACATGGGCACGAAATAACCAATTTAGGGTACTGGATCTGGTAGCAATGACACGACAAGGACCAAGAAACACTTGATTTTGCACTGGTCAAGAATATTGAGCGACGGACAGTGTCAAAAATGATCCAAGAACTGACGAGTGACCATTACCCGGTAGTCCTGAGAATCGGGACACAGATAACATTTTATCAGCAAGACAACCACCGCATGTGCTATGGACTTGCGGACTGGGCTAATTTTAGAAAGATAATTACGGAGACACTACCAAGCGATGTGCCCACGATATCCACGAGGGAGGGAATAGACGACGCGGCAGAATTGTTGGGGAACGCCATCAATGACGCAGCGGAAAAAGAAATTCCGCGCCGGGCTAGATAAGCAAAAGAAAACCTGGAGATCCCTGATGAAATAAAAATCCTCATCCAGAAAAGGAACTGGGTGAGGAGGCAGTATTATCGCCTTGGCACCGCCGAGCAAGAGAGGGATCTCCGGGACATCAGGGACCAATTGAGGCGCCTGCGAAGATATCAATGGTCGATTCGATTGGCAGCCCACGACACAAGAAATAATACGATATGGAATTATACGCGTTTCCTAACGAATTCTGCCACAAGTGACCCCCCGGTGGATAGCCCAGGAGGCCAACTTACCACGTCTGCTGACAAAGCAGAATATCTGGCGGCTTTTTAGAGCAGATCCTCACGCCCAATGATGCGACGGCACACACGGCGTACATCGAATTAGATGAAATTGAGTCCATGCTAAGGGAGCAAAAAAAAGAGGACCACGACTTTAGACCGATATCCCTCCTTCCCTGCCTTGGGAAGGTGTCCGAAAAAATGATGTATCCATACATATTGAAACACGCGGAAGAGCACGGTGTAATGCCCCAAAGCCAATTCGGCTTCAAGGCAGGACACTCCACAACGCACCAGCTGCAAAGGGATATCGATTTGATTATGGACGCCCTCAACTGGAACAATGTATCGTTTGGAGTAGCATCTGATATAAGCAAGGCATTCGACAAAGTATGGCATTTAGACTTACTGCATAAATTACTAGTAGCAAATTTCCCATACTGGCAGGTGAAGCTGGTTAAATCTTATATTGATGACAGGCCATTCACGGTGAAATGGAATAGTGCCACAAGCTCAACAAAGAAGACTGCAGCTGGTGTCCCACAAGAAAGTGTCCTAGGGCCATTACTGTTTTCAATATATACAGGAGACACTCCAACAAATGAGGGTTATTGGAACTCCACCTTTGCTCTATACGCCGACGGCTGCGCTATAATGACGCGATGCTTCCAGCCGGAAATGGCTGTACGATATGCCATGAGGCAAACAGAAAAACACATTGAATATTATAAAAAATGGAAAAACGAGATAAACCCCCGGCAAACACAAGCGATCCTCTTAAAAAAAAAAAGGATGCCGACATGCCGAGGAATCTCACAATTGAGGGTGCCGAAATTCCATGGGCAAAACATATTAAGTATCTGGGTGTAACCATGAACGAGAAACTTCAGTTTGACGAACATGTTAAAAGAGTTAACCTAGCAGCAGCCGGGAAGAGAGCCAGACTCTTCCCAATTTTTAATTCAATTGATGTGTCCAGGGAATTAAAAACACATCTCTATAACAAAAGTGGAATACTCCTTTAGCCAAAACAACATAGTTGTTTTGGCTAAAGGAGTATTCCACTTTTGTTAGTTTTGGCCAAAGTTATTGAGCTACTATCAAACATCTCCATAAAACAATGATCAGACCAACACTTCTGTACGCTGCGCCAGTTTGGACAGGATTTTTAATGCAGAAGTCCTGGAATGTACTTGAGATTGCGGAGAGAAAAATCTTAAAACGAATAAGCTGGACATGGGTCAGAACATAGGCCTATATGAAATGCTAAAGACAACACCGATTAGGGAAGTTGCCAAATATCTGGCATCTAAATACAAAGCCAAATTAGAAAACAAAACAAATGACGTTCTCCGCGATCTCGTAAAAAAACAAAGTGTCGGTCTGGGACAAATACAAGAGAGCACTGGCATTCACCGGCGAAGAGGATGGTGTCCCTCCTAATAATCGCCGATCATAAAAATAACATGGGTGAAGTGCCTATAGAAATTCATTAATTTTACACTATGATATTGAGTAAAGCCACCTTGGAAGGAAACTCAGAAAATACATATACCACAGGAGGGTATGAACCACACTTAAGTAGTTCGTGCTTGCAAGCATTTCAGATCACTTGGTTTATTTTAGATTAAGAAATCTCATGCCTTAAAAGATTGTTTTGTGAAAACACGCCAGCCGTATTCAGTGTACCACAAAAATATCCCAAATATCAGACCTCACATGAATTAAGGATAATGAAGTATAATGGAGCAGAGTGAAAGAGGAGGGAATGAGAAAGGTGAGGAGAGAGAGAGAGAGAAAGAGGGAGGGGAGATGATGGGGAGAGTAGAGGGGGAGATGAGCTTGCAATTACGCAGTTGATGGAGCTTGGCATGTTTAAATGGCTAAATTGCCCTTATATGATCTGTAAGGTATATATTAAAAATTTTATTCAACAGAACAACATTTGCTACAATAGAGTCGGACATCACATACCTATGATAAATAATTTTCTAGATAACCATTGTTAATATATAATAATCGTTTAAAATACATATAGCAATCGGAAATTCTATTCCCTTGCCCTTATATGATCTGTAAGGTATGGATACAAAATATATCCATACGGAAGAAAGAATTTGCTAATAATTATTGCAAAAACTCGTATCTACAACAAATAGTTCCCGAGATAAAAATTATTAAACTTTAATGTAAAAATGGGGTAAAAAATCCCTAACAATTAACAATTTTGAAATTTTCTATTTGTCTTGTCGGTAGTGAGCAAAACCTTATTATCATGGCAAGTTTCCAGCTCATCCGAAAGTGCCTCAACATTAGTATCCTCCTATATATATATATCATTATATATAGACGTTCCTTACAGAGGAGGAGGATATAACATATACCATTATATATAGACGTGCTTACAGAGGAGGAGGATATATCATATAACATACTAGTAGAAGATGCTTTCATATTGCAAGACAAATTGGAAGGTGAGACACCATGACTGTTGTACGGCAGGGGGACACTTTTCCAAAGTAAAATTTTTCTTTATATTTTAATAATACTAGAATGAATCACAATTCTCTTTGCGAATTATGCAATGCAAGACACATTGGATGGTGTATGGCATGGGGTAACTCTCAACCCAACAAGTCTATCCCTCTGCTGTACATCAGTCATGGTGTCTTGCCTTCCAATTTGTCTTGCACTGAATTTTTTTTTATTCTAGTTAGTGTTTGCAGAAAAGTTTTATGATGCAGTTAGATTCTCTCATTACATTTTTTGAACACAATAAAAAGTTTTCTGCAAGCACTAACCAGAAGTAAAATCCTTTATGGTGGTTAAAAGGGCTCTCGCTGATCACAAATTTTGGAGCTAATTAAGACATACGCAAATATTTTATACTCCTTAGTGCATTTGAAAAGTTTATTTTTTAATTATTTTTATTTTTTTGTTGTTTTTAGTTTTACAAATACCTTAATGACAACTTTAAAGTGTAGAAGGCCACTGACTTACGAATATCCAATTTACAAACGTTTGTACTTATGAACGAAGCTCCATAAGGTATTTATATTTTAATCAATCGAGCATCTTGCATGTACAAACAAGTTGTTGCTCTTATTAACTTCTTGCAGCAGTGGAGCGAAGCATCTACCCTCCACAAAATATTTTGCGACAATGTGGCCTGTTACACTCTAACTCAGTTACTTGTTTGTTCGGCGATTGGGACGATAACCGAAGACAAAGCTATAATTTACAACAGTATTGTTTTCAATGAATATTCATTGCAAATATACAATATTTCAGCTTAATTGTGGGTTAAATCAGCTTTTGTGGACTGCCTTGGGGACCTAACCACCTTATAAAATTTTGTCTATGGTTCCAAGTTCCTAACAAAAGACTTACAAATAAACCATTTGAGCGCAACCCATTCATAACTCAGGTACCTCCTGTACATATTGTACACACAATTCACATTCTGGATTTTTTTATTATAAATTCCGTCATTTATGTACATTAGTTGACAAATTATATGGTGGAAGATGAATCAATATCACTTATAAATGGCAGTTGAGGTGTTGAAACAGATAAACCAATTTTTTTAATAGGAAAAGTTTAAATAAATAATAATAAAATACAATAGAAAATAAAGAGAAGAAATATATGTACTATTAAAAAAAGAAAATAGGCAATTATAAGTACATAATGAAATACATAAAAGATGGTCACTGACAAGAAAAGACACCTACCAGCATACCGCTCACTCCTTCCCTTTCCTTTGCCCCTGATGAGTCGAGAGATAGCACACAGGCCAAAGAATCCAGGCTGGCTGCCAGACCCTTTTGGGATGTTGAAACAAACCGATTTCTGTTAAGTGATAGGAAAAGTTTATAAAATAATAAAAGGAAATGTAAAGAGCCTAGATGAAGAACTATTTCTACTATTGAGTATAAAACTATAAACGACTTTCTTCCAAAAGGCAAGCCCAAGTTTCCCATTGAAGAGCACAATATTTTTGCAATGTTGAATTATGTATCTACTTCATTTACAAGAAAATTATTCAATCGTATAAAAATTATTTTACCAATCATAATATATTAATGACTCTTACTTGTTCTGTGCTTGTTTTTTCTTTGAAAATATGTATTAGCACAGTGAAATTAATTAGGGTTGGTTTGGTATGCAGCGATATTTAAGCATGCATGAAGGTGTACCATAGAACAAAAATGGTTGAGAAGCACTGATTTATGAAATTAAAATGTTATTTTTTCAGTACATGGATGCAATATACTTTTAATATAGGTGTAAGAAACATTATATGTATATAAAAATACTCATAACTTGCTCATTGAATTTTACACATCAGTCATTTGAAAGATGGTATGTGGCACACACAGTGGTATATAAAGTCTCATGTGGCTCTTTTATAGCCATAGTCATCTTTACATAAAGTTTTAATAGAAATGCTTAGATATGGACAAACTAATTTGAGTGTTAAGTTGATGTGTTCATTATTTTTCAATATAAATCAATATTTGATTCAAAATTTCAGCAATGTTATTTATCATAAATTATAAAAACTTGGAAAAGGGGTGGTTAGCATGTCTGAATCCTGCTGAGGGAATAGTCATGATTGCAGTTAAAAGTCATAGAATTTACATAAAAGTTTCCATTGACCAATAATCTACCATTCAATACATTAAATTGATGGAATGATATGATCCGTTCTCGTTTCAAAAATTGTTCCAATTCAATACATTGTTTATGCATTTCACACATCATTTCATCTACAGGTGTCACCTAGCAATGACAAGACACAGCACAGATAAACAAAAACTTCAGATGATCCAAAAATAATTTAAATATAGCTGTAGCATAAATTTTAACGGTATTTTAAAATTGCTTATGTATTTGGTTTGTCTGTCCATCCATGTGTTTGGGCAATATCTCTTGAATTTTGCAACTTGGAGGAGTCAAATATTCAGGAATGAATGTGGTCTACACATTGTACAAATTTGGCATATCTAGGATCAGCCACAAAGGAGTAATCAATGTCTATTTCCAATCCCTAAGTTTCATTTCTACTCCCCATAAGAAAAGCATGAAAAATAGTTTTTGAATTACCGTATTTAGCAGCATATAAGACGCACTGGCATATAAGACGCATCCCCATTTCAGCAGGGCATATTCAGGAAAAAAAAGTTTTTACAGTCCGCACGAAAGCACGGCACTGTAAAAACTGCAGTAGACGATTTTGGGATCAGAAGGGTCTATTTTTAAATGGGGAGACATTTTCTTACATTACCGAAATATTACACTTTATTGGCAAAGTTCTTACAAATGTGTTATAATGCTCCTTAGCATAGTCTATCACTTTTAGTTTGTAGTGAATAGTGTAGCTTAATCTCTTACCTCCTCTTTTCATATTCTTAGGGGTAAAATTTTGTAAACAACCAGCACCACCAAGCAAGAAGAACCCACGCTGTTTTGTTACGATCATGAACTCGTACCGGTCAAGGTCGTTCGATATATTGCTCTTACCTCCTTCAATATCGCAGAAGCAAACAAAACGATATATATCGACCCTAGTACAAGTCATAAAAATAAAACTGGTAATAATAATAACAACAACAACATCGTTTAAGTAAATAATAATATTTTGGAGTAGGGCTAGGTAGTACTGACCATCTGGGGTAAAATTAGCCTACAGCAGTGAGCGTGAGGGATAACTTTAGGCTGCAGAAGGTCTCGCCTTCGCATACAAGACCCGGGGGTGATTTTTGAGCCATTATTTTGGAAAAAAAGGTGCGTCTTATATGCCGTCAAATACGGTACTTGGCATATATTTAACATGAATAAATATCTATAATTGTCTATCAGCTGGGAGTTCATCTGTGTGCATTGCCTCTGCCCTTACACTCAACATACCCCTTTTCCATTATTTCTTTTAAGAAACTGGTTCTTAATTTACACATTTTTATTTATGCATCACTTTTCGTGAATACATTTGCTGCATAAATCAAGGCAGGTATGAGGGCAGCCAGAGACAGACATGCGGGTAGCAGTGGGTATGACACACATTAAGAAAATGATATATAGATGCCAATTTTTCTTTCTAATGAAGCAAATTAAAATACAATAAAACTGCCCCAACATGAAAGTTATGCTCTAGAATGGGTCCACAAACTTTCCAATATGGCGAGCACCAAGTTACACACAGTGAGCACCACTATACTTTTATAAAATTGGAATGATCATAAATAAAATCAAACCAACGTCACAGTGATTAGCAATGTCCTTTTGTATGCTTAGAAAGTAAACAAGCTAACAAATTAAATTATAAGTGTTAGGAAAGGATATTTTTAGCACATTAAAAATGCACAGTAAGATTGCCAAAGAGCACTGCGGTGCTTGTGAGCACCAGGTTGTGGATCTCTGCTCTAGGACTCCACATTAGGAGTATAATCACAATCCAAAAAATATACTCTAAAAATAACTTTTGGTAAGTAAAATAATAGTTTTATTGTAAAAAAACTCCTCTTGGTAAGACTGTGGTAATATTCCATAATAGAAATAAAAACAATTATTGTAATTTCCACTAAATACAAATTTTATCAACCGGTTTTGTCTGTTACAGCATCAACAGGTGACGAAAGCTTTGCCGAGGGTTGTACAGGTTTCACTCTCTTTATGCACGTTCACTTTATGCAAATTCGCTGTTATACAACAAACTTATTGCTACCAGATTTTATTTTTGTGTGTCTTTGTTTCGCTCTTATGCGGTTATGCAAACAGTGTAATAAAAATGCATGAAAGTTCTCCACTGCACCACAAGGCGACCATTCAGTCTCTCATTGTCTCTTATGCTGTGTGTATTAGTACTACAGTAAAAGAGATGAGAGTGGAAAGGATATTGTAGAGTGGAGATGAGAAAGATTTTGTGTGGTACTGTTTGAGCGCACTTGAGAAGTTTTGTCTCCTTGCCCGCAGAACTTAGGTTAGGCCAAGACAACCCTCCATCACTTTAAACCGCCACTATTATATCACCCACAACAGTCACCACTTGTGCTCGTCTGCTTCCTTTTATTGGCGAGTATAATTTACAGTGTTAATTGTTTTAAGTTTGTTTCTTAGTGCATAAGAAGTCGTTATGGAGCGAAAGAAGAGCGTCTTGGAGGAGAGTTAGGATTGCTGGCAGAACGTATCCCTAACTTTTACATGTAAATATGGATTCTGTTTATGCGAATTTGCTTTATGCATCACTTTCCTAGAATGCAACCCATGCATAAAGAGAGGAAAACCTGTATATACATACAGAAAAGGATGGATTATTAGTTCCTTGCAAGCGTATATATGATACATAAATTAATGCTGAACAGCACTATGAAGTTTAAGCAGTAAAATAGTTACATTTAAGATTAATAAGATAAGTCATCATATAAGTCTACCCACCTCTTTCACTTAATAAATATATTTATCAAATCTTTGGACAAATTTAGGTCCCATAAAGACAAAGTTTTGAAGAAAACATGGAATAGAAGGGTCACATGTGAGCAGTGGCGGCTCGTAGCTAAAATTAGTGGGGGTGCTGCTCCAGAAAATTTTTAGCCTTTGTTTTAAAATTGTGTAAAAGGAAAAAAACATATATAAAAAGAAAATTTAATTTGCGCAAAAAGTTCAATAATTTTCTCCTTGATCTCTGGATGACAATTGAGGAAATTTTTCTCCATTGAAAGTACTGCAAGCGCATTTAGTCTTTCCGAATTCATAGTGCTTCTTAAAAAAGTTTTTATTCTTTTCAATGTTGAAAAGCAGCGCTCTGCCTCTGATGTAGTCATGGGAATTGTCAAGAGGATTTTTATCAGTTTCGTAATTTCACTAAAAACATCACATTCAAGAATATGGTACACGGTTTTTAAGCACAACACATGCTGAGTAAAAAAAACTTCCTTCCACCATCACGCCAGAGCCAGCACTGCGAGAGCAACAGTGCTCTCTCTACCTGGCAGTCCCGCCTTCCTCCCCACCCCCCCCTCCTATGTGCACATGCGCACAACAGTCAAACACCACGTCGCTGGCACTGTGAAGCGCACAGTTCCATACAAAGATTTTTGTATCTTTTTCATAAACTGGGGGATGGCTACTGAAGTACTGACATTAAGCTTAAGGAATATATATTGTACTACAAAAATAAAGAAAGAATTAAAGAAAAAAGGACTCATTATATTAAATGTTATCAATAATATCAAGTGGAAATATGGGGTGCTGCAGTTCCGCAGTGCCTATACACGAGCCACCACTGCATGTGAGCAAGATCCTTCAGTTCCTGCATCAGTGTTGCACTGACATACAAATTTACGAAACAGATGTAAGAATGCAGTATACATTTCAAAAATTTAAGTATACTTAAAAGCAAAAAAATGCATTTAAAAACTGTATAAATTAATATGTACATATTATGAGGAATTGGCCATGTGTTCACAGCACATATTGCCCCTGAATGTCTCAATAATGCATAGCTAATGTGATGACTGTGAAATCCATAGGAAATTGCCAATGTTCATATGACATATATGATGTCACATTATTATCATTCATTGGTATTTATTGCAATTTAACATGTAGCTTAACAATTATTATTTAAGTGGATAAATATTAATATTTTTATACAGGGTGCTAATGTATTCATTTTATACATTGACAAGTAGTAAGTAGTAGTAGAAGTTCATCTGCATAATCAAGGACTGTACCAGTGGCTAAGAGAAACTACTGTAGAAAAAAACAAATAATCAGTACCTAAATAACATGGAAATTTGATTCATACCAGACCAGTTTTGAGTTAAGTGAAATATAGTGAAGATAACTGTTAAAATCTTGTAAAAAACAGAAATTATGGTAATTTATACATAAATTATTGAAAAGGACACTGTCCATTAATAAATAAATAAAATAAATAATTCTTTTGCAATTTGACCATTCAACGTAAAATTGTGTAAAAGTGTATCTGCATTGAGAGAAGCCACATTTGAGGAAGTTTTACAGTATTTGAATATTCTAAGAAGAAATAAAACTAATAGATGATTGCTTTTTATTCTTTCGATCCATAAGGTATTTTCAGTATAACACATTTTCTTATAATCTCTATATCAAACTGAAACAATTCCATGCTTTTTAATGCTCAAAGACCATTTCAATATCAAAATTGATGACTGTGCAATTTGAGATTGTACTCAAAAAAGAAAACCTGGATAAAGTGAAAAGATGTCAAGTGAAACTATGCAATTCAAGGATGGGTAAAAATAGAAGGCACTAAAATCCTACAATTCCTCTGGGAGTAGGTTAGCTGGATTTGTATACCGAATCAGCCTGAGAAATTAATCAATAATTATCTAGACTTCAGTGTTAACCTGATGATGGTGTGAAGTATATTGGATACATATGTTCATGATCAACTTCTATCAAAGATTTAATTCATCAAAATGGGAGGTTTAGACACAAATACTTAAAAGAAATATAGAAATTTATTGTTAATTAGTCTTAAAAAAGACATGTATAAAATTACAAAAACAGGATCAACTATTAATGCAATTCACAACTTTTAGTAAGATGTGAGTTATTTTGCAAATTAACATGAAATACTGGACACTTTTTTCAATATATAAAATAATTAAAGGCCATATGAAACCCATGAATGATCAATTACATGGATCACAAATGTTTTTTGGCAAAGATTACAAGATTACTTTCACAGCTTATGCCTGTCTGCATAGGATCTTTGGATCATATCTTTCCATCAATTTAAAGATTACAATAATGAAAATAAATTAATTGTATAAGATTATGTTAAATATCTGGAAATCAACATAGAATGATTAATTTTGTGAAATTAAAAAGGCCTTATCAATGATATTTATATAGTCTGTGACATTTGCTACTACTGAAATATCTATGCTTTCATTCTTATAATTATTTCAATTAAGAATCTCATGAAATCTGTACATAATTGCATAATAAAGTAAAATGAAGTGAATGGAAATGATGACCTTGGTCACTGCGAATTCCACTTTCCGGTTGTCAGCTATCGATAATGTGTAATGTAGCGTTGTGGAAATATATGCTCCAGTAATTATGACCAAATTGTGCATAAACTTCACATATTTGACCAGTAGTTATCAAAATCCAAAAGAACCATGACAAATAATGCTGATACGGCAGTACCTTTGGTATCCTTACATATTTAAGGATTGCTAAGTTCCGAATAAAAAATGAAAAAGCATAAAATAATTTTATGTAAAAGATATACGAAGCAAAGCTCCGGATTATATGATTTTAATAAACTAATTCAAGTTGCACAGCACTACTTCATAAGAGAACGAGATTTCAAAACAAGTTATTTTCAAATGCATTGCCTTCGTACAAACGATAATGCACACATTTTGACTTGATCGACGGTGGCGTGCAAAATCAAAACAAGCGAGGAACAAATAGAAATGCAACCCGCATAAGGCGCCCTTTTAAAATTTTCAAAAAACAATTTTGAGGCTTTCTCTCCAGCATGTGATTTTGTGAAACTTTTACTAAACCACTCTATGCATCATCTTGAGCACACGAACCACTTTAACCCTAGAATGGTACGTGAGTCACTCTGACTTACACATTTCCAAAATATGTGACTAACGCTGTTGGTGTTCAAACATGCTCCCACATCTCTTAGCAGTGCTTCCTCTAGTTAGTTGTCTATATGCTGTCAAAGGAGCAACACGTTATTTTTCTCTGGTCACTACTACCGGTTACAATTTATGCAAGAGTTGCACAAGGGGCTGATGTGCCAATGGCAAAAAAGCAGACTTTGTTTAACAAACTAAAATAATGATCTGAAAGCCATGATTTGCAAAGCCTTAGGAGAGGAAAAAAAGGTTCCTGAAATAAATCAAGGGACAGAGCAACAAATATCAATAAAGTACTGTCATTTGTTCCATTATGCCAAGAGAAGGAAAACCTCTACTCTCTGCATAATTTGCAAGTATGCCATTTGTGGCGATCACCAAAAAAATTGTGCCCCAATTGTTAATTTACACATTTATAACATTATCTACATTTTTACATTAATAAAAATCATTTTAAAACAGTTTTTATGATATTTCCTTATTCCAAGTTTAAGTGAGTCAAACTGACACAGCGTTACCAATAAGCACCTAAAAATAGTGTTACCATTCTAGGGTTAAAATAAAAGAGCAATGGATTCATTTGAAATTTTTACTTACACAAAAACCATGCTCAGAAACATATTTCTGCTCCTAAACAATGATATTCGCAACGATCGCCTCCATATGTTATCATAATGTTAGAATAAATGACTAAAAACTATATTAATCTTTATATAAACAGATATTGCATAGAGTCAATCGATTTTATCACAGAAGTGCATGACTTGCATTGGTCTATTTTGGTGGGCTTGATAGGCTACAAGATATGATGAGCCATCCTTACGGATTTGGGGGTGCTTATATTTCCTATACCGAAAAATCATGGTCAATCTCATGATATCACATTTTCTTCATAGTTATTTTATCTTTCAGTAGGTTTATGGCTCACCCAGTATGCTTAAATTAAGCTCCTCACTTCCTCGACTGTGTTTGTTTTACTCAGTCCAAATAATTTTCTCCAGTCTATGCTACACCCACATCTAAAACCAGTCCAATCTGCCCACATATTCTTCTGACATTGTCCATGCCCCAAATCCATATCAAAGTTTTCACTGACATCTTAAAATTTATACAAACAAATTGTTTGAATGAATAAAGATATTATTATTATTTAGTCAGATGCAGATTAATTCCAGATTTTTATGCTTACAGCAGAGCAATCTCAAGTTGTTTGCATAGCTATTGTATTTTTTTGGTGTGTTGTCATTTAAAAATCATTGTACAATAGAGCATGTGTTAATTGTAGTAGATTTTTAAAATGTAAGTATTTTTGTGTATATATAGTTTCAAGACTTTTGAATAATTTTTTGGGATGACATCTGTAGATGATATTATAATAGGTACTATAATAACTTTATTTTGTTGCCATATGCTTTTAGTTTCTTTGGCTAGTGATAAATATTTTTTTTTTCTAAGTTGGGTGTGTTCAGTAGTGAAACATTTATGTATTAGGTATGTTAATTTTACTTATTTTTTATGAGTATGATGTCTGATCTATTGTGTGGCATCATTCAATCAGTAATCATATTTTTGTTCCAATAAATTTTTGTTACTTTTTTGAGGCAAGTTTCTGGTTTATATTTATGCCATGGTACTGTATTGTTATCTATTATTTCTTTCATAAGGTTTGGTGTATTTGTCAACATACATTGTCATGTCTTTGTGTATATTCTGTACCTGCTAGGGTGCTACATCCACTTGTAATGTGTTCTATTGTTTCATTTTCAGTTTTGCATCTTCTTCATTTATCATTGCTCATTGTTGGATCTTTTATCACACATTTCATGTAATTATTTGTTTTTATGATTTGGTCCTGAATGACTATGTAGAACTCTTCAGTTTCAGCAAACAGGTGCCCATTTATAGTCATTTATTAGATGCTTCTTAGTCTATGTCTGGTTGTGAGAGTTGGTAGGAATGTTTGCCATGGGGTGTTTTGTTTTTCCAGGAGTAATTTTTTCTGGTTTGTGTTTTTATATGGTTGTTTGTGTCATATTCTTCATTTTGTAGTTGTAGCCGATTTATCTATTGAAATGATATCTTTGTGTAGTGGACGATCTTGTCTCGAGTAGAAGTACTGACAGAGATTTTGTATTTGATCGTAGTGTAGGTTTTTTTATGTCAATACATCCTCTGCCTCCTTCTTTTTTTGGGTAAGGAGAATCTTTCAATGGCTGAATGGTCATGGTGAATTTGATACTTATTAAATGTCATTCTGATGAGTGTGTTTAATGAGCCAAGGTCTGTATTTATCCATTTTATTATACTAAGGGAATAAGTGAGGATTGGTACTGCGTAAGTATTGATTGTGTAAATATTATTTAAGTGTTCTATGTTGTGTGTGTTTAGTTTGTCTCTCACTTTCGTTGTCACATTGTATTTTTGTCTTGTCCTTGTGTGGAACTTATGACTTGCTCCATGTCTGTACATGACTAACAGAGTTAATAAATTTATTATTATTACTATTAATGCTACTCTCTTCTGCTCTTTATTTCCACATTTATATTTTATGATTTTCCTTTACTAACAATAAGCATCATCCTGATGTTCATATTTCCATAGTATATGAACAAATACAAGAAGCACATCAAAATGAAAGTGCTGATGATTTAAATGAATCATCTATATAGTAAGTGATCATGAATCTGCTTCTAATTTTGATATTTCTGGTGAGGAGATGGACCAAGTGTCTTGTCAATCACCTTCTGTGAGTGGTTTGAATGATTAACAGGATAATCCTACTTTATCAGATACACAAAATTACGTGTATGAGCTCCACAAACAGGGAAGACCTAATGACATAACATCACTCTTCACCTTCCTGGCCCAAAGCGTGACTCTCATAATGTAACAGAATGGAAAGTTGTAAATCTTTGAAGTCTTCTCATTGATGAGACGATTATTGAAGCAATTGTTAGATACACCCAGAGGCGTATATTCAGGGTGTGCTAAGTGTGCGGTGCACACCCACGGATTCGCAATGTCACAGATATTATATTTTTGCATTTATTCCTGTTAAAGACTCCCCTAATCGTTTTCTGGCTTCGCATGATTCCTAAAATCAAATCCGATATACAATGTTTCATGAAGAGGAGAAGTTTCGGCGCGTAAACATTGTATCACATTCACGTTAATAGCCCGGGTGTGTGGTAATAAATACGGATAGTTTTGAGCCCTTTAAACATAAGTACAGATGGCACAGCGGGTCAAATTCTTAGCCACCTTGTGGATTTAAACCGTCCAGGCGTGGCAGGGTGTGCGCTGAGACAACAGCACCCAGAAGTAGTTAGCGGTTGTGATTGGCTATTGTGTGAAGCAATCCAATTCAACGTTGTTACTTGTCATGAGATGCTGTTTTTGTTTTCTGAGTTTCGTCTGTTTTGCATGCGTGGGGTAAAGTGTGAACCGACGTGTTTATGACACCGATTTAGACAAGTTTTTAACATATATTTATAATTTTTTAGATAAAATTTATAACTTTTTGCCAATATTTACAATGGTAAACAGTGTTGACAATGTACTGAATGCCCCGTTTTCTGCCAGAGCTTTTGCGGATTGTATGAACATAGTCGAAGAAGGTAAGCCTCGTCCTCCTCTTCCAAATTTACTGTGCAAGCACAAAGATGCAAAAACTGAGTACATGAGACATTTCTCTGTTTCACAATACGATTCAGTAGAATGGTTAACTGGATGTGAAGTGCTGTCAAGACTTTTTTGTTGGCCTTGTTTATTATTCTCCAAAGAGAAAGGTGTTTGGAATAAGCACGGGCATTCCGATCTTAATCATTTAGCTGCAGCAATGCAAAAACATGAGCGCTCCTAGCCAGGGGCGTATCCAGGTATCATCGTAAGGGGGGGCATGAGGACTAGGTTTTTGAGCAATTATTTTTTCTGAAGATAGACCTAGGAAGACTTATATGACATAAATAATGTTTGACTGAGTTTTCTTTATTTGAATATCAGGAAAGCGTGTGAATAATAATTCTTACGTGTTTATCAGAGCACAATGATAATAGATAGTATATAATTTTCAAAGATTTGGCAATAAACACATTGAATAAACAAGGGTACAAAATAGCCAACAAAATTGACAAAGGAATGAATAATAGATGTATGTTTATACATTAAGCTTATGCATAAAATAGATTAAATTACAAACTAGAAAAAAGCAATATAAAACTCATCCTGAAATGGGTAACAAAAAAAACAAAGGAATGAATAATAAAAGTCCACATATACATTAAAGCTACACAAAAAAATACAGAACAGAATTACAGAAAAGAACAAAATTACAAAATACAAGCAAAAATTACAAAATAGAATTTTAAAATATTCACAAAAAATATACTTAAAAACTTTACAAAATAATGTTTAACTTTCTACTTTTTTTCTGTAGAATATTAAGTACATCGGAAATATCTAGAGGTAATTTTTTATGAACATACAAAAGAGCTAGTCCATTCATTCTGTCTTGTCCAGTTGTATTTCGTATATATGTTTTCAAATATTTCAACATTGAAAATATTCTTTCTACGGTAGATGTTGTTACTGGCAGCATTGTGAAAATAAGTAACAGTTTATATACATTGGAAAAAATATTTTCATTGCACAAGTTAAGATAGTTTATAGCGTGACTAGGCAAATCTTTGGACTTGTAAGATTTGAATTTATCCCTCCACAGTAGCAGTTCGGAATTTAATGTATGTATGTTAATACTAAATAGCAAATCAGTCTCATAAGTTTTGATTAACAATTCTAATTTTTCTTCATAATTAGCTGGATAAGGTTTATTAGGAAACAAGATGTTGAGTGATTCCAAAATTTCTTTGTGACTGTTAAACTTACAGGTTAGCTGCACAATCATCGAGTCTAAAAATGGGACAAATAAGGTAACTCGATAAAAACTCTCTGGAGTATCAGCATGGAAGTTATGGCGAAATTTTTGGTGTTCTGTTACTCGGGGGACAAAAATAAAGCTGTATTGTAAATTTTATCAAAATTTACATCAACATTATTACGTGTTTCTTTCAATTTTTCAATTACATTTTCAGCCATTTTAACTGCTTCTGCCAAGTCGATTGAAGGTGATTGCAGTATTCAACTCAGCGGCAAAGTATAAGAATATAATGCTTGCATGGAAAATAACGCAATCATAAACACAGGATTCTTTATTGAATGAAGTAATAAGGCTGCATTTACTGTTGTTTGTTTATCTGTCCACTCCTCAGTAATTTGTTCCAAAGAAGAAGCAACAGGTCTGAATAATTCTACAAACACTGCAATTGATTCATGGCTTTCGACCCACCTAGTTGGACATAACTACTTTAATCTTTGCCTTTTTGTATCAGGGAGCAATTTACCAACCCACACCTGAAGAAGACTGTTTCATTTGGGTGTATTGAAGAAAGAATAACATGATTTAAATATTCCAATGCAATTTCTTATATCTTTTTCAGAGCAAGAGTGGCTTATGGCTAGATTCAGACAATGGGAAGCACAATGTACGTAAAGTGCAGATGGATATTTTTCGAGGACTCTCGTTTTCAAACCTTTTACGTCACCACGCATTGCACCAGCACCGTCGTACCCTTGCCCTCTTAGGTATTTCAAGTTTATACCCATTTCCTTTAGTGAATCCAGCATCCTATTGGCTAACTTTTCCCCAATAGTCGATACAACAGGGATGAATTGGAGAAAATGTTCAACAAGTTTTTTTACCTAATCTACCTCTTCCACAAAACGAACACATAATGAAAATTGTTCAACTTTACCTATGTCTGCTGTTTCATCCGCTAATACTGAAAAACATTTGCTTTCATTTACCTTTTCTACAATCTTTTTCAAAATTATTTGGTTGCAGCATTCAATTATTTCATTTTGAATTAGTGGTGATATATACAAAGAATTCCTTGGACTCATTTCTAAATGATTTTTTAAAATATCATCACCAGAATCAATTCTAAATTTCAACAATTGTCGGAAATTCCCTTCGTTAGCTTCGCTTTCAAAAGAATCTGTCACATTAATCCGTCCTGAATCGCGGTGACCTCTGAGTGCCAATCCATTTCGTCCACAAAATATGACTGTTTTTATGATTTGTGTCAGTTTTAAACGGTTTTCTTTAATTTGTGCCAAACGGGTTGTATCTGCTAGTTGAAAAACTGAATGTCTTTTTCCCATCATAGTGTCTCGGAAGTTTTCGGCCTTTAGTATAGACATTTTGTGATATTCCGCTTTCTCGTGGTTATTGAATCTATCTACAGCTATTTTCCACTTTGAGAAAGGTTCCCTAACAAGCTGCTTAAGAAATTGATTATTTTTACCAACACATTCATTTGCAAATAAAAAACAATATTTACAATATGCTCCATTGTGATATTTCGAATAAACAAGCCAGGAATGATTAACAAACCACTTGTAGTTAAATTTTCTCTTTCCCTTATTAGTTCCAGCAAATGTTAATGGGAATTCGAAATCTTCCCTCGGTTTCCAAAATTTGTCAACTAACTCTATTTTCTCATCGTCACTTAATTTTTTGTTTACGTAGACCAATATGTCAAAATCATCGTCGTCATCTGTTACCTTTGTCGAAGTAGAAGTTTCTTCTTTTACTTTATCGTTTTCTTTTTCGTCTGCTTTGTCTTCTTTTTCTTGCTGTTCCTCATTGGAAACTTTGGATTTTTTTGAAAAATAGGTGAGTAGAGAAGGCTGGCTCTTTCTTTTTCCCATATCAGGGACCTTAAAAATATTTAATTTAAATATTTAACTTTAAATTACGTATAAAATTTAATAAACTCAAAATTATGTATTTTGAAATGTTAAAAATTTTATTCAAAAAAATAATTAAATATACCAGAACTTACTTATATGAAAGTTTTCCGAAATGATTGTTGTTTGAAATCATCAAAGTGCAGACTATGACCATACCGTTATAACTACAGCGGTCAAGAATGAGTCCATTTACGAATTTATTTTTAATACATTATTAGATTCGTTTTTTTTTTCTTAAAATGATGATGTTTTTTTCCGCGAATTTGTGTGAAAATTTTTCGCTGAGAAAATGACATCAGAAGTTTGAACCGAATCGTTTGGCGCGAAAACGCGCAGTATCTCCGCCATTTTGATGTGACGTCACTTGTTGTATAATAAGTACTGGCAACTTTCACCGCTGTCCGCTGTCTCAAGTGAACGCTCGTAACATCTCACGATTGTTTTAAACGTGTTTTTTGTAATTTTTAAAGCGCAAACATGGATGATAGTGGTAAAAAAATTCTCTATAAGTATTGTTTTGTACCACAATGCAGTAATACATCGGTTACCACGCCGGAAAAGTTGTTTTTTCATTTGCCAAGTAACAAGTTTCAAAGGGAAGCCTGGTGTAAAGCAGCAAGAAGAAAATTCAAGATATCTGCCAACAGTAAAAATGTTTACTGCTGTGAAGACCATTTTGTGGTAAGTAAAGTTCTGTATTTGGCGATAATAGTAAGTTTTGACGGATAGTTATAGGAATAAGTGGAAAATAAGCATGAGTATATCTAGCATGTAGACTACAAGAGCATCATTCTCCATTTTTTAATGTTATACTTTAGAGACAGACATATTTTAAAGAACATAGTTTCTATCAGTAAAGAGAAATTCCATAATAATTATAAATTAAATACCTATCATTTGAGAATACAAGCATTTGAGATTTATAGATTGAACTCTTCAACAACACTTCAGCATTCAATGACTTCCTTTTCGTCGCACCGGAACCTGAGCGCTCAATGCCGGGAAGCCGAAACTATAATATACTGGTGACGTCACGCTAAGCTCTGACCAATCACGGCTCGTTTTAGATAAGGTACCATTTCCTAGGATAATCTGTATTTTTAATTGAAAATAATGACCTTTATGTTGAGAATTGGATTTTCGGAGTACGATTTTTTAAATCGCCGTACTATAACACCTGGGATTCAAGTATTTTCGCTCGAAAATAAAATTTCGTAAATGGACTCATTAGTCCTTAAAACAAGGACCGAGCAACATCTTAAGCTGAAAAGCAAAATAAATGCGCAATTACAATACTTTTTGACCTCTCTCTGCGAAAACAGAAAATACAACTACATTGTTTAAGTTTAAAAATAACTAACGGTAATTAATTGAATAATAAATAAAAATTACTAATAACCTGTTAAAAAACGATAAGCCATTTCGAATAAAGTTGAACTGTTTTGAATACACGATCTCTTGAAAAATGTTAACATTATACGAGCAGAGACGAAAGTGTTATAGTGGTTTCACATTCACTTAATCCTGTGTCCAAAGTACAGGCGACGCGAGCGAGCAATACTATTTCGTCTTCAGATAAAAAAATGTAATAATTTATTAGTGTTCCACGTAGGCAAGACTAGAGGCGTTCGGAAAGCAAGTAAATATTCAAGATGATTATGGAATTCCGTGGTGATGTTTCTTTTTAAATTTAGGCCGCCAACTGCGCAGAACGTGAGCGATTGAAAAAGAACGGCGTAATTTTTCGACATCCGAACACGTTGGTTTCAAATGCGGTGCGACACACTGAACAGAAATTCTGACTAACATAAAAAATGACCCAACATGTCGAGCTTTCATTGTGCCCAAAACCAAAACTCATAATACATTGTAATCAATGGTGAGTGACACAATGAGAAGAATTTGAACGCGCAGAAAAAACGATCACTTCACTGATGCAAAGAGGAATAGACGCTTAGTGTCTCACATTACTTTGTTGTAGAATAGAAACGCCACGTTTTTTTAAGATCGCTCACGTATATTCAAGTCATAACAAATCATTGTTTTCCCGATATTTTTTCTTTCAGTTAGCTCTTCGTAGACTAAGACCGAACAGGAATCGCAACTTGAGAGAATAGAGAGGAAGCGTCAAGCCTCCTGTTCTTTTTTTTCGAATTTTTTAATAGGGGGCATATGCCCCTTCTGCCCCCCCTGAATACGCCACTGCTCCCATCCACATGTTCAGTCATTTTTTAATCTTAAGATGTTTGGAAAACAAAGAATTGACACTCTCATTGACAGCCAAAGAAAAATTGAAATTAGTCGTCATAATGAACAAGTAAAGAAAAATAGAGACGTTTTAAAAAGATTAATTGATGCTGTATGTTATTTGGCTAAGCAAGAGCTTGCTTTGAGAGGACATGATGAGTCTGAAGATTCAGCCAACCGAAGGAATTATATAGAATTTTTAAATGTGCTCCGTGAGTATGATCCTCTTTTAGACAGTCATTTAAAGGCATCGACTGTATTTCGAGGAACTTCTCCCACAGTACAAAATGATATCATTAACGCTATATCTGATGTGGTTAAAGATGCTATAAAGAAAGAAATTTCTTCCGCTACATTTGTGGCCATTCTTTTGGATGAAACTTCTGATGTAACGTCGAAATCGCAGCTATCAACTGTTTTCCGTTTTGTCCATAATGGGCAAACACACGAAAGGTTTATCGGATTTACAGACGTAAGTGATGATAGAACGTCTAGTGGTCTTTTTAAACAAGTTGTAAACAGAGTTGAGGAATTTAATATTAAGGACAAGTTGGTCGGCCAAACTTATGATGGTGCCTGTGTAATGAGTGGACATATTAATGGGTTGCAGAGTAAAGTTATTTAGCAATATTTACGCATTGCTACGCTCACGTTTTGAACTTAGTTCTGAAGCAAAGCCTCTTGAATATCAAGGAATGTAGATTGTTTTTCCAAACTATCAGTGGATTGGCAGCATATTTTTATAAATCATCGAAAAGAGTAAATGCTTTGCAAGATTTTGTTGCTAAAAAATTACCCTCCGTCGCACCAACCAGATGGAATTTTACTTCCCGTTTATCAAACACAGTAAAACGCCACAGAAGTCAACTTATTGCATTTTTTGAACACATTGTGGAGAATTCTGGGGATTGGGACGTGGATGCTGTAATCAAAGCTCATGGTTTTCTGTATTTCTTGCAAGATTTTCAAACAATTTTTTTGCTAGAAATTTTTTCTGTTCTGTTTGGCTATACTGATATTTTGAATAATATATTGCAAACATCATCCTATGACATATTGTACTGTTGTAAAAAAGTGCATGATACTATGAAACAGCTTAGGAATGACAAGGATTTGATGATATTTGGGTTTCTGCAAAGGAAAAGCATACGGTTGAGTCGTCGAAGGCTAAAAGACGAAAAGGATCCATAGAAGAGGAGAAGAGCGCGTGCCTTCGATTATACCAGAGAATAGTCGACTGCATGTGCCTGGAGATGGAAGAAAGATAGTCTTCACTTTCGAAACTTGAGTTTTTTCAACTCCTTTGTAGCGAAAGATATGATCAGTATGCGAAAACTTTTCCTGGTGGTATTCTAGAAAAATTAAAGGATTTCTACGGACCGGTTTTTGACTACGTTCGCCTAAAAATGAACTAAAAGTGCTCTTTTCTTCTGATGAATTTGCGAGGAAACCAGTGCATCACCTATTAAAATTCATGCAAGAAAATCAGCTTCAGGTTGCATTCAAGGAGATTTATAAATTAGCGGAACTTTTCATGACGATTCCGAGTTCTATTGCTACAGTCGAGCGTTCTTTTTCGGCTACGAAGAGAATACATACGTGTTATAGAGGAAGACAAACGCAGGAAAGGTTATGCGGCCTAAGTTCACTCGCAATTGAAAAGACATTGATGGCGGAACTGAAGAAAAGACCTTCATTTTATGATGATGTGCTAACAAAATTCCTAAGGCTAAACAGGAGATTGGAACTGGTGTATAAATCAGTAAGTAAAATGAGTTTTTTAAGCCTTTCTTTGATTCAATCCGGAAAATAATATTTTCCCAAGTGATTACTTTTTCAGATTTCTGTGCGTATTATATGGTTGTACATATTTAAAAATCGTAACAAAATACAGATAATTCGTACCTCACTCTAGTATCTTCTCACAACGAAGCGTTAACCATTCTCACATAAACGGCGCGCGTGATGCATAGCTCAAGTCTATTTGACGGGGAACCTTTTTGTTGTCCATAATTATGGATTGTATAGTTAAAATCATATCAGTTAGTAAATTAAAGTATTCAAAATTATTCTAATATTAATTGCATTAGACCAATTAAGAAGAGCGCTGCTGCGCTATGCTCTCTTAAAACTTTCACACGTCGATAAAAATGCAATCGTACGTTCAAATTAACACGTGAATTTTGTAGCGCGGGTTGCATACCCCCTCCCCAATAAAAGCACACCCAACCTAAATGGGCACGCGACGCCACTGGTATGTACCCAGGTACCTAGAGTACACACCTCCCATCAATGGAGGATCTACTGGAAGAGGGAAGGAGAAATTACATCCAAAGCTCTTACGTATGTAGCAGCAGGAAATTGTACCCTTTGAGGAAAGGGATAAGGGAAGTTGTGTAGAACTCCATAAGACGAGGGTGTCCAACCCCTCAAATTATCAGAGGGAGCGGATGTGGTGAATTGCCTACACTCCAGGGGAAAACAGAGTTTGTCCCGGTTTTGCGCGGGTTGCATAACCCCCCTCCCCAATAAAACCACACCCAACCTAAATGGGCACGCGACGCCACTGATGTGGGCATAATAAACTGCAAGAAGGATACTAGCTGTCACTTTGTCATATAAGGATATTATAATGAAAATTGCTGTCACAGTTTTCTTAGAGATTGATCCAGTGCGATGGATCCAATCAAGGGTATCTGAAATGTGCACACCAAGAAAATTTGTGTAGGAAACTTTTAAGATAGGATGACCATTTATGGGTTGCAGATAGTGGTGTTTGGTATCCTTGGTATGAACAATATTGTAGAAAATTTGTTTTAGATAGGTTGAGTAATAAGGTGTTGGTTTCTGACCACCTTTGAATTTTGTTTGTTGCAATGGAAATATCAGAATTTAGTTGCTCCAGTGTTGAGGCTGTTATAAGTTGAGAAATATCATTGGTAAAGATGATTTCAGTAGAGTTGACTGGATTTGGTTCAGGGCGGCATATATTGTTCATATACAAAAGGAAAAGTGATGGCCTAAGGGCAGATCCTTGTGCAATTTCGTGATTAGATATTGATTGGAAAGAGTTGATTAAAATTTTCCAATTATACAAATAATAGGGAAGTCTAACTATTTGTGGTCGAGATGAGATAAAGGATTATATCCATGATAATGCTGACCCTCTGATGACCAAGGAATTCATTTTTAATGTAGTATTTGATGATCAAATGAGAGTCAAAGGCTTGTTTAAAATCATAAAATTTACCTGCCAATAGCAATACCGAATTGAATCCAAGACGAGGTGTTTTCCCAAATTTCAGCTTGCGAAAAACCGCGGTCGTATTTAATTCGAGTGCGAAATCGTATACTGTAAACATACCGCGGTCAATCGATCGCGCGTCAATTCGTCATGCTTCGATTCGCTGCGCATTAATTCCTCACACGTAAATAGTCGTCACGCATCAATAGATCGCACGACAAACTCATCGTGCATCAATACATCGCTAGACAAATTTGTCGCGTGACAATTTCATTGCGAAACATTCGTCGCGAGACAAATTGGAAGGCGATACACAATGACTGGTGCATGGCAGGGGGATACGCTTTTTGTTGGGCGTCACCCCTTTCCATACGCCATCCAATGTGTTTCGCGTATTTCTGGCATTATCGAAATATAAAGAAAAATTATTTTGTGTAAAAATGAATAATATGACATAATTAGTTCTACTGTCTAAGACGCAAAAAAAAAAGATTTATTATTAAAATTTTACATAGACATTGACGAAACTATAGCTATGTATCTGTAAAACTCTACACTGGTAAATGATGTCAATAGAGTATTTTTTAAATAGCTTCAGCTACAAGGAAGTGAAGGTTGCTAGTAGAGATAAAAAGCGGTCTTTGGGACAACCTTGACCATGAATTGGCGAATACGTGTGTGAACTGACCTATACGTGGACTGTGTTGTGTTCTGCGTAAGTCATTGACCTTGTCGTAGGTCTGGTTGGGTCATTGGCCTGGTAGTGTGTATGATGTAGGTGGGATTTTGTTAAAAAGCGGGGATTGGGACAACCTAGTCTGTGAATTGGCGAATATTGAATTGGCGAATACGTGTGTGAACTGACCGTGTTGAGTTCTGCGTAAGTCCTTGTCGTAGGTCATTGGTCTGGTTGTGTGTGACCCTTTCGCTTCTGCGTCATTCGTTGACCCTAATTTTCGCAATGTTTACATGTTTGAGGTGTGTATGTGTAAAGATGTGATTTTGCAGAGTCATTGACCAAGTGGTAGGTTTGTTTCGGTCATTGGCCTTGTTGTGGGTATGATAGAGGTGTGTGATGAAGTGTAAAGATGTGATTTTGCAGAGTCATTGACCTAGTGGTAGGCCTGTTTCGGTCATTGCGTGTTTTTATATTCGAATGGGGGTGATATTGTGTAAGGTAATGGTACTGGTTTTGCGTTATTGTTGATATTCGCAATGTTTACCTGTTTGGTATGAGTTAGTGCGATATGGTGTAGCCAAGTGAAAGTTGAATGACCCTTTCGCTTCTGCGCCAGTCGTTGACCCGTGGAGGGGATAGGGCCTTCCAATATTTACATCTGCGTGTGTTTTGGTTTCTCCTCAGCGCGTGTCTTCGGTCGGTCGTTTACCCTTCTAAGCAGGTTTTCGACGAGCTAAGTAGGTCACCAACTTTTAGGTAAAGAAAAACCGGTTCTGAGTGGGGTGGGGAGGGGAGAAGAATTGGTACCTCAAATTAAGAAAGGGAAATTAAAAGACCTGCGGTTGCTCCAGCGTGTCGGAAGAGAAAGTTATGTTTAATACCTGGGTAGGATAGGATATTGGCCTCTAGTTGTTTTAAAAACCTACGGTCGGGGCAGGTTTTATCAAGTAAATAAAACACGAGAAAAGTTAAAAATCGATTTATTTAACAAAAATAATATACAAAGTTAGTTTTTTACAAACATTGCTCCATACTCATTCTATATTTATTATTAAATAACCTCCATGTCGCTTCATTTGTTATGGCCTCTTTTAATAACGACTTCACCAGTCCACTTTTTACTAAATCGTCTTTCTTTGCTTCGATAAGTTCTTTTCTGAATCCATTATCCAATAATTGAATGAGTCTTAATGTTATTATCACGTCAATATTTTCATTTATTTTACACTTTGATGAAGACTTTTTACCATCTTCACACTGCATAAGAAGAGGTGGTAAAACATTGCCACATATCTTCCTTTCTATGATTAACACGAAACTTAAAATGTCTTCTTTCACATCAGAGAGATTATCTTCTGTCAACACATCTTCAAAAGACGCACGAGTTCCAAGGGAAAGCTGCAACAAATATTCACCTGGCAATTCCAATGTTGCTAAAGTGAAATCATAGCTGCGGAGACGTAAATAATCTAAATTTTGAATTTCGTGAGTTTCACTTAATATCTGAGAGGTACACTTCTCGTCACCCTGAGTTGTAATCTTAACGGCTGTAAGCAATATTGCGTATTTTCCACTCATGGTTGTCTCGGTATAACTCTAGACACGGTAGTAGTTTACCACACACCAGCCGTTAGCGCAGTACCATCGTGGTCGCTTGACGAGTCCATTTATATCCGACAAAAAAAAGAAATGGATTCACAGAAGCTGACCTCGATTCATGAGGAGAAGAGAGAGCCAATAGTATCCGAGAAATCTGTAAGGTTTGGAGATAATATAAGCGTGAAAGTTTTGTATGTATATTCGTTTGCTAGCAGAGAAGCAAGAAAATGTTACTGGGAGACCATTGCTAGAGACAGAGAAAGATTTAGATAAAAAATTAATTATTTAGGACCTATCATAGAAAGTATTCTTTCGGAAACGCACAGAATGAATGTGCAGAAACGAATTGGGAGAACTCCGCTAGAGACAGAAAGATTTCGATTAACAAAAAATATTTTGTGATCCATCATAGAAAATATATTTTCGGAAACAAAATGAATATGCATAAACGAATTAAAAATTAATTTATTTGGACTCGTCATAGAAAATTCACTATCATAAATTATGTACAAAAACAATTTAAAAATTTATTGTAATCGTCATAGAAAATAAACAAAAACCATCGATGTGCTTGACATAATTAATACAATTCGGGATGTGTTATATATATCGAGGTAATATCAAATCAAGACTCACTTTAGAGTAAAGCTTTGCTGAAGAACTCAAATTCAAGGAAGGTATGGATAAGATAAGACGAGCACATTGTGAGGCGCAACAGGAGTTGAAAAATCGAGCCAACACCGTGGTGAATGTGCAAAGTGGAAGAACGAACAGTACTGATATTAAAGCAGACGATAGAGAGGATATGATTGAAGACGTGAGAAATCAAGCGATTGAAGAATTCTGCTGGTGGAGAGAAGACGATGAATATTTTAAAACGATTAAAAGGGATAATCATATTGAATTCTGGAAGTAGTTGCTGTACTTTTTTTAAATAAATAAATAAACTGATTATCTCAAACATGTGTTTTATTTCCATGAATCTTGGTACGAGGCTTTTGAAACCGGAGCTAAATTTTTATTTCCCAAATTTATTACGTCTCAAATCAGGAGACATTCTAAGCGGAATTTCGTTAACATAAAAAGGAGTCAAACTCACACTCTTCCGAGGTAAAAGTGAAAGTATTATGAAACCCGGTACGAGGCTTTTAAAACCGAAATCAAATTTTTATTTCCCAATTTAGAAACCCATGGGAACGAGTTTTCTATTACGTAACCGTCAAGAATATCGTATTAGAACCATGGATGGAGGACTTGTGATAGATGATAATTTATCACGTCACAAATTTTTAAATTTTTATTTCCCAATTTAAAAATCCATGGGAACGAGTTTTCTATTACGTAGCCCGAGGTAAAAGTGAAAGTATTATGAAACCCGGTATGAGGCTTTAGAAACCGAAGTTAAATTTTTATTTCCCATTTTAGAAACCCATGGCAATGAGTTTTCTATTACGTCACCGGGAGCGTGGGGTATTATATATATATATATATATATATATATATATATATATATATATATCGAAGGAAATGGTAGAAATCTAGCAGAAATCAAAGATCAACCTTCGAAGACACTCGTCTTTTTCCGCGCTGATGTAAAGCAACGTTTTATTTTCATTCGAGTGAAGATACAGTTGTCAGTTGCAGATTACTCAACAGTTCAGAAGCGTTTCAATATAAAAAGTAAGTACCTACTGATAAATTATTTAATGATGTATGAATTAATGGTAATTTTAACTCCAGTGAGGTTATTGTGGACAAAAACAATTCTTTGTTCTTTTTCTTTTGTCTTTTCAGATGGCATTCATGAAAAAATTGAACGATCAATCGCAAATAGTAGCCTACAAACCAATTGGTGAGCTCAAAAAGCACGTGGAATACCGGATTTTGAGATTTGATGTGGTTGACGCCAAATACGGTCCGACACTAAGAGCATACATTGAAAGGAACGGTGAGTCTTGGAAAGTTTTCCTGCCGAAGAGATTCGACCCTAGTCAGTTCTCCTCAAAAGAGCTAGAAGAATATAATATTGGGGAAGAAAAACATAATTTAATATATAAGGGAAAACTTGGGAATGTTCATGATGTGACAATAGTGTAACGATGGAAAAACACTGGAAAAAAAGAAAATTGAGTGAATATTTAGACAGTTATACAAACAGTCCGATCGTGGGTAATGATTTAGAAAGTGAAAGAGACACGTCGGTGATCGGCGATAAAAAAAGAAGAGTTGAAGAAGACGAAGTAGAAGTAGCATTTAATGGTTCTTTGAGAACCTATAAATTTAGTAATATTAAGGATTGTAAGAGTGTAGAAACATTTCTAGAAAATAAAAGAATATATTTGGTTGATAAAATTAGAAAAAATTTAATAGTAGATAAAACATTAAAATTTAACATATTTTTAGAATGTAACTTCGTCAATATTGCTGGTGAAGAACAGAAGCGAGCTTTCAAAACTAAAAATGTAGCTGTTTATATGGATTCAAATGTAGGTGAGATGGTAGATTCAGCCCTAAAAAAAATCACATGTGAGATGGAAGAGAGTGGAACAAAAAAAAGTGGGTGGATGTTAAATGAAATTGTTCACATATTACTTAGAATTAACGTGTTTAAACCTTTAAGAGGAAGAAAATATATTAATCTACCAAATTGCATAGCATCAACTAGAGCATGTGTAAATGTGCAAAATTTAGACAATAATTGTTTTCGATATTCTATTCTTGGAAAATTAGTTACCATTCACCATCCTGAGAGAGTAAGTTCCTACAGAAATATAACTCATTCTTACGATTTTGACTGTATAAATTTTCCCACACCTTTGAATCAGATAAAATTATTTGAACGTCGAAATAACATTAGCATCAACGTATTCGGTATTGATAATGACTCTAATGTGTATCCGTTGAAAGTTGTTGATGAAGAATTAGTGGATCATCGCGATCTGTTGCTATTGACTGAGGGCAATGAAATTCACTATGTTTGGATAAAGAACTTCAATAGACTAATTTCCCGTCAACTTATTAAAAGTAAACGTTCAATATCGATTTGTAAACGATGTTTTAATTACTACACAGGTAATGACCGTGAAATTCGATTAAGAAATCATTTAGAATTATGTAAATTTAATCATCCAACAAGAATTGTTCTGCCTGAAATTAAAGATGGTAAAGTACCGCATATAGAATTTAAAAATTATCAAAACAAACTTCGAGTTCCCTTTGTAATTTATGCTGATATCGAATCAATATTACTACCCATTCAAGGTTGTCCTGGAGATCCGACAAGTTCCCACACGTCTTCATATCAGAAACATGAAGCAATGAGCTTTTGCGTTTATGTTAAATCATCTTTTGCGGCAGATATTATTCCACAGAAACCATACATATATCGAGGAGTAGATGCAGCATATAAATTAGTAGAGTACTTAGCTTATCTAGCAAACAAAATTTCAGATATTTATGCAAGGAAAATTGGAATGATAGAATTAACGTCAATACAAGAAGAAAATTACAAAAACTGTGCTGATTGTCATATTTGCGGAGGAAAAATTGAAGAAAATAGCAAAAATTATAAAGTTAAAGATCATTGTCATTTGAGTGGGGAGTTTAGAGGAGCTGCTCATCGAATATGTAATTTAAATTTTAAGAATCCGAATTTCATTCCTGTGTACATACACAATTTGAGTGGTTATGATTCACATTTTATTATAAAAGAACTGGGAAATATTCCAGGGAGGATAGGAGTGATTCCCAATACAGAGGAGCGATATATTAGCTTTATAAAGTATATTGGGAACATACAGTTAAGATTTGTGGATACATATAGATTTATGCCCTATAGCTTAGAGTATTTAATGTCAATTCTCCCAGCGTCAAAATTCGTAGAGACATCAAAACACTTTCATGGTGAACAATTTAAATTAATTACAAAGAAAGGTGTTTTTCCATATGATTTCATCGATTGTTTTGAAAAATTAGAATTGCCATTTCTTCCTCCGATGGATTCTTTTGTAAATAAATTAAATGAAACTGAGCTTTCTATTTCTGACTATGAGCATGCTAAAAAAGTGTGGGAGACTTTCAATGTTAAAAACTTAGGGGAGTACAGCGATATATATCTGACGGGTGACGTTGTGGGACTCGTCGATGTATTTGAGAATTTCCGCAGTGAATGTTTGCAATCATATGGTTTGGATCCTAGTTACTATTTCACATCCCCCGGACTTGCTTGGGAAGCCGCCCTCAAACATAGTAAAGCAAAATTAGATCTACTGACTGATTACGATATGATTATTATGATAGAACGTGGAATCAGGGGAGGTTTGGCTCAATGTGTTAAACGATATTCGAAAGCAAACAATAAGTACATGAATGAATATAATCCTAGAGAAGAAAGTTCATATATAGCATATATAGACGCAAATAACTTGTATGGGTATAGTATGTGTAAAAAAATGCCTTATTCGGGATTTAGATGGGTTGATCCAAAAGATATAGGAGACATTGAAGAGATTGATGATGAAGGCACCGTAGGGTATTTGTTAGATGTAGATTTGGAATACCCAAGTTACCTTCACGATCAGCATAACGAATTTCCCCTTCTACCTGAAAATGATAACCCGCCAGGTTCAGATCAGAAAAAACTTCTAACAACATTATTCAATAAGAAACGCTATGTAATTCACATTTCTCTGTTGAAACAAGCATTACAGCTAGGGTTAAAATTAAAAAATATTAATAGAATAATAGAATTTCAACAATCTAATTGGCTTGAGTCATATATATTAAATAATACTGAGAAGCGGAAATTGGCTACTAACGATTTCGAAAAGGAATTCTTTAAATTAATGAACAATTCAGTTTTTGGGAAATCTATGGAGAACGTACGTAAAAGAATAAATATTGAATTGATCTGTGACATGAAAAGATTGCAAAAAGTAATAGCAAAAAGTAATTTTCTAGATCGAACCATATATTCGGAAAATCTGGTCGCAGTACATATGGCGAAAGAAAAAATTGTTTTTGATAAACCCATTTATGTAGGAATGGCAATTTTAGATTTATCTAAAATTTTAATGTATGATTTTCATTACAACGTAATGAAGTCCATGTATGATAAAGAAAATCTAAAATTGTTGTATATGGATACAGATTCATTTATTTACGAGGTAAAAACGGATGATTTTTATGAAGACTTGATAAAAAATATTTCTTTCTTTGATACTTCAGACTATCCAACTGATCACAAATGTTATTCTTTGGCAAATAAGAAAGTGTTGGGTAAATTTAAAGATGAAGCCTGTGCAAAATCAATCTCTGAATTTGTAGGATTGAGAGCAAAGATGTATTCCATTATCATCGACGGTGAGGAAAAAAAGCGTGCCAAAGGCGTTAAAAAATGCGCCGTTAACAGTAAAATAAAATTCAAAGATTATTTGGACTGTTTGAATGAAAGTAAAGAAAAAATGACATCATTTAGACAGATAAGATCTAAAAAACATGAGTTATATTCTGTAGAAGTGAACAAACTATCGTTATCACCTTTTGATGACAAGAGGTACATTTTATGTGATGGAATCAATACATTAGCTCATGGTCATTACTAAACTCCGAATGACGAATGAAAATAATTTTTTTTTCTATTTAGTTTTTAGTATTGATATTTCTGTACTTTTTAAGTGAAATGTGCGTGCAATTGAAATATTTTTTTTCTATTTAGTTTTTAGTATTGATATTTCTGTACTTTTTATGTGTTGTGTGTGCGCAATTGAAATAATTTTTTTCTATTTAGTTTTTAGTATTGATATTTCTGTACTTTTTATGTGAAATGTGTGCGCAATTGAATTGCGCTTTATTCTATTGGTGATAGAAAATTATTTCCTAAATTGGAATAAAAACAATTGAATATGAAACATAAATCTTTTATTTATTTCAACATTTGATTTACATCTTCCCATGTGTTATAACAATTGTCGAATCCCAACCATTTAACGTACGCCTTATCACCACGTCTCTTCAAAATCTTTTCCACTAAGTAAACATCCTGGAACTTTGTTTTCTGCAATTCCTCTTGATAAAAGCCGCCTTTAATAGGTTGATTATTTTGGTCTCTGAGAATATAAGTTGGTGGAACCGTATTTTTTACTTCCTCTATGACAAATATCTCTGTAGACCAAGAAGGCGTAAAACCTTTTTCAAATATTACCTTGCTTTTTGATATGCGTACATTGTCCCCTTCACTAAATTTGACCTTTTTAGCGCCTTTTCTTATTTTCCTTTGATAAATTCTTGATAATATATCCTTTTCATTCTCCTTAGTGACATCAGCAGGTTTCATCTTGATCGTTCTATGTACCCTATTATTATACTCTTGAACTAAAATAGGTAATATTGTTAACCATTTGTGGTTACCTTGTAAACTAAATCGTTTCCACATTTCAGTTTTAAGAGTACGGTTCCATCGTTCTACTATTGAAGCTTTCATTGTGCTAAATGTGCTGTAATGGTTAATTCCATGTTTTTTCATCAAACCAATGAATTTATTGTTGTAAAACTCTTTCCCTTGATCAGTTTGAATATTTCTCGGTTTCCTTTGTTTGAGAATCATCTTCACAGCCCGCGAGACATCTTCTGAGGTTTTTCGTTTCACAGGAACAGCCCAAGCGTATTTTGATAAGGCATCTATCATGGTTAATAGGTATTTGTATCCACGATTTTCACTTGAATAAGGAAGCATTTCTACCAAATCAGCTTGCCATAAGTCGTCCAAACCTTTTATCAGAACTTTTCTTCGTTCATAATTCTTCCTCGCTGGTTTGTGAAGTTCATTGACAATTCCACGTCTGATATCCATCTTCACGTCTAGGTTGACTGCATAATTATTCCGTGACCGTTGAAATGTTCCTCTATTAATACTGACGTTTTAAAAGCAATCTCCTCAAATAACCCAAATTGACAACGTCTGTTTCTTCCACAGGATCTCTCACATTAGTCAGAGCATGTCCGCGTGCATCAAATTTATTCTTATTTAGCGTGATAGTGTTATTTGCAACATGATTTAGATGAACTGTTGAGCTTTCAAGCAAAGTCTTAAAATTAACAGCGTCACTTTCATCTTGAGGGTTTGATACGTTTGTTATCCGATGACTTTTCACATCTATCACACCGCTATCCATGATAACAGCATTCTGTAATTTTGTAAGCAAGGTCTTATAATTAACTGCATCATATTCATCCTGAGGATCATTCAAATCCGTTATTCGGGTTTTCTTTGCACTCGTAGTGTCTTTTGCTATTGTTATAGCATTTTGAAGCAAAAAACGTTTATTTACTACATCACCCTCATCTATTGGTTCTTTCGCACTTACGATTCTTCGTCCACCTGCTGAAATATAATGTCTCGTCGCTCCTGGTATTCGAAAGTCCACGTACTCTTTTGAGACAGCATCTCTAGGTTGAAGAGATTTGCCTATATTAGATATGCGACGATTGTCAGCATTTATTTGATGTTCAGTCAATGAAAGTGTGTTATCTCTCAAATATCCTTTTGTGACAGCATCATTGGTGTCTATAGGAGAAGCTAAATTTGTTAAACGATTTCCTAGCATATCATACGAATCCATCCTCCTTCTTCTCCTCAAAGAACGTCCAAACTTATCCACAGGCATTATTTTACTGCGAAAGTAAAATCGCTATCATATCTTATATAATGATATCGCTATCTCTAAGCTCTTCTATGATGGCGACAATTTCATTGTCGTGACCTGAATGCCCCGAAGCCTTAGATGAAAGAATTAATTTAAGTCTGTCCACAAGTTCATTCGGGTCATCCCAATACTCAATGATAGGTTGTGAAACATCCATCCCTCGGCCTGCTGTAGAATTGGGAAACAATTTAGATATAATTTTTACGTACTTAGATCCTCGATTACTGTTTATCTTCTCCCGACTATTATATCCTCGTTTATGAGCATTGGTATCTATTAATATTTGACGATAATTTTCCATATCCTTAGGCTTAACTTCATCCATTTTTGGTTTCGTCATAAATAAAAGCTCAAGCAGTCCCGGTGTCTCAACATAAGTCTTATCTCTCACGATGAGGTTTTCATCATCCATTTCAACAGGTGAATCTCCAATAAACCAATCAGTTCCGCTATATCTGACTCCAAAAGTACGATCTAATCTCTTATCATTGCTCATAACCAATTTAATGTAATTACTAAAAAGAGTTTTGTCTGGAGATTTTTCATCGGACTGTTTATTTACAGTAGGTTTGGAGATATTTTGAGATTTGGTTTGTCGCACGAGGTCATTTAAAGGATCAACAATTGGTTTAAATGACTGTGATAAAAAATCTTGTTCTGATCTCTGCGCTCTTTTTAAATTATTGTATTTCTCTCGGATATTATCACTTCTTTTAATGATTTCACGAGTCAGATCCTCTTCAGCTTTTCTCTTTCTTTTATCTTGAAACATATCGGTTTAATTACCCTGTAAACACTGAATGAACCTATGAAATGTTATGTGGTTTTATAAAAGAATCAAACATTTTTCTATAGCGTCCCTTATTAATATCACATTCTTTATCTATTACCATAAAGCCATATTTATCCCTCCAACACTCCATGCATATGTTCTTAAATTGCGCAAAGGTCATATCCGTATTTACATGATCATCATAAATATGCTTGAGATTTAATTCATCCTGCTTAAAAAGTATAATCAAATTTACATTATCCCGTATCAATTGCTTCGGAACTTTTGAATAAGTCTGAGCAAGATAAAAACAATCAATCATCTTGTGCCGACCACTGCTAAAATATATTCTCATATTATCTTGCTTTTCACAAGAAATGTCATCAAATATAAATACAGAGTGCGGTCTCACATCATCTATATTTACAACTCCTTTGTTGTCTTTGAAAAAGAAGTGTCCAATTTCAGGAACTAAGGAAAGAATATTTTGCAGAAATAAATATTTTGGTTGATTCAACGACTTACTGTATAAATACACGTTTTCATACTTTAGCCCATTTGTCTCTGTGAGAAGATTAATTATTACATTTGTTTTACCAGAATTAGATGGACCGCAAACAATGCAGCGGATACTTTCAGGAAGCAAGGGACCATGCCTCTCGCGCGGTTTACATTCATCAAACGAGAATGTACCTATCGGGAGCTTTTCGCACTGTTCCTCTACCTCCATTATAATGATATTCTTTCCACCGTGAGTTTAAATAAATAGCAAAACAAACTTTCTACCACATTAGTATGAGTCGGTACGCATCTGGAAAAGGACTGGTGAATAGTGTCATTAATAAGTTACCATTTGAGCTTCATTTACCAGGGTACCAATTCTGTGGTCCAGGGACGAAATTAAAACAACGTCTTGCAAGAGGAGATCAAGGTATAAATCCACTAGATGCTTATTGTAAACAACACGACATAGCATACTCTAAATCTAAAGATTTATCTGATAGACATAAAGCCGACCTCGATCTAGCCGAAAAGGCTTGGCAACGTGTAAAATCAAAAGACGCGAGTTTAGGTGAAAAGATATCTGCAGGTATAGTTACGAATATAATGAAAGCAAAAGTGAAGGTGGGTAGTGGAACTAGAAAGTCTAACTGTTTTAGAAATATCATGCGGAGAGCTCGAGTAGCAATGAAAAACTTGAAAAATAAAAACCTCAATCAGGCTGCTAAATTAACACTTAATGTTATTCGAAGGGATGTGAAAAAGAAAAGGAGTAAATATACTACGCCTAGAGTTATACCAATTCCAAAGACTGGAGGAATTATCCCACTAATACCTTTATTTGCAGGGTTGTCAGCATTAGGTGGTTTGGCAGGTGGTGCATCAGGTATAATAAAAGCTGCTTCTGAGGCAAATGCCGCAAAAAAGAGATTGGAAGAATCGAAAAGACATAATGCTAGAATGGAAGCAATAGCGTTGCGTGGGAAAGGGCTCTATATGAAACCATATAAGAAGGGATTAGGCTTATACATTTCACCACCGAATAAAAAAAAAAACTTTTAAGTAGGTTACCTAAGAGAGCGCTCTCCAATTTTGATCTACTTCACTATGTTAAGAAGTTAAATATTCCAAATTTTCGAGGCGTATTTATGAGAGACGGATTGCCTTTACGATCGCCGTGGTCTAATGAGAGTGGTATTGTAAATTTGGATGACTCTGATGGGGCGGGAACACATTGGGTGTGTTACAGAAAAACGAGCAAACATGTTGATTACTTTGACAGTTTTGGAAATCTTCCACCACCTACAGAACTCCTAAATTATTTTAAAAATAGCACGATTCATTATAACAGAGATAGATATCAGAAAACAAAAGCTGTAAATTGCGGTCATTTATGTTTAAAATTTTTGAATAAAGATGCAAACATCTGGAATTGTAATTAGTCATGTCTTGGACGTTAACGTTTACGGGTAAAACATCCACTCTTAATGCTGATTATTTTCCCGAGATCACCTTGGATGCTGATAAAAATTATAGCATAGGATGTGTGAGTTTAGAAACTTATTATACAATACCTAACGTGTTCGATGGGAACAATATCTTCCACTATGGAAGCGGAAATTCTGTGGTAATACCAACAGGAACATATGAAATTGATGATTTAAACGAATATTTACAAAGTGTTTTAGGAAAAGATGCAATAAAGATCGAAGCAAATAATAATACTTTACGTTCAGCATTGACTTGTAACTTTGAGGTGGATTTTACTAAACATGGTTCGATAGCATCACTTCTCGGATTTGCGAAGAGAAAATTGGAAGCAAAAGTAAGACACATATCAGACAATATTGTAGACGTTTTTCACGTAAATGACATTCTTATCGAATGTAACATTGTAGAAGGTTCGTATAAAAACGGTGAGAATGTGCATATATTACATCAGTTTTTTCCTGAAGTTCCACCGGGGTATAAAATAATAGAAAGACCTAGTGAGATAATTTATTTGCCTGTGAATACCAGAACGATAAACAACATCACTCTCAGATTGTTAGATCAAAACGGAAATCCAGTAGACTTCCGCAACGAAACTATTACAATTAGATTACATTTAAAGGAAAATGGGTCTTGATTTTACTCGAAATCCTTATAATCGCGGTGCGGCGATGAGATGGATTAGTACACCACGTACTGCTAAACCGTTATCATCTAATAACATACAGTTTCTAGAATCTCTCGGGTTCCGTCTGCATCCGAAATGGATATATTAAATATAGACTCCAGTGCGCGTTATGATGAATCAATAACTTCCATCGAGTATCATACTCATCATCCTTACACACAATCAAAGTTCGATTACAATGATGAAATTCGTATGGTAGTTCAAAATCAATCTGATTTTATTCTTCCAAGTCAAAGTCACATCTATATAGAAGGTCATATTACTAATGAAGATGGATCCGGTATAGCATCAACCACCACGCTTGTAAATAATGCTTTCTATCATCTTTTTTCTGAGGCTCGTTATTGTTTAAATGGTGCTGAAATAGACAGCGTGAGAAATCCAGGAGTTACCTGCACTCTCAAGGGTTATGTTTCACTAACAGATAGTACATCGAAAGGATTACTAAATGCAGGATGGGTAATCCCCGGAAAGTCGAGCGAGGTATTGGAAGATGGGAATTTTAACGTTTGTATCCCGCTGAATACAATGTTTGGGTTAATGGAAGATAATGATAAGATTTTTATCAACGGAAATCATGAACTCATTTTAATCAGAGCACGCACTGATGATAACTGCTACGTATCTACCAATAATGTGAAAGCTAAAATTACAATTGATAAAATTTGTTGGAGAATTCCATATGTTACAGTATCCGATAAGCAGAAATTACTTTTACTCAAACGTATTGATCAAAATAAACCTATTCAGATAACGTATCGACGCTGGAAACTTTCATCCTACCCAGAATTACCGAGAAGTGAAAAACAGACTTGGGTCGTAAAGACAACCTCTCAGTTTGGTAAACCTCGTTATGTTATATTCGCATTTCAAACATCACGGAATAATATTGTACAGCGGGATAGCAGTGTTTTCGACCACTGTAATTTAAGAGGCATTCAAGTTTTTCTCAATAATAAAAGTTTCCCCTACGATGTATTAGATTTAAATTTTAGCAAGGGGCAGATAGCTGAGCTTTACAATATGTACGCAAAATTTCAGAAATCATATTATGGAAATGAACCAAAACCTTTGTTGTCACGTGATCAATTCGTTAATATCGCACCTATCGCAGTCATTGATTGTTCGAAGCAAGATGAATCAATCACTTCAGGTGCTGTAGACGTTAGAGTAGACTTCGAATCAGAAACAAATTTCCTATCTAGAACTAGCGCTCATTGCTTAGTGATCAGTGATGAGTCATTTTGGTATGATCCGCTGACTGGCTCAGTGAAATTTGCAGGATGATAAATATAGTGCGATGATACTTTCCACCATCAGTAGCAAACATGAATTCAGCTATTGTTGACTTCAATCTTGACAAAGATGCATCGGGACGTTTTTTGTTGCGAGAATTATCCATAATCTCATTAAACACCTTTGCAAGTCAACATTGGATTTTTAAAACGCCTAAGTTGGAAAATCATTCAAATAGCGTCAATGTATGGACCACGCAAGAGTATCATGCTATAGATGAGCATATTGGCGATGTGGAATATGATATGGCAGAATACATATTGAAGGAATATACAAGGCCATTCGATTACATCTTTACTAAAGGAGTGGAAAAGTGTAAATTTCTAAGAAAGGCCATCCATTCGCAAATTAAAAATGTCTATAACTTAGATGACTTCGACTGCCCTGCACTAGAGAAGCTGAATAAGAGAATTGGTACTGAGTGTATTTACCATTTTCGAATAGATATGCCAGATATTTGCTCCCACAGTCGGGCATTTTCTCTCGCTGAATGGTGTCGTCTCAATTTAAGTGACATTAATTTATTGGAAAGAAGTGCACGCATAAAGACATTCAAGGAATGGAAGAATACATCGGTGTCTCCTGAGAATCTCGCCGAAGCCGGAATGGTGTACTGCTGCGGAACATACGATACAGTTCAATGTGTTTACTGCGGATTGCGGATGACACAGTGGCGTGAAGGTGATGTACCACTAGATGATCACAGAAGAGAAAAACGCAATTGTATCATGTTTGGTTTTTCATGTTGTGATGAAACTGATTAAGAATGCATTTTTTGTCAAGATGATATTGATTGAATAAAAAAATAAATCGATTTTTAAAATTTTATCATGTTTTATTTACTTGATAAAACCCATCCCGACCGTAGAGGTCAATAACCTATCCTTATCCATTTTATTTCACCTCCCAATCAACCTTCGACAAGTTAAGACCTGCTGATTCCTCGAGAGAGTTTCTCATACGTTGAATCATTTAGATCTGAGATTCGATAGAGGACAGAGGTGCACATAAATCTTCTACGCATCAAAACGCTCTCCAAAGGTAATGGATATAATTAATATTTGATATTATTAGTATATTATAAATCTAAGAAATTATTGATTGGAAAACAATTACATTTCAGTTAAGGACTTAAAACAACTTGCAATTATACATAAAGTTGGGTCAGTTATTCGGACCTATCATGAACATAATTGGAAGTGGGTCAAGAGACCAGATCTGAAATTTATACCTATTGATTACATTGAATTGTATCATCCGCATGATATGGAAGATATGACGACTACATGTCACGAAATACAAAAAATGGAAGAATGGTATGAGAGGGAACGACAATAAACATGATCTGCCTACTCGATGTTGTTTCATTTTGAATCATTTCAACCGTCCCCACCCCACTCAGAACCGGTTTTTCTTTACCTAAAAGTTGGTGACCTACTTAGCTCGTCGAAAACCTGCTTAGAAGGGTAAACGACCGACCGAAGACGCGCTGAGGAGAAACCAAAACACACGCAGATGTAAATATTGGAAGGCCCTATCCCCTCCACGGGTCAACGACTGGCGCAGAAGCGAAAGGGTCATTCAACTTTCACTTGGCTACACCATATCGCACTAACTCATACCAAACAGGTAAACATTGCGAATATCAACAATAACGCAAAACCAGTACCATTACCTTACACAATATCACCCCCATTCGAATATAAAAACACGCAATGACCGAAACAGGCCTACCACTAGGTCAATGACTCTGCAAAATCACATCTTTACACTTCATCACACACCTCTATCATACCCACAACAAGGCCAATGACCGAAACAAACCTACCACTTGGTCAATGACTCTGCAAAATCACATCTTTACACATACACACCTCAAACATGTAAACATTGCGAAAATTAGGGTCAACGAATGACGCAGAAGCGAAAGGGTCACACACAACCAGACCAATGACCTACGACAAGGACTTACGCAGAACTCAACACGGTCAGTTCACACACGTATTCGCCAATTCAATATTCGCCAATTCACAGACTAGGTTGTCCCAATCCCCGCTTTTTAACAAAATCCCACCTACATCATACACACTACCAGGCCAATGACCCAACCAGACCTACGACAAGGTCAATGACTTACGCAGAACACAACACAGTCCACGTATAGGTCAGTTCACACACGTATTCGCCAATTCATGGTCAAGTTTGTCCCAAAGACCGCTTTTTATCTCTACTGTTGCTTGTTTCAGGCCTATTGCAGAGATTCAGATACTGCAGAGAAATTTATTTATAAATTTTCCAAGTTTGTTGTGGATAAAAATCTTACTGCTGTGCAAATCTATAATGCCAATGAAATGCCTATTTTGGCAGTGTCTTTCTCATGGCGTGCTTGCAGCTGATGATGAGGCCATGGCATGCGGAGAGGAATCAAAGGAAATGCTGAAGGTCCTTGCATGTGCAAAAAGAGCAGGCATGAACACACTCAAATTAATGATGATCAGTTAAGGCGCAAACCCTCGTTAAAGGGTATCAAGATTTTTCCCATCCATTACTGTGAAAGCTAATGTGCATGGATAACTCTGCAAATAACATTTGACTGGTTTTGGAATCATTTAGCACTGGAGGGCCATGCGCATTGAAAATCTAACTGGTAAGGTCATGACTGCAAAATTATTTTGATATTAGATAACTGCCATGCCAATCACTTTTGTTATCCAAATCGTTCAATCATTTATAAAACTAATTTTATGGCAGCACCCCTAAAAATCATCTGGCATCCCAGTGTTCCATGGCAACCAGCCGAGACGATAACAAAACCAATCGTGAATGCTCACTGCTGCCGCCCTACTTCTGCCAAATAGTCTCCCACGTATACATTGTATCCGCTCGTATACGCCGAACTAATCAAGCCTGAAATCTTTGGCGCCTTTACTAACCTGGCACCTGTGTGCATCGCGCACATTGCACACTGTGCCGGCTCGCCCCTGGGGTCGGCACTCGGATAGGAAAACTGGGACCGTCTGGAGCCAGAGTGGGGGTAATATAACAAAACGCACTACAGCGCTGGAGGGAAAGTATGGGAGTTGGGGAAGTAAGTAGCGGGTGCTTATGCTCGTTTGCTGTTTGCGGCACGGCTGCTGGGTGATTAGCAGTGATAAGTGATATTGATATCGGCTCGGCTGCTGGGCGATTAGTGGTATTGATATCGACATGTCACGAGTTCTGTAATACTAGTTTTTATCGTTGAAGTACCTCTGTTTGAGGTTGACGTCGTTTTGTAGATTTTGACGCATCCACTTATTATGACGGCGAAGGGCAAGTTCCACAATATGAGCTTGTTCATGGTTCTGCCGGGCATGACACTGTATTTGAATATCTTGTTAAAGTAGACAAAGTATGCGGTATGTATGTTTTGTGTATATAAATAGTTTTAGTTTTCGTTATACAGACTTTGATGTATTTATTTATATTTTTCAGCAAAAGAGTCTGGACGATTGAAGAAAGAAGCAAAACATAATGCTGCTAATAAAGCGCTGGAAGAATTGGCAAAATCGGATGAAATAGTTCGAGCTCAGCTTTTGTTAACTAGTGGCATTCCTTCTAACAAGTTAGGAGATACACTAGATTTTAAACTGATTTTTGATAATTGTTGATAGTTTACATAAGCTGATGTACCATACCTTTGTTTTTGTTTACATTAAGTCTGCTAAGGAATTAATGGTATTTTAAACTTTTAGCTTATAATGCTGATATATCTTTTATATTAGCTAACGTTGGGATAATTTTTGTAGCTAAAGCTGGGTTGGATTTGAAGAATTCAAAGTTATTAAAAAGGTATTTTATTGAAGTATGGTAAATAATTTCTTCTAAACTCTTCAACTTTTTTAATGGCTTTGTGCTGACAACGATATATATCAGCTCAGGGGTTAAAATAACTCTTTAATAACCACAGAAAGGTATAGTACGTCAATTATTCTAAACCAGCTCCTAAATTATTAATGTAGATGTTACAGTGCTATAATTCCTAAGTGCTATAAAGTGTCCCGAGGTGGCGGATTACAAGTGCAGTCCCAAAATTGGACTTAATGGGTCGAGTGAATAAAAATTAAGCAAATGCTTAAAGCAAACAGTAAAAGCATAAGCAAATGCTAAAAGCATTTGCTTCATATTGAGTGAATAAAAGTTTGCTTTTGCTTATAAGCATTTGCTACTCAGTTTTAAGCATGCTTACATTTTACGGAAGAAATCTCTTTGCAACTCTTCCTTCACTTGAGTTTGTTTACATTCCAAGTTTTACATAGTTGAATTTCAAACTAAAAACATAAATATATTGGGTAATATTTTTTAAAAAGTTGTTTATAATTTTTTTAACTATTTCTTTTATAACTGAATTCGATAATATCACAAATCATGGTTGTATTTTTATTCAATTAGTTATAGTGATTTTATCCTGTCATCTGCCTTTATGGTGATTTTGGACACCACAAATTTTTCTATCTTACATACAGTTGTGCATTGTACGTGGTGATCTTCCCCGACTCCTATTTGAAATCCGGGATCACCTAAGTACCTTAAAAATATTTCTATCTACTGTTTGGAAGATAGTATATTTCTTGATATTCTCCAAGTAACAGATTTGAAATATAGGTACTTAACATTTTCTTCAGAGAAACGATATAAATTTTTATAATCGTTGGTTGTTGAAACTTTTCTCGTATTTTTTAACCTTTCGTATCACCATAAATTACCATATTTATATTTAGGCTCATTTATCATGAAAATAGAGTACTTAGAAATATTTTAGCAAGCCCTTTACCTCACTTAAAAAAGTTTAAGCATATGCTTAAAGCATTAAGCAAAAGCTCGGTTTTATTCACACAATTTTAAGCAAATGCTTAATGTAGTAGGAACGCTAGTATCAATACAAATCCACATACATCCACTTCTCTTACACCACCACCAACAATGACAATAGTTGGTTTAATCTCGTTGCTATGATTAATGCTTGTCTATCTTCTCACGCGAATCCAAATAAGCATTTATCGCAGCACCAACGTAAAGATCTGGTGGCCGAGGTGACTAAATCACTCGTCATATGCGATGGTGAGGTGAGGTTGTTTGAACCCTGCAAGCAGCTTTGGATTTTTTCCAGATTAGACAGGGTCCAAAACATATATATATATATATATATATATATATATATATATATATATATATATATATATATATATAAATATATATATTAAGCGAAGTTAATATAAAAGTTGGTAAAAACCTACTATTTCAGTGCTCTGCCAATGGATCAAGGCATCATGACCACAGATAAATACAAGTAATTGTGAGTGCATTTAAAAAGTGCTGCTTATCCATTGCCATTGATGGAAGTGAAGATGATGTTTTGTGGAAGTCTATGGGCAAAGTTCATATTGGTTAAGATTGTGAGAGTGAGGACAACATCAAAGAGAGCATAGAGGGTTATGGTGACTGATATAGTATAAAGACCTATGATATTCAAGGAAATTATGGAACCCAATAAAATTTTTGCTAATTTTGTGGAATTTTTAATTTTTGCAGGAATCATATGTATTAGATCATAAAATCTTTTTTCTGTTTTGGCAATCCAGAAATCGTCTTGGATTCGGGTAAATACGGTATTTTTATATATGGTATGATTATATAAATGAAACAGCTCATTGATTATTAACATGTTTCTAGTTTTTTGGACATAATACCACTACACATTGACATCAATTCCATATTAAAAATTCAATGTATAATTCTGTTGGTATTGAACTTTAAAAGCATATCATGAATTAGGTTGAAATATTTTGAATTTATCATAGTTTCTTCTCTGAGGCTCTGTATGCTAAAAATACACGGCTATCAGCAGATGGTAGAGATTTAAAAATTCTTTCAACAAAATGTTTTTAATAATGTTGTCTCACATAAGGTTTTCTTTCTGGTTATTTAAAATTATTTCTCATTTTGCTTGAACTTATGCAGATGGAAGATGGAATGGCGAATCTTTGTCATAAACTGAAGGAGGCCACTGAGTGCTTAGAAGAGGAACAGGCTAGGTGCTGTGATCTTCGTAACCAGCTAACTACTACAAAGAGTTTATTACATGATCTAGAAAGAGAACTAAAAGAGGCAAAAGTTGTGGAAATGAAATTAAGGGCAATGTTAAGGGATAAGGAAGCACTTTTAAAAGATGTTTTGGGTAATGAGAAAAGCAAAGATAAGGATGCAGTGAGTGATTGCAGGAGTATTACAAAGGAATTACCTGATGGGGTAGGCAGATGTGTTTTTCATTGTAAAAATTTTATTTTATCACATATTTGAGAAGTAATGCCATTTTCATCAAAATCACTTAATAGAATTAATCATATTTGACATTAAATATTAATTTATTTATAGTTGCATAACATTTATACAGCATAGATTTTTTAAAGTCATTAATTCAAATGAAAATTTAACTGTTAAAATTTGTATGAATCAAATAAATATGCATATTTTTATTTAAAGTTATGTTCTTTCAAATCAACTGTTTCATTACAGATTCAAAATTGTTATATTCTTATTGAAGTGAAAATAATGAAATGGATTTTTTATTAAATAATAATATCTAATTAATTTCTGATTCAAGCTTATTGCAAAGTTTGTTTTTGTGATTATAAAATTATAATCGGCATGGAAATAAAGTTTTTATTTTTATGTTTACCTTGCTTTGTTTTGTTATTTATATACTATACATTATTATTATGTTTAAAGGTATATGCAAGGGACAAGAATAAAGAAGAACTCTGTGCAGAAGGAGAAGCTAAAGTTGAGGCAAAATTTAATGACTCAATAAAGGAAAAGATTTCCCATGAGCAAAGTTTTGGTTTTGGTGAGGAAATTTTCTTCAGAAAAGGTTCTTCATTACCTGACAGTAAAATGTTCAATAATAAAGCAAGAATGCAAAATTGGTGTGGTCAGGATAAAGTTAGAGCATCCGAAGATGTAAATGCTCAAGGGAGTTTAGGTCAGAAAGTCCATAGAAGTATGAAGGAGATTGTTTGAAAAACATAATGAGTATGATGAATCTTCAGTAAAAGCTAGAAGGTCAGCACATAATCAAGAAGTAAAGAATGACAGGTTGTTAGAGATAGAAAAAGAAGCATTGCACTTGCAAATAGCTTTAAAAGAGGCTCAAGATCATGTTCAGGTTCAGGAGTTACGAGCTAGGAAGGCAGAAGAAGAAGCTAATCATTGGATGGAATTGGCTAAGGAATTTGAAAAAGCTGGAAAGATTCAAGAAACTGCTTGAATCAAAGCAGTGGAAGATCCTAGTGAATGCTCCTCTTCTTCAGCATTGTCGGGAATCCTTCCAGATCTGGGCCGTCAACGTAGTGAAATGTCTGATTATGTTTCAGACCAGACAGGTGGTGAGGACTCTGAGCCATCAATATCTCAGGTAATTCTTTAGATTTGGTTGTTATAATTTTTCTATTCTTAAATGTATACAACATTTAACTTCTTAGCATTTCAGTAGAAGTGTTTTGGTCAAAATTTTCATATTGTAGCTCATTCAATGCTTAACAACTAAAAGCATTTTTTTGTTATTTCATCATAAACAATTGTATATGTAACATTTTAATGTGGGAGAAAGCTGGATAAATAGGTAGCAATCTCTGCAACTTATAGAAATTCGTATTAGTTATTGCTTTAGTTTATATATATTACATAGAGTTGAGAAATTAGGTCACCATCATGAACCCTATGCACGATATAATGCCCTATCTTAAGAAGGAAAACATGGTTTCTTGATAGCTCTTTGAGGGAGCATTAGCCTGGTGAGTGGAAGCAGTGTCTTATTATGTGTATTATTGTGGAAATTAAATGCTGATGGTAACAGCTAAATTCTATAAAAAGCTATAAAATCTCCTCTGCCAAAACAGCTTTTTAAGGTGCAGTTGACACAGTTTATGTATCAGTAGAGATATCATTAGTCCATTGGCTAACTCATCACTTGTGTGATCTAACCCTTATACTTCAAACTCTTGCTCTTCATCACCCTCAGCTTTAAAATCTTGCCTTTTTGAATTTTTAGGTATTTTATAGCTCATGTTAGCTTGGATATAAATTTACGCTACAATAAATTTGTATTTAACATTGAACAGTAAAAACTTGAATATAAATTAACAGAATGCATTTTACGGAACATGTTGATCTCACGCTGAATAAATCGTGCAGGAGCATTAAGGAATAGGAATTAGAGTAGAAGAAGATACCTGCGTCTACTTATATGTACAGGGTGAGGCAATATTCACTATACAGCCGCAATTTTATTAACACAAAGAAAATTGAAACATAATAACATTAGCATCATGACTGAAGATACTGACAAAAGTTGCAGAGGTGTACAAAGTATGGGAAAAGTATATCATATCTAGCCATATTGCCGAGTTTTACAAGGAAAATTACAGAAAGCAAATAAATTATAATATTGGGCTTTTTTTGAGTTATGAGTACACCCACCCCACGGTTTAACGTTGTCCCGATTAATGCTGAAAATAATTTAATACCTTTTTCTGAATTGCGCTCGTGCTTTCTACATTAACACTTCAAAATTTCTGGTATAATTTACGAAGTCCACTGTGCAGCACCTCTGTGCATTTACAACACGCAAGACATCAGTATTTGCAGTTGCTTGATGGTTCTGTGTACAGTTGTCGATGTTTTTGTAGGTTAAAATATAGAGTGAACTTTGTTTAAATTATATTTTCCCTTTAAATAATAAGATCATGAGTGATAACTGGTGGTCAGAGGAGAAAAAGAGGAAAAACTTAACTCTCGAGGTTAAATTAGAGGTTTTACAGAGACTAAAAGCTGGAGAGCACCAACATTTTTTAATTTATTGCTCCCTTTTTGATCGTTCAGTTTTTAAAAATGTAATGCCAAGATATTTGAATTCTTCCTTTATTTGGTCTCATTCCATGTTCCTTTATTTATCAAGCACATGTGATAATTCTTTTATGAGTGAATCGATATTTCTTGATCGAAACGTAGTAAGGTTTTGATCGTTTCGATATACGATTGTCTTTTTGTCTTATTGGTTGCCTTCTCTTAATTGAACAGTATCTTCAGTCATGATGCTAATGTTATTATGTTTCAATTTTCTTTGTGTTAATAAAATTGCGGCTGTATAGTGAATATTGCCTCGCCCTGTACATATAAGTAGACGCAGGTATCTTCTTCTACTCTAATTTACTCTAATTCCTATTCCTTAATGCTCCTGCGCGATTTATTCAGCGTGAGATCAACATGTTCCGTAAAATGCATTCTGTTAATTTATATTCAAGTTTTTACTGTTCAATGTTAAATATAATTGCAATACAAATGACGACCTATTCTATGCTACGTAATATGGTTAACAAAGAATACTTGGGTGTATTATTTATATAATACTATCTATTTTCATTTCCATTAATAGAATCTCGGGAACGAATTAAATCTTATATTGTCATTTCTTATGGAAGTACGTGTTCCGAATAGTGCTGTTTCCGTTGGCACTCGATTTTCCTGGCACCAATTAAGAGCATTAATCGGGGAGTGGGTGTATAGGGAGAAAATTGGGATGTCGGGGCTTTTCCAACATGTGAGTGGATATGGTTAATTTTGAAAGAAATCCGATTAGCGTATAGTCAAAAGGGCATTTAGTTTCTGAAGCTTACACTTGAAACTTTTTTTAGGTTAAGCAACATTAATTTTAGTGACATTTAGTAATTCCAAAAAATCTTTATGTTAAATCTATTATGTTTCACTGATAACATGTTTTCATGAATTTTTCATTATACTCCTTAGATGTCACATCAAAGTAGAAACTCATGTGGAAGACCTGGTATAATTCCACTAGAAGTGTCACATGCAATAGCCTATTTAAGCCCTTCAGGTGACACTTCTCCCACTGCTCGTCATGATGCCTTTTCTTCTCCTGATTTGGGAACTGAGAGTGACCCCGGTTGCTTCTCCAGTCTTGAGAATCCACCTCCAAAGTCTCCTGAAGGGATAGCTCTAGACAATATGAGTTTTGCTGAAGTTCCATCTACAGAAAACACCATTGTCTATTCAAGATCATTCACAGAGGTTGATAGGTCTCATAGAACTAGAGCTTCCACATCACATATTATAAAGGACATAGGTGATGTTGTTAGTGCAAGTTTTGTGAAGGATCTCAGATTAGAGAATGAGCGCCTGAGGCAATGCCTTGCTGAAACACAGAAAAATCTAGACGAAACCTTATCTAAGCTGGTCGCTGCAAATCGCCGCAAGCTCATTGTGGAAAAGGCAATTTGCAATCAGTTACAAAAGACGCATCACATACTTAGAAAAGCACGGGTTAACCTTGCGGCGAAAAAAAAGAATAATATGTGGAGCTTTGTACCATTCTTATGTTCCGTCCAAGTCTGTGGATAATACAATTTTGTATTTTTTATTGATTCCATTTTTTTAATTTTTCCTGTCTCTGAATTGTGTTTGTAGTTGTGACTGTTGACTGAATGTCTGATGAGTACAAATATTTCTAGAAATGTATGTTGTCTACATTTTAAAATTTCTTTTATACAACTTTTTATGTACAATATAGTGATACATATTAGGATTGTACAATACTTTAAAACATTGTACATTGTTTTTTTTGGTGCATTAGTATTCCCAAAATTAAGAAAACTTTTTATTTTTAATCTTTAGATAAATTTCATTTTGATTTGTAAAAGAAGTATTATAATTTAGTTAGAGAGGTGCATAATTATTTTTCAGATACATACATGATATGATATATACATGATAATGTTAATGTATGAAAATGTATACTTGTGATTTGAAATTTGAACTTAGTCAAAAACTGATTTATTTTCAACAGGTTGTCCAGAAAAGTGTAAATAATGAGACTATATTAAAGTCATTTATTTTAATATCTTCATATTTTCATCTAATTTCATAATATTGACCATATATACTCATGTATAACAAGCAGTTTGAAGACCAAATTTTTAGGTCATAAAGAGGGGTGAGCATGGGTACCACTTTTGTACAGTTAAAATAAAAAATTGAAGTGTACCTATCTTGCGCCAGATTCTCGCTTTTATGAGTGAAATTAGGGGAAAACCATGCCAATTGTCAATAATCCAGCTTATACATACATTAATTAAATGTATCAAACAACTAATTACTTCCTTACAATTGTATTTCCAATTTCTCTAAATATTACACATTTCACTAGTAAATCAGCTGATGGTAGTCTCCCACAAAATTGCTAGGTAGACTTCCCGCAAGACGCATAAAAAACAAAACATATTATCTGCAAATTGAAATAATTTTTGTAGATAATGAAATATTATTTATATATATATATATATAACAATGTAAGTAATTTAAAACCCATAGAATTCATCTTCCTCATCATCTTCAGCACCAAATAACTGCAAAGGCAACCACAATATGCAAAAAAATTTAAGATTTCATATTAAATTCTGTCATTAAATATATCTAGCCATTTAATATTCTGTAAATAAGTGTTACGTGTAGTTTGATAAATATAAAATAAATTAACGTGTTTAAACTTCATTCAACATTTAACCTTAAAGCCTGAAGCATTTTGCCGTGTAAGCAAATTTCCCAACTGAATTTTCGGATTTTTAAAATTAATTTTTGGAGGATTTTACTTAGTTGGATTTGCTTAAGTCGAGTCTTGCGTAATCTGGGAAGGGTCTGTATTTATTTATTGTACTCTAGTTAATACCTAACATGACAATATAATTCTAAAATCTAGGGTGCACATTATACATTGTATACGAAAAAGTGGATTTTTTGGCAAAAAGTAAGGGTGTGTGTTATACACAAGTATATATGGTATGTTTTAACCTTCCCTAGATGCAAGATTTCAATGCTAAATAAAATTTAACCATGGTTACTACAATCTTGCAAGTTTGTTGCATGGATATATATGTAGAATCAGCGCAGCATACATTGTACAAATTTTCTCATTGAGTTATATGCTTCTAATCCACACTATAATATCACTGATTATACCAATATATATTCGCATGTCATTTGGACTCTTAGCTACAAAGCTTTGGCTATAAGTTAGGAGTGCTTGACCCTAACTTGGTATAAAACTCAATGTGTCATAATTTTACTGGACTCTATATACTTAAATTTTGAGATATAAATAGGTTGTCCAGATGCTGAGGAAGAAAAAATCGCAACAATCATTTTTAGTTATTTTCAATGATTGTTTTCACTTAAATATTATGTAAATACATTTTGTGATTTGAGTAATAATATAATGTATTTATTGCATTAATAGTATTAATTTCTAATCTGTTGCATTCATCAGTCCTTTGGGTGTCACACAAAGAAAAAATTCTCTTGCAGCTTGCTTTGTGACCCAGATCTACAAACAAATATGACCATAATCTAACAATTTACTTTTTTGCTCTGTAAATTCAATTTTCTTAAAGATACATTTCCATTACAGTTCTTTGTTTTTCAACTTCCATTACTTTCGATTTCGTTGCTTACAACTTTCTTTATAACTGTAAATTGATCATACAATATATTTTCATCAAGTTTAATTTGATTTTTTTATGCCATAAAAAAACAAAGCTGTTGCAAATGCACTTAATAAAAATAACTACAATTTGAAAAGTTGTAAACTTTAAAATGAGGTTGTCCAACTAACGTGTCACTGCAGTCTGAACGATCTTGCAGAATCTCACAATCTCTAAGGCTTCGGTGACGTTACATGGGGCACATTCGTGCATTTAGTCAGTCAAATACAAGTAATACTTTTTATCTGATCACTTTGTGGATACATTATGTAACCATGTGGTCAGACATAAATTATTAAAATTAGAGCAAATACAAGTCTAAATCAATGAACAACACATCCAGTCGTCTCTATCTTTGACGTGCAAACAAATACCATGCTAGAGTTATCTAGCGGAGAATATTGGTTTTAGTTTGAGATGCTGCGATTCTAAACAACATAGAGTGCATTACTTATTCTGCGTTCTAAGCTGCCACACCAGAGCCATTTAGCAAAGAAAAGTCATAATAATGATAAGACTCCAATAAAAATCCCTCTATCTCTTTGTATCTGCATTATTTTTCTTTTAATAACTCGATTTTTGGAACCAACTACTTTACATAATGACAGCAAACCAAAAAATGGGTACAACTGTGCATCCTGAAAACTTTTTTCGGGACACTAGAAAAAAATCAGGACATCTTGAAAAACCAGTGTCTGGACAATCTAGATATATAGCACATCCATTATTGTTTATGACATTGGATGAATTTTAGTCAAAATACGTGCAGTTATTTTTGAGTAAATTGACAAGAATAAACTCCATTTTTGCACGATACAGTTCATGTCAACAAGGCTTATATTCAGAGTGATATGTTAAAACAGGGCTATTCAAAACTCAATTTAGGTAGATCTCTGGTCACTTTGCTCTGGCAAATAAAGGAAATAAAATGCATGACATATTGCGTCTATCAAAAAAACGCCTTATGCCAGCCACACAACATTGTCTAGGTGTTTCGTGGGTGGCCTACCATCAACAGATGAATGTGCAAATCTCGTGTAATGTCCACACCCCACTCTTTTGATGGGAACTGTTGGAGAAAAAAGTGCAGGTATTACACGAGTAAATACGGTAGGTTATTCTGATAAATTACAATACCATTCAATTTATCTAACACATTTTGAGCATTTAAATCCATTATATATTTTACAATTTGCAAAGAATTACTTAGTACAGTTGACTATTGATATTTGTATATGACATACCGTATATAATTTCACGAAAGTAAGATTAGATTCTTAGGTGTTGGATATCTTATAGACCAGTTGGCTAAGCTTATTGCCCACGAAGCCGCATGATTATATGCATAAGTTCAATAGCCACAGTTGTACAATCTTCACTAACAAATTTGTATACATTACACATAGTGTGTACTGGAAGAATTCCCAAGAATCAATACATTCTGCATCAACCAGTTAGGTACCGAACAATATTTCCGCTTCCCAAACAATGAGTTTCTTTCTGTGGAAGACTAAAACAGATGTACGAGGCTTGCTAGCAGCAGCTTGAACAACCCTGATGCACACCTTCGAATATTTTACCAAAAACATTTTGATTATGTACTTAGAATTCTCAAATTGAATAAATATTGTAATGTTTGCTTAAGATTTTTACACTGTAAAATCTTATCTGTATGTTAGGAATAATATGATCCTAATCGACAGATTTTATAACCAGTTAAGTTGTGCAGTTGTCCAGTTCAGGGTTGCCAACTCAAAATCTAATTTTTAAGCCAGAAGTGCTAGATTTGTAAGCTAAAATAATCCAAATTGTTTTTTAAGTAAGCTAAAAAATAGCTAGATTTTAGAAGACAAGGTATTTTTAAAAGAAATTCATTTTACTTACCTAATAAAGTATGTGATGAGTCTGATGATATGAACTGCTACTTTTGAAAGGTTAAAGATAAAGTAGAATGGCCTGTTTCAAAAATATTTTGATTTTTAACTTCTAATTCCATTTCATTTGTATTACTGTTGCTAGGCTTAGGTTTATAAGATGCCAGTGTTACAATACCCTTCATAACATCATTAGGCAGTTCATAACTACAGCAACATTTATTATTTCTCAGAAGGTCAAGTTTTACTGACAAGATAGCTTTGAGAAGTTCTGTTTCCATTCTATTTCTCAACATGAACTTGATATTATTCATGCTACTAAATATTCTTTCAACTTCAGCATTGGAGTGATGTAATTTTCAAGTTGAAATAGCAAAGTTAGAAAGTTGTTTAAATGGATTCACTTCACTCCAGAATAATTTAGTATTGGCCTTACTACTCCAATCAATGAAATGAATTGTTTGTAATTGATATTCAGCAGCAGATATGGTTTCTTTAGATTCTCCCATATGTTCCATCGAACTTGTAACTGACTTTGTCACTTTGGGTGAAGAACATTTTTAGGAGAAAGAACAGATGTTTTTTTTAATTTTCTGGCAGTCTTTGCCTAAGCTGTTTGAGCAAATGCAAAAGAAAATTTTGGGATCTTTGTCTTAAACACATTTCTTCCTCTTTAGTAATTTCACCTTTTTTTGCAACCCAATTTATTTTCAAACCTATAACCTAAATATGGACACATCTAAATAAAACAGTTGGAGGAATTTCTGCTTTAAGCATTTGATAGACACCATTGTTAACTCCAACCATGACACTAGCATTATCTGTTCCAATTGCAATAAGTTTTATGGCCTAGTTTTTTTACTCATTAATTCCTTTTTTATTGATTGCACAATGCTACTAGCATCACATTTCTCCATTTCTACTAGATTAAGATATGTAGAAAGAAGAAGAAATGTTTATTACTGTAGTATATTATAACAATTCCAAGCATTTTTATGAGTTATGTCATTGGATTCATCTAACAATAAACTGAACTTGCCATCTCCAATATCACTAATTAAATCATTCACAAAGTTAACACTCAAGACATTCTTGATAACTTTGAAGCATTTTGTGCGATGCATTTTTAATTCTGAAATAATTCTACTGTCAATAAGTGCTTTTACATATATCAACTAATAATCACAATTCAGCAAAGCTGAATGATAACTCATAAACATTGCAATATTTGCTTCAAGACTAGTAGTTTGTCTTACAAAATTATGTCAATGGTGTAACTTTAAAAGACATGACACTTACATGTTTTTTACTTTTTGCATGCTGTATCAAATCTGTATAATTGGCATTAATGTCACATACACATACAATGAGGTTTGCTAGGATCACTGTCTAGTCAGCGGTTCCCAACCTTTTTCACTTTGCAAACCCCTTGAGGTAACCAATTTCTCGTCGCTAACCCCTTGGGTTGTAAGTTTTGGAAGCGAACCTTTCATAATGGAGAGTAAATTTTATAAAAACATCTTTTTGAATGCGTTTAATTCATAAAAATGAAAAGTTTATATAGCACATAGTGTCAACATTTACAATAAAATCAGAATCTCTGATATTGTCATCCGTTTCTAGTTAGAACCCTGTAAAATTCAAATATAATTTTTAAAGCATAGTAAATAATTGAAAATAAAACCATGCAACTAATTTGAAAGGAAATAAAATACTGATAAGAATTGAAGAACCAAGAAAGTGAAAAAGATGCCATTACCAATTTTTTCTCGCGAACCTCTCAGATTTATTTCGTGAACCCCTAGGGGTACGCGAACCAACGGTTGGGAAACTGAAAAGATTCATCTTGAAGCTACACTTTTCAAAATTTCTGCTTGTTGCTTCTGCCTTGGCATTGAGAGGGATTAAAATCTTTGAAATAAACCCCTACGGTAATAATTTCACCAATTCACTAACTGATATTACACGATGTGCAAGTAGAGTTACCACCCGTTCTGTTTTCACCCGAACAGAAATGTTCGGTAAAATTCATTAAACACGTTTTAATCAAATTTCAGCATAATACAATTCTAAAAGTTTTTCTTTTTACTTTCTCCATACGTAGTATAGGGGAAAGTATTGTTTTCATGATTCATGTTTTCAAGATTTAAACGGAAATACACGTTTTGACCATTTTATCGATGTCTGTGTGTGTGTTATGGTTTTTTGTGGGTACTCTACCTCAAAAACTATTAATCAGGTCAACACGAAATTTTATATTTAAAATTTTTATGAAAGTCAGAAGAACTGATTAGCTTTTGGTAAAAAAAATCGGTCAACCGGAAGTTGTTTACTCTTGTCACATCTGTTATTTTGAAATATTTGCTTTAATATTCGATAAATGTAAACATGTGCTGTAATAGAATTTGTAGGAAGTTTAACTTTCTACAACATTTGTTTGAAATATTTTCCCAATAATGCATTTTTTAAGAGATATCTTATATTTTTAGCTACCATGTATGGAGAAAGTCATGTGGTGTGGCCACATGAGAATTTTATACAAATATAATCAATATGCTCCTCCCAATTAAATTTCTCATCAATATAGATTCCCTAAAACTTTAAATATGCAACTTGTGTCAATTGGACATCATCAATAATGGTGCCCATTTCATCATTACATAGCCCTCTAATAGGTTGAAAAAATATAAAATTAGATTTGAACTCATTTGCTACAAGGTTATTGTCCTGAAAAATTCTTTTATTTAATATTAGGTATTGTTTATAATGGTTGTCAAGATGATTGTTAATCCAACAATATGCTCATTCAATTTGTTTAAAACTGTTAAGTATTATAGTTTTGGCCTGAAGAAAGTCCGAGTTGGTGTCTTACACCTTTTTACCTTGCATGTGGTCAGAGCTATGTATGGTGCATAGCAAAAAAGTTTATTAATCATCAGCAATTGCAGCTGTATTCCAGAACCCTTGAATAGACCATGGTATAATTTCCATTTATTTTTTAAAGACTTTTAACCTACCAAGTTATCAAATTTCAACTCATGATAACTCATTTGTGTTTAACCTCAACAATTCCAAAAGCAGGGCATTGAATCAAATTTTTAATATACGTTTTCTTCTGTTTCTCACAAAATGAAATTTTCTCATTGAAATGATTTCAGCAGAAAACAATTTCCAAGTAGTGTTTTTCAGTAAATTAAAGAAAATATATTTATAGCTACAGTTTTAAAAATTACATGAAAAATGAATTTAGTGCAAGGTAAAATTTTATAAGTTCCATATATATCCAAACATAAAACAAAGTTAACATTTCTCAATGGAATCAAAATACAAATATGCATACAGATAGCAAAAGGTATTCAGAAATTTTGAGCTATTATATTTAAGATTTAAACAGTTTTTAATGATATGAATAGCTATTTCTCTAAATTTAATAAAATAATCCATTCAGAGGGCTATGAAAACTTTAGAATTAACAGTGAGTCAGTTTTGCATTATAGCTGTAAATGTAGTAATGCCATAGAACAGATTTTGGGCACATTAGATTACATTTCCATATCAACAACTAACAATAAACTCACAAAACAAATAGTAAGTCATCAACTTGCTCATATACTCATTCATAAAGCAATCATCTTCAGAATTTCAAGAGATGCATGCAGAAACATAAGTTTCATCCACACAAATGTATTTATACTAAATATCAGTCATATAACATAAAAATCAGACATTCTGCTATCCATTCCTCCTCTCATTCATTCCTGTAGTAATACTCACACCCATACTATTTTGACATTCAATCCTCAACATTTGCATTTTACATAAACACCAGCTACACAAATGCTTACTCTATTCAAACCTTTGCATGCATGTGTACATTCTTCATTTCATCTCAAACTTCTACCAGTATAGAAATGAAATGGTAAAGATCAACACAAACTGTATAGTTTGCAATATCCTTTTAAAATAATACCCCAAAAATCAATTCAGCATTTGATAGATTACATATCAAAACAGAGTCTAGCAAGAAAAACAAAACTCATTATAGGAATAAACATTGCTCATTAATATTTTATGAAATTTGAGCATATTTCCATTGGCACCAGCCGAGGTAATGCTCTTGCCATCGTTGTCACTTATTTTACATGGATGACATCGCCAGAATACTCCAGCCCTAATCCATGGGTACTGAGAACATGACCTGACCTAGGGCTACAAGCTCCTCCATGAAGGAGCATATCTCTCAACAAACCCCTGAACTGACTATACCAAACAATGCAGAACAGCCTAATCTGACGCCGACTTAGACAAAATCCTCAAAAATGTCGACTCCGCTAATATACCTAAGGAGAGAAAACAATTACTTAGCAAATATCACTCATTCCACACACCACATTCACATGCATGTTTTACCCTAACCCATTCTAATGTGCAATCTAAATATAACCCAGATCAGCCATCATCATGCACTACATATTACTAATACTCTATACACAGGCATATTACAGTACAATCAATCAAATCAAATACAATCAAAATATAAAAAAGAAAAATAAGTGCACTTAATCTACAAAAGTTTTTTCTATTAAATGTCACTGAAAAACACTTTCACAACGATGTCTTCTTCGGATACCACATTGGCTCTTCAAGAAGCTTCACGTGTGGCAATCCCCTTGCACAGTAGTCAGGAGATGCTGGAAAAATTTTGTTTTCATACAGCATGAGTCTTTTTACCAAACCTGCCAATATCATTCAAAATTTGCATAAAATTGTCATAATTAAAAATTATGCATAGATATTTGGCAATAAAACCTTTAGGATGTGATAGATTTTGAAAAGCCAAAATGGGTATACCAATAAAAAATATTATAGATTCATCTATCAACACTATATATTCTGTAAAATTAAAATTAAAGTAAATAAGCATTAAGACATTAGTTCAATTAGAAAGACATGATTAGGGTAAGAAGATGATCTAGGTATTTTTTGATACACAGGTTACTGTTCCATGTAATGGACAGTGCCAAACTATGTCAGTTTAATTGTAGTTTCTCTTAGATATTTACTCAAATTCTTGATATATTTCCTGAATCATAACAAACAGAATAATACTTCGTCTTAAAAAAAGAAGTCACATATGCATAAGCAGCTTGAGCCTTGAATGAGAATCTAAAATTCAGAATCTGTAAATTTTATCTTTAAAAGATAAGTCAATTTTACAAAAATCACCGAATGGAATAAAAATTTTGACAACTTTTATGTATAGTAAAGTTGTAAAATAATATCTGAAAGTTATCGTTAATAATTGAGTAGAAGTACTACAGAATGCTCCTAGATCAGGGTTGCTCAAGATGTCGAGAACAAACTCATTTGAGATCTCTGAAATTTAAAATCTTAATCCTCCAGCTCTAGCTTTCTCTAATCAATTTTTATGGAGTAGATCTCAAGCTTGAGCAACTCTGCCTTAGATGGTATACATTTACATTTATATTGCATAAGCATATATAGTATTTTGGCACACTGAAGTACAGCAAAAGGGACAATTATTCCAAGAAGTATTCAGACAACGAAAATTCATTTCAATTTTTGTATTTACAAAATTAATAGAATATGGCTGTATAAAATTGTGTGAATTGCTAAAATGAAGCAAAAATTCTCTCATGTTGAACTGCAACAAATATTGAGGGTGATTCAAGCACCAGTATGGTGACAAGTTATGACAAAAATGACATCACTTGTCTCCTAAAATTGATATTAGTTTTGCAATTTTCTGAAATCTTGCGCAATTGTCAGTTGAACTTATTTAACTGCTAAAAATGGAAAGAGCTGTGATAAGTTCACTTTCAGGTATGCTAGATTCTGAGACTTGAATGATACCCTATTATAGAGTTTTCACTTTCCTGTTTATTACACCCACCCGTTTTAAAAGAATTACATTTCTGGCTCAAATGTTCCCATTTTGTCCTGTGCAGCATTTTGAATGTGCAAACCAGAATTTTCAATAGCGAACTTACAACAGAATTAGCCTTTAAATATGAAAACAATTGATCTCAAAACTATAGAATTTTTGCTTGGAATGATTATCTTCAGTTTGCTGAAATATGTCATGGAATATTAGGTGTAGAGAAATTTAAAAAAGCACACTTACCACTTCATGATAGAGACACTGCTTTGAGGCCCCTCATCAGAGTAGCTGGGTATATATTGCTGGTGATGTTGCTTATCTGTTAAAGATTTAACATCTAATTAGCCACATTTTAAAACTCAAAAACACAATAAAGACATTGGATCCAAAAAGACCATTAAATACTTTCTGATGTTTATCTCCACAACCCAAGAAAAAATAATATAAAAGTAGATGTTTACCAATTGAATATAATTATGGATGAGCAATTCTGTTTGTAAAGTTCAATATACATAGTTAGTATTCTAGTACTAAGCAAACTATCTTTGCTTGAGATTTACTTTTGTATTTCATGTTACTACTTCATTTTATTTCTACCAAAACCATTTAAACAAAATATGAGAGAAATTGACACCTTGGTGCTCAATCTGAACATCAATATCGCACTTTCAGATATTTGATGAATAATTAGATAGCAAATTTTGAATTTCACTTGCCTGTAAAAGAGAAGAGATCCTGGGCTTCTCGGAAAATTTTCAATGCACTGCCTTGTATATTCTCTCGATGGTTGGCATTCTGAAAATAACATACGAGTTTAAGTAAAGAGAAACTTTCCCAATATGAAATATTGAGCAGGTTTCAGTAAGTACTTACAAATAGTGGCTCAGTTCGGCATCTTCATCCTTCAATGATGCACTAGGGAAAAAGTATTCTGCTGTTAGACATAAAAAAGGCAGTGCATAATTTAAATCCATGATTATATGACCCATAATGTTGAAGAAATCAATCGATTGTGTATACCTCAAATTGATTTCACAGACAGGTAAAACATGGTTTTAAAATTAATGAAGAACATGTCGGAGGCACATAGAAATACCGAAGTGCACAAAAACAAGCAAATCAAAATATAATGATTACACTTTTATGCAAGTAAGCGTCGAAAAATGTATCATGGTTTTGTCTTTTCTTAGGCAACAGTCAGCGAGTTTGCTTATTTATTTGATAACGCAGGGTAGACCAAGGCCTTGGCATGTCGTGTAAGAGGAATTCGCATTGAAAAGGTGCACCTTTTCCGTACAATCTAAATTAAAGGAACCATAAGTCAGAAAATGAGGTAAAATATATTGCCGAAGGAGATATAAAGCGATCGCTTTATTTATCACATACATGAAATGGTTCAGTAATAGCAAAGTGATGTAAAAATTTCGCGTCAAATTGGATGCAGTGGCGAAGAAATATCACTTTGCGGAAGAGCATATATGTGGTCTGTAGGCGAAATGCCCACAGTGCCGGAATATATCACCTGTGAATTGAGGTTTTTCATTAAGCATAGGTATAAGTCAGTGGAGTAATGGCGGTATTATATTGAAGCCCTTTAAGGAATACTTATCAAACCTTTCAATTGCTGCCTCTGTTTGGATATGAAGAATTTGAATTGAAACCTGAAAATGGTAAAAATATTAGGCAGATAAATTTAAATTATATGGCGGTAATAATTAACAAATAGTAGCTTCCTCATCCAATCTATATTTCCGAGTTCACTTGTGACGGTCCTCCTGCACTCCGCCAGCCGGCTAGCTCGTGCGTGGGTTCCGGGAGAAACCGACACTCCAAAAATAAGGAGAAAAAGAACCTTTGGGTGCCAGTGTGGGTAATAAGTCCTGAAGCTCCGCCCGCACTCGGAAAAAAAAGAAAATGAAGGAACGCAAACTTCAATAACCAAATGAACCACTCCTAACCTAGGGCAGGTCACAACCCAACTCACGGCAACCTCTCCGTAGCAGAATTCCTCCTTTCCTGCAGTACGGGTGTTGGGGGGGGGAAGGCATGGTGCCCCCCAGCCAGGTTGCCAGCTAAGCTATGAACCTGGAATGGCAAGCTTATTATATCAGGGCGTGAGGTGCAGGTTTGGTTGGCAGCTGCTTACTGCTGCCTTTGCCTCTTGGGCGGAGGTTGATAAGCAGGGCCCATTGCCGCTATAGGATGCTTATGCCTATCCCAAGGCATTACCCTGGTGGATGAGATCAGCCGGATGAGAGGTGTAGGGTGCCGGCTGCACTTTGTGTAGAAAACATTAGCTCTCCTGCACAAGGTCTGCTCTAGTGGTTCCACACCTGTGGTGGTCTCAAGCTCCCTGACTCTGACAAAATCACTCAAGGTGACGTGGAGGATAGTTTGCAGGGCCGTGTTCTGAGCAACACAGAGCTGGCGGATGTGCGTGGACGCTGCTCCTGACCAAATCGGGGAAGCGTATAGAATAATTGGCAGTACGCAGGACTTGTAGAGCCGCACCCTGGTTCCGAGCGTCACCTCTCTGGAACTCAGGATGGGACCAAGCCTGCGCACTGCTCCCAGGGTCTTGCTTTTTAGGCCCATGATGTGCTTTTTCCAGGTCAGGCTCCTGTCCAGCGTGACGCCGAGGTATTTGGCTTCACTGGACCAGGGAATGGCCTGACTCTGAACAGAGAGTTGAACAGCTGGTTGCTGCTGCCCGGGTCTTGCCTTGAACATAACAGCGACCATCTTGCCTGGATTGACTGCAGTCCTCCATTTGCAGTACCACTCGCAGATGGTGTCGAGGGCTCGCTGGAGGTAGATCGTGGCTTGGTGTTCACTTAATGACTGGGCGAGAACCACCGCATCGTCCGCAAAAAGTCCAACAATAACGTGTGGGCCGTGCTGAAGGGGGAAGTCGTGCGTATACGTGTTAAACAGGGTTGGCCCCAGGACCGAACCCTGTGGCACGCCAGCACGTACAGGGCGGAGGTTGGACCGCTCCCCTTGCCAACTGACCCAGAACACCCTCTCCATCAGGTAGGAGTCCGTGAGCCGGATCAGCTGCCTCGGGAGGCCAGCCCAGTGCATTTTGGCTAGGAGGCCTTTGGGCCACACCCGATCGAAAGCCTTGCTTATGTCCAGGAAGGCGGCCGCTGTTTTGTTCTTTTTGTTGAACCCATCGGTAATATAGCTGGTGAATCTAGCCAGTTGGTGAACCGTAGAATGACGTTGGCGAAAGCCAAACTGTTCACTGGGGATGACATTGTGTGCTGCCAGCCAGGTGGTGAGCTGTGGCAAGAGGAGGCGCTCGAACATCTTCCCGAAAGCGTTGAGGAGGGAAATCGGCCGGTAGCTATCAACGGCACCCAAAGACAAGTTTGCCTTCGGGATGCCGATGATCTTGGCACGTTTCCACTCCTTCGGGAAGTGCGCAGTGTTCTGGCAGCCGTTAAAAAGTGCCGTTAGGTAGTCAACGGCCACTATCGGCAGCTGCTTTATTGAAATGTTGCTGATGCTGTCATCCCCAGGGGAACGATGCGTGGAGAGGCCCTTCATAACCTCCACCACGGCCCGAGGGGTGATCCGAGGGAGAACAGGAGCAAACCCTCGGTCGCTCCTTAGGTTCACCACGGCTTCTTTCACCAGCCTCTCTGCTTCCACAGAGGAAGGACTCGACGGGTTCAGCTGGAAGTTGTTCTCCAGGTAGTTGGCGTACTCTGTGGCCTTCTCCTTGGCAGAGCAAACCAAACCGTTCGGTGATTGTAAGGGAGGGTCCCGCCTTTGAGCGGCCTTGAGCCCTCTGCAGGCCCTCCAGAAGGAATTGTCGGCGAAGGAGACCTCAGCCAGGTACTCCTCCCAGGCGTCTGTTTTGACTTCCCTGACCACCTCCTTGACGTCCCTGTTAAGACGATCAAGGAGTGCCTTCAAGTCCGGCGTGCGGTGCCGCTGCCACCTCCTGCGCAATGAATTACGGTGAGTAATCAGTCTCCGCACAGGTTCCGGCAAGCGGCGGGAGATCAGCCTTGGTAGCCTGATGGGGATGGCTAAGTCGGCGGCCTGCTGCACCACCGCCGATATGGTGGTAGCCATCTCTTCCACCTGCTGACAGGGTGGGCTGGGAGCGCTCCGGCAATGTGCAGTCGGAAGGCTCCCCAGTCAGCCCTGGCGAAGTCCCTTCGCTGCAGAGGAGGTAGTCTTATCGGCAGGTTGCCGTATTGTAATAAAATCGGCAGGTGGTCCGACGACAGCTCGTTGAGCGTCCTGACCTCCACAGAGGCCCGGGCGCTGCTGACTATGGCAATATCCAGGACGTCATTTGAGGGCACGAACGTCGGGACTGTCGGAGCCACCACCGTGAGGCCCTCTGAAAGGACATATTGACGTAGCCGCCTACCCCTCGGGTTAGATGCTGCAGAGTTCCAGTCTCGGTGCTTGGCGTTGAAATCCCCGATGGCTATGGTGGGTGTCCCGTCACGGGGGAAGAGGGCGCTCATATCCTCCTCCTCGAGGTCGAGTCCCGGGCGGTAATAGGCCGCCACGACTCGTACCTTCCCCTTAGTTAGCGCTATGTCAGCTGCCACCGCTTCCAGCAACCGCATATTGGGGAGCGGGACCTCTTGGAATTTAAGGGAGGGATGAATGAGGAGTGCGACTCCGCCACCAGGAGTGGCCCTGTCTTTCCTCAGGATGTTCCACCCACCACACCTCAGGGTAATGTGGGGCTGGAGTTTCGTCTCCCCAACAGCCGCGATGGAGACTACAAGGTCGAGGAGTAGCGAGAGGAGCTCGTCAACGCGCTGACGCAGACCGTTGGTGTTCCAACCCACTACCCCTAACACGCCTCTCTTAAGCCTTGGAGCCATCGTTTGTTCTGGAGCAGGCTAGCTCTTCTAGCAGGGACAGAAGAATCTGTCCCTGGCGGCTGGAGATGTAACGCCTAAGCACCTTGGTTATGGAAAGAATGGTAGCCCATAACTCCGCATCAGCATCAGATGATGGACCAGCCTGAGGAGGCAAAGGAGTAGGCGTGCTAGCAGACAAAGATATCCCGCTCTCAGCCTTAGGTGGCTGGAGGGGAGTAGAAGAAGAAGAAGAAGGGGAAGGTGGCGGTGCCGCCTTCTCTGTCCCACGCCCAGCGGCCTTGCACCTCTGAGCCGGAGGCTGCAAAGGGATTGCCGGCTGGGCTCTGTCTTGCAGAGAGGTGTCAACTGCGGGGGCGCCCTGATTAACCCCAGCTACTGCAGCGGCAAAATTTTTGCCAGGGGCCACCATGGTGGACCTGGCCGCGACTGCCGATGGAGTCGCCACTCGCCCCTTGGTGGCTTTGCGCTGCAAGGCGTCATTCTTCCTATTAGCTTCCAGTACCTTGTCGAGGGCTTGACATACACAGGGCAGAGCATGTAGGTGGAAGGGTGATCGCCCCCGCAGTTGCAGCATTTTCTCTGCCCATCCGGGGGAAGCGTGCAGTTTCGAGATATGTGGTTCCCGGCGCATTTGTAGCAACGAGGAACCATTTTACATCCTGAGGCGGAGTGCCCGAACCTTTGGCAGTGGTAGCAGGTCTGTGGCGTTACGCCGCCCCTGAAGAATTGTATTCGCTCCCGACAGTGCAAAAGGTGCGTTATCTTGTGGAGAAGGGGAAGTCCAGGATTTTTCTCGACTGTGGCAATGAGCTTTCTCGTCTTCTCCGGCGGCTTGCCCTCCTCCTCGCACTGGGCCATATGTTTTATGGTCTTAACTGTCATGCCCAGGGAAGCTAAGCCCTCCGCTACCTTGTCAAGAGGGATGTTTTTGGACAGACCCTTGATAAGGAGCCTGGCCGTGCGGGTCTGCTCCTCAGGCTGGGTGTGATACTCGAGCTTGAGAGAGTCGAGCTCATCCAAAACAGCCAGGCGATGTTCTGAAGTGCGGACAAAGACCCGAGTCGAGAGGTCGCGAATGTCCAGTTCGAAGTCATTTCCGCACTTCTGTTGGAGCATATTAATGAAGGCCATGTGGTCGGTAATGCCATATACTGTAATGGGCTTTATTCGAGGGCGGGCTGGTTGCTGAGCAGGGGTAGAGCCAGCAGCGGCTTTCTTGGTTCCCCTCTTCCTCCGCTTCACCTCCCGAAAAGGCTCCTCACTAGGGGGTGGCTCATTCCGAGAGGTAGTTTCTGTTGATGGATCCTTGTCAGTGGATCCCTCTGTCGGAGGAGAAAGCTTTCTCTTGGATGCCGAAGGGGAAGGCTCGGCCTCCATAGGTTCAGACTCAGAGGGAGGAGCAACAGAGGATATAGTGCCGGCAGCGGCCCGGGGCAGGGTATCAGTCTCCGAGGAGACACTGGGTCGTTGCTTAGGCAGCTCTTCCTCAGAGTAGGAAAGTTTCCTCTTTAGAGAGGAAGAAGTCTCCATCTCCATCAGCTCCCTTGCCTGGGTGCGGGTGAGATCGATAGATGTGGAGGGAGGTAGGTCGGAATGTGGGGTAGCCTGGGCAGGCCCCACACTAGAGGGGGGAGGATGAACCGGCGGAGCCGGGGAAACAGGAAAATGAGCAGAAGCAGAAGAAGCAGCAGATGTAGGCGCAGATAAAACAGCAGGAGAGGCAGAAGAAGGCTTAGAGGAAGGAGCAGAAGGAGGACTAGGAGTCTGCTCCACCGCCTTGCCAGCCTTGGCATTGCCTTTCCCCTTCTTCCCCTTGACTTTGCAAGACTTGGCGGTCTCGGGAGGTTTCGAGGAAGGAGCCCGAGGCTGGCCAGCGTCACAGGCTACTGGGCCAGTCTCGTGGCTATCTCTCCTAGAAGGACGAGCGATGCTGCGGAGGTTTGCGGGATCTTCCGTTCTCAGGAGGGATGCGACCTGCATTATCCTCAGGTAATCCTGGGTAACATGCTTGATCTGCCCCTCAGGGGTGTTGAAGGCTATGAGACCATCACAGGAGATGCTTCTCCTGTGCTGTCCCCTCAAGATCATGCTGGTGGGAGCAATTCTCGAGCTTGAGGACACAGCCCCGAATGGTTCCATCGGCAGGTGCAGTAGAGAAAAGGGAGTAAAATAATCCCAAATGACCCTGAAGGATCAGACTGCCAAAAGTTTGGCGAGAGAGGACACCTGAAAGGAAGTCCACGACCGGATGCAAGGCGGAGACGAAGAGGGTGAGAAGGAGGAACTGGTTAGCCTCCCCCCGCTTCGCGACTCGAACACCGCAAGGAACAAACCCTTTCTGGTGACCTGCAGAAAGGAGGAAGACCGAGGAGGGGAAGAGCAAGGATCCTTTTTCAGGTCCGATGCAGAGAAGCGGAGAAGGACCCTTTTCAGGGTCGAAGTCTCCGCAGGTGAGAGAGACGAAACAGGTGAGAAAGAGGTGCTCAGTTAGCCTCCCCCTGTTTCGATGGACAAGACAGACAACCAAAATCCTCAGGCCAAAATCAAAAACCAGACAGAGCAGGGTCAAGATCGGAAACCAGAGTATGATTGTAGTGAAGTTCTTACAACGCACAGCAAACAGCGCAGTGGAGTAGATTACTGGGACGCAGGTACCCAGCGGTAGCATTGCTCTCGGCGAGCTATGCCTCCTTTCCTTCCGTCCCTGCCTTTTTATACCTTCCCCCGGCTCCCCTAGCGCCTCGTAGGGGAGACCCGAGGAAAGCCTGTAAACAAAATAAAGAAGAACCGCGGGCTTCTTCCTCCGCGCAGCACTGAAAACGTCACAAAACTCCCTCCCTAGTCACCTGAGGGGACGAACAACTCACGACAAGCCAAAACTCTCAACCGCGAGTTAATCTTTATCTCACCACCTTCAGGTCCCTTATGTGCCACTCTCCACAGACCTTGCCCCGTGTCGCCGTGCGCAAGCGGTAAAGCGACCTTCCAATCTTCTTCTCCACAATAAATGGGCCCACGTACTTAGGCTCCAACTTAGCAGCGGTAAATTCCCCCGCGCTTGACTGCGGGTGATTTCTGCGCCATACTAATGTATTTTCTGGAAGAGTAAGCTCTCGGCGGCGCAGGTTATAGTATCGGGCCTGACGTGCCGAGGCTCGCGTTTGGGCCTCCTTCGCTCTTTCGTACATTTTCGCAAGAGCAACTTGCAATCTGGTCACATAATTCTTAGGCTCAAACTCTAAATTATTCCTCAAATTCGTTGCCCTATACAAATCCGCGGGTTTTCTAAGCTCCCTTCCGAGATTAAGTGCGGCCGGAGTGGACCCAGTGGTTTCCGACTTTGCCGTATGCAAAGCGAACATCAAATCCGACAGATTTTCATCCCACGTTCGCTGCGCGTTCTCACAATAAATGGAAAGCATGGTTTTTAACGTACGGTTCGTTCTCTCACAGGGGTTTGCTTGCGGAAAGTATGGAGCCGTGTGACCTAACTTAACCCCATACAATTTGCAAACGCTTCCTAAAAGCCTACTCACATACTGTGGCCCATTGTCCGATAGCATTGCCTCCGGACAGCCCCACTGGTTTATTACGTGCGTGCGGAAACACTGGGCTACGTGTTTCGCCTTAACTTCTCGTAGAGGGATTGCTATGGGCCACCGAGTACACACATCCAGAAATACCAATACATAGCGGTTGCCACTTAAGGACCGCGGAAGGGGGCCTATTATATCCGACGCCACAACTGTCCATGGAGTCGTCATTTTGGGTGGTTCCATTAAACCCGCGGGCCGGGATTGTTCCGTTTTGAATCGTTGACAGACACGAAAACGGCGCACGAAACTTCTAACATCCTTTCTCATACCTGGCCAATAATAGAATGTTTGAACGACTCCACGGCGTTTCCCGAGCAACTACAACCCTGTGCAACCTTCTCCATTTTTCCACACCGGTGGAAAAATTTCGCCTTCGGTTTTCCACACCGGCGAAAGAAATGACCGGGATCTCCACAATTTCAACACCCGTTATGGGCAACTCCCTCGGGGTTGTCGGACACTGGGGCTAGTTCACGATGGCAAAAGAAAAGTTCATTCAATATTATACAAGCCGTGGTCGTATTTTTCAATTTTATGTGAAGCTAATGTTAGCCAATGCTTTTCTGATTTTCCGCACGAATTGCTTTTAAATTATGGCCGTTGGGCTATAAAATAAGGAACACATTTTTATAAATGGTTTACCAGATTATTTCTGACTGTCCGAAGGGGATAATAAAGAATACAAGCATGTAGTAAGCAGTTTTCAATTAAAACGTCAAAAAATTACGAATATTAATTTTTCATAAATTATCTTTAGGAACGTACAAAGAGGCCAATTCCAATATTTATGGAGAAATTATAGCATTAAACGATTCCAAACGCCACTATTACACGCTTAATAAATTTAAAACCAAATTACGAAAACGGCCGAAATTATATGAAAAGTGCGATTGCGTAGATTCGAAGGAAAATCATCGCCGCAAGAAAAGCATATAGGTAACTCGCAACAGTTATTTAACGTAAAAGTCGCGACAGGAAACATGTATGTGCAGTAAAACTTAAATTTTATTCGATATGAGGACCAAAACTTTCAGTACTTAGCGTTAACTACGACGATTCGTGTACTCAACAAAGTGGTCGAAATTACTCTCCCGTTGCGATGAAATTCATTCATTCGCATTGTTTAAACATTCCGTGAAAGGCTAAAAAAAAACTATATTAGAGTTGGCTAGGTTTAAACCCTCACCGAAAATAAATGCAAGAAAATTATGCGCTTACCTTAACTCCATGAGCAGCACACATTTGCCCTCCGATGTTAACTGGTAGGACCCATGCGCGGATCCAAGGGGGGGGCGATCGCCCCCCCCCCTTAGGTACTCTCTGGGACAAGAGAATAAGCAGGCTGTCAGGTGGCGGGATGGTTTTTTCAGTAGGCTTAGGCTATTGAATAGATTCTTCTTCGAAATTTCCCATGCTTCTTGTCTTTATGTCGCTGTCGACGTATTGTTCTAGCAAAAAGGGTCTGTTGGAGATAGTGTCACCCTGGGCGGTGCTGAAACTTGCTAATTGGGGTGATGTGGAGGAGAATGGCATTCCCAGGATTTTCAACGAATGGCGAGTGAAGGGGAAGGAACCTAACCACGAGGGGCAATGCCTTCGAATGCGCTCAATGTGCGCACTCCGGTCGCCTAGCCTTTTGGAGAACCCTCGCACCGAGTGCAGTAAAGATAGTATCATATGAGTCCTCTCTCTTTCGAACCGCGAGTAGGGGCGATGGCCATGTCAACGACCTACGCTATCGGCTAGGTGCCGGTAAAAGGATGAAACAAAGCCATCGGTTTTTGCCTTGGTTCTCCTTCCACCCTCATTCACTGGTGTTGGTTCGTTTTGTTCTTACGAATGGCTATAATTTGAGAAGCTTTTTAGATGTCTCTTCTTGGGTTTACCCAAAAGGACTACAATGATATTTCTAAATACACATTTTGGAATTTACCCCCCCCCCCTCCCCCGTTTGCTTAGAGTGCTTCCCCACTTCTGAGCTCTTCCATCTCCCAAAATCCTTTACAAGGACCTTTCTCTATCTTGGGTTTTCCCGTCATTGTTTTCAAGAGCTTACGAGCGTTTTAAGATCATTCATTCAGTGATTCGCTAGCGCGTGTGTGATAGTTTGCCGGAGAAGTGCTATAAGTTGCAAGTGTCGCAGACAATCAGGTTTTGCGTTTTATCGTGTCCCACAATTTAGCATTACAGCAGCAGTTCTACAAGTATTCGAAATACCATCACTTCAAGAGTGATTATTACTTCTTTGCGGAACAGAATGAGTGAAGAAAGACTTGTGGATTTGGCGTTACTCCATATACATCAAGATATTCATCTTGACCCGGAAGAGATTTTAGATCGCATTGCTAATTCTGGCAATCGACGACTTGATTTTTATTGTGATTTTTAAAATAAAATGTTAAGAAGTGCTATACAAAGTAAATAAAATGTCACAGATACCCGATTTAAATATATTTTTTCTTCTTTACATTATGCGAAACAAGCTTTATACATGAATTTCGCAAAATATGGATTATTATAAGGGAGGTCAATGTATGCGTGGTTTTCAAAATATATTTCACCTAAAATAGGGTTTATGATAGAAAATATACTATACTATTATTTCTTGTGATAATCTCTTTAAAATGTCCTGAATATAATTTTGACGAATATAGGGAGATTTGAAAATTTTCCTATTTACGAGGAAAATAGTACTTAATCGCCCCCCCCCCCTTTGGGAGGTTTCTAGATCCGCCCTTGGTAGGACCCCTAGGGCGAACTGAAAGACTGGCGTTACTATCACCGTGTGAGGTGCTCCGACTATTGTAAAACCGCATGTTTTAAAATCATTGCAAAAAATTTTCATATTTCCCTAATTTTCGATTTCGCTAAACATACAATGAAGCAAATTATTTTCAATTTCAACCGATTTTAACATATCATAATTCAATAATGTTAAAGTTTTGGCGGGAAAATCCTTGTTTTGATATTGCAATTGTATGAAAAAGTTTTGAGTCAGTATTTCAATAAAATAGTTATTGCAATATTACGGGGGAAATGGTTTCATGGAGAAAATTGTAAAAAATACTGGCGAATAGTTAATATATCAAGTACCATAAAGTATATATTTGTATGCTTTATATATTATTTCGAGTTATGAAATCAACGCAAAGTTCGTGACAAGTAGGTAAACCTTAACGTTGCTAATAGCCAGAAATTAAAATTTCTCCTTGGAGAATTGTCCCCTTCCGCCCAGAGCTATCCTTTCGCTGTTTTATATTATTGGCATTTTTCTGTCAACATACTTATTGTTATGAACTTATAAATGAAATATTTCTTAACCCTTAACTACTAACGTGAAAAAAATCGCTCAACTTCTAACGTGGAGTCACACAGACTTCTTTAATTTTTTTTCTATAACGACCGCAATTTTTTTTATTTAAACATTTTCGCTAGGTTGAGTTAACGATTGGGCTTCTAGAAATAAGGTATTAAAATAAAAAAGTATAAATAATTGTAAATCTATTTTTATTTTTTTAAATGAGCAATGTTAAAAACCTTGTAGCTGAAAATCTCAAAGTCGCTCCTGAACACTATCGGAACATTTTTTGGCACATGTGAGACAAATTGGCCGTTTACATTTAGTACAAAGGTCCTCTTCAGTTTTGGATCGCAGATGGAGCAGTAAACCCCCTTTTCAAGAAGCTCCTTTTCGCCCATGCCTTCCTTGAAAGAAATATCTAAAATCGCACATATTCTCCTCCTTACATCACTAGAAATCCGATAATTTGTTGCTCTTCTATGCAAGTGGGGCATAACTAAGTCCCTAGAACTTTTTTAGAAAATATGATCACGTCATTTTTGTACGACTGGTGCATTATATAAGCACAATTACTAACGTGGAGTCAGCCTGACTCCACACAAAAATTACTATAAGCCTTTTCACCAACAGCTCGCGGTACACTGATAAGATTTGGGGGGTGCATTAGTCATCATTTTATTTGAAGGTACTGAAGTCACCGGAGCAATATTGTAAAATGAGTCAGAGCATTATATGTGGTGTGGAGTCAGCCTGACTCCACGTTAGTAGTTAAGGGTTAAATTACATATGTAGAAGCTACCGATCGATAAAACGTTATAAATGTATAGGTCACTTTTTCAAAATTTGAAGGAAACCGACAGTTTGACTTTCACCTACATGTCGAACGATCACAAATGATTTATGATCTTTTGTCGCGTTCACTAAAACTATAACTTGACAACATTTCCATTTCCCTGTGTTCCAAATAAATTTCATAGCATACATTTCCACCAAAATTTTTATTTTGTAATTACAGGCTATACCCTTTCCAAATTATAGTAAATATTATATGAATTTAAAGCAGGGGTCTCCAAACATTTTTATATGTGGACCACTTGGTTAATAAATTTTATGCTCGCGGGCCAATGTATCAACATGAAAAACATTTTGAAAATATTGGCGCACAATATATAAATGTAGGCGTATTAAAAGATGGTTTTGTGAATTAGGTAACTTACGATCTTTCCGGGAAATTTTTCGACATATCCAATCTTTTTTTTCTTCACCGAATATGAATCGAAATAAAAATAAATGGAGCACAACTTTGATGGATCTCTGCAGCGCTTTGGGACTAGAAAGACTCCCAATCATCCCATCCTAGGTGCATTTTATGACGGTATGACTGCACGTGGGGGCTGAGAAGAATATTTGAGTAAAATGCGACGAATGCGGAGACTCTAGTCAGTCAGGAGAAATATCCTCCAAATAATATTGTTAATCGAAACAAATTAAAATCCTAAAAGTTGAAAATCAAACTGGTCAAACGACAAGGCAAAGGAACTTCCGCGACGAGAGACAGAGGCACGCGCTTGAAAAATAATGCGATTTGCAAAGCTAACAATACGTGTAGGTCCGTTCTCAACCGTCATCTTAATTTATTACTCCGTTTAAGTGATAAGGAACTGGGGATCCGCATTGCATTCCTTTTCAAACTAAATTGTTTGTCCGGAATCGCAGTTGTAAACAACTGGATTTCCAGTTTTTTACGGGTTCGAGATTAAAAATGTCCTGAGCGTATGGAAGACAGGAATAACGAACAATTGCGGTAGCATGTGAGAACGGCAGCAAAATAACAGGCGTTGAGAGAAAATTATTAGCAACGGCGAAAAGGAGGACACGTGAGATTGAGACGGAAAAAGTAATTTCCATATTGTTGACCCTTCAAGGAAATGTTCGAGCGCCTTGCTCGTGCTAAAAACCAACTAGAAAGTAAGTCTCATTCAAATTATGAATACCTTCCTTCCTTTTAAAATCCCGGATATTTAAATGCGTCATTTTCAACATTTAATTTTACGCCGCTTTGTTTTTCAAACAATAGGAAAAATTCATAAAATCTATCAGATGCAATCAATTTTCCTCAAATCGTGTGAAAATTTACAAGAATCTACGGATAATTCTGCGTTGTACGGACAATATCAACGCGCAGACTTGTGTTTCTTTTTTCCTCGATCATTGGGAAAAATTATGAGCAATCTTAATGTCATAGGGGATTTTATACTACATCTCTAGACGGTCATATTGCTTCAGTCAATTGTGACGATTAGGAATTTAATTAACTAGGGGCTCCGACATGGAGTCCGATGCATCCTGGCGGGATTATTTTTAAGCTAATATTACATGACCTCCAATTTTGTCCGAAATCCTCAAAGTATTAAAAATTATTGAGGTTGGACTGCTCTTTGATGACTCACTCCGACCGCTTGGTGAATTGCATATCGTATGCGGCGGATGCGTCCACGCTCTCCATACTTACAGTAGCGTCCGATAGAAATGGGGCTGGGATCCGTCTCCGCCGCATCTTCGCATGCTCCCTAAGTCGATTTGCACCCTCCATATCTTTTGTTCGAAACTATAAACACACTCACGGACACACTGAAATATGCGCTCATGCACTATCAACTGAGACTCTCATTGTTTAACGGCGGCTATTTGTCAAGCGTACACCAGTGACACATCTTTACACACAGGAGCGCTTTTCTTCCCTCTTTTCAGAAGACGAAGGGGGATAAACTTCGGATCGTATATCAGCGACTTGTGTGCGCGCGCTTTTATGAAAAGCAATAAGGGGATATAAAATCTAATTATCACTAACTAATAAATTCCCGCGTGACGAGGATTATGACATGATCCCACTAATCGATGCAATCCTCCTAGCTTGCTGGTTATAGAAAGACGCCATCCTCCTATGCTTCCTCATGATGCGCCAGTGCATGCAGCCATCGGCATGGCTCAAACTTGGGCCCCACGTTATCGTATAGGAGGAAGTCTATGGATGTAATGAACAGGATAGTGCTTGAGAGAGGGAGGGCAAAAAGAAAGCAAAGGGAAATAGGGGTAGTAGTCTTTGGGGTGGATGGACTGAGGGACATCATATCATCATCATAGGTAGTCTGTCCGTAGACAGGTCCGTGATTATTCTTGGTTAAACCTGGTTCTCCATATACTCCTATTTTCCGCTGTCCTCTTTATATCTGGATAACTCTCTTTCCCTTTCAAATCGTCTATCAGCTGAAACCTTTTCCTACCTCTTTCCCTTTTCCCATCTAGTTTTCCTTCTAACACGTCTTTAATCATACTCTCTCTCCTCAGGTAATGTCCAACCCAGTTAGCCTTCCTCTTTCTGATAGTCTGTATAATCATTCGCTTCTCTCCTATTCTTCGTAGCACTTCATCGTTTTTCATCCTATCTGTCCATTTTATCTTCAGCATTCTCCTCCAAGTCCACATTTCAAAGCTTTCCAAGTATTTGATGTCATTTTTCCTTAGCGTCCATGTTTCTGCCCCATACAATGCTATACTCCATACGTAGCATTTTATCAACTTCTTGCGGATATCTTACCTTATATTCCCTGTTAGTAGTTGTTTCTTTCTCCTGAAAGCCGCTTTTGCTTTTCCTATTCTAGTTTTGATCTCATCCGTACATTTTGCCTCTCGTGTTATGATACTTCCAAGGTATATTCTGAAACTTGTTCTAAAGGCTTTCCCCCAATAGTTATGTTTAGATTCTCTTCTTTACCCGATATTCGAATGACCTTGGATTTTTCTGTATTTATTTCCATATCGTATTTTCTACCTGTTATCACTAGTCTATTTATCATTTTTTGTAGCTCCTCTTCCTTTCTTGCTAAAAGTACTTGATCATCTGCGTATTTTACTGTTCTTATAATCCTTCCTCCAATTTTGAAATCTCCTATGCCTTCTAAAGCTTCTTGCATTAGACTTTCTCCATATATATTGAATAGGGTTGTCTTACTTCTCTACCGATATTTATTCCGCAGGTGTCCACATTCTCAAACCTGACCTTTACAACTTGATTCACATACAGATTCCTAATCAGTCTCCTGTCTTTCCAGTCTACACCTATATCCTTTAATATCTTCATCAACTTTACCCAATTTACTCTATCAAAGGCCTTCTGCCAGTCTACGAAACATGCGCAGATATCTTGACTGTACTCTATTGCCCTTTCTGATATGATTCTAACTACTCCTATAGCATCTCTAGTTCCTCGTCCTTTTCTGAAACCGAATTGATCTTCCCCTATTATTTCTTCTGCCTTTTTCTCCAGCCTTTTATTAAGAATCCTCGTGATGATCTTCGATGTGTGTGACAGAAGGCTTATAGTTCTGTAATCTTTACACTGCATTGCCTTTGGCTTCTTCTTTAGAGGGATCATTGTTACTTCTAGGAAATCCTGAGGCCACTCTCCCGTGTCGTAAATCTTATTAATTAATTTCGTGATCGCTTTTAGTCCTTCTGATCCTATGACTTTAAGTATCTCAGCCGGTATTCCATCGCTGCCCGTGGCTTTCCCCTTCTTTAGTTCTACTATCGCCTTTTCTACTTCGCTCTCCATAATACTTGGTCCTAAGTTGTCTTCTTCAATGTTTTCCTCATTTTCCAGTTCTATTTTTGCCGCTCCTGCCTGTTTGCTGTATAATTCCTTAATGTATTCTTCCCATTCCTGTGCTACATCCTTTGTTTCTGAGACTATCTTCCCATCCGTATTCATAATTCCTTTACCACAAATTCCATTTGACTTCTTATCTTCTAATTCCAGTGCCCTAGCGTACATCATATCGTACCGTCCTAACTTCTCCATTTGTTCTATTTCATCACATTTTCCTTTTATCCAATTTTCTCTAGCTTTATCTGTTACCCTTCTCAACTCATTGTTTATACGCCTATAGTTGGCTCTACCTTCTTCACTGTTAACGTTTTTCCATTTTCGTCTCTCATCCATTTTCTCCAGCATTTCCTTCGTGATCCATGGTTTTCTGATTTTCTTCTCTTGTTTTCCAATCTCTTTATCCAAGGTATCCTTGATACTGGTTTTAATTTCATCCCATTCTATATCAACGGTCTTCGGTTTGTTTTCCAGCTTTCTTAGGTTATCTTCTAACTTCATGCTGACTACATCCTGCCTTTCTTTCAGTTTTTCTAGGTCCCAGGTCTGTCTTTCTCTTCTCGTTTTTCTTATTTGTTTGAGCTTTGTACTCACGTCAAGTATTAGAAGGCTGTGATCTGAATCAATGTCTGCTCCTTGCAATGGCTTGGCGTTCTTTATGCTGTTCCTGAATCTTTGTTTTACAAGGATGTAATCTATTTGGCATCTCATTCTATCTCCTGGGCTTTTCCATGTGTATGGTTTATGGTTTTTGAACCATGTATTAGTCACTACAAGGTCATTATTGATGCAGAATTCTACGAGTTTCTCCCCTCCTCGATTTCTCTTCCCAAGTCCGTATTGCCCGACAACATTTTCTTCCTGTCCTTCTACGACTATGCTGTTCCAATCACCCATTATTATGCAGTTTACCTTTCCTCTTCCGTCTTTTTCGTAATTTCATTAATTTGCTCATAGATCTCATCTATTTCTTCATCGTCATGAGCTGACGTTGGCATATATACCTGGATTATCAGCATGTCCACTGGGACTGCTTTTAGCTTTATTGCCATCAGTCTATCGTTCGTTGCTATTATCTTTGTCACGCTTTTCATCATATCTTTCCTAAGTACCAGAGCTACTCCCCTTTCCCCACTATTTCCTCCAGAATAAACTACCGTGAATTCTTCCGAGTCGAACTGTCCTTCTCCCTCCCATCTAGTTTCGCTTAGCCCTATAATGTCAACTCTATTTCTTCTCATTTCTTCTTTCAAGTTCTCTAGCTTTCCTGCCTTTCTCATAGTTCTTACGTTCCAAGTCCCTATTCGTAATTTACTTTCGACAAATGTTTTCCTCAAGGCAGTCTCCGCCCGGAGATCCAATTGGGGGACTATTTTACCTCCGGATTGTTTTACCTCGAGAGAACTCATATTGTCCAACCATATAATCTTTACTAGGGATTGTAATGTGGTAGTTTCCCTCTTGCTTTCCACATCGCAGTACTGTAGCCGTTTAAATCGTCCTGATCACGCCTACAGCTGTATTGGATATAGACCCAACCAACATCATTTGTTTTCGGCTCTATACCATACTGACAGTACTGCTGCCTACTGCCAGGCACTGATGATAGTTTTTTTTAATAAAACCTCCATTCGAGGGGTTTGAACCCCCGAACTTTGCAATAGAAAGCCGACACGCTAACCACTACACCACCAGTGCATAGAGGGAATGAAATGCGAACTCTTTGACCTTGGTCGTGGACAACAATCACACGGTGGATTTCTCATCCAGGTGTTTGACGGAGGATATACTGGCAAAGCATTCGGGAGGGTGAGATTGGCTAGAGATTAAACGTAAAGGACTAAAAAAACAAGTTCTTATTCCCGCTCAGTCTTAGCTATACCGCTGGGCACGTGCTTCCTATTTACGTAAATTAGACGCTACATAATGGAGAAACAAGCGAATTACGATGAATTAAACTTTATAATTTTACCTCAAAAAGCAAATTATGTATCCCATTTAGATTGCACTGGCGTACGGATTTTAAGATACAGAATAAACATGAACTAGGGCGAATCAATTGGACGGGAGATTCGGTAAGGGAAGAGCGGAATCTAGGGACAGACAGCAATGGCGTAGAGCCAAGATGTGTTAATCTTTTTCTCAAGAAAGGGAACCTCGAGGTACTCTCTCGATCGGTCTCCATTTTTCGCAGCTGAAGTGTATTTTGTTTTATTTTTTTAGATTTCGTATTTTTCCTTTCAAATATCGATTTTCCTTTCCTGTCCTATAATGCGGGCCATTTCAAATTCCTTCGGTTGGACGTTCTTGTAATGTACCTGGGTTTATTTACTACACCCGAGAAGCGTTCTTTTATTTTTTGTAATTTTTCGCAGTGAAGCTAATGCATGACAAGAATGTCCTTATTGAAATTTGCGAGATCTAAACGTTTTCCAACCTCATTGAATGCTGTTAGCCAAAAAATATAGCTGTAAAATTTGAGTATAGACAATACTCGTTCGGTCATTGATAATTATGCCAAAGGTATTTTGTATAAACTAAAACATAGTTGCTTCTATATATTTTTATAATACATCTATTAATCTGCTTTCCGAATAATTCCCTGCAAGAGCCAAAAAATAATATTTTATGGTCTTGATTCGTGCAATCTTTTTACGTGATGGGGCGCATTCGTCGATGCGCTTGGGCCGTATTAGAAGTTGTGATTGCCTACTCCCTAGGTGGACCGGGTGAGAGGAACTTACTCGAGGGAAACTAACGTGTTTGGACATACCCTCCTATTTATTACGGATACTGGCGCGATCATAGTGTTGTTGGCCAAGAATGGGAATTTATGTGTCGAAATTTGAATGTTAATTTTATTTCTACCATCTAGGTTACAGTGCTCTATTATTGCAGTAGTCGAGGAGATTGAAAAATGGTTTGGCACTGACTGAAGAGAATCGTTGAGCATTAAGGGGCCCATACACGATCAAACAATTTGCGCAAAGTGCTGTTGCACAACAGGGTGTGAACCCACATACTGTGCAACATGTTTGTGCAAACATCAATTGCAGTTAGCTTGTAATCGTGGAAGTATCTCTGAAACGGCGTGTTTAGCAGTTATAAAGTTATCATTGTTTGTGTTTCGAAGGAGAATACAACTAGGAAACGGAAAAGGAAGCAGAGAATATGGATGAATGAGTGGTTGAAGAAAAGATCGTACTTAAGACATGAATACCTCCTGAGAGAACCGGAAATGTCTTTGCCGCTAGACTACAAAAATTATTTACGAATGGACCCTTCTACTTTTGTAAATTATTGGAAATGGTTACAACTGACTGAACGAAAGCTGAACCTCAATTGAAGGTGTTGCACAATGTCACACAAACATGTCCATACATGCTGCCAACTGTCGTGCAACACGTCAAACCATACCATACACTGTCAACAGTTTCTGTTGTGCAAATTGTTTGATCATGTATGGGCCCCTATAGGACCGATTGTCTTTAGCTATAGAGGTACCTATGTAGTTATTTCTCTATCTTTGCACATTGAAAATGTTGATTATTAGTACTTGCATGGCTTATTTAACATGTCAATTGAATTGACTTTTCGAATGTCGATTAATTTGATATTTATTCATTCTTCCGCTGGTATTACCTGAATTACCTTTTCGAATGTTAATAACCTTACAAATACGACTAGCGGGTATTATGCCTTACAAATTTTTAAGCGAGAATTTACCGCTTGGCCGGCCTTTGAAGAGAAATATTCTCAGGACATCTGTTTTACTCCCAACATTTACCCGTGATAAAATGTTATACCAGAGCACAATGGAGCAAATTAATCTAAATGATTTTATTTTCAGTGCCAGTGAATTTGCTTGATGTCTAGTATTTACATATCTGTTTACATCTGTCGGCAACTCAAACAGGGCGTCGTATATTTCAAAGGACGAGTTTTGCGAAATGACGCTCCCATGTTTGTCATGGAGGGAGGGAGTCCATATCGCTTGCTCCTAACTCTTGGCGGATGTGCACCAAGGAATTTTTGAGTTTCTCGGTTTTTCCGCATCCTTTATTTTTCATATGTGAAAAGATTCCATAGAAGAAAGTTTTTAAATTAGCCATGATATAATTTATGCAGCTTACCTATGATGTATTAAACCAAACTAAAAATCGGTAAACCGTCCTCAATCTTCTACGCACCCCTGATTTTTGACGCCCTTCAGAATTTGGCGCACCCTCTGGGAGGGTGCCTGAGGCGGTCGCATTTTTGTGTCACCAATCGCCACGGTCCTGGTTGCGAACGTATTTAGGTCTAAAAACTTGCCCTTCCGCCGAAAGAGGACTCGCCCTCGAGTCAGTTATTTTTTTGTATGTGTACGAAAAAAATAATCTGATTAATAAGTAAAAATGATAAATGATTTTTTAATATCAAGTATCACTAAAGTACATGCGTTCAAATCTGCAAGATGGAAAAGAACAAAATCAAGAAATATTATTGACCGTCCGTAAATGCCGCCCCTCATATGTTGCCGCCCGGGTACGATGCACCCCTTGCACCCATAGGGCGGCACGGCTCTGGGGAACATTTGGACAGATAAATGATATCGACTACATCTGAACTACAAGTTAAACTAAATTTTGACATGCCATGCTCAGAATTTTACGACTTGATAAAAACAAAACCAAAGATGCTAGAGGCTGCTAAAAGAAATAAAAAATATACATGGAAAGATATAAAATGAATTTTATTTTTGTTTGAATTGATATTATAATCTTTTGTTTTTTTTTGTCAATTTTAATTAATTTTATGTATTATTATGTATATATATTATGTAATATGTTATTATGCTAATTATTTAATGTAATTTTATTATCTTACATTTAATGTTACAATTGTTTTTGTTAAAGAAGACTATTTCATGTTTCTTTTTATTTTAATTAACTAGTTACTAGTCACTGAAGATGTACTTTTATTTGTGATTTTAAAATCGAAGTTCCTAATGCTATTATAACCATTAAAAATTACATTAAAAATTATTATTAAAAATTGAAATTAATGTTAGAATTCATTGCATTTGTTACTCTTGTCAATTAGACTATTTTAGGTAGTTTTTGGTTAATGCGGCACCACCTCCGCAGCACCCCATGGGGGAAGATTTGGAACTACAATGTGCTGAATGTGGCAAGATTTGGAATTATGTGGAGTAGTACTCCATTGGAACTTGGCTGGGCCAGGGAAGAGAAATTGGAACATGAACGAAAATTTTACTCGACCCCACCAGGTTGGGTATGTTGGTGGAAGTCTTTTTCATTCCTCCTCATGTTAAAGAAAAAGAAGGGATAAAAATTTAATTTATAACGGTATCCCTTCTTTTTTCTTTGAATGGAGATGCCTCTGAACACAGCGAAGGTGAGGAGGAACGAAAAACACTTCCACCAACTTACCCAACCCGTTGGGGCCGAGTAAAATTTCGTTCATGCTCAAATTTCTCTTCCTGGCCCATCCGAATTCCAATGGAGTATTGCTCCACGTAATTCCAAATCTCGCCACTTTCAGCGCCTTGTAGTTCCATATCTCGCCCCTAGGTGAGCGCTGTGGAGGTGGTGCCGCGTAAACCACAAAGTACCCTATTTTATATATGTTAATAACTAACACTTTTTATTTTTATTTGCAAACAAAATTTTTACAAAAAAATTATGAGGAAGATAGTACTGGTTTTTAGTCAGCGTTCGGTAATGACTCCAGAAAAAGGTGGTAACCCTATGCTCAAATACTACGAGAACAATTTGGGTGCCTAAATTAAGCGCCAAATTTCCCCAAAGCGGTTAGAAAAATCAAAATTTCTAATCGTTTGATATGAAGTTGCACAAAGTTTAAAATCTGCTAAAAATCCACTGGATTTCTATAGCTATCCGCTAGGAGTACTTTTTATTAGCTAGATTAAATTCCGCTAGCTTGAAAATAGCTAAATTGGCACCCCTGGTCCACTTGCAAATGCGCTGGTGTCACTGGTGTTTGGTGGCTCGTGGCGGCACGAACGGGGTCGGCCAGGGGCGCACCAGTAGTGTCCGGCACCTGTGTGCAAAACTTTAGTTGGCGCCCCTACACCCCTCCCCCAATAAAAAAATCACTTTATAAAAACGTATCAGTGAGTAAAAATGAAATACGAAATATATTAATTATAAGTTTATTGAACAAAAAGCAGAAATTAGAAAAAATTATAAAAACAATAAACATACAAGAAAGGTACAAAACAAAAACAACAAAAATAATTTGGAAAAAATAGAGTAATTTATGTTATTTGGCAAGAAAATCATTTGCGAATTGCACCTTATATAGTTTTATGTTAATTAACAGATAAACTTACAGTTTTATAAAAACAAAAATATTAAATATTTTTTGGTACAAAATTAAACTAACTATATTTTATTTGGCAAGAAAATCACTTTGTCATTTGTACTTTGTATAGGTATAAATAAGAAACAGATAAACTTACAAGTATATGAAATAGGAACATATTAAACATTATTGAGTAAAGAAATAGGTAAATAAATATTTAAACAGAAAAAAAATCACTTAGTGAATTGAACTTTTCTAGTTTTCATTAATGAAAATTCTCGAATAATATCATATATATCAAGTTGATCCAAAATATCTGACTCTGTTGATATAATGGCAAGATTTGAAAGTCTGTCTTGTACCATTGTGGAGTGCAAGTAGTTTTTTATAATTTTAAGTTTAGAAAAGGACCGTTCCACAGATGCAACAGATACTGGTAAAGACAAAAGAATCCGAAGAGCAATTGTAAAGTTTGGATAAACTGTTATTAAGTCGTTTGAATAAATATACTAAATTATCTGATATATATCGTTTTTAAAATTAGAAATAAATGGTTGACAGTGTAAAATTTCTTCGCATAAGACGTCTGCGTCAATGTCTGAACGATTCTCATGTGTTAATTTTTGTCCTAACTTTTTACAACCAGATAATAAATATTCTTTATTTTGTGGAGTACTTAACAAATACAAAAACTGAAATGAATTCATATGTTCTTTTAATAAAGTAAATCTTTCCTGCAAAGATTGTAATGTTTGATCTATTATGCAGAGAAAAAAGTTTATTTTAAATGAAATTTCAGGATCTACTATATTTTCATCTTCATGTTCGTAATCAAAATGTGTTGTCTTTTTATGTCACCTTAGTGGTCTACTACCACCAAATACAGATTCTGCGTCAAATTTTGCTGCAATTAATTTTGAGCTTTCTACAATTTCTTTGAAAGTTTCATCAGACCTATAATCATTTAAAAATTGATTTAGATCATTCAGTGCATCTAAAGCAAGTTGGAGATTCATAGATGAAGACTGCAGTATTTTGCTGACAAAATGCACTTTATTTAAAATATCATACCAAACTCTAATACAACAAATAAATGTAAATGTAGCAATTTTTTCACCTATACATTTTGCCTGATATTTGGATTGTTCGTCCAGTTTTGAAGAGTCATTACAAATTTCAAATAAAGCATCATACACTTCAGGTAAATGTTTATGAAGGGGTTTTATGGCATCAATTCTGCTCGACCACCGTGTTTCAGATAATGGCTTTAAGGTTAAATCAATTACAGGAGTAGTTAAAATATTCCATCGGTAAACAGAAGAGGAAAAAAAATTATATAACTCTTGCACTATATTAAAGAAACCAATAGTTTCATGATTGATATTCGCAGCATCATTAACTATCAAGCTTAGCCTATGATTTGAACATGGGACATAAAATGCACGGGGATTTAAATCTAAAATTCTTTTTTGTAAACCTATATTTTGCCGCGCATATTAGAGCCATTATCATAGCCCTTACCTCTTAAGTTATTTATGTCTAAATTTAATTTTTTCAGTAAATCAGTAAGAAATATTGTCAATCAGCCCCTGTAGCATCTGAAATTGGATAGAATGCTAAAAAGTGTTCATGTATTTCAACACTTTTATATCCTGAATTGAAATGAACGAATCTGACTATCACACTTATTTGTTCAGTATGTGATACGTCCGGAGTACAATCTAAAATAATTGAAAAATATTTGTTTTGTTGACACAGGTTAATAATATTATTTTTAATATTTGATGCTAATAAAGTAAGTATTTCATTTTGAATTTTATCTCCTAAATAGGAGGGTATATTTTTAAAGTCAGGATCATTAGCTACATGTTGCGTGTGTTCTGATATAAAAGGATCAAACTTTTCTAACATCTCAATGCATTTTTAATAATTGCCATTGTTGCGATCGTAAAGTTTATTACTTTTACCATGAAGAGCTAGATTTTGTTTGCCTAAAAACTGTACTACAAAAATTATTTTTTTTATAACTTCATACCAACGTTTCCTTTCATTATCTAAAACAGTTTGTTTGATCAATACAAGTTTTATTTTTTAAGGATGTAATTAATTCTGTCCATTTTTTGTAATTGTTCAAATGATTTAAATTTCTCTCATGACAATTCAGGTACATTGCAAGATGTTGCCAGTCATTAAGTCCCTGAATAAATTTATTATGTTCGGAATTGTAAAGTTCGAAAAGTTTGCAGCAAAAACAATAAACTGCGTTTTTTGAAACTGAATAAATTAACCAATTTGTATTGTATTCTTCGCCATTTTTTAAATGCCTTTTATAATATGTATGTGAAAATTTCCGTCCGGAAGAATCGTGTGGAAAATTTAAATTTTTAATTTGTTTAGGACCCATTTCTAAAATGGCTTGCCTTGTTGTATGAGAAAATGTTTCCGGCCAAAGTCCGGGATCATCAAAATTAAAGACACTTATTGTACCTTCAGTAGATTCTACACGTTCCGAATTAACGAAAATGTCTTCAGTATCTTCACTTATTGTTTCTTCTATATTGTCTTTGGGCCCCAGATGAGAGACAGTTTCTTCAGCATGTTCGCAATCTTCACTGGAATTCTTTTCCAACTGACTGAGCGTATCAAAAATATTCTTACTACAACCAGGAACTGGCACTGAGTCATTCTTCGTTACTTGTTCAGTGAAGTACTGAGTAATTCTGGAAGCATTTCTCTCTTTCTTCTTCCCGTTTTATTTTATTTATTAAATTTTGATACCCGGTGAATTTCTTTATCATTTCCTCTTAGAACATGTCCCACAAATCTAATTAAAGAAAAAAGTACTCAATTTTAATAAATTTTATTATTATAATTCGAAATTAGGTATATTTTTTATAATATTAATAAAAAAACTTAGGTACAATTATTATTATTATTGTTGGATCTTTTATCACACATTTCATGTAATTATTTGTTTTTATGATTTGGTCCTGAATGACTATGTAGAACTCTTCAGTTTCAGCAAACAGGTGCACATTTATAAGTCATTTATTAGATGCTTCTTAGTCTATGTCTGGTTGTGAGAGTTGGTAGGAATGTTTGCCATGGAGTGTTTTGTTTTTCCAGGAGTAAATTTTTTTGGTTTGTGTTTTTATATGGTTGTTTGTGTCATATTCTTCATTTTGTAGTTGTAGCCGCTTTATCTATTGAAATGATAGCTTTGTGTAGTGGACGATCTTGTCTCGAGTAGAAGTACTGACAGAGATTTTGTATTTGATCGTAGTGTAGGTTTTTTTATGTCAATACATCCTCTGCCTCCTTCTTTTTTTGGGTAAGGAGAATCTTTCAATGGCTGAATGGTCATGGTGAATTTGATACTTATTAAATGTCATTCTGATGAGTGTGTTTAATGAGCCAAGGTCTGTATTTATCCATTTTATTATACTAAGGGAATAAGTGAGGATTGGTACTGCGTAAGTATTGATTGTGTAAATATTATTTAAGTGTTCTATGTTGTGTGTGTTTAGTTTGTCTCTCACTTTCGTTGTCACATTGTATTTTTGTCTTGTCCTTGTGTGGAACTTATGACTTGCTCCATGTCTGTACATGACTAACAGAGTTAATAAATTTATTATTATTACTATTAATGCTACTCTCTTCTGCTCTTTATTTCCACATTTATATTTTATGATTTTCCTTTACTAACAATAAGCATCATCCTAATGTTCATATTTCCATAGTATATGAACAAATACAAGAAGCACATCAAAATGAAAGTGCTGATGATTTAAATGAATCATCTATATAGTAAGTGATCATGAATCTGCTTCTAATTTTGATATTTCTGGTGAGGAGATGGACCAAGTGTCTTGTCAATCACCTTCTGTGAGTGGTTTGAATGATTAACAGGATAATCCTACTTTATCAGATACACAAAATTACGTGTATGAGCTCCACAAACAGGGAAGACCTAATGACATAACATCACTCTTCACCTTCCTGGCCCAAAGCGTGACTCTCATAATGTAACAGAATGGAAAGTTGTAAATCTTTGAAGTCTTCTCATTGATGAGACGATTATTGAAGCAATTGTTAGATACACCCAGAGGCGTATATTCAGGGTGTGCTAGGAGTGCGGTGCACACCCACGGATTCGCAATGTCACAGATATTATAATTTTGCATTTATTCCTGTTAAAGACTCCCCTAATCGTTTTCTGGCTTTGCGTCATAACAAATCATTGTTATCCCGATATTTTGTCTTTCAGTTAGCTCTTCGTAGACTAAGACCGAACAGGAATCGCAACTTGAGAGAATAGAGAGGAAGCATCAAGCCTCCTGTTCTTTTTTTTCGAATTTTTTAATGGGGGGCATATGCCCCTTCTGCCCCCCCTGAATACGCCACTGCTCCCATCCACATGTTCAGTCATTTTTTAATCTTAAGATGTTTGGAAAACAAAGAATTGACACTCTCATTGACAGCCAAAGAAAAATTGAAATTAGTCGTCATAATGAACAAGTAAAGAAAAATAGAGACGTTTTAAAAAGATTAATTGATGCTGTATGTTATTTGGCTAAGCAAGAGCTTGCTTTGAGAGGTCATGATGAGTCTGAAGATTCAGCCAACCGAAGGAATTATATAGAATTTTTAAATGTGCTCCGTGAGTATGATCCTCTTTTAGACAGTCATTTAAAGGCATCGACTGTATTTCGAGGAACTTCTCCCACAGTACAAAATGATATCATTAACGCTATATCTGATGTGGTTAAAGATGCTATAAAGAAAGAAATTTCTTCCGCTACATTTGTGGCCATTCTTTTGGATGAAACTTCTGATGTAACGTCGAAATCGCAGCTATCAACTGTTTTCCGTTTTGTCCATAATGGGCAAACACATGAAAGGTTTATCGGATTTACAGACGTAAGTGATGATAGAACGTCTAGTGGTCTTTTTAAACAAGTTGTAAACAGAGTTGAGGAATTTAATATTAAGGACAAGTTGGTCGGCTAAACTTATGATGGTGCCTGTGTAATGAGTGGACATATTAATGGGTTGCAGAGTAAAGTTATTTAGCAATATTTACGCATTGCTACGCTCACGTTTTGAACTTAGTTCTGAAGCAAAGCCTCTTGAATATCAAGGAATGTAGATTGTTTTTCCAAACTATCAGTGGATTGGCAGCATATTTTTATAAATCATCGAAAAGAGTAAATGCTTTGCAAGATTTTGTTGCTAAAAAATTACCCTCCGTCGCACCAACCAGATGGAATTTTACTTCCCGTTTATCAAACACAGTAAAACGCCACAGAAGTCAACTTATTGCATTTTTTGAACACATTGTGGAGAATTCTGGGGATTGGGACGTGGATGCTGTAATCAAAGCTCATGGTTTTCTGTATTTCTTGCAAGATTTTCAAACAATTTTTTTGCTAGAAATTTTTTCTGTTCTGTTTGGCTATACTGATATTTTGAATAATATATTGCAAACATCATCCTATGACATATTGTACTGTTGTAAAAAAGTGCATGATACTATGAAACAGCTTAGGAATGACAAGGATTTGATGATATTTGGGTTTCTGCAAAGGAAAAGCATACGGTTGAGTCGTCGAAGGCTAAAAGACGAAAAGGATCCATAGAAGAGGAGAAGAGCGCGTGCCTTCGATTATACCAGAGAATAGTCGACTGCATGTGCCTGGAGATGGAAGAAAGATAGTCTTCACTTTCGAAACTTGAGTTTTTTCAACTCCTTTGTAGCGAAAGATATGATCAGTATGCGAAAACTTTTCCTGGTGGTATTCTAGAAAAATTAAAGGATTTCTACGGACCGGTTTTTGACTACGTTCGCCTAAAAATGAACTAAAAGTGCTCTTTTCTTCTGATGAATTTGCGAGGAAACCAGTGCATCACCTATTAAAATTCATGCAAGAAAATCAGCTTCAGGTTGCATTCAAGGAGATTTATAAATTAGCGGAACTTATCATGACGATTCCGAGTTCTATTGCTACAGTCGAGCGTTCTTTTTCGGCTACGAAGAGAATACATACGTGTTATAGAGGAAGACAAACGCAGGAAAGGTTATGCGGCCTAAGTTCACTCGCAATTGAAAAGACATTGATGGCGGAACTGAAGAAAAGACCTTCATTTTATGATGATGTGCTAACAAAATTCCTAAGGCTAAACAGGAGATTGGAACTGGTGTATAAATCAGTAAGTAAAATGAGTTTTTTAAGCCTTTCTTTGATTCAATCCGGAAAATAATATTTTCCCAAGTGATTACTTTTTCAGATTTCTGTGCGTATTATATGGTTGTACATATTTAAAAATCGTAACAAAATACAGATAATTCGTACCTCACTCTAGTATCTTCTCACAACGAAGCGTTAACCATTCTCACATAAACGGCGCGCGTGATGCATAGCTCAAGTCTATTTGACGGGGAACCTTTTTGTTGTCCATAATTATGGATTGTATAGTTAAAATCATATCAGTTAGTAAATTAAAGTATTCAAAATTATTCTAATATTAATTGCATTAGACCAATTAAGAAGAGCGCTGCTGCGCTATGCTCTCTTAAAACTTTCACACGTCGATAAAAATGCAATCGTACGTTCAAATTAACACGTGAATTTTGTAGCGCGGGTTGCATACCCCCTCCCCAATAAAAGCACACCCAACCTAAATGGGCACGCGACGCCACTGGTATGTACCCAGGTACCTAGAGTACACACCTCCCATCAATGGAGGATCTACTGGAAGAGGGAAGGAGAAATTACATCCAAAGCTCTTACGTATGTAGCAGCAGGAAATTGTACCCTTTGAGGAAAGGGATAAGGGAAGTTGTGTAGAACTCCATAAGACGAGGGTGTCCAACCCCTCAAATTATCAGAGGGAGAGGATGTGGTGAATTGCCTACACTCCAGGGGAAAACAGAGTTTGTCCCGGTTTTGCTGATCTGAAATCATCTTACCAAAATGGTATAAATTATTCAGCAAAGTATACTTTCTCTACACCATACATGAAACAAGCGCATTTAATTAATATAATTTATATTCATAAGTAAAAATTCTGGTCATTTTTGGTTCGATGATACCAGTTATGTGGAACAAAATGACGACACCAGTTAAGGGTTGTGGCTTTTTTTTCGCGGAGTAGCAATCCTCGGAACTGAATAATTTTGTTGGCCTGTCAGAAAAAATACGAGGCGGCTGTTCACCTAAGTTGCAAATTTGCCTATATACCTGTACTTATGGAAGACCTTCCAAATATGGGACCTACAATCATCTTCAATCATGGGATCTCAACCTTTTCATTCTAAAGAGCACCAAGTTATTTAATAGAAAATCAAGTAAGCACCACTAAAATTTTATAAAAATAAAGAATGATCAGAAGTAAAAAAATCCAATGCAAATGTTTTGACTCCATTTATAAGATAAATAAAGTAGCAAATTAAATTCATGAACACGATTTTTAACACCTCAGAAGAGTACTGCATAGCTGCCAATAGCAAAGTGGGGCTCGCGGGCACCAGGTTGGGAACCCTTGTCATAGACACGGCAAATACCATAGCCAGTTTGCAGGAGAAATACTCTTCACTATTATTTTAAAATTAGAACGGATGTAGGGTATTCATTTTATGGACTTGAGATTAGCTTAGAATCAAAAGATGAATTCAGCGCCCAAAACTTAAGCGCATTTCGTCAGTTTTATGTTTTTGTCATCTGATCATGTACGAATGCGTTGTAGTTTAAATATTGAACATTTCCTTGTGTTTGAAGAAAATATGTGCAAAAAAGTGTCATGTTTAGCCACGGAAAGAATAATTTACTCTTCAAAATGTGTATGATAGATAATTTGTCTACTTAACCTGTTGATGAGACATACAAACATGAAGCTCTTCAAGTTAATAGTCCACCACAAGAGCTTTAGTGGTATATAGCGTTATTATGTTATCAGGCCAGGTTATCGGGTGTAATTTTAATGACGATATATAACTTATTATCACTCCTTTTGCAGCGGAGGATCTTATAATAAATCCTAAGGATTTTCCTGGTATCAAAAAGGGTAACATAGTTGAAATATACAATCCTGAGGTCGAATTTAGCCGACTATTGCTTCAAGTAACCTCATTCAAGGAAGATCTTCAAGGAAAAGGTATCACTGCTAGAATCCTAGACTCTTATTTTGAAGTGTTTCCTATGAGCGTTTGGAACATTTTGAACAACTCGGAATTTTGTGTTAGGTTGTCCATCTAATAAATAGAAAAAAGCATTATATATGTTATGTACGTTATTGAGATTCATTAAGTTAGAGCCTAATCAAATATTAATATTTAATCAAGTTACCTAATAAATTTTTGTAGGATTTCTTGTGATGGTGCATTTTAACCGTAATAAATACGATTAATTGAATTAAAATTCTAATTTCAGAAACTATAAGCATAGAACAAAGCATCGCCACCACATTTCAACTAAAGACGTATACTGATGTGTACATGAACATAGTGAAACCCGAGGATGTTGCTCTTGATTCTGTTGAGCTTACGTTCAAGGACCAGTATTTGGGAAGAAGTGATATGTGGAGATTGAAAAATAGTCTGGTAGGTATAGTGTGTGTATAAATTATCCATTCAATTTGTTTTTCTACTCTCCTAAGTTAGGCAGTAAAACCAATCCTCGTACACGTCACTTTTTCCCTAGGTGAATACATGTGTCTACCTCAACAAAAAAATTGAATTTTGTGGTGGCAGTATTCGATGCCAAGTCTATGAGATGTGGTCAATGGGGGACAGAGTTGCATGTGGAGTCATCACGGATGATACAAAGGTTTGATTTTGATGAATAAGTGATACATAAAATGTGTATAAATATTGTTTTGACTCCTATCAAATAAATTAATGCTTACAGGTAGTGTTTCGCTCCTCAACCAGCATGGTATACCTTTTCATTCAGATGAGCTCAGAAATGTGGGATTTTGACATCCATGGGGACTTATATTTTGAAAAGGCTGTCAATGGATTCTTGGCGGAATTATTTCAGAAATGGAAGGTTGGCATCATGTCTGTTATTGAAGTTTTTATCTTATTATTATGATAATTATTATTATGCTAATTTTTTCCAGAAAAATGGGAGTAACCATGAAGTGACAATAGTTCTCTTCTCTCGTACATTTTATGAGGCCACAAACTTGGAAGAGTTTCCTCATCATATGAGGGAATGTTTACAGCAAGACTATAAAGGAAGGTTTTATGAAGACTTCTATAGGTAAAAGTGCAATTAAATTTTTAGTCATCTTGTTTGTTTATTGAATTATATAGGATATTGATAGCATGAGTTTGTATGTTTACTATTTTCCATGTAATATAACTTTTTTGTGTTTTTGAAAATTTATCAATTTTTCCATTCCTGTAGCATTAACTACTGAGTGTATATTATTATTATGACTATCAACAATGATTATTTAACTTCGTCAGTCATGAATCATCACTTGTCAACGAGTGTGTCTGTTTTATTCTTATTTCTCATTATTTATCTCAAGTTTCAAGCAATGTATTTGGTGTCTTGTATCATAATCAGATATAAAAATCAGCTGTTCATGGTTGTTAAATTGCTACTTACAGGGTAGCAGTGCAGAATGAACGTTATGACGACTGGTCAAACATTTTGATTCAACTTCGAAGATTGTTTACCGATTACCAAAAAATTGTCCTAGAATACCATAAGAGGCCTAATGTTGATATACCGAATGCTGTCAATTCCACAGCAGCTCAAGGAAACTTTTTAGAGGTTCTAAATATGTCTCTTAATGGTAATTGCTTATGTATTTTGCATTAATCAATTGTTTGATGTTTTTGTTTGTTTTTACTTATGTTTTTTTCATAATTTTCTCATACTATAACTGGCCAGTCTTTGAAAAACATTACCTGGATAGAAGTTTTGACCGCACTGGCCAACTCTCAGTTGTGATCACTCCTGGTGTAGGAGTGTTTGAAGTTGACAGAGAGCTTACCAATGTCACAAAACAAAGAATAATTGACAATGGAGTTGGAAGTGACTTAGTTTGTGTAGGAGAGCAGCCTCTTCATGCAGTTCCTCTTTTTAAGGTGAGTTAATTGGGATGATATAGTTTAATATGAGATGATAAGATGGTTTGGATTCTTTGTGTTATTTAGAATTTTTTAATCTCTCAAGTTGGAAGTTTTCTCTTGGGCATTGTGGGCTCAGAGAGACAGTTTTAACTAGATAAATCAAAACTAACAAATGACATCTTTCTTCCAATACACTTTTTATCGAGGTTTGTGACTAATACCACTAAGTGAAATTAGGACAATATAGAGTCTCAGATCTGGTCCATTTGTGTTGTGTTCATCTGTTCTCCATGTTTAACTAACTTTTCTTGCCTCATCCTGCCATATCTATTTGTTTGACTTATAATAAATCTTCCATGTGCAGCTTCTCTCTCTTGCCAAGTTTAGTTCCCATCACCTTTCTGTTATGTTTTTTGTAACATTACAATCGCAGTAAAAAGAACACTTTTCATTTGAGCGTTTTATTGTCTTTTTTAATGAAATATGCCTCTTTGAATGTAATTGTGAAGAATAAAATTTTATATAGTAGCTTAAAAGAGGAGTACCCGAAGTGCATATTTTTAATTTGTTTAACACGCGTATCAATTGAGAATTTTTGCTTCATATAAACCCTCAACCTTTGGTCATTGGTAATTTTAATTAAAATCATCATCCATTATACTAATAATCAGGAGTTGTTTTGGGTCTTTAATTGCAGTTCCACAATAAAGATAGCTTCATGTGTGCAGTAGATGACTATAGCATGCCACATTGGATAAATCTAAGGTAGACTCTAATCATCTGTCTCCTTTTCCTTCAAAGTTGTTTTTCTGGGATAAATTTTTAAAATGTCACTTATTTTTTACAGTTTTTATTCAAGCAATAAGAAAGTTGGATACTCGAATTTTATTCCAAGAATAAAGTTACCACCAAAACTTCCGAAGCAGCCAAAACAAGAAGATGATTTGCTTCATAAATCAATGCTTAACAATGATGATGAGGATGAGGGCTTTTCCAGTTCTAATTGTGATTTTGATGCTTATGATGCTCAAGTATTTCAGATTTCAACTGCCCCAAGCTCAAGGTATTAATTCAGTATTCCCCAAACTGTAACCAATAAAGTTCCATCATACACATTTCCAGTCCTCATTGTAAATTTACATATTTGCTTAACCCTATGAGTGCCAGGCAATTTTCTTCTAGCTCTGCCGAAATTGCCAGGCGATTTTAGTGGAATTTACAGCAATGTAGGAAAAAAATTACATCTCCCTCAATTTTAAAGGTATCTTTTTGAAAGTTTTACAGAGCATTCAGTAAATATAGTTCTCTCTCTAGAACAGGAATTAAGGACTAGATATCATACTACTATTGTAAAAGAATTGTTTAACATTAAAATTACCTTTTTAGAAAAATAAAATTAAAGTTTAAAATTGGAAATGTTTAAAAAAAATTACTTAACTCGCATATTTGTCATATTTCTTGAAGTTCCAGTATGTTATTTGGACACACAAAAAAAATCACTCTCTTAGGATTGGAGGTTTTTGAAAAATAAAATGTTTTGTACAACACTAACACACATAATTTATACACACTTGTTCCTCTACATTTTAATTTATACTAGTTACCGATATTCAATAGTTCTCCTATCGGATTTTAATGCTAATTTGTTCATTATTATAGATATCATTATCACGTTCCTCATTGTCAACAACACTTTCACTATCTGTACTTGGAATTAGAACTTCAATACGTCTATGATGAACAATAATATCACTATTGCCGCTTTCTGTATCTGAAATTATGAAACGAGGTTCACAACTTGTGGGAGTTTGTATTTCATCACCAGAATCAACATAATCATCATCATCACCAAGAGTATTTATATAATCCACTATATCTTCATAATTGTCAAACACTTTTCTTTAGGTTGATGCCATTTTAATTATTATGGGTTGCAAAAACTAGGTCAAGTTCAAAAATGCATAAAATCAAAAAAAAACTAATGAGACAAAAACTAGCGGCAGACTCTGAAACTACACTCTTTCCTTGTCATTGGTAGACTGTCGTAAGATACCATCTGATGAGAGACTGTGAACTACCAGCACTTATATGAGAGCCTGACAAAGGAGCACGATCGCGCTCTTGGCACTTAGGTGAGAGTTGCAAGGAGCGTGATCGCGCTTCTTGGTACTCTAAGGGTTAATTGTGTGATCAACACAAATGAAAATGTTAATGTGAATTCTATGCAGATATATACTGGACATGGAGAATTCTGAAAAAGCAGGAGAAAAATTCTGCAGCGACTGGGAATCGAGCCCGGGTCTTCCACTTGCCAGACAGGTATTCCACTACTGAATTACCAGGTCCGACTAATTCTTCTGCATCAGAATAGAGTATTTATTGTGCTGAGGTCAGGCTAGCCAAGCTAGTATCAACTTCCACCAAACCTGATTTTTCAGAATTCTTCATGTCCAGCATATGCCTATCTGCATAGAACTTTCACCAAAACCTTCTTTTGTTTTTATCTGACCATATCACCTTTGAGATGTAAATGGATTTTCTTTGGGCATTCCTTATTGAGGGCATTTGTTTGACTGCAATGTGTCTCAGTGTGTGCCTTTCTGCATGCTCAACATCCTCGTGAGCTCTTTTTGGAGTGCATTATGACTGGAGATGAGAAGTGGGTTCTGTATGTAAAGATTCAATGCAAGAGGAGGTGACTGGGGTGTGTCCAGACTGCAAAACCCGTCCCAATAGGTGGTTTTCACCCTAAGAAGATCATTCTGTGAATTTGGTGAGGTATAAGTGGTGTGATCCACTTTGAACTGTTTGAACCAAATCAGAATATCACTGTCGAGCACTACTGTCAATAATTAGAGCATTTACATCAAGCTTTGCTCCAATAAAGGTTTACCTGGTGAATTGAAAGGGTGTCATTCTTCTGCATAACAATACATTACCCATGTTGCACATAGCAGAAAGTCAGAGTTCGAGTGGGAAGTCCTGCCATACCCTCCATCGTCACCTGATCTTGCACCATCCTACTACCACCTGTTTTTTACCCTACAGGACAATGCGAATGAAAGAAAGTACAATGCATTGATGAGGTCACTTCTGACCTCGCTGCCTTCTTTGACTCAAAGCCTATGTTATTGAAAAAGAGGGTGACTTGTTGTTCAAAGTAAATTTTTTCTGAAATTAAAAAAAACAACTACTCTGTTACAACCTAATATTTAATGACTCTACTTAACTCTTAACATATCTAATGTACTTAATTAGATTATTTTTCATTGTTTACATATATATTTTGTCTTTTAATCACTGGCTACCCCTATTATTGTACATGATTAGTTGAATTGTATATGATCGGTAAGCAGAGAAATATTTAGGTAGCTACCATATTTTCAGAATAAATTTGAAATTTTTTATCTTGTCCAGTCATCTGCATTTTACCATACATATAAATATGTGAAATTTAAAACCTATCCCTATATTCTGTGCATAGGTTATCTCGGAGTCAACAGAGGGTGTCGATTCGTCGCTGCCACACTGGTTCAGAAAGCCTCCTTAGCAGTCAGAAACCTATAAGAAGGAAATTGTCTGATCCAGACTTACACCAGTTAGAAGTGATTGGCTCACCAAACTCAACTGCCCTGCGTTCCTCACCAGGATCACCTGGAGATGTTACAAGGAGACCTTTGGGAAGCATTTCTCCTAATTCTCCTACTAATGGTTTGTAGTGTTTTCAATTACCTTCATGTATATATCATATATACATAAACAAACATCCACACACACAATATCCTCAGCATTGACCCAGTTATTTGAGAGAAAAGGGAGCATGATAATTTTTAAAAACTTGATTTTTGTAAAAATCATTTTATTAATTAAATCTGGCCTAAAACTAAAGGCAATGCAAGATATTTTGCTAATATTCTTATACTTTTAATATTAGTAACTCTTGCCTCAGTAGCGGAACTATAATATCACAAAGTTTGCGACTACAGAAAGAAGGGATAGATTTAAGGAGCTCTGCGCACCCGTCTGTATCAGTATGTTATATTAAGACATTCGCCTACCTGTGGGTCACAGGTAATTCTACTCATGAACATCTTGTCTCACCGATAAGAACAGGATGCCTTTGAATTATGTAGACAGCCTGTAAGAAATATTCTGAAATTTTTTTATGGCCACCATAAGCAATTTACACATGCACCAATGGTAAATCTTAGGCACACCAAAGTTGGAGCCAATTAAAAATGAAAAGACAAACACTTTTTTTTAACTTTTTAAGCATTGAAAAACTCTTCTGATGAATTGGTGGGTTTGTATAAATCTTTAGAATCTGAGGAACTACTAACAGAAATGTTGGAATCTGAAATCTCTAAGACTTCCAATATTGACGACTTCATGGACTAAAAATATGTGTATCTCCTCTTAACGCTTCAAATAATTCGCAATGCTATTCATACAGAAAACAGATAGGAACTGATGAATTTCAGGGCATTTTCTTGGATAACAAAGTGGGTTGGGAAACTACGCTGAAATTACGATGGAAATGAAAAGATTGTGAGAAAAACAACATAAATGACTGCACATGTGTGAAAATGCATGGAGCCAAGGAGCAATAAACCTTATGCAGCTTACATGCAATGGGTCCCAATCCAGGGGCGAAAGGCCCTCTGAGGATTGGATCCAAACCCTGGGTGGAACTTTGGATGTGCAAGAGAAATTTGTTTAGAAAATAACCATTATTTTAGTTTCACTCACATTTTTTGCCCAAAATCAGACCACGAATGCAGGATATGCCAACCTACAACTAGTGGGTCATGACAGATGCAAATAAAATTGGTTTACAAGTTGAAAGACGGGTTTATGATAATTAACCCTGGCATCTCCGCAACCCACAACATTTATATATAATTAATCTCTATTTATAAATTAATATCTTGACTATTTGTATGATTTTCAATACGCTATCTCTTTTAGTACATTCCAAAAATGTCTCTGAACTATATGGACATGAAAAAATTCAAATGGATGTAATTGTGTGGACAGACAGACAAAGTGTTTGAAAGACAAAGGGAGAGAAATACATAAATACTATGATCTACAGAAATAAAGTGTGAAAAATGCGTTATTATGTAAGAATTAAAAAATGAAATCTACGCCCTTGGGGAAGGGCATTAAAAATGCCTTACGTCACGAATGTGGATTATGAAGGGGCCCAAAAATTAATTTTACAGGGGGCCGAAAGTTTGTAGTTCCGCCACTGTTTTGCCTGTTTCCTCAGAGTTCAGTATCCAGCATCCAGCCTGTGGTAACATTTTAAACTGGCATCTAAATCCATTCAATTTATTATCAGCAATGTAATACATGTTATGGATTATAATTGAATTGAAAAATTTAGTATATTATTTGGAAATTTAATTTGTTATCATGACTTTTATATATAAACAACATTATGTGATTTTCCAGTAGTTCCTCATTAAGGCTTTTATCTGTAAATATGTTTGCCCACTTCTATTGTAGGGCCCATGTTACATCTTTTGGCTTGTAGCCAATGTTTCCCTTGCTAAACTAGCCAACTAAAAATATTGATTGACAGATCACCTATCTCCCATCTTCTTTCTTTTAATTATGTCTTCCATTGAAATGGTGCTAAACTCAAAAGATTTCAGCTATGGTTGATTTTATTCAGCAATTTTAGCTGAAATTTTTCTCAAAAAAGCATGATTTGTTAGAGCATATTATGCACTCATCACTGACCAAGTTTACACATCTGTCTTACTTGTAGACATATGGAATTTTTTCATGCATGTTCTTGAAATTCTTTTGAAGGTCGACTGAAAGGATTTCACACCCATGGTGAGGATGAGAACTCACCTCCTGCACATGGAACAACCTCTGGGGGAAGTCGGTTGTCTGGTGTTGCAGCAGCCTTAGCAGGTCGTGCCAGTGTGGGTCACACGCCTCCATTACTGCGCCAAGGACGAGCTCTCATCAACCCTTTTGATCCGTCTCACCTAACCATCAAATTGACATCAAACAGGAGAAGGTGGACACATATATTCCCTAAAGGTTAGTCACTTCTTACCATTGAAGAAATCAAACTTCATGGTAGAAGCTGCCACAAGTGGGAAATTAATATTTACTAAACCTTTAGGAAATACTGACTATATGCTGCACTTTTTTCCAAATTTCATGAAACATAATGAAAATGCAGTTTAACATTTAAATGCTGAGCGTGCCTGTACGGACACGCAAAATGTGATTGCTCACAGACATTTCGCATAATATTTTTTTCAACGTGTTTCTTTCTGTTAAAAAACAGAATCGTGCAATTTGTCATTATTTTTACTATTTGAAAATTTTATTTCTAGTTCATGAAACATGTGATTTTCCATAAAACAAACAAAAGTACAATTAAAAAGAATGGATGAGGCTAAGACTTCATAGAATTCCATAATATGGATGAAATGTGGCATTGTAAAAATTAAAAACAAAAATCAAAACAGATTTAATAACACTTATGGAGAGCACCCATTGAAGTAACATGACAAGTAATCTGTTTGTGACATGGCACAGACTTGACACTGATGTAGCTCTGATGTGTCTTAACACCGATCAAGGTGATACAACAAATGTCACAAGTCACAATGTCCTCCTCCGAAGATGAAGATGTCTGCTGTTCTGGCATGGTTAAATTTAAATAATATTAAAAATCGGAATCACGTTAAAAGATGGTTTTGGGTACATCCTTATTGGCGAGTGACATCAAGTGAATATGGTGCTTTCAACATATTCAAAGAGTTAAACATGTACTCGGACTGATTCCAGTCATTCTACAGGATGAGCAAAAGTTTTGTTGCTGTAATCGGCAATGCTGTGGTCGTATAAGCATGTGTTTTCTTCCACAAGAGCAACGAAACAAATATTAAACTCAGGTTCATCTTTCATTTTTGTAAAGATACTCGAGACAAAATATGGTTGCTTCCGCAACATGAAGTGACAAAAGTGGAACCTGTTCTACTCTTCTGTAAATGGTGTGGCATGCTACGCGTTACTCTCAAGTCATATCACTTCAGTGGGCTTTGCCCCATTTGTTTACGTTGTCTCCATTTAAAAACAGATGTCACTTGTGTACCATGGGTCAGATCACTTGCCAAGTCACACATCACATCACTTTGGTGGATGCTCTCCCTAAGACACTCCACATAACTATATATAAGAACGACCAATTTCAATGAATAATCATCATCAGGTAACAAGCAATCAAAAAATAGGCTTTTATACTCAAAGGAGAGAGGGTAGGATAGGGTGACCAGACGTCCTGGAAATTCCGGGACTCCCGGAATTTGATTTAACATCCCGGTGTCCCAATAACATTCTTTGGGACACCCATTTGTCCGGAATTTTTTGTTTCTGCCTTACAAAATCTCCGCAATGCTAAATTTCATAAATGTGTTCAATCGAAATCACATTATATTGGAAATTGCAAAGAAAGACAACAAACTGCGTCTAAAATGGACTTTTTAATAAAATCATTTGCAACCGGTGCACGCATCTGCAAAATATTCACCTCCGACTAAGGTATCTTTGTCAGACTCTCCATTGTGCTTATATCTATTGAGCAAATACTGAAAACATGATGCATGAAAGATTTTTTATTTCAGAAGAAAAGTTGCCGTAATTTACTGTCATTTTTCCACACAAGCTGGTTCACATGTTATGCATAGTATAGTTGTTTTTAACAAAGAAACACGCAAAATAAAAATATCATAAAAATATATAAGTACTCATATATGTAAAAGAGATGATTGATATGTTAAAAGTACAAATTGAATACAATTTTGTTATACTCATTGTTAAAAAGTTTTAATTGAAGAAAATATTTTGGAGAAAAAATTGAATTGTTTTAAGATTAAATATTTAATTAGTATCAAACAACCCTGGCCTATCTGGAAAAACTGGCTGAACCCTTAAATTTATTCAAACGCATGACATTGATGCTGTTAAAAAGCATTCCATTTTGTGAATAAATACAAACTGCATGCAAATAATTATAAACACTGGGTCTTATTTCAACATTTGAATTTCAAGAACAGACAGTAGAGATTGAGAAATTGTGTAGCTTTTTGTTGGTGTTTCAGACGCATACTGCGCATGTAGAAAGAATGTTTCGAAAATAAATTTTGTATTGTCTGACGAACGAAATAACCTTGATGTTAAAATAATCATGCTGTGTGTTAAAGTATGTGTGAGTTTTCAAAGTTGTTCCAATGATTAAAAATAATAATTTGGATGAGACTGACAAGATTTGTCTAATATATTAATTAAAAATGTATAAATTGATATAAAATCAAATTGAAACCATATATGTATTATTATTTTAATATATTCTTTACTTTAATTTATGTGTACTTCCTTTGCTAATTGTACGTATATTTAATAGAGATGTGTGAATTGTTCGAAATTTTGAACCAAGTCGAGTTTTATTTTAAAACTTGATTTGGTTTGGGCAGAAATAAAAAGTTTGAATATTTTGAACTATCAAAAAAATGTGGTATTTAAAAAAAATATGCCTACATGATCGTTAAAAATTATTTCACAAGATTTATTAAGTTACAACTATTGAAGTTGCATTCAAATTTAATCCTTTATCATTGGTTGATTTAGATCAGTGGTTTAAAACCTTTTTCTATCAAGGGGCCAGAGTATTTATTTTTCCAGCCTGAGATCGGCTTTGTCGATTATACCGATTCTGCCAGGCTTACTAGTTAAAATTAACATTTGTACATTATGAAAATGTGAATTATGAGTTTTTATTAAGAATAAATTTAAAAACTCCAACCATACCAACAAAACTGTGCGATGTTTTGCAAAATATCGCATATTTTGTTTACATTGATCGCTAAGACAACAATTAAAAATCCATAAATTTCTCTCCCTAGCTCTTATATGATCTATAAGGTATAGATTAAAAAATATTATAGAGCACATCATGTACCACAAAGAAGTCTGAGAGACCACATAATTATGAGTTATAGTTGCAGAGAAAATAATTCAAGAAAATCCCGAGCTAAACATCGAATATATTGAGAATTTATAACAAACTCCTAAACCGTAGATTTGTATGGTTTAGGAGTTTGTTATAGATTCTCAATTTTTCGCCATAGTCTCCTTTCGCTCACATATCGCCTGTTTTGTTTACATCTATTGCTAAGACGGTTCTCTCGGCAAGCAACAATTAAATACCATATTTTTCTCTTCCTAGCTCTTATATGATCTGTAAGTTATATATTTAAAAAAATATTTGGATAGAGGACAATATTTGATATAAAACTCCATGAGACCACATAATTATGACTTTAATTTCGGGTATAAAAATTCAAGAATCTTTCGATGCTGTTTTGTACATATTTCCTATAAAGAACGCCTTTGAAATCTCTGTGTATTCCATTTATTGAGTATACTTTTCCATCTTGTATATATAAATGCATTCCCAAATAAAATCATACAACAGTCTTATCAATTTGTTATAAAAATATTTTTATAGTAAAAAAATGTTGACTATAATTTTTGTTTTCTTCTTTTCCCGCTTCAACCTCTAGTTCTTTTTGATGAAATATGTATTAAACTGTAAAATTTATCAGTTCTTTTATTTATTTCCTTAGTAACAAAATATAAAAATGTTGAAGTATAAAAATGCTTTTTAAGTACAGTGAAACCTGGGTTATATGTAGTTCAAGGGACCGAACAAAAAATACGTATAACTCAATAGATGGTTAAATAAGATCAACATATGAAGATTAAACCAGACATTTCGTGATTTCGAGAAAGGCATATATTTATAGAGCAAAAATAAACAAAATATCTCACAACTACAAACTCTCACTCGCTGATGTAGCACTCACAATCAGCACGTGATTTTAAAAAAATACTCTTTTAACAAATTACATTTTATTTGAAATGAAATAGTCAGTTATTGTCTTTTGTTTCCTTCTTTTCATGGAAAAAAGGTACAGAGAACTTTCAAGTTGATTTGCTGTGGACATAATCTCCTCTTGACTCTCAAAAGAGGAAATGAAGTGCTTCACCACTTCCATACTAGCTAATGCCTCTGAAAATGAGGGAATGTTTCCGGACAATTCGCTCTTTTCGTCATCTGATTTGGCACTATCTTCTTCTTGAGTCACCACGCTTGCTATGATTTCGTCCTCATTTGTAAAGTATGATGGTAAAAAGGCATTTTGTTCAGGAAAAAATTATCTAGAGCATAACACTGGTCTGAAATATACTCACCAAAGCTGGCGCAAACAGCGACATCATTATCGAAATGAATGAAGTCCTCAAACGAGCATTCTGTTGACCAACTCTCAAGTGGCTCCACATCATCGGGTACATCATCGTCATCGGGTTCATGCTGCCCATCAAAAACAAATCCTGCATTATGGAAGCACTTCTTTATCGTAGAAGGCTGGACTGCATTCCAAGTGGAGGCAATGAAGTGCATTGCCTGAATAAGAAAATCACAATTTCAGACAATTTAGAAACCAAAGTTCATGAAGTGAGGAAGTTACTGATCACTGCAGCAATTTGTCTTACCTGAAGGACACTGAGTTGTGGGCGTTTTTTTCTCCGGGCTTGCTTCTAGCAGGGAGACAGTATATTGAACCAAAATTTTGCAGTAATATGCCTTTAGATTAGCAATTATGCCCAAGTCAAGTGGCTGCAGCTTGCTAGTGGTGTTAGGGGGGACAAACTCGCGGCGGATATGGGAGAAATCTTGAAAATCTTGAGCAGTACAGTTGTCCCAGAAAAGTAGAATTTTTCGTTTTTCTTTGCGCATTCTATCATTTAAATCCATCAGCCACTTTTTCATCACACTGCTCGTCATCCAAGCCTTGCTATTTGCAGTGTAATCTGTAGGAAATGTCCTCACGTTTTTGAAACATCGAGGCTTAGTAGATTTGCTGATAATAAGCGGCCAGCACTTGTCTGTTCCATCCACATTGCAAGCAAGTAAAACTGTCAAACGTTGCTTGCTCTTCTTCCCCCCATGACAAGTATCCATCCTTTCTGCCAATGTGCGACTTGGAAGGGGATTGTAGAAAAGTCCTGTTTCATATATGTTGTAAATATCGGATGGCCTGTATCCCGCAATCAACATGCCCAACTGTTTTTCCTTCCAAAAGGCTGCACAAACATTGTCAACCGAACTTGACTCCCCCGAAATCATGCATCCAGTGATGCCATGCCTTTCTTTAAATCCTTGCAGCCAACCTTGTGAAGCCTGAAATTCCTCACATTCATCTTGGCTGCTAAACTCTTGGCCTTTTCTTGCAGTATGGTGCCGCTTATAGGGATATTTTTTTATCTCATCTCTTTAAACCACATAAACAGAGATTTTTCTAGATCAGCATATCTTCCTTCCTGGACACGTCTTCTTTTATGTGTATTCTGGCCAGTGCTTGCATAGTTTTCTCTCACTTGGTCGGATTTGGCCAGAATAGTGCACAGCGTTGTATACGGAATTTTCAGTCTGTTAGCCAGTTCTTTCTTCAACAGGTGCGGATTTTCTTCAGCCTCATTTATAATTTTTATTTTATTCTCTACTGTAATTCCTTTTCTTTTTTGAGACATGTCGCGAGTGTGTGAACGACTGAAGTGATATAAAGGCTGGCGAAACACCGAGGAGATTTTCACGACTGATAAAACGCTGTGGCTTCCAGTGCACGACTATCCCCTTCTGCGCACAAAGTCAGCTTGGCCGATTTTTCTTCTGACTTCCCCAAACTCCCCATCCTAGCTGAGGGCCTTCCCCTACCTCCCTCTCCTTAGCCTAAAAAGCAGCACTGATTACTTTGTGTCCGAATCTCCGGCAGAATAAAAGTGTCGCAAAGAAAACGCATAATGTTTCATTATTTTTTCTGCAGGATAGAATCTTACATTGTTATCGCAAACCATTGTTATCGGATACCAGCAGATTACGTCGCGTTATTTCAACATGACATAATCCTATAATGATGCAAAATAATAATATGTATGTACAGCATGCAAATACGTACAACCGAGATAAAAGTAGCTGGCGGGATCGGATGAACGCTACGTATAAATGAAGTTTACGTATAAGTCAGTTACGCATAGCTCAGTATTTTAATACTTGTAACCATATGGTGTTTCGCCGGGACCAGCCATAAAATACGTATAAAGGAGTATTACGTATAATTGGGTTACGTATAACCCAGGTTTCACTGTATAATTAATAAAATCTAAACCTGCGATTTCCCTCATATTGTAGAAAATGATTTTTTAAAACTCTTTGATCCATCTGGCTTAATTTATCAATTCTAGGTTTTTTATTCTTTGTTATGAATCAATAAAAATGAAGAATAATTAATATTGAGTTAAAAAAAGGCATTTCAAGCACTTTTATTCTACCTAAGAAAATCATTAAATATATCTTTAAACGTAAGACTCGAACTCGACTTGAAACTTGAATTTTTCAACAATGTTCGACTCAAACTCGACTTGAGTTGAAAATTTTGTTCATACATCCCTAATATTTAACTTTATTATTGTTATTAATTGTTACCTTTGAATCGTGATATATTTTGTTGTAAGATTTTATTCCTATTCACTAATTTTAAATTATTTGTTAATAGATTAAACAAAATTGTAATCAGTATTTGCGAAGCTTATTTACTATTAATTTAAGTAGATATGTATATAAAATTAAAAAGGTACGAAAATTCACGTCCCAGTCATGTCCCACATTTTCTTCTTAAGATCTCATTATGTCCCGCTTTTGCTTCCTAAGAATCTGTTCAACCTAGGGTAGGAATAAAGAATTGGGGAAAGGAGGAGATGGGTTAAAAGGTAGTGAAGGGTTGGATGAAATTAGGAGTAAAGGTGAATAACGGGTGAGGAGAAGTTGAAATCGGTTGGATTAACCATAAACAGATGATTAAAGAGAGCACTATGGGATGGAGGGTGGTCATTGGTTACAAAAGCATCCCAAAGTAAATCCGGTGTTTAAAGGTTAAATGCATGGAAAAATCAGGAAAGTCCAAATTTAAGATAATCATCAAATGTGACTAGTTCAAAGTCCTATTTTAACCCACTTGCTACGCATCCTTCATTTTCCATGAGGAGTGTGTTTCAGTACGGTTCATTCTGTTACTTTCACGTATTAGCTGTGCTGTCCTTTGTATGAATATACCATATTTTTTTGCGCAATAGCCCCATTTTTCAAACGATGTTTTTACACTAAAACAAGTGTGAGGCATATGAACAGTTTTCCCCTTTATAGTAAGAAAGTGGTCTTTTCAGAGTATACCAATAATGCAGTTTAAAACATTTCCTCAACACAAACAGCTTTATAAGACCACATTTTGTTTTATCAAAACTTGGTAATGTTTTGAAGTGAGTCACACAGCCTAAAAAATGATAATCTTCATTTCAAAGTAAAGGAGAGGTAAAGTTGTTACTGAGTGATTTAAATGCTCTTTCTGTGTGGTATAAGTGAGGTTATTGTTTTTTAAATTTATTTAAAACAAATATGGAGCAATGAAAATAGAAACTCAACGTTTGGGGATATGAACAGCAAAAGTAACGTGTTGTCCAAGTAAGAGAGAGGAAATTATGAGTAAGGTGACCATACATACTGGTTTGGCTGGGACAGTACCGGTTTTGGAGTGCTTGTCCCAGTGTCCCGAAAGACTAAACGAAAATAGTTTTTTGTACCGGTTTTGGGATGTTTGATCCAAAAGGTTTTGGTAATTCTGACATTCCACAAAAGCGAATATAGGGAACACTTAATAAAGATTAAAGGAACTAAATAATTACCACATTGTCCCGAGTATAACGCGATGTTTTTTCCAAAAATGAAATTTTGAAAGTAGCCCCCACATTATATTCTAGTACTAATAATTTTAAAAGATCGTAAAATCATGCTTCGAAAAATCGCCATAGATTCTGCATGTCTGTTTAAGAGATACAAGATATTTGTTACATTGTAGACACATTAGGCGTGCATGTTACATTGTACTTGAAAAATGTCGGAGGTGAGAATAGATCAAGTTCAGTCGGCGGCTGAACACCTCGATAATCATTGCATTGAAGCTCTCAGTGCATCAGCGTATTTGAGGTATGTCATAAGCTTGCGAACAAAACATAGCTATCTGCTAGGCCAGATGGGGAATGCATATCAAATCCCAGTATGTTTTGATATGCCATCAAATGTCACTGTTAACGAAAAAGGTGCTAAATCGGTGTTGTTAAAATCCACCGGAAATGAGAAATCAAGGATAACTGTTATGCTTGCAGTCACAGCCGACGGGCGAAAACTGACTCCTTATGTAATTTTAAATCATAAAAGGATGCAAAAGGTAAACTTACCGTCAGGTGTAATCTTTCACACGCAAAAGAGATGGATGAACTTGTGTTAGATTGGCTGAAGGTTGTTTGGGATCACATTGTATTCAAGGTTTAGTTTTTTCTTGAAAAACTTTCCAAAAATCTTAGGGTCGCATTGTATTTGAGGTTGCCTTATATTCGGGACAATACGGTATATGCATTATTTTCTATATATAATTAGCCAAAGTACGGGTGGTAGATGATCTTGGCGCTTAGCTGCACGTGCTTATGGCATATTGCTGAGAGTGTGGTAGAACTGCGCAATTGGGAAAAATACCGGTAAGAGACAGTGATTTCCAATCATTTGTTCATGACGACCTGTGGTAGGGGTGTTAGTGAGGAGAGCGAGAGTTGATGTAGCTATGTATACTATCACAGTGTACTACCTTGAAGCTAACCGGCCTGTCAGAATCTGGAAGTTTTGATTCTGCTAGTATTAGTTGGCCATTTCACTTTTAGTTCTTTTTATTCCTCAGAATTCCCACATGTTCAATTAGTTTGAGGGAAATGAGAAGTGAAGATGCAGTGTGGTAACGAGGGTATGGCAAAGAGGGCATTTGCCATAGGTGCCAAATGTTCCCGCAAAAATGTCAACAGTTTATTTTCCCAAAAACATATTAATTTAATACTCCAATGTTAAAGTCATTGTTAATAAAATGCTTCTATTCTCTTTTAAAATGCAGGAAAAATAATATTCTACATAAATAAGGTGTTTCCTAAAATGTTGCCATTGTGTTCCATAGAGAAAATGGAAATTTAAAAGAGCCACGTACTAAGCTAAAGTAGCCACATGCGGCTTGTGAGCCCCGGTTTGGCCATACCTGGTCTATACTATTGGTTTAATATTTGCAAATATTTGTTTCTGCATTTATCATGAGGGCATGTAGCGCATTGCCCAAGTACCTAAAGTACACACCCCTACTCCACCTCTAATCAGTGGTTGATCTACTGGAAGGGGGAAGGAGAGATTAGACCCAAAGCCCTCACATATGCAGCAGGACGAAATTGCATCCTTTGAGGAATAGGAGAAGTGAAGTTGTGTAGGATGCCATTAGATGAGGGTGTTTAACCCCTCAAATTACCGGAGGGAGCGGGTGTGGCAAATTACCTCCATTCCAGGGGCAAACAGCGTTTGTCCCAGTTTTGCTGATCTGAAATCTGGTCACCTTAATTATGAGGTGCAAAAAATAATCTTTTATTGTCCTCAAAATTCAGATGGGGCAATTACAGGAGTAAATACAGTATTCCAGATTGGTTTCTGTCGATTCTCTATAATATTTTATAATTATATATTGTAGTAATACTTATAAATATTTATTTACAGTCAGTGATATTTATTGATGATTTTTAGTTTGCCAGAATGTTACATGCCTAATTACGATGTTTCATCTTTTATTAATATTTCCCATTTTCAGTCTTCAAAAACAAAGGTACAGCTTATATGTGAGTAAAAACTGTATTTAAAATTTGAAGAAAATGATGCAATAACAAGTAAATTGGAACCTGCACCCATTCTGTGGTGCAAATGATGTTGATTGGAATTTAAGCAACTTATGTTTTATTTGTAATTTATTGATAAATCAGAGTTTTTTTTTAAGTTGCATTTCTTTGTGGCCTTCAGGTCCTACAGGAGTGCTCATTCAGCAGCATCACTACCAGGCAGTGCCAGCTGGTAGAGGGCCCGACCCTGAATCACCTGACCCTTGGGATGGAGAGGATGGGCAGTTCTTTGAAGGCCCTCCTGTACCAATTCCTGAAGCTCAGAGCACACCACCCACTCGTAGCAATTCTTTTGCAAACTTTATCGACCGTATGTGTTCCTCATAAACTTTTAAATTGAGGTTTACATATTTAACTACATTTTTATTATAATCCTCAAGAAATCCATTAATATCTATTATATATCATACAAACCAATCTCTTTATAAGGTATGAAGAAAAATTTTTAATTTGTCTTTTATGCCATTTACTTTTTGTAAATAAGCTCATTATTTTGAGAGATGAATCATATTTATCATTTTTCATGGCTCCCTTTAGTATCCTTTTTTGAATCCTTAGTAATATATCTTACTGTATCTTATAATGGGGATTGTATTTTAAAAATTCAATTTGAGTTCATCCTTGTACTAAAAGGAGTATCTTAGCTATTTATTGCTAAAAAGTTACAAGTAGTGAATTTATTTACAATGTATTCAACAGGGAACTATCGAGCTTGTCTTATGGCTGAAAAAAATCAAGAACAAGCATTTAAAAAAGACTGTATTTACCCTAATCCAAGATAAGGTTTTTTTTCCTAATTTCAGCTTGCAAAAATCGGGAGTCATCTTAAATTCAGGCATAGTGTCATGCATTTATTGACATTTTTTTAGTAGATATGAAACCTGAGATAAAATAATTATATCTGCTGAAATTTTTCATTGAAAACTTACTATCCCGATTTAAATCAATACAGTATTTTTAATGAATGAACGAACTATACCTATATTGAATGTGTGTTTGAAATATACACTGATTGCATACAAATGACATGTTATTTAATGAACTAGAGATCTATTGTATTTTATTTTTGAACGATGATGTTCAGTGAACAGTTATTACATGAACAATTCCCATAAGTGAATTAATCTTTCCTTGTCTATTGGTGAATATCATTTTGCAGGTGTCAGAACAAATGATGGCATAATTCACCGGAGTTTACCCATTCAACAGTTTTACGTCATAAATTCTCTAATTGTGATTTTGTCTTACATTCTTTTCAAATAACAAACCTTTTCAATGAATGAATGAACTATACCTATACCTGAATATGTGTGTTCAAAATATACGCTGAATACTTAACAAATGATGCATTATTTAACTAACTAGAGAACTATTGAATTTTATTTTTGAACGATAACGTTCATTGAACAATTATTGCACAAACGATTCCTTAAAGTGAACTAAACTTTCCTTGTCTATTGATGATTTTCATTTCACAGATGTCAAAACAAATGATGGCATAATTAACCGAGATTTCCCCCATTCAACAGTTTTACACCATAAATTCTTTAATTGTGATTTTATCGTACATTCCTTTTAAATACATCACTCTCACCCTTAAAATGGCTGATCATGTAGAGATAATTGATGGAATAATATGATCCGAAGATCCTATGCAGACAGGCATAAGCTGTAAAGGTGGGAATAATTTTGAAACGAGAAAAAAGTCTGCTATGACCTGGAATCGAACCCGGGTCTTCCACTTGCCGGGCGGATATTCTACCTCTGAACTATCGTAGCAGAACACTTTTTCTCGTTTCTGAACACGGTTGTTTCCTTGGTTGGGACGGAACTAGCCAAGCTAGTATCAAACTGCCCCAACAGATGTCCTCTAAGAGATACATCAAAGAAAACTCCTCCCTCTCAAATTCCCGGTCATAGCAGACTTTTTTCTCGTTTCATAATTATGTAGAGATAAGGTAATGCTGATGAATCTCCAGTTTTTTTCGACATGCCACATAATTATACTGTCAATGGAAAAGGTGCAAAATCTGCGATAATTAGACCGCGGATTTTTAGGTTCTAAAAATTAAGTTTTAGGCGACTAAAATAGGCTCTTTAAGTAGCTTAATTAGGCTTTATAAAAGGTAAAATAGGCTCTAAAAACTACTTCCAAAAACTGTGTCCAATAAAAAACAACATCATTTCTGTCAAATGTCAACTTTAATTCACGAAAAAGGACTGAAACATGCACGCACGCAAAAAATTACCAGTCAACGAAACATTATTGATGTGTTTTCGAAGAATATAAAAATATTTTACTACTATGCATTGAAACTTATTCTTATGGTTAAATTACCATGCGTTACAGAGAAAATACTATCTACATTACATATAGTAATACTGACTGAAAACACTATTCAAGTAAATATTTAAGTACTACGCATAGTGTTTGACAAAGTGTTTCATTCGAAATTCCCATAATGAATTTGTCACCTCCTTATGTTTATTTCACAAATTTCCCGTAATTTGCCTCACAATAAATAACAAGCACCTTTTCTAAGTTTTCTACCACAAAACTATGGCGTTTGTCAGTTAATATCATTTTGTAAGCAGAAAAAGAACGTTCGACATCAACTGACGTGACGGGGGCGAACTTCAACTTGGGTACATGTTGAAATGGAATTTTGCACTCAACTTCACTGGATTTTCCTGCCAGTATATCTGCTGCTGTACATAGGCTCTGCAGTCCTGAGTTCTTTTGTAGCAACTTTTCTAGTTTTGCTTTTACTTTTTCCCCCACTTCACCTGGAGCTTCCTTTATTTTTTGTTTCACTTCATTCAGCATAGCAGTTTTTTCGTAGATGGGTTTTCCTGAGCCCTCTAATTCAGCAATAATCTGCACAAGGGATGTATAGTGGGATCAAATATACGCCAAATCCTTGGGAATGGAGGGATCATCTAGCAACATTTTTGCCGAAGTGACGCAGGCAGCATCCTCGGCTAGATTTGTCACAACTTCCTTGACATGAAGGATATGCTCGCTGTAATATTCAGCTGCTTTCAGCCATGTGCCCCAGCGGGTGAGCACAGGCTCAGGTGGCAGAGGGACATCGGGCAGTTTTTCTCGAAAAGCCTGTATTCTTGTTGGTGCCTTGACGAAGACCTTCTTCACGGTGGAGATCAATTTGTTCACCTTGGGGAATTCCAGTCTTATTTGCTCTGCTACGTGGTTCAAACCATGGGCAAGGCATGTCACATGCACAAGGGAGGGATAGAACACCTTGAGCAATTGCATGGCAGCAACCATGTACGACGCAACATCTGTGTATAGGAGCAGCACTTTGTCTTCTTCTAGATTGTTGGGATACAGCACTTTCAGTCCATTGTTCACAGAGTGTGCTATTGTTTCCTGATTTGTTTTGGCAAGTTGCTTCGTGCAGATGAGGTAGGCTCTGGGTGGCATATCTGGGTCAATTTCCCAACAACAAAGTTGGCCATGTATCTGCTGAGAGCGTCAGTGGTTTCGTTGACTGATATCCAAATATGTGAATCTCCAATGTCCTCCCGTATCCTGCGCATTTCGTCATCGTACGTGGGTTGCACGTAATTCTTGCCTAGCGTTGACTCGGAAGGTACCGACTGATGGCAGTATCGTTCTAGGAACCCCTTGAATGTTGGATTTTCTAGTGTTCTGAATGGAATGTTGGCTGCCACAATTGCATGACACAAATCTGCATAAAACTTATTCTTCTTGCTGGATCCCTCAGAAGCTTTTGTTAAAAGCGTTTGTTTCATCTTCGATTTGCGTTCAACATTTGCCTTATGTAGTACTCCTTGGGCATGCTGAGTTAGGTGGGCTTTTTATAACTCAATACCTATAAAGAAAAATTATGAAGAAATAATTAACCTTAAAAATACGGAAATAATCTAATAAATATGGAAATGGGACAAAAATATAAAATTTACTTTAGAGCTACGAAGGTCCGCTGCTGGATTGCTGGACATTTTGAATAACCACGTCTATAGTTACCATAAAATGGCTCGTATAAACAAAAAATGTAGATGACAAGCAATTCACGGCCAATAATTCATTGCAAGTCAGCATTATAATGTGCTTATCTCCTTATTGCATGCTTGACAGAAGATAATTTTTCCATCCGTTGTTAAGAGCGGGAACTCTTGTAGCCACTGACGTATTAAATAAGCTTTCGAACTTGCTACTTTATGCATTGCACTTTCACAATTTTCACACTTCTCACCTTCACCCTCTGCGGTCTGGAGATGGACTGCAGGGTTATTCTCGTTTTCCCGTGTCATACTATATGACAATGTAATGACGAGAAATTAACGCAACATCAGATTAAACCCATTGTCGCATCGTGCGACACAGGGAAACAGAATAGCACCGCCGGATGCGTGACAGGTGTTCGCTGGTGTTCGCCACCTGATCATGACCATGGTGTGAAAGACATTTTCCCAATCCTCAATTGAACATTGTGCAGTCAGTTTAAAAAATACGACTAGTACCAAAATCTGCTTTTATTGTCGATTTTTCCACAAAATTAGCCCTTTTTAGGCTTTTTTGCATGAAAATGGCAAAAATAAGCATTAACGTCGAAATAGGCATTTTTAGACATTAACGTCAAAATAGGCATTTTTAGGCACTATAAAATATACATTTTCGGGGTTAATTATTCATGAAACGTATATAAACAATTGTATATTCAGATATCTACTCAGGAAATAAATAGGTTTTTACCTAAAGATCCGCGGTCTAGTGATAATACATAAAAACAACAGGTAATGAGTTATAGTAATGTTGGGTGTTTTAGCAGATGAATCAAAATTACCGCCATATGTTGTCCTAAACTGAAAAGCAGTGCCCAAGGAACAAATGCCTACTGGAATAATAGTTAATGTCATGAAAATGGATGAATGTCAAAAGAACTTATGGGAGATTGGTTACACATTGTCTGGAATAGAAGACCAGGAGCATTATTAAGAAAAAGAGGAATGCTTGTGCTAGATGCACTCAAAGGACACACAACAAGTGAAGATATGTTTTGTGGGAGTCTATGGACATAGTTTGGAGTGATAAAAATAGTGAGAGTGAGGACAATGATGAAGAAAGCATAGAGAGTGGATGACCGATGTAATATAAAGACCTATGATATTCAAGAAAATTATGGGTCCCAATAAAAATTTTTGCTAGTTTTGTGCAATTTTTAATTTTTGCAGGAATCATATGAAACTAGATCATAAAATCTTTTTTCTGCTTTCACAGTCCAGAAAAAGGGGTGTTGTCCTACATTCAAGGTCATCTTGGATTTAGGTAAATACGGTACTTATCTCATGTATCTCCAATAGCCACAACAAGGTAAAAAACCTTGTGGCTATTTGAGATACTTGAGAGAAGTATTTTTTAAAATGCTTGTTCTTTTATTTACAGTAGTTGAGTATATTGCTGTTGTAATTTCCTCTGGGTGATTTATTTTGGTTAAATTAAGATTTAGCAACAAAGACTTACAGGAATACATATAATGTAGTAGAGGCAAATTGATATGATTATCATTTATTTGCTTGAAACTTGTATTTCTGTAAAATTAGTCTTCTCAAATTTCAATGGATCATGGGTTTTCATGGTATGGCTTTTGATGAATTGAAAAAGATTACAAGGTAATGGAACTACATGCAAGAAATAACAATAGACAAAATAGGAATAAAGCTTTACATTTTATAAAATCAAGTGAAATGAAATTTGGCTGATCTTTGAAGATTAATACATGGATATATATTGTTTGCTCATATTGGTGTTTAAGTAGATTTCATCTCATCCCATTGTAATGCAGTGAAATATATATCTTATGGGAAATGACATATCTCACTTTGAAACATCAAAATCTCTAAGGTTACATTAAAGTTAATGTTGTTGGATGATAAATGATGATTGAGGTATCTGTATAATGTTTGGTAAAGCAGATTTGCTAAGAACTTTAAAGATATATCAGGAACTCATGTAATCTCTCATATACCTTAATGTTTATTGTAATTTCCTTCCTATCTAGTTATGTCAGCATGTAGTTTTTGCATGCATTTGTCTCATTTTTATTAACAACAAATATGCCTTGAATAAAATAAAAGAGAAATTAACGGATTCATCTTAATATGATATTAACTTTTTTTTTCAAATTAACCAAAGAAAATAATTTATTTAACATGATTACAAAAATTTGTTATTGATCACCTATCAATCAAATTTGAAGAAAGTGTTAATTCTTATCCAAAAATCCCAAGGTGATAAAATATTTATGATACCAAATATATTTGTCCTAACGTGTTATTTCCTTTCCAAATAGAACTGAATTTTTGTAATAAATATTTTTACATTAGGCACTTTCTATTTTTGTCATGGCTGTGCATGTTTGTTTCTAGATATTGCTAGTCTTGTTTCTGGATCAGCAAAGAACTCCACTGCTGTTGACCCACCACCTGGAAACAGTAAGCGTCAAATTTTATTCCTATAAGTGGTATAGTTTGCATGTTTTACTACATATGAGCTGTTTAACATCATTCCCTTTTTCCCTTTTCCCTATTGAGCCCATCCATGCTTTCATCAAGTTGAAGGCAATATCAGTCACATTTTTAAAAATCAGTCTACATTTGATCTTTCATATGCAAAATGGCAGTCTATCATCTAGTAATTGTGTTGTTTGAAAGTTGTAAAAAAATTTTATTGCTGACATTATTTCTTCTTTTTCTGAAAATCCATCAAAGAGTTGCTCACCACTTGCAATGAATGCTTCCATAATAAGTTGGCCATCTTCAAGTGGCTTTTTTTTATGATAATAAATGAGAAATTAAAAAGAAGCTATTGTTGCATTTTTAGAATTCACAACAAGCTTGGTAAAAATAGATTGCTGCACCGATAATTTAGATTTTAAATCACTAACTTTCTTTTAACCCAATGGAAAATTCATATCATTGATGAATGGCAAGCCTTGAAATGTATTTCAATATTGTGTCTTTGGCAATGGCTCACTATTACAGCATTGGGTATCCGGAAATGTCTTGATGGGCATCTAGAAATTCCTCGGGAGGGGGCACCATGTTGAGAACCTCTGCCATATAGTTTGTATTCATGTTTCATATGTTTTTATCCAACTCATTGTTACAGTTGTTTGAAATATCAATTCTCTTTCCATTTAAAAATTTATGGTTTACAAAAGAAACTCAAAACATACTGATACTAAACACTTAATTGTGTATGCTAAATTATATCACCTTAGATTAAGTACTGTATTTACCCTGATCCAAGACGAAGTTTTTTCCAAATTTCAGCTTGCGAAAATCGATTAATAGACGATGAACTTACCACGACGAGCTGTGTAGAACCCTAGGAAGGATGATTACGCATTTAATCAATGTTTTTTAAACAAATAAAACACGTTATAAAATAATTGTATCCACTGAAATTTTTCATTGCACACTTACAATGTGGAATTAAATTAATAAAGTCTTAATTTTAAAAATACATTAAAAAATTTTTTTTCAAACAAAAATTTGAAACAAACCATTTAAATTAATGAACAAACTAGTGTACCTAAACTGAATACTTGTGTTCAAAATGTACACCATATACATTCAGTGAGAAATTAGGTCATAAAATCTTTTTTCTGTTTTGACAGTCTGGTTGTCTTGGATTCAGGTAAATACGGTATATAAGTTTTCAACCAGTATTGATAAGATGGAAGGTATAATTGTTTACTTATTGTGCAGAAAGCATAGGGAGAGAGAGAGGGATAAAAATTATTAATGTCAAAGAGAGACAATCCAGACATTCTACTAGCTGGGCTTATCTTTTGAGAGAGTATTCACTAAATAATAGAATTTCTTTTGCTGTGTCTGAGTCAGGATATTTATAGGTCAAAATTTGTTATATAGTTACACCAAATACTGAAAGTGAGAAATAGTTGCCTTGGCAGTTCTTTGGTGAAGTATTTACCACGTTGAAGACATGTTTTTAAATCTCAGTCACATGCAGAATTTTTCTCCTTCTGTATTGAATGTTAGTCTATAATAATTTAATTAATTGTAATATTTCAAGAAATAGAAATTATGCTGTTAATACAGCTTGAAATGGTTAACTCGGAGATTTAAATGAACTTATTGTAGATGTTTTTCAAGTAACATTCCTTTGAGGAAGCATAACTATTAAGTAATGGCATTCACTCAGTGATATTATGAATTCAAAACATTTTTAAGATAACTTTTTTTCAGTTGAAAGAAACAGAAGTGGAAGTCGTCCTTCCTTGAATCTTCAAGGAAATAAATTCCAGAATTCCCACCCTGTTTCTCCTCATCAGCTAGGGCAGCAGCCTTCTTCTGGAAATAACAAAAGCCTCACTCTTTTGTGGGGTGCAACAGGAGAACAGGAGTGGACTCCAGCTCTTACTACAGGTAATCATTAACTTCTGTTCCTTTTAAATGTTTCAGCTTAAATTTCAGACCTGCTACCAACTTGCTCATGTTGGCCTGATACATGTTTATATTTAGTGCAAAATATGTATGCTTTGTGGTGGCTAAGGGCATCAGGGTACTGTCTTTTTCTCAGCCCTCTACCATGCTTTGTTATTAGTTATTTCATCTTCGGGAAGATTGTGTTATTGCTAAAATACTTCAGTATAGTTACAACATTGATGCAGTAAATATATTGCATACATATGTATCTTATTCTCTTATGGCCATAAATACATTCCTGGTGGGTGGTAAGAAGGGTATAAGTCAAAAACTCAAATTTTTCAGAAGAACTGCAAGAAGTTTGTAAAAGATCCTGGAAATCTGAAGAATGAGATACTTAGTGACTTTGTATCATGTCTTTATGGAATGAATGAGACTGACTTATGTTCTTTATACTTGTTGAAAGATGTGAATTTTTGCAACAGCTAACACAACCCAATACTGAAAAAATATGACTTTTGCCCTTTAGTTCACTCACTAGAGTTATTGGTGTACATTTTTATAGCTGTATTTATACAAATTCCAAAACTACTAAAATAATTTTTTAAATATAAAAGAAATTAATGTTAAATGACACAGAAAGGCAACTTAGTATAAAATTCCACTCAATTATAAAATAATGTAACCCAGGTTTTGATATGATGACATCTGATGATGAAATTGTCACATTGAAACCGAGGTTGTGTTATTTTATAATAAAGTGGAATTTATTATTATTATTAGTTATTTTTCCATGTTATTTAATACTGAATTACACAAAACTAAGGTGTCCTTAGTGGGTAATATTAGAAATTAATTTTATTTCCTTTATTAGCATATTGTAAATGTCTTTTTTAAACATTCTTACTAACAAAAACTCAAGGGTGGGAGAAAGGAAACCTTTAATAATTACCAACTTAAGTAAATGATTAATAACTTTCATTCTTGGTCTGTTTTCTTATCAGGAAATCTTAATATATATCTCATACCTATTTCTATTATGCTAATTATATTTTTTAGGAGACAATTCACTTAGGATTTTTCCTTCAGCATTTCATTATACTGTAGAACCTCAATTTTCTGTGTGAAAATTAACCATGTGGTGGATTAAACTGGATGTCCGGGTGTTCTGAAGTGAGTTTAAATTTTGCCACTTTTATGAAATATGAATATAACATAGACTTCACTGATTTGTTAAACATCTGCTGATATGTCAACAACCACACAAACGCTGTTTCAGCAAAGGAGACAAAGAAATTTGGAAGAGCTCTGTGTCAAATAAGTAATGTAAGCTGATTTGCCTACTAATTTTACCCTGAATGAAGCTAAGTTCTCCATTTCATTTTATAGCAAGGGTTCTCAATCTTATGCTCATGAGCATTTATTCCAACCTAATGACAGTTTTTGATTTAATTAATAGCTTTTTATTTATTACATAAGCCAATAATTGATGTAGTTCATTATTTCAGCTCCTTTGCGCATTAATAAGCAGCAATTATAAGAAATATTAGCGGTAATAAATCAACTATTTTCTGGCGAAACTTGTTGCATAAACTAAGGTTGGTTAGAAACAGTGGAAAGATCAGAACATTTGTGATGGACTCCAACCCTGACGTCACTTATTCAGATCTGGTTTCATTTACTAAACTAAACTAAAAAACCTGATATACACATTCTTTGGTGTTCTTTTGCAAAATGCTACACTTCTCTTTATATATTAATGTTTCTTGCTTGACAATCAAGTGTACTATTTTCATGCTAAGATGCATAGTGCTTTTAAAATGGCTAAATGTTGCAGTATTTTAACAGGTTTTTAAAAATAGAAGTGCCTTTGTTATTTTTATGTTTATTACTCTAATAATTATAATGCTTGCTTATTAAATGAAAGTACTGGTAAAACTATATGCATTTTTGTAACACTTATATTAATTTTTCAATTTATTATGCTTATATCAATGTTTAGTGTAAAATTCGCCACTTGAACTATTTATATGCCATGGAGACAATTTAAAGAAAACAAATGTTAAATTGCTAATTTTTTATCTTAATTCATACTGTAAATGTATACATATAGTAAATTTGGAAAGAATTTAAAAAATGTTTTTGGGGCTGTTTTCTTTTATTTCACTTTTGCTCCATATATAAAATAATGGGATTACAATAAATTTTCAAGGAAAATATCTATAGTTTTTTCTGAGATCTCATGAAAGAGGAGAACAAGTTATGAGTGAAATGTTTTCTAGTGGTGTAGTTTATGTAATTTTGTCAAGATTATTCTTATTACATAATATTTTAATTACCCTATTAACCCGAAAGGAAGACCACTTTGAATTTAAGATGACCACAATAAAAAATAAGGTCTACCGTATTAGCCTGAATATAATGCGACCCCGAATATAGTGCGACCCCAAGTATTTTGAAAGGAATTTTAGAAAAAGACGAAAAACATTTAATTTTCTCTATTTTGCACATTTAAATTACCTGTAAACTCATGAATTATGAACTAAAGGGCGGTAATGTGACGCCACGTTTAGACGGTCCACGTTTTCTAACGTTGAGTGTCGTGACCCTGCGTGAAGTTGTGCCGGTGCTGTGGTTGCTGCAATTTGACCTTGATTTATTTTCAAGTCTCCTCAGACCCTTACCGAGTATATTTGTACAATGTAGCATCGTAACATGAACGTCCAATTCACTTACAATGTAGCAATTAAAAAAATATGCGCTGAAACACACGTCATGAAACGCGCCGATACGCGGTTATTTTTTAAAGATACAAGTATTCGAATATAGTACGAATGCAACAAGTACTCGAATATAGTGCGAATTTCAAAGGTACATATTGAGGGAAAAAACATCGCACTATATTCGGGTCAATACGGTATATAGGAAAAAACTTTGTAATACCAATTTAAAAAATAACATATGGTGGTTGGTAACTTTGTATCATGACAAAGTGCATTTTTTCATTCCCCATACGAAATATTAATGAAACTAAACTATAGATCAGGGGTGACCAAACTTACTGTAGAAGTTCAAGAGCCACATAACAGGCATTCTGTGCTCGTCAATTTATGAACAGTAAAACATGACCTGTATCTGAAGCAATTCAGATATAATGCAGGTCTCTTAGGCATCCCCAACACATCTCAAGTCACACTATGTCATTGTGTTCTACAGTGAAAAACTCAAACTCTGACATGCCTCCAAATGGAAATTAAAAAGAGCCACTTGCGAGATGTGGTTTGGCCACCCCTGCTATAGGTGCACTAAAAAGTGAAAAATAAATGTAAAATTCAACTAATTTAATGTATCGGAAAGTAAAAATATTTTGCGTTTATAGAATTTTTGTGGCAAGAATATATTAGTGATGATTTATTTGTGAAAGATTACATCACACAATATTTCTACGACCAAACCTCTTCTTACTTTCTGGAATTACCTGAATTTTTTACATTTTAGTGCACTATAGGATTGTTTCATTATTTTTAATACAAATTGTATTTTTGTTTTTAGGAACAGGCTCATTATTCTACTGAAATTTTCGTTGTTGTCTTTTATGAAATCAATTTTTCCATCCAAATTTATTACAATAAGTGAGCCAAAATAAAAAAATAAGGTGAAAAAATATAACCTAACTAAACCAAACCCTATCCTATTAATGTTATAAATTTTGAACGGAAAACTAATTTCATTTCCAAACAACAACAAAACATTCAGAGTGTAGACTTTTGTTCTGTATCTATTATTAATGAGACTCAGATATGTTGTTATCAGCTGAAATTTGAGAATAGATTTCATATCAAATCTTAGTCCAAATTAGCTCGCATTGGGTTTTCCCACCTCTTTTTAATTTTGGCTCACATATTTTAATAAATTTTGATTGGAAAACAAACTTCATTTATAAACAACAAAATTATAACAGAAAATACAGGGGTTAAAGAAGTGAACTGCTGCCAAAACTATTCACCTTTCACAGAAAATGTACTCAAAATTTTTTTAAAAATCCATCAAATTAAATCTAACCTAATAACTATTTCCAATTAACCAGAATTTTAGCTAACTGGTTTATTGGGTAAAAAATCATCAGCTGACTGGTAATTAAACGGTAAAAATAGAAACCTTCAATTAATTTTTAGACATGTTTGTTTATATAAATTTCAAAGGAATACAAGAAAAACTGCTTAGTTTTTGCTGCAAATAAATTTTTTTAAGAAATTGAAGCTCATTCAATGTTTGGTATAACAAAATTTTGACTGGAATACTTACAAGAAAAACAAGTTAATTTATATGGTTTAAAAATAAAGCTTTATAAATAAATTACATTCAGTGTTTCATACGTACAAAAAAATTATTGTTTGTACAAAAGCGCAAAAGAATACAAGAAAAAATATTTTTAATGTTTGAAAAAATAATATTTCAGGAATATTAGAGCATAAAGTGTTTCATATTTCATAGAGCTACAAATTTTGGTCAAAAAGTTATTGGTGACAGAAAAAAGTCATTCACTGACTAGAAGTAGGCTGAATACTTGCAGTTGTATTGAAAAGATTCTCCAACTGACAGCCTAAAGTCAACTGGAAACTTGGATGGGCAGCAGCTGCTGGAGACGGCAATACAAGTCGATATGCAAAGAATGCCATGCACTTAGAGGAAATTCCCACCTTAACCTTGACTATTCCTATCCCACTACTAACCCACTGGTCCCGTGATGTACCTAAAAACAATTAAACGATCTTAAAAATAGTTTTTCATTGTTTCCCTAAAAATCCATTCCAACACTCCACAATTCCTGGTGTTTTAATTATTTTTTGTTTTTTTTTTTATGAAATAACATAGGTTTGGAGGGGTCTTCTAAGAGTACCTATTTTTTCCAACATATTCTTTTCACTTGGATTTTTGAAAACTGATTATGGCAAGCATTTTTTCTCCCTTAAAAAAATTTGGTTAATTGGACTTAATTAACTGGTTAATGAATAGTAAGAAAATTCGAAAAATAACCAGTTAACTGGGTATGGTAAAAACCTCTTTGGAAGCCCTATTAATAATACTTGTGTATATGCACAATATCAATGAATTATGGGATTTCTATTTATTTTGTTACTATTGTATTGTATATCGTTATCAAGGTATTGTTTAAACTTCAAAATATTGTCGAAACATGAATATGTGGTTAGATGAGACGCGAATTAATAAATTCAATCAATCATTCACAATTAGGTTAAACCGGCAGCAATGCATAATCACCTTGATGACAAAAGGTTTTCATGTAAAAATACGTCAAATTTTTGTGTTATATACTGATTTGTAGACCGATTTGACTCCTACCGTAAAGACCCGCATATAGGACACACCCCTGTGAAACTTGCAGTAAAAATAAAATATCTTGAATTTTAGAAAGTTATTTATTTCAATTATTGATAAAGATTTCTTCAAATTTCCATTCCTTAATATTGACTATAATTTTCATGGTGCTTCCAAACGATGCTTCAGGCGAAATAGAAGGTTGAGAGCCATCTAGAAACAAAAGGAACTGTAGGCAGGTATGGTTATTCCTCTGTTGAGTTCCCACAATTACCTCTTTGATGTTTTGAAGATTAAAAATTACATTGATACTACTTTTGCGATACCCAGCTAATTCATAGGTAAATTTCTTAAAGCATTACTATGTACATAAAACGAACTTACATTCGTAGTTTACAAATGACAGCACAGATTATTAATCACTTACTAATGGATTTTATTTTTACCCTTATCTATGATAGAAAAAATGAAAGTCAAGAGACAAAGTTATGACACTAATTATAAATTAAGATGTGTCAGTATGCTAAAGAACATGGTAATAGAGCGGATGAACATAAATTTGGGCCCAGTGAATGTCTTATAAGAAAATGGAGAAAGGCTGAAGAAACGATAAAAAATATGGGGAAGACCAAAAAGGAGAACCGCAGTAGTATAGCAAACCATCCTGAAATGGAAGAATGCTTGCTGAAATGGATAAGAGATACAAGAAAGGACTGCTTGGGTGTTAGTACATCAACTGTTTATGTGCAAGCTTTGAGATTATCCAAAGAATTAACCATTAAAGACTTCAAAGCATCTATGCATTGGTGTCATCGTTTCTACAAAAGACACAATTTATCAATCCGCCGACATACTACGATAAGTCAACATTTACCCGAAGATCACGAGGAGAAATTAATTGCATACCAGTCCTATATAATACTATTAAGAAAGAAATTCAATTTTCCACTTAGTCAAATAGGCAACGCTGACCAAACACCATTAACATTTGATATGCTGTCTGATACAACAGTAAATGAGAGAGGTGCAAGAACCGTCACGATGAAATGAAAATGAAAAAATCGTTTCACTGTCATGCTTGCCTGTATGGTTGATGGGATGAAACTGCCTCCATATGTAGTTTTTAAAAGAAAAACAATGCCGAAATATGAATATCCCCATGGCATCATAGTCCAAGTGCAACAGCAAGGTTGGTTTGATGAAAACATCACCATTGACTGGATTGAGACTGTTTGGTAAAGAAGGTCTGTTGGAATGCATCAAAGATCTCTCTTGGTCTTACATGCATTCTTAGACGCATTCCAATGCCATACACATTCAGCAGTAAAAAAGAAACTCCTTGAAATGAAGATAGATTTGGTGATTATCCCAGGGGGAATGACATCGATCATGCAGCCTATAGACGTTGCTGTTAACAAGCCGTTTAAATTGGCACTGAAGAAGAAGTGGGCCAATTGGATGGTGAATGGCACATACACATTCACCAAAGGTGGACTCATTCGTAAAGTAGATATAAAAACAATCTGTCAATGGATTGTGGAAGCATGGAATGACCTCCCCTCAGAAACGATAATTAAGGGATTCAAAAAATGTTGCATAAGTAATGCTTTAGATGGAAGTGAAGATGACATATTATGAGAAGATGATGACAACAATGGCACGACGACCGAAAAATTAGAATCAGACAATCTGAAGCTTCAGAAACAAATGAAGTTCATGACGAGTTCCATATTACCGATGAATACTCCGATGATGGTGAATTTCTATGATTTTAGGGAAATTGTTTGCAAAGTTTGATTTGTTTTCTTGATTGAAGATTTTTTCAATGAGTAGACGCTTGATTTTTAAATTTTAGTTATCAGGCATTTCATTTTAACTGAAGACTCCATACAGAAAGAACGAAAAATGTTTAGTATCCATGTATGAATATGAGTGGCTAATGAAGCCAAAATATCTTGCATTTACAATTATTTTTTGTAAAATTGCAATCTTTTTTCATATTAAAAAGTTTTATTTTAATTAAAACACTTTGATGGTTAATAAATATTAGTTTGCAGCTGTTTATTTTTCATTTTTCATTGAACATTTCGTAGAGAGAAAAACATGAAATATTATGTACCTGTGTATAAAACGCACCCTAATTTTTAGAAAATTTGGAAAAAAGTGCATCCTATATGCAGGTCTTTATGGTATTCAAAAAATGATGGAAGGAAAATGAAATTTCATTCTTTGGTTTAAGTCCTGAGTTTGCACGATGATTAAAAGTAATTTTAAAATGGCAAGGAAAAAAGGCTTTCGCACTACATTTCAGCTACTCTGTGACAGAATTGGTCCATGGTGGTGGAATCCACTGTGGAATAACTCTTTTATTAATAAGATTGTAACAAGACATGCAATCTTAGTGTAGCCATTTTCAATGCCATATGTACCAAATTTCCTGCCCAGTTGATTACAAGTTCTAACGTATGTTTGTCAACATTTCCCTTCCATCAGTGCCTACAAGGTGGAAATTCACTCATTTATACATTGTGAAATTCAAGAATATGAATGTGTTATATTAATAAATAAAATGAAATGAATGCATAAATAAATGTGTTTTCATGGGCAGAATCAGCACCTGGGTGTTCAGTGTGGTGTTTAAAACTTTGTACTCAATTTAAAGACAATTCATAATTTCTTTGCCAAACTTTTTGGATAAAACTTGGTCTTCCTTTCAGTTTAATACGATATTTATCCATACATTATTAAGTATATAAATTGTTTCAGCTATTTACCGAAAAAATTGTTGAAATTTGTTATTTTAGAGGCATTTTAAATTAGGGAATAATTTTTGTCATTATTTCATAAAAAGTGCAGTACGTATTTATCACTACATATACATAACAATTGCCATTTTATTCTGAGCAACCATAACTGTATAAATCTGTATCCAAACCTTTAGTGTTGTGAAGTATTTAATCTATTCTACTAATATAGAAGTTATAATGAAACTGAAAAGAAAATAAAATATTTATTTAGCTATAACATTGTTTAATACAAATATTTATTCTACTTTACACATTATTTATTGAGTTACTACTAGGGTGAGGCTATAGATGCAGATGCCTGTGGTTTTTCCTGTAAAGAGGATACAAAAGCAGCCTCGGGTCATTCACTTTAATAAAATTATTAAGTAAGGTAAAATTATTATATTTGTGAAATACTAATAAAATAACCATTACTGTCACTACAAGGTAAAAGCATGAGTTTGGCTTCTGTGCAGATATATTTGATGCATATTAAGAAGATTGGCACTGAAGAGGGGGCAGGAAAAGGTTCTTATCCTTTAAGCAAAAGTTATCCTTAAAGAGTATTCAAGAAAATCTGAATTATTCATATTAAATACACACTTAGTACTTTTCCACTGTCTTTTATTCTTGCAACCGATTTTGCATGTGATATGGCATCATCTGGCCAGATGATGCGGTATCATGTGCAAAACCGGTTGCATGAATAAAAACTGAAAATGTACTAATTATAAGTGTATATTTATTATGATAAATATTGCCTATTTCCACAAAATCACGCCTGATTTGATGAATTAAATCTAAATTACTTTGTCATGTCCATAGTAAGCTTGCCTTGAGGACATCATTTCAGTAATAGTAGTGCTTTTGTTTTAGCAACTGAGATATAATATTTCCTGGAATACCCATACAGAAAAAAAATTCAGTATGACACATACCCATAATCACAGAAATAAATGGCACAATATACATTGCACAAACTTTCTCATATACGTTTGGCCGACTGTATGTTTATAAAAGAAAAACGCTTATAAATCAAAGTTAACCGTAGTTGAGTGTATATTTTAATGCCACTGGTCGTTATTTAGTAATTTTTTGGGCCATATGGCTTAGTAAGTATTATTTAGGACATCATGCTGTATGATTGGATGGATTTTAATCAAAATTCTTGTAGCTATTTTTGAGTAAATCGAATTTTGTTTCAAAATATCCAAGAATAAAGTACCCCTAATTGTTGCACAATATCATTCATCTCTTCCGAGTGTCTACTATGAATAATATTATCCACAAATATGATATATCATTCGATTTAGTTTAACTGTTTAGGCTGTAATAAGATTTTGAGTGGATCGTGGTGGAGGCGTGACGTCATAGGGCTTGGGTAAGGTAGCTTAGCGTACACTGTAATTTCACTGGACGGCATACAGAGTGTTAAAGAGATATATGGCTTACGTAGTATTATTTGTGACACCAGGTTCTACAATTGAATTGATTTTAATCAAATTCTCTCAAGCTATTTTTGAGTAAATAAAATTTTTCTAAAAATTGCCAAGAATAAACTATCCTTAGTTTTTTAGCAATATAATTTTTATGAAAAAAGGGTCTGCAAAAGATAATATATTGAACAAATACGAAATATCATTTAATTTCATGTATGCATTTGGGCCCTAGAACAGCAAACAGACAGACAGACGGCATCGTGAAAACCATTTTTATAGACTCAGGGACACCTAAAACGTGTATTTCCATCAATATCTCAAAGTCGAATTTTTTCATGATAACAATACTTGCTCAATATACTACGTATATTGAAATATTTATTTTTTTGCACAGTATAATTTCTTCTCTTTTACTTTGACAAGGTGTTCCTTTTGGCTATATATAGTCCAAATTTTGATTCTGTATCTCATTTAAAACAGCTGAAGGCTGTGTGAGAGATAAGGAAATTTATTTTTTGTCTTTGAGAAGATGAGAAAAGGCACCTGAACATCATACTACCATGGATGTTAATAGGGAAAACATGTACTGTTTAGTTTGAGACAAGTCCTGTCCTTCAGCAGTGAAAAAACCACTTGTAGAGAATTCCATTAACATAAATTATGCAGAGCAAAGACAATTCTATCATTTCCATGAGACTGTAACGGCCAAGGCCCTTCTTTCATGTTATCAAATTTTGATTGCAAGAGATCTTTTCACATTAAAAAATTAATTATTGAAAAACTACTGGAAAAATATTGCTTAGATTTAAATATTAATTTCCAATTGAGGCCCCTGCTGGCACAGATATGAATGTGCATGTTTTAAGAAATCGATGAGATAAAATCAGATGAAATCACTGAGAAGGCCTGATAGGGCACACAGGCTGTAGTTAGGTGTCTCACAATAGATGACCATATCAACTCCTAGAGTCCATTTTTACATTAAGGGGAACTATCTATCACCCAAGTACATATGTATATGTTTTCATGCTCTAATGATTTCAGATTCGTCAGAACTACTGAATTTTTCCTACACCTGAGACATAGTGGGCTGAACTAACAGATTTTGTGTAACTTAACATATTGTTCTATTAACTATAATCTTTGATCTAGAAGGACATGGAAAAAAGAAAAATTCTGTTGAGCACTTAGTAAAAATTGAAATTTAATGGAACAAATGAAATTTTCATTATCTACTCAGTAACTTGCGACCCTCTTGCTATTCATGGTTCAAATATGAGAGGGGAATACATGGCCTCATTTTGCCCTATTAAAGACATCTGTCCAGTTGCTTTTAAGATGGATTACATTTTTATTATAATTGAAATTGTTGAATATTTGAAGACAATGCTTCACTTGACAAATAGCACCATTCAAGGCTGTCGTTATACTTTCAAACAATTAATTATAAAATTTTCTAATTTTGCAAAAAATTCTCCATAGTTTTCATCCTATCAAATTTTAATAATTTCAATCACTTGCAAATTAAAGTTTTTAACTATCAATTCGTTAATACATTGATACCAAGATTTGGGTTTATGTCTAATTTCAAATTAACTGTTGATTGGAAATATCTGGCAATTATTAAATGGTATTTGTTGGTGCGATTAACATGGTTTAGTGTGTACAATCATTTGTAGCTTGTACATGAGAAGTATGCACGTCTGATCATTGATCATTGCATTGCATTAAAATTTCAATTTACGTTAATGGTTCAAAAGTTATAATATGTAAATATTAACCAATGTATGTTGCTTAAATTGATGTTTGTGTGTGCTTTATTTGTAAATGTGATGATTTTTTTTGTTTTAACTCGGAAATTACCAAGACAGTATGTTGTGACATGTGTATAGCATATTGAATTATTACTATTATTCATTGTGATAACCTTGTTGTAAGATTAATTGCATGCCATTTATGAGAAAAGAATAGCAGTTACTGAGAATTTACTGAAAGAAAAATCACTCAATTTAAGCCTATTTAGAATTAATTACTAATGCCTTGACATTGTTATCGTACATGTAATATGCCTAATTGTAGTTATCATTCAAGATGTTTGTACTATGTTGTTCATTTTAAAATGTTAGTTTATGTATAATAATATGTATTAAACTTGCATCAAGTTTTTAACAAGAACTATTTTGTAAATGAGTTTCTATGTTTGCCTAAATCACGTTATATTGATCATGCCTGATTGTTTTTGTTGTACTAATAAAATATTTAAAGCTAGGGCTGTGTTTATGTAAATTGCAAATGAGTTTTTATTTCTTGAAATCATTCAAGCCTAATAAGGCATTTCTCTTTGTTTTTCATGTCTCGTGGATCATCACAAACAGTCGGCAAAGTTATAATAGGTTTGGCCTCTTTATTTGAAATTCTCTCAACTTTTGTAGCTACTAGTGTAGGCACTGGGTTGTAGCTATTTGAATATGTAGTATCTTTGAATCACCTCTTGTAATATTTTGATGATGACTACCATGCAATCTTTTTGTCAGTAGTACTTTCCTTCATGTCTCTATCAATTATATTTATCTTAAAGACATATTCAGCCTTTTGTATATTCTAGGAGTCCAATTAGGTTTCATTAAGATTAATTTGTTGTAATATTCTGGTAATGTATTTTATCAGGTTATAAGTGCATGCTATTCTATTTTACCTATGATTTTAATAAGTGCTGATAGCATCCTGTAGTTAATAAGTATATATCCTCCAAATTCATTGAATATAAATACGTTAACATGTAACATTACCTATTTTATTATTTTGATTAGGCTATCATCACAAGTTACAATGCAGACATTAAAAGTTGTCCTTTAATCATACATTCCTTATAGCTATTGAAATTCTTCACTTTTTATGTTCACATTACCTTGCATGAACTGATCTGCTTTATGGTCATAATTGATAATCTTGTTTGTTATGATTTTTTTCAATGTTATATTATTGGTAAAATTCATTATGCCAATATATTGTTAAGTATTTAATATTTTTTTATGATTTTTGCTTTGGTATTAGTACAGGTAACACCCAATCATCTGCATCAATGATGGGGAGCAGTAGTATGGGCAACCAAATTCAGCAGATAATTCGCTATTCATTTAAATATAGCTGTCACGCATTTCTGTAGTTGCATTTGGATTTGTACTTGTATTTCGTTAGCATTTTTTATTGTTTCAACTGATCACAATTCTTGCATTGCAATATTATGGATCCATTCTTAAACAGCTGTTTTTATTTCAAAATCTGAAGCCAGATAAATTCTGAAATCATATTTTTAAGTAAAATATTTTATCTTTTATTGATTTCTGTTTCATTTTGACTATTACCATATTTTTCAGCATATAAGATGCACTTTTTTCCAGAAAAATTTCTCCCACAATAAGCCTGCATCTTATATGCCAAAGGTAAGATTATTACTGTTATCAATACTGACACTAAAGAACACACTCATCCCCAAAATGGAATAATTGGCAGTCATTCATTGCAAAAACATTAAAATATATGTTATTAATAATTAATAGTGAAAATTTTGTTAATAAATAGAGTAATACCTTATGCAACGTGAATCCCACCCAATGACTCATTTTCATTGCACTTTATTACATGTCCGCTCACAGTAATTACGATTTCGGTTGCGTTTTTGACGTTAGTCATGCTTTAGTTTCTAATGGGCCTGTTGAATAGCGCAGTTAATGCCACGGAACATCATATTTATGGTAGTTGTGATAAAAATTTTATAAATACTTAGGATAAATACCATAACATGCATTAAGATCTCAGTGGCTATCAAAGTGAAAAGATATGCCTATGCTATTAGTTATAAACTTCAGGTGATTAAATATGCAAAAACGCATGAAAATCAAGTAGCAGGACGCCATTTCTGTCCACCTCCCACAGAAAAAATTATCTGTGAATTGAGAAAACTGGAGGAAAAACTGAAGATGACAGGAAAAGAGAAACATCTTAATAAACTTGGTCCTAAATGGCCACAACTAGACGATGAAGTGATGGATAGTAGAACAGAGGAAATTAGGTATTGGTGTAGCGATCAAAATCGTTATGTATGAGGCAAAAAGAGTTGAGGAAGAAAAGGACCAATTGAGCATGCATGTCATTATTACATATGCATTCCATTTATTATTTATCCCATTAAATTAAAATATCATCTTGCATTTAATTTTAAGTAAGTACTATCAGTAAAGAGTGTCTATACATGCGACATGTGTGGCGCACTCCGACAGCCTAATTAACAGGACTGCTGAGTTCATGCAGGGCACATTTAGGTATACAAGTTTTGAAGCAATTATTTATGTTTTAGATCATCCTTATTTACTTTCACAAATCAAGTTTACCTAAAACATTATATTTAACTGTTATCACACCATAATATTTTCTGTAAATGTTGCCAGATATGGACTTAATCATGGCTGGGAATGATACACAACGTGGCCCTTTGTACATGATTTGGTGAACCAAAATACTTTTTCCTGAAAAATCTTCTAAAAAATCAGGGTATCTTATACACTGTTGCACCTTATATGCCGAAAAATATGCTATTTACTTCTTAGCAGTGGTGACAGTTATTTATCACATGGCAATGTATCACTTGGCTGTTCTAGATATTTGTTTAATTTTCATTGCATTTGAGAGTATATGTTAAAAATGCTTCTCTGGAATTCCGGTACTCACCAATTATTTCAGGTTCTTTCAGTGTGTTTTATGCATATTAGTCCTGATATAGCAATTCCTTCTGATCTTTGATGATTAAAAGTGTCATAGTTTTATCCACTTCTTTGTAATCGTGGACTACGTAGATTTATGCTTAAATAAAGTAATTGTTGAAAAGAAATGGTTTGTGCATGTAATAATTATTCATCTATTTACTCTAACATAAACCATACTTTGCCAATTTGATATATCATAAAGTTTTTTGAGGTTTCTTTTATTTTACATGCCTTATCAATTTTATCCTTAATTGCCAACGTTAAAATTTCTCTGACACTCTAAAAGTTGTATAATGTGATAGATTACAAACAGGTTAACTAAGCCTACTTTTAACAAATTATAATGCAACTACCATCTAGTTATAAATTAAATTTGCATCATGATCAGTGCTGTAACTAGTTATTTTTGCACTTGAGGCAAACTACCAAATAAAAAATTCTCTAATAGCTATATGGATTTAGGGCAAACAATTAATAAATAAAAATAAACTATAAATGATACAATTTTTACTATAAATGTACATAATTAAAATACAGAAAGTATAAATATTTTAATATTAAGGAGTTAATCTATGTGATTTTAATGCAGCAAACTCATCAATAGTATCATTGAAATTTATAGTTTCTGCTATGCATAATGTCTGGAACAAGTATTGTCGTGAAATCTCCCGTCCTTGTGACATGCACAACTTGCCTTTAGCAATGTTTGTGCCCCTTCTTTAGTTATGCCTGTGGTAGATGCTTCGCCCTAGTTATGGCACTGATCATGACTACAGAAATGGAGATAATGTGCATGCAGATAGCTGGGAGTCACCTCTATTTTATGTGGTCACAAGGCTAATATTTCTGTTAACTAACTTTTCATTCATTTCTTTTGATATTGTCATAATTTTTGTTTTCTATTTGTTCATTAATATTTAATTTTGACTTAAAATAGATGAAAAAAATGCAGAATTTATTTTCAAACTTAAAAAAACTTGCTCCATCAAGTGATTTATTAATTCCATCTATAAAGCAAAAACTGTGAGATGTCTGCTAGTTTATAATAATTTTTAAAAATCTGTAATTCACACAACACGCTATTTATTGGTGGTGAGGAATAGTTTATAAGATACCGTTTAGTAGTATTGAAAATAAGAAATGTTTCTACATTCTGTTAATTCCTAGAGTATGCTCTGTTATCAGCGTTTTAAAATATTTGGCATTAGTTCTTTATCTTAAAATATGAAAATTCTAGTTGCTAAATTATTGCATGACATTGCATGTTATTTTTGGGGCAGAAATTTGTGCCCTTTTGATTCATAAGTCATGGTTGGTATTTATTATTTATCTGTAGATATTTTTTGTATTTTTTAAATAGAAAACAATAGTATTAATAATCTTGTTTTTGTTTATTTTTTATTCAAGGTAGTAATGTATTAGAGCAAATATGTTTAATGGTAATACAAATTATCATACCACTAAATAGAATTAATGCTTCATTAATTATTATATACTTGTGGCTGTTTTAGCATGTGTTTACTATTGCATACAAAATTGCTTTCTTCAATGGGAATCTCATACTGTATGCAATTGTAGAATTTCTGGCATAAATCTAAAATAATATACAGTCCTGGATATCTTTTTTAATTTCAAACTATTTTTATAGGATAAACTTTTATACATTACTAAATCTTTTCAAATTAAAATTTGTTTCCATTTTATCCTTATAAAAGACTACTAAGAATGATTTTAAATATTTATGAGTTATATCTTGGATTCACATAAATATATTTGTTGTTGTTATATTTGATAGATTACATTTTTATTTTCTTCATTCAATATATTGATAACAAATGTGTGTGCTACAGCTTAATTTTTATGGGAAAAATTCCTCTTGGCATCTGCATAAAAAGAAGTCAAGAAGTTACTAATATCCTCTTCATTAGGTGTAGATTGGAAATCTTTGACCATCCCAGCCTGTCTGCCTATAACAACTGATTACTTTCCTGACATCAAGGCTCTAGTGAATGACTATGTTGTCTCAAATTACAATCTTCTTCCTGACCATGTTAATGCTGACTATGCCCAGCAAAGAGCTGTTTATCGAAAGCCTCTTTCCACAGTAGAGGTCTTCCGAGAATTAGTATCTCAACGTCTTGCTCAGGTCAGTCTTGTTCGAAAAGAACATTGAATGTTCTACCAAAATAATTTTTATATATTATTTTTAAAAGTATTATTATTTTTAAAATTTTAAGCATAAATGTTTAGATTCTTGCTCTCAAGTTCTTGTTACTCATAAGAAGCTTATGTAATGAATATCATTTCCAGAACATACTATTTGTTGAAACATATAGAGCTCCATATTGTTGGCAAGTTACAGAATCGTCATTGTCTTATTCTTTACATTTTTATCTATCTCATATAAACGATGAACAATTTAAAATCAGTGAGCTTTCATACTGTTGAAATCCTTAATTATGGCTTTTTTTGTAAACATCTTACCACACCCAATCTTGGTTTTGCTGGAAACGTATTACAGCTGTAATATGAATTTTGTCTGCCACCAACTTATTCTATTTGACACTAGGCATTACAGTTCATAATATTGAACTTTTTTTGCCCAGGTAATACAATCCTTAGCAATTAATGTTGATCACTAAATTAAATATCTTGATACCTTTATGATGGGACGGCCCACCAGAATAACAGAAGCAACCCACCGGAGGGTCGCTGTGGCTTAACTATTTTCCCTTTCATAAAATTGTTGCAAAGTAAGGAGACCTGGTGACCTACCGGTGAGTCTCTCTGCTCTACTGAAATAACAGCATGAACCCATTGGTGGGTTGCCCTGGCATGAACGAGTTTTAAAAAAGGAGATTGCTATAAAAAGATGAAGGGCAGGGCCATGGATAGAACAGATTGGGTGGCCTGAAACCTGTCATTGACAATTTTTGCATTCTGTTCTTTTCTTAGAAAATAAGCATTTCCTTTGGTTTATATCGTTATAGCTTTGTCTAGTCCTCATTTAATCATCAAAAGTTTATAGATTTATTTTTTATGCTTGATAGTCTCTTTAAGAGTCTGAACTTGACTTATTAATTTTTCATTCTTAACCTCAGAATGTAAAAAATCATTTTTGAAAAAATTGTTTAATCAATATTTTTATGTCCGAGTAATTTTCACTTGGGCAAGTTTTTTGGCTTCCTATATTTCTAAATTATTAGTCCACACTCTATTTTATTAATTCTCTCTGGCCTGAAGTGCCTGAATCTCCATTTAACGTTCCAGCCTAAAATGCCCATTCATAACATGATTTTTTTCCTCGGTTGTGGAGTTATGAATGACTTCTTTGTATAAAGTGAGTTACTGTCAGTTATGTTAACATCTGTCTTAAGTGTGCAATTTCAAGAATTAAAATGATCAAAACCAGAGATACTGGGCATTTTAATTCCAACCGGAGAGGGTTATGCAACATTATCTTTTTACCCTTTCAAAAATCTAGCTCAAATAACAGATTTAGCATGGCTAGAGCTACCTTTTCTTAAATTTCTTTTGAATAGAATCTGATGAAGCTAATGACTGAAGTGAAAATTACCTATAGTGGTTTAATTAAAAATTCCAGGGATTTCAGCTAATTGTGGACAACAAACCAATCAAAGGGGCAACAACTGGAAGACAGTCCAGCTCTACTTCTCCAATAATGTCTCCTTACCATGCACCACTCTCTGGAAGGGTTGGATTGCCTTCTAAAACCAGGGCACAAGAGACAGAACCTAGTGAAGAATACCGATTGAGCATAGGTCGAATATTCCATCGCATATCTTTATGTGGATCTACTATCTCAGTCACAAGATACAGACCTAGGTGAGGCAAGGATTTCCAAAACAGTTTCATTCTTCATTTACTTAAAAAATCTCTTAACTACTCAGCCTTAGTAGTAACTAGCAGATAATTTCTAAATTTTAAAATTCAAGAACAGGCAATTAGTAAGAAATAGCCTGTTGGTATTTCTTATCCTTACATGAATTATCAGCATAGTATAATCAAATAAATGGGTGGTGTGAAATTTTTTTCAGACATCCATATCCTCCTTTCAACTATCATTATCGTTATCGCTTCCAAGCACCTCACCATGACACCTATGAAGTTTCTTGGGTATCCTTCAGCACAGAAAAACTTGAAAATTACAACTGGAATTTTCTGGACCATTATATCTGCACCAGAGGAGACACTGATTTTGCTTTAGGACAGGTATGGGAATCATGTATTATCATTGTTTATTCATCTTACCTTTGTTAGTAATGAAGATACAAAGATGAAAATTAACAGAGATTAAACTTCACATTCAATTTTCATTTCTTTTTGGTCTTCAGGAAAATTAATATAATTAACCTCATAGGGCATTGTCTAGAGTTTTATGGATTACTAGCATAAATGCCCGTCACAAGTGAAAGGACTCAAATTTAATGTATTTTATATATTTTTTCTTGATTTCGACGTAAAAAGGCAAAAATTCTTGGTAAAATAAAAACTTCTATTTAAATGAAATGAAAACTAAGCATATTTTACAAATGCTGTACAAGCAAAATTTCTCTCTATTCTCCTTCTCCTATTCCTCACTTTCTTTATCTTAGACTCTTCCTCTCACTCCCCTTTCCTCGATTTAATGTATGCATTTTACAAAATCACCAGCATTGTGGTTGCCCATGATGATGATTGTAGGTCCATATTTCACTTTTTTTATTACCGTATTTACCCGAAAGGAAGACAAGGTTTTTTCACAAAAATGCCATTAAAAATATTATGTATCGTCTTAGAATGGAGTATGAGGATTTAAGGTGAGAATACACCCCTATTTTAAATGCACCATGAAACACCCAGATGTCAAGTATATGTCCGTTAAAATATTTATTATTGCATAAAGTAATACATCATTTAATTAATTACTACAATACTTTAAATTTAAGGTCAAATTTCTTAAAATTGCTCCCACAGACCAATGGTTCCACTTTGGCGGTAGGGAACTGTTTCGAGCTGGGTAGGTAATCGCATGACAAGTTGAAAAAAAAATGACTACAGCTGGGTGGTTTCATGCATAATATGAAACACAGAGTCATGTAGGCACCAATTAAGGTGTCTAGTAATACAATGTAAACAAGAGTGATACAATTTAAACATGATGCTTTGCGTTTGGAATGCCAACGGCAGATGTAAAGTGGACGTGAGTTTCGGAGTGTAGAAAATTTACGAGAGCACTTGAGTAGTACACACTTTGCTGAGTTTTAAAGTGAAATAGTGACAAGTTATTATTTATAATTTTTAAATAAGATTGCCCAAACAAATGGCAGATCGCGTAGAGAAAAAGGAACTGCCATAAGAGGGAATGTATCGAGAGGAATTAGAAGAAGTTACGACAGAAATTTTAAGTTAATGGTGGTCCGCTATGGTGAAGAAACAAATATTGTGCCGCAGGGAGGAAATACTATGTGACTGAAACAAATGTGCGAAGGTAGAAGCAAGCAAAAGAGAAACTTGAAGGTGCTAACTCAACACAGAGATCATTTAGTGAACCAAAATGAGGCCGATTTCATGCATTAGAAGAGGAAATTGCAAACTTTGTGGGTATTCAAAGAATGGATGGTAAACCGGTGACGCAGGATATCATTAAATTGAAAGCCCAAGAATTAGCACGATCGCAAAACATTCCACACCAAGAATTTAAGGCTAGTAATGGATGGTGTGTGCATATGATGCATCATAATGGTTTTAGCCTGCGATGAAGAACTTCACTTTGCCAGCGTCTACCTTCCGACTTCATGGACAAACTAATAACTTTCCAGAGGCATGCAATTTGGTTGCAAAAAAGTCAAAATTACCTTCTGAGCCAAATGGGTAATGCAGATGAGACACCCATTTACTTCGACATGCCATCCAATTACAGTCAACGAATAAGGTGCAAAAAATGTCATCATAAAAACTTCTGGAAATGAAAAACTGCACATTACTGTAATGCTGGCAGTATTAGTGGACGGAACAAAGTTGCTGCCATATGTTATTTTAAAACGCAAAATAGTGCCTAAGGAAGTACTACCAAATGGAATAATTGTTAAATGTCAAGGCCAAGGATGGATGTCAGCTGATTTAATGAAGGAATGGCTAAGCATAGTGTGGAATAGATGACCTGGGGCACTTTTAAGGCAGAGAGCAATGCTCGTCTTAGATGTGTTCAAAGGCCACCTTACAGAGGAAGTTCAAAATACCCTTCATGGTATGAATACTGACCTTGTAGTTATACCAGGAGGTATGACATCACAAATTCAAGTGCTAGATGTTGTAGTGATAAAGCCCTTTAAGGATTACATAAAGTCATTTTATTCATAATGGCTTTTGGCAGGGGACCATGCATTAACTCCTACAGGAAAAATTAAGAAGCCCAGTATACCACTTCTCTGTAATTGGATCATTGCAGCATGGAAAAAAATAGATCCCAATAGTATCTCAAGAGGGTTCAAGAAATGTTGCATATCAAATTCCATGGATGGTATAGAAGACGACTTGTTCGAATTTGAATAAGTTGTGATGAATGAACAGGACAGCAAGAGTAAGGGAAGGAAACAGAGGAGATGGAGATGTAAGTAGTAAATTTACTTTTTTTATTCATCCTCTTAATGTTTGTTAACTTGTTATACATACATGTAAAAGTTTTTTTGTAAGTGAACCTAATTTTTTAAGGGGTCGTCTTCCTTTCGGGTAAATACAGTATTTTCCACATTTTCTGTATGTCGGGCAAATCTAGAAACTCTTGAAGCGGGGACGGATAATCATGAGCATCTTACCCTATTGAATTTGCCAGTTCTGGCAACTGGTGATGCTGCATTCTGAGTATTCTGATCACAGTGCAGAATAGGAATTTTGTAGAGAATGGGTTTAGGAGAGAGGGAGAGGAGGGAGAATCACCCCTACTCGAATCTACCATCACTTGAAGTGTTAGATTAGTTTGGCATTTTTAAAAAATCCTATTTTAATTTGGCAGTAGTATAATAAAGTAGTAATAAAGTAGTATAATAAAATAAAATAAACAATGCTAGATAGTATTTATTATTGTAAAACTTTTGCTAATTTCCACAAAATGTATGCAAAACATGCCCGGTTTTGGTGAGTAATCACCATCATCAGGTAACAAGCATTCAAAAAATAGGCACTATATGCCAACAAGAGAGAGGTGGGGAATTGAGAATAGGGGGAAGAAGGAGGGGATTGGTTAAAGAAGAGATAGTCACCATTGACTCCTATTTTCGTCCATCCCCCCTCCCTATTTTTTTAACGCTTGTTATCTGATGGTGGTGATTACTCACCGAAATCGGTTGTGTTTTACATATATTTTGTGGAAATTAGCGAAAGTTTTGCAGTAAAAAATACTATCTAGTATTATTTATTTTATTTGATTGTGGAATTCCACAAAGTCTCGGCCTCGTCCATTAACTTTAAATATAATTTATGTATACATATACTTTGGAGTCTTTATTTTAATACTCATAAATGAAAACATGCTGTTTTTTAACAGATTTGGATTAAATTTTCTGTGACAAAGTCATGGTGACAGTTTTGTCCTAGTAGGCCAGAGGTATTCAGTAATATATGTGTGTTATAAAATATCTCCATGAATCTATATCAAATCCATATATGTATAATCCATATCAAAATTATTCTTCAGAGCCTTAAATATTGGAGATTTCGTGTCTACCTCTTGCCAATCGCTCTTCAAGCCACCAAGAAGATTCTGGATGGGGTGGACCACTGTGATTTATACGGTCCTCTGTGCATTGAGGAGCAGTGTCACATGGTGGAAGGTTTTCTCAAATTTATGGAAACTTGGGTCAATAAAATTCGAAGGATAAACACAAACAAAAAGCAACGGGTAAGTCCATATAGTGCCACTCTTGTTCATATATCAATTCAGTTTGTACAGTTATTTTTCAATGAGTGTATTTATGGACAAATAATCAGGTAGTACTAGTCTTTTTTATTGTCATTATTCAACCATGTTAATTTGTCTATTTTTGGATCTTGGACAGAGTTGAGCCCAATTGATTTAGTGAAAAGTTGAAAGTAGTAAAGTATTGCTATGTTATCAATTTCTGTTAGAAAGTTAGAGCTTTAATTGCAATGATATCTACCTGTATCATGAAGATTATTATTAGTGTACTGCCTTTTTAAGCTTACCATTTCCCCACCAGTGGTAACCACCTTGATTTTAATAATACTTTCTTGTATTTGATGTCATTCTTATAGAATCTGAAGTATGTGCCATATTTACCTGCATATAAGCCATAATTTGTTTGTCTCTAAGAACTGTCAAAAATTGAATAGTATCTTTAGTGAATATTAGTTGCAACTTTATATGATATGGAATCTTTACTCTTTTGCACGTCAGCATTCACATATATGCTAAAAGTCATATGATAATATTTTTGAACATATTTGTACTATTGATTGCTTGAGAGATCGATTTATGTCAGTGATAATTTAATTATACTATAAACATATTTAGCCTATATTCAGGTATTTTGTAAATACCATTTCATCTTATGCCATGTTAGGCTTATATGCTAGTAAATATAACATTTTGCTTGGTTGGAGGGCTTTACCTCTGTATTCAGTGTAAATATACCCTTAGGGTCTGCTGTATTTGAATTGCATAACTTCTTTTCCAAGAAAATAGAAATGAAGGAGAAATTCGTCGTTCAATGAACAGAGACCATGAGATCATGAGTGGAACATGTGCATAAATGTCCCACTTTACATGTCTTACAGAGCCCAGCAGCTCCGTGTAAGACCCAAATACGCCGAGGCAGCCAGGGTTATATCTCTCCCCCTTTATACCTCCCACTAACACAAGTCCAGAGTTGTGGCATGGGTTCCCCAAACCAGTCGACCAATGTTCAGGTATTTCTTCTTCTCTCAATGCCCCGCTGCTGCTGTGCCGCTGCCAACCCTTCGGAAGCTTGCATCATTCATTCAAATTAAATAACGCACTTGTATCCATACTTACTCGAGATTGCATTTGCCTAGCCAGTATAGCTTAGTAGAGTGGTGTTTTTATATATTTTTGATAAGATTAATTATGAATGAGATAAGGCTTGTTCTTTTATGCTATTTCATTGCGAGCTGCCCCGAATTCTTTCATTATTCTTAGGTGGATCATACTGTATGTAATAGAGCGTTGGGTAGTCAAATATTTCATGGCAGATTATTGGAGTTTGTTAAGCTGAATGTATTGACTTAATTTCAATAGTGGTCGAGTTTCAAACAACCATATTTTACAGCTCTGTACCTAAAATAGTGGCAGGAATTGTTTCATTATATTTCAAATCAAATTTAACCAAATTTTGTCAAAATTAACTGTATATGCATGGAAAAACTTATCATGTTTCTGATCTGATATGCTTTATCAAAAGTTATTTTTTAAATTTTATGGACAATCAGGACAAATTAAAATCACTAGAATTGAACCTAATTGCTTCACTTGTATGATTGCTAGGTTATCAACTATCACCATTAAAGAGGTCTTTAATTTCTACTAAAATATTACATTATGCAGCATGTATTGAATCCATTTAATACTATAGTTTAATGGTATATTTTCAATATTTAAGTTTATAAGTAATTTACAATAAAGAAAAAATAAAATGAAGTTTTATTCAACTTTATTTTAATTTTTCTAATATTAAATATTTTTTAGAAAAAGATATCAAAATGAAAACACTGAAATATATAAATGCCTAAGATCAAATTTAAAAATTTTCTTGGAAAACTATGTTGTTGATAAACTAATTTTTGCAGTTTGTCATAGTGTATATGTATTTCTTAATGTCAAATTCTCAACATGTTGGTATACATTGGGCTATGTACTATAAGAGTCCAATTTTTTTATCAATGTTTGGTCTTTTAGATTTGTTGATTATTGTTCAACTTCTGGTTGGTTTGGATATTGGACTTTTTGAGTAAGTGGAAGATAATTCTTGTTGCCCTTTTTAATCAACAAAATCTTTGGTATGAAAATTTGGATCTTTTTTTAGTCCCTCTTACTAATCTGTCATAAATGTGAATTGTTTGTGCAACAGTCAGTTTCATTCCTTATATAAGTCCAGGTGATGAGTTGAAATTGTAATTCAAAAGTATAGCACAGCCCAATTTTTTGTTTTTAAAGCAGACCAGAGAGTATAGTTGAATTGACAAAGTCATTTTGATTAAGAACAGCTTTATTTTTTCACACAACTTTTTTGGCATTTTTGTAATTGTGGTTTTCCAGTAAGTTTGTTTATCATATTCCATTCCCAAAAATGGTTATTTCTTAGTATCTGGTTTTAAGAATTTATGGTATTAATCTTTTTTCATAGTTTAAATCCTTCTAAAAAGAATTAACTGACAGTACAAGAATGATTTATTTCTCCTTTAGCCCATTTAATAGTCTATGGTACATGTAATATAGCAAGGAGCTGTTCTACCATCATGAGTTAAAAAGATGAGCAACATTCACTTTAAAAACATTTTTAAGATCTGGATTTTTCATACATCTAAAAAAGTAGTTAGTTGCCATGGAAAAATGTCTGTTTCAAGAGATAATTCTATTGCTACAAATTTTGAAGCAGTTGATAAACAAGTCCATTCTACCTCTGATTAATTTACATTAAAATCTGGTATCCTTGGGATCAGAAGATTTCTGATTTTTCCAGAATTTTCTGTATTTGAGAAAACTAGGCCAACCAGATAGGTAGGTTTGGGAAGCTTAGACTCTTTTCTTAGGGAATAATCAGCGTTAAAATTGACAATATTGAGTAAAGAACAATAACATGTCAAATGGAAAATAAAAAAATTAAGCAGATTCATCATTCTATGCATTCATAAACTTATCATTATTTTATTTTCCTAATTGATCATCTCAGAATTGAACAATACAATAACATTACATTGACAGACATGGAAGGCAGAGTATTTTTTTGAAGAGTCGAAGATGGCTACAACTAGTTGTTATTTTGGGTCATATTTTTATAGTAGCAGATTATCAGGAGCAGATTTTTGTATGCTGGATGTTGTACTAAAATATGATTAACAAAAGATGGGAAATAAGTTATTTCAAATAGGTATTCATCTTCCTCCTATATAATGTTTGAGTGGACACACACAATATCAACTTTGCATAGATTTGTTTTTGTGAAATTTTTAGATGACAAAATGAAAATTTTAAGATTGTTGTGATGTGATCTTTAATTATTTTTATATAAACATACATAAATTCATTTGACAGAATTGTTTAATACTTTGCAAGTTTGTTGTGGCTTAATCCAGTTCATTTTAACTTTAACTGACTAATTTAGGACAGATATAGTTCATATTAGCAGATTAGAGGGATTTAAGATATATGTATGGCATAGACTAGAGAAAATTAGTTGGACAGAGAGAAAGAAAAGAGGAAGTTTTGAATACAGTAGGGGAGGATAGGAACTTTAAGGGAAAGACAAAAGAAATGGATAAGTCAAATTTTTTGGAAAGAATCAATCTGCTAAAAAAAGTCATGCAAGGTAAAATGTAGGTAGAAACAGGCAAAGCAATAGAAAGAGGAAAGGTATATTAAATGCATTAAAACAAGGAATTGGGTATTAGAATATGAAGAGAACAGCCTTGGATAGCATAAATTGAGTTGAGTATGCTTAAACCTACCGGAAGGTAGAATTACAATGAATGAATAGTTGATATAGCATAAAAGAACAATATTGTTCTGAAAAAAAGCTTTGCAAATAACTTTATTATTTTTTGTATGAATGACGATAGCATATGTAGAATGCGCATTAGGGGATGACGGGCAAAGTTTTACATTTATTACCTTCTCATTTTTTAGTATCACCACGATTAAAATCCTGGCACATTTCAAATTATATCTTTAACCGTGTTGTTAATATTCATCAGTTATGAAGATTTTTTACATCCTCGTAAATAAAACTTTAGATTTATTTTTAAGTCTATCCTAATATATTTTGTTTTTTTATAGTTTAAATTTCAATTCCATCACCTACTGGAACCTTTGTTAGAATAAATGTTTGTATTGTGCTTCTGCTTAAATTAGAGCATCGTAACTGAAATTTAACCTCTTGGATATGACCTAACGAATTTTGCACGTTTACATTCAAAAATTTTAATTGCACGAAAATAGTTTTCTTACATACAGTGGAAACTGGTTAACAGGAAATGTGAGGGACTAGCACACACATTTCATATTAACCAAATTTTGGGTTAACTGAATTACATGTTAAAAGTTTTAATGGTAAAATTTTCATTTTCAAAATATGGATTTAAGCATAGACTAATGTCAATGATGGGTCAATTTTCTCAATGATTCGAATTTATTTCAGTCATTTGATTTATTTGATATATCACTCCTTATGAGAATATGAATCTGTAATATTTAGAAAATAATAATAAATTTATTTATAAATGAACCACATAATTCATTATAATAGTATTAATCTCTATTCTGTAGTGCTGGAATCCATAATTTTCTCTGTACTGTGTTTAAAATAATTTTTTGTTCTACAAACTGTTCTTACTCGTTCACAATTGTATATATTTTTTCTCTATCTGGTTGAACTTCAAAAAATGGTAAACAGTTTTATGCATTTCATGGATAACTGCAACACTTGGTGTAGACATCACCTCGTTATTACTGTTTTCAGCTTCATCATTTTCAATATCGCCCAATGTCTCTGGTATATTAGAATCCACAGTGACACTGTGTTAAAATTGATGTGGTGACAATATGAAATGGTAGTTGAGAGAAGATGGGAGTGAGGGCTCTCTCATTTGCCATTTTGTATTATCAGAAGGAATTAATATAGAATCATATTTTTGGGATCGAGAATAATTTTCATGTTAAATGGTATTTTGTGTTAAGCAAATAATTATGCATAGTAAAAAATAGGTGCCGAAACAGACCCAGCATGCATTTTGTGTTATCCGTTTTCGTGTTAAGTGGTTTCCACTGTAGTTAGTATACCATCTTCTTCGTCCTTGCTTCATTCCAGTCTGTATTGGTGATTAAATGATTCACTATATTTCTGGCATAGTTTTTATGACCTTTTGATCTTCTTGTTGCCAACCCACAAACACTCAAAATAGAAGATTAGGAAACTCAGCACAGGTATCTTACTCTAGTGGATATCTCAGATTAATACCTCTTCTAAATAACGATCACTTGTGTATCTTCCCATAAGAAGAGAAGGAAACAATGAATAAAAAATGAAACATCCAGTGTATGAACCTGGGCCCACAATATGAATTACAATGAACTCGTTTTCACAAGTAATTTCTTTGATATTATGGTTTTCATAAATTCTGTGATTGTCATTTATTTTATTATATAACATATTAAGCTTTTTTAGCAAAAATTGACTGAATATTCTGCAACGAAATATAAATAGTTACTACAATGGCTACAAATTCTGATGGGTTGAATGTATTCATGACTAAAGCACTTGGATCTAATGGCAATATTGCTGAAATTTATTTTCAATAAAATTGAACTTAAAATATGTTATGTTCTATTTCCAGGTACATATTTTGTCATATGTTTACCGACATAAGACATTTGTCAGAAAGATTTTAATATAAATAGTTAGTATGTATGTGAGAGAGGAATGCAAGGCATGACACCATTTATTGCTGTTGAAGTAATCACTATATTTTACATAATATCTTTTATCTGGTAATTTTTATGATTTTTTTCGGCTTGATAGTACTGAAATTGTCAATATCTAGAAAAGGAACATCTCCCACTCAATACTTTGTCAGTGTGCTTTTCACCCTACAACTTACTGTCTATTTTTTATTAATTCAATTTATTTTTATTAATTTATTATGACTTAAGAATTAGCTGATAAAATTAAATCTAGATAGTTCTTTTAGGAACTAATTGCAATGATATGTTATAAAGTTTTTGCTGTTGCCTATTTTTACCATGAAATATTTTATATGATCAAATGATTAAGTATTGTATGGGATTTTACCTAAATATATTTTGAAACAACCAGAGAAAGTGGGCAGATTGTAATATTATGTTATTACTAATAGTTGACTTGATACTAATTTTATTGATGTAATGCAAGCATTTAAAAATATTATAGACAATGAAAACTGTTTAATATATTCATGGATTGTATATACATATATGTTTGTTTGTGTATGTATAATGGAGAAACTAATCTGAATTGGTGGTACATACTCATTTAAATTTGATGTAAAAGAAAATTTTCCACGTTTATGCCTGTATCTACATATAAATTTGTCTAAGAATATAATTGTGTTTGATGGGATTATTGAATCTGCAATTAGTGTTAAATCAAATAATTGTTTTGTAGGTACTTATGGACAATATGCACTGAAAGTTACTTATTTATGAATGTTTTTGGTGTTTTGACTAGTTATAACTTTAAGTAGAATTCAGTGACCAGAGTTAAATATTGAATTTGTATATTATTTTTTTATTTAAATTGACTATTTCTGGTTTAAATTAAATTAATGAGCAGTTAGTAATTAGCTAAAGGCTTTCTTTCATCGTAACCAATTGTTTATGCATTTCCATTTCTAGGAATATCAAAATTCCTTATTGGATGGTGTTTTTCCTTGTCATTTTCAAGATCCCTTTTTCTCCAGAACTTTATAAAAGCAAAAATCCATGCTTCTCTCTTTCAGACAAGTGTTGTTGGCAGCTCTCCCTTTCGAGAGCGCTTAGGAAGCAACAGGATGACTGATAAGCCACGCCCCAGGTTGGTTCATTGGATGGGGAAGGAGATGAAATCAGAATGCCTGAATATTTCTTGGTTTTGATGTACATCTCACTCATTAATATCTCGTCCATTTCTCTGACTTAGAATTTTATTTCCGATGAAGCTTTTGTTTATCATCAAGGATTGCTATTTGTTTGTTTCTGGGAGTTGTAAAATGATAAACAATTACAAAGGTGTTTGGTCTTATTAATTTTCTGATTGCTTGTTGATGGTTTCTGTTTTCTCACAACTTTTATTGCTTCCAGTGGTTAACTAATGCATAACTTTACAAGTTTTATATTTTATCTTTCAGACTTCCAAAAAAATATTTGATTTTGGTGTGAGACACGTTGAATGCAGGTTCTTAATAATGCTACTGTTTTCATACCGGCTTTTTGTGTTGCATGCTTAATAATTCAATAGTTTTATATTTTTTTATTAATTACTATGGAATGATTTTTCTAGCCCTGGAAAACTCGTGGAAGTAATTTTTTGCTTTTTAATACAGTAAAACCTCATTATAATGAAATATTTTAGTTTTTTTTTTTCATTTCTGCCATAGGCATTTTCAAGTGAAATTTAAACCTGAATATTAGGAGAAAATAGTATTACCAACCCTTACACTTAGAGCAGAAGCCTGAACTGAGAACACAGCATTTTCTATCAAGCTGAATCACTGACCAGATTAACACAGTCACTATTGGAACATCATCCATATTGATAATTGATCTGTGTCATACTTTTATGTCTTTCAGGTAGGCTACATTAATCCTCATATGAAAGAAAAATGATACTTTGTCAATCATGTAATACTACTAGTATGGTCTTTAAAATTCTGCAAATTTAATCACCCATTCTTGACAAAAAGTATGGTCAGGTGATAATTTCTGAAATTTTTTTATAATAATAACAAAAAATATAGTAATTTTTTACTTGATTTGCTTATCAAGTTTCTGACATGGTAACCAATGTTGTTAAGTGGGAATAGATTATCATAAGGATTCATAGAAATAAAATTTTATTATTAATTATCCATTAATAATATATAATAAAAAAATTAGTTTTCAGCTGTAACCTAAGCATCTTGAGGCAAAAAACAAGAAAAGGGTAGTAATTTTGTTATAGTGTGTAGCAGGGGTGGCCAAACCATGGCTCGCAAGCCACATGCGGCTCTTTTAAATTTCCATTCAGAGGCTTATCAACAGATTTTCACTGCAAAGCACAGTGACGTGTTGGTGATGCCCAAGGGACATGCATTATATCTGAATTGCTTTAAATGCAGGTTATGTTTTACTATTCATAAATTTATGAGCACAGAATGTGTCACGCGGCTCTCAAACTTCTGAAGATGATTGTATGCGGCTCCGAGGGTTTGGCCATTCCTGGTGTATAGTCGCGTACTGTGGATCAAATGTCACTTAACATGTTTGTCCTGGCATATCATACTGGTTCGATGTCTTTTAAGAGTACCATTGTGTCCAATATTTGGAATACATGAATATTTACAAACCCATTGATAATTGCACTGATTCCTCCTTAGGCACAATTTGTGACATCCAGAGAACTGCAGGAAACTTATGAAGATTATCGTCGGAAGAAATTAAAAAGTACAAATAAAGGAGAATATTAGCAATAAAATTTTTTAAATTAATAAATTATAACAATAAAAATTGATAAAATTTACAGGTTTAGATGGATTTCACAAATTATGGTTAAGAGAAATTCTTTCCATTATACATTACATTTTAGTCACAGTATTTATACTTAATTGACCCTGTCAATGGATAGCAAAACTGCCTTGCATCCCAACTCTGTAAAATGTGATGAGATATTGAGTTATCTTATTCCATTATTGAGAAATATGCATATTTTTTATGGAGATGAACCCAGTATTTAATAACATTTCTTTTATTTTGAGGAAAAATTCATTGTAATGAGGTTTGTTTTAACTACTTCTCGTTCCTGTTTATGTGTGCATATACATGTAATTAATGCACAAATTTACACAACACATTAATGCATATATATTGTGTACTTAATATTTGTTGAGATGCAATAATTTTCATTACAATGGAATTTACTAGTTTTTATTTCATGCTTGGTTTATTGTCTTTTCACTGCATTAAGCTGCCATTGACTGCAGGCCCAAAATTGCATGATGGAACAGCACTGTGTAATTGGTACTCATTATAAGTGGTAGTGTATAAGTTTTTTTGGAATTTTTTCATGATTTTTCTGCTTCAGGTGTTTGTTTGTTTTTCCATTCTCCATCCATCTCCTGGTTACTTTTAAAATAAATGTTTACACGTGATTGGCTTTGGGTTACATATGCAAATGCTTGCTGCTTCTCACTGACACATTTGCTGCAAATTGTTCTTCTCACTCTCTCTCTCCTCTTAATAGGAAAAGCATGTCTGTAATCGCATGGTTGATCGCCATCAGATCAGGTATGTTTCATTTTTTGTTTTGTTTGATTTTTATTATTTATTTAGTTAACTCACTTTACAGCAAATCCTTGTTTTGATAAAGTTGGGATAATTTTCAATTTCAACATATAAGTGTTATTTGCTGAACTGTCACGGTAGATTAATTGCCCATGCTGAAATGCAGATATGTTATTCTCATACTTTTTCTGACAACAGAGCTCCCTGTATCATCTTATATGAACCATAAGTTGGAATCATCCAAATTTAAATATGACAAGAGAAGAAAATTATTATTTTTGTCCAAGAAATCCCAATCTATTGTGTTACTGAAAAACACCAATACTGAGTCAGTGTTGCTGTATCTTATCCCATTTGTGGTGCAAGAGCAATTAAAGGTTGATTACAGTTTTACATGCGTTAGATAAAACATTAATGTTTTTGTTTACAAATGGGTGGCCATGTTTTTACAAAATTTCAATCATTCTGAAACTTCATTAGAGATTCTTGTTTTATTATGTTTTTGATGATTCAGTGGACTTACATGCAAGTTAGTCAATTATTTTTATGCTTAATTCTCTCTTATACATATTTGTCATTTTATGTACTATTATGATTTGAAATAATTTAATATCTAAGAAAGTTATCCACTTATATTTTCCTTTGTTTTTCACAGCAAGTTAATGAATATTCTTAGAGTGTTTTTTCTCCTGATTAACTATGAAGCAACTGCATTTATCCAAAAGATAATGTGAAAATTCTTGATGTGTTTTTGAATTAAAAGCAAATTACTTCTCAGTTCTTTTAATAATTTATGTAGTAATGTAGTTAATAAATTCAATTTTTATATAGGTACTGATATATACAGTTGAAAATGAATGAACATATTTTAAGACATTTTGTCCATAAATAATACATTTTGAAATTATTTTACATTGCATGAATTTAAATCATTTTAACAGTTATTCAGTAGTTATATTTATGAAGAATCTTCCATCTTAGTTCTGACTGTCAGTTTAGCTTAAGATTAACAAAATTATTATTTTTTGCTTTTCATTTCTTCTCATTATACATAATTGGCTTTCAAACATTCATTATTCCATCTATTAGAAAACAGTTCAAGTTCACTATGCCAAGGATTTGCTGTAATCAATGCATTTTTACCTCTTGTTATCTCAATAGTAAAAGTTCATACATTTCAGAATTTCAAATGAGTTCAAACACTTTTTTTGTTTGTATTTTTTCAGTATGTAAATGATCAACTTAAAAAAATTAAAGCTGATTTTATTTTTTTACTTGCGTTTGTTATTATTGTATCAGGTATGGAAACATTAATTATAATTAAATTTATATCAGCTCTCAACTGATTGTCATCTCAGATTGTGATCAAAAGAAAAAGAATCATAATTACGATAAAATAGTGCTTTGACATTTTATCTCGTTTGTTCTCATAAGGGTGCTAATTTTACCAATCCCAGGTCTGGGTCAAAGGTGATGGAGAGGGTAAAGACTGAAGGGGGTGGAGGTGGGAGTGGAAGTGGTCGAGTCTCTCCTGCTAGTGAGGCAGTGGGCGATGGTAAAACAACTCCAGGAACTCCGTTGTCTGCTGGTGTGACTCCTACTCCTTTATCAATGGATCTTCAAATGGATTCCACTTCTCATTCTGAAGTGGCCGGAACAGATGACAGGTTCTCTTAACTCCACTCTGTATTACTGAAAAGCATAAATTTTCATATTGTTTTTACATGCCCACTAATTATTTAATTTCATTCTCACTAGAATATATGTTAAAAAGTTTTAGAAGATGTTAATTTGGTGTATTTTAGTGGTAATGATTTTTGAATGAGGAAAATTTAATGAATAATATTTTGTGAAGCCTCTATACAGGCAGTGTCTGCTTAACGTACGTCCGCTTAACGTTCATCCGCTGATACGTACATTACATATTGACACCATATTCCGCACCTATGTATGTACTGTCTACTGATACATATATTGATTCTCGCACACATGGGTAAACAGGCAGGGTTGAGAAAGCTTAAGCCAAAGACTGCTATCCCTATGGAAATACCAGTAAGTTATTGCTATAGAGCAATGCCCAGGTTTTCACGTAAGGCAACAATTATGAGGATACCCGGGTAGTAATTAATGTGCTGAAATTGTGGAAATATGGGGTCAAATAAAAATAGGAAGATTATGTACCCTCGCATAACACGCATCCTAATTTTTAACTCGAATATTTAAAAAAAAAGTGCACATTATACGCGGGTATTTATGGTTTGTGCTTTTCCATTTTGGGAATGCATCTCCATTTATAACATTAGTTTATATGGAAAATGACTCTGCTTAATGTACATCTGCTTAACATACAGAGCATAACCTGTACATTAAGCGGACGCTGCTTGCATATGGTACTTCAATAAAAGGCTAATACTGCAGTGTTCCCTCTACATGAAATAGACAAGTTTCTATAAATTTTACTCGAATTATATTTGACAAAGCCTGTTTTTCTGTAGGCAAACATATATCTGGAAATACTGGATTTACCCGAATCCCAGACGACCTCGGATCTAATCCTTTTAGCAGACTGTCAAAACAGAAAAAAGATTTTATGACATAATTTCTTTCTGAATGTATTTGGTGTATATATTGAACACGCATTCTTTATAAGTTATTTGAAATGGTTTGTTAAAAAGTTTTGTTTGAGGAAAAAAACAAGATTTTAAAATGCATTTTTTAAAATTAATTCTGTAATAATTGAAAACCGGATCATAAATTGGAAATGAAAAATTATAATAGAAACAATTATTTTAACTTAAGTATCATTTGTTTAAAAAATCAATTAAACGCATAACCATACTTCCTATGGTTCTACAAGAACTCGTTGCAAGTCAATTCATCGCACAAAAAATTCGTTCCGCATTATTACATCACACGACAAAGTCATCACATGTCAATTCATCGCTCCCTGCTCTCCCCCTGCTATACACCAATCATGCTGTCTCGCCTTAAGATTTGTCTCCTGACAAATATGTCTCGTGATGAAATTCTCACGACAAATTTTTCAAGCGATTATTTGATACACAATGCGTTTTTTGTGCAATGTATTAACATGCAAGGAGTTTATCTGTGATGAATTGATGCACAATGAATTTACTGTGATGTGTTGATGGTATACCACTTCGTACTCGAATTTAAGACGACCCTCGATTTTTTCAAGCTAAAATTTGGAAAAAACCTCATCTTGGATTCGGATAAATACAGTACCTTCCCAGGGGGTGCCGGTGGTGTAGTGGTTAGGATGCTGGTTGCTACTCACCTGCTGCTGTGAAGGGAAGCGGGCACAAATCCTGTGAAAGTAGGATTTATCCAAGGCCCCATTTGTGTGGTTTTAGGAGACCACGCTAATTTGTCCTTCGGAAGGGACGTTAAGCTGTTGATCCTGTTGGTGCTCTTTGTTAAGAGTAGGCTAATGCCGGCACCAGGTTTCCCTCCTCGTTTGTGTTCTTGTGTTTGGTGTGAAAGGTATTATGTCTATAATTATCCAAGAGGTTGATTAGCCAAAAATATACAGTACATTCCTACGATAAAATGTTTATCCCAAAACATGATGAAATACACATCAGAAGTAACTTATCATTCTTTAAAATATGTAAAAAATTTTATTTAATACTGCAGAAAAATATTCACACAGCCAATATATCAACAACATGGAGATCCAGGGGATATGAAAGGTAGGCAGTGTCTGAGAAGTTTACAATAGTTTCAAAATAATGTGAAAAATCTCTGTAACAAATAAGCACTTCAATAACAAATTTTTATTTAACCCAAGTTTCAATATAATAATCTCATCAGATGTAAAAACATAGTATTTAAGTAAATTATTACACCATTACCATTGCACAAATGCAGTTTAATTGATTTCCATTCATTCTCATGGCACTGAAGTTCATTCCCTTGGTGCTAAAAAATTCCATTTTTTCAAATATTCCCTTTCAGACAGGTTCATTTTCCAAGTTATTTTCATCTTTTTTAGTCTGAATTAATTATATTTTAATTCTTTAATTAAAATACAAAAGTAATATTTGTTTTGCTTTTTCTTCCTCAAGAGTACTTCATAACTAGCAATACTATGCCATACTTTACCATATAGTTTATATAATTTAATTAAATGTATTTTCAAGTAGCCTCATGTACTTATTTGCTTCATTAGCTGCACAGTTGTCAAATGAATTGCAAAATTAACTTTTATTTTGATAGTTTGTCATGGATTAACATTAACCTTTAATGTTTGCTTTAATATTATCATATGGACTATTAAATCAAACTTTTATATCCTTTCATTCCATTCTGAAAGGTAGATTATAAAGAAATCCAGTCAAAAGAAATTCTCATTTTAATTTTGCCTTTTTTTTACTAAAAACAATTTAGTGGTTTACAAAGTAGCACCAGTGGAGGTGAGATACGCCATCTCCGTGCTACTGCTACTAATGCTGAGATTTTAGAATCCATGAGAGCACCTTGCCCAGCAGGTGTAGGATTTATCTCACAGCATCCAGGTCTCCCATCCCTTACATTTGTGAGCGCTGACATGGTTATGTGGCTGATGACACATGTGGAAGGTGTAGAAACTTCAGTCAAAGCAATTTCTATCGCAGAGGTTTGTTTCTTTTTGTAATTTTACATTAAAACAATTCCAAAAGCTATGGATTTTGAAAATGATTAGATTTTTACTGATTATATTATACTAATTTTAACTTAAAAACCCTTCTTAAGCTGAATTGTGGTCTATTTTTGACCTTTTAATTTTGGTGAAAAATTTGTTATTTTTGTTTATTCATAACTATACAAAAATAAAATCTGATATGTCCAGCACATGACTTTCTCCACACTGAGTAATGAATATTAATGCAAACTAATGAGAAGCTACTCTGGACATAGTGTCCTCAATAATAATTATCGGCAATTGCACTTGTGAATAATTTTTTAACACTGAATAATTTTCACAGTGAAAAATACTTGGAAACACTTTTCACATCGAAAAAACAATAAGTAAACAATTGTTATTTGTCATTATAGATAACAAAATATCAATGCACGATTTAAATTACTATTGGAATCACTGAGATCGCTGTCAATATTCACAAGAAAATTTCCTTACAAAATATGTGCTAGATTGCATTGGGATAGTTTTGATCACAATTAAAATTATGCTTGGCAGCATAGGCATCGCTTTCAACAATTAGAAAATTTTATCATTGCAACGGAAGTAAAGGTGTCACTTAGTGATGTACTTGACAAATTATTTACAAACAATCAAAATATCTTTTAAGCAATCTGTTTTATAAAAAAGTGCTTCAAAAAACTTGTAGAAAATTATATTGTCTGCATCTTTGATAATTACTAGGGATGCGACGATTGGTTTCTCGGTTCTGCAGGTTCCCTCAAGAACCGAAATTACCGGAACCGACTGATTATAATCCAGTTCTTTGGTTGTGATCCTTATTTTAATAAAAAGCATGGAAAGATACATTATGCATGTATACACTCAAGGCAGAGGCATTCTTCACGATTTATACAATCATGTCACAAAAGATAAATATTAATGGCTTAGTATAATGTCTACGAACTGAAATGCCAGTCGAGATGCCAAGAAAATGTCGAATTTTTTATTCATCGACTAATTTCCTAATCAATTGTAATTAATAAAACAATCGACAATTATTTTAAACTTACCTCTCTGAAATAGTTGTAATGTAATCTTTATGTTTACGTGCATTCCTTCATTGTAAATTACCCATTTCCTTTCGCTTGCAAACGCTGTCTAAATGTAAAAAATGGATGTATTTACGTTCATTTATTTGTCGTATATTATCCATTTTCCTAATGTTGTGTGCGCATGAAAGAAAATTAAATTAATTAGGTATTTACAGCATTTATTGTGTACATCAGTCATCACGAAGATTGTTTTCCTTGACAACGAATAAAACACGGGTCCTACGTGGATTACGACTTTCTCATTTGATTTTCTTGAAATTGGTTACTCCTTCGATAAAAATGTAGTGAACAAAACATATGTTATTTGATTAGTTCTATGAAGTTCTTTAAAGACTTGTTCATTATAAGTTATATTGTATGAGATATAAAGAAAAGATCATTTTTTGTCACCTGTAAAGTGGCACTCCCGATTAGGTCACGTAAACATTGTATATAATTTTCTTAGTTTCTTTGCCCCTATGTTCTAAATACCAAATTTGATCAACATTCGCCCAGTAGTTTCTGAGATGAAACATGCAGACAGATGGACGGACATGACCTGAACATAAAGCGTTCTTATTTTATTGTAAAGAATGCCTAAAAATGATTGTGTCTCGGAAGCATATGCTAACCAAAAAGTGACTGCCTAACTCCACCATATTTTTCTGTGATGGCATTTGATTTTCGATTTATATATATCGATGATGGAAGTTGTTCATTAATTACGATGTAAAATAAATTTTTATGCTGGATGTGTTATCAGTTTCAAATGGGATGAGCAAGTCTGAATTTCCTTTATTTCATGAGGGAAAAGAGCTTTGTAGCACATACAAAAATCAGGATGACGAATCTGTTCAACAGCCGATAGTTCCGCAAAACTATCTATCAAAAAAATGAATGATGGGTTTCGAACTTCCGGTATTCAATATTTGGTTTGCGGCTACATGATTTTATAAAAATTCAAGCAATATTTTGATTCAGCCATCAGTTTGAAGTGTTACTATAACTTATTAACAGAAATAAGTTTTATTTTGCTGTGTAGTAATTTTGAATAGATACCCTGTGGATAATTTTTAAATTTAACCGATTTATTGTGAACCCTAACAATAAAGCCGTGTCGGAGATTTGGAACAACTTCGGAATTGACAGTACAAACGACAAATATGCTATATGCAACTATTGTAAAGCTAGAATTTCCTGTGGTGTATCAAATAGCCTTTTTAACCTAACAGAACTGAAACTGAGAACCTGGATCAGATTAATATAACAGGAACCGAGAACCAGAACTGGGAAAAAGTGGAACCATCCCATCTCTAATAATTACAAATATAGGCATCCCTTGTTATAATGCTCTTCACTTAGTGCAGTTTCGTTACAGTTCTCCTGCTAATTGCTAAATCATTGACAAATTGTTATGGTTATACTATATTACAAGCACATAACTTGCTCATAACATTTATTGTCTAATTAGTATTTATAGATGAGTTATGATTATATTAAATATCATTAAACTATCCAGTAACAAAAAATGTAATCTCTTCTATAGTTTTTGATATTTCGATGTCAGGTAATCTAAAAGACTAATAGGGATTTTCATTTAGGCCAGTTCATGTCTAAAAATATATTACATAGAATTCATTAGCATTGAGAGTAGGTTAGAAGTATGGATTAAATCTATTTATAATAGTTTTTATGAGAAAAATTCCTTGCTTAATGCAGTTTCAGTTAATGCTCTATTTTTCATCGACCAATTAATAGCATTAAGTGAGGGATGCCTGTATTTACATATCAAGTCCTAAAGGACATATTTGGAAAAAAACAAAAATGACAAGAGTAAACCTCCCCTTCCAGTTGACCAGTTTTAGCTAAAATCTTTTCAGACCTTGAATTACTAATAAGAATCAAATATAAAGTTTTGTGCTGTTCTGATTATTAGTTTTTGAGTTAGATTACCCACAAAATCTCTACCACACAGACAGATGCACATACACAGACATCATCGAGAAAATAGTGAAAAAACACTCAAAAAACCTAAAAACGTGTACATATTTCTGTTGAATTCGTGAATTTGATTTTTTTCCCATGAGTACAATACTTGATCCTATGTATGGAGAAAGTAAAAAAGTTTTTTTATTTAAAAATTTTGTAATTCCAAACTAATGAAATATATAAATGATATATTCAGCCTCAAAAGAATAAGTATCTTAGAATCATTGTCATTTCAAATCAATTTTAGCTGGACAATGAAGTTTGCATTAACATTAAAAAGAATTCTGGATCTGTGAAGAGGATGTGCAAGAACAACACTTTATCTTTCAGAAGGAATATTAAGCAGTATGCCCTCTTGGTACTTTTCGGAAGAGTAAGCTAATGCAGGCACCAAGTTTCACTACTCCGTTCTTTGTGCATGTTTGGTGCTATCCACCCTGAAAGGTGGTTATTTGATAGACTGACCTAGAAAACTCCTAAGAGGAGGCAAAAGTCTAGCTTCAGGCTGTAGTGCCATTGATGATCATCATAATTCTGGATTTTCAGTTTCATTACAATAAATACTGGTTTTGTCTTTTCCGATTTTCAGAGTATGTTAAAGGAACAACTCATATGCCATGCCTCTGGAGATTTCTCGCAACCCTTTATTGTCGGGTTTTACCTGTATCATGTGGTGCAGCAAGAAAAAGATGCTCAAAAAGGTGGGTTTTTAAAAACTTAATATTTTCAGTTAAATCCACATTTGCATGAACAGATGTATTTTGCTACTAAAATCCTTCTCTAATGCCTGTCTGAAAACATACAGGATGGTTCTAAAAGTGTTTACATCTTTAATGATGTACAACTAGTTTATTTCAATACTAGCATAATTGCCCGTCATATATGACGGGTATGCGTAAATTAAGTATTAAGTTAAAGTTTAAATAAAAATTAATGAAACCAAGTTTTAAATACATGAAAAATAAGCAATAAAAATACAATTCACACGATTGAGTGTTCCAGAGAATAAAAAAAGTTTTGGGTGAATAGAATTGTATGACAAAAAAATACATTATGCTATACAATTCTTATATTCCTAAAATTATTTTTAATTTATGGAACATTTAATTTTGTCTCTCTTTTCCTCTCTGTCTCTCTCCTTCTCTCCCTCATATTGAAGCATTCAAAGCATGCATTCCTTATGCATACAGTATGAGGATTAAGACGACAACACAATCTCGAGGTTTAACAATGACACGGTTGGCAAGGCAACATATCGTTAAAAAGCTTAAATTTTTCCAATAAATATGATTTAAACATATAACTTGATCAATTTCGAACTGTAGTCAAAATGTGACAATAATAATAACAAACATTTATTTTTATTTAAAATGATAGAGGTCCAAAGATCGTAGGTCAATTCTTTCTAATTTTAATTTGCAAAAGAGTAAAAGCTTGTAAGTCGAAAAATCAATTTTTACGTGTTATTTTATGTTATCACTCCCTGCAAAAATCAAAATTCTGGCCCTGAGGTGCACATCCTCATGGTCCCATTAGTAAGTGCACCAAGTTTAAAGGCTTTAAATTTCTTGGCATACATTGCCTTATATTAATATATACTAGCGTAGTTGCCCATCAAATATGATGAGTATGTGCAGATTATGTATTAAAATTGAGGTACTTCCCATTCATCCTCCCTTTCTCTCTGCCTCCCTTCCATTCTCTACCCTCCCTCTCCCCTATTCTCTCCCTCCTATTCTCTCCCTCCTATTCTCTCCCTCCTATTCTCTCCCTCCTATTCTCTCCCTCCTATTCTCTCTCTCCCTCATATTTTCCCTCTTTCTTCTTCTCATGCTCCATCCTTCTCTCCCTCTTATTCTTCACCATCTTTTCTTCCCATCCTCCATATTCCTCCCACCCATTCTCCTCCCTTTCTTTTAAAATTTAATTAGTTTTATTAGGAAAAAGTGCACTATATCTCCCCTCAAAATAGCGCCACAAATGGACAGTTATTTCTTTAATTATCATGTCACCCTTAAATAAACAATTCTGATTAGCTCATTATATAAATGTGTCAAATTTCAATTTTCTATCTACATCATTGATCGAGTTATTTGCATTTGAACCTCTTGACTGGGGGAAGCAACAGACCAAAAATGCACTCCAGTTGGAGAGTCGGGAATGAAATGAATCTTTTTTATATTACCTCATACCATATATTTATTTTTTCATATATAAAGGAATTTGTTCATATTTGCAATAATGTATTAAAAATTCATCAAGTAACTAATTGTTTCAACAAATAATTTGTTAATAAAAAAATATTATTAACAAATTGTTATTAACAATTAAAAATAAATGTCAAAATATTTTGAAAGGAAACTTTTCATAAATTTTCTATCAGAATTAATTAAAATCACTAATGATTTTTTTTGCGATAATCGATAAATATTTAACAATCAAAGGAGTGATGCAGCAGTGTTGGATTTAGCATAAAATTTGTACTTCTACTAATTATAATTATTCACTTGTATATAGACAGTCTAGGTTTCCCCCAAAGAATTTAAACAATTTAATTTTTAATGCTTTTTGAACCAAAGTTTTTCTTAATGTTTTCAGATGATTCAATTACAAAGCAGTAGTCCATATGCTCTTTCATATTGAGGAAAAATAGAGAAAACAATTCTTTAGAACAAAAGATATGAAATAACAATAAAACTGTGGAATTAGTTAAAAACAAAAGTCCTAAATATTATGCATTCGCTTACATGCATAGTCTAGGTACCTCACAAATAATTCAATCAATTCACAGTAACATATTAAAATGCATAAAATAACAATTTATTATTATCACTTTCTTCTAAAATTTCAGGAATATCTTCATCTGAAATCTTTGGCCATTTACTTGTAGAAGCCATTTCACAATATTCACTCTAAATTTATCAAAGATTTTTCAGAAAAACAAATAGAAAAGTTACACTGAAATTTCCCAATGCTAATGTGTTAACTTTCAATGCTCGCACTACTAAGTTCATGGGAAAACTAACCTCTCTAAGAAAAAAGTGCATCTCAAAAATAATGTTTCAGCAAGGGATAGTGGGAAATATTTATTAGCCCTGGTAAACCAAATGTGCCAAAGAAGCAAAATTTGTAAAAACACCAGATGTGTCAAAGACTAAAAATGGGTAAAAATTCCTGGTGTTTGAGTTTACATGTTCGTGTGAAATAGATTTTATTGCACATTTAAGAATTGCTGACCGGGCGGTGCATATATGCAGCCCCACACAACACATGCAGGGTTTCACAACTAAGGGTCTAAATCTCGGAAAATTTGGCCTAAACACCATCTGTTTGCATGAATGTGAACCTAAAGGACCAAGGAATATGAGAGGAAGCTCATGACGAAAGAGCTCATCACGCCCATAGAGAAAGATGAAAAAAACCTTGATGACGAAAATAACCATCACACCCAAATGGTGGCCGCTATGCTCATGACGAGTATGATCGTCATGCCCAGTCAAGTGGTTAATAGCGTGACACTCAGACCAATGTACTGAAAACTCAGCCTTTTATTATTATTTTTGTGGTTCTTTGATTCTTTTAAACCTCTCTTTCTTTCCCTATTTCCAAAACCATCCTCAAGTCCTCCATTCTTCTACCTAACTCCCATAACCTATCGCACAATCCTTCACGCTATAAATATTTTACAAGCTTTGTTTGTTTATTAAAATGTCCAGCAAATACCTCCAATTTTCATACCATTTTTATTTCAATAATATTGAATTTAGCTATTTCAGGTTTTTATGTATACCTTCTCGTAAATAACGCAATGAATGTTGTTTACATTGATTGCTATGCAAAGATGTTCCCTCTTCTTTCGTCTTTCTCACCTTCTCATATTAAAAGCCTTCAAAGCACACGTAAACCCATAAGGTTTGAAATAACAATTGGATTTTGAGGTTTAACAATGTAATTGGTAGGCATGGGAACATTCTGTTAAAATGACATGATTTTCCCAAAATATGCAAATTAAACATTTAAAATGTGGAATTTCAAACTGTAGATGAAAAACGATGAACTGAATAAGAAACCTTGTAATTTTTTTGTTAAAATGGTCTAGATCTAAAGCTCGTGAGTTGATGTTCTCTAATTTTAATGTCAAAAAGAATATAAGCCTGCATGTCAAAAAGTCGATTTTTACGTGTTATCTTATGGAGAATGCAAATCATCCCCTGGAGTCGAACCTTGGATGTTTTTGTAAATTTTCCTTTGTTCACAGTATTTTCATATCCGAGTAGATTATCTCTGCCAAATTTCAAGTTTATATCTGCATATTTAATCGAGTTATTCGCATTTTAAGAGCGTGACATGGACCAACCAACAGACCAACATAGCCTTTTATTATAAGGGGAGGATTCATCACTATGAAAGTACTTTTACCAAATAAAAATCCAAAAAAATTTAGTATCTAATTATTTCTGTCAAAATATCCTCAAAATTGGTGTCCATGTTGTTGAAGCAATATTTACAGTTTAGTTTCTGGACTCTTTATTACTACTTGGTGAGTATTGTACTCGTTGACTACTTTGTCCACGGTTTCTGACCTATTAGAACTCTTTGTTACTGCTTGGTGAAGATTGCACTTATTGACCACTTTGTCCACAGTTTAAGTTTGTGATTGTTCCATTACCATTTAAATTCTTCACAATAAAATCTATTGCTCTACTTTTTGGAAGATAGTCTTTCAAACTCTTAAATTGCTTGTATTGAGGATTTTCTTGAAATTGTGATTTGCCATAAAAACTTTTTTATGTGGGCAGAAAGAGTGTTTCCCAATGAGTGGTGGGAATCACTGGTAATACCTATTCCAAAACAGAGAAAGGACAAGCTCTTGCCATCTAGTTACTGCCCTATCTCACAAGCTGTTTGTGCAAAATCTTAGAGAGAATGGTTAATCAGTGGTTATATTGGTGCCTGGAAAGACGTAACCTTCTTTCAAATATCCAGTGCGGCTTCAGACACAACAGATCTACTATTGATCGTCTGGTAAGGATAGAAAATTTCATCCAGGAGGCCTTTCTACTCCGCCAACATGCTGGCAGTCTTTTTTGATCTCAAAAAAGCATGACACCACATGGTGACACAAAATTTTAAGCACATTATATGACTTGGTTTTAGAGGAAATCTACCTATTTATATTAAGAATTTTTTATCAAATCTAGTTTCTAGGGTGAGAATAGGATCCACACTATCAAGGCCTTTTACCATCAAAAACGGAGTTCCTCGAGGATCAGTCCTAAGCATGACCTTGTTTACCGTAGCAAGAAACAACATAATAATAAGCTGCATAAACATTCCAGTAGTAGGATCTCTCTTTGTAGACGATCTTGCAATTTTCTGCAGATTGTCAAAATTATCAACTGCAACAAGACAGATTCAGCTTACCACTAATCATCTAGACAAATGGGCTTGCTTAAATGGTTTTCGTTTCTCGAAACAATTTTTATAGAATGAGAGGGATTTTTCCATAGTGGGTTTTAACTCTAGGGGACAATAGACTAGAGTTTGTTAATACAATCCATTTGTTAGGTATGGTTTTAGATAGGAGACAATTGGCAGAGCCACATCAGTGTTTTAAAAGATGTGTTATAAAGTTTAAAATATTTTACAGTTTTTAACTAATTTATCATGGGGCGCTGACTGCTCATCAATGCTTACCCTATACAGATCATTAATAAGGTCAAAAATGGATTACGGGTCTTTCATATATGGCTTGACTCACACTACATACTTGTGCCTGTTGATGTCTGTACACAACTCTGGTCTCAGGCTGATCACTGGTGCTTTTTGAACCAGCCCTGTTCCCAGTATTTACTGTGAAGCAGGAGAACCTCCCCTAGAGATCCCTAGAATGCTTTTAATGTGTACATATGTTTCAAAAATTTTAGCATTAAAGACTCATCCGTGTTTTAAAATAATTTTTAACCCACATTTTATAGAACTTTTTAACAGATTACCAAGAGCAACTTTACCCTTGGGGATTGGTTTTAAAAATTTTATTGGCAGAGAAGGCCTCTAACTTCCGGAGGCTTCCATAAATTACCACCCTAGCAGGTGCCAGTACCAGTGTGTCTGATGCAGCTATCCCAGCATCTGAAATCTGAAATGGACCCACTAATGTAGAAGATACTATTCCAAGAAACAATAAAGGAGTAACCTGAGTTTATACCAATTTTTACAGATGACTCTAAATCGGAAAATGCTTGTTCATGCACGTACATCTCCTGTCGACATGGTACTCGGATTCTTAAAATGAATTCCCTCTGTAGCATATTCACTGCTGAACTAATCACAATTCAGAAGGCATTGGAGGGTATTGAGCTAAGGAGTGCAGAATACATCATCTGCTCCGACTCCATGTGCACTCTGAATGCCATCTCCAATCCATTCCACAACCATCCAAAAGCGCAGAAAATTCATGTTTTACTATCACGTCTGATGGCAAATGATGTGAAAATACTCTTCCTTTGGGTCCCTGGGACATGTGGGAATTTGGGGAAATGAAAAAGCTGGTTCAGCAGCAATGGAAGCTCTAAGCAATGCTGGCACATGTGGCCTACTTATGCCAGCTCAGGATCTACGAAACTTATTTAAGAATTACCTACGTGAAAAATGGCAAAGCTCCTGGCATGCAGTCGCAAACAACAAACAGAGCAATAAAAGCTTGTTTCCCCATGGTCAACTTTGGTGCAAGATAATTGTTGGAAGAAGTTATAATTACTTGACTTAGAATCGGTTATTGCTCAATGGCGCACTCATTTCTCTTTACACATGAAAAGGAACCTCCCACAGGAAACACTTGTGACTGCATGCTAACTGTAAGACATCTCCTGACGGAATGCATCGAATACAGAAGCACTCGCCAAAGGCTAAATATTAGCAATAATCTTTCTGAAATTTTAGCAGATGATCCTCAAAAGACTGATGTCATTTTATTGTTTTTAAGGGAAACTAAACTTTTAAGTGCTCTGTGAAGAAATAATTACTTGTTTTTTTATTTTATTTATTTTACTATGTTTTACATGATGTATTGACCACGAAATATCTTACATTGAATTTTAATGGTGCAAAATGATCTCTGATGTCAAAGCACCTAATAATTCATACTACTACTACTTTTTTATTAGTTATCTAATACTTTTTAATAAAGTTCAAAATTTTTACTTTCTCAGTCGAGAGGCTGATTCACACTATATGTAACATATTGTGACTGAAAACTTGACGGTCCGTGTCGAAACCTCAATGTGCAATGTGAACACTGATGAAAAATGACGTGTTGAAGACGGTCCGTGTCAAAATGGAGACGTTACATATAGTGTGAATTGGCCTTAAAGGTAAATTAAAGTAAATTAAACAGTGAATCATAAATACCTATTGTTGTCAAGGTGGGATTAAAGGCAGAGCAAATGGAGAAGTTGCTCCCGGGCCCCCGCAGGCGATGGGACTTCTACCAACTGGCTCTGATTGCTGTATACATTTTTGGAACCACCCTGTAACTAGGGTTATGTAACATGTTATCATTTACAAATTCTTAAAATAGGATAGGTAAAATGTTGTTAAATTAATATTAACAATGCTTAACTTATCCTATTTCAATATGGAATTCCACAAAGTCACAGCTTCTTCAGTAAATTTTGTGAATTCTTATATCCAGTGGCAACTCATTTGTCATTTCTGTAACCTACTCTCAAGCTCTTTCATTAAAAATACTTTTTTGCATAAAAATAACTGTCCTTTCACATTTTTAAATCTTATAATAGTGTTCGACACATGTTTTACCGCAATTACATAAAAATTATTGTAATCCTTCGAAGTACATTTTCATATTCCTTCCAGCTAGTGTGAATTTAATTTGCAAAATTTTAAAATAATTTATTACGTCTATTCATCGATCTATATTTGTTCACCTATTACTCACAGACCTATAATTTCATATTAGATCCTGATTATGTCCCTCCGCTCGGGTGCCTTGAGAGCTTTGTTAATGAGTGGATTGAAGTGGAAGTGAAGCATCCAAATGAATGGAAGCAAGTACCTTCTTCAGCAACAAATTCTGCTGCTGGAACACCTGCTGGAGCATCCTCTTCCCCAGTGTCAGCTGACTCCTCACCCCCACCTATCACCTCTGGTGGGGGTCAGGCTCAAATTATCCAGCAACCACCTCTCCAGCTCCTTAAATTTTTGGCCAACGTGCTCGAGCAGGCATGTCGTGAAGAGGAGAAGGAGAGAGTACTCAGTGGTTAGTTTTTATCATGATCTTTCCAATGCAAAACCACACAAGGTATCAATTTCTTAGAAGATTTGCACTATATACTGTATTTACTCACAAATGAGACATTTTTCAAAATTTCACATTTATGAAATCAAGATGTGCCTTATACTAACTTGCTTGGAATTTGAAAAACAAACTTTTCACTTTTATAACAATAGCAACTCCCATTGTCACCTTGTTTGTGAGTCGAATGCTTATATATTGGAAATATTCATTGTAATTTGGTTTTCCATTGTTGTACACGTTTTCATTTTTACTTTGTTTGGTATAACAACCACTAAGTTGTTAATTTTATTTTCAACAGTATTTTTGTAATGCATTCAGTTTTCCTTAGGAAACAATCTGGAAAATTACGAGTGACTTTAATCAGCATTTAAAATTAACAAAGTATTATATAATGGGAACAGATGCAGAATAATACTCCCATCTCATTCATGAAAAGTTTTCTTCATTCAATTTTAAAGGTTGTTAACAAAAACTGAGCTTTTGCTTCTAGGCAAAAGTTCTATTAAAGCCTAAAATCATGCTTAACCTACCCTCCCTCCCAACCCAAAGGGTATTCAAACAAGAGGCAAAAGTTGTATTAAAGCCATACCTAACCTACCCACCGCATACCGTATTTACTCGTATATAAGCCGCTGTTTTTTGAGACTGAATCTAGGGGAAAAAAATTTCTGAAAATAAGCCACACTTCAAAAATCGTGATTAAGCATAAAACATTCTGGGTAATTACTAATATGTATCATTAACTGTACACATATATCAGTAAATATTGGTATCGTTTGTAATAATAAAGTTTTTCAGTGAATTATTTGTAATCGATCAGCAGTATATTCATTTTGCGGAATACAAAGTACAGTATTACCGAATGGGACACATTTTGCATGCCCGTACAGGCATGCCAGGCGTTTAAAGGTTCAAGTGTAATAATGAAAATATCCTCGGAATTCATGTTGCATAAGGTTTTACTGTATATATTAACAAGTTTATCACTATTAATTATTAATAATGTATATTTTAAGGTTTTTGCGACGAATGACAGCCAATTATTCCATTTTGGGGATGAGTGTGTTCATTCAGTTAGTTAGTCACCTTAGGTGTATAAGATGCAGGCTGATTTTGGGGATCATTTTACTGGAAAAAAGTGCATCTTATATGCCAAAAGATATGGTATTTGAAAAATTATGTTTTGCTACACATCATTTCATTATATTTTGTAGTTTTCGTGGCATATCTCGTTGACTACCATATCTGCCCAAATAGAAGCTGACCTCCCAAAAATTTCCACCATTTTTTGACAAAAAAGTAAATTTCATAGATTTTATGCTGAAGTGTGCATGCATGCACAGCCTAGAATACATTACTCGAGATCGAAGAAAAGAGTGGGAAATGGTTTAGTTGTTGACATTTTGAAATATTACTCCAATTAATAATATTGCATTGTTGGCTAATGTTCCACGTTCAGTGACGATAATTTCATTCATCTTCATTTTCACAAAAGGCCAAATAAAGCAATAATGACCTCACCAAGATCATTTTTAATCCAAGCCTATTTCCAATGAAATTAGCATTTACATTGCCTTAAAAAATTGCATTATAATTATATGCGTTCATGTAAAGTTTTACCGAAATTCAAACAGTTTAACATCAAAGGCCGTCATTGCACTTGACGTAATCATCTGCATAGTCAATGCATGCAATTTTAATGGACTCCATGAATGAGGTTTTAACATGCATACAAACATTACAATGGCTATAGCAATAACTATAATAGCTAAGTAAAACTAATAGTAATTTCTTTTAATGGATAATGAAAAGTAATACAAATTGCTAACTATTCTTAATGATATATATGCATAGCCCTGAGAAATGAAAGAAAATATCCAATAGCATTTATAAACAAAAGAACTGGTAACAATGGTAACAAAACAATTACTGCTAAATTAAATTTTCTAGCTTTATTATTTATTCATTAATATTCATCGTAGGTCAAATATTTACTTTACGAAAAATATAGTACTATCATTTGAAAGCGACGGCAATGAGAGATGTGCTGCCATCTATGGGTGACTATGAGACTTAACCCTAACCCCAAATTTTTTCTCAGACTCACATTTAAGCTGAGGGGTGATTTTTTCCTGATAGATTTTGATGAAAAACATCAGCTTGTATTTGGGCAGATATGGTATATTCCTATTCCAAGGAGTTATGTTTATAGATGACTTTGAAAATGTGGCGCTTTAATATTCATGGACATGTATTCTTATCTCATATACATTATTTAATTTCAGTTTACTCTTACAAAAAAACACACCTTGAAATTGATGTTAATTGCAAAAGTGACCGAATTGAATGGGGTCATGCCCGTTACCAGTCTATATATCGTCCTGATCGTGCATATGAGCTTGTAGTTCAGTGGGTGAATGCCACAGGAAGCATTGTTGCTGAACTTGTAAGTATTGAATTGTATTTGATTGTTTTGTTTTATTTTTAGTTTTTTATGGTAAATCTTTTATAGAATTTATTTATGGCGTAAGTCATAAATGTGTTCACTGTACTGTAAATTTTGTGGTAAATTTTTCTCTGTTAAGTAATGAAAAATTTACGTTCATCTTTTAACTATTTTGGAATAGAATGGTATGCAGATATATTAGTAATTTGAAATAATCTAATATATTATAACTGCTGTGTCTGTGCCTGCGTCTACTACAAAGTAAATAAATCACTATTTCTATTTTGAGACAAAGGTAGATCCCACCCTATTGAGACTCCAATAGAACAGTTCAACCATTAAAATAATCTTTTGATAATTGCCTCCACAGTTCACCGTATATTCCTATATCACTGATATATTTTGTAGGACTCAGGAAGAAGTATCCCAAAGAAATATTTAAATCTCTATATCTATAATAATATAGATACTTGTGCCTCACTCACTTACTCACTCACTGACACAAAATTCGAAGGTACTTCTAGAAGGGCTAGAAACCTGAAATTTGGTAGGTCGAGTGACACAACTGACGAGAAAAATCGAAAATCACAAAAAGTTTATATTTAAGGAGTCTTTTTAACCTCAATGTTCCATTTCAATACCCCATAAGAAAAGAATGGGATTCAGTGCAAGGCTTTTAGTTGTCTGTCTGAATGAACTGAGTTCTTAATTCTTGAACGCAGAATTCAAATACCTACAGAATTACCGTAAATATCTGCTTTTAATCGGAAAAAGTGGGAATTTTTCCCTCTTTTCAACAAGGAAAATCTTAAAATACTATGGTAACGACCTCAATGCTTTTAAAGGGATCTGATATTATGTTACAATTGCAGTGATTTAATGATTTTAATGGAAATTAATGCTGTCGTAACGAATTACAGTTGAACTTCCATAACTCCAATCTCAAGGAAAAGTAATAATTATTCGAGTAATAGAAAATTAAAGTTATGGAAATATATTTTTAAATATTTGTATATATACAGTGGAACTTATATAACTCTAATCTCAAAGGAAAGCAACAATTATTCGAGTTATAGATAATTTGAGTTGTGGAATTATATTTTTTCATTTTTCTTTAATTGAATTAACGTCAAGTTTCTTCCCATAAGCATATAAGTTAACTTATTCTAATTTTCAATATCATGCATATTACGAAACCATCATCACCAATATTTTCTTCTGATAATTTGTAGGATTTTACTCTATCCAAAACACTAATTGCATCATGCACTGTGATTGAGATTATCATAGATAATTGCAATTCTCATGTACTACTGAAAGCACAAACATGATGATTAAATGTGGGTTATCGACTGTAGGAAGAAGCGAATAGGTTTTTTTTATCTAGGGCTATAAGGAATTGCAATAGGAGAAGCAATCCTGATAGCGGTGACGGTAAAAAGTGAAAAGTATTTTAATGTTGTGTTTCGTAGTTTTTCGGAAAATTTAACTCATTACAATTGTTAAATATAATGGCGTCATACCTATTTCTCAATATTTTTTATTCAAATGTGCGCTAAAGGCATGGATGATGATGCCATAATCTCAACAGAAAATATCCTAATTTTTTTATAAATTTAATGTATAGGGTATTGTCTTAATGATGATTATTTTTATTGCTCATGCAGTGCGATCTGAGTAACAAAACCTGAAATACAAAAACTTGGACACGAGCCAATTGCCAGAGAATTTGGAAATTACGGATAGTGGCCTTAATTTCACGGAAAATTATAAATATACTGCTATTGCTCATGGAATTTATTATTTAATACATATAGGCTCCACATGACTGGAGTGCTGTTGCCCTGGAGATCACATTGGTTTATTTATGAGTTTAGTTCTTGGTGTATGGTGATTTTTTAAGCGCTTGCAGTATGCGAGCACCGACTACTCGTAGAAATATAAAAGAATAGTTAATGAAGTTTGGCAAACAAAAACAATATTTCTAAATACAATTATTGCATCAAGTGTCATTGAAAATATTAAAAATAGATTTCCTAAAGCTTAAATTCTTCCAATGAATATGATTTAAACGTATAACTTGAGCGATTTTTGCAAAATTTGACAATAAGAATAACAAACACTATTTATTTTTCTTTAAAACATTCCAGGTCTGAAGATTGTAGGACAATTATTTCTAATTTTAATTAGCAAAAGAGTAAAAGCCTATAAGTCGAAAAATCGATTTTTACGTGTTATCTTATGGGAAATGGAAATTATCTACTGGAGTTGAACACAGATATTTTTTGAGGATTTTCTTTTCATAAATGGCTTTTACTATAAGAGACAAACATACCTACCAAATTTCAATCTTCTACCTACTCGGATTGTTTGTTAAAATAGCATTACAATCAGTCGCAAAGTGTGAGGGACAAACGTAGCTTATTATTTAAATAACTTTCATCGAAGTTACTATATATATATATATATATATATATATATATATATATATATATATACACACACTAGTAGTTGGTGCTTGCATACTGCAAGCATTTCATCTCACCTTGAAAAAACATTCATTTTTCAGACAGACATTTTATCATTACAAATATTCTTTTAATTCTAAATATTTCAACGTCGCAGCGATTTTTGTTTTTCCCACATGTAAAAATAATAGATTAAAACCATCCCCAAATGAGCGAAGTTCTTCTTTCTTTTTCTGGATCGTTTTCAGTTGTGATTTTATATTTTTATAAAAGATAAAAGACCCACATAAAAATGGCTAGTAAAGTGCGTAAGCAAAAAGCAATACCGCTGAAAGTGAAAATGAAGCTCCTACAAGCGGTTGATAACGGTGATAGAACCAAAACGGACATCTGCAAAGAGTTCGAAATTCCCTTTTCAACTTTGTCAACAATTATAAAAAATCGTGATAAAATAACATCTGTGTTTGAGAGAAGCATGTTTGAACCGGGACGGAAGCGTCTACGCACGGCAAAGCACGAGGATTTGGAAGCGGCGCTGATCATCTGGTTTAAGCAAGCAAGAGGCCAGAATGCTCCAATTTCTGTTCCTGTTTTTATGGCCAAGGCTGATGCTTTAGGATCAGAATTGGGAATTGAATTCAAGTCTAGTCCTGGATGGTTGGAGCGGTTCAAGGTGAGGAATGGGATAATTTTTAAGACTGTTTCCGGCAAGTCGGGTGACGTCTCCCGTGATTGACATCAGAGTGGGTAACTTCTACCTTGCCTAAATTATTAACAGACTTTGCGCCTAAGGACATTTTTAATGCTGACGAAACCGGGATTTTTTTTCGCTGCCTCCCAGAAAAAACTTTAGCTTTTAAAAATGATCAGTGCTGTGGTGGAAAAAATCTAAAGAGCGCATTATGGTAATGGTGGCTTGCAATTCAGACGGTTCTGAAAAAATCCCAATGTCTGTTGTGGGTAAATTTCTGAATCCTCGCTGCTTCAAGAATGTAAAGAAGCTTCCCGTGGAATACACCGCAAATAAAAAAGCTTGGATGACAGGAAACATTTTTACAGACTGAGTTAGGGCATTGGACAAGCGCTTTTCACGCCAGATGCGCAAAATAGCTTTAATTATCGACAACAGCCCTGCTCATCCACAAGTGGAAAAGCTGAAATCAATTAAACTGATCTTTCTGCCGCCTAATACAACAAGCGTATTGCAGCCATGTGACCAGGGTATTATAAGAAATCTAAAATGCCACTATCGCAAGTTATTACTCCAGAAATATTTATCTAGCATTGAATCAAATGAGGAAATTAAGCCCGTGACTCTTTTGGATTCCTTGCATTTTTTGTATGCTGCTTGGAGGTCAGTTACAGCGAAAACAATCGAAAATTGTTTTCGCCACGCTGGATTTTCCTCTTCGCCATCAGCAGATAGGTTTTCTGGACAGAATGAAACTGAATCGACTACGGAAATTAGGGTAAATACATCTACTGAAAGTGAATTGTGCGATATCTTCGGTCGCGTGTCATCTGTAATGAGATTGACAACTGAAATCACGCTGAATGATTATATAGCAGTGGATGACCATATTGCCACTACACCACTTTTAACAGACATTGACATTGTGGACATTGTTAAATCAAGTGAAACAAAAGAAAATGAAAATAGTAGTGAATGTGGAGATGACTGTGACGACGGAATGTTGTCAGTGCCAAGTGCTGCGGATATCCATGGAATGCTAAAAAGTGTTCGTTGGTTTTTAGAAAATCAAACAGGTGGGGACAGTTTGTATGAGACGGTTGATGATTTGGAACAATTTGTGGAAAAAAAGTTCATTATGAATGCTAGGCAGGAAAAAATTATGGAATTTTTTGTTAAGAAGTAGATAATTGAACTGCTTTAGCGACCTTGATGCTAAATATTTGTACATTGTTTTTATGAAATTATTGAAATAAAATAATTTTTTGTATATATGTAATGAATAAATTATAAGGTTTTCATTATTATAACTAATTACTGTGCTGTTTCTATCGCATATTTGTTATGTCAAGATTTATTTACGAGCTTATATAAATATCTCAAATCAGTCTCAAAAAAGGTTATCATGAAATTCGTTTAGCACGAAATTCGGTTAAGACGAAATGTTTGAGCTGGTCCCCCACATTTCGTGTTAAGCGGTTTCCACTGTAATTAATGAAATACTTTTCAGGAACTCATGGTGTTTGTAAATTTGTAAAGTGCTGTAATGAAAAATGATAGTTTTAAGTGAGACTGGTCACGTTGAACTGATTCTTCTTCTTCTTTTTGAAAACGAAAGATCCAAATTAATCACTAAAAATTTCAAAAATACTTACACCTTCATCAAAACTTGATTCCATGACCAGTAATGAATTTCGTTTCCTTGTTAATATTGCAAATTCGATTTTTCCCAGCAGTTATGCTCTAATGATTTTCAGCCAATTAACTCATTATGTCCTACTGCACTAATTTTTCTTTCAAAGAATTATTTTCAATAACAGTGTGGTTATTTTTAGATCCATGGACTTGCAAGAAAAGCCCAAGTATGTGGCATCCAGATGGTACCAATTCCAGCAGACCCATTTGCTCTTCCCTTCACCCATAAATCTGACCCACTTAGAGGACCTGTGTTTATACCCTTGGATGTTGAGTCTTTGATGGGTAGCAAGAGTTATTTATTTGAAGGTAAGAAATTTATGGGATTACTCGAAAATGTAGGTCACTATAGTTGATGAAAGTTTAAGATTTAAGATAATAATTCAGAACAAACTGTGTTACTCACTTTAGATTTTCTGTTGCACCTCATTCTGGATTCATTTTCACAGTTTTATCTTGATTCAGTGCATGAGTTGTTATTAATTTGCTATAAGATGCTTAATATCAAGTGAAAGTTTCAGTCTGTGAGCAAGCACTGTCTACAAATTGATGGAATGATATGATCCGAAGATCCTATGCAGACAGGCATAAGCTGTGAAAGATGGAACAATTTTTGAAACGAAACGTGTTCAGAAACGAGAGAAAATGTTCTGCTACGATAGTTCAGAGGTAGAATATCCGCCCGGCAAGTGGAAGACCCGGGTTCAATTCCCGGTCATAGCAGACTTTTTTCTCGTTTCAAAAATTGTTCCAACTGTCTACAAACTTTAACATATGGAAAAACACTTATATTTGCATAAAATGCATGCTATCATCATTATCTACCATTTTAGTAGAGTGGAAGGATAGGAGAATCAGTACTCAAAACTTTTAAATCAAAAATGCAAAAGATCTTTTGAATCAATTAATGAATTTTTACTTTCTCATATACGTAGTATATTGAGAAATTATTGTTATTGTTAAAAAATTCGACTTCGAGATTTTGATGGAAATACACGTTTTAGGTGTCCCTGAGTCCATAAAAGTGGTTTTCGCCATGCCGTCTGTATGTTTGCCAATCATCATCATCAATATATCATCTTTTGCAGACTGTTTTTTCATCAAAATGATATTGCGCAAAAATTAAGGGTAGTTTATTCTTGGCGATTTTTTGAAAAATTTATTTACTCAAAAATGGCTCCAGAGAATTTGATTAAAATCAATTCACTTGTAGAACCTGATGTCACAAATAATACTACGTAAGCCATATAACTCTTTAGCGCTCTGTATGCCATCCAGTGACTATACAGTGTATGCTAAGCTACCTTACCTAGCCTTATGACGTCACGCCTCCTCCGCGATCCATTCAAACTGTTACTACAGCCTTACAGTTAAACTAAATCAAATGATATCTCATATTTATGGATAATATCATTCATAAAAGACATTCTGGTGAGTTAAATGATATTGTGCAACAATTAAGGGTACTTTATTCTTGGATATTTTGAAACAAAATTCGATTTACTCAAAAATGGCTCTTAGGATTTCATTTAAAATGCATCCAAACGTACAGCCTGATGTCACTAATAATACTAAATAAGCCATATGTCCCAAAAAAGTTACTATATATTGTCCAGTGGCATTATTTCTGTACAAGACGCTCAGCACACGAGTCAGAGGGGATAGTTAATTTCGGGGCAAAAAGTGTAGTTAGATCAAATGTATATACGTACAAGTATATGAGAAAGTTTGTGCAATGTATATTGTGCCATTTATTTTAATTGAGTTCTGGGAGCAATGATTTGTTTTTGCTAAAAATATAATTAAATCTAAAATTAGGTCTTAAGCACAATTCTAGAATTAAGAAAACAAGTAACATTATTAAAAAATGAAAATAAATTGTATTGTAAATTAAAAAATCAATCAAATATATATAGCAAGTGATGCACTCAATGTGTTTTAACTTGGTCTTACCTATTCCTGAATGTAATAGGAAATGGATATTGCAAAACAAATTTATCAGGAAGGTCAGCTATTTTTGAGCTTAGTGAAATGAGTATAGAGGTCTGTATTCTTGGAAATGGGTTCATTGTTACAAATATTAAAATTTTGAAAATTTTTGAAACTTAATTTCTTTTTAATGCCAGAATTTCCAGAGGATACGTGGGATCAACGTTTGTTCCTGTTTCAAGAAGCCATTGTCACACGCTTTGGGTTTTTGCCTTGTGCTATAGAGTCTTCTCCTGCACGAACCACAACTAGGAATAGGCCCACTACTACTCCCTCTTCAGCACCTGCTCCCACACCAAATGCAGCCCCAATACTTTCACATCACCACCACCAATACATCCACTTGACTGGCAATGCATTCATCTTAATTCCATCTGAGCCATGCCCGCACCACACTGATTCGGGGAGTGGCAGCCATTCTCAGACAAAAGGAAGCAGGTATGCAAGCCATGCAGACATGATAGCCAGCCCTCACGAGGAATATATCACACGGCATGTTAGTGGAAAGAACAAAGATGATTGTGGCCCAGAAAAAAGGGTGAGTACAAATATATCTAATTAAAAGTTTTTGGGTATTAAGCTCATGACTGTTAACACTAATTCTCTTGCAGCTCTAGACATAAGGCTGTAGGCCAGTGGTTCCCATCCTTTTTGTAGGCTCAGCACCCTTTCAAAGATAAACAGAATTTCATGGCACCCCAGCCTTGAAATATGGTTTATATGTTTTTACATATAAATATAACAACCTTTGGATGTATCCATTTGTTGGTACCAAACCATAATCAATTTATTAGAGAAAAAATTACTATTTTAAAATTCATGTGATAACTCCGTCAGATTCCTCTGTTAACCTGGGATTTGGAAGAACCTTTTTTCTCAACATGATCGACACCCTTTTTGTCACCCATTGTTAAAATAACAGATGGGTAAAAACTTGCTATGGTAGTTACAAAGAATACGCCGACAAACTCATAACTTCAGTTCAATGAATATCGAGGGGTTCAGTCACCGATTGAACTTGATCTATTCTCGCCTTGGTTGCTTTTCAAGTGCATTGTAACGTACAGCTAATGTGTCTACAATGTAACAAGTATCTTGTATCTCGTAAACAGGCATGCAGAATGTATGGTGATTTTCCGAAATATGATTTTATGATCTTTTAAAATAACTAGTACTCAAATATAACGCAGGGGCTACTTTTAAAATTTCATTTTTTGGAAAAACATCACGTTATATTCGGGACAATATGGTACTAAATAAAAATCACATTTCAAATACTATGCTATCTAAATATCTACTCTCTGTATTATAACATCTAAATGCAAAATGATCTTAAATATATTGCATTACTTCTAACTCAGGCCAATGCTCTCTAGGTGATTGCTTAGTATGTTGCCTTTGAAGGGTTTTGTAACGAGAAAACATAGTGATTGAAAAAAATAGTAAATTCGTACGTGAATTGCTCTGAATACTCTGTTACAGGAACAATTTTTTCTTGTCTGAGCTGACCATGGAGTCACACAACGTCCGACTACTAGCTTCCTCCTCTTAAATTTTTACTTTCTCCATTTACGTAGTATAGGGAAAAGCATTGTTTTCATGAAAAAATCGACTTCAAGATTTCAACGAAAATACATGTTTTTTTGGTCCCTTGAACATGTTTTGGCCATTTTATCGATGATGTCTGTGTGTGTGTATATATATGATAGCTTTTTTATGGGTGCTCTAACCCAAAAACTATTGATCAGGTAAACACGAAATTTTATGGGAATAACTTTGAAACAGAAAAAATTCTGCTATGACCGGGAATCGAACCCGGGTCTTCCACTTGCCGGGCGGATATTCTACCACTGAAAAACACCCGCGTTCAGAAACAGGAAAGATTATCTGCTAAGGTAGTTCAGTGGTAGAATATCCGCCCGGCAAGTGGAAGACCCGGGTTCGATTCCCGGTCATAGCAGAATTTTTTCTGCTTCAAAGTTATTCCCAAAATTACACCTTATGCCTTTCTGCATAGTTTCTATTATTCCATCAATTTCTGCGAAATTTTATATTTAACATTTTTATAAAAGTCAGAAGAACTGATTAGTTTTTGGTAAATATCGGTCAACCGAAAGTGGGTGTTTACTCTTGTCACTTATCCATTATTTTGAAATATTTGCTTTAATATTTGATAAATGTAAAAATGTATTGGAATAAAAGTTGTAGGAAATTTAATTTTCTACAACCGTTTGAAACATTTTTCCATTTATGTAATGCATTGTTTAAGAGGTATCTTATATTTTTAGCTGCCACCACCACGCCACCTACCGACCACTATTGTTAACAATTGACGCTTAGTTACGTCTTAGTAATGCTCCTTTTTCTTTTCTTAATCGTTGGAGCTTTGTGGCTATATCCAATATTAGAAGGCTATGGTTGGAGTTTATTTCTGTTCTTTGTAAAGTCTAAAATTTTCTTGCAGTTTCTTAAAATATTTATTATTATGTAACCTATTTGGAATTTTTAGAAATATTACAGATATGGTGCAAGTCATGTGGTGGCCATATCAGATTTTTTGTGATTATGGTGAATTTGCCATTTAAGTGAAATTATGATGTTCAATCATAGTAAATTTCATGCTGAATCTGATTATGCATATTATAAATTTCTAGAAATTCAGGAAAATTATTTGATATTAAAAAAAGTAAAAATATGAGAATGGTAACAATATTAATAATTATAATTCAGTGGCGGATTTACGCTTCCTGGGGCTCCTGGCGCTAAGCATTTGGGGGCCCCTGGCGCTAAGCAGTCGGAGGCCCTGCAATCTAAATATATAGTGAAACCGCTCCTGACGGCTATCCTCTTTTGTGACACCTCTTAACTATCATTTTTCTATGGAATCTTAGAGAGGTTCTGCTGATTTTTAAATTGAGACATTTAATATTTCTGAGATTATATACACAAACATTTTTTCGGGGCCCCTGACGTGCGCCATGTGCGACCCCCCTTAAATCCACCACTGTTATAATTCACTTCATTAATTATCTCTATATTGTTACAAACTATTATCGTAATGAATAGGTACTTTCTACTACACTGATTAATAAATCTCTGCAAATAAGACACGTTTCCTGATAACATAACAACACCTGTGCAAGAATAATCACCTCGTGTGGTCAGACTACCACATCCGAAATTTGGATTAGAAATGTAGCAGTGTTTCAATTCTGTTATGGGTAACTCTGAGATGAAGCACTACTGTTTACTCAAACAGGGAATTCTCTTCTGTGTGGCCATCTAATACTGTTTCCATTGGATCCATTACCTGCATTTTTTCCTGAACTCGGACTCAGTTTGTCGACTATCCAATGCCAACATTGAGGGGTTACTGCAATCAGTTGTGCTGAACTATTCTGGCCCTATATCTGCCTTTGATGTAATCTATTCTAAGTTAATAAATTAAGTTTGGTGGATTCACTCATATACCACTGTTTTTAGCTGTTTCATTGTAATTTCACTACTTTTAGTTTAACACTATGAGTTGATATCACTATGGCATGGTAATAAATGAAAACTTTTGTATATCATATTGAAAAAAGAACTTTGTTATTTCCACAAATTTTTAATTTAAAAACGACCGGTTTTCGTAGTGAAACTGGTCGTTTTTAAATTAAAAATTTGTGGAAATAACAAAGTTCTTTTTTCAATATGAGTAAATTCCACAGAGTTGATTTTTGTATATCAGTTTCTAATGTGATAAAATTAGTTCCATTTCTTGTTTATTATCCTAACTTCAGTACTGATATGACCGTTCTCATGCTTTAGTGAAGCATTATGATCACAATTTTCTGTTCTCTGTTAAAAAGTTAAAATATCACTGATTCTGGAAGGAAATCATGGGAGCAAATATGGTAAGTCATGGAAAATGTAGACTGTCATCTGTGTTCTTTGGTGTATTTACTGACACCATTATAGATAACAGATGTGTAAGATTGGTGTTTATGAAAACCTAGGGTTCCCAGTTTGTTGTTCACAGGGCATATGACTTTTTTCATGTTATGCCAATGAAGGGACTACTTTCATAATTTGAGCATAACTTTAAATCTGGTGGTAAATAGGACCTTATTTTGTCAAGAGTCATGTTTGACCATTATGGTTCTCTGAATCATGCTTTTTCCAAGGCATTTGAAAAGGTAAGTTTATGTTACAAATAATTGTTTCACAAATATGAATACAATCAAGAATCAATTACAAAAAATATTCAAGTAAAAGAAAATGTATTGTAAATTTTTATTAGCAAAATTTTAACCTCAGATAACTAGAATATGAACATAAAATAGAGTTGATGATAATTGAAGGGATATAGACAAGATTGTAAAATGATGAGAAGCATGCCTTTTGGAGTATTTCACATAGTATTGTGATATGTATTCTTACACAAAAGTTGTTCAGGAGCAAGCTTATAGCTAGGCTTTGTAGGATTTCATTTAAATTTATATCTCAATAAGCATCAAATTCAATCAACTGTTTTGGCCACTACTTTGTAGAAATCCATAATTAAAAAACAATGTAACTTGGTAAAACTTCTACAATACTTTTATTAGGGAGACTCAATCTAGACTTCAATGCTTTCCTTTGCATGAAATCTATATCGACTCACCCTAATAAAAGTGTGTGTGTATTTTGGGCTAATCAACCTCTTGGATTATTATAGCCCTAACTCCTTCCAGACTTAACACAATCACAAGGAAGGAGGGAAACTCAGTTCCTGCATTAGCCTTCTCTCCCTAATAAAAGTGTTGTAGAAGTTTTACCAAGTTACATTGTTTTTGAAACATCGAATTCATAAAAATTTTAAATTCAATGAAAGTGAATTGCCGTCAATAATTGTTGATTTTCAGCAATAAATTTTCTTCAAAACTATACATTACTATTTTAAAATTTAGTTTGACTCACTCAAACTTACTACATTTTAGTACCAAACATTTAAAGGGGAAGAGAAAATCAGTATTTGTCATAGAGAGGGCCACATTTCATTGGAATACCCAACATAGCTTTTTAAGGTCTTTTATGCCATTGTCTTAAGGACACATACTGAGCTGTGGCGGGATCCAAAATGACAAAATAATATGATGATTGCACTATTGTCTTTACTCTCCACCAGATCTGATAATCCCTACTCACTTTGAGTCATTTTCATGATATGATTTACCATCATACTCCATTTACCAAGAAGTCTTGGGACATCTCTTGTATTTTCTGTGGAATTAGATCTGCTGACCTCCTTCAAGATGCAAAAAGAAAGGTTTTTGCTAACTGATAAATGAGTAAAACTACCAAGTCTAACAAAATGTGTTGAAATAAAGGTCAATATCCTGATTTTTAGGAAAAATTAACTATGATTTTATTCATCAAGTTAAGAAAAGTAAATGTTGAAAACTACCAAGCTTACTTATAGTCTTCTCTTCAGAGGTGAGAAATTTGCCAAGCATATAAGAAGGGAGAGAGGTACAAGTTACCCAACTGTAAAAAAAATTTGATCTGTTCATTTTCAGTCCACCTTCTTGGACCTGAATTTACAAACCAGCTTTTTTTTTAGGGTTTCCTCCTTTTTCTCATACGTGTCTGAAAAGAGGTGTGAATATCCAAGGCATCCTATGTATATGCGTGTCTTGTATGCATCTTGTGTTATCATTTCACCTTTATTTATATTTGACCATCAATTTCACTTGTAATTTTCTTAATGTTTTTCATTTGCCTATTAATGTAATTTAAAAAATATTTATTCCAAGTTATAATAGTTTATAAATTGAATATGAATATAGCAATAGTAATCATAAAGGAAGATTATCTAAATACCATAAATGTAAATTATTCCAACATTTTTTTTAAATTGAAAATGATAATGCTGCAAAGAGTTCACAAAAATGTTATGCTTAATTTTTTACTTAATATAATTATGCGATAAAATTAACAAATAATCATGAAAAAACACATTTATTGGCTTCCAGTGATCTAAATTAAATTATTAATTTTATTTCTTGAAACATTTAATATGGGACGTAGACATAAGCACTGGCTTCATTGCTAGAGAAATTTGGCAGCTCCGTGCACCATTAGTGTAATTGGGTGGACTAAACTATAGAATTTTAGTGGGGGTGAGAGGGAGAGGAGGAATAGAAGATATCTTTGGTCACAATTATAAGGCGAGTATGAAATTTTCGGCTTACATTTTAGAAAAAACCACCTTATAATCAGGCAAATAGGTTATTTTAGAGACTTCCCTCTCAATTCACATTTGAATAATGCTTAAGTCTTAGAATTCATGCTTTCTTCAAAACCATTGCTACACTAGAGTCCTTTTTGATCCTCAAGGACCTGTGGACTAGGTACATGGCATTAAATATGATCCTCATGGTGATCAACCTTTTAAACAATTTATTTAGATAAATTGCCTAGCTTTTGATTAGGTAATTACTTGATTATAAACAGGAATATTTTATGGCAAGCTAAACATGATCAGGTTGTCATTCGCTTTTATATTTTAGTTCATATTCTATGGGATATATACATAGCTTTAGGCTGTTATTTATATTTAGTATTATGCTATATTTCTTTTTAATTATTATGGTTTAATGTAAACTGGTAAGGTTCTTGTTAATGATATATTTGGTCACTTATTTGAGGAGAAATATCAAGATGCTTGCTAATACCTTATGTGCATTGAAAAAACAACAATTTCATTTTAACTTTATTTTATAACTCTAATTTGTAGCATTACTCTTTAAGCGTAATTTTTATAATATGAAAGGTGATATTGTGAAATGTTTTGAACCATCTTAAGGTATCATGTAAAAACTAAATTGGTAAATCTTTATTGGTCAAACATGAATTAATGTAAGGTATTTCAGCACATTACAGTTGATTGAATCATAAATTGGCAGATATATTTTTTTTATTCTTCCAGATGGGCTTTTTATGGTCATGGAATCACATGATCAGTAGAAGGTGGAAGTCATCTACTACTCCGGCAATGGGAGATGAGGTGTTTCAGGTGAAGTTGTTAAAGGATTTTCGTTCCTTCTGTGCAAATACAGATAATCGTCTCAAGATATTTTGGGACTCTTGTTGGTCAGCCAAAGAAGCATTCACATCATCAAATTAATGTAAAATCTGAATCATCCAATACTGTTATGTAAAAAAACAATGAAAAGTTTAATTTTTATTCTTACCTAATTTTGCAAGTTTAGTGACTTGGTAAATGCATTTGAAACATTTTTCACGATATAAGTATGTATTTTGCATTAAAAATCTATTTTTTTTAAATATTCAATCATTTACATAGTAATGTACACAATAAAACAATTTTGTTGAATTGCAGAATTTGTATAAAACGCTTTGTATAACTATGTACATATATAAAATATTTCAGAAAGAGGCTGCATCTTATTTATAGTTTAATCTTCTTGATACCTTTATAATTTTTCTGTAATTTATAAAGTTTTTGGTGTGTATTTGTAATTTCAAAATACCGCCAAAATTGGGAGTATTAAGAATGTGACAACTGGTGGGCGTAAAGGTGATAAACAAAATACTGCCGCTTGTACTTAAAGGTTCCTGTCAGCGATTTATTATACCTTATTTTTTAAATAATGCAGGTGCTGAAACGTTAATTATAATGCGGCTATTCAGGAGATGATTACCTTGCGTTATTCAATTTTTCTGAACCAACGTGTCGAACGGCACATGCTCAATGCGAATCTCCATAGTGCTCTTGCGTATTGATATCTCAGAGGAATATAGTGCCTTTTGGCGTTGTCATTCTGTTAGGTTTAAATGTTAAACTTGCACAGTTTAGTGACTACCCGTGAAATGAATTAGTGCATTTAATTTATATAACTTTTTATAGATATTAATTGCTAATGAAATCGATCCACGGAAATACTTACGGCCACTAGAATGGAAACTCGGAATGATACAAACTTGAGTTAGTAGGTGCGGCCATGTTGACCTGTAGCAGAAAACTGTGAGATTAATTTTGTGGATTATAATATTTACAGGATGCCCAAATGTAAACCTAAAACAAGATTTATACCAGCAACGTTCGCTTGGACCCTCCTCTTGGGTACAACTATTTTGTTCTTCTACTTTCCGTAAGTAAAAATATATGTATCTCGAAACAAACATTATTAGTCGGCAAATCTGATTTTTGGATAATGACGTTGATGTTTACTGAGTGTAACTGATATGTTCTATGATTAATAGTTTAATTAAATTATCAATAATAATTTGTTGTCTCTTGTAAATGGTCTGTCTGACAATCGTCTCATACAGTTAGAATTTAGGTATGTTGACAGAGCTGTCAATGTTCTGTGTTTATTTAATTAAGTGTTTTGTAGTTAAATATGGTATTTTCCTGTGATTGATGCTGATTTAGTGAATTGTTTGTGATATATTGGTTTTACCCATGCATTTTCTTTTGTTACGTTTTTAAGTGAAGGGATAGTGTTCCTTATTTAAGCCTGATTTTCGTTGTTCTCTCAAAGTATCTATTAGCAATGTTTTCGGCAATTTTCTATGATGTCGTAAACTCTATTTACTGTTTTTAGGTCACGTGTTATGCAAGTTATGTCTTGTATAATCAATAGTTCCATAAATGAAAGTTTTAATAATGGTCTTATTGGTATGAAATATTTGCACTGGCATTTGAAAATGTAATTGCATATTCAGTATTTAAGAGTTAACTTGTTTTTATGTGCTAAATATTCCACGTTTTCGTTCTATTATTTATCTTAAAAATTATCGAGACTAGTGGACCAATGAATTACTTAAATCGTTTTTATTTATAAAATGTAGTTTATTTTTATCGAAATTGTTGAGCACGTTAATTTATTGCAAAAGAGGATCGAAATAATTCCTTAATTTTTTCATATATCATGTTGATCAGTGTTGGCTATTTAGCAAACCCAGTCTTTTTAAAATTAAATGTTAGTGGATTAAAATTATTAGTGCCAGTTATTAATAAATTGATGTTTTATTGATGCTTGGCATAATTTATCTTCAGAAATGTATAGTAGTTGCAGTTGTCTTGAAGTTATTTTCGTGGTGATACTTCTGCCCAAAATCTAATTTCTAATGACACAGCAGAATTTCTGTTCGCGAAACAGGTTTTTCGGGTGATGAGCAAGTGTTTTCCTCCTTATACCTTGACCAGAGTCGCCGTGATATTCGTTTGTCTTTTGCTTGATAGTGGTGATGGAAAGATAAGGAAGGTTATTTTCTTGCGTGCTCTCATTTGTGGGGTATGATCGATAACTAACCAACGTGAAGGGTGCACTTCTTCGGCGAAGCGGCTGACCACCCCTTGTTGAGCCATTGACCCACTGAGCGCGACTAACGCCCCTCGTTGCCGTCTTGACGTTGCACAGATTGAGTAGTACCATGGTAGTAATACCCTATCCTTGCGTAATTCGCGTTGCTCGAGCTAGAACACGGAATAGGGAGTGTCTAGCTTTTATCGTTCTAGTTACAAATTTAGATTTTTCTGGATTCGCAAATGCTTCAATGTCGGTAAGGAAAGGAATGACCCAAATGAGTTAAGGTATCTTACCGGCTAATCTCCTATTTTTTAACCTTTTACGGCATAAGAAGGCAGCGTTATATGAAATTACTCACGAGTAGAATCTTTTGCGTCATCTTTTATTTTTCTTCTGGTTAATCTTTAATTTTTTCTCCCGGTCGCATAGTTTTTACCGGTTTGCGACTTTTAAACCGTGTTCCAACACTAGGTCTATCATTCATTTCATTTTAGGCCGAAAGAATGACTTTGGAAAAAAGTCTCAGAGCGGACATATTCTGAATGGAAAGCACGTGGAGCAGGTGAGAAGATTCGTATGTACGTAGAGTTTTCTCAGAATGGGAGGCTCGTGCAAGAGATTCAGAGAATGATGAACGGTAAGGGAATAAGGATGGTTGCGAATCCAGTGCCAATAATCGCAAAAAAAATCGAGCTGCCATCAATTCAGTTCGAATGGTGTTGCATTCCACCGCCCTAGTGGTTGCATTGATGATATACGGCGGCGAGGCATGGGTGTGGCAAACTTAAGCACCGAAGTGGCATACTACTGGCGTCTGAACTTGATTTTTGCGACGGATGCTAGGCACGATGGAGTGAGGAATGAATGGGTGATTATGGAGAGTGTCCTAAAAGAGAGAGACTGTTGTTGGGCAGCGTTCAGTCGAGTATGCTCCGTTGGCAAGGGCGCGTGGAGAGAATGGACGAAGAACGAGTGACAAAAGAGGCATGAAGGAGAGGCGGGCGAAAAAGGGAGGGAGAGAGTGATCCTGAAAAACGCCTGTTTACGGAATTAGGGTGGTTGTGTTTTTTTGTAAACGGGTGGTTTTGATTCGGGGGACTTGATGTGTGCATGGATGCGCGGATCTGGGAAGGCAGAAGACGCGTGGTAGGTGATATGTGACGAAGGTGCCTTCGCTGATAAAGGATAATAGCATCAGTAAACAATAACGGTGACAGCCAATATGTGGAATAAAAATCAGTTTTTCCTAACATAGCAAGCTAAATTACATAATCGGTTGTATTTAAATTTGTATCCCCTTTCATTTTCCCTATTTCCATCCAATTTCCGGAATTCGATTAAAAGCGCCGCGAGTAAAATCATCTTTGATTATTCGCCGCATAGCGTCGATCTCATTGACGATTATGACAGGCGACGGTTCAGCTTGATTGCCACTGAGAGCTTCTTCAAGGACAATAGACGGAAATTCAGTCATGTATATTAATCAAGTGTCTGTCTGTATGCTCTCATGAGTTCGTAGAATGTATTTCGAGATGATAAAATTTCCTGTTATTACCTCGGTATTTTGCGACAACAAATTAAGATTTTATGAATGTTTCCTTCCCGTATTATGTAAATCTCTCAAAATTGGCTTATGTAAATAATCCGTTTAATTTATCTTAATAATATACGGCCAAGTGGCGCTTTTCCTTCACTCGAAAGCTAAGCATTATCCCTCAGAGTGCTTTTATTATTGCTGTTTTCTTTGCTATTTTGTTATATTCAATCTATGTCTATTCCGTTTGGTTTGTTTAATTCGACAGGAATACACTACCGAAATAGGCATTTTAACAAGAAAAGTGTCGACATGGTGCACGTAGTTGTGCAGTTTTTAAAATTGAAATTCTTGCGGTTTGAGGAGAAAGTTTTAAATTGTTTGTACTGTAAATAGATTTTCGTTTTAGGTTAATTAATTAATAATAATAATTAATGTCTTAGTTTTTCTTAAAGTCTTCCATTAATTAAAATTTCCATCTGTAAATCATATAAGTGGGATGGAAGAAATGCTAGAAAGTTTAAATGAAGTGGAGACGTCCTATATCACTTGAAGATTGGGGAAAACCTTGCGAGCATTTCAACTGTTAAACAGTCATCTTAATTTCCAGGAAGTAAATACGAGGAACTGCTGCGGCAGCTGACTGCTTATAAGTTGAATTGCTCTTATGCTTTTCTCAGCTGTTTTTAACCATACGAGTTCACTTTTTAAAAATTTGATTTGATTCGTAATCTGATATCGTTCATTTAACTTGGGGTTTATCGGTCGGTAATAATTTTCTATCTCGAAATAGTTATATAATCAAAATCACCTGTCTTCCAATTACAATTTTTATTGTTTTTACAAAAATAATTAGGATTCCCTATTGAATGTGAAGTAGTTTTTAGTTGATACCAAGTTAATGTTTCTCCCGATTTAAAATTCCTTATTCATTTCTTAGGTGCAGAGGAAATCTAAGGATTATGTGGGAAGAAGTTGTTGAATTAGTCTGTGCAAACCAATTTCACATCGTTTTCACTATTAGATTGATATTTGGCATGGCGGCGTGATTTTTTTAGAGTTCTTATCAGTTATATTGGTTGCCTCTCCTCTAAATTTTGTCCATTAATTGACGCCTGTATTTTCTATGTTAGACTGCACAAAATCAGTTACTAATTAACGCTATTTACATATTAAATCAAGGTAATAGTTAATTAGTGCATATTTATAATAATTTTTATTTTATTGGTCATAAACGTAGTCATGTCTTCGAGCAAAAAAAGAACAATTTCAAGAAGCAATTCTCAGATACTTTTCCTTCGCCTGATTTGAATAAATCATCTTCAATTCACCACTAAAATGTCGAATTCCAAGATGAATTTCCTCGCTATTCACGGCGAACTTTTACTTTTTCTGCCGATCGCCTTGGCGTCAGTGTGCTTTCCCCTTTGTATCCTCTCATCTCACCACCATTCCAAATCACTCCGCATACTAATGCTTATCCAAGTGACTGCATCCTCCTCCGCATCGCATTCGTTCAATAACCACTCGTCGCCAACTATCAGGCACCGTTTTCCCTTCAATTCATTCTTCTCTAAGGAAGCATTTCAACAGCTGCCAATCTGTTCCTTTAGTACCTCTTTAATCTTAACGTTTCGCCCATAGAACTCAATCGTACGTTTCTCTTTCTTCTCCAAGTAGGCTATTGTTCCCTCTTCTGTTCTTCGAACATGTTCTTCTGTAGATATCTCCACGAAACTTAAATGAATGTATACTTCATGGTGAACTGACGAGAGCCTTGGGGTTCTTTTGAGACAATTATTGAGGTAGAAACAACCTTGAAAAATAAAAATAATGTTCCGGGCAATCTATTTTATCATCTCTTATAGCTTTTTCATCATCATTTAATAAATAATTTCCATATGTTTTCTCCCAAAACTTGTATGGTATTATCGGCTTATTTACTCCCTTTATCTACGAATTCGCCTTTGTACTTGCTCAGTGTACCCTCGAGCGTGTTAACTGGTTAGTCTCATTTCTGCTCAGTTTACATTTTAGAGACATTACGTTATTGGCCGTTTCGGAAAACTTGAATAAATTTCATGAAAAACCAATCTTAGCGCAAAATTTATCGTCTTTTTGCATTTTCATGCAATAGTTCAGTGGTTCCCAAACCTTTTGTAGGCGCGGCAGCCTTTCAAAGTTAAACAGAATTTTGCGTTTCCCCAGCCTTGAAACGGTATTACAACCTTCGAATGCATCCATTTGCTGGTGCTACACCATGGTCACTTTATTAGAGTAAATATTGTTGCTATAATTACCTATCAAAACAACTAAACCGTTGATTTATTTACTAAGTTCTTCGCGGCACCTCTAAAATTACCTACGGCACTCCAATGTGCCTCGGCATCCAGTTTGGGGACCATATTTAATAGTTAAATTAGATGAAAGCAAATCTCACACTTCGATCACTGCCTTCCTTTTACGAGACTCTGAGCCACATTTCGCCACCATCCTTTTCAGGTTACATTCTTCCCCATTCTTTATGCCTCTCCGTGTTGTACATACAGTAAAAAAGTTTTTATTCCGTTCAAAAGATCGTTTGGACCCAAAAGTTCGGTCTACCTAACCTATTTCAAGCGGAAAACTCGCCGAACCTGTCGCGGTTCATCGTTCGTCCTATTTTTGATATTTTTTACTAAAGCGCTTCCAAAAACTTTCTTTCTTTTACTAATTGAGGGCTAACCGTACATCGTATCTCAGCGTTTTTCAGCGGCGAGAACTCGCTTCCCAGAGGCCTTTCGGAGCTTTTAACTTTCATCCATCCGAATGGAAATAGACGCTCCTTCCTTCATCTGCGTGTGACACTTCTTTTTTATATAATATCGTCGCGAATACCCTCGCGTGCTCCTGCCGCTTTGCCACGAACGAGGGACTTGCATACATCTCTGTGACTGAACTTCCTTACGAAACGACGTCAGAAAAAGGAGGCTATTCTTCGGTGTTATCGCAATTGGTGCTCCAACGTACGAAAGCGTGAGCGTTATTGCGCCGATGTAATTTGGAGTAGTTCGGTTAGTTAGCTTTGATTGGGTTGATATTTTTATTAGTAATGGCTAGTCCAGGGGTGAGGAACCGGCGGTCTTTAGGCCTCATGCGGCCTTTTGTGATACTCAGTGCGGCCTTTTGCGTACTTTTCTAAACATGCTCAAACTCGTATATGATTTTAGCATGAAAGTTACAGAAAGAACAAACAAAAGATATGTATTTTGCATCACCAGAATCTTTGCGCCAAATCTTGTTTTAAATGACACATTACATATAGTTATTGGTATTGTGAACTACATTCGAGCCAATGCTTCACGACATCGCCAGTTTCGCACCATGCTTCAGTATGACGATGAAACATTTGGTGTAGATTTTCCAAACCATTAAGTGAGCTGGTTGTCACAAGGTCAAGAACTAGAAAATCTTTTAGCTTTGCGAAAACAAGTCACGAGCTTTTTCAAAGAACAGAATGAACCTTGTGAAATTTTGGAAAAAGATTTCTGCAAAAATGTTTCATTTTTGTGTGATTTAATGTAAAAACAAAATCATTTGAATACTTCTCTACAAGGTAAAACTAAATACATATATGAAATGTAGCAGAAAATTCAGTCATTTCGGAAGAAGTTGAATTTTTTCAAAATTGGCCTTATCAGACCAGTTGTTTCAGCCGAGCATTTTCCTGAACTGGCAAACAAGATATGAATAAAAACTTGCAAAATTGGAATATATAGGTGTTTTAGACTCCTTGATTAAAGAATACAGTGACAGATTTAAAGATTTTGAGAAACATGATGCCACACTGAGGTTAGCATTTCAGCCACATCTGGTTGATGTCTCAAATGCACCTGAGGATTTGCAGATGGAGTTGATTGAGCGCTCAGAAGATAACATTATGAAGCCTCTATTCGTCAGTAAAAAGAATCCCATTGAAATATGGAAGAATGCTGTTGAATACCCGCGACTGCGTCAATGCTCGTCGTGTACTCTCTTGTTTTGGCACAACCTATTGTTGTGAATCAACATTTTCACATATGGCTCAAATCAAGACGTGTCTGAGATCACGGATGACAAACACTCACCTGGAAGACCAATTGAAGCTAAAGACAATGCTGGAACCAAATATCAAGTTCTTTGCTCACAACAAACATTCACAAAAAAGTCATTAAATTGTGTTTGCCTTCTTATTTTGATGAATGTGATTGAATGCAACATATTATTTACGTCTTTAATTTGTTTTAACTTCTTTAAAGTTTATTAATATACTAGCAAATATGAAAATTTTACATTTTTTGCATTAGATTAAAAAGTCATTATATTGTGTTAAAGCCTTAAAAGTTTTTAAAAATATTAGTAAATATAAGGAATTGAAATTTGTATTCGTTAAATTAAAAAGCCATTAAATTGTGTTTGCTTCTTTATTATTTTAATTTTGATAAATGTGAATGTATGCAACGTGCATCGCAATGTGCGGCCTGATGAGGTCTCCGTTAAGTAACATTTGGCCTTCCAATGAAAAAAGGTTCCCCACCCTGGGCTAGTCCAATAGAATTGTGAAGGGGTAGAGAACCAACTGCGATAATACCATGTCCTTGGCACAGTCTCCTGAGGAAATTGTGAAGTGGAAAAAATAGCGCCTCTCGTTCTTCGTGGGCGTAATTGACGAATTCATTTTTTTGTAGTATCTCGGCCCCTTTCAAGAAAATATAAACTTTTTATATCAGGCTTTTTCTTACATTTGTGTTTTTTCTTTCATGCTTAAACTGTCGCTAATATCCTCGCAGTATTTTTCTCGCTGATAAGTTCTGTATTTGGTTTGTGGTCTCGATTTCGTCATTTTTCAGTCAGTGGTATTTATTTAGTTTATTAGCTCCGGAAATTCCATCAAGAAGCGTCCGTTTTTTCCCTCAACCGAAGTAGCAATTGAAATAAGGTCTGAAAGCGTTTCCTTTTCTTGACAGCGCATCTTTCAAACTTAAGACGCTTAATTTCTTCAGAATAGAGTTTTAATTCTCTTTTAAAATTTTTGTTTTTGCTATAATTTGCATCGTAAAAATGCACGATCAATCGAAAAGAAATTTACGTTTATTGCCCCATCTTTTGTTCGATAAATAGCATATTTTTGTTGCAAGCGCGTTTTAATTGCAGTTTAAATTTTTATTGGCCCTAGCATCCTTCATTAGACAAGTAATAGCCATATTATTTCTAATCTTCCAGTCCCATTATCATCAAGTGACTAAATTGGCAAATAAAAATTATTGTAACGGTTAGAAAGCGGTTATAACAAAATATACAAACTTCTTCTCATTCGATTATGTTCACGTATAGGTAAGTAAGCATCTTCACAAAGAAAGTATGGGTAAATCCTCTTATTTTATACCCTACATTTTTAGGCGTTCTTTACCAGCGAAGCGGTAATTGCGAAACGCCTTATGGGCACGTCTGGATCGTCCGTCCGTCGTAACTTTTATCTCCTAAACCGCTGGACGCATTTTAATTTAACTAAGCATAAGTGATCGTTATTAAAATTCATCGCCCAATTGTGATTTTCAACTGAATCCATCAATTAGAACTTCCACTTGACAACAATCACTTTAATAAACTTATACTCCTATCTCGTTAAATGGCATCTGTCAAGCAACAATGAACTATCAAACTTTTATCTCCCTAACTCTTATATGATCTGTAAGGTACAGATTAATATATTTTTTCGGATAGAGAACAACATTCACTACAAGAAAGTGTGCGAGGCCGCGTAATTACGAGTTATGGTTTCGGAGATGAAAATCCAGAGAAAAACATCGCGTATTTGGTTTACATCGATCGCTAAGACGGTTCTCTCAGCAAACAACAATTAAAAATTCGAGAATATCCCGCGCAAAACATCGCATATTTTGTTTACATTGATCTCTAAGATGTTTCTCTCGGCAAACAACAATTAAAATCCATTTTTTTCTATCCCACGCCCTTATATGATCTGCGAGGTATAGATTAAAATAATTATTCGGATAGAGAACAACATTTACTACAAGATGGTCCAGAGACCACATAATTACGACTTATGGTTTTGGAAATAAAAATTCGAGAATCGCCCAATCTTTCGATACCGTTTCATACGTATTTCCCATTAAGAACGCCTTCGAAATCTCTGTGTATTCCATTTATGTAGTCAACTTTTCCATCTTGTTTGGTATCGGTAACAATTACAAGCCTTATTATCCTGTGAATCATTCACATTGTTGCGTGCAGTTTTAAATTCATAGGATTCTCAGTATGTCAACGGTACAATGAGATCGTGAATTAATGGCATTCGCAGTTTCTTTTTTGTTTCGCATCGCACTTTTATAAAAAAATAAGCTTTTGCACCATTAATTAATTTTCACGCGTCAGTGAGATAAAGGAAGCGTGTGCATGGAGAACAATCAGTTGGACCCAAAGGCAGTAGACAAAGGAAGCCATAGCGGTATCGAGGACTCGTAGAAAGAAATATACTACTAGGACATCGCTCGCTTTCAAGATTTAGATAGCCTTGAAAACACGCTTTTTTTTAATCTATTGCATATTTTTCAAAATGTCGTTTTGCGAGAATTGCGATAAACGAGGAACGTTAAGATGAATCATGCAGCACGAATAAAGAGTAGCAGTCTTAAGGATGTGGAATTGCAGTATTAGGAAGTGGAGTTTGTCAAGGATGTCCACTTCCCCAGCCCCTGTTTAGCATTTACGCTGAAGTAATAGTTTAAAGAGCCGTGGTGGATTTACGGGAAACACTTGTAAGTAAGACAGTTTCATCTTTAAAATTCTTGGATGGCTAATTTTTAGGAAAATACTTTGAAGCATGCTGGGCTCTAAGTTAAGTAGTTAGTTGTAGAAATTGGTTTGAGCCAAACGAGAATTTCGGCGGTACAAAAAATTATTACGCTATATAAAATTCCCAAAACTTAAATGAGAATGAAAGAGATGAGGCAATAAAATTCGAAGTGTGGAAGGATGATAAATAATATTACCAACGAGGTCGAATCAAGTAGATGTAGCAAAACCGGCCTTAATGAAAGGTGGTATAGATATGGGTGCAACGAGCAGGAATCTTGATGTAGAACTGCAGTACTGTATTCACTTCTGACTTGTGATGCTTGTTTTTTCATATTCTAACTGGAGAAATAGACATAAAAAGCAGTACACTCGTGTCATATTGCGTAAACCAGGTTTACTTTATCATTAAATTTTTGTTATGCTCGATAAAAATAATTTTCATGCATTTTTTATATTTATATAAATATGTCGCCTTCGTTGTTGACGAAACCTCACAGTTTGACGGTTATCTTTCAGCATAACAATAGTGTTCATTACCTTTTTTTAAACGTAGGACGCGTGATGAATTACATAATTTCAAGAGATTAGTAGATATCCACTCGACCGCGTGCTCGTTGTCGTTTATATTTAAGCCCATTGAAAACTGAATATCTTGCAGCATAGCCCGCTACTGTTAATTTCTAGCTCCGAGTGTCACAAGTGTAGAGAATTCATTCCGAGTCGAGTGTGCGTGTGATGACGTAGTAATGTTACGGTAGTTCGTTCCGTTAAAGCACACCGGTGACATAGTTGACGGCAGAAATCCGACAATTCGATCTAGGAATGCTTAAAATATAGCCATTAAAATTAACTCCGAAAAAAGTATTAGAAGTGACAACGGTCTCTATTTCGAAAGTTTGGCAATTCCTGAGACGGCAATTTTCAGTATTATAGTGGTATCTTGAGCTGATACTTCGACTCGTTTGGAAATATGCATTGTAAACGTAGTTCAAATTAAAACTCCTTCGCTCCTCCTCTACGAAACCCAACATTTGTACAAGATTGTCAAAGTATTTTTTTATTGCCTAATTGCCCGAGACATTTTGCGTAATGCTTTTGAATAGTCTTAACCTTGATCGTTTTTGAAAGATTTATATTCGTTTGGCTTATTTTAATTTTTTAATTCTGGAGAAATTTATTTGACGGTACCATAATCTTTTGCGACATAATTGTTGAATAGAGCTCGTGGCCTATCGGTGAAAACTTGTCACATCGCTGATGAAAATAATTGGGTGTATTGACGAAGAGATAAGTTATTAACTTTATACGAACTCGGTTCATACTTTTGAATCATAGTATGGCATTAGTATATGCTTGGTTACAATGTAAAAGCCTCGGCAAGCCTTCAAGTATGAAGCACCTCAGAGACCGATTCAGTTCACAGGAAACTTAAGTGAGAAAAAAATATTAATGTAGACGCTAATTAGAGATGATTAATGTATCACCTTTACGGAACCGCTTCGGAACAACCCAAAAGATTTTGATCACGTGAATACGAAGTTACTTCCCCTTAATTGCTACGGCGGCGTATCCGCGCGAAGTCTATAATTAACGACTCCGCGAAAACGTTTAGATATTGATAGTAGTGACGTGATTAATTTTTGAGTCCGTGTTCACCTTAAAAAATTGGATTGGAAAATAAATCCTCCGTAGGAATCTCCACATTATTAAAATCAATTCAAATGAAAGATTCGCGGCTACTTGCGAGAAATCCCGCATTCGTTATAATTATGTCATATTCTTTGGTTCAAATAGTAAATGGCGAGCTGGAGACTTTCGTAAAAGAAAAGTTGGTCACGTGCAGTAATTACCAGCGTAGCAGTATATGCGGTAAAACGAGAACTTAAATCGTGAAAAATGACTCGATATTTCGAAATGTCTAATCGGTAGCTCAATTTTAGAAGAGTCAGTTCCTTGCTGTGCAAATATTTAATCATGGCTATAGATCCGGTTGCGTAGTAGTTTATTGCATGTCAATTGTTTTTCGCCGTCAAGGTATTATTATTAATGCAGTAGAAATGAATATAGATGTGTGGATAGTCATATCGGATGAACTAAATCATATCCTTCTTTTATAACTTTTTATTATGTATTCATTGAATCTGTTATAAGTAATTTCGTACATCTTGATGGGAAGGTCTCCAAATGCTTGACGAAAGATACATAGGTGCCGGTGGCGTTTGAGTGCCATAAAGGATATTTAGCTCTTGCGTCACGTGCTTCATTCATTTTCCTGACCTTCTGACGGAAAAGGACGTAAGAAATGTGGTGGGACGGAAGTCCAAGCTTTAGCCTTCCGTAGTTAAGCGAAAGTGATGTAATACCGAGGGGCCTAAATGACGGAGTGTGTGGTGCGAGTCGAAGCTGTTAAGCGAGGTATTGTTATTTGAACAGCATTCAACCGCGGTTGCGGCCAGAGAGGGAGTTCAATCGACACAATAAAGTCGGGCCAATCTAATAATTGAAATGGAATAATCCTGAAGTGGTAGGCCTTTCTTCAAGTATGGTTCTCACTTGTAGCGATGAATAGAATTTCTTCCTGGCTAGGCGGTGCATAATTTTTATACGAATTAAGACCAGAGAGCAGAGGCTTCCAACGTTTTTGTAGACGCTCCACCCTTTCAAAGGTAAAATCGAATTTCGCGGCACACCCACCTTGAAACTAGGTTTTATATGCGGATATTTAGACGTTTCTACGTAATCATTTGTTGGTACTAGATTATCGTCAACTTATTTGAGAAATTATTATTATCCTAAGAACCTATCCAAATCGTAGATTTATCTATTTAACAACGTTTTCGCGACATACCTAACAAACATATGCGGGAACTGTCATGCCGCGGCACCCAGTTTGGGAACTACTGGCGTAGAGGAAAATCAGATATATCTTTCTTCGTATGATACTTATTTGTAATTGGAATAGTAATTTTCGTGCTCGAGATAAATGCACTTGTTCGGATTAGATATCTGATTTTATCATGAACGAATAACCTTTATTGCGTTAGTGTATAGTTTCGATTAAATCTATAATGTAACCGTATTTTATTATTTATTAAAAGAGGTCACTCGGTTTAGTTTTCGGCATAAAAAATTTTAAACTAGCAGAATACTGTGCAGTTTCACGAGAATTATAAATCTTTTTATTTGTGCTCGCTGCCGTGCTCCGAGCCACAATAAAATACTTTTTTCTGAAAATTGGAATCCGTTCACGGAAAACGAAAAGATAAAAAAAGCTATGCGCGCTTCACTTCTTGTATTTGTTTGTTCCGCGTATTCCAATTTCCATTTCCCGTGATTTATGTTTACGCTAGTGCGTAGCCATTTAGATAAACATTCCCCCAAGCCCGGTCCACCCAGTTCGACTTTCGTCTGCCTTTTTCTTTGTATTAAATTATTTATACTTTAAATAAGTCCGGTTCTAGCCTAATTGATTGGAAATCCGTAAGGTATGTGGTAAATATAAAATTTTTAATGATACAAATTAAAAGCTGTACAAGACCGATGGCCGTTTTAAAGAAAAACTTAAAGGAAATTAAGCCGCATTTCAGTATGAAATTAATCTGCGCGGTAAGACGTTGGGTGGTCCAATGACCTTGAACGTTATATGATGCATCTACATTTGTAGTAATAAAATTGTAATCACCCTCTCTTCGATCTTTTGGAGACTGCGTCGATATATGCATGATATTGCTCGTTGCATCTCAAAAGAAAGGTGTTAGTTAATTATAGAGAAAGTCATGTATTTGTAGGTGTAATTCACGTCATTCTCTGCAAGTTCTCGTCATTTCTCTATTTCTGCTAGTCGAAATCCTTTTCATAGTCTCCGATGTTCGCGACACTTTCGCTCCGGAAGAGGAATATTTTATTTTTCGTACCTTATTCATATTGACTTTCATGTTTATTTTCGTCTTCTCTCTCTCACACACGCACGCATCAGAACTTTATATTGTTTTCATTTTCAAATCATTAATTTAGTATGATTTTGTATTTAAAGTTACAGGTGAGAACGGGTATTTTGTAATAGAGGAAGAAACGAAAACGTTGCGAGTTCAATATTATTTTCTGCGCTTGGTTCGTGACTGTTGTAATTTTTATCCTTTTCACCTAAAGTATCGTTTCTTTTTAACAATGCTAAATCGATCGAGAGTAATAATCAACCTTATAGTGTATAGAATTCGAGTCAGTATAATATGAATTTGCGTGTCGATGAAGTGATTTATGTTTCTCATGTTCAGAATTGGAAAATTACTGGAATTTCCCTTTTTTGTGGAAATATTAAGAAATTCGAGAACATTATCGGGAAACATTTCTATTTAAAGGATTTTAAAAATCTTTTAATAAATGCGAGTGGTTAAACCATGTCCTTTATAGGCATTCGAATCAATAACTCGGTATTTAGAAGCCCTAATATCCGCTAACAACACCTCTAATCCCTACGAGAGCGAAGGCTCATTTACGAGATTTACCTCCAGAGGTTTCGTTTTTTAGAAACAATTAATCTAAATTGGATAGAACCTTTTTCTTAAATATTTGTTGGAAATTATATAAATTACCACAAAAATCTAGTCGGTGAATTTGTCTGTCCTGTACATCTAAAAATAAAAAATTAAATAAAAATCAATTATCGAATTTCTTTACTACTTTAATCCAGTAGATGATCCAGATAAATTCTGTTACCATAAAAATGTTGGAAAAAACTAGTGAATATTTCGGCTATAATGGCTTTGTCAGTATTTAAAAACCATATTTGGTTCTATTAGGACACGCAGATTAGAATTACCTGACAACGAATCAACACTTGAGGCGCCTACTTTGTTAGTGAAATTGGTATCTAATCAAGCAAATGTTAAATCTGTATAAATTACTTATACTGTTATGCTGTTTAAATATTTAGAAACTAATGAAGGGTGAGCATTAAGCCCTCGACAACTTTTAAACGTTAGTATAATTTCAACCACGTAAGAAAGAACTACATAGAAAACAGAGTTATGAAGCCCAATTCTACAAGTTTTATGTTATTGTTTCATTATCTCCGTTATTGCCATTGTTGTAATTATTTTATATTTTAATTTATTTTCAATATTTTCATAGTAAACGAATTAAAAAACATTTCCGCGTGTTTTATAATGATTTCTTGGACTTATCCACCATCTTCGGCAACACCGTTTAATTTTTGACCAGGAATTCGAACAAATTTTCAAGGTGATTCTGGGTGATGTTTGTGATAGCTGATTGGATTCGATCTTTAAGTCCTGCCATAGATTTTGGTGTTGTAACGTAAAAAATGCTTAACTTTGCCACTTTGATGGAATGTGGCTTTATCTGAAAAAGTCAACCGTTCTTAGAGTTCAGTAGTTTCTGAAGCTTCCCTTTCAAATCGGCGACGAAACTCCAGTCTGTTGTCGTAATCGTTCTCCAAAAAAGTGTGAGCTGTTAGAAATTTGTAGGAACTTGTACCCAGCTTAACATTAAAAATTTTTTCGATATGTTGGATAGGAGATATTCATTTCATACAAAGAACGCGAAATTGATTTACTTGGACTTCTTTTAAATCCTTCCTGCACAGTTATTAGGACAGTTATTAGGACAGTTATTGTCTCAGCACTGACTGTCAGTCAACCGAAACGTTTCTGATCATAGATTGCTCCTGTCTATTTTGAAAAATTTCATCCAATTCAAAGTGGAGCTAATATATTTTTTTAATGGTTATAAATTTTATTTTTACCGGTGTGTCAGATTTAAATTCTACTAACCACAAAACAGTTCACTTTTTACTTTCTCCATATACTAAGTATAGAGAAAGTATTGTTTTCATGAAAAAAAAATCGAATTCGAGATTTCAACGGAAATGCATGTTTTAAGGTCCCCTGAACACGTTTTGACTATTTTCTCGATGATGTCTGTGTCTGTCAGTCTTTCTGTCAGTCGGTCTGTATGTGATAGGATTTTGTGAGCACTCTGACTCAAAAACTTATACTCGTATCAATACTAAATTTTATATTTAGAAAGAGTACTATATAATGAAGAGCTGATTAGGTTTTGGCAACAATCGCTTAACCGGAAGTGGATGTTTACTTTAGTCATATTTTGGTTTTTGTCAAATAACACTTTTCAATCTTCATAAATGTAAATGTTGTTTATTATATACTTCATAGATAATGTTATTCTCTATAACTACTGTTTAAAACATTTTTTCGTAGAACGCATTGTTAAGGAGATATTGTATTTATTTAATATTTGATGAATGTAAAACGGCACTGGTATTAAAGTCGTAGGAAATTTAATTTTCTACAACCTTTGTTCGAAACATTTTCCCATATGATACACTGTTGAAGAGATACTTTAAAAACTAAATTTTTAGCTGCCACAACCAGGACCGGCCCGACCTACGGTCGTGCCAGGCGGCTGCCCGGGGCGCCAAAGTTTTGGGGGTGCTATCCCGATCATTTTCTTGCAAGTGAATAAATATTGAGTACCTATTTATATCGACGAACAGGCTAGAATTTTGATGGCTTTCCTTTTAATTTTTCATTATCAATAATTTTTACAGAGCGATGCATAAATTGACTTGTACTTTGTAAATATCTCAACAAACATTAACGGAGGGGAGCGCTGGAGTGCTATCTCGCCCGGGGCGCCAAAATTTCTCGGGCCGCCCATGGCCACAACTACACCACCTACCGGCGACTATTGTAAACACTTTACGCTCCTTTTTATTTTCTTAATTGTTGGAGCTTCTGGGCTATATCCAATATCAGAAGGCTACTGTTTTAGTTTATTTCTGTTCTCTGTAAAATTTTCTCGCAGTCACTTAAAATATTTATTATCATTTAACCTATTTGTAATTCGTAGAAATATTACAGGTATGGAGAAAGTCATGCGTTGGCCACATCAAATTTTTTCCTCTTGTTATCGACATGATTGCCACCATATTGGGTTAGGAGATTAAATTTTTAGACGTAATGAAACAGGTTAATGAAAGTAATGACAAAAAAATCTGATGTTGCCACCACATGACTTTCTCCATACCTGTAGTATTTCTAAAAATTCCAAATAGGTTAACCCCTCAAGCCCGGAGGAGATTTATTAAATCCCACCCGTACGGCCGGATGAGGTTTTTAAATTTTCACGATTGCGTTGCAAAAACGTTCGAAAATATTAAAATAATCATAACTTGGGAAGTTTTCTCTTGATTTTTCTGAATTTTTTTTGTGGATTTATGAAAAACATGAAATTTGTAAATATCTATTTTGCGTATAATATTTTATATACAAAGATTGTTGGAGTAGAAGAGAATGTACACCAATCGCTAATTTTCCGGCGTGCATTCGCGCTTTATATATAACATTCAGCACCGGAAAATCTATAGAAGATATTGATGTGCAATCTTAATAAAAAATAGCTTAAATTAGTAACTATATCATTCTGCAAGTCTGCCCATCTAAACCAATTAGGTGAAAAGTTTTACGCATCTCACCTTTTTCATGTCTTGACTGGAAATTTTTATGTTAATGTAGTATTATTGATTTATTAAAAGATGATTTATTTATAATATAAACGTTTTAGTTATAGAGTCATCATTCTTAGTCATTACAGAAGTCACATAGAAGAAATGGTTGCATTTCGTTCATTGGAAATGGAGATATGACGTATAAAACACGGAAAACTTTAGCTTATAGGTCCTTCCCAAATATTTTCAGAAAATTTAACATGCGTAATTGGATTCAGCAAGAAATGCCTTATAGCTTAGTAAACACTTCTAGTAACCTATTGTGTAAATATATAGAAGAGCTTTTCGTGATTTTTTACTGGTGTGTCCTCTTCTCGCCTACTCGTTTCATCGCTGCTTTGGCACTGCTAGCACAGCAGCGAAGCACTTATCTGAAGAGGAAACAGACCTCGTCTTCTTTCAAATGTCAAAGAAAAGGAACCCAATTTGGTGGGTTTCCTTTCCTCAGGTATTTATGGGTCAACTTTAGAAACCGAAAATCCGTAGGTCCGTGGTAAAAACTAAAATTCTATCACAAAACTAAACGTATATTATATGTAAACAAATACTTACAAATAGATATACTCAATTCCCCGCAATTTTCGTCGAGATTAAAATAAAATTCTAAAGCTCTTGAAAATTATATGACCGATATTATCCTTCTCACAAAATGCTTCTCTTTGAGGCGTGGCACTAAATTATCGGAAGTGTCGGCCTTGGATTTTGAAATCAGCTGTTTTGACGTTGACGCTCTCCTATGAAGCGATGAACGAAGGATCGCGCGGTAATGGAAGGGAATGTTGACAGAAATGTTTTTACTCAACCTAATTCCATTCTTCATCAATTGCATTGTAAACATTTGTAATAAGCTGTGCATAGACAGACATGAGATGTTTTCCTTTCTTTCTTTACCGACGAAGACCTTTATCGCATGACATAAGCCAAATATCTCCCCCAGGAAAAAAAGGAGAAAATGATGCACAGTTCCTACATTGCATTTCAAACACCAAGGAAAGGTTCCTTGCTGCATTGAAAAGCGACTTTTATACGTAGAAACACCATCATATCATAGCAAAATTGAAAATTCTATCGCAAAATTCAACGTTGATTATATATTTTTTAAAAAAGAAAAAAAATACAGGACAAACATAGATAGGAAGTACAAAGATTACTCTTTCAAAATATATATAGGTTATTTAGATTTAAAGAAGTCTCTAGCGTCAAAAGATAAAATAAATTAGGGCTGCCGCAGGACGTAATAGTACGCCTGACGGCCGATTAGACAGTTCTTGCAGGACGTAATAGTACTCCTGACGGCGTTGAGGGTTTAAATGATAATAAATATTTTAAGGAACTGCGAGAAAAATTTAAAGACTTTACAAAGAATAGAAATAAACTAAAACCGTAGCCTTCTGATATTATATATAGCCCCGAAACCACCAATTAAGAAAATAAAAAGAAGCGTTTATAAGACGTAAGCGTCAAGTCTTTACAATAGTCGTCGGTGTGGTGGTGGCAGCTAAAAATTAGTTTTTAAAATATCTCTTCAACAATGCATTATATGGGATGTTTCGAACGAAGGTTATAGAAAATTAAATTAATTACGACTTTTATTTCAGTACAGTTTTCATTCATCAAATATTAAAGCAAATATTAAATAAATAGAATATCTCCTTAACAATGCGTTCTACGAAAAAATGTTTCAAACAAAAGCTATAGAGAATAAAATTATCTATAAAGTATATAATAAACAACATTTACATTTATGAAGATTTAAAAGAGTTATTTGCCAAAAACCAAAATATGACTAAAGTAAACATCCATTTCCGGTTAAGCGATTGTTGCCAAAACCTAACCAGCTCTTCATTATACAGTACTCTTTCTAAATATAAAATTTGGTATTGATAAGAGTGTAAGTTTTTGAGTCCGAGTGCTCACAAAATCCTATTACATACAGACAGACACACAGACATCATCGAGAAAATAGTCCAAACGTGTTCAGGGGACCTTAAAACATGTATTTCCGTTGAAATCTCGAATTCGATTTTTTTCATGAAAACAATTTCTCTATACTTCTTATACGGAGAAAATAATAACTAATATATTGAAATTAATGACAATGGGTCGAGTGAATAAAATTTAAGCAAATGCTTAAAGCAAACAGTAAAAGCAAAAGCATTTGCTAAAAGCATCTGCAAATGCTAAAAGTATTTGCTTCATTTAGTCTGAATTAAAGTTCGCTTTTGCTTATGAGCATTTGCTACTCAGTTTTAAGCATATGCTAAAATTTTACGGAAAAAAAGCATTTTTCAATTCTTCCTTCTCTTGTTTTTCTTTACATTTTAAACACTAGTTGAATGTCAAACTAGCAACAAATATATTTGGTAATATTTTTTAAAATGTTAATTAATTAATTTTTCTTTTAACTATTTCTTTTATAACTGATTCGATAGTATCACAAATCATGGGTACATTTTTATTCAATTAGTTAAACTTAAAACAAATAGTACAAGCATTTATTGCAGGAAATGAAGGGCCTAGTGTTATTCTCCAAGAAACAGATTTTAAATAAACCACATTTTCTTCAGAGAAACGATATAAATTTTTATAACCTTTGGCTGTCGAAATTCGTCTTTTCTCGTATTTTTAACTTTTCGTGTCACCATATACTCTGCCATATCAATTTATATTTAGGGTCAATTATCATGAAAATAGACTTCAAAATATCTTAGCAAGCCTTTTACCTCACTTTAAAAAATATAAGCATATGCTTAAAGCATTAAGCAAAAGCTCGGTTTTATTCACACAATTTTAAGCGAATGCTTAAGAAAATCCCAAAAATAAGCAAATGCTTATTCTTTCTAGCAAAAGCAAATGCTATTTTTTTTATTCATCCCAAATAAAGCATTTTCTTAAAATATGATAGAAATTTTAAGCATTTGCTTATTTTTTATTCACTCGATCCAATATTGGACAATTATTACAATAATAGTATTAATGACAACAATAACAGTAAAACTTTTAGAATTGAGCTATGTGCCTGTCCTACATGGTTTAAATTTTAAATTAAGTTCAAAAGTTGTCAGGGACTTTATGCTCACCTTGTATAAGACCAATTAATGGCCACTTATCTTTTTATAGCAGCCAAAATTTATCGTTTTGGGAAAAAAAATAATTTTCAGTAATGTTTCAAATACTCGCCAAAACTTAATTTCGTTTTCTTTTTATTACTAAACTAGTGTATTGCCCGTCATATGACGGATAAATAATATTCCCTACCTCCCTCTCGCCGTCCCTCTCTCCCTCCCTCTGTCTCCCTCCCTCTGTCTCCCTCCCTCTGTCTCCCTCCCTCTGTCTCCCTCCCATCCTCTCCTCCCTTTCTCTCTTTCCCTCCCTCTCTTTCCCTCCCTCTCTTTCCTTCCCTCTCTCCCTCTCCCTCCCTCTCTCTCTCTTCACCTCCCCCTCTCTCTTTCTCTCCTGTCACAATCCATGGCACTCCCTCCTTTTCTCCGTCTCCTTTATCTCTATATTCCCGTCCTTTTATAATTCTATACCTCCCTTACTCTCTATGTTCCTTCCATTCTATACCCCTTCCTTCCTATCTCTCTTCCCACATCCCCTTCTCTCTTACTCTACATCTATATAGTCGTTTAGATAAGCAAAAGAATCCAAACTAAATCCCAGTCCCATTAGGATTAGGTATTTTCGCAAAAAATCCTACGATAATTTAAGGCAGCCTATGCACTAGTATATATTGCACGTAAGCGGGTTGAGACAATTGATTCTCGAAGTTTATCAATGACGTGGTCGGCAGGGCAACATACCGTTTAAAAGCCGATATTATTCCAAAATATGTAATTTAAATGTTTAATATGAGAGATTTCGAACGGTAAGCGGAAAAAAATGAATTGAATAAGAAACTTAATTAATTTTTCTAAAACATAGTTCAAATTCGAAGATCGTACGTCAATTCTTTCGAATTTTAATTTCCAAAAGAATAAACGCCTGAACTTTAAAAAGTCGATTTTTACGTATTATCTTACGGGAAACGAAAATCGCCCCCCTGGAGTCGAACCGGGGTCTTTTTTCCTATTTTTCTTTTGTCATTTAATTTTTATATCTGAATAAAACATTCCTACGAAATTTCATCCTTCCTTCCTTAACGCGTTAAAAAGTGCCATTGATGACGTCAGCGTTAGACACACAATGACATTGGGATTTTATATGTATGATAATTTTCATTATTGAATTAAAACAATATTTATTCTATTAACTATATAAGTAAATTATTGAATCGTAATAATTTAAACTAACCTAATTCATAAAAAGTTGACAATGGCAAATAAAATTTCTTTTAAAAACTTTAAGGTAGAAACTATTTTGTTCTAAAAGTTAATAAATAAATTTCTAAAATAGTCAAGTTATCGTATTAGGAATTTTTATTTCGTCGGATTGTTTATAAGATGCCAGCCATTCTACTTATAAATGAATATATTTTTCGGATTATTATTCTAAAATTTACTTTTCGTACATAAGTTTGATTATATTAAAAAAGTTATTTGATTTATAAAATATACGAAAAACCATATTTGCCAATTACTTGAATGTAGAGATAACAAGTTTCGACTTGCGCAAAACAGCAAAAATCTAATGTTCAAAACTGATGTTACTCGCTTTGCATAAATATTATTTGACCTTATTTTTTTAAGACGGAGTTGTCGAAAACATTTTATACATATTCCTAAAACAACTACGATATCCCCAGTAAAAATTAAGTTTTATTTCATGTTGCTAACTTTGCTGAGGGCATTATTTAAATGAATTTAATTTCGCTTTTCACGCGTCAAGTTTAATTTTACTAACCAAATCTACCGAAATAATTTTTTCGATCCGACTTCCCATTATCCTTCCACCAATCATTATAGCGGTAAAAAATTTCATCTTTTTTTTCCTCGCAGTTAGAATCGTAGGATTATGCGAAAACCACCTCGCGAGACGTTTCACCGTTACGGATCCACTCGGTGAATCCCGTCATCCTACCTGGTCCCGGGATCGCGTTCTTCCAATTAAGGGAAGAGTGGGGAGAGAAAGGGGAAAGAGAGAGACGGAGAAAGAAAGGGTACCCCCGCCCACCCCTTTTTGTCCTCGCGTGCGTTCGAGTTCTCCGCTGCGGGAGGGTACGGGATGAGGGGAGGGGGTGGCGAGAAGAAGAACGCGGGGGTGGCGATTTTGTGCCCCTTCACCCCGTGGGCGGAGGAGGGATCTGCCGAGGTAAAGGGGGCAGGCGGCGGCCGGAGAGGCTGCCCCTCTCGGTGGCTGCTCGAGTACCTCTGCTTCTCTCTCTCGGCCTGCGTGCCGTAGGGGAGGGAGCGGGTCGAAGATTGGGGAGGGAGCGGAGAAGGAAGATGGAGAGAGGGGTATGTGGCGGTGCCCGTTCGGGGAGGCGGGAAATCGATCGGTTCGCTCACTCACGCATGCTTCGTCGTCGGAGGGGAAGGGCCCGGTAAGGGCTAGGTAGAGCGCGGGAGGCTGTGTAAGGAGATAAAAGAGACGCGGTAAGGGTCGCGTGTGTGTGTTTGTATGAGGCATCGGACCGGCTTTATTACACCCTTAATTGGGACGTCGTGTTTTTTTTTTTTAGAGCGGTCATTTCGCGGGTTTGCGTTTCGTAGGTTCGAAAAGTAAGGTTTTTCCATGCGGACTTTATCGATCCGAGTTAACGACCGAAGGCGGTTTTGAGTTTTCGCCGGGAGGCCGTCGCGGTGTGGGGACCTTTCTCTCGGAAGTGGGCTTTTGCGTTGGTGGAGAGGGAGGGTGGAGAGGGAGACGGCCGTTCCGCGGTCGAGAGAGAGAGGAGGAAGGTATATCGCTACACCGCGAATGTGGTCGCGCGCCGAGATATTTCACGTGCGGCTAGTTTTGCTTGTTTTTTTCGTCTGGTTAATCAGTGTGCCGTCGGAAAAATTTCATTGCGGCGAGAATAATGGGATGTGACTGTACGGAAGCGTGAGTTTTTTGTATTGGTGGAGGATTCTCCGCCGCGCGAAGCGCGTGTTTCGTCTCGCCTCTTGCGTCTTCACGTCGTCATGCCTCGAGGTTTTGGCGAAGTGGCGGGATTTGCGCGCGGGAGGTTGAGTAAGGGCGGAGCGAGTTTTCGTTGCTGGTTAGGGATCTCTCAGAGGATGGTGGTTTTTGTAAGCCTGGAGGGTTTTTAAGCCTTGTTAATCCTTATCATTGGCACTGAGGCGAAGAGAAGTGAGCGAGGGAAGGGAATATGTAGGAGTCCGATGGTGTCACTCGCGTGGGGGGAACGCCCACTGTAATTAATACTTGCTCTTCCAAGAAGCGTATGTTTTCTTCAGCGCTGATCTTCACATGTTTTCGGCATGCTCCAAACCGAGTGTTTTTGTAATTTTCTTTTTGTGTTCGTAGGAATATAAAAAAAGTTTTTTAGTCGATGCATGTCAGCTTTATGTCACGGTAAGAGATTTGATGATAAATGAGGAACGTCTCGGAACGTCAGCTGTTGCTGTTGTTAAAGTCCTAATAAAATCCCCTTGGGAAGCCTCCACTTTGTGGAAACAGTCCATAAAGGTATTAAATGAATGTTGATTCCAAAGTAAAATTTTTTTAAGGATCATGTTTTGGAGGTAAAGGCTATTTTTATATACAAGGATTTGTTGAAAAACAAGTTGTAATCTGCATTACAAGTACTGCAGAATATTAATCCCGCAGTCGTATTTTGAAAAGAATGTCTTTATACAAGTTGAAGTGCTTATTTAGCATTTATTAAAGAATTTTGACCCGAGTAACTCGTTTTATTTTTAAGTTTTTGTGTAACTAATAGATAGAATTAAAGAGTATGACTCACGGCAACTTATTTGTTCGAGCAGCGTTATTCGAATTGAAAACTGGCTACGCTCTTCGTCTGTATGGGATACTTCACTTTTTACGCGATGCGCCTGTCAGCTTTACGCTCAACTCACGTCTACGGGGAACATCGCGGAGGATTTCCATTCATAAACGCACAACCGTACAAAAGGTAGGGTGGAAATTGCTTCTAATAATAGCATATTCTTACTAAACGCGCTACTAAAACCGTGTGGCTGCCACCCAAAGCGAAGGTTGCTGCACTCGTGTTTACGTCTCAAATTTGAAACGTGAGATGAAAAAGAGATCGAGAGGGGGGAGGCATTTTCGTGCAAGATTGAAGTGCCCCAAAGAGTTTTGAGCGTTTTAAGCCAATTCCGTTTGCTTCATATCTTAACATCTCTCAGCTTCCCAGTGTTCCAATTACCGTCCTTTTTCATCGTGGTGAAAACTGAAATAAACAAGTACTGGGATTTATGTATATAATGAGTGCGTCCGTATGTCCCTTTATAGCTAGAGAACGGCTTCTCCAATTTCAACCAAACTTTCTCTGTTTGATAAGTGGTGACAACTTATGTAACGAGATATAATGTTAAACAGGCGAGGGAAGAATTGTTGAAGAAATTTCAAAAAGGTGCTTTTTTTTCGCCGACTGCTATATTTCCATTAGAGTAAAGAGCCGCGGATGCGATGTATATCCGGATTGCCTACATTCGTAGCAGCAAGCACTTTTTAGCGATTTTTTTCGGTTACTCCCCAGCAGCCGATCCTAAATGAACCAAATTTTTACCATGTCTAGCTCTCATATAGACCAATGAATCCTGAAACTTTGGCTTCGCCGAGTTACAGGATTACAGAGATATAACCCGTACAGACGGACGGACAGAAAACCCAAATACTCGCGGTTTTCTTTCTTCAGAAAAAAAGCACTAAAAACAAAATTAAAATACGTGTAATTTACGATACGAACGAAGACAGAGTAAACCTTCCAGTTCAAGTATAAATTGGTCACTCGTGTCTTTCGATATTTCGCGTCAAAATAGTTGAAGGTATGCACTTAACGGTAAGCTAGTTAACCGTGTGGCGCAATTTTCAGCGTTGTTCGCTTACGGTAGAACGAGTAAAACGACACACTAATCGTCTTTAGACGTTGATACACCTAAGGAGTGCTGTGGCTCGGTTTTAGGTCACGGAGGATGTCATCGGAAACCAAATATCCCCTATAGACTGCAGACGGTGCAGTATTGGATGACTTTCACCGATTCGGTCAGCCCTAAAGGGTGACCTCTTTTTCCTTCCTGACAGAGAGCTTCGAAGAATAAGTTAGCAAGCGCCCTCAATCAATGCTGTCATACGCTATCAGCGCGCTGTGGCGGAATTCTTCCCCCGAATTTATCTTCAAGCGGAGATTTTACTAAAATACCTCGCTCATCTCTGGAAATTTACAATCAAGGTTTAGTTGCCTTCGTATTCGAATTTATTTGGCCGGTGTTTCGCTTCTTGATATTTTTTGGATGGGAAATCATAAAAGAATTCCTGAAACCTTCGATTTCCTGTAGATTTCTATTAGAATGAAAATTACGGATAGGTTTAGTTAAGGTTAAAACGTAAGTTCGCAGATTCGATTCTGCAGTAAGCAAGGATGTATGTGCTCGTGGATGTATTGTTTTCCATGGGCTTCTAGAGCTGTGTGTTATAATCAATCCATTAGTTAAAAAAATTTTGACTTTCATCTGTGGCATAACATTTCAAAGAAAATATCTTTATAGTTAATTTTTTAAAAGTATTTGCAGATAAATTTCATGATCATCATAATACATATATTAAAGTTAAAATTTATTTAGTAATTAATTGGACATACTGTTTAGACTTGTGCATTGAAAATGTTTTTAATGAAATAGATCGACTTTTACAATTATGCCTTAAGCACTGTACATTAATTCTGTTTGTTTGTGTAAAATAAATATTCCTGCGGGTTCGCAGTATATATGGTAGATGGATATTTCACACTAATCCTCATTTATGCTTCCCTAAAATACTTAAGTTCTTTAGAAGTGTAAATCATATTAATATCAAAGAGTAGCCTATATACTGATGTCCTATACTTTGAGTTGTTCAAGAAAATGTTTGCGTTTTATTGTTTATTGGGGCATATTTTTCTTTTGTTGCGGGCAACCTGTCGAGTATAACTTCCGTGCAACTCGCCCCGTAATTCCAGACCACCCGCGCCACTAGCAAGAGAATCACGCCAAGGGAGAGCCAGGGGAAGGGGAACCATATGTAATGGACTTAAGCTTTTATGCAGGCGTGACGTCATTTGTAAATTAAATATTATTCAGCATACGTAGAACTCCTCTCTGGCAGGAACTGTTGCAGTCTTAACAATAACAGTCATAATTGATTTATCAGCTTTTCCGCTGATAAATAAACTGGCAACTTTCACTTTGAAACTTTGAGAGCCCATTTTTCGTCTATCCAAAACACCGACGTTAACGGCCTGAGTTTACTTTTTGAGGCGTTATAGCGGATCATTCGTTAAGTGGTATACATTTTGTGTTGTGGCGGCTACTAACTAATTTTAGCGTAGAGTCGGCGAATCGTTGTTGCCATTCAGCGTGTTTTCGCTTTTAGGTAAATGGGCTTAAGTTGAGACAATTTTAATACTCTTTCTTGGAAATGGATAGAACATACACGTTACAGCTGAATAGTCAACGGGGCTTTTTGCTTCTAATTAATATCTTAAGGCGTGTTGTTTTTTTAACCCTGCTGCATTAATGCTAGAACGCTTTCCTCCGAAATGTTTGTTTACTATGAAAATTTTAACTTTCATAGACTCGATTTTAAAGTTTCCATTAAAACTTTGCAAATTAGTGTGTTCTGGGGCTTAGTAATTTTTAAGGTTTGTTTTTATGAAAAGAAACGTCCTAAAAGATGTACATATTTAACAAGCTACGGTCTTAGAATTTCAGTTTATTTTTTAACGCCCAAGTACACGGTGGCTCTCTTTGCGAGAAGATTATCTTTGAGCTCCGCTTAAGCATACCTCCGAGGAATGCAGCAATAAAATGGGATTTTATGTGCTCGGGGAGTGAAGTCGAGTCTCCTTAACTAGAACTTATTTGCACGATGAGCGTCTTTTGGTGCCCCATTTTTCCCCCGGCCTACTTTGCCAAATAACCGATCTTGCGATTCCGACGAAATGTGGGGTAACGTCGAGAGTGTCGTTAACTGAAGAAATTCGCCGTCAGAGGTAGGATGTTTATTGCCTCGGGTGTAATTTTGTCGGACTGATTTTGTTTTCAGAATCTTTATCCGTATAAGTACCTGCTCCTGTTATTTAGAGCCATGTTATACTTGCGACGCGTAACTTGAGTAACAACTTGTTTCAGCTGTAGTTAAATTTATCCCTCGAAGAATAAATTTTCTTCGAGTCATTTTTGAACGTTTCCATCTAAAAAGTAAGTAATTTTTTGGCTGTCATTGCATGCGTGTTTTATTGTATCATTATTTAAGTTTTGTCCCCTTTAAGTATTTTCGCTGGCTACTGGATCAGATTTTAGAACCATATTATTGGTATCAAGTAGATCTAGGTTTCGAAAAAAACTTCGGAATGGGAATGTTTCATTTTAGATTTTTTCAAGCTATATCGAGAGGAAGTCTATTGATAGAAAGCTGCTGGGCCGATACCAATCCAATTTCGTCCGCACTTTAGGTGTCCCATTAGATGATAATAATATCACTACGTTCACGCTTTTGGAGTTTTATTTTCAGAATTTTTAAAAGAGGTCATCTCTATGTATCACGCGTTTTCCGCATCCGCCCTTTTACAAGCTCCAGCAATGTGTTTATATTAGTTTTTATCATTTTGTTGTGCTTATAGTGTACTAATTACTCGAAGAATAAACAGTAATAAACTATATAGTTGGTAATATATTTTCACTTAAATACGTATTAGTTAAAATAATTTATTCGTAATCGGAAGAGCATAAATTTGCCTAAATGGGGATTATAAACCTACCTTGTAATAATAATTATAATTTATTCGTAATCGGAAGAGTATAAGTCAATAAGTTTTGCATTACTGAAATTGATATTATCTTACTTTGTAATAATAATAATAATCTATTTGTAAGAGCATGGAGCATTCAAAAAGTATTTTGTATTGCCGGAATGGAGGTTATTATCCTAGCTTGTTTTTAAGTGACGGATTTCGTTTGAAATTCCTTTAATTCCTCTTTAAATCTAGGTGATTATCCAGTCACCAAAGTGAGTATTTAAGTTCGAAAAGTAAAATTAATTATTCTCTCTAAATATTCTCCTATCCTATTGACTCGGCGAGTTCGAGCCTATCTTCCCTTTAAAAGTGATTGTAGCTGGCCTCGCCTCTCATTAGGCTCCACTCTCTTCTTTTACCCCCTCCCCTATCCTCGCGCCTTTCTCTCCCACTCACCCTCATTTCACCTCACCACCTCTTCATCTCTGGGTACTCTTATGAAGACCTCTATAATGGACATATCCTACTAAACCTAATACACGCTCGGCCGCATATCAACCAACTACTGGCACTTGACACCGTCCTATTAACGTTACTTCGAACGTCTGTATCCAACACAGCGTAGATGCTCATCTGATAGACGTGGATATCACGTTGACATCATTCTGTATAGAATCAAATATTAATATTGGTTTTCTCGAATCGTCTCAGTAATTTCGTTTCGTTGTTTTTTTTGGCAAGTAGAAGTGATGCATTTAAGAAGCGTGGAATAAATTAGGAGATTTCGATTTTTGTTTCCAGTGAGGTGGCTTCTCTGTTGAAGCGATATGGTTCATACTAGCTCACTTTGTATTAAATTTTTTGTACCTACTGAAGTTTGTGAAGTCCTCCCATGTGATTGAGAAATTTAAATTTCAAATGTTATCTGGTGAAATTACGGCCTTGGCTAAATGATACGATCCGAGTATGCCATTTTTCATTAGCGGTTTGAGTCATAAGTATGTATTTTATTTTTAAAAAGCATTAAATTAAAGCCGATGCATCCGTGTGATACAGATCTGCAATATAATTTTTATTGTGATTTTTTCACACCTATGTAATCCTATTACAAATGCATACTGCAAGAAATGTTTGTATTGATCTGTTATACAACTTCTGTAAAATTATTTTAATATACTAGTATTATAAGTCAGAGCAAAACGTACTTTTTTATTTTCTATATAGTGGCAGCCTTGATTGCAGGACTTTTTACCCCAGTATTTGATTTTCGTCCTCTTATTCGATATAAATCCTTAATGCCAAGTTTTATTTAGATTTGTAATGGTCATAGACGCTTTTATAAACTTACAGACAGTCAAAGCTCATGCAGTATGCGGTTTTTATCCTTTTAAAAAGAAACAGAAAAAACTAGCAACTCGGAAATGTGCTCTGCCTTGTCGGATAAAAATCGATGTGTCGCAGCGGATTTTATCAGGCTAATCCGGAGGACATGTGCGATTCGCCTCGTATATTGATTTGGGCGGAGGAAAATCTCATAGAAAGATTTAATTCTAATCTTGTTTATCCTCTTATCTTGTTTTGTATTATATTGTCCTCCACTTTAAATATCCTTGCGTCCTTCGCGGTCGGGATATGTCCTTCAGATCTGTTAAAGAGATTAATTTCTTTATTCTAGGCGACAATATTACTATCATGCCTGATCGGATCGTCGTCTGTAGTTTAGAAACTTATCCGGAAACTTAATTATCGTGGTATATTTACGCTTTCGGCGACTTTCGGAGCAATAACTTAAGTGTAAAATGCAAATGAATGCTAATTTATTCATAGCGGCCAAGTAAATTTTAGCATTGTTAGTTGGGAGTTTTTTTGTGATGTCTATCGGTTTGAAGGCCTGTTTCTTAAAAGAAAGTGCTTATCTGATTTTTCCGTTAGTACGAATGCCATACCCTTTAGCACTGGGCAGATTTCGATTAAATTTGGTGTTACTATCTATTCTAGACGAAAATTACATGCTCGGTACAAATCAACCAGTCAGGACTTCCATCGTAGTTGAAGCAGAAAATAAACTTTTTGCGTAAATTCGCAAAATATGTATCGAGGACGTTTTTTTTTAATTATAGACCATAACGAAATAATCGTTTCTTTTCGTATAAATTGTTTGATAGGATACCTAATTCTTGATAAAATTGCGATCAAAAATTTCCGTTCCGTATTTCTGCTTCGCACCCATTTTTGCGTTTTGTATTTAAAGCGTAATTGAGTCGGACCACTGAATCAGGATTTCCAATATCGGTTTCATTAAAATATAGGTAAGAAATGGCATACTCGGGTCGTATAACTGAACCAGGGCTACAACATTACAAGGAATGAAATTTCAATCCTATGACAGAACTTAATTCAATTTCTAATTTGGAACTTTTTTAAAATGCAGCATAACAATACCGAATTTGCGTGACGTTACTTTTCAGGTCTTACTAGAAACAAAAATCTAGAATTCAATTCCCCTTTTGCGAAATGCACCTAATTTACGTTAACAAAGTCCACTTGGAAAGGCTTCGCTTTGTGGAAATATTCCATTTAAATGAAAAAGAAACTTGTAAATTTCCACTAACAATTTTAATACACGACCGGTTTCGCCTGTTACAGCATCCTCACCCTGATGATGCTGTTACAGGTCGTGTATTAAAATTGTTAGTGGAAATTTACAAGTTTCTTTTTCATGTAAATTAATTTACGCTAAGCATCTGACGTGCATTACCTCTACTTGTTAGTTTGAATCTGGCAGCATTTTCGCTTAAGCGGCTTCATTTATATCCTTAATGCCGCATGCTAATCGCGCCGCGTTGTGACCGACGTGAACATAAATAATAGTCTTCGTATTCTAATGCGTGGGCGTAAAATGCTCTATTAAATCTCGATCTTTGTGGAAAAACAAAATTATGGAGTATTATAGCCCGTGGATGCAGAAATGCTAGAGCCCTATGGTTAAGTGCCAGATTTTTAAAGATAATATATTTCTCAGTATTTCGAAGTAACTTAGATTATTACTTGGAGATTTTCCTGCAACACGAGAGAACATAGACCTCGTCTTTGCATAAGACATTTATATATCGATCGCCGTGCGGTTCTTTTCTGAATAACGGTAATTTTCACATCAAAGACAATATCTGCTGTCGCCAATCACTACGAATGTCGCGTGTTGACAATTGCGACCCTAATGGACATGCTTTCATATTAAATATTTATTGAGACTTTTCTGGTTTATATTTGGGTCTTGAGGTCGTAGTAATAAAGGCTTTTTATTATGTTTCTAAGTGAAAGTCTTCCATCTCCATCCGATACGCATTGATGAAAATAACCTATTATATGCATCTACGTTTCAAATGGATTCCCGTAAAATGTGACATTACTCATCTTTTCTTAAGAATACGTAAAATTGTAGAATAGCTATCAGATTCAATTTAATGAGCTAGATTTAACTTTGACCTTAAGCAAAAATCGCCTTTGATTTCCCTTATTCCCTATTTTCTTCCTTCGGCGAAATAAGGAACCGAATAATGAGGGATGATTTTCTAATCCTACCGGTGGACTTATTCGTATATCATACAGAGTTTTGCCCTGCTTTAATGGTGCTTGGTATCGATTTTTACTGCTAAAACATATTTGCATTAAGAGGCAGTCCAATTAACTAATTCGGTTATTATCCGTAAATATATTTGTCAGACATTTTAGGCTATCATCTAACAGGTTGAGCGGGATTCTCTGTCTTGATTAAGTTATTGATTCTGTGTTTTGTTACTGTGCCGTGGTCTTTCTTGGCTAGATTGATAATTCTAATGTTTAGTTGGACATTATTTAGTCTATTAGATTTAGTATTAACTAGTTATATCTTTATGCATATATGTTGCTCGCAATAATTAACTGCGGATGTTCTCTTCACGTCGTGTAATGTCATGGCGTTTAAAAATGGAATGGAACTTATAAGTTTTCATTTATCCAAACGTGTACATACTTTAATAGTTGAGATTTAACAAGTTTGATTTCTATAACGATCGTAGTTCTCTCCAGGCATAACGATGCTGTTTTAAGTGGTCCGATTTTACTATTTTCGAGTTGTTTACACTAACCGTTCAATGTGTTTTCGTTCTTTGTGCTTGAGAATTGTTAAAACTTGGTATTCAGGAAAACTTTCTGTAAAGGATTTTCGTGATTTCCCGCAGTGATTGTTAGTTAAAAGCTTATGCGCTTTTGTCACATACCATTAACCGCATAAATGCATCATAAGGGATGACATTGCTCAAATGATCGAACTTGATAAAAACAATCGTGTCGTTATAATTTTATCGCTCCGTTCGAAAGGTTGAAATTCTTGAAAAGGGGTTTGTTGAGTTTCGCACTCGGCAGGTTCTAAAGCTACAGTAGGAAGGAGGAAATTAGTTTTCCAGATTGCAAATAAACGAAACATTCAGAATTGCCGAGAAATTCACGGCAGTGACGTTTGGAAAATAGTTAGTGCGCGGGAAAATTTGCGGACGAAGTCCATCAAGTGTTCCGAGTGTGAATCCTCACAAATTTCAACATCTTTTCCTTCCGAGCATGTAGCTTAGGTATGGAAGTGTGCATCCTTAGGACTTAAATATATTTAGCGCCACCGATGGAATTATCTTGGTGGCATAATGGATGCTCCTTAATCGGGATTTTCTCCGGGTAATTTTCGTTGTCTTCGCCGTGATAGAGTGCAGCCTTTCGATGCGACGTTCGTTAAGAGTGGGAAGTCGGCGTTGGTTTTCTTCCGCGGCAACTATTCCGGCTTCGCCTCTCTATTATTCCTTTCTCACACCTCGTTTTAGCTCAGAATTCCAGAGTCGCTTTCATTTCTCCCGTCACCCGATCTTCATAGCCAGTGGCGGATTTACGCTTCCTGGGGCCCCTGGCCCTAAGCAATCGGGGGCCCTACATTCTAAATATATAGTGAAACCGTTCCTAACGGCTACCCTCTTTTGTGACACCTCTTAACGATCGTTTTTCTATGGAATCGTAGGGAGGTTCCACTGATTTTTAAATTGGGGCATTTAATATTTCTGAGAATATATACACGAAAATTTTTTCGGGGCCCCTTACTTCCAGAGGCCCCAGTGTCGCGCCAAGTGCGACTCCCCTTAAATCCGCCACTGAGTGTGAGGGAGAAATTCAAGATTTAAGGTAACTGAGCTGTAGGGAAATCTTGCCCTTTTCCCCCATTTTCGCGTATCCACACGGAACCCTAGGGTTCCGCGTAACCCAAGTTGAGAAGCACCGTCATATGTCACGGAGCCCCATACCTCACGGGGCTCCTGGCGCGCGCCATGTGCGACTCTCCCTAAATCCGCCACTGTTCATAGCCCTCCTCATCGGGGACCGTCTCCCCCAATAGTCCGTCGCCGCTTCCTACGTTTCGCTTCTCGGAGTCTACGTGCGTGCCTCTTCGCCGTAATCTTCTTCATGAGAATCCTCTCCGTTGCGTGGCTTTCGAAATAAACCCTCTCCGCCCTCCTTTTCCCCCCTCTACCCGGTTAATTCCAGCCTTTCCCTCCCCATTCGTCCGTGGAAAGGAGGGAGAGAGGGGGAGAGTTAGTGGCGTGCGGGGGCGGTGCCTTGAGGTAGCGAAGAAAGATCGTTGGGGGATGTTAAACGCGGCCACGTCCTTAGCCCTCTCTCGGTCCCCTTCTACTCCTCTCGAGTTCCGGTTTATTTTTTTGTTGGTGGAGCTCCCTGTTCTATTTATTCCGTCTTGGGTATAATCGGATCGCCTGTTGATAATCAGTGACGAATGTTCTTTACGGAGCACGCGACGTAGCGTTCAAGTAGCGGGGAATTTGACCTTTTAATAGCATGTATATGTATAATGAAGCGGCGGGGTTTTTCGTGTTTCGGGCTGATAAATTTTTATTTCATTACTTTACTCACGGGGCTCAAATGGCGACCGCAATGAGACCGAATTACGCGCTTAAAGCGAATTGTTTCCGTGGAGTCGTTCTTTGTGGTGGTTGACTTATTCTATCAAAGTTCGCCGTTTTTTCTTTGATGGAGTAACTCAAACCAGGTATTTCGCGCTGCCAAATTTATCAATTTTAATTTCTGAGCGCGTACTTAAAAGTCTAGCGAAAGATTCAGCTGGAATTAAGCTTTATTCTAACTGCTTTAGTCACACTCGGAAGGGCAGGTATGTTTTGGCGAGCTTTAATGAAATTCATTTCCATTTTTGTTTTGACAATTTAAAAAATTTAAAACTCCGACGTTTTAAATGGCTCACAAACAAATTGAGCCTCATTTATAAATAAAAATGAATTCCAGATCGTTCTTTAAAATTGTTTTCCTAAATATACCGTAAATTATTTTCCCGTACTTATCTTTCGCTGGTGTATCAAAGCAAGAAAAATAATAAACATCGTTAAAAAAACTTTTTGTTCTAAATTATCCTTTATTACCAAGAAACGAAAAAAAGAATGTGAAAAAATGTTTACTTCGGGCAGTTGTAATAAAATTCCTCCAATAAATTTAAATTATATGAATTTTTCAAAGTAGTAATGTAGAGATTCCTTATCATTGTGCTATGCTTTGCACTTAAATCTTAAATTTTACCAGAGTAATAAGGAAGTTATTTCAAAATTGCGTGCCCTCTGTATTTAAAAAATATTTTATCGGAATTTTTGAGTTTTGAGATCTCAAAAAGGGCGTTTTTCTTGCTGTCCTTTCCTAATGTCAATTTGTTTTTTTCCGAATTGCCATCCACGTCTGATTTCTCTATATAAAAAACTTGTAGAATAGCAGACGATGTCGTGCTTGATGGGCAAATGATGGTGATTTCTCTCTAGGCAAAATTTTTTCTCCAAGAATAGTTTGATGCTGGTTTATATTTATGGTTAATAGTCCAGTGTCATTTATTTACATTATGATTACTTTTGTAATATTGTGTTAGCGCCTTAAAAAACACTTGTTTTGCTTTTTCGACCAGTCTTTGTAGACCCATAGTCTAGCTATTGAAACTGAATTTTCAGGATATGGTTCACTATCCATTAGGGTTAACAAAATTTTGGTCATTGTTCCTCCATTCCAGTGGCCATGTGAGTTTTTTATATAACTTGTCAGAATTCATTCTGAATTTATCATCATTCTTTCCCAATAAAAATTTTTACTTACAAAATGTTCTAAGTAGCTATCTTCATTATGATTCTCTCCAAGTGATGAGTTATGTTATAAAGAAGGTATACTCACACTTTTCGTATTTTAAACATGTGCATATCAATACAGTTATAACAAAATTAACTCGCAACCTGTTATTTTAATTACTTAAAACTCCTATAAAAAATATATCCACACACACCTATATTCACACAAGAAGCAAATAAGTCAGCTATTTAAGACAGGTCACAGGTCTCCACTATTTATTTCATCATTACTAACAAAGTTGGAAGTGATGAGTTATTGGACCACCATTCTCTTGGATGATTTCCATTGATCAGTGGTGGAGCTTAACTTATTCTGGGATGCCATTGATACCATTGGCCAAACATTTCCACTCCATTTCTGGAGGGCTTCCAAGCAAGGGAACTGCCTACAACATCCTTGTACACTCAAGTCTTTGGCTCATTCCAAACATAATAGTTGATTGGATTTCATTCAGGAGAATTTGGGGAGCAGTCAGTGCTCAGCAAAAATTTGGCAACTTTCAAGGCTAAGAGATGCCTTGGCATAATGACAGACAGCATTGTCTTTTAAGGAAATTTTGGCACTCTGATAATAGTTCTAGTAGTTCCATAAGATGATCATATAACTTTTAGGCATTTAATTCTGAATTGTGAAGTATTAAGGTACGTTCACACTATATACATGTATATGACAAATCCATATACAAGTATAAGACTTGTCCTAGATTTGTATACGGTTTAGTATATACAAATCTAATACAAGTATAAATTTTTTAAGTGTTCACATTGGTTAGACAACTCAGTAGACAATATGTCTTTGAACAAGGAATATCTGTTCATTTGTGCTGCTGCAAATTATGTAATTAACAATGAAGTAGCAAAAAAGAAGAACGTCGATGGTGAATAAGAAATTTTTTGTGCAAAAGAAGTGCACGGTGCATATAAATCAATAATGAATGATTTAACAAGAGAGCATGCGTGCATATATGCGGGGCAGAGGCATTCTTTATGTTTTATGCAATCATGTCAAAATAGATAAATACTAATGGCTTAGTATTATATCTAAGAACTGAAAAATGGTGGACCAATAGTGATGCCAAGGAAATAATGAATATTTGATTCACCGACATTTCCTAATCTGTTGTAATTAATAAAACAATCGATAATTATTTAAAACATACCTCATTCAAATAGTTGTAGTATAACCTTGATGTTCACATTGATTCCTTCATTGTAAATTACCCATTTCTTTTCACTTACAAATGCTGTGTATACATAAATAAAATAGACATTTACGTTCATTTCTTCTTCATAGATAATCCATTTCTCTTCATTTTCCAAATGTTGTGTGTGCATGAAAGAAAATTAAAGTAATTAGGTATTTACAGCAGATATTGTTTACTTCAGTTGTCATGAAGCATGTTTTCATTGAGAACATTTAAAAAACACGGGAAAAATTCAAAGAGAATTACGACTTTCTCGTTTGATATTCTTGAAATTAGCTACTCCCTCAATATAATGTATTGAACAAAACAGATGCTATTTGGTCAGTTCTACAATTTTGGTTGAAGACTTTTTGTTATAAGTGATATTTTACGAGATATAAAGAAAAGTTCATTATTTGTCACTAATAAAGTGGCACTCGCGATTATGCTACGTAAACCATTTATATCATTTTCTTATTTTCTTTGCCTTTATGTCCTAAATACCAAATTTCATGAATATCTGTCCAGTACTTTTGGAGATGAAACATGTGGACAGACGGACGGACACGACCTGAATATAAGCCGTTCTTTTTTTACTTTTTCTCAAGTACACCTAAAAATCGAAAACACTATTTTAGGTCTCACACGAACTCAACACTAACACACGTAAACAATGTAGAGTGACAATGACAGATGATGTAGATCCTACAGCACATGCGCGAGTTGTTGGATAAATCCAAATTTTCCATTTGGTGCGGAAGCTTCAGATTTGTATAAAACTTGTCGTATACCGTATAGGACATGAAGAAATCTTGAACTTGTCTTATACAAATCCTATTCATCTCTAGATTTCTGTTTATACATGTATAAGATTTGTATATACCATACATGTATATAGTGTGAATGCACCTTTATGAAGAGTAGTTGAGTTTCATCATATCATGAAACTCCACAGCAAATCATTATTTTGTGAAAAATCCTAGCACTCTTGCGATACAAACAATTTTTCTGAGTTGTATTTTTGTAATTGAAGCCTTCACTTTTATTTGTTCACTATATTTTCTAAAGTTAATTCACTCAAATCCTGAAGTACTTTACATTCAGCATCTTTGTAATTTTGTTTTACTTGAAATTGATGGCAATGCTTCAAGAGCCTTTGTTCAACATTGGATGTGAACCTGTGATCAGCCATCCTTCAATGAGAATTTTATTTTGTCATGAATTATATTTAGTACAAATTTTCAACTTCTTGCTATCCTCTCTTCTCCCTGGAGTTTTTCTATGTGAAAATGTGTTCATCCACTTAGTCTTCATTTTGTTGAGTCCTGGAGCTTTGTTGTCTCTTGCTTCCTTTTTTCATAACCCTAGAGTCTGTTACAATTAGTTTTTGAGTAACTTTGTTGCAAGAGTCTTCTTTCCAACCTGAGGAATGAAATTCTTATTGTAGTTGCTCTTAAATGATGTATTTGAGGGCATTTAGGACTGAAATTCCTTTTTCCTTTCCTAGAACCCATGAATTAACAGGGCTGTTGAGTGGAAATCTGCTGCCTGAAGGAAGATGACAAAATGTCCTCCCTATTCACAACATATAGGTGCAGATTATTAGTGACGCTGTTATAATGAAGTCCCTAAAAAGGGCCAAGTTGGTGGCCACCTCTCAAACTCGCCTCACACAGCGGCTCTGATTTTTTAATATAAAGTAAATTAATTAAAGAAATGAGAAATAAATAATCTATTATTATTTGAGATCTTCACCAAGTAATTAAACTTTGTGCTGATTACTCTCTCCCAATCATTTTTTTCAACTTTCCTTTGGTACATATAGAAAGATTTTCAATATCTGATGGTTATCCAACTGCAACAAAAGCAATTGTTTCCCATTGAAAAACATACATTTATTAATTTTATGCTTTGCTTATCATGAAGATTATCCCATAATATATGCATTCTCAAATTATTGTAACATTATTGGTCAAGTTTTTGACAAAAATACTTGGAATATACCGAGAATGTTTGTAAAAATATTATCTCATGTCTTTGAAATTATCGCATTATTTGTAATATTCAGAGTAATGTCTATTCATTATAGACAGTGAGTTGTTACCTTTTATCCATCTTCAGTTTATCAATTACTAGAGATTTCCATTGAAAATCAATCGGAGTGTTACATAAATTTCAATTCACCCAGAAAGTGAAGCGCTTGAAATTTATTACATTTGAATACTGCTACTAATACTACTGATTATTCGATAAAGCCATTGTAATTTTCTGTGATATTAAATTATGGCTTGCTCTTTTTATTACAACTTGATTTGCCAGTCTCTGGCTCTGCTGGTCCTCCCCTTCATTTTTCCTGTTATTTTCTATCCTCGTGACTTAATTTGCCAGTTTTTTAGTTCGTTGTTTGTTGGTTTCAAATGGACATTTTGGTATTTGTCTTAGAGCTTCATCTAAATGTTGAGAGTGCAACAGACTGATCTATACAATGTGAAAGTACAACAGATAGCAACCTTCCTTGCGCATCTCACTCCCTCTTCTGCAAAGGGCTTTTCTCTCCTTATCACCCCTTTCTCTCATTCATGCATCACACTCCCCTCCTTACCCCTCCTACCACTATGCGCTGGGACAACAATGTAATAACAAAGCATCTGACTCCCCTCCTTACTTCCCCTACCGAAGTATGCTGGGATATCGCACCGGAATGCCTTCAGCAAATTATATATAGATTGGACATTAGTTTACATGTTCAAATGTTTATGAAGTGCTTGCACAGATTTTAATATGCCCATTTGTTAATAATCATGATCATTCAAAATCGGTTAAAGAAGTTGCTTTGATCAACATTTAGATTGAAGCCATTAAGTGAGTGACAAATATTAAATGGAAAACTTTAGAACTAGTCATCTTTTTTAAGTCCTGGAAATATTTTATTGTTAGGTTGAAAAAGTCTATTGATGTTGATTGATATGATGTGTTGAAAGAAATGTTTGCTTGGCATATTACAAGGTTGGTGCTTATAATACACGTGTGGATAATCAATAGTATATATTGTGGAAAAATAAAGAAGGAATTTACCAGGTTTTATTTGTACCAAGTTACATTATTTTTTAAACTTGATCATAGATGTATATTTCTTGTTTTTTATTTCACTTTTTCTGCTAAATTGACTTTCTTAATACTGTTCCAACCCTAAATTTCTCTCATCTTCTTCAACAGGTGTCGATCCTTTCTATTCACATATCCATGGATCCCTGCGTATCAAGGAGTCATCACATTATTTGTGCTGGCCAACTTCAGCCTAGCCACATTCATGGACCCTGGGGTCATACCAAAAGGTAAGAAAGAAAAATGAAAATTCATATCTATAAGAAGCTATGAAGCTGAGTATGAACAGAATAAACTGTAATAGAACATTTTGTTTGAATAGAAAAACCATTTGAGAGAAAATTGACCTAGATATTTCTTAACTATGCATCTTGGATTGTGTTAACTTGATGTCTCTTCTTGGGATACTATATAAATTTATGGAAATCTCCAATCCTGTGGTATTTCTTTCAATGGCTGTGTATCTCCGATCCTAAACTTCTGCTCTCCGATCTGGTCCACTGCTGCTATAACAAACCTTAAAAGGCTCAATTCAGTGGTGAATTTTTTCTCAGCCATCATCTGCCTTCAAGTGCAGAACACAAGTCATTCTTAGCATTTGCCCTTCCTCTCTCATAACTGTCACATCCCATCTCACTCAACCCGACTTCAGGTTCTTTTCCACCAACCAAGATTTCACCTATTTTCTTCCCATCACTCTCTCTTCTATTGCATCCCTGCAGCTTACAACTTACTATCGAACACAAATCCTGAGCTTGATATATTGATATAACTGTCTCATTACCGATCTTACCTACTTTCATTCTGTTATTAACGGTTGCTATCGCCCTCCTTCACTTTCGTCCAAATTCTCTCTTCACGTCCCATCTCACTCAACCTGACTTCAGGATCTTTTCCACCAACCATGATTTCACCTATTTTCTTTCCATTACTCTCTCTTCTATCACATCCTTGCAGCTTACAACTTGCTATTGAACAGAAATCCTGAGCTTGATATTTTCTCTACTCCAGCTATCTGTAAACAATTATTAAATATTTAGAACTTTTAGTTTAGTGCAAAAGCCATGCAGGCTACATTTAGAACTTTTATTCATTTCTCTTATTCATTCTGTTATTAATTGTTACTGCTGTTGTTGATATTATTTATGGCCTGTTATTTATTATTCTGTTACGTATTCCAATGTAATTTGGTCTTTGTGCTATTTTTGGGACGTAAATAAATAAATAGGTAGTGGCAGTATTACATTAAATTCCATGAATGGCCTCAAACCAGTCGCAGCAATTAATGTTTTAATGGCTCCTGTTTTCATCATTTTGCATATTATTAACAGGGATCTTGCTTCACAACCAATTTCAGGTTTCCTTAACATTAATGCCATATAGTGCATCCTGTTTCCTATATTTCTTAACAATATCTATAACCAATCAACATAAAAGCTCTATATGTGCATTAAAATTTATGAATGAATAATGTCCTTTTTGACATGACAAAAGCATACCTGATTATTATAGCATTTCTTTACTTTCCTAACCTTCATGTCCTTTTCCTGGAAATTTTTGAAATTTTGATAGTGTACACTAAATTTGCTGGTCAATTAGGCACAGCCACAAAGCTCCAACAATTAAGAAAATAATAAGGAGCGTAAAGTGTTTACAATAGTCGCCGGTAGGTGGTGTGGTTGTGGCAGCTAAAAAATTTAGTTTTTAAAATATCTCTTCAACAATGCATTATATGGGAAAATGTTTCAAACAAATGTTGGAGAAAATTAAATTTCCTACAACTTTTATTCCAATACACTTTTACATTTATCAAATATTTCAAAAAAATGGATGAGACAAGAGTAAACACCCACTTCTGGTTGACCGATTTTTACCAAAAACTAATCAGTTCTTGTGCCTTTAACAGAAGTGTCAAATTTAAAATTTCACATTGATCTGAATAATAGTTTTTTAGTTAGAGCACTCACAAAGTTCCGGTCACACACACAGACAACCACAGACATCATTGAGAAAGTAATCTAAACATGTTCAGATACCTTAAAACATGTATTTCCATCGAAATCTCAAATTCGATTTTGGAAACAATACTTTATACTTTGTATATGGAGAAAATAAAAATATTAAATTTTTTATTTGATGAAATTGATTACAACAGATTTTGTTTTTAAATGTATCTTTCTTCATTACAAATTCTCTTTGACATCATCCATTATATAGTTTTGGTTGCATTTCCAAGGATTGGCAATTGTTTTCTTGAAATGGAATGCAAGTTTTGGTTTGGAATTTTTGTATAAGACAATACTCTCTGGTTAAAAAAATCTATAATGAAGTTTGTCTAGTATTCAAGTAATTACAGTAGTGTACTTAGAGAAATATAGCAACTATGCATCACTAATGTGATATTACATGGACACTTGCTAGGTGGGCAAAGTAGACCATACATCTGAGGTGCAATGTTTACATTTGAGATGTAAGGGTGAGCATTTTAAAATTATGGCTAAGGGAAATACAATATTACCAACTTCTTCCTTCACCGTGATAATCATTGTATTGTCATATGTATCATTAGTTTTATTGAACAGTTCTGGCATTGGCGCAAGAGTTCTTTATTTTCCTCTTATTCATGGACTCCTATAAAATAATGGCTTCTTCGGCATATCCTTTTATTTCTATACTAGCGTAATTGCCCATCAAATATTATGGGTATGCGTGAATTAAGTAATACGTTAAAATAAAATTAAAATTAAAAATGAATGAAACCGACTTTTATATGCACTAAAAACTAAGCAATAAATATAAAATTCACATAATTGAGTGTTCCAGAGAGTAAAAATAGTTTTGGGCAAATATAAATTGTATGACAAAGAAAACCATAAGGCTACACAATTCTAATGTACCCAAAACTATTTTTAATTTCTGGAACATTTAATTTTGCCTCACAATCTCGCTCCTTTCTTCCTCTCTCTCTCCTTCTCTCTCTTGTATTATAGCATAATAAAAGTATTCCAAATATATTTGATTTCAATATGAAAAATCGGTAAAATTTCCTATGATCTGGTTTGGCTTTCATGCACAATCAAATCAGTGTTTTTGAAATTTATCTTTGTTTTAATTGTTTGAATAAGGCCAAATATCAAATATCCAAATATTTGCTGATAATAAAAGGAAAATCGAAATAATAAAATATAGTGTATAAAAAATCAGTAGAAATTTACTTGAAATATTTGGACAAATTATAAATTATTTAAAACTTATTGAATCTAACTTAATTAAATTATTTTACTAACTCTTTTTAACGCGTAAAAACAGGATAAAACACGAATGAACAGTCAATTTACCATTCAAGGAAAATTCGTAGAAACACAATGAAATAAATACTTACATGAACTGCAATGAGTTTTAACTATATTTAAGATTGTGCTTTACTTTTAACTATAACAGTTTTGAAAAAATCAGAAAATTGGCTTAATTTAAAGAAATTGAAATAAAAGTAATGAAATTTTATTTTCAATCTTATTAGAAATTCGGTTCTAAGTATTTGCTGTATTATCATTTAAAGAAATCCATTGAAAATAACGTTATATTTAGTTTAATGAATTCCCACCATTTGGCAATGGTGTATGATTCGGTCATATAAAATGTTTTATAATCAATTATAATTTATTATTGTTATTTTTGTACTGCAGCTCCTTTTAATCCTATACAAATGTTACTTTCCACCTTCGACCCATCCTTCTCCTTCCATTTCACAGACTGCACTGGGTATGTGGGTGAATCGTAACCTGATGACAAAAAGAATATAGACCTTTTGTCACGCCAGCCTAAGGAAACGAGTGGGGCGGAGGAGAGCCACTCACAGTCCCCTTGGTTACTTTGCTTCCAGTCCTTTATGTTTGCTACCAATTCTTTGGGATAATTGACACAGTTGGTGTTTGCAGTCCCTATGGCTCTCACACCTTTTTTAGAGAGTTCCATAAATAGATCTGGCGACGTAAAAAATCTATCACAAATAAGGGTGCAGCCTGATCCAAAGAGAGGCTCTGCAAGTTGCATCATGACATTTCCACCCACACCCAAATTATTCTTTTTCATTGTCCATTTCCCTGTATATAATTCTAAATGAAAAACAAATCCTTTTGTTCCATCTGCTCTTCCCCACCACTTGAATCTCCTTTTGATGGGTTTCATTGAAGAGCGACCAGTAAATTTCACCATCGCTTCATCTATTGCCTGATACTCAGAAAAGTTATAATATTTTTTATAACTGCAATTCAAACTATCCAGAATAGGTCTAATTTTGTAGAGTTTATCAAAATCTAAGCTATCTTGTAGAGGCTGCCGTGAATTATCATTTATGTGAAAACCCTGCAAAATTGACAAAAATCGATCCCTTGCCATGATTTCTGATACACTTGGTACGTTCAGTGCCCTATCTGTGGACCAATAGTCTTTCAGACTTGGAAGATCATGAAATCCCATTGTAAAAATAACACCTAACCAAGCTTTCAACTCATCTAATGTAGGATCTTCCCAAATATTTCCACCTCTGCCCGCAGTTGACATTTTTTGCGAGGCATACAAATTAGTCTGCTTGACGCAATGGTCCAACATATTGTCCATAAAAAATAACAAAATAATCAAAAGGTGAAGAATTTTCTGTTAAGTAAATATTAGAACCAGGTGTAAACTGAGAGAGACTAATGCCTAAATTTATCAAACCTCTTCTGGACCAAGTCAATCTGCTTCTATTAGCCTGTTGAACTGTCTCTTCAATTTCACCATCGGATTCATCGTCTAAAGTTATAGGTGAAATATTTTCACAGGGTTCAGGAATTTCTTCTTCTTGAATATCACTATCAATAGAGGATATATCACTTTTTACTCCATCATCTGGTATAGAAAACAATAAATCCAGTTTGTGATCCTCACACCGTTTTCTCTTGGTCGCCATCGTCAAATTAAAAAAGGGCTAAGTTTAAAAACACGTAAAATGGTAACTGCTTAAGAAAAACACGTGCGACTTCACAGGATGAAACTTAAAACTGTCCATAAGCTGCTAGCAAAAAGAAGGAACTACAGGTAATTAACACGCCCCACACAAGAGGGCAGAAGAGGACGGTACCATAACACCACCATGGTGGTGCTCCGTCCCTAATCGGTTAATGGACACTGTAGATTTTAGGATGGGGAAGGGGGGTTTATTGAAGGAATGCTGAAGGACTTATGGGGGTAATTGCAGGGGGCTTTGAGGCAGATCTCTGAGGAGATTTAGAGGATGATCTCTGAGATTTGGCAGGGGACTTAGATGGAGACTTCTGGGGAGATTGGACAGGAGTCCCAGGGCTATCAATTGAACTTTCAAGTGATGCAGGCACTGATAGTAGGTCTGTTTTCTTCTTAAAGAATGCATCTAGGGTCGTCTGTTGCACTGCCTTCTTGCTGGTATACAGCTCCCTATAGAAAGTTAAGACCTTTCTGGTATCAGATGCAACTCCAGAACTGCAGTCCACATTGGGGTTTAAATCCTGCATGTGCTGCAAAACCACTTCAAAGTCTCCCAGCAACTTTGATAGGCTTTTGGTATCCATGGTCATGGTAGGAGTAGGACGGACAGTACTCTCAGCTTTATTGATTCCCTGTTCAGTCATTTGCAATTCCTCCAGGCTCAATTCTTCTCCATGAGAATCCAGGAGTTCCCTCATATCATCAGCATTCATTTCTAACTCCAGCTGCCTTTCCATTGAAACAACTTCTTCAGTGATTGTCTCAGGAGTCTCCTCAAAGCCCTAGAAGTTGGAGACAAATTGAGGACAAAGTTTCCTCCATGCTCCATTCATGGTTGATTCCTTTATGTCTTTCCAGCAGCTGCCAATGTTTCTCACTGCATCAAGGGCATTGTAATTCTTCCAGAACAGATTGAAGCTTAGGGTCTCATGATTGTCAGTAACAGCTATGGTCTTAGCCATAGTCTTCTTGACATAATAGGACTTGAAAGTTGCAATTACGATTTGATCCATAGGTTGCAATAGAGAGGTGGAATTCGGAGGCAAAAACATCACTTTAACCTATTTATGCAAGTCTGCTAACATGGGTGAATGACCTGGGGCATTGTCAAGCAGGAGCAATGCCTTGAAATTCAAATTATTCTTATTGCAATAGGTTTCCACAGCAGGGCAAAAATGCTGCACAAACCATTCATGAAAAAGCAGCCATGTGACCCAAGCCTTGTTGTTCGATTTCCAAATCACAGGCACTCACCAGTTCCTTAAAAGCCCTGGGATTTTCACTGGTATACTCAGGCAAGGGTTTCAATTTAAAATCTCCAGCTACATTCCCCCCTAAAAGCAAAGTTAGCCTGTCCTTTGCAGCTTTAAATCCAGGCATGCTCTTTTCTTCCACTGAAATGTAAGTTCGAGAAGGCATTTTTTCCAAAACAGCTGTCAACATAAACATCTGTCAAGAACAGTAGCCATCTTCCTCGATAATATCAGCCAGCTGTTTTGGTAAATCACCTACTGCCTCAACATCTGCACTGCACTGTCACTTTAATATTATGGAGCTTCGAACGAATTTTGAACCTTCTGAACCACCCCAACTGGCTCCAAAAGGTTCCACTTCACCTGAATTTTCACCTATTTGATTTTTTAATTCATTATGCAAAGCCCAAGCTTTTGTCTGAATCACAGATAAGCTTCGAGGAACACGCTTTTTAACTTGATCATCAATCCACAATTTAAGTAGGTGTTTCATTTCCTCCATAATATTCGGCCTAGCTGTTGTGCAAGACACCATTTTATTTAAATCACTCCCACTATTTACCTGCTCCATAATTCTCTTCTTGTCTTTTATTATGATACCACAATGGTGGACCGATTAAGGTCCAGTGAACTTCCAACGACTCACCTTTCTCATACCATGTTAAAACATTTAATTTCTCATCAAATGAAAGCCTGCATCATTTTGCACTTTTATCACTTGATTCTCCTCCATCCTTAGAATTATTTTATTTCTTATCAGCCATTTCAATAAAAAATAAGGGCTAAAAATGAAAAAAAAATATTGAACACCAAATATTAGATGCAAACACAATGGCAGGTAGCTGGAACTGACTGGGCGATGCTGCGCAATTCTGAGTCCATTGCAAGTGAGCATGTTCAACTATGCGTTTGAACGTTCGATATTCCGGATGTTCGATAAGTGGAAATTCGATCAGCGGATGTTGCCTGTACTTATTTTGACAGGAAATTTTTCAGTATGTGTTAGTCATTACAAGGAATTCTCATACCATAAATACCATTTGTAATTCATAGTTTATCAATGATAGAGAAAAATTGGGAAACAAATTAATAGAACATTGTCTATCAGGTTTAAAATACTAAAAACAATGTCAAAATCTCTTTCTGACATATTTTGCATGTATTTTTTTAAATAAACGAATTTAATAAATGTTACTGTATACGTTAATATATATGGATCAAGTCACCATTGCTGAAGGGTAGTCAAGTGGAAAAGAATTGTTCACTCATCTATGCTCAAGTCGAGTTTGGTAATAATCGTCTCCATGGCAACAATCCAATAAAATGCAATTTAAAATGCAAAACCGCTATGTTCTAGTAGAAATTCAAGAAAATACAATCAATTATAAAACTTCTGTGGTAAGAATTATAATCTACATTCTTTTCCCCTTAGAACAGTACAAACCCCGCTCCGATATCACAATTTTAAGATATTTTAAAGTATTAAAGAAAACATCTGTGCATGATGGATTTGAGACTTCCTTTGTGAAACAAATAAGGAAAAAACGTTCCTGGAATCGAACCTGCGACTTCAATCTTTGCCAAATAAAATATAGCCCGGAGGTGGGACCTGGCAGCATGAGCCTCATACCAAGTTTCATGAAATTCGGTCCATTGATGCAGAAGTTGTTAGTAGGGGACACACACACATACAGGACCATTTCATAAGGCTGTTTCCTTTGGAAACCAGCCTAAAAAAGGGCAGAAACCAACTAAATATTGTAATTCTACACTTGGACCAATCTAATTCCTCAGAAACTATATATGTATTATAATCCCAGAAGTATTTATGGTATGTTTCAGTACCAACAACTTAGCGAGTTTTTTAAAACAGATTTCCATTTTCCACTATGGCTCTATTAAAAAAAGGAGTAAATAGGGAATTTTCCATCCATTGTATCACCGTAATAATAAATAAGACGTAATTTATTCCTCTTTAATATTTTCCATTCAGTCTGGATGCAAAAGTTGTTAGTGGAGGATACAACACACATACACACAGACATGACCATTTCATAAAGCTATCTTTCCTTTGGAAACCAGCCTAAAAATCGTATTAAAATGTAATTTTTGGAGATTTACGAATGATATTAAAAAAACTTTCTTCGCATAACTATGCTAAATACCTCATCCTTGAGATATTTTAAAATGTCAATGAAAAAGGTCTGCATGTCAGGAAATGGCTTTTTTCATGTTTCATGTATGTGATCTGAATTTATAACACCAGTAAATTATAAGGTACACTGCAAAAATAACTATAAAAATAGTTAATTAGAAAAAATTTTAATGCAAAGTTAACTGAAGAGAAATTAATAAAAACACGATTTTAATTTTTAAAAATTCGGGCGCCTTCTCTCTCTCTCTCTCATACTAAAGCATTCAAAGCATGCTTTCCTTAGGCATATAGTATAAGGACGACAATACAACCCTGAAGTTTAATAATGACACGATCGGCAAGACAACATATCGTTAAAAAGCTTAAAGAGTAAAAGCCTGCCAGTAAAAAAATCGTTCGTGTTATCTTATGGAAAAGAGAAATTATTTCCTGGAGTCGAACCCGGGTCTTTTTTTGGAATTTTTTTTGTAAATGGCTTTTGCTATAAGAATCAAACATTCCTACCAAATTTCAATCTTCTACCTAGTTGGAAATTTGTCAAAATGTTAAAAATATTGCGATCAAGCTTCAGATTTCACTCAGTACAAATCAATGCAGCATTCCGGCAGACGGACCAATGGATGGACAGAATAAGGATATTATGTACATAACTAGATGTAATAGCCCGTTTAAAATGGGCTTTGTAATCAAACAAACTGCTGAGATATTGATTGTGTTATGGGAGATCAACCTCTGGAATCCAACCCGGGACCTTTTTTGAAAACTTTTTATGACATTTGCTATTGGTATGTGATCGTAGCAATCCTACCAAATTTGGTTGTGTGGATTAAGTATTAAATTTAAGGCACTTTCCATTCTTTGTCCTTTTCTCTCCTCCTCTCTCCAATCCTCTTCCCTCCCATTCTCCCTCCCCCTCTCTCTTTATCTGGAAAAATATATTTCCTAGTCTCAATCTCATCCAAATAAAGAGCATTATCTATCTATCTCTCCCTCTTCCTTTTTCTCTATCTCCCTCCTCTCTCTCCTCTCTCACTCCCACTTTCTCTCTCTCTGTCTCTCTCCTTTCTTCCTTTCTCTCCTCTTTCACCTATTAAAACATTCAAAGCATGCTTTCCTTATGCCGGCCGGCCTTGGTGATGGCAGGGTAACGTCCTCGCCTGCCAATCCGAAAGTCGCGGGTTCGAATCCCGCCTAGGTGGGTTTTTCTTCCCCTAGGTCATGGATGTTTGTGATAGTCCTTGTTATTATGTTAATGAGCCCCATGTAAAAGGCCGATTTCGGCTGTTTAGGGGCCGCATGGAAATAAATAAATAAAAATACAGGATTGAGACGACAATACAAACTCGAGGTTTAACAATGACATGGTCGGCAAGGTAACATATCGTTAAAAAGTTTAAATTTTTCCAATAAATATGATTTAAAAATAGAAATTGAGCGATTTTGTATCATAGGCAAAATATGACAATAAGAATAAGCAACCTTATTTATTTTTCTTTAAAATGGTCCACGACCGAAGATCGTAGGTCAATTATTTCTAATTTTAATTTGCAAAAGAATAAAAGCCTTTATGTCGAAAAATCAATTTTTACGTGTTATCTTATGGGAAATTGAAATCACCCTCTGGAGTGAAACTGAGGAACTTTTTGGAATTTTTTTTTGTCATTTGCGGCTGGTACATGATCGATCCAATCCTACCAAATTTGGTTGAACTGGCTGAAGAAACAACTGAGATATTGAGCGTTATGGACATAATGACCAAGTGACCAAAAGAATTAGCATTTTGTAGTTACTAGATTATTATTGCAGCAATGCTCCTCAAAATTCTGGTGAATCATTTGTGAGGAAAAGTAATATTTCTTATTGTGACTTACCAAGAGCAAAGGCTAACCTGTTCTTATGTGGACTTCACGACTGATGTACCTGGGTTCTTTCAGCCTATTAATTTTATGAGTTTTAAATTCAGAAGACAAATTGAAATCAAGACAAAGACTTTTACAAATTATTTTTCTCATTTTAACCATTACCAAAGAATCTGATAAACTGTTTCCTCAGCATATTTGAATTTTTCTTGACATTTTAAATTATTTTATTATTAAAATTGTTGCAAACATCACTGCCCAAGAATATAGAATGTTTCATAACAATTTTTAGTTTTATTTAATGTTATTTGAGCTATTATAACTGATAATTGAATTTGTTGTTTTTATGTTCCCTAAAGCGTCACCAGACGAAGACAGAGAAGATGATTTTCGTGCACCTCTGTACAAAAACTTGGAGATAAATGGCATCACAGTTCGCATGAAGTGGTGTGTCACTTGCCAATTTTACCGCCCACCTCGCTGCTCCCATTGCAGTGTCTGCAACACCTGTATAGAGGTGAGTCTGTCATATTGTTGAATGCACCTTTTTATGCTTAATTGATTTTCTTTGGCATTATTCGACTATTTTTAAAATATTGAAGAATCTTAGATTATAGTTTATTAACAAGGCTAGAAACAAAATTTATTGGCCGAGCAAAGTGAGGTCTCTCCTTTTGAGTCAGTGTGCACTTTGTCTGTTTGTTCTATGATAACTGCTGTCTCAGTTGTCTGATTTTCACCAAACGTCTTGTGCATGTACAAAAAACTTAGAGTCGACTGCCTATTGTTTTTCTAAAACACCATCCTTATAGTTCCTGCACAATTTGCATTAGCAAATTGCGCTAATTTCCAAATCTTATCCAATCAAAATGAAATTTAGCTTACATACTGAAAATATCAAATGATGAAGCAAGAAAAATGGCCTGTGCAAGGGGTTGGCATTTTTATGTTTGGTGCCCCCCTCTTAGTCAATTTTCAAAATTTGACTTCTTGGGTGCCACCATTAACCCTCCAGTACTCACACAGGTTTTTCAAAGGCCAGTTCTCACATGGGGTAGATTTTAATCCCATATGAATTACATTAAAAATGCATACCAAATGTAGTTCATTCATCAACAAAAAAGGACAAATATATATCTAACTTAATAGAAACAACAGATAATTTGTTGACAATATTTAATAATATTATTTTAAAATAAATATTGACAAAACTTAGGTCAATTTTTCTATAATGTCAGAAATAGCGAACATTTTTGGCATGTGAAAACAAAATACAAAATGAAATTTCGTGAAAAATGTTTAAATTACAATTACTTTCTAATATAAATATTTAATAAATACATTATCATTATATATAGATGTTCCTTAAGGCGGAGGATTAACCTATAATGTCTATAATAATATAGCTACTTGTGCCTTACTCACTCCCTCACTGATGCAAAAAAGTTTATATTTAAGGGGTCTTTTTAACCCCAAAGTTCCATTTCAATACTCCATAAGAAAAGCATGGGATTCAGTGCAAGGCTTTCTAAAATGCATTTTTAAATTACTTTAATTTGAGATACAAATTCTGGAAAAGAACAGTTGTCTGTCTGAAAGAACAGGGTTCTTAATTCTTGAATGCAGAATTCAAATACCTACCGAATTAGCGTAAATATCTGCTTTTAATCAGAAGAAAGTGTGAATTTTTTCCTCTTTTCGACAAGGAAAATCTTTAAATACTATGGCAATGACCTCAATGCTTTTAAAGGGATTTGATATTATATGTTACGATTGCAGTGATTTAATGATTTTCATGGAAATTAATGCCATCATAACGAATTACAGTTGAACTTCCACAACTCAAATCTCAAGGAAAAGTAATAATTATTCGAGTAATAGAAAATTAAAGTTATGGAAATATATTTTTAAATATTTGTATATATACAGTGGAGCTTCTATAACTCTAATCTCAAAGGAAAGCAACAATTATTCGAGTTATAGATCATTTGAGTTGCGGAATTATATTTTTTCATTTTTCTTAAATTGAATAATATCAAATTTATTCCCATAAGCATATATAAGTTCACTTATTCTAATTTTCAATATCATGCATATTACAAAAACATCATCACCAATATTTTCTTCTGATAATATGTAAGATTTTACTCTATCCAAAACACTAATTGCATCACGCACTGTGATTGAGGTTATCATAGATAATTGCAATTCTCACGTATAACTGAAAGCACAAACATGAGGATTAAATTTGGGTTATCGACTGTAGGAAGGAGTGAATACCGTAAATACCTGCATATAATGCGCACTTTTTTTCGAAATATTTGAGTTAAAAATTAGGATGCATGTTATGCGAGGGTACATAATCTTCCTATTTTCATTTGACCCCATATTTCCACCGGCTCATTAATTACTGCCCAGGTATCCTCATAATTTTATTGGTGATTTTTACAAAAAGTAAGGTAGATAATAGTTAATATTTATTAACTAATTCTATAAACATACATTAATTAGATATGAAAAGAATAAATTCAGTATTTTTTCATTTTAAAAGCCAAGAAATACTTCGTCACTGGACCGTTCTTCTTCGATGTTGTTATTGGAATCGGCATCTTACGCATGACGTCACCCTACACCGGCACCCGGCCTGGTGATTAGGTTCTGGTACTACTTACAGTTAGAAACAATGGCAGCTGATACCTTTGAGTACGCTGGGAGTTGATGCTTCTTGTAGAACTACCATCAAGTTATCGTTCCTTACTTTTCTCTCAGCATTCATACGTGATTTATTCTTGATTCTTAGAGTCTGTAGTTATTTATGGTTATTTGCTATCGTTTTACATGCTCCAGAGTGTTCTAATAAGGTTAAAACTGAAGGTTGGGCAAACCCGTCCACCTCAGGCGTGACTGAAACATATGTAAAAAACTTCGACATAGGATTATCATCATTCCTTCATTTTATTAGCTCAAACAATGTCATATGCCATACTATGAAATTAATATAATTGGATTTATTATGTATATCCTAATATCACCTTGTAAGTAAACAGTATCTAATGATTGAGTTAGCTGACGTTCTTCTGGAATGTTATTCGAAAATTTCATTTTGCACTTTCATTATGTTACCAATGCATAATACCAATAATTCCATCATTGCTTTAGACCATGTTACACCGTCTACTTAATTCTGGAATGGTAACGCTAAAAAAATATATGTTCATGCTATACGCGGGTATATAGAAAGATCATAGATTACGAGGCTGAAAACCCCCCTGTGCGTTATACGAGGGTGCACATTATACGCGGGTATTTACAGTAGGTTTGTTTTATCCAGGGCTATAAGGGATCCAATAAAAGAAGCAACCCTGATAGCGGTGACGGTAAAACGTGAAAAGTATTTTAATGTTGTTTTTCACAGTTTTTTGAGAAATTTTAACTCATTTCAATTGTTAAATATAATGGCATCATACCTATTTCTCAATATATATATATATATATATATATATATATATATATATATATATATATATATATATATATATATATTTGCAAAACCGAATACAATAAACGAAAATCTTGAATAAGATCGACAATGCGGCCGCTAAAAATTCGCAGTTGTTTAAACAAATTTTCAAGGATTATGTATTTCTGAATGTGCTATGGAGCTGAAATTTTTTTAGGTAGAATTTGTAAAAAAAACGAAATGGGGATTATAGAAATTTTGATATTTTAATTTGTTTGGCACTTAATAATTCTTAAAGTTTAAACGAATAGGTAAATATTTAAATAGTATGGGGCGAACTAGGGAGCTGAAATTTTAAAGTTATTTAGAGCTTAGTGTAAATGATCGAATAAACATTTCAATGTCTCCATGAAATTGTTATTGTGGCCATTAAATTTTTTTAAATTTAAACAATTAGATAAATGTTATTTCACTTCTAAATGTGCTGCAACTTTAAATTTGGCATAAATGTGTGGCATTATTAAGCCAATGTGGAAAAAGTATAATATTCTTAAAATTGCAAATTTTAGTGATTTTTATGCTCCAATATTGCTCCATAAGGAAAAACTGAAATTCGTTGCCGAGGAGAAATGTTTTGAATTAAGAAATATTTCCAATGATGAAATATCTCTCTGAAAAATTGTTTTTTCAAGGTGAGATGAAACGCTTGCAGAATGCAGGTACCTTCTGCTAGTAGTTTGTAAAAGTACAATTGTAATAATTTTATTATTTTTCAAAAGATTCCTCATTTTGTCAGATGTTTCATACACATGTTTTTCTCAGATGTCTCAGAATGTTTTGCAGATACACAACCACAAAGTATAAATTAATAAATGAGAGACAATTAGTGTATTGTAACTTCCCAGTATATAGTGCAGTTCATGAAGTTTCTGAAGCAGATTCTGTTCTATTTCCATCTAAATGTAATAAAAGCCAGCTTCTTGCTGTTTGTGTTTTAGGAGACTTGAAGAAGACTTAGGTCATCAATATATTAATTCCTAATGATGAAAAATATAAAAAGTGGTGTTAATAATTAATTTATTGCAGAACCAAGAAATTTGATTTTATTTCTGTAAAAATATTACATGTAATGTATTATATTTTAGAAATATAATTTTTTAAAAATTATTTCTTCTCTGCAGACCTTTGACCACCACTGCCCATGGGTCAACAATTGTATTGGGCGGCGGAACTACCGTTACTTTTTCATGTTTCTTGTCTCACTCAGCATCCATATGATCAGTATCTTCACAGTGTGCCTCATTCATGTCCTCAACAACAAAGAGAAGCTCACGGAGGTGGACACCATCATCTCGTATCCTTTTTTTAGTCCTGTGCTTGCAAGATTGTTTGATCCTTCATAACAAACATTCTGTTGCAAGGAACCACATAAATTAGGTCTATCTGTTACTGCTGGAGAGGCCGAGTAAAATAATTTTTTGTCCCTCTATGTTCCAATGTTAAGTTATAATAGTAATTTTATGCTGTATAATCCTCCTGCAATGGTTTTCTATACTTACTGAATATTTATGCTTAAGCTTGGTATAACCTTAATATTAATTAATTAAGGATGATTTATAATGATATTATTTTAAAATCATAAATTAATTTGTTTTTTAATTGTGTGATTTTGACAGCAGTAGTTTTTTTGGGGCATTTTTTGTTTTTGATTACTCTTTGATACTTGTTCAACCCACTGAAATAGGGATTTAAAAATTTATCTACCTCATAGATTATACAAGATTAATATTTCTTACACATGCATATAATATGAATGTATTAAAATAAAAAGCTGAAAGGCAACACTACCTCGCGATGGCAAGTCATATGAAATATGAAAAGAAACAAACGGACTAGGTATTTAAGTAAGCTCTTCGATAAATAAAATGAATGGAACTGTTTCTTAAGTCTACTTCCTTAGATGAAAATTTTTAAAAATCCATACACTGTTATTATATGTACCAAGAAAATAATTGAGTTAATTTATTCTTAACGGTTGCGATAGCATGGTGATCATGGGAATCATCACGTTACTCTTCATCCCAATCCTTGGCCTCACGGGCTTCCATGTGGTGCTCGTCTCTAGGGGCCGCACTACCAATGAGCAGGTGACTGGCAAGTTCAAAGGTGGATATAATCCCTTCTCAAGGGGGGTCTGCCGAAATTGTTGCCATACACTCTGTGGACCACAATTCCCTAGGTCAGTGATTTATGTTATCTAGCAATAATGAATGACTTGGTTTGCTAATTGATCAGTTGGTTTCAAAAATCTTTTTAAAAGTTTAATGTAGTTAAGTATTAAAAGTGTGAAAAATATGAAATTGAATAAAATATAAATGCCAAGCAGTCATCAAAATAGTTGGTTCATTTTTAACAAAATGATTAAATGCCATTGTATTAGTATGCAAATTTGGAGCACATAAATCAGCCAGTGAATTTTTACTGGGTTATTTTTTCTTTTGTGAGTCTTGGGATTCCAAATTACGCATGGCCAAAAGCATAAATTTTATTGTTCTGTTTAGGTTGTTAAAATCTCATCCATAAAATCCATTATTTTCATTGTGCAACATAGAAAGTGTTCAAATAAGGCCTCTAATTTTGTGACAATAGCAATAGTAATTAGTATATATTCACAATTTTTAAGAGAAGTAATGTCTGTACTTCAACAGTTATATTGATGAAATATATCAAATAATGAATAAGGTTAAAAATATTTTCTGGGGGTTGTTCCTTGTTTTATTTGGGTAGTCTGATTTTTCCATTGGATAAGTTGGTGTTGATGCAAAAACGCATTAGTATTTTTTATGTCAAGTTATTCCAATTTTACATTTTTGAGCAATGTCACTGAATCCTTAAAGAGAATTTCTAAAGAATTTCAATTTCTATTAAATTTTAGGTGAAAATATTAATTTTATATAATAATTACCTTTAAATAACTTTCTCATGTATCTGAAATTGCTTTTCAGTTTGTTAAAACCTAGTATGTACGTTGGGAAGAAGCCCAAACACTACAACTTTCCTGTCAATCCTCCTGCCATCTCTACCATAGCCAGTGATAACCAGGTAAAAACCTACATGGATAACAGCAATGGTGTTAGAAATGCCAGTTCCAATGCTTACAACAAGGTAAGAGAATAGTGGAGGCCTTGCATGGCCCCTTTCATTTTATTTTCACTGCCTTTTCCTTGATATATGCTCTTTCCATGTCACCCAAATCCTTATCATCAGCTTTTGGAGTTGCCTGTTACCTCCCTTAGTATATGGCATTAGTTTATCCCTTAATTGATATGAGAGCAATTGGCTTCTATGCTGCAAGCTTGGCTTTTCTTGCTGTCAGTAACTAACAAATGCTTTTATTCTTTGAGGTACACGTTTGATGACATTCCATTTGTCAAAATGCTATTTTATACAGTTATTTGAGAATATATGTGATATTTATATTTTTATGTATAATTGGATAATGTATTTTTTTTTAGATCTAATTGTGTTACCTGTGATAACACAGATTTCATATTTTGAAATTACAATTATTTTTCTTCATTTCTTGTAATGAAGGTAATTTTACTGCAATCTTGTCATAAAAGAATTGAACTATGAAATCCTGTTAAAGGAACTACCTGTGAACTCTTTTTTTAAATTTATCGGTTGTTTTTAATTGAACTTAGCCATTATGTCTCTTTAAAGTTCTTATTTAATTAAAATTATAATTAAATACTACATTCTAGTTGCAGTGTGTACTCACATATAGGAAAGGTTAATTTAATATGTAGACAAGTAATAAAATGTCTATTGAAGAAGTTCCTGCCTGCACTAATCACATTTTATTTTGGGCAATGCCTTTAAAATCCAATGATGTTTTTTCCAAACCAGTTGTTACTTTCCATAATTAAACTCATATATTTGTACATGATGCTCATTGAAGTTAATTAATTGATGTAATATTCAGTCAAGTGATTTTATTTACAATGCATTGCTCTCTTCTCAGTTCTTCTTTTATTAATGGCTGCATGCTGATAAGTGGTCAAAAATATTTCTCTAATGCAAAACAGTCATGAAAATGTTTCTTTGAATATTTGTTATATTTTCTCTCACAATGCACAAATAAATGATGCTGTAATGTTTTAAAATATTGCAATATGTATGCATATTTCAGGACTTTGTTCACTTGGCACATGATAAAAATGTTAATTAATTTTGCAGTCTTTATTTTTTGCATTTCTTTATATGTAAACTAAGTTTTTGATAAAAATATCAAATTATTATTTGTATTAAATATACGATGGTAAAATTAAATTTTGTTTGAAAGAAGTAGATGAATTATGATACATTGAAGTGCCTTTTTTAATTCTTCATTCTAAAATGGTTTTATTTTAAATTTGCAATGGTGTGTTGGTTGCATTTTAAATTATGCATTAGTACTTTTTCTTAATACTTGCTGACATGAAGCATTAATGGATATAATTTTTTTAAATAGAAATAATTTAGATAAAATTTTACAAAGAAACAAATTTCATTCACTCAATCATCATTATGGTTACAAGAGCTGTGATTTGGCTTACTTGTCAAATTCATGTCAATGTCTTTAGAATGAAAACCTGTCTGATTACGTATTTCACCTCATACCAGTTTTATGTATTAAAGGTGGTACTGAATGCAAGAAAACGATTAGTTATATAACACTTGAGAGAAAACGTGATGGTAATTATATCAAATTCACTGAAACTTTAATGAAATATTCTTTATTTAAGCCTCTTAGTAATAGAGAGAGAAATTTTTTCATTTAAATATATTGTTTGCTGAAACAATTTTACCATTTTATCACATTATTTTAATCTTATTCAAACAATAATTTGAGGAAAATGGCCATGAACTAGAAAATATATATTCATAACTAATGATGCAACATATAATATTTTTTAAATATTATGTGGTATGAAATACAGTGAAACCTTGATTTATAAAATTCAGAAAAATACTCATTCTAACGAGTACATGTAATATCCTAAAACAGTCAAAATAATCTTAAAGTGGGTCTCCTAACCACTATGTACATATATCATTATGCTGCACCAAGTTCTAAAAGAAAATTTTAGCCTGTAGGCACGTATAGGTATATAGGTTTTGAACCAACCACACTTTTTCATTTTAATTTTGTCGCCATATGAAATGAGCACATAAAGTTACCACACTAGAGTAAAAATAAGCCTCATCATAACATACCCATATGGGAACTGTGTCACTTGTAGTTACAGCTTTCCTGTCTGTACAACGTTCCACTTATTCCACTAGTTTCACTGGTCTCATCTCGTGATGTTCTAGTCTCAAATGTCAGAACTGCAAAACAGGCTTCAGTACTTCTTTGGAAATGTGTACACATGCAAAACACCATGTTTGCTTGCTTGAGCTTATTTTTGGTCAATGTTTTGAAAGTTAGAGCCTTACTATTTAAACAAGGAAAACAATGGTTACTGTATTTTTATAAAATGAATAAAAATGTGCAAGAAAAACGTCATTTCTGCATAAAAGTTCAGGAAAAAAAGTAGAGGCAAGTTAGGATATGCTCATTATCATGAAGTTACCACTTGTAATGTTAAGAAATTCATGTTTCTCATTATAGGCTGTACTTGTTCTATTGAGGTTAATTTGATAATATTGATATTTATCATTTCATAATAGAGTAATTTAATTGGAAGGAATTTTATGATTTTGGTCAATTAATGTTGCAGGATTTCTAGTATCTATATTCTAAAGCCTAGTAATACCAGTGGACCACATTATGGTATTTTTTCATTCATGTTAATATCAGTTATTGTAGATGCAAATAGCAAAATCTTCATGGCAGACTTCTTCAGATCTATAAATATCTCCTACTGCTACCAGGACTGGAAATTTTCATGTGTTAGATGTTAGACGTCTATAATAATAAAACTCTTGGAATAAGTGGGCATCCTATGATGAAATCTTGAGAATCTCTTGAAATTTGCTTATTTTCAGGACTAATACGCAAATAAGACCATGTTAGTGGTTGAGGTTAAAATAAATTTAGTTTTAAATCCTAATTTAATGAAGAGATAATCTGCAACAACTTAAAAAATCATGAAGGAATATTTATTAAAAATTATGAAGTTTTAACCAGTTTTCAAGCTGTTGGATCATTCACATTAAACTATGCAAATATTGCTTAGGATATGGGTACTTGTATCTTTTGTATTTGAATTTGTAAATCTCAACATTAAACCATTAATCTTATATACATCACTTAGGACCAAAAAATTCAAACATTTAAGAAGTGATGAAAGTTGACTATTTGCTCCTTTCATTGACTCTCTCCAATGCAGAAAGTGATCTTATAATTGCCGCAATTTTGTTGATATTTTGACTGCTGTTGTATTTGTCTTCCTTTAGTCATTTCTGTTTCTCAAAACCTTTTTGGTGCTCTTTTACTCGGAAAAGAATCACACCAAGCCTACAAGAATATGAGAAGGTTATTAGATGAATTTGCATTATTTGTCAGGAAAATGAGCTGAAACAATCCACTCTCTTGCCTCAATTGTTGTCTTTCTCTCTCCACAATATATTGGGTTTGTATTATTATCTCACATCATAACAAATTACCGAATTAGGGAATTTTATTATTTTTAAATGCATAGATAGTAGGTTATTTGAATATTGAGATTACTAATAAGTTGAAAGTATTTTTGCTAACATTAAATGGTTTTATGAGAAAATAACTTCTGTTACACTTTCAACTTTCAATATGCTCAATTATCCAGGATGTGACGCAAAAGATATTTACTTTAAAATATCCTTAACAGTGCATTACATTACGCTTAATAAAAATCATGTAGGTGGTTTTCTAAATACAGATTAATCTCTCAAATCCAACGTTCTAAAAACCAGTTATTAAATATATGCAAATCATCTTCTTGTATAGTACATTTCACTGCCTTTTACCTCACTCCCATCTCAGCCTTTGTGAATATATTGTATCATTCTATCCTATGCCTTTCAAGCTGCAAATGAAAAGGGGATGATGATTTGAGTGTGTTAAAATCTTATTTCTTATGCAGGGTTGCCTTGAAAAAAGTCCTATCATATTTATTATTGTAATAGGTTACCTGTTTCTGTGGTGATTCATTCAAATAGTTTTCTTTTATATGTAGAATTTCTGTCTTTATAATATTTCTCTGTAATATGCTCTTATTTCTCTGCATTGCAAGTTATTTAAAATAGCTTTATAACTCCCATAGCAATAGCTTTCTTTTTTTTGGATTATATTTATTTATTCAGTATTATTCAATTTTAACACTACTGTACTCACAACATAAGAAATTGATGTTTGCCTTCCAAAGCTAATGTGTTGGGTTGTCGTTGGTTTCTTAAAGTTCTGAAAACTGGTGATTTCCTAGTTCCAGAGAGGCTGGATTTGAGAGGTTTTGTTTACATTCTTTAGCAATCATGGTTTTAGGAGAGTATAGAATTGTGCTTTGTTTCAGAATGATGGAATCGGGACACTTAGTAAACTGAATTTTTATGAGGGATAAATGTGTCGTAATAGTTTAAAGTTCTCTTTAGTTTGTACCATTGTTATGTCCTGCTTATTGGGCATTGTCTTATTTTTAGCAGGTTAAGTTTACATATTTTGATTGTTAAATTAAGAATGTCCAATTATTCTTTTATTTCAAATTTGCCCCATATTTTAGTCACTTTCATTTTCTTGTTGCTGATCTTAGAACAAATTACAAGGACAAGGCTCAATTAAATGTTTTTCTTGACTTGGTTATATTACCTTTATACCAACTCAGAAGCATTTCTTCAACTATGGGCTCTAGTTTATAGCAATATAAATGTCAATACAGTCATCACTTTTTACCCATGCAAAACTAAGGTTTGGCTCACTAGAGAATTATTGAGCTCATCTTATGGCAGAAAATAAATTCCAGAATAAGTGCTTAAGTATCAAAAACTGAAAAATGAAGTATTTGTTTTAGGTATCTCCAATAGCTGTAGTGATTGTTATTGCTGTTGGAGATACCTAAGACAAGTACTTCATTTTTCAATTTTTGATACTTGTGCTTATTCTGGATTTTAAGTATAGCTATTTATTAATTTCTGTTTGGAGGGTCTTAATATTACACAAAACTTAAAGAGCTACAGGTCGACCTCGATTTACATTGCCCCACTTGACGAAATTTTGAAGTTAAGAAAAAAAAATTTTCTCCAGTGCTTTGTTATACTAACAAAAATCTCGAAGTTATGTAAAAATCTGTTAGTTTTTCATAACACGTCTGGCAAAGAAAACAAGAAATCATGATAATATTTTTAATAATAACAAAAATAAACAGTAAGAATGATTCTTCATACCAGTGTGTTTTTGTGTACTTCTTTTTTAATTTTTAAAAATTTTATGGTTTTAAGGCGGTTTCTCCTTTTCAATTATTGATTCTTCTTGCTCGTTTTGAATCGAAGAAACCTTAGATCAGTCACAACATTAAAAATCTTGGTTCTTTCTACCAAGGAATCAAAACTTTCGGTGTTACATAAGAATTATTTAATATTAACATACCAAAATTAACTGTTATTTCAATTTCCACACTCATTTCAGTAACTATATATTGAATATTATCGTTATCATTGTGATATTATCAATTAGTTCCATGACCTATGTTCAAATAGTAGGTCACGTTACTACGACATTAAGTTGCACAAAGAACAACACAAATATGTATTGGCATAGTCGAATTGGACCGGAATGCCATTCTGGTTGTTAAAAAATTAAGCTAGAAGCATTCCAGTTGTTAAAATGTTATAAAAAATTAATCAAAGAGATCATTTTTGAACAAGATCAAATTCACTAATTAAAATGTTTGTCATTATACTAAATAAGGTACGTTGGTACCCGGGACTAAAGTTAATGTAACCACAATCCAATCTCTTTCACTTGTATGTCTAGCGTGCAAGTGACTATATTTGCCGACTTAGTGGAACAAGTCAAAACTTGCTATAGTACTAAACAGTACTCGAATTGGGTGGAAACACATGGGAATGCCATTCCACTTCATACATGAGTATATACGAGTTTTTAGAATAATTACTTCCCATGATGAATGTCCTAAAGAACATGTAACATAACTTTACTACATTTGAGGGAAGATTTTATGTAGTAGGAATGTATCTCACAGTATATAATGGAAGTCAATAAGAAATTATGGTTTGATTTGCAAATTTTTTATTTACGAACAGCCCTTTCGTAAATCAGGGTCTACTTGTACTGTAAAAATTTGAATTAAAAAGTATGGCAGCTGAATTGTAATAAATATTAGTTTGTATATAATACTGGCTAGGAAACATTATTTATATTTTCATGTTTTTACCTATCACTTAAAGTTTTAGTCTATTTATAAATGAAATGAAAGTTTATAGTGAAATCTGTAAAGATTTTTTTCTTTGCATTATAGTTGCTTTGAAGCATTATGTATTTAATGCATACTTGCATGTTATAGCTTATTTTTTGCATGTAGGGAGGGAAACTCTTGATGATGTCATCAAGTTTATGGTAAAAGTCTTCCACTTGTATTTCAGTTATTCTACAGATGTACAATTATCACTTTTACTATTAATTCACTTACTGCATTATTATGTCATCCTAAAGAATGATTTTGTGGCAATTTCTGTTAAATACCTTATTAATATTTATTTCAAAGTTGATAAATTACATTATATAGTATTAATATTTTATTATATTTTTGAGATTCCAAAAGGCAGTCTGAAATTTCATTCAGTACAGATGTTACTCATGTAACAATTCAAAAACACTTTATAAGACATCGTTGGCATAATTTAATTCTCTTGCTCTCATGTTATTATATATATAGTTTTGATTAATAAAAATTGATTACTCAACTTAATATTGCATACTAAGTTCTAGTTTATCATTGGTACCTGCTAGTTAATTGTTATAAATTTTTACTTGTCAAGTTATATGAGTGTGAAGTGGTAAATGAAGCAGTTATTATAGATTTGAATAAACTCCAGTTTCAGTGATTTTTTCCATATAGATTTTTAAAAAGACCTCCATAAAAGTGCATATCTGAGTTCTTTCTCCGAAAAAAGGAAGAATGTAAAGTAAAATAGCCTGTCCTCTGATTTTTGCAGTATATACTTGGCCATATACATAAAATTTTATTTTCCATAAACTAAGCATTTGAAGCATTAGTCATATTTATAAATCATTCTTTCATGCATAGTGCAATTCATAGCCTTGTTTACGTCTATTGTCAAACTTCATCTTCGAATTCATTACCATTAACAAACTGATAAAACCTACAAACTACACTTGTTCAGTTGCAATATTTTCTGCAGAAAGACAGTTGAAAATTTCAAATCCAAATCTTAAAATTTTCCTTCATAATTACAAGTATTGTGAGTGGATCAACATCACTGCCTCTGCAACAAGTCCCAATTATTTTATAGCACTCATTCTAACATTTCATAGTATGAAGTGGTGTTAATTGTTGCACGTTTCTGCATGGATTCTTCTAAAAAAAAGGAAAATTCCTTTCAATAGACTTGTATCATGACTTTCCAGATCAACTAAAAATATTTTTAAGTTTTTATTAATGGTCTTTTTTACTCTCATTTATGGAGTTCCCTAATATAAACTCTGAAAATATGCTGCAGACCTCTATCTGAAGGGAATAGCATGTTCCAATAATTTATTTCATAAATAAGTTACTCCAGCATGGTAAATTCCAATCGATGCAAGTTTATTTTCAGCTCTCTTCTTCTTCTACAAGATTTAACGCATTCATTGAAGTGTTTAGGTAGCCCTTCTGATTAGCACTGTGTGTTTACTAATATTAAGAAGTTATGAGCATTTGAAGCTTTCTTGGATCATTATAAATAACTGATTCTTACATATATAGGATATATCATGTAAAACCTAAGGTACTTATAGAAGTGCTACAGAGCTGAAATTTGGCATGAAGATAGGTCATTGGGTACAACCTTGGGGGAAAATCCAAAATTCCAGAAAACGTTATATTTTAGGGGTATTTTTGACCCCAATGTCCCATTTTAAAAAATCTTAAGAAAAGCATTGAAAACGACACAGGGCTTTATAAAATTGCTATTTTTTGAATTATTTAAAATTAAGATACAAGGTCAGGACATGCACCATACTGTGGAAAAAAGAATGAAGTTTATTTTTCTTGAAGACAGAATTCAAATCCATGCTGGATTTACATAAAAAAAATCGATTTTAATCATAAAATTATGAAAAGTTTTTCAGTTTTCAACAATGAAATGTATTAACTACCATAGCAACGACTCCAATGCCTTTCAATGTGAATTGATTTTCCATACTTCAAGAGCATTGATTTAATGATTACACTGCATTATAATACTTTTGATTTCAGCCAACGACGTATACATATGATGACCTGATAATTTTAAATTAATTTTTTTATCTGGATACATACTAAAAGACATGGATGATGAGGCCATAAAATTTGAAAACATGGACGTGAGCCAATTGCCAGTGAAATTCTAGATAGATGCCTTTATTTTGCAGAAAATGAAAACTATTATCTTATTTAAATGGGCTCTGTGTAGTTCAAATGCTGTCGTGTTGGTTTATTTACGAGTTTAGATTTTGGTATATGGTGATTTTTTAAGTGCTTGCAGTATGCAAGCATCAAAAACTCGTATCATACACCACTACCAGCAAATTATGGGTTTTAGTCAGGCATATTTAATTTTTATCAGTGAACATTGCATGACAATATAATGATTTTTGAGTAAGTGATCATTTTCAACTGCAAATGATATAATGGATGCTCAACATCACTTAAAATACTACAATCCTAAAATAAATATTCCAAAAACAGTTTTGAATTTTGGATATCATAATCCAGCACCAACCAAAGAGATTAACTTTGGATAGCATAGAATCATTTTTTATCTAGCAAATACAGTAGTATAAAAATTGAACAATCATGAATAAGGAATATTAAAATATCCAATAAGAAATAAAGTATGAAATCTATTTTCATTCACTGAGTTTGTGGAATTATCATTTCTTTTTCCGAATTGACGTGTGTATGTAACTTTACATTGGCAGAAATGAGGGTGAAGCTACACTGGAGTGGCACAGAAAAAAATTAGTAGAAAATGGCTTAAACCAGAAGACATGTATTCTCATTATAAACTGTTAATTTTATACAATCCAGACACTTGGCATATGCTAATTACATCATTAAATGTAATTATATACAATCTTCCATTGATATCATCAGAATCTGTCCACAGTGTCAAAGAAATTGGAACATGCATATCTAACCATGTCAGTAATTTACTCTCTACAAGAATCTGTTAATAAAAATTCCATCACATACTACCTCTTGTTCTCTAGAAGTCATAGTGTTGTTGTGGGTTTGTTAATCGCTTATTGAAGTTCCAAAATTAGACTCCTGCAGATATACAATCATAAGCCATCATATGCCAGCAGATCAGTTTCCATATTTAGTTTATTGTTATAAAAATTTTCATAATCAAGCACTGAAATGCTCTTTTTACAATTGGCCCTTTTGTCCTCCCCTCTCATGTCATTTTACAATGGAAATAAATTAATGTAATATTTTAATAAATATTCCACTAAATTTAAATATACTTCTTTTATATTATGTAATTAATAATTTATAAAACCTTCACAATGTTAAATTTAGAGCAGTCTTTAAGAAGTGATTATGTGAAATAATTTCCTGGAACTGAAGTTTATGCAAATTTTTATATGTAATCTTCAATATTCTATGAAAGTTTTAGTGTTAGCTTGCTAACATTGCATTAATTTGTCATTCTCAATTTATCTTAAGTACAAACCACCTAAAAACTTCTTGTATTTCTTAATGTTAATTCATAATAGTAATCAATTAAAATTTGTTGACATAAAGCATAATTATAAAACATTATGTAATCATTAAATTAGTTTAGTATTGTTAGGATAAAGAATGTAAATTCTTTATTATACTTTTATTTAAAAATTTTTGTTACTCAACATTTGTCTCAATGTGTCCCACTTCTGGGACATGATGGCTTAATATAAGTTAATACTAGTTGGACATGGCAAATAATTTTACAGCCCTGGTGATGAATCATGAAAATGTTAAATGCCACAAACATGTTCAAGAGTTAGGTATACATTAGATAAATGACTGAAGTACATATTGCCTCATATTAAAAGCAGTTCTTGAGCACTGCTGAACAAATTAATTTTGGTTCTCTGTACCAATTCATGAATTATTTAATTTAGTATTATTTTTCTACTTCATTTTATAAGAATATGGAAAATATTTTAGCTAATATTACCATATTATTTCGAACTTAATTCATCTTCCATTTATTAGAACTAAAACAGTATTTTAAAGACATCTGGGTTGTTTATAATCAAGACTTATAGTCTCTTAGCATATTGTGTTATTTAAATTACTGTCAACAATGTGAAACAATTTTTTTCATGCTTTATGTCATTGTATAATTCTATTACAAGCCCCATTTGCTCTATGATTCTATTGTATGTTTTTTGTTAATTAATAAGAATCATGAATGCAAAATATGCCAACAGTCTTTGGTAGGATTTGATCCTCCATCATGCAACTGGTTGTCATTGAAAATTGTTACATGCTAATAATGACGCCTGACTCCTTTCAAAGTTTACCCTTGTATGGGTATTGTTTGTCAAAATTATTAGGGTCTTTCCACTTCTTTTGATACATTCTCCATCTTATTTTATGGTCACACTGAGAATGTTAGGACACCAGGAGTGGTCAAGAAGGAACTGGAGGCAAAAAATCAAGTGCTCTTGGTTTTCTCCTTACAGGAGGACGAGACCCATCCCACTAGCCAACTCCCGAACGTAACCCAGCTGCCCAATGTACCCCTGCAGAGCTCTGATGAGCAGCCCCTCACCTATGACCCTTCCTCTTCCTTCCGATAGCAAAACCTATTCTAAAAAAAGACCCAAAGCCTTTTTAAAAATCCTGGCAAAGCAGGGTAAGTGATTGTCTGTTGCCTCAAACCCTTATTTTGCCTCATTGCTGCTTCACTTGCTTTCTCCTCACTCACTGCTTTCTTCACCTTACTCGGTCACTCTGTAGTTCGTAGTTTTCATCCCTCAAGGTGCCTCAGCTGGTTCAGCATCTACCACAAAGTATGCTTCAGATATTTGGGTTACATAAAGTATACCAAGAGGATTTCTTTTTTTGTTTTTTACATTTCATTTACCTTGGTCGATTAAAACTTACATTTAAGTTATTTATGTTTTGTCATACACATTCTCTTTGGCACATACAACTTGGCTGAAATGTGCTGGTCAAGATACACGGATATGATTCTTTACCATCCTTATGGCAGTTTTGGTGTCTACATGCGGTGATGTATGCAAATGGGCTCACACATTGCAGAAAGTTTTCACATTGTAAATGGCGTATTCTCTGACCACTATTATGTGAATATAGTCTGTTATAACTAATTCAGGACAAGTTTTGTATGATTCTTCCAGTTTCTACATTATGTCAAATTAAATATTAAATTCCACTTCTTGGAACCAGTAAAATTTGGACTGAATTTTATCCTAGTAAAACTTTGGGCTTCATTTTTTGTTGCATTAGAAGATCAGAAAAATATACTGAAAAAAGACCATAAACAATAAAAAAGTAAAATGTGGACTCTGAATTTTATCCTAGTAAAACTTTGTACTTGATTTTTCATTACATTAGATCAGAAAAATACACTGAAAAAAGACCATGAACAATAAAAAAATGTATGTAGGCAGAAGGAAATCAGAAATTTTGTTAGTCTAAATAATAATGCACATAGGATGAGAACTTTACTCTCAACTGAAAGCAAGAATGGTTTGATGTTTTTCCTATCATAAGCATCAGTTTCTTATATTTCAGACAAGCGCTCCTATTATTTCTTATTTTAGTTGTGATTGATTCATCCCTCTAAGAAATATATTTGGTGATATCAGTTTTGAAAGGTTATAGATAGAAGGAAGTACTTTTCTTTGGATTTAGGGATAAATTTCTCATTTGTTTTGCAACTAAAAAGTCTCAAAAATATTTATGAAAAGTGTTTCCATTGAGACTATATTTTATATTAATTTTTGCTGTATTTAGAGTTTTCTTTTATTTGGATCACACATTGTTATATACTGTAGGAAGAATCAAATAGAATAAAATACAATGAGATTTATGGATTCAAAGTTACATTTTTTTCCTATTTCAAAAAGATTTTAATGGAATAATGTTGAATTGATTAGCCCCAAAAGAAAAACAGTCTGCTTTTAAGGTTCTCACATGCATTGCATCCCTTGGCTGATTTATTCGTATCCCCTCTACTCTCCCTACCTCCTGAGCGCCACTGAGGAGGAAACCTTACCTTTCAGGAAGTGGATGATGATAGCGGGGAGGAGACCGAACTCTCCCTCACGATGCCACTCCTTGAGAACTGATCCTGATGAAAGATGGAGGGGGAGAGATGTATTCCTAAGCATTGTGGGTGGGGTGTTTGGGGACAAGAAGTGCGTAGGTGGGACTTGGTCACCGAGAGATACATTCCCCCTCAGCGGAAGTTCGAGAACACGTCGGGCATGGTGCGTCCCATGCCAAAAGGGTCAAGCTTACGTCGGTGTCACACACGGAGGCACTTTCTCCCCTACCCCATCCCTCCAGGCCAACAGACCGATTGCCTCCTCATCTACCTCATCTGTGCCTCTTCTAAAGTCAATAGGTACAGGCCAAACAAACCTCATTTTGCGCATCTGCCTGCTTGCTTTGCATACCTACTCCTTGATTGCCCAGTTGCTCCTCGAATCCCTCACCTGTCGTGGCCTCATAATAGAGTATGGGCCAGTGTAACTTTGCCTCTACCGTCCGATGCAACCATCTAAAGAGCATTTGTACTGCATGTCCCTCGAAAGCAGATCGACCCCTTGTGCCCCCTCTCCATCCACCCCTTATTTCAGCAGACTTCATGTTGAAACATTGCATGGCTTCCTGCGGTGAGGCCTCCATGTCTGTTCTGCCTGCGGTCAATGCTGGTTCCTCTGAGCTCCTCTTTCATTGGTGATGGGTATTGAGGACCAGCCACTGCCAATTGTTTAGGTATACAGGGACTCCTTTCTTTGCTACTGGTTGTTGTAGAATTTTGTTTGTAACTGACATTTAAAGAAAAAGAAACTTAGGGCTCTACAGGAGCACGATTTGCAGACCCTTCATTTTTGTGCATAGTTCTCTCCCCGTACCATACTTTTCTTTTCTCTTCCAACCATTAAATACATTCGTTGAATATAGAGTTTTCCAGTTTTTGGTGTATTTTTAATGCTTGTATCTGTTGTATGTAGGTGACCTTTGTTTGAAAACTTACGATTTTTCTTTTCTTTTTGTGCATGCGTTATCACAGTCACTCGCTAAATGGCAACACCATCAAAACCACCTTGTCTTTCGTCTCTCTTACATTTGATATTTTTCAAGATATCAAATTTTGGAGACTGCACCTTGGCCTTTGCTGGAACATAAAATTTAATTCCTATGGGTCCTTCCATGTCCTTATGAAAAAAATACCAAATCTCCTTCCATAATTTTCCTTGTTTCCTGTCCGTTCTGGTTGCTGCCTCCATTACTTCACTCAATAATCAGAATCTAGATAATAGCTACTGAGATTTATATTTCTATTATTGTTTATAATATTTTCTCTACCTACTAGCCAGTGTTTTTCATCCGTCCTTAAAGATTCACGTTTTTATGCTGTTTAATTTTAATTCTCCTTTTATCAACAAAGATGAATTGAAAGTGTAACTTATGAGAAATTTTCTACATAACTTGCAACTCTGCAGAATCAAGATTTCTTCATCCCCATCATTGACGGGCAGAGAGAAGTGTAGCACTAAATGTGTCTGCTTTTATTGGAGGTTTATCTAATAGTGTTTCTCGCCTGTGCTTTTACTGCCTCTGAGCATGTTTATCTCTACTGATAGTTTTTATTACCTAATCTCTTTATTTCAAGACTTTCTTCACTAAATTCAATTTTGCTTCGAAGTAATGCACGGCATTAATGCTATCACAAGCTTCACCTGATTATCATTTTAGTGATGGAAAGTTATTCTATTAAAATATGAGATACGTAATGGAATCATTTTGAAGTATTCTTTGCTGCCATTTTTTTAGACTCAGAGGCTTATATGTACGATGAAGCACCCAGTTTATTTTTCTTTCATTAGCAGTTAAAGCATTATTAACAGGTGATTTAAAGTCAAGTTTCTGCTATGATAAAAATTTTATTTTACCATTTTTGTTAATTGAATTTTTTAATTCAAATAGATAGTGTTTTATTAGATTTTTTGAGAAGCTACTGTAGTTGATCTTAAATAACTTTCTTTTATATTTTCACATAATTTGCTCAGTAACGAAGCTCAACATTTGAAGTTAATTTCTTGGTAATATGAGAGTACTCAAGTGTTATGCCATGGAAAAAATTTCATATTATCTGTAAGCCATATGACATTATTATTTGGTGCATTCTTTCCTTGATATCTTTTATTCTAACCTTATGTACTATGTAATAAGTAGCAACATGTATCTCATTTTTATCAGAACATAAGATAAAATAAAGAGATGTGTATGGTGTGACAGGAAAGGGGTTATTTACTGTACATTTTGTGGCACTATTTGTTTAGCTAATATAGCTTCTGCCATTGCCATTTTCATATTTATTTGCTGTAGATCTAGTTTGAATTTTCTTAATTTTTTTATATTTTTATTAAGTATTTCACTTTCTCGTGTGTATTTTTACTTAACAAAAAATTTGTGTGTAATCAATGAAATGGCTTTGTCAACCTATGCTTTGCAACTCCAAATGCTGATTACCAGCTTCCTTTCCCAAGTTTCTTTGTTAGAATGTAAGTTTATCTCTTAATTAGTTTTGAAAGTCAGTGTTGCCATTTGCTTAATGTTATAGTTTTACTTATTAATAAATATATAAATTTAAGAGACAATTGTAAGATATTGGTGCTCTTTTCCCATTTTGAGTACTTGTGGCCATCAATTTATAGCATGTCAGATCTTCTAGTTTTTAAAATGTAACTATTAGATGTAGGTAAGAAATGAAAAACTGCAAAGTAAAAGCACTAAACCTGTTCCATTAGTCTGATAAATCGTTCTTGATTGTTATAAAGCATTTTCATAGAAGTATTTCCAGTAAACATGTCTTAAGTGGATATACCACTGTCATTTGCTGAAAACATCCACATTTTCATTTATGGCCAATATTATTCGAGAAATATAATATATTGATGTAGCCACCATAATTGCAACAATTCATTTCAACGTAAATCTTATTTGAATTTTCTAACAATTTTTAGTAACTTTATGAGTTATTTTTAGGCTTTGTAGCTTATTATTTGTTTAAAAAATGAATTAATAATGTTTATTGGTATTTATATAGAACCCAAATATTTGTGAATTGTTGCTTGACATTAAATTTACCCTTTGTTTTTGAGTATTTCTTGCTTTAATGTGGTAGCTTTTCTTGATAAAAATGTAGATTGTTTTTATTTGAAATGTTGTCTCTACAGCATTTAATAATGGTTTTAGCCCCTTACTTGCTGTTATCTCTGTTATCATTTTTTTAACTTTAGAAAGTACGATGTTTGTTGTACCAAAATCCCCACCAAATGAAATGTCTGTTTAATTTTCTTTTGTTTTGTTAGTAGAATAAATATTTTTAAGTATTGAAGTGCAAATATTTAAGTTTTGTTGATTCATTATTGTTTCTTGATTAATTGTTCCCCTTGGTTCAACGAAGTCATGACAAGCGATAGGAAATTTTTCTCAAAGTCACTTTTAGTAGTGTAAGATTCATTACTTCTGTTAGTGTTATAGTTTTAACAATGTTCCTTGCACTTTCTTTGCTTTCCTTCAAAAATTTTTAATACCACCTTTTCATGTTCCTTTCTTTGTTTACCTCATTCCTTTTTATGCCTCATCTTCAAATCCCATCCCATTCTCCCTGTCTTTTCTATGTTTTTCATTAATAGCTCTCTCCTGGACATGAGGGTTCAGATGACACGGATATGGAACCAACGGCATCACAGTCCCAAGACTGTGAGCCCACTCCCCCATTGCAGCGCCATGGCTCAAAGAGTAATTTTTTCCTGCCACCGGGTCGAGGAGGAGAGGGAGATATGCATCCCTCCCACCAATCCTATGGGGTGGACTCGCCAAGAAAGGGTAGCATTGGGGGTGGGCCTCAACTTAGGGGCCAATATGGACGAGGTTCACCTCACCCAAGACCCAGGTGAATGGCTTATTTCTTTTATGATTTAAAATTATTGGATCATGCACTGAATGTATCAAATCTTATACAGTAAAACCCCATATTTACGTTATTGGTATGTATGTTTTTCCCACTATTTATAACATTTTATATGGGTCCCATCAATTTTCCTATGATTTCAATGTAAGTAAAACCGTGTATTTACGTTATTTCATTTTAAGTTTTCCCGCTATTCGCATAATTTTACGTTATAATTTCCAATTTTTTTAAATCAATTTAGCATGTGATTCCCAACAGTTTTTAACGTTTTTCGACTTAGCTTTGCAAAAAATCCTAACTCTTTTGGGTGAAGATTTTGAAAACAGTGGCAGAGTAGGAACAGTGCCCCTAGAGGCAGAAATGTGAACTCTTTTGGGTGAAAACTTCAAAACCTCATACGTAAATCACACTAGCAGAGCATAAACAGCGCACCTAGATACGGAAATACTATTTATGCTATTTACTCTTTGAACAAGTATGAATGCTATTGAAAAAATGTTCAACTTTGGCGCTATCATGTTTTAACCCTTTCAACTCAAATTCTGCCCCTTGGCTCCCACAGTTTGTAATTAAATTTAAGTTAATTTGTAATTTGTTGTAATTTAAATTACCATATTGTCCCGAATATAATGCGATGTTTTTTTTCCAAAAAATGAAATTTTAAATATAGCCCCTGCATTATATTCGAGTACTAGTGATTTTAAAAGATCGTAAAATTGTGTATTGAAAAATCACCATACATTCCGCACATCTGTTAAGTGATACAAGATACTTGTTACATTGTATACACATTAGGCGTAAATGTTACAATTTACTTGAAAAGCATCTGAGGCAAGAATAGATCGAGTTCAGTCAGCGACTGAACTCCTCATTAGTAATTGAATTGAAGCTATCAGTGCATCAGCATATTCTTTGCGCCTACCTTAGCGAGTTTTTATCCATCCATTATTTTAACAATGGGTGACATAAAGGATGCTGATCATGTTGAGAAAAAAGGTTCTTCCAAATCCCAGGTTAGCAGGAATCCGACAAAGTTATGACATGAATTTTAAAATAGTCATAGCTCAAGAGGCAGAAAAAATGAACAATATTCAACCTTTGAAATAGTATGATGTTCCTGAAGTAAATATACCTACATCTATGTACAATTTTCCAGACAAATGTAATGTGGGGAATGGAATGGAAACCGAAGTGTACTATACGTACTAACATTTTAATTCGGCACATAGTTTAATATTAGGTATTATTATTAAAAAAGTGTGCTGGTTAAGTAAATGAATAAATAGGTATACTCTTTATAAACTTAGCTCTTTTAACACTGATTTTATTGTTAGTCTTACTGTAACAAATGAGTGAGTTTAAAAGTAAAATCAGTTTAGCTATTTTTCCTTTTCCCTCAGTTTACACTTTCCCGCAATTTACACTTTTTTCCCAGGTCCCTAGAAAAGTGTAAATAAGGGGTTTTACTGTAATTGTCATCATTTTAACAGAATGGATGAAATTGTTTTTATGTAAATATAGCTTACTTACATTCTTCGTTGAATGTATTTCTCCTTTTTAATGCCATGTAACTCTTCCAAATTTGAAGAATTAATTTATTGTACATTCTGCATAATATTTCTTAGGCGCTGCTGTTCAGGTTATATGCTTGGACTTAATAACTTTTCCTCATGTGCATATCCAACCAATATTGTTTTTTCAGTTCACCACTTCTCCATGACGAGGATTGACTCATTCAACATTCCCACTCAAATAAACCTCTCCCATCCTTGCCATGTGCTTTATTTTTTCTATCCATGTTCCTGGTTGGATTTGTTCTGGAATTCTGTAAAATTGTGCTATGCTTTGAATTGAGTTGTCTTGCATCCGAAATTTGTTCTAAGAAATATCTGTGGAGAAAAGTATTCTTTGTGTTGTCTACTTATTTTTATCATTAAAAACTCTGATGTTAACTCCGTCAAGTGGCCACCAAATTGAAGCATTTTTTATAAAAATGGTCTCTATTGAAAAATGGCGATTTTTGTTCTCGTACTCTGTGTGTAACTGTATTTATTATAATTGTTTCTTATTAGGTGTAACTTCTGAATGTAAGCTGAAATTAATATGTTCTCATGTGTCTGGCATTTTTGTTGGTATTTTTGCTTAAAATCTTCCACGATGGAAAGTTTGTATTTAATTAATTGTGCTGGATGTTTTGCAGAGTCATGTTGCATGCTTCTTTTACCTTATAATCTTGGAAGTCTGTGCATCTCAAATGGTGATCAATAATGTATGTCATCTTTCCTTCTTGATCTCTGCCATCCTTTGGCTTTTCTGTGCTTGTTTTCGTCACTTCGTTTGTGTGGGCACACAGGGTGGTGGACGCATCATCCCCCCAGTCTCGTGGCCACACTCCTGACCCCCTCTCACCTGAGAGGCAGCGCTCCCCACCTGGAGTCATAGGCCCTGGAGGAGGTGGAGGAGGTCGTGTAGGACCTGGCCCAAGTCCAACCATGACACAGCGCATCAAGGCCATCGGTGTACCCACCCCACTTGCCATGTCCAGTCCAGTCAGAAGGTCGGTCAAAGCCTCTTTTCCATCTGTTTGAAAGGGTTTTTATCCTATGATTTGAAAGAAAAATGTTTTTTGTTTGAGTCCAAATCCAGGGAGGTTCACAGAATATGTTTGGAGGGAATAATTTTTACATCAATTTCTTTGATACTTTTGTGAGAATGAATTGCCTTGGACGTTTTCTTATTTCTTATCTGCTTACTTAAACTATTTGCACTGAATTCTAACTGAAAACTTGAATAATCTTTTTCCTTGATTCTGTATTTGATTTTGTTACTAAACTTTTGGCAATTTTTTGTGTTGGCAGTATTATTTTAACAATTAATTTATAATGTTTTATCTTGTGTGCTGGTATTGATTTTTCTTACCATTTACATCTTCAACTGAATGTGCTTTTGAATGTTTTTGGATACTCTTCAGCTACCATCCCCTGCCAATCGAAAATACTGTTTTACTTAATTAGGCTGGCTGCCAATGGGTCATTTGTGATATATTTGCATATTTGTGCCAAAATAATTAATTTTTTTAGTTTTATTTATTATTTTACTGAAAAATTGGTTTGAATGAGGCATATCTTATTTTCAAAGATAGGAAACTCCTAGTTCAAAAATGTTTCAAGCAAAATTTATGGAAGTTTTATCACTGCTTAAATTGTTTTTGTAAGTGTACTTAGATAATCATATAGCTACTGAGATAATGAAATTTTAGAACTTACACACCTTTTGGTTTTTTGATGCAGTTTTAGTCAAAATGTTCATGTACAATAGTGATAAATAGTTGTTCCATATAGTCTCATTTTTCGATGTCTAGTTTCAGTAATGTTATTATAGGATCATTGTGAACAAATTTAAAACATAACTACCTCTTCTGGTTGCAATATAGTTGGATGGGATGATACCTTGGGGAGGCCATTGCATGCTTTGAAACATTGAGTTTTGGGAATGCAGAAATGAATTTTGCTAGTGCTTGTTGCTTGCACTACTAAATTACTGAAAGTGGCTTCATTTGTTGATCTCTAAGCAGACTTCATTAGAAGTGTTGTAGATCTACATATGTTGCACTTATCGTGGTGCATAATAAAAAGATGATAATTTAGGTGAAGTTTGCTTTCTCACCATTTTCAAAGAGAGTGAATTTTAGGATCCCATAACCTTCCACTAGCGATTTGCACATCAATTCCTTCAATCCTCTTACTCTCAAAAAATTGCATGCCACCTTTTTGGGCTTCCACAATAAAAAGTTCATTAAGGTTGACTTTTGTATAGTGCTTTGTCACTGTTTGACTTGTGTTTTCCCCCACTGCTGTGACTTATCCATCTTTTCTAGGTGTCGACCGATTAAGCTGAGCTCAAAAAGTACTCACTAGGAGCAGGAGTTTACAAAAATGTTTGTGTGTTCAGTGTTCACATATACTCACCAAGCATGAGCACAGTTGTGAGGTAACTTTACTTTCTTCCCCTCCTATTCTCTGTGTGGTGCATGGAACTGCCAAGTTTCAATCTGCTTTCTGTAATACCTGATCACGACCAGTCTTTCACATTTTGTGATCGACACATTTCTCATTTGAAAACTGCAATCGCTTTCCATAAAAAAAAGAGGAAAAAATATGAAATTTGTATGGCAAGAGGGCAAAATACTGAATGGATGGCTTTATGCTCTGTGAGGTGCATATTCTTCTCTTGGCAATTGGTGACAGCAGATGGCCAATCGATGCGCAGTGCATGAGGTTGGAGGTGGAAGGAGGGAGGGAGGGTCATCTGGGCTCCACAAAAAAATTTCTAGACCCTTCCTCTTTTTTTGGTCTCAGCAAATGTTTCTCTTTTTTGCCATCTTCTTTCCCTTCATGAACGATCAAAACAGAGGGCAAAGATTCGAGAGGCAGAGGGAGCCACTTTGATGTTAGGCACGTGGAACGATCCCTTTTCCCTCCCTCCCCCTTCCCCCTGGTGATCTCCCCTATCCCCTGTGAGAGGTGAACCCTAGGCCTTAGGCACCCTCCTAATATCCTGTTAAGTGATGCAGGAGGGGAAGAGGAGGCGAAGGAAGAGGCAGGAAAATATACACTACGTCATACTACCCCCATAAGGCTCACAAAAGCTCTCCAGAAAGGTAACTCAATTCCATTGTTGAATAGTCTTGTTCATTTCAGACTGTTCATGAGCACCCAGCATTTTTTAAGCTATACCTCCAAAAATTTTAGTATAAAGATAGGCCCCATGTCTTACGTCTGCCCTGTTTGTTTACCCCTTGTAACATGTTAATTTTTTTGCATTTCCTGGTCATAGTGTATTTTATGAACCCTTTAGTTATATTTATAAAAAATTAGTTTATCCATTCCTTGTTAACCTATTATTTTAAATTTTCAGTTCTGCACCTGATGTGTGCATAGAAAATGTTGCCTATGTGAAGGGAGATAAAGAGTTGTTGAAGTTGGAAATTATGTTCACTCTTAAATGAACTTGTAAAAGAAATAGTATTCATTAGCTTTCCTTATTTAAGTAGTAATCATGTTTTTTTAATGCTGTACACTCTCTTGTTTTCTTTACGCTCTTCTAAAATAATATACTCAGTAGTGTTATTCTAGTTTAAATAAGAAGTATCCTTTTTTTAAGGCAATATCTCTATTTATATTTGTTACCACATAATAAGTAGTGCTGCCAGTTCTGTAAACTCCTGCTCCAAGTAAGTATAGGTGAAAAACTGGAAATCCTTGTCTGCTATTGCTGTAGTGGAAGCTATGTATTGCATGAGCAAATTCAAAATTTTTTTATTGCTCATTATGAGTTGTGAAGCACAAAATAAATTTGAGTGCTTTCACATTAAACTTTTACTTTATATCAGTTCTTAATTTCTAGATGAATGAGCATGGTTTCAAATTTATAAATTAATATTTGCCACAAAATATCACCTCATTTAGTCCCCCAGTTTACCCTTTTGAAATGATGCAAATATAGTGTAGCTAATGTATTAATATTATTTTTTCGAATAATATAATTAGTCTTGAAAAGAAATAAAACTTGGCTATCTAAAAGTGTTGCAGAAAATTGTAATACTATTTTAGCCCAATTCATGAAACCATAATGGTCAGATTGTCCTCCATTTGAGAAATATGAAAATAAGACTTGTTGTTTATCATACAATCAATATTCTATTTGTTTGTTATATTTTTACCTTGCCTAAATCTTAGAAAGAGATTTAAAGATTAGATCAAATATTCTATCTTCTTAATACACATTAATTTTTACAAGGTAGAATTTTTATTCATTTATTGCAAATTGAGAAAATTTCTTCACCTAAACATTGAATTGATTGAACTTTCTATATTCCTTTTATCATAAATTGTCTATTTATAAATGTTCAAAAATGAAATTTGCAAGATAGTTTTCATTTTATAAACTGTAAAACCTATTTTTAACTGCTAGTGGTGTTTATATATTTTGTCTTAGTATTTCCTCTAGCTAAATAAGTAAATGAAGCTGCACTACAGTCACCATGCTAATTGAATGTAAGGAAATATTGGCTTGATGTGTTTCCCATTCCTCCACAAGGTCAAATCCAGGAACACCGACCCAACCTAGGCGTCCAGATTTCATAGGAGTTGTAGGTGATCCAAGAGGAGGGCCTCCCCCATACTATGACTTCCAACAACCCCAGTCAGTTGCCCATCATCACCAACACCTACACCATCGATCTAACCTTGGTAATTATGAGAGTGTTAGTCTTGTTCCATCTGGACCTGCTCCGGCAGGTTTGCCCCCTCGAAACATGAGTCCTCAGCGCCGTTTCATGTCAGAGGGAGAGTTGGTGAGACAAGGTGGTAGGGGGAGTGGTAGCGAGGGAAGCAACGGGACGGAAGTAACCCCGTTTGCCGGATACTCCCGTACAGCCAACAACACGGTAGATAACATCAGGGAGCTGGCAGGATCTCCTCAGAGAGGAGTGTACCTTTGGAAAGATACTTCTCCGGGAGCTTACCCTCCATCCTCCCATCACCACCACCACCTCCTTCATCACCAGCCGGCCCCTCATCATCCGTCTCAGTCCATGCCTCGGAGTAGCCACGAACATCGCAGCCGTGGGGCAGTTGCGCCATCTCAGGACTTCCACCGCTCCAACCCGACAAGCCCCACGCAAGGCTTCCCTCATCAGCAAATAGCACAGCAAGCCAGGGCCAGTCACCATACGCAGCGTCCTCCAACTCCTCCTTTGCAGCAGGGTCGTGTACCATATGGAATACCCCCTCAGTCCCCGCAGATAAAGCGTAAAACATATGGAGTAGCTGCTGGCACTCCAACTACTCCCACTTCTGCATCCCCAGCAGGGGTTATGGATGGTGTACATAGAAGACCCAGTCCAGGTTCTCGTCGGCCCATGTCATTTGTGCGTGCCCTAGAGATGTCGGACTCGATGGAGATGGCGACACGTGAGGGGGTTAGGTGTGGTGGTGTCTCAAGGTCGCCTAGTGGCACTCCCAGGGCAGAACACCGTCTGGCAGCAACCCCACCTCAGGGGGGAGATGCTCCCGATAGGGGAAGTGTATATGACGTGAACTATGAGATATCTGTTTGAGGTGAATAGACTTTTAGTATGGGATCAGTATGGTGTCATGGCTTAGCCTTTGGTGACCTAAGAAACTATTGATGAAAACCTTGTTGACAAAGAACCCAAAGGTAAAGACTTAATTGGCGTAAGGGATCTTGGATCTATTGGACAACTAACATGTTAAAATGACATGCCTCAGGACTTGTGGTTCTCCAATAGACTTACAATGCATTAGAGGTGTAAAATGAGTTTGTGTGTGTCGAGTTTTTCTTAGCTCATTCATAGGGATGTCTGCGCTGCTCCTGACCATTGTGAATTTGAAAAACCCTCAGTCTGGATGAATGAGCCATGTAAATATATATATGCATGTATAAAGTAGGAGCAAATATGGAATGAAACAAAATGGGCAATTGTTTTAAAGAATCATTTTTCTGGGAGATGTGTTTGCCAGTGCCTGTAAATGGAGTGTGTGTGAGTAAGTGGGCTAGATATGTCAAACCAAAGGAGCATTATCAGTGTGTGTGTGTGTGTGTGTGTGTGTGTTAATGTATATTTATACGTATACATATTTACACATGCAGATATATTTACTTAGATAAAAAAATAAAGCCGACTGTATTAACAGTTTGTGAATAATTTTTAAGTATAGGATAATCACAGAGCCTGAAGCAGCTGACCATGCCTCTGGTCAGAATAAAAAGTGAACTGCGATGGAGTGAGAATTTGCTGTATCTACTTCCTCCAACTCCCCATTAGACAAAAGGTGATGCCTCATGCCCTTTGCTCCTGTGAATTGATGATTGTGTTCCTTATATTCGATCCAGCCTTCCCAAGATGGTTTTTAAATTGTCATCAAGTAGATTGGTTCAATTATTTGGACCAGTTCGATTATGTGCTAAATACTCGCTGATAAAAGTCTCCAGTTTATTTTGTACATGGTCATGTAATCATATTGAAAGTCAAGAGAATTTTCATAAATTAACTTAGCTTCTTTGCAATATGTTTATCCTGGAACACATCACATTTGGGTGAAAAGAATGGACTGCATCGTTATTTTTTTATTTTTGAAATTCACCCCTGTAAGTATTCAAGGCTATAAATTAATTTTGTGTGGATGCTGTAATATATATCAAACATGTCCATTGCCAATATGTTGCAGCCCAGTTAGCCAAAATGACGAGCATTTTAATCCTGCTTAGGTGCCAACTAAAAATATTCTGGTGCTTCAATATTTTTACCATTTGTGTTCATTTTTGTTTGATTTTTATTTAAAATTATATATAAGTAAGAGGATTTAGGCAAAACCTTAGCAATTTCTTTTTAAAAATTCAATGTTGTAATAATCAACAGTTACTTCAGTTTATGAAGTTCAGGAATTTTTCAGATTTTTTTGTTATTCTGTGTTGTCCTGATTTATGTTGATTTTTTTAGATCCTTGACTAATCCAGTTTTGAGTGGAGCTAACTTAATGAATTTGAAAAACAAAGAAATAATAATCATCTTGACCAGTATATCGATGTTGCCAATATGATGCTGGACCTTAATTTCATTGGAATAATAGATACACATGAATGTTTATATTCTTAATCTTATTTTTGCCAAAAATTGTCTTCCACCTCTATGACTTCCTAATTAAACTTTATTGGCTCTATAAGCACAGATTTAAGTACTTATATAAAAGTTCTTCTCTGTAATGTTTAAATTTTGATACTAAAATTGCATGTAATAGTTTTAAAAAATTTTAACACTTTTTAGAGAAATGTCCTCTTTTTGGAATGTCACGTCATATGAACTTTTTTTTTGGTGGCCTCAAGGTTTCTAGTTTTAATAACCTCAAAGATTATAAATTGTTGTGTATGATCTTTGGAAAAATATAACAATTATATTTGAGTTTTGATAGTTTTATAAGAGTCACACAATGCAGCATGAAGTAACCTGATAATGCAGGTTGTGATCACCTTGGAGTCGGGATACAGGATAACCCTGGGACCATCCTCTTCTCCATGTGATTATTTCAGCAGAGGCCCTTTAGTTTTTGCTGTTAAAGGAGTTCATTAGCCATCTTGGGACTGTGGCCGGTTTTTAAGTGCAGAATAATTGAGAATATCTTTGTGATTTACACGAGTGAATGTTGGGAATATCTTTTACCAAAAAAAAAACAGAATTTTTATATATTGTACTTAATTTATACTGGTATTGGGTATTATGGGAAAATATATATGTATATATCTATGTATATAAATATACGTGTACATATATATATATATATATATATAGTCCCATTTGTGTTTCACTTGTAAATGTAATATAAGAAATGTTTAACAAACTTTAGTATTTTTCATTTTGTTGGCAAAGTCATTTTTAAATGTTTCCTCTTTGATTTAGTATCTATTGTAAAATCAGCTTTGTTTTTTTTTGTGCCTTAACTTCTCCTATGCACAATGAATCTTCTTTATCATAAGCCATACATTGGTATGTGTATAAGAAATTCTGACATTTTGTTCAATGAAAATTGGTAAATTAAACAAAATTGCTTGTTTATATTTTGTATTAAGGTTCCTTTGGGGTTGGTAGGGTAAGGTACACCTTCGAATTATTTCCGAGTAAAGGCCAAGGGAAATGTGGAGATTTTTTAAGATTAGAGTAGAAATAATATCAAAACCTGTTTGATTGGTGGCATAAAAGTCTTGCAATGACATTTGATCCTGATAAAATAAGGCTTGGCAATGCCAAAAAATAGTGGGTCTCGTGTTTTGAGGAGTAATCTATTAAGACCTTAGCATAAAGATAAAATCATGAATGTATTGAACACAGGGATTGTTATAGTGGTTAATATCAATTGTATTGTGGTATTAAACATGCCTCCAGATGGCAGATAACAACCAGCAAGAGGCTCTAATAAAACAGGAATATACAGATTTGATATATATGGAAATTTTTTTATCTTTCTTCTGCTACCGATATTTAAACTGGTAACAAATATCCAAAAAGGAAGCCGATGGTGGTGTTTTGTTATTCAACTTCTAAAATAAAGACACTGGGAAAAAGGCATTCAAAGTTGCGGGAAATTTTAAAGTTTTAATGAATTGCCATATTTCTGTGTTTGTGGGTTACTTTCATTCTGCAAATATGTAACATTGTAAATGATCATTTGAAGTATCTCAAGGCTCAAAGGCCTATGAGTATACTTCTAATGCATAATTTACTTTAAAATTCAACTCAGGAGCCAAATTTTAAGGTCCCTTTTTGCTGTTTCTTGTATTTTCATTTTTTATTTCTAAATAATTGTTTCTAAAGTTTGATGATTCCCGATACAAATGGAAAACAACTATGTACCTTCCACAGAATTTTTAATACAATATGACTGGTTTCACCACGATTGTACTGAGGATGCTATGATCATAGTGAAACCAGGTTGTATTAAATATTCCGTGGAAGATACATAGTTGTTTTTAATTTGTATCATGTTTAAATTCCATGAAATGGAGCCTGAACTTATTAATGATATTTAATGATCCCCATTTAAAATGTAAAAATGAATGTTTTGTGTGGCATTTTAGGGTGTTATCCAGCGTGATGTTTCTATTAATTTCAAGTTTTTTCCACTTAAAACTTGCAAAACCTGGGGGATATTTAATACTGCATAAGCGATCACAAGTATTGCATTTAAAAGAGATAAATATCTCAAATTGGAAGAAATTTTACCTAAATGAAACTTCCTAAATATCTCTCGAGATTTATTTGAAATTATTAATTAATATCCTTTTAAGTGCAAGTAAACAAACTCTTCATCAATACTAAATATATAAGGAAATATTCCATGTTTTAAAACCATAGGAAAGTAATATTTAAAGAAGATATAGTTCATTTCATCAAAGTATATTATAAGGTAGAATGACACCTTATTCTGTTGTTTTATGGTTAAGCCCATGAAAATTGTAATTGTGATGTATGCTTGCAGAAATTAATTTTAGGAAATGACCTCGGCTTTATGTAGTCGATTCTCTGTTTGTATTTTCTACAGCTAATATTATGCAAAAATGTTTGAAATCATCATTTCCCTATTATCTTTCAATGCTATTATCCTTATAACTGTTTTCTCATTTTTCAGTTTGTCTTTCCCAATTATTCAATATGAACGTCCATTTTGTACTCCCTCAAACTTCCATAATAGCAATGTTTCAGTTTTCTATCAGAAACCTGTGATAAAATCATAAATAAAAGTAGTACCTGTCACTGAGTTACGTTTAATACACACTGCCCTTCCGGTTTTTCGTTCTTTCCACTAAATTCATTCCCATCATCCATTACAGTTTTATCGCAGCATAAAAGAAATATTCTACTGCCGTAATGTTATTTAACAGAATCTCAAAATGTTTAGCAAATTTATACTCATGCTGACTAATTTTTCAATGTCATAATCGATACAAAAAAATTATTTTTTCATCTTGTGCTACTTATCCATTCACTGCTTAGTTAGATCTTATCTGCACTTTTATATGGAGATCCAACTTCATGAAGTTTCCCTTAATATTCATTTGAAATTTTTTGAACTTGCTTGAATTTAAGTTCTCTATAAGTAAGCGTAAAGTTAATTATTTTTCCTATGAGTCTTTAGCACAAAGATAATGTCATTTATAACCTACTTGAATCTCAGATGACATGGTTCTTAACCTTTATTTGTCTGCATCATCCCATTTTCTGTTCCATTTTCTTCAAATTATGTACCTTTAACAATAAATTGGACTTCATTCCACATACAGATAAAAATTCATGAATTTACAGAAACATGTGCACTTATTCTCCTGGTTTTATTTTCTAAGTCAGTAAACAATGTATGTATTGTGAATTTATCAAATAGTCCTGTCTTCACTTAACAACTCATGTGTCACCCTGGGGTATCACTTCACCTCAGCTGAGAACAACTGATGGATGGCATCCTTGTATGATTCCTTTTTTTAAAGGCACTTAGATTCAAATTTGTAATTAAAAATGCTCTGACATTGTGGAAAATTTTGGCCTTACATTACATTTGTTATTGACGTTAAAATCTGTTACCTATTAATGTCTTTTTTACAACATTCGTAGCTTGATTTATTCCATGTCTTAATCCCTGTTGAAGTATTTTGTACAAAACAATGATGAACCACCTTTTTCAGTCAATTGGAAGTCTTCGTTTGAATTCTTGTCTTGTACTAAGTTTGTATTTATTACAACTTTTGTCATGCTAATTTTGAAAAGTCTAAATTAATCTGCCGTTGAAGTAATTATTGACAGTTGTATGAATATAGAAGATCATTGAAAATTCAAATCACAAAATGCATCCGTAAAATCAGCAAGCGAAATGAATTGTCAATTGCTAAACAAATACTTTAAGTCATGCGAATCCTAAGAATTGCACATTAACACAATGACTCTACCAATGAATAAATTAAACATGAAGTTAAAAGGTTTAAAATTAAAATTAGGCCATAAATATTATAATAATGCATCTCACCAAAATTTATTATGTTGATAAAAATATCAGCCAAGAAAAACTAATTTATAGCAAAAAGGATTGACTATATCATCAAATAAATGGCCATGCAATGATAAAAAAATCTAATCAATTAATTTCCATTCTAGTTAATTAAATATTTCTGTATGATTTAAGTATGTATTCCCATAAATCTCGTGTAACAACTAGGCTTATATTTTTCAGTATTACAGTATGAAATTTAAATATGCTGCCAGGGCCAAACTGGCCCACTGGAATGCCAGGAATTTCCCGGTGGGCCATTAAAGGCCATTCAACCAATTTTATTATTATATTAATATGTAAAAAGAATTTATTAAAGATTAGTTGACGGTCCTGCTACATCCAGTGAACCATCTTCTGTTCATATGACAACCCATCAGTGACAACAACCTAGCTAAGGCCTACCAGCAAACTTGCAGTTGCAATTTATTGACATTAAAAACAAAAATTGTTAACAAAATTTACTGACTTAAAAAAATAGTGGTTAGGACCCTTTTCCTTTTAGTGGGCGCTCTCGGCAGTCGCAGGTGTTGCGGGCCATAGTTGCATCACTGCAACTTGCAGTTTGTCACAGTTCTATACATACATAGCTAGAGTGGAGGTTCTTTATATAAAAGTAAGGATTTTGGTTTGTAAATTATTTATAAGTTGCCATAATCGAAAACGATTTTCTTTTTATATTTGTAAAAGAACTATTTTTCTATGTAGAGAAAAGATAATTGATTATAATTTTCGGTATTCAATTTGTTAAAAATAATTTATCCCTTATCCTTAGGCCTTAACCACAATGTTAGGCAAGAGAAAAGGTGGTGGGGAAAAAAACATTATAAAAAGCTCTTGAAAATCAAAGCAGATAAATGCCTTAAGATTATCAACATATTCACTGCTTCTGCGTCTACTTCAGCAAGTAAACTTGAAGATGCTCCGAGCACTTCATCAAACTTGCAGTGAATGAAACAGTGATGTCAACATTACCATCACTTGATGATAAGCAGGTAGGAACGACAGTGGTGGTGGAAAATCTGTCACACAGTGCTAGTAGCCCATTGATAACATCGGAAATGGAGGATGTGACAAAAATGTATACTTTATTCAACCGAAAAATGAAAATTTGCATCAGTTCTTGAAATTCTATCCGATACAACCAAATTTACATTCAAAATATAATTTAAGTGATCCTTTGGTATATTTTCGAGAAGATGGTTTATGTCAAGGTTGGTTGTCTTTAAACGAACAAGCCTGATAACTGTTTTGTTCTTTTTGCTTAGCTTTTAGTCAAGATTCAGACCAGTCAATATGTATAAGTGGATATGATATTAAAAAAGCAAAACGTCATTATATATAGACATTCCTTACAGAGGAGGAGGGTATCATTATATATAGATGTTCTTTACAGAGGAGGAGTAACATATATATAGGAGGATACTAATGATTAGGCACTTCCATAAAAGCAGCAGTCTCGAAATTTTTTTTGTCGGTAGGATTATGTGCAAAACCAACTAGAAAAAACGAAAAAGTTGAACAACGCGACCGCTAAAAATTCGAAATTGTTTAAACAAATTTTCAAGGTTTATTTATTACCAGATGTGCTACGGAGCTGAAATTTTTTATAGGTAGAATTTGTAAAAAATACGAAATCGAGATTATACAAATTTTAATTTTTTTGGCAGTTAAAAATTCTTAAAGTTTAAACAAACAGGTAAATGTTTAGATACTACGGGGTGAGATAGGGAGCTGAAAATTTAGAGTTATTTAGAGGTTAGTGCAAATGCACAAATAAACATTTGAGTATTTCCTTGAAATTGTTATTGTGGCCATTAAAAAATTTTAAAATAAAACAATTAGATAAATATTATTTCAGTTGTAGATGAGCTACAATGTAAACATTTGGCGGAAAGGTGTGGCATTAGTGCACCACATTGGAAAAATTATAATATTGTTAATATTGAAAATTTTAGGTATTGTTTTAATCAAATATTTTTCCATAAGGAAAGAACGAAAATTGGTGCAGAGGTGAAATCTTTTGAATTAAAAAAATATTTCTAATAATGAAATAGCTCTCTGAAAAATTAATGTTCATCAGGGTGAGGAAATGCTTGCAAAATGCAAGCACCAACTACTTGTATATCAAATAATCGCTGGACACAAAATATCTTTGCTTCATATAAATAATACTGAAGCATATGTATTAAAGATAAAAAATAAAGACATTTTAGTCTATGTTAAAAACATAAGTCCGAGGCTGGAAATGTAAATCGACAGATTTTGCCAAGAGTAATCAAAATAATGAGGTTAATCGGAGACAAATGAGTCAGCATATACATAACTTAGTTCATGGTAAGCTTTTCAAGTTACTTTTACTCATAAGTAAATTTGATCCTTTGTTAAAGATTCATATTTATGATTCAATTAAGAAAAGCAAAGACCGTCATGATGCAGTTAGTAGTAGCAAAGGATGAGTCAATTTTATTACATTTTTATCAAAAACTATAGCTAATTCTGTAATAGATGTCATTACTACTCTTATAAAACAAATATTAACTGATGAAATCAGAGATGCTCAAATGTATAGCATTCAAATTCATACCACACAAGATATTAACGTACAGGATCAGTGTTCAATTGTTGTCAGATATGTTAAAGATACTGTTCATGTATGTTTGACATCTGTCGTATATTGTACTTCAACAACAGAGAAAGATCTTTGCGACTTAGTTTCTGGAGTTAAAAAAAAATAAATATTAATGTGTCCAAATGTATTGGAAATTCCAATGATGGTGCAGCAAATATGCAAGATCATTATCAAGGCTTTAGTAGATGGCGAAATACAGTTTTGCCAGGTCAAATACATATATGGTGCTATGCACATATATTAAGCTTGGTAATTAGTGATATAACACAACCACAGAAGTGATAACATTGTTTCGAGTTTTAAATACACGTGCAGTTTCTATGCAGGAATCCTATTCACGACTCAATGTAAGATGGAAATTTAGCTAATTGAAATATAGTTATTGGGGAAATGCATTGGTGGTCCAAGCATTAAGAAAAATGTTTGGCAAATTTAATAGTTAAAAGTGGAATAATATTTTATATAGATGTTCTACAGACTTTTCATGAAATTTCGATATCATGTAAATTTAACAGCGATATACGTTACAAAGCTAAAACAATGTTGGACACTTTAAAAAGCTTTGAAACTATAATCACAATGCAAATATTTTTAAACATATTTGAAAATACATCTCCATTATCATCATATTTACAGACAAGAGGAATGGATGTTTTTCAAGCTCTTCGCATGGTAGTAAATATTGCAAGTGCTCTTTCTAAAATGTCAAGAAATTTTGATGTTGTTTTTGGAGCAGCTACAAATTTTGCAATAACTGCAAATAAAGAAATAGAAAAAAGAAATGTAGATATTGTTGTTGAAACAGATTTGAAAGAAAAACATAAAAGAACTGGAGAAAATAACAGTCAAGATACTACGTATAGTGAGTGCAAAAGAGAGGTACCGCATAAAAGTAGTACCTACATAATGTAATAATGGATAAAGTGACTATTAGCTTAAAAGAACAATTTTTAAAGAATTTATACAAAGATTTGTCTTGTTAAGATCCAAATAATTTTCCTCAAATCGTAAGTAATAATATCCCAAAAAATGCATTGGAAAACTTAAGTATTTAACTTAAAAAATTTAATGAAATTATTACAAAAGAACAACTACAAACTGAATTGATGGACTTTGCAAGGAAATGGAAAAGTTTTAATCAGACTTTGGGTGATGAATTTTTAGTTGAGAACAAGAATGAAGCACAAGAAGAAAGCAATAAACAAAGAGATAGAATCCACTGCATCTCTAAATTGCAAAACATGCAAAAACTGTGTTGTTTGCTGCAACATAGTGTTACAAAACTTTAACTCGCACACTTTAGTATATTCAAATTTATATTTGGCATATAAATATGTCTTAACTCTCACTTCAACACAAGTGCCTTGTGAGAGATCATTCTCGAAGTTGAATTATATTTTGAATATGCTCAGAAACCGTTTGAATCAGTCTCACTTGGAGGCATGTATGTTAATGTCATGTGAGAAGCATATTTTAAGTAAAATAAAAAACGAAGATGTAAGTATTACTTAAAAAACTATTAGATTAAAGTGTAATTTTCATGGTCTATTTCATATTCTGTATGGCATATCTATCAGTCTGTTGTATTTATGTTTATAAAATAAGAAACAAGCAGGCCTATTCGGCCAATATTTCCAGGGCCTATACATGTTCCCAATCCGGCCCTGTATGCAGCTTATATGAAGGTACCTAACACATAGGAAAAACATTAACATTGATATTAATCTCCTAAAATAAAGTTATGCCATCAATTACTGAGTACAATAAGATTTTAAAATAACTTGAAGCCTAGTGTGGTTGATTAATTTTGTATTATCTTTGATTATATATATCAGATTTTTGTACCTTGGATACTTTTTAAGATGAAAATTTTATCTCTGTATTACAAAAATATTAAAATAGTGATATTTCTATCTAAAGCTATGAAGCAAAATAAAAAATGAATCAGGAATGTAAAATCATTCAAGTTGTCCATATATTCCAATCTATTTCTTTATCAAAGAATTAATGAAAAATATAATATGCTTCCAATCCAAAATTTAATTTCTTAAAAACATAAGTGATGGCACTGAAAAGTTATAAAGGTGATGTTTTATATAAGCTTGTTCCAACAAAAAGACAAAAAATTGTTCAACTTTTTATTTAGATTAATATTATCTCTCCACGGACTGGATTTCCCTTCTAAAATAACAGCCATTACCATAATACTGATGAGTGAAACATGAATTTAATATGATGATTAGCAAGTAATAGAATTGTATGTGGTATATCAATTAATCTATCCATAGAAATAAAATCATTAGAAAAGGTAAACCCATTGCAAAAATCTTGAAAATTAAGTTTTTACTGTAATGCAACATTAACCATATTTGACAAATGTACAACGAAAGTTTGATTTCTCTGCAAGAATGTTGAAATTATAATTAGTTGGTGATGACCTACAAGCCTATATTCATCAACAAGCTTAACACAACTCTTTCATTTTATTTTTTAGTACATACTAATTATTCAATAGACAGGCCATATATTTTCAAATTTATATGAAATATTGTAGATGAATTGTCTTGGTGTTCTTCTCAATGTCGACATCCATCTCACAGCCCCATAGCACCTATTTTAATGTTTAGTCTCTACTATAATATAGTATGTAACATTTGACATAAAATTTGCACACAGTTTTCACAACTTTTGGCAGTATAGGCATTACTGGCCCTAAAAAGATGAATAATATAACACAATACCCAAGTCTTAAGAAGAACTTTGATCATAGTTGGGTATAGAGATGAGTCTGGTATAAGTGGCTACCCCCTGGGGGGAGGATGGTGGCCGCATTTGAGGAGGTAGGAGGGATTGTAGGTGGCACAGGGTGAGAGGAGGCAGAGGACTGGGCAGCTTGGGGCATCACGACTGAAGATGGTGCTGCCATTGGAGGGTTGCTTGCCATGTGTCCTGTTACTTCCCTAAGGACCTCCCGCAGCTCTGCTTGCAATGTTGCTATGAGCTCGCTTTTCATTTGCTCTAAGTCCCATTGAGTGTGGTAATGACGCATGGCAGCGGAGGTGCTGAGACCAGGAGGGATGGTATGAGATGATTGCCGGGGTAGAAAAATACGACTTCCTCCTGGAGATACTGTTGTGGCAGTTGATGGTGAAGCTGACAGGTTTCCTAAAAAGATAGTTTACAACAGATTTAAAAAGCACTTATGGCGCCTATAACTCTAACTGTTGGTGCGCCAATAAACATACACATACATACATACACATAAAAAGCACTTATAATTCTTAAAATTTTCTTTTGCTTCTGATAATCATTTTTGTTTATAAAAGTTCCGAGTTTACTCAATGAATATGGTCACTCTATGCAATATGAAACTAGGCCACCTCTGACATTTATTTTGGTTTTGTGAATCTAAAGTGGTTTTTTTGTTCAACGATTATTTCCATTATTGTGACTTGCAAAGTCAAAGCTTTGGTTGTTAATAGTTGCCTTTTACGGTAAGTAGGTACTTTTATTTACTTATTGAACTTTGTTTTTTTACCATACACATACAGGAAAAACTGTACTGCCTGTTAAACAATGGCAGTATTGCTAGGAGTTCATGCAACTTGCCTGTTTGTCCTTTCTAACTCACAAATATTTGAAAGTATTGGGCTGATATGTAAAATAAACCGTGATTAAATCTCTGAAGGGCACTTTAACCTCTTGCCTAGGGCGACAAAATACTTGAGTCGCCCATGATGATTACATTAATTTGAAATAAAAGGATTCACATATGCCATCTTTTGAGATTTGATAAACTAATCCATTACAAACATAGAGTAAGGATATACTCTATGTTTACAAATGATTTAAATTTATTGGTGAAACGTTCGTGTCATTGCATGATAAGAAAAAACTTTCTACGCAAATTTTGAGTGATTCTGATGAGCGTAAAACATTTAAGGGAACAAAACTAGTATTGGGGTAGGTGGCGCTGACATTGGCGAGAAAGTAAACTATGTTGTACTAGGAAATCCGCGTTTTGTACATGATTTGAGTCTAACAGTGGGATACCCAGACCAAGAGAAAAGTGATTAATTAATTAATTGAAGATCAATGCAACCTAACCCACTCCCAGGGGAGGACCAAAGTGAAAGTAGAAAGGAAACCAACCTATCCCGAGGGCTGAGGAAGACAGGAAATCTCCTACAGCTAAGTGTCATATTTCCTAAGTTTCAAATTTCTGTAATATGTAGGTATGACGTAGTGGTAAAATGTCTCATTGCTTTCTCACCATTGACGGCGCCACTGTAGCAGACGGTCTAATATTAGTTTTGGACTCATTTAAGTAAATTTAATTTTATCAGATGTTCCGAATTTGTCCGAGGGAACAAAGTTTTACCCACTTTTTTTGATCATGTGTTGAAATTTCATTGTTTAATGCCATTTCAAGTTATTATTACAGTGATTGTAATTACATATGTATTAATTTAATATTTAATTGAGCTTTGATACTTAATGCTTCTCTTATCCAATTCAAATAATTAAGCTATGATGCAGACTACATTTTTAATTTAACTCACAGCAAATGATAAATAATATGTTATACCCATACACTATTGTTTTTATAAATTTGAAATTTCCATACAGACAAGTTTCTTCCAACAGCAGTCACCATTCTAAACAGTCAACTATCAGCCATTTTTTTAACTGAACCTGTTGTGACTGCTTAAAGAGTTTAGACTCGAACCGCAAAATCTACAAAATAGCCACAGCATATTTCATGAAAGAATTGCTCTGGAAGTGAATTTTATTGGGAGTAATATATATTGCCTACCATGAGAATAAGAAAAACGATCTGTGCCCCTTGTGATGCTTCCAAGATGGCTGCCCAATTGACTTTCTGCCATTGAAATTTGGGCTCTTCTGGCACTTTCTGATCCAAGCATTCCTAGGTCGACCGAACGCTGCTGAGGTATGGAATGGAGGAAATGGGGAGCATGTAGGTGTTGGATAGGAGGTGCAAGGGATGCTGTGCTTGCAGGGACTGATTGGGAATGTTTGTGTAGAGGATGAGGCACCTGTTGCAAAAGACCTTGGGTTTGTGAAGGCTGTGGCATGGATGGACCGCTAGAACATGGAGGATAGACAGGAAGGGAGTTAGTGGAAGTGGATGGTATTATGCCACAGAGAGCCTGCAGCATGTCTCTCTTAATTGATTCCACTTGGCTTGCAGCTCTGGCTGTTTCTCTCTTCCGATCCTCTCGTAATTCATACCTGTAAAATAAGGGATGCATGTATGAGGGGCGGTTGAAAAATTTCCAGACTGCAACTGCCACTCAGCTGATGTTCACAGCATGTCACTGCTCCGTTCATCAGAGGTGCAATTTAGGTACTTTCTGAATGTTCCACAGAGTTTGTACTCTTCATCTAACTACAACTTTCATAAATGAGACCCAACTGGATAAGGAAGAAAAGATTTTCTCAGAAATGCTGAGCTTACCAAAATGTGACATCACTGATAGTCATAAAATTGTCTTCCTCTACAGTTTACTTAAATATCCCATGTTTTTGACCAATTTGACTGGCATTAGGTGCACTATATATTTAAATGAAAGAGAATTTCAGAATGCATGGAAAATTGATGCTATGAATTTATTGCAGAATTGAATAAAAAATAATTAAATTAATATTGCAATTTAAATTTATACTCGCAGCAATATTCTTAAGAATAGTTTTATCATTATAAATAATATATTGGTTGTATTTCTTCTCTCAAAAAGAATTTTATACTTGCCTAAGGCTTGATATATCTTGTCGTATTTCCAGCAAATCATCTTCACTAACGCCGTCTTGCCGCATCTGTTTTTTTGCTTTGTGTATATATCGTCTTACTAGTCGACACATAACTTCTTCATAGCTTGCTGAAGTGGACTGACAATGAGGTACCCAATGTGGAACCTGGTCATCCTTTTCTTCTAATCCTGACCTATCAACTCCATTAGCTTCCTGCTGCTACAAAAACAACTTTAATGAATTATGACTTGGTTGCATTATTTTGAAATTATTTGGAACCCATCCAAAGTAAATTATAATTTTATTAAAATTTTAATTTTTCTACTAAATTAGCATATAGTGATCTGGCAAATACAGTAGATGTTGTCATATATGATCATATTGGGTTTAATTTAATTGGTAGCATTAAGTGGCTGATGATAGTGAATGGTAGCCTTCTTTAAACTATATCTGGTTTTGGGATGGCAATTACCAATGATAAGGGACATCTCCTGTATTTACCTATTAACTCATGAAGAGATGGAAGTGGCTGTAAAGTTGCACCATGTGTTATTTTAACATGTTTACAAAAATTTGCAGAATATAAATATTACTATGATTCCTAATTGAGCACTTTTACTCACATTATCCTGATGACAATGCTTTTCTGAACAATCCTCCTGGAATGAGATTGATAAATGACTTTATATAAGAAGTGCTGGGAAAAATATTTTATTTGAATTTACTAGATAAGGCAATGATTACTTTGATGTTTTAAAAAAATGTTTTAAGATATTTCACCAGTGTCATTTTTGACTTTTCATCTAAAAGAAGAATTATAGAATTATCTTAATGATGACATAAATATAGCTGATATTCTTTAATTTCTCGGCATAAAACTTTGCATATTTACTAGAATAGCATTTATCAAAAGTCATTTTAATTTCTAAGTAACAAAATTGTCTGTTTTATGTGCTAAGCCATCAAGGTAATCATAATTGCCATTAATGAGTACTTTGTGCTTTCTTTTTGCCTCTGCCATCTTGAACCATGAGTATCATGAAAACTGATTGTCTTTTTGCTCTGTTAGCAAATTTTAAGACAAAAAATATATTTGGGATAAGATATAATTCTGCTAACCATTATGATGTTTTTCTGCAGTCTTCCTGATGAAAATTTTGTTAAGTGCCATTGAGCAATCTGTTGAAAAACCAATTTTACATGTACTTTTTTATGATCTGTTTAGTTACTATTTAAGATTCATATTTGATTAAGTTGTATTAGTTAGGAATGGAATGAGTTAAAAATGAGGATAAATACTTTTCCTGATACCTTGTTTTGATGATTAGGAACTGGAGCTTCAGAAACTTTTTTGCAAGTTCTTCCTTGAGGCCTAGTGGGTTTGTTTACTGTCTGTGGTAATTTTTGAGGGCGGGAATAAAGCTTCTGAAAGAGGCCAGCTAAACCTTGTATAAAGTACAGTATTGACTTTGGACTGATGATGACATTAAAGGGTGGTGGAAGTGTGCACCCTTCATCAAAATAACTCATCCAAAGTTTAGAGCGAGCAAATTTCCATTCCTGATCTGCATGATCCTGTTTGGAGGAACAAAGAAGCAGTTAAACAAAAAGAAAATTGTAAGATTTTTAAATAGGAACAGTTGTAACTATTAAAACCACCTGTAGTTGGCAGTTCAAAAGTCGATGCTAATACTAAATTAGTCAAGTAACTTGCCTATGTTAAATTACCAATGCCTGAATTTCCCTAAATTTAATTTATACTTATTTGATTTAAAAACTTGAAATCCACCAATGTTTGCAATTGATCAATATTATTTTGCCATAATGATGACTATAATGATATCTTTTATCTGAATATTCATGTATTGGCATCAGGGAAATTTCAAAATTTTATTTACAAATTTTTGGTCATACACTTTCATATCATTTTGAATTGCTTGTTTTTGCAAATTTTTGCCATGACATATGTATATCTGTGCATGGCTTTAGTGCCTAATGGTTAAACTAAATCGAATGATATCTTGATTTTATGCATATAATTATCCAAAATAAGCCAACTAAAGAGATGAAGAATATAGCACAGCAATAGAAGGGCAATTTATTCCTGTCAATGTTCACAATAAACAATATTGCATAAGGCATATTTCTCATAAGATAACCATATAGCATCCAGTGAAAATATGTAATATATTAAGTTTGATGCCCAGCTCTCTCCAATCCTCGGACATCATGCAACAATCTTCAATCAGTAATGATGCATTAGTGCCTTTGTGGCTTCACCAATCCATATGATGCTTGATATTTATGCGTGGCACAAGTATTTATTAAATTTGGTTTTCACATAAATGAGGTTATCAATATATTAATATTGTGCGGTGAAAACAATTTCCATAGTTTGTAGTTTTTGTAGGAACAGTGCTTATTATACTAATACCTGCATTACTTATCAATTTAGATTGATTAGATGTATCCCACCCCTTTGCCAGAAGGAGTACAAAGTCAGATTCCCACACCAAACTAACTCAAACAACAAATCTGTATTAAATAGCAAGACTGAAAAACATAATTTGCTCTAAATTGTATCAAGTTGAAGCACACCATTAAACAAAATCCTGATTAACATGTAAGAGCACATCTTATCTTAAATGTAAGACAATTTTATGAGATACTTACCTCAATAACTTGAAAACTGTTGGACATCATAGCAATGAGCATGTTAATAAGTACAACAATAGATAATACGTGGTATGCCATAAACATTCCTTGGCCTACAAGTTCAATGAAAGTATGCCCTTCAACTAGTTCAGTGCTGCGTGGTGAACTAATTCCAAAAAGTGACCAAAATAAGGTTGCAAAGGTGACGTCCAATCTGCAAGACATACATACAATTTATTATAAAGATGTGTTGAGCAGATGCAAGATTGAATGAAACATAGTATAGCTTTTTTTTAGACATTTGTGGAAAAAGTTTGTACCAACTCTTTAACAATCTTTGGTGATGTTTTAAATATTAGAAATATAATGAATAAAAGTAAAATATTTGCTTATTAATTAATTATGTAAGTCTACGTCGTCAGTCACTGGTAAATGATTTTGAAGTGTACTATCCTGCAATACACTGGAAAATTAACAGTAATATTATATTCAATCAGTAATAATAAAAAATAAACAATATTTGGAAGTCATAATTATATTTATACTTTGATATGTACAATTGTATATAATGTATACTTTACGTAAATAACATTTCTATTTTCATGGCTAAAAAGTGGAAACTTTGCAAAAACGAGAATGCAACAAAACACACACTGATGCTCACACCAAGATGGTAGGGGTCGGACTGATGAATGAACCATTGTGAAAGGCACTCACAGCTGGCTTATCTACACCAGACCCTTCAAACATTAAGCCCATGACGTAAATGTTACATCTCCAGTCATTCAGTAGGAACTACCATGACAGACGTTACCTCATGAGCACACGATGTGTTAATTATTATTATTACGTCTATCTAGGGTTGTAGATTTGCACTATATGTATTAAATAAAGAAAGTAGAAATATAAATATGTATTACAAATAACTTAATCACAATGTTCACTCTTTGTAATACAGAGAGAAGAATTTTTTATAACATACAGTAGGTGCTGCTTAATGTGATCACCTTCAGAAATTGTATTTTGATTCTATTAAGCAGCGATTCCATTAACCGGAAATTAAAGGAATAGTACAGGGTTGAAAAATTATAATAGTATACACTATATATAATGCACTTTATTACATACTAGTGTTATCATTTGATGGTTGAGAAAAAGTAAAACATGTTCATGCCTTTTATTTTCAGCTCGAAAATGTATCTCACCAAAACATTGATATTAGTGAAGGTTTCATCGAAATCAATCAATTTGTTGCCAAGTTATATTAAAAAATCTGATGTGGCCACCACATGACTTTTTCCATACCTGTAATTTTTCTAAAAATTCCAGCTAGGTTACATAATAATAAATATTTTAAGAAACTGCAAGAAATTTTTAGACTACAAAGAACAGAAATAAACTCAAACTATAGCCTTCCAATATTGGATATAGCCACAAAGCTCCAACAATTAAGAAAAGAAATTGGAGCGTTAGTAAGATGTAACTTAGTGTCAATTGTTAACAATAGTCATCGGTAGGTGGTGTGGTTGTGGTAGCTAAAAATATAAGATATCTCTTAAACAATACATTATATGGGAAAATGTTTCAAACAAAGGTTGTAGAAAATTAAATTTCCTACAACTTTTATTCCAAAATATTTTACATTTATCAAATATTAAAGCAAATATCTCAAAATAATGGACTTCCAGTTTACCGATGTTTACTAAAAACTAATCAGTTCTTGTGGCTTTCATAAAAATGTTAAATATAAAATTTTGCGTTGACCTGATTAATATTTTTTGAGTTGGAGCACCCATAAAAAAGCTATCACATACAGACATCATTGAGAAAATGATCAAAACATGTTCAGGGGACCTCAAAACGTGTATTTCCATTGAAATCTCAAAGTCGATTTTTTTCATGAAAACAATACTTTCCCCTATACTATGTATGGAGAAAGTAAAAAAACCGAAATTTGGACCAGCCCTTACTTTATGTCCTTTCGACCCTGTTGACCGATTTAGTCCATTTTTGGCTCGAAAACGTGTCTCATCATGACATTGATATTGGATGGACAATCATCAAAATCGGTCACTTGGTTGCTGAGATATCTTTAAAAAACCGAAATTAGGATCGACCATTGCATGGAGACCCCTCGAACCCATGAAATTTGGACCTGCCCTTACATTACTACCCTTCGACCCCATGGACCAATATGTCTCATCAAAACATTGATATTAGTGGAGAATTCATCACAATCGGTCAATTGGTTGCTGAGATATCTTAAAAAAAAAAAATTGGACCGACCATTCCATGGTTCCATGAGGACCCCTCGGGCCCCCGTAGGCCGATATGAATTATTTTTGGCACTGAAACTCTCATTAAATGTAAATTTTCTTTTACCCTCAAATTGGTTCTTTTCTTACTCACTGACATTTCTTTAAAAACGGTGAAAATGTAGAAACAGTTAAAAATCAAGCACTGACTAATGAAGACTAACACCAACAGACTCAAGTGAGATACTAACTGAATAAAGAAGAAAGAGGCAGACTGCAAATAAAAAGTTAAGATTGGGGGCAAGGCTGCAACAAGGGTGTTTTGCACATCGGTACAAAGTCTGAAACGATCTTCCATGCCGATTTTAAACATTTGGTATTCCCAAGACTCAATAAGAGGAAGAATGCAAAAGAAGTAGAAGACCTATAGAAAGAATAGTTTTATGATGCCATGTGCAAAAATCCGCTGCAGCAAAGTTTCATTCTTCCAGCAAAAGGATTTGCGGTAAAGGTTGATGGCACTGTATCACAGAAATGCCGACTCAGCTGGAGACCCTCCCTAGGGTAGGGAGAGCAATTAGCAGAGTAATGCTCCCAACCTGCTGTCATCTCCTACAGTGAAACCATTTACGATCTCCTGAAAAACCTTTCCTACCGACAGCAGGATAATGTGACCGCATATCGCCAGGGTTCAGAGGCTAATTTTGTTCGGAAAATTTCGTGTCGTTCTGGTATTTCCAACTTTCTTTTCTTGCTTTAACATATGGGTTCTAGAAGAAAAGCGATGACACTTTCATACTCAGAAGATAAGACTCATATTCCAATAATATATAAACAAATCACATGTTAGACGTACTGTTCAAAAGATATTAGCTACTCCAAACACTTTTGATTCTTATAACAAAAAATCTGTTTCCAATAAGTGGTGAAAATATAGTGCATTTTTTTGATGATTTGAATCCGTTCTCTGAAATTTGATTCTATAAAATGGCTGATTCTAATAACCAGTGCTCACATTAAGCAGCATCTACTGTAGTGTGGTAATATTACTGCATGGCCCCAATAGCTTAAAAATGTATAAATGACTTATATTTATTAACATACGTCATGAATGCATCTGGATTTGATTGGCATTCTACATTGCCATTTGGTTTTTGCCGACAATATTCTGTTGTGGAATCATAGTACCAGTATAATTGGTTAAGACCACAGGCAAAGCTTGTGAGAACCAAGAAGAAAATGAACAGGAACTTTGCTATGTCTGAAACAAAAAGAAAAACATTATCTCATAATATATATTTTAAAAAGAAATATTGAAATTATCACAAAAATAAAGTTGCTTACCAATGATCATACAGCCAAGTGAGATTTGAAGAGGACCCAAATGTGGGTTTGTTTGAAAAAGGTAAATGATGCGTGCAAATGAGAAAACATTAGCTACAGCAAAAACTCCCTCAGCGATGAGAGTGGGGTCATTGTTTGGCCATTGACTTCTGGGCATTTCCCTATAATGCACAAGAATGTTGGTTTAATGTTTTTGTATTATTATATACTTTAGAATGCATAATGGCTTAACTCTTTTGGCATACCCCACAAGTTAAAATTTGTACAATTTTGAGAATAAATTTAAAAAATTCAGTGCAGACAAATTCCTTTAATACTCAAATATGGGAGCCAAAAGCTGTGCCAATAAATAGCATATTTTGAATAATTTGCATAGTGCATTGCATAGCATACATTTCATAGATAAAAGAAATACAAATCCTGTATCTGCAAATCCAATTGCTCCCAGAAAAGTAATTGATTAGTTAGTATTTTTGCACATAAATATGAAGGCTTTTAGAAATTGATAGAAATATGAAGCTGAAGTAATGTGAAAATTGATTGTAATAAGTAAACATGATTTGGCATGTCATCAAAATATCTCTTCAGCAATTGTAAAAATGTTTTTTGAATACATTAGTATAATTTCATTCTTGATAATTTATTATCTGAAATTTTAAAAAAAATTATTCTCACCTTGGTCCATACTTGGAAGTATTTATTTGTGTGAAGGCAACAGCTCGGAGAGAGAATGTACAAAGATACAAGGATAGCATAATGAAGTCAAGCCAGTTCCACCACTGTCGAACATATGCTTTCAGGCCCTCTTCCCAAAGTTGTTTGCACTCTGACCATACCTGAATTCATAAAAGTTAATAATTAATAGTCAACATAATGAAAAAGTAAATGCATGATAGTTCCAAATTTTGGAAATTTAAATGATTTATGACTAATGATTGATATTTCTCATCATAAATTGTAATGTTTCAAATACAAATATATTTACTTTTATTGGACTACTATTAAGCTACCAATTTATTGCAGATATTATTATCCAAACAAATTTAACCATTTTTTTCAGTTTTGTTTAGAAGTAATCCAAGAATGCTATGATTAATGATTTGAAACTAAGACTAAATTAGAATTTTTAACATTTTCAGATATTTAGGTGCCCTGTGTATTCTATGAAATACTGCTTCAAATATAACTTAGGTTCCAATATTAAATGCAACAATATACATATCGCATTTTTTTAACTTGGATGTTAAAATTATTTTTATTATAAATGAGTAATTTAGTTCATTTTAAATTGTTTCATGAGGAAGAATGCATAGCAAACTACAATGAACAAATGATATTCTTCAAATATTGGTAAGGTTGTAAATAATAAAGAATTAGTATCAAGAAACAAATTCTCTTGGTCTAGGGGTAAAATCTCCTGAAAATTTTGGCTTAAAAAATTTCATCTTCTCTTGGTAGCCATGAAATGTAGACTGGTTGTCTTCTTAAGTACACAAATACAGCTCACTCTTCCTTGGTAGCATGAATTTGAATACAAATATACTTAGGAAAGATTTGATCAGGAAAACCAGATGAAATCTAATGCAAGCCTTGACAAAATTCAAAACAATATTCCTGGAGAATATATAAGGAAGTCTATGAAGAAAACTCAAGTCTGCAGAGTTTAAATGTGCTTAAAGATAGAGATGTTTTACTCAATATGTTTAAAAGAGATTTGATTGAAATAAAGTGTATCTGTAAGGCCACATCTTCAACATATTCGGTAAATGATTATGAAAGTTTGCCCAATTACAACAAATATTTTCTTTCTGTCATCTCTAGTAGGCTTCTGGTTTAAATGAGGCAACAAAGACATCTCTATCAGCAGTACTAGAGATGAAAAATTTAAGACACATGGTCCCATCAATCAACAGGTTGAGAAAATTGTTTGTGTAGTTTTGCTCATCATAAGCTAAGTGCAATAACACAGCCACATCTGAATAACTGGGAACAAGATATGTGAACATCATAAATATAAGTTATTTCTCATAGGAAAATTTAACACACTTGCAACTATACTCTCAAAATGAAAAAATACTATTTAATCATGCAACTCAATTGAAAGAAATCTTTTAATAATAACAGCATTAATTTTGTTTTCTAACTCATAAAAATATGCATTGCCAAGATAAAAAGGTAAAAATGCAAGAAAGCAGTACAGGCAGGCAGAAATTTCATGCTTATATCTCGAAAGTTTATATTAAACACTGAAAGACATTTTAATTAACTTGTAGGAGTTCTGCTATTGGAGAAAAATCCCACTGAGTATTAATAAAATCACTGAAAGTTTTCACCATTTCAATAATACATAAAGAGATATGAAGTTAGCAAACAATTTTATAAACAGTAGTGGTAAAACACACTAAAATGGATTATATTCACTAACCTATACCATAAAAATGTGTAATGGTAGTTTCTTCGTTGATTTAATCTATTTGTTCCCATCCTTAGCATTAAATAAAGTAAATGTCCTAGCTTTGATCAAATAAAACATTGCTTATGGGCGATGAACATCTTCTGAGAACATTGTTAATCTCTTCGTAACTGATACAGGCTGGGATTCTCTAACCTTTCTTGAACACCACCATGTTGCTTATCCAATGAGACCCCTTTGCGTTGAATTCTCCTTTTCTCGGCTTATTCGGGTATTTCTTCCGATCTTCCTCTAAGGCAAGAAACTCTTATGTGACGAGTGATGCACAGGTGGTATTATCCTGTAAAACATTGAGAGTTAAAGAACAAGCATCCAGGGCCTTGAATAACATCTGCATAATTCTTCAGGGTCACTCCCAGATTTAGTTCTAGTTACTGCTTAACTTTCAAATGTGCATATGATTCACCTAAGATTTGAACTACATATAAATCCTCTCAACTCTTTGCAGATATAAGAGTAATGTGGCCAGCATTTATAATCTCGCTCACTCTTTAGCATACATTTTCTCATTATGTGCATCCAATCTTAATCGCACCAAAAATAATTTTTATGTAGATTTGGAATTTTGTGTTTGCAGACATAAATCATGTTGGTCTGTTGTAAACCATTTCTCAGTGATTCTTTTGACTGACTGCACCAGTATCTAACTGAAAACAAACATATTTGGAACAATTGTGTGGAGGCCTCTTACTGTGGTGGACAACATACAAGAAGTGCTGCTGACAAATGCTTTCCCGTTAGGTTGCTTAGCCAATTGTTCTATGATTTTGCATTGTCCTCAGCAGTTCCTTACTTGGAATTTTAAATGGGCCTAATGTTTGCTCATCTCTTACAAACACTATGGAGCAACATGTTAAAATTTTTGTTCTAGATCAGGAGCTTTAGGCAAAAATGTGACTGGTTTCCTTCAGCACCCAAAAAGTCATTGATTGGACATTTAATGCTCTTTACAATCCAAAAATACTGCACAGATTCTAAGCTTGAAAAATCTTTCCTGTATTCTTTATTTATTCTTTATAAGTCATGCTGAAGACATATAAAAGTCAGTTAACAACTATGTCTTCAGTTTCAAAATGACGAGCGTATTAAATTTTTCTTAATGGAATGATAATGGTTAATGTTTCCTGCATAAGAAAGCTCATCATCACTGGAAAATTCAATTTTCTATCTATTAGCATATCCAATTATCAGTCTTCCCTATGGTTTTTGCAAGGCTATGAAATTGAAATCTTTCCTAAATTATTTAAATGGTTATCAGTTATCACTGTTCAAAAGATTACAAACAAAAATGAATAGCTCTAAATTCTGTCAGTATTCTGGCTTGAGTTGTTAAAGAATTAGTAATTATAAATTATGAAATAATCCTATTGAGGGGAATTCAGCGAGTAATTCGATATTCAAAAACATCAATAGCATTAAAAATTCAATCAGCTAAAACTTGATTTCTCTAACATTCTTTTATCTGCTACAGCACATAATATTAAACTCAGACATGCATTACTTGTATCTTACTAATGAAGACTACTTAAAAAAGAAAAATTCTCATAATCATCTCTAGTAAGGCTATTTTGAATGCATCTTATTGGCATTAGAAGCATAGAAACAAATTAGAGTACCAATCAGATAAAATAGATCAGTAATATCCAAGGAAGAAAAACAAAATATGTAAAATATTATAAACAGATATATTTTTCTAAAAATTGGTGTTGATGAAGGATAAAAGAAGAATGTTCCTTGAATCAATATAATGTATTATAGGTAATTTAAAGATGGCAATGAAGTCACTTGAAAGTTGAATAAATACAGTGTCACCTTGATGGAACAAGTATGGCATATAACAAGAACTTCATTATAGCAAGCAAAAACAACGTCACCATCAATTTCTTAACATTGCATATGCAGAATTAATTTTTTTTGTATTAAAAGTGCTTGTTAGAATGAGTATTTTTATGAATTTTATAGTCTTGCTATAAAGGGGTTTCAGTGTAGTTTCAGATAATTATCTTACACCAATTTTAAACTTAATCTGCATGGTGCACATTATCTCCTGTTGTCTTTTAAGAAGGAAGTAAAGAAAGAATTCAGATATTATAAATGGTCTCAAGGAACAAAAATATTAAAAGCCTTAAAGCTTAGTCTATTTAAAAAATTGCTGTTTAATATGAATAAAGGCAAAAACTTTATAGAGATCTTGGATTGATAGCCTGGACCATGAAAAACTTTGTTTCCTTTGCAGATCCATTAAGTGGAATTGGTAAAAGATATGAAAATGTTTGTATGCATATCAAACTGCTTCCCATATTGATCTGAAAACAATTTCCTTGGGGCTTTCCTTGCTTCTAAAGATGAGGTTCCAGCAACCAAATAACTGTTGCTATTGGATCTATAAGGTTTATGTTATAGAAAGGGTTTGTGACACGCGACAGAAGAACAAATGTTTTTAAAAAATGGATTCAATACTATGAATATTGATGATTCCCTGATAAAATTTGCATAAGGAAGGTTAAAATGATGGAATGGAGGAATTTAAGAAATTACATTTGTGAAACAGTTGTCTAGATGCTTGGATGGAGATAAAAGAACTCTTTATAGGAATAATACAAATATTATTGTAAGCTGTAAATGATGGAAGAAAAACAAGTATAATGGAGCCAAGAAAAATAAATTCAATGATCAAATAATATTAGAAATATTTTAAATAAAAAAATTAAAGATACATCTATATTGTATTTAAAATGTAGTAATAAGAGTGAATGACAGTGCTACCTTTAAAGATACTTAGCAACTTATAATAAATTTACATCATAGACACAATTTTAGGCATTTATTTGTGCAGAAATTTATTTGGAAGCCAAAGGAAGCCAATCAATCATTGATTTAACTTTTATAAAAACTATAATAAAATAACTAGACATGAGACTATAGAGGAAGAGTGAGAAAGATTTTATAGACTCAGACCTTGTTATTTAAAAAATTGATTTTAGAGCAAGAGAGCATAAAATACATGGTAAAAATACCAAATTATTTTGTAAAATCACTCTAAGAAGAATAAATAACTCAGATATGCCATTAAAAATTATATCTTCTAAAGTGAAAAGAAAGTATGCGAGAATATAGAGTAATAATTTGCAAGCCTTGAGAATAGAAGAATAGGTAATTAGTAACAATAAATGAAGTGTTAGAAGAGGGGAAAAGTAAACATACAGTGGAATCCCGATTTAAGGTTTCTCCATTTAAGGTTTTTCTGCATTTAAGGTTGTTTTTTTTGTGGCCCCAACCAAAACTCCATATAAATAATGTATTATATTACCCGATTTACTGTTTCTCGATTTTGTGAATTGCCCGCATTTAAGGGACAAAACTCTTTTCCCTAGACGGACGTCGCCTCGATTTAAGGTGCGTTTACATTATGCGACGCAAAAATATATTATTTAGTGGATTTGTTATGCAATAATTCACACTATCCATCAACGACGCAACACATACCGGCATTGTTACATTAAATGAACTCAAATAATTAATATTTTGTCGTGCCGTGTTTTCTCAATCCGCATTTAGTCCTTAAGTCATCTGTTACGTACGTTACGAAAGTTGCGGTGACGTCATTACGTTAACATGGATTTTTTTACGCATCGGTTCCAAAGCGCTCATGGCTCATTCTTCTTTTTTGGTTTTATCAACTGGAATCTACAACGTGTATCTGAAATTTCCATTTTTTATGCGTTCTTTGCACGATGTGAATGCATATAGGGGAGGTCATTTCTGTCCATCCGTCCGCATTTTTAAACTCGGGAACGTATTTTGATGAAATTTGGTATTGGGAAGTTTTACTAAAATTTGTTGATGGATTCCAATTTAGGTTAAAATCGGACAATAATTACGACCACTTTACATTAAGAACTAAATGTAGATTTCAACTTGGGAACCGCAGGTCCTATTTTGACGAAATTTGGTATTGGGAATTTTATTAAAATTTGTCAATCTCAAAGAATGCATTTGGAAACTATGTACTCCGACATGGAGTACAAATTTCCATGCTTGTTTATTCCATATAAAAAGTCTGTAGCTTGACGGGAAGCTTACCTTTCAATTAATCTCGAGTCATATTTGTGTTTCAATTAATAATAATTTGATATTAATAAACTGCCATTTAATCTTTCAATTTTAGACTATCCCCATATAAAGTATTACTCGATTTAAGGTACAGAAAACTTGTCCCCCAGGCAAATGTTAAATGGGGATTCCACTGTATTAATGAAACAACAATAAAAGATAAAGATGCAATGTAAATACTTCAAGACTTGTAATGAAAGAAATGATAAGCATAAAGAATAATGTACATAAATTCATTACACATGAAGGGTTTATATTAAAAATTAATTCAACAAGCATAAAAAACCATGATAAAAGTAAACTGAAGTAAATTGAAAGAAAGATAATGACAAAAATTATAAAACATTTTGGAAATAAGTGTGAAGTAGATTTAACATTAAAAGTTTGCTTAATAGCTATTTATGTGATAAGTAATAGGGAAATAGAGTTATTGCTGATACTATTTCATGATTATCATTAGTATAACTACTGAAATTTATGCTATGAGCTATGAATTACTAAGACATGCTTCGGAAAAATTGAAATAATGCTATTTTAAAAATATCTAATTAATGCAGGATGATGCAATACAGTTCTAATTTTTAGATTTCACTTATAAAGCAGTTTTAGGCAAAAGATATGAAAACTGCAGACAAACTTCATAAATTTACTTAAAGATGATTGCCTCTAGATTTGGAAAAAATCCTTAAATAGCAAAACATAGTTTCAGAGTAAGCAGGTTTCATATGAATAAGCTGCTTTAAGAAGATAATGATATATGACAAACTTCAAATATACCTTTTCTTATAGAAGGGTATAATTTTTGTCAGATGGTGGGTCTTCATAGAAATTTGATTTTAAGTGAAAAACAATAAAAAATAATTTCCATTGATGGCTTTTGAGTCAAATAAATCAATTTAAAATCTCATTTTTATTATTGTTTCTAAAATGCAATTGCTTTGATATTTTAAGAGAAAATTTTTAATTTAATCATATGTTGAATTTTATATTTGAATAGAGCTAAGTATAAAATGTATTTTTTTTAGATTGCTATGCTTTACATTAAAAAGAAAATAGGTTCTGTTCTAAGAACCAGATGAAGGTCAAGACAGCGACAGTAGTGCTGTTGATGGCGAGAAATGGTACTACTACAGCTTCTTGGTCGTCTGGGTTGGTTTGGTAGGTTGGTTCGTTTCCTTTCCATATTCACTTTTTCCCCCTTCAGGTTGATGCCTCCCCTAAAGTATCATGAACGGCCAGTCGGAGAAGAAGCTAGCATGAGGTTTCTGCAGGAACATGGTGTGATAGCAAGTGAACTATGTACGAGGTTGTAGTTCAATGTCCCCTCGCTTTATCGCCTTTTATGGCACTGTTGCCCACACTCCATAGTGGTACCATTGCCGTAGTAGTACCATTTCTCACCACCGACAGTGCTACCATCGCTGTCTTGACCTTGTCCCGGTTGTTAGAACAGTAGCAGAAAATTTAATGAAGAATGAAATACAGTGACGAGAGCTTTAATAGGGCCATGACATTTTTAGTAAAAAGATTATGACAAAGAGTTTTCATGAAGTAGTTTATCTTTTAGTTAAAATTTGAATTAAATTAACTTGAGCCTACTATATAAATTGAAATTAAAGTTAGAAAACCATATATTTTAAAATTTCATATAACAAAAAGTGAAATAAAGAAACTTTAATTCATTGAATCTCTTGTTAGGTGCACTACATCAAGAAAATTAAAATTTTTCAGGAGTGATATGGCATTTTGAGCATAGTTGACATATTTAGCATATACCATAAATTCTACCATTTGTACTTCAAAAAATACAGTGAAAAAATGCATTTAAAAGCAACTAACCATTCCAAAGACCCAGAAGAGAATGAGCCATTCTATGAGAGATGGTGAAGGCCCTCGTATATTCTGGCGGTAGACTTCAGTGCCCTCAGTCCTTGTTGATGCCAGCACAAGCAGAACAAGGAAACATCCAAATGAAGCACTGGATGGAATTAAAAAAATGCTCTTAAGTAGATGGGTTTTCATCTAATGGATTTTTTTAATGCAAGAAGAAAAAAGACAATAGAAATCCATATCGATTAAATACTCAAGTGAAAAATAGTCATACATCCATAAAAGAAAACCAATTAACTGATGCATTAAAGAATTATTTAACATAACATTTAAAATCACAACATCTGAGTAATTAAGAATTACTAATACATATAATTACTTTAAATTAGACTCATCAACAATAAAAATTGACTTTAAATGATTGAATGCAAAAATATTGCCAAATACCTACATTTATGAAGTTGAAGCAATATTTATATGATTGATATGCAAAATTCAATACATGAAGTACCTATTGAATATATGTCTGCATAAATTTTCCAATTGAATTCACTTTTAACGAATCATGACAATATACATTTTTGTGTGACGGTTGTCTAATAGTGTCCCTTATTTCATTGTATTGTCCTGCTGTTCCATAAGTATGTGTGGTACATTTTATAATTTCTTTTACCTATGCAGTGTTTACCATATTTTTCGGTCTATAAGACACCTTGATTATTTAGAAGATTTTTCAGGAAAAAGTATTTTTGTTCACCAAAGCATTTAGGAAGGGTCATGTCATGTATCATTTCTAGCTGTGATTATATACCTACCTGGCAAAATTAAAAAAATATTATGGTGTAATAACAGTAAAACATAATGTTTTAGGTAAACCTAATTCATGAAAGTAAATAGGGATGATCTAAAACAAATTATTTCTTCAAAATTGTATAGCTAATTGTGCCCTATGTGCACTCGGTAGCCCTATTAATAAGGCTGTCAGAGTACACTGCACACGTTGCACATAAAGACATCCCTTACCGATAGTATTTATTTAAACTTGAGTGCAGGATGAGATTTTAAGTCCTAATAAATGGAATGCATATGTAATAATGACTCCTGTTTTCTCCATTCATGGATCATTTTTTCTGTGAGATGTAGACTGAAATGATGTTCTGCTGCTTGGTTTCCATGCATTTTTGCATATTGAATGACCTTAAGCTTATTGCTAATAATGTAGGAATATCTTTTCATTCTTGTAGCCATAGTGATCTCAATACACATAACAGTATTTATCCTATATATTTATAATATTTTTATGACATCTACTGGAATTATAATGTTGCAGGGCATAAATCATTCTATTCAATGGGTTCGTTAAGAACTAAAACATGCTAATGTACCAGAATTGTAATCTCTGTGAGTGGACATATAATAAAGTGCAATAATGAAAATGCCTTGTCAGAATTTAGGTTGCATAAGGTTTTACTGTGTATATTATCAATTTTTTTCTATTATTAATAATGTATATTTTTGTTTTTGCAATGAATGATTGCCAATTATTCCATTTTGGAGATGATTGGATTTGCGAGTGTCAGTAATGAACATAGCAATAATCTTACCTTCAGTCCGTAAGATGTAGGTTGATTTTTGCAGCTTATAAGCCAAAAAATATGGTACTTCTAATGAATACCTATTCCATTGCTTCAGCATAGAAATATCAGAAAATACTTGGGAGTGTATTGGAACTGCATTCCTTTACAAATATTGGATTCAGATTTAATTCTAACTGATTCAGATGTCATTATCATTGAGGCATGGCCAAGGCCTGATTAAGGGAGGTCCTGGGACACAATTTTTTACGCTCACACCTCTGTGACTAATCAGATTCAGATCAGATTGCTCGTAACGCGTTACATGTAAACTTTTGATACATTTTTCATTTTTAAACGCTTTAATTATTTAAATGTACATTCCGTATTTCCTACACATATCTAAGTTCCGAAAATTTGAATTTTGGTACAGCAGTGGAGGTGAAACTGCATGGATTGGGAAGGAGAAGGGGGGGGGGGACATTAGCCCAAACTCACTCCGTGAGAATGGGCTTACAATCTGAATAGCTATTTTTGTTATGGGGTAATGGGGTCTTGCTTTACTTTTACAAATAAAGTACATCTAAAATTTCTTTTTGGCATCACTTTCCCTTGATTCGAAATTGGAAGGTTGTAAAGGAACGTGCACGAGGGCGGCCGAAAAGGGACTAGCAGACAGGCGACCATAATGCATGGCGCCCTCCATGAACACTCCTAGTTTGATAATAAATCTTTATTATTCACGCGCACACTCGTAATTTGATAATTTGTCTAAATATTAATACAAAATACAATCTAGGCATATAGATGTTTAGCACTTTTTTTCGATATGTACGCTATATTCGAGCATTAAGATTCGAGTTGCTCTTTTTTCGCTCAGTTTAAGATCTCATCTCCCTTAAATCTTGACCGAAGGACAGTGGTGTGATCAAGTGCCCGACACACGTGACATGAAAGCAACTGGTTCAATCTTGTTCCTTTGGCTTGAATTTATTCGAACCGCAGAGCACATCCACTGAATGCGTTATCGTCCTCTGAATAACAATTTTGTACCGGAGAGGCCTTTCGAATTTTTTTATCGTTTATATTACAAAACTCCTCGCACGTACAGGAGATGCATAAAAACGAAAGAAGAGGGAGGAAAGGTTGAGATCATGTGCTTAACCACTTAAAATAAGGATGCGCAATATGCTAAAGTGATTTTTTTCTACAAAAGGGCGAGTAACTGCTGCAAATCTGAGGTGGTGACAAAGTGGCGTCGGATCTCAGACAATGAAAAAGAGGAACGGAATTTATTGTGATGACGAAATTAAAGTGCTCATGATATCCTGTAAAATTGGGACGATCCAGACTGTATATGAGAAGAGTAAATTTAGGAAAGCTCTGTTCGAACTCCAAAGAGAAAACAGCTCCGCGGGCCTGAAAGAAAGCTTTTATTTTCCAGGGAAATTCAACGTAGATGATGAAAGTCATGCTAAGAATTGAGATCAGAAGACTACTACTGGCATTAATATTGATTTTTAGTAGACGAACGTCTCCGAAACACGCATCCCACATTTATTTTATATAATTCTTTACATCCAAAGCGGAGGATATCTGTTGAAACATGTTGGAAACTTGCTCACGGACTCGTTCAAAATGAGATGTCAATTCCCAAATTACCAGTTCGATGCTATATAAAAATACCGATTTGACTTCAAAGCCGATAATTTCAAGTGCATTTTCTTTAAATATTAGTACAAGAATATATTGATCACAACAAAAATCTAGGTCGATAATCAAGTTAATATTTTATAGTGAGGATAATAACTTTTATTATGCAGAATGTTCGCATTCTTATATAACAAATTTTAAAACATTAGCATGGATTTGTAAGTCGAAAAGTAAAAAATCAGCGAAAACGACATAATTTAGATATTTATTTAGTAAGTGAGTAATAAGGCGCTGGATCGTATAGCCAGGTTTTTAAACATACAACATTTTTAATTTCAGAGCCAATTGACACATTCACATACATTTATGTTATAAAAATACCCCGTAAAGCTTTGTTGGAAATAATCAGCAGAGGGAATCATATAATTTTTACCGTGGGAGAACGCTGTATTTCAACGAGAAAGGAATGGCAGATATGTAGCATTTTCTTCCTCATTTAATTCATATTCTAAGATATTTGAATCAAGCATAAGGATTAATTCTCTCCCGTATATGTAGAGTGGAACATCCAACCAATTTCTGTTTCGCGGCCTAAGAGTTAGGCATCCTAAAAGCTGAAAATTTCAGTCTCGTCAACAAATATCCATTTCGATGCTATGATTATCTTTCATAGTCAGTTTTAATTTAGCACTAAGTTTCAATGTTTAAATGCAGTTTGTCTTCACTGCATGCGAGTAAATACCAACAATTTCTTTCTGATAAGGCTATAAATTTTCTTCAACACTTGATATAAACAATATAATCGTATAAAACTGCACCCAGGTAAAAATACTACTTATATTAAGCGTAATAAAGAATATTGCTCACAGAAAAAGGCATAAAGAATGTCTTGGTTGATACCAATAATATTTAATCATGTCCAAAAACTGATAGTGATAAAAAGAAATCTCAAAATCAACCATGAATTAAATAAAATATAAAGATAAAAATGAGGAAGATCTCGAAAGTTCCCTCAAACTAGTTCAAAAATGATAACTAAGTTCATGCAAATAAAATTTTCTATTGCGAAAAAAATCAACTGATATCCAATTATTTTCGTCAGTACAGAAAATGTAAAATTCTTTTAAAAAGTTATCATCTTAAGAGAACACTAAAATACCATGAGATTCACAAGGAGAAACATGTATTGAAAGCACAATCTTAAAGCTCTGTTCAAAATGCGATGTTTTTTATACCAAGTGAAATTTTCGGGCTCTTGGTTCGCACGGCGCCGTTTTCGTTTTCCGCTGCCTACCCCCTGGAATCTCCGGGACTTATCCTTTTCACTCGCCTTAAGTATTTTCTGCTTTCACTTTTTCGTAAGCCTTCCTCTTCATTGAAACTTCGCTATCGTATGTGACGTCGTTGTTCGGTAGATTTCGTTCGGTCGATTTACTCGGCCAATGATTCGATGTTTTTTACGATCTCAAGCGATGGACCATTCACATTGAAGTTTTAAGATTCTTTCCGGCTATTTTCATCTATGGTGACCAGACGTCCCGGTTTTCAGGGATTTGTCCCGGCTTGCAGGGGTTTGTCCCGGTGTCCGAAATTTTATTTCGGGACGCATATATGTCTCGGTTTTTACTTTCTCCATATACGAAGTATAGAGAAAGTATCGTTTTCATGAAAAAAATCGAATTCGAGATTTCAACGGAAATACGTGTTTTAAGGTCCCCTGAACACATTTTGACTATTTTCTCGATGATGTCTGTGTGTCTGTCTGTATGTGATAGATTTTTGTGGGCGCTCTAACTCAAGAACTATTAGTCAGGTCAACGCAAAATTTTATAATTAACATTTTTATAAAACTTAGAAGATTTGATTAGTTTTTGGTAAAAATCGGTCAACCGGAAGTGGGTGTTGACTCTTTTCACTTATCCGTTATTTTGAAATATTTGCTTTATTTCATAAATGTAAAAATATATAGGAATAAAAGTTGTAGGAAATTTTATTTTATACAACCTTTGTTTGATACATTTTTCCATATAATGCATTGTTTAAGAGATATCTTATATTTTTAGCTGCCACCTACCGAAGACTTGTTAACAATCGACGCTTAGTTACGTTTTAGTAACGCTCCTTTTTCTTTTCTTAATTGTCAACCGGAAGTAAATATTGACAACGATCCCAGAGCTAACAACATGTAATTTGCCATTTAAATATGGAGAAAGTCATGTGTTGCCCACATCAGTTAATTTGAAATTGTATGCGTAATGGTTGCACGAAATCATTTTGAACCTCAAAGTCGATCTACCAAATACGAACACGGCCTTAATGGAGCATATTTTGAGTGCACCCACTGCGGCATCCTGCAGAGCACCCTTTCAATGAGTTAAAAGGCGGAATTACACACACCAGAAGTATTCTTAGAATTTTATTGTAACTTGGGTAAAATTTTCGTTTTACTACCTCCAAGACAGTGGTAGCAATCTCCTTTGATGTAGCCCATGGATGCAATGACTTTTCCATTAATAGTTTGCCCAAATTTATAATTTTAGTATCGAGAACATAGTTCCCGAGGTGAATTTTCTTCCTAGAACACCATTCCGTCCTCACTTGCCATTTCTTCGGAAAATTAAAAATGGGATATTTAACGGCTTCGAATTTCCAAAATTCTTTCTCTGCTCCTCCTACATTGTCGCACAACAGCGATTTGCTAAAGATAAAGGAATTACACGTGTGTGGTTGATTGTTTGTGTTTTATAAAAACAGCCCCCGAAACGTATTGTAATTTTTGTAGATCGCCATTAAATAAAGCTTACTTCCATGTTATACATAGTGTGCTTGATTTTTTCAACGCGCAAATACTAAAATTGAATACTCGCAAAATTGCGTAAGAGGTTATGAGTTACGTGGAAGAGACGATCGATATGCTGAGATTACGATTTAAGAAAATTTGTTCCCTTAATTGCCTCCAAAGTTTTAACTGATCACATTCAGGAAGAAGAAATAAAATCATTTAAATATGAAATATTTGATATGTATAAAACAACTTGTGATTATCTAGAAAAATGGGCTGAAACCTTAAATAAATTCATATGCTATATGAAATGGATGCTATTAAAAAGTACACCAGTTTGGAAATAAGTACAAATTATGTGTGAAAATGTTATTAACATGAAATTTCAAATTGTTGAAAACTTATTATAAAATTAGTTTTCTTTGCTTAAAAATGCAATTTTAAAAGAGCCGAAAGAAAGGAACTGTTGGTGGTCATTGTTTTTTTTCGAAATTCGAATATCAAGAGCAGACCTCGGAAATTGAATAACTATGTAGCTATTTGTTTGCCATTCCGGCACATAATGGAACTGTGGAAAGAATATTTTCACAAATAAATGTTCAGTGATCTGATGAACGAAATCGCCTGGATATATAAACAAACAATTGCATTTTGTTATGTAAATTTAACTTACATTTGACCTGTAAGCAAATATTTTTATGAGATGATAAAAAAGGATCAGAATTTGATTAAGGCAGGTAGAAATACTCTAAAATATGACTGAAAAAACCTTTGGCTAGTAGTAGTACTAGAATTAGTAGTACTGTTTGATTATTTATAAAATATATAAATCAACAATTAAGAGAAGAAAAGCAAATTGGATGGGGCACATATTGAGAAGACAGTGTTTACAAAGGACAATCTTAGAAGGAAAAATATGCGTAAGAAGAGGAAGAAAAAGAATAGGAATATTAGAGAATTTAAAGCAGGAATATACTACATACTCGTGGACGTCCGCCAGAGAAGGGCCCACTTTGTCGATTCTAGTTTCGGAGATATCAGCATTTTTGTGAAAAAGGGTAGAAAATATCGATGGAAAGTTTAAGTTAATTTCAATTTTTAACGGTGCGTTGAATCTTCCTGGCACTATCCAATTTTATGACCAATTTTATCTCGTTGTTAGCATTCGTTCCAATGCTGTTTTGAATGTTTCTACGTATAAATTGCAAGAATGTAACATTTATTGTAGGGATCTTACTATCTATGCGTTTGTTTCAGGATTATGTCTACATCTTTGATCAACTTGCGAATTTTCATCGCCAATAAAATAGATTTGAAGAAACTTATGATTCTGATGATTGACTGGTAACAATGAGCTTATACTATGATAGATTTGTCCTTGCACTCAAAAGGTTCATTGAAAACCATAATTCGGAACCGGATGAGTAGACCCAACAGAAGTCATTTGAAAACACGAATTATATTTTCTTATATTTTTTAGAAAATCTTTTGATTGTGTAGAAATAATTTGCATTTAACTAAATAATGGCTTGGACACATCTTCAAGATTAGTTAAAACAATTTTACCGCTGAAAAAACACATGCCCTCCGCTTCTGTATTAAATTTTTTGACTTTACAAAACCTGCACATTTTCGTAAGCCCTCCGATATTAATCAATTCAAGGCCTTTGTAATCAATCGCAGGATCATAAATATAGGCACTATTTCTCAATGAAATCCAGTTGGTTAATCTATTTCGTGCAGTGCGCATTTATTGTAGTTGAAGACGATTAAGAGAATTTTCATTGGTTTCATTCAATCGAGAATTCCTGTCTTTCCCTATCTTTAGCGAGTCGCGATTCCCTTTGTTCAGTTGTCTCATTTAATCGGGCGTTTCGTTTACTTTCACGGTTGTATCTTAGACGACGTTCTCTTGATTCTTGATTGATCCTTTCACAAAAATTCATCCTATTTTTTACGGCAACTGTCTTTAAGGAGCAGACATCATTATTGTTTAATTAAAAACTTTTCAGTAAAAAGGACGCACAAGAAAGAGGAATAACTGTATACACGAACAAAATTATGAATAAAGAAACAAAAACAGAAAATGGTGTTATGCGATAAAATATCACTCACCGTTTTTATTTCTTGGTGAAATCCAGTTGGATAATCTATTTCGTATCTCTCCCAAATTAATTAATTGATAGCCCCCCATTTCTCTAGTGTCAGTTCTCCCCACAATGTTTTCATTTTCGGTTCTCTCTAGTGCAATTTCTCCCGAATCCAAAGAGCCCTTATTTCCCAGTGCTAGTGCTCCACGTAGTGTTTTATTTCAATCATCTCACCAGTGCAAATAAGTGCCTGTGTCTCCCTTCCACCCTTAGTGCTCCCAAGGCCGTTTCCCAATAGCTCTTACTCCACAGTGTTAGTGCTCCACTAAGTGTTTTATTCCACTCACTCGATAAGTTCCTTTAACTCTCTAGTGCAGTTCTCATATCCCTACAGTGCAGTGCTCGCGCCTTCCTGTGTTTCTCTTTTTCCTTTGCAATTAGTATATAACTCATTCTTTACTTGACCTGAGTGCATTTTCCTGCTTTTTCATTATACCTTGTAATATTGTATTGTGTATTGTATATTGTAACTTTGCGCATACTACTCTATAAAATATCCTCTCCTATGTTTAATTCTTCCCCTGGAATCTTGCCCACTTCTTTCCCGTTCGTACCTCCCATCAGTGGACCCTCCCAGCAGGACGTTATGACGCGCATTAGCTCTTCTGACTTTCCACCCCTCGTTGACCACCCTTTCCCCCGCTTCTCCCATTGCACTCAAAATAACAACACATGCCCTCTCTCGCCCATCACCTCTTCCCCTGTCCCACCATATAACCTTAATACGCATGGTCCTCACCCTCTCAACCCAGAGGCAGCAGAATTCTCACCCCCCTCCATTCCACCCCCGTCCCCACCCCACTCACTACCTGCTATACATCCAGCCACAATCCGTACCTACTTTAACCCACATGCTCCTGATTTCATTCCTTCCCAAACTCAACCGCATCCTTCCTTATACCCAAATGCCTCTGAATTCTACCCGTACATATCTCTTGGTTCCGCCTCCTCTAATATTCTCCCTATCACTAATAAAAGCTTATCCCCATATTGCAATTCCAATACAAAGGCCATTTTATCTGAACAGTTTAAGCCCTTTCCACGCTCCCTCCAGATCTTATAATTAAATGCTCAAAGCTAAACAGCACATATCGAAGAACTCCGTGGTATCCTACCTAACAATAAAGTACACATCATCGCTATTGCTGATACCTGGTTGAAACCATCTATGTCTTCCTCTACTGTTAACATTGATGGTTTTAAACCTTACCCCAACGATCGCGTTGGCAAAGGCGGCGGCGGTGTCGGAATATATGTAAGAAACGATATTTCAACTAAATTTATTAAAAGTAGCGAATGTAATTACAGCAAAAGACCCGAATTTCTATTCACAGAAAATACTTTTCGGTATTGCCTACCGTCGACCCAAAATTGGCCATCTATCCGATATTGATGAAGTCATCACTAATAACATTAACGAATACAATCATTTCATAATTACTGGCGATTTTAATGCCAATATACTCGCATCAAACCCTGATTCGACATTTTTATATAACCATCAACTCTCTAGGCCCCGGGTTCCCAACCTGTGGGTCGCGACCCCCAAGGGGGTCGCAAAGTGTTTTCTGGGGGGTCGCCGCGGTTATTTTTAGTTGCAATTATTTTTATAGGAAATTTCACCACGAAGGTTTTCAACACTTATTTATTTCAATATGGCTACACTGCAATATTCTACTAGTGGTTGTAACACTGATTTTTGATAAATGAAAGGAAGTGACTCAAGGTCCACCGTGGCGGATACTTAAAAAATATTAAAGGCCCGCCGTGTTTATACATATTAAACATTTTATATTATTTTAATTATTTGCGGGCCTTTAATATTTTTTCAAGTTTCCGCCGCGGTGGACCTTGATTCACTCCCTAACCCTAAAATATACAAATGCAGTGTTATCATTAGAATAAAATTCTATGTTACAAATAGTAAACTGAAAAAAATATTCACTATGATGCAAAATTCAATATCAAAATTCATTTTTAATTGGTGTCTCGATGTTTGAATAACAGACTGTCGAATACGGGCAGTCGAATAAAGATGAGTTGCTCCCTTAACGCAGTTGAAGGTCACCCCGTATGTTTTGCCGACGCCGCCATGTTTGCAATGATGTAATTCAATAATGTCCGCGATGGGCCGTCTAATGCAAACTGGCGCGAACTTAGTTTGCCAATAGTCAACCACCTTTAGTTGGCCACTCGCTGTCGAGCGCAGGTTAGCTACTGCTTTCACTTTCTAAAATCTAAAGAGCGTCAGTAGGTCGCCATCAGTCCGTGCTGTCGGTCGGCTTTCTGCATCGCTATTATCATTTCCCGACGGAAAACAATTTATTTGGGTAATTATTTATTTATATTATTATTGTTATATTATTAGAATTAATAGGTGTATTATTTTAATAAAATAGTGAGCCAAGTGACTGACGCCAAACATTATTAAACATTTAAAAAAATATATATATATTACAATTGATAAAATTCATGAAACGCGAATAAATGATAAAAATACAAAAAGATTTTTTTTCTCGAAAAAGAATTAATTTTTATTTATATTTTCAGAAATCCGTACCCATGGAGAAGAAACGTAAATATTCAGAAGACTATCTAAAATTTGGCTTTACCACCATGATCAGCAATGGCATAGAGAAGGCACAATGCGTTTTGTGCAATGTTGTTCTCAGTGCTGAATCTATGAAACCTTCAAAACTCAAACGTCACTTAGAGACAAAGCATTCAGAACATACTAAAAAGGATTTGGAGTTCTTTCGACGCCATGAAACTGGTCTCAGACGTCAGAGACTTAATCCTACAGGAGGTTTTCAGCAACAGAGCACAGCAGCATATGAAATCGCATTGGAAATTGCCAAACAAAAAAAACCTTACACGATTGGAGAAACGCTCATCAAACCCTGCATGTTGAAGATGGTGAGGTTAATTCTTGGGGAAGCCAGCGAGATAAAGATGCAACAAATATCTCTGTCCAATAGCACTATTCAAAGGCGCATTTCAAATATGTCCGTAGACGTGAAAGAGCAGGTTTTGAATGAAGTCAAAGTTTCTCCATTGTTTTCTTTTCAAGTTGATGAATCAACGGACGTAAGTTCATGTTCTCAGTTGCTTGTCTTCGTGAAATATATTCATTCAGATGACATCAAAGAAGAGTTCCTGTTTTGTAGTGCACTTGAAACTACTACAAAAGGTGAAGATATTTTGGAGAAGATAAATACCTTTTTTGAAACTGGAGGACTACAGTGGAAAAAGGTCTGTGGGGTTTTTATAAATGGAGCACTAGCTATGCTAGGGTCAAAGTCAGCCTTTCAGACAAAAGTGGAAGAACTTGCTCACCAAGCAAATGGCATTCACTGCATGATTCACCGATATGCTCTTGCCAGTAAGACTCTTCCAGCTCCTCTGCAAGTGTTACTTGATTCAATGATCAAAATTGTGAATTACATCAAATCTGGAGCCCTCAACACCCGTCTGTTTAAAGAACTCTGTAAAAACATGAATTCTAATCACGAGGTTCTTATTTTCTACACTGCTGTACGCTAGTTGTTGAAAGGAAATGTCAATCATGTCTTTGAGTTGAAAGCTGAAATCAAGTTGTTCCTGGAAGTGCAAGGGAAACATGACCTTGTGGCTTACTTTAATGATGAAGCTTGGAAGAAAAGAGTTGCTTACTTAGCAGACATTTTAGACCAGCTTAATAAGCTGAACATGAAACTTCAGAAAAAGGAAACACACATTATCCAATTTCAAGAGAAGCTGCAAAACTGGCGTCGAAAATTAATCTTGGAAACATTTCCATGTTTGAAAAACTCTGCAGTGTGATAGAGGAATCTGAAGGTGAACTGGATGAGAATCTGAAAGAGGAGATTACTGGGCACCTTGAATCCCTTGAAAAGGAATTTCAGCAGTACTTCCCTGAGCTTACGGAAGAAGAAGCTGCACTAGTACGAAACCCATTCTCTGCTTCCCTGAATGTAGCCAGCATTCCCGATGAAGTACAGGATGAATTCTTGGATCTGCGGAACGATTCCTCGGCACGTAATTTGTTTTATGAAAAATTGCTGACTCAGTTCTGGTGTGCTATATATCAGTCATATCCAAATGTCACCATGCTTGCCTTTCGAGTTTTACTTCCATTTGCCTCTACATATCTCTGCGAGAGTGGATTTTCAACGCTTCTTCATATCAAAAAAAGGCAAGAAACAGACTGAATGTTGAGGATGACATGAGGTTGGCTTTAACAAACACTCAGCCGCGAATTTTGAACCTGGTTTCCCAGATGCAAGTAAAACCATCGCATTAAATATTGGGTTAGAATTATATTCTGAAAAATATATTTTTAATGTGTTTTCTTTATCCTATTAAATATGCCTTTTTATGCAAATGTGGCGGGGGGTCGCAGGTTACTTGGTTATTATAAAAGGGGGTCGCGACTCGAAAAAGGTTGGGAAACACTGCTGTAGGCCTTAGTATTCTACCGCTAAATGCAACTCACCATACTCATACTTCCTCTACCCTAATTGATTTAGCCGTTACCGCCAATCCTAACAAGGTTCTCGCGCATGACCAACTCTCTGCTCCTGGAATCTCCGCACATGACATAATATACATTGCCTATTCAATAAGATGCCCAACTCACAAACAGAAATATATCACCTATAGGGACTTCAAAATATCAACAATGAAAAGTTAATTGCTGACACGTCTGCCATGCCTTGGTATTCTATTGAGTATATGGACGACATTAACGACAAGGTTGAGGCTTTAAACAATTTTGCACAGTCATTAATTAACACTCACGCTCCACTCAAGACTAAAAGAGTTTCTAAGCCCCATGCACCATGGCTCACAACCGACATCAAACTGATAATGAAGAGACTTGACAATGCCTTCCGCATTTTCAAAAATACAAAACACAGATCTCATTCAACAAATTTAAAAAACTAAGCAACTTATCAGAAACTCTAAAACTAGATACATTCATTCATTGACCCTTCCAAATTCTTCACATCTGCTCTATGGAGTAACTTAAAATTATTTGGTATTGGAAAATCTAGGGATACACAACTTCCTCCTCATATTTGCCTTGATACACTTAACACACTACTCACCACTCCCCCGACTCCTGATGACAACGAAATGAAACAGAAACACATACACCACCTACTTCAACACACTTCTCCCACCACAGCATCACCACCATTCAAATTCTCACCTGGAAGTACTTAAATGTTTACGTAAAATCAAGTCCAGAGCACAAGATGCTGACGAAATTCCAATAGTTTTCCTTCATAAGATTATCCATCTAGTTCTACCCGTCATCACTCATATATTCAATTGGTCGCTTATGCAAAACAAATTCCCATCGCAATGGAAACTCGCCATAGTCCGTCCCATACCTAAGAAAAGTCTTACTTCTGATATAACTGAATTTCGGCCCATCAGTTTACTTCCTGTATTATCAAAGGCATTTGAAAAGGTTTTACATGAACAAATCACATATTTTCTAATTAGAAATAATATCCTCGATTCTCTACAATCAGGATTCCGAAAATCACACAGCACTCCTCAAAATCACTGACGATATCAGATTAGCAATGGAAAAAAGAGAAGTCACTATCATGACTCTTCTTGACTTTAGTAAAGCTTTTGACTCTGTAGATATAAACATACTTCTAACCAAACTGCGTCTCCTGAACTTCTTCTCAGATTCCCTAAACTTAATTAGTTCTTACCTGAATGATCGCCATCAAAAGGTCGTAACTGACAATCATTCCTCAAGATGGATTAAAGTGACACGTGGTGTACCGCAAGGTTCCACCCTCGGGCCACTGCTCTTCTCTCTGTACATTAATGACATATCTTCCCAGCTTGCTCACTGTAAATACCACCTTTATGCTGATGATCTCCAAATCTATATGCACTCTCGCACTATTGATCTCCCTCTTATCATTGATAAAATTAACCATGACCTCTTTTCTTTATCCAAATGGAGCTATGTAAATTTCCTCAAAATTAATCCTTTAAAAAGTCATTCTATTATTATTGGGTATCCCAAACCTCGCTCGTCACTAAACTTCTCGGAACTTTCCCCAATTCTGCTCAATAACTCTGTCATTCGTTTCCAAAAAACTGCAACCAATCTCGGGTTAGTATTCAACGACACATTGACCTGGACTGATCATATAACTAAAATATTTAATTCTGTTAACAGTTCACTTCACTCACTTAAAAAAATTAAAAGCATTACCCATTTCTCCCTTCGCAAGCGACTTATCACCGCTCTAGTTCTTCCTCACCTCGATTACTGCGATACGGTCTATCAAGATCTATCTAACGAGCTATCTCTAAAATTGCAGCGTGCACAATATTCCTGCGTAAGATTCATCTGTGATCTCCAAAAGAGAAACCATGTCACTCAACATCTATATACGTTAGGCTGGCTTCGCACTGAAGCTCGTAGACGTCTTCACCTCCTCTCGTTATTTTACCGAATTATAACTCTTCAAAACCCACAGTATCTGAACTCCAAATTTTCCCAGATGAACTCTGTACACAACGCCAACACTAGGGGCACCAATCTCTTTCGGATCCCATATCACAGGACGGAAATTTATAATAAATCCTTCCATGTTACAGCTTGTAGACTTTGAAACGCCCTACCTACTGACCTCCAAAACGCAACATCTCTCCACCTATTCAAACATAAATACTTTAAATTGCTGTTCTCTGCCCAAAATTCAGGTCAGCTTTAACATTTTCTTCTTACCTATTGCAAGACGGCTGCCTTCACTCTTCCTTACTTAATGAACATTAATTAATTTCTTCGCAGGTTATCGAGTTCTCACAATGTACGCCTCCTTCGACAGTTACCTTTTCATTGTCTAGTGTCTACTAAGTTATAGTGTTTATACCAATTCTCATTGTATTATATTGTTTTATATCATTTTGTATTGTTTTATACTATTTCGTATTATTTTATATTATTATGTATTGTTTTATATCATATGTGTTATTTTATATCATTCCCTTCTTTCTTATGCCATGCATGATCCAACAACAATCTCCATATTCATTGTATATATTTCAAGTATATTTCGTCTCATTCTGCCTAATTATTGTATTATATTTCTTGTTTGCATTACGTTATTACCTATATATGTATTTTTTATGACGGTATACAACGACGCTGTATATACGAACACTTACTGTACATATTCCTTTCTATTTAATGTTGTACTATTATATTATCATATGTACACTATCTAGGGTTTTCGCAGGTTTTTCACACCCCCCCCTTCTCAGTGGGTGTTTTCCTGCGTGGGTTTTGCTAGGGAGGACATGCCTGTCCTACCTAGGTTTTCCCCACAATCTCTAATGTGTCTTCAATTTTATATTTTTTACTCTGCATGATTTAGGTATATACTGTTTATGTAATTCGTATTGTAATATCTTACTTTACCATTTCTTATATTTATTATATTGACGAAGGGTTAAATGTAAGAATGGACCTTATGGTCTAAATTTCGCCCGAATAAAGACTATTATCTATTTATCTATCTATACGTATGTCAGGCGGTTCTTTGTCTGGAAGATCAAATCCTTCTTCGAGATAAGATAAGATAACCGTATCGAGGAATTATATCCATAAATGAAGTACTAGTAGAACTTATTTTTAATGTCGTGATTTTCGCTTCAATTTTCTCATAACACTGTTTTTAAATATCATTTGAAATGTTCAATAAAAAATTAATTTTTCAACATAGGAGTGTGATTTTTCTTTTATTCTACTCGTAATTTATGACAGAATACCGCTGTATTAATAACGACAAATTGGGCCCTTCTCTGGAGGGCGTCCACATATAGAGGTATAAAAGAGGCTTCCGGGGAGAGAGAAATGGAGGCAGCAATTTAGCTAAAACATGTCTTCGGACAGCAGCATGATGATGTTGTCATAAATTAAAATGTTATCACAATAAATAAAAATGTACGTTCTCTTTTATAAACGTTTTTATTTCAAATATAGAGCATAGAACATCTTAAATAAGCAAAATTCCCATTGTCCCGTTTTTTTTATTGTCTCGGATTTTCTCCTTCGAAACTCATTTTGTCCTAGTTGTGACAATCAGCATCTGGTCATCTTGTTTTCATCTCAACCATAAGGCGACGGAAATGTTTTTTTTTGCCTTTTCAAGGTTTATGTAATATTCTCTTTCCTACGATGGCCTCTTTCACAAAATCCGTTTCATTCTATTGCCGTTTATTTTTTATTGCTCGTTTATATAAATTGACGTGTAAATTGTTCTCTGCACGAGCTCTAGGGCTATTTGCGGAAGAGAATGGCAATCACTGATTCGCTCCAACATTTTCTTATGTTGTTAAATTATTTTTGGAATGGAATGCTCTGCGCTAAACTTGATTAAATTTTATCCTTAGCCTATATCTAATGGGAATCGTGACGACATTTTGTTCTTCACGGCAGAGAGGAGTTACGAAAACAAGGATATTATTTTACGTAAATGATCTACCGCAACATGAAAACTCGTCACGAAACTAAAAGTTAAATAGAGCCGAATAAAATTAAAAGAAAATTGGAAACATTGATTGTGATACTGGCGAATGGCTTAAGACCCAGCTGATGCAACGAAGTGGTGACGTCAACGGAAAACGATATCCGCACTAAGGTGAGCGAATATCTCTCCCGCCACAGCAGGGGTCTCAAACTCACATCCGTGCGCGGGCCGTATAAAGGCCCTCCGCCGAATCCGTGGGCCGCGTTAAGGCAACGTGTCAAGTCCGCGGGCCGCAAACTTGCCCATTCCTCACACCGTTTCATATTATTTGCACATTCATTCGCCTCTTCCACAAGATGAAATCTCCCCAACCCATTCATTACAAAAATGATAGCTTAGGCGTAGAGGATTTGGTTCTATTGACACGTAAAACACACTGGCAGCAGGAAGAACATACTTAGCACCCCACCAGTACAGAATTTTTATAAATCTGAATGAGCAATAAACTGCGTATATTTTAAAAGTGCTGAAGTGAGATATTTTATAAGAAATATATTTGAGTTTTTGCCGTCTAGTGTAAACTACCTTACTTCGCGGGCCGCAGAAATATACCACTGGGGCCACATGCCGCCGCCAATTTGAGATCCCTGCGCTAGAATATACTGCTAAATTAAATTGTATTGTACAACACCGTTGCCTCAGTTTGCCGGGTTATTTATGCGTATTTCAGACGTTTCGTTCGGCAACCCTTGCCGTTTAAGAGAAATGCGAGAATGAATGTACTACTTCCAATATGCGATTTAAATTACTTCGGCTTTCTTCTTGGGAAAATATAAACCACAGCATGTGCAGAAAGATGGAGCATTATAGTTTTCTCATCACATTCGAATGAAATTTTTGAGTCAAAAGGCAAAGTGATTTGAATTATAAAAATATATGCAAACACAAAATGAAAGTTGATTAAAATTCAGAGAAAGGTTGACTCTTTCCTTTTTTATATAAAAAGAAAGGCATGAAACTTTATTATACTACGTAAAGTCAAATAAAAAGCTACGCATACTCAAAACGTTAAATAATCATATTATTTACATTCGCCCTCAATATTCATTGCTTAAATGGGTCGATATAGGAGGAAATTCAAAATCAAGCAAATACAAAATCAGAGTGAAACAGTTTGCTTCGAAATCTAGAATACCCTACGTAACGCAAGAATACCATACATAAGATAGCACACGGAAATTTGTTTGGATCGAGAAATGAATTTTATTGCGTATATGAAATACAAGTAGTAGTTGCTTGCATTCTGCAAGCATTTCATCTCACCCTGATAAACATTAATTTTTCAGAGAGATATTTCATTATTAGAAATATTTTTTTAATTAAAAACACCGATTTTCTTTCTTTCCTTATGGAACAATATTGGAGTAAAACAATACATAAAATTTTCAATTTTAAGAATATTATACTTTTTCCATTGTGAGGTACTAATGCCACACATTTTTGCCAAATTTGACCATTATAGCACATCTAGAAGTGAAATAATATTTATATAATTGTTTAAATTTAAAATTTTTTTAACGACCGCAATAAAAACTTCATGGAGATATTCAAATTTTTATTTGAGTATTTGCGCTAACCTCTAAATTATATAAAAATTTCAGATTCGTAACTCATTCGGAAATACTTAAACACTTTAAACATTTGCAAATTGTTGAAAAATTTCAAGATTTTTTTTCTATATAAAATTTGCTATAAATGTTTGCAAAATCTCTTACCTACAACTTATTGTTTCCGAGATAAAAATTATTAAATTTTAATGTACAAATGGGGTAAAAAAAACCCGTAACAATTAACAATTTTGAAACTTTCGACTTTTCTTGTTGGATGTGAGCATGTTAACTTATGGGAGATTTTCCGGGGCATCTGGAGTTGAACCCAGGACACTGTAAGCAAAAACGATACCATTTTCTAATACGTATTGCGGCCCTCCAACACTCAAAGTTTCATTTCTCCAGCTTATCGGAAAGTGCCCTAAATTAATTTACAAATATGGAGCAATGCTTTTCATATGGGAAAAAACGCAACATTCGCTATTTCTGGAGTCGAACCCATGTCACTTAGGTGAGAAGTCCAATTTTTCTGAAAGTTTCTCCATGATCACTACAAACATTGAATCTTTCAGCTCTGTAGCTCTTGTAGCATGGGCTGGACATTAGTACCCCCCTATATATATATATATATATATATATATATATATATATATATATATATATATATATATATATATATATATATATGGGTTTAATTTTTACTACAAAATATTTGCATCAGTACATGAATCTTAAATTTCGCTATTCATTTTGCAGAAATGCTGCATATTAAAACCAATCGTCTCCTAATTTTGCTCTCCTTGGTGTAAGGACCTCTTTTTTGCACGTTTCCTTTACCAACCAATGTTTCTGATATCAGATAAAATAGAGACACGAAATTTTCGGAATAGAATTGTACACGACAGCTAAATAATATTTCACTCCAATTTCGAATAAAACTAGATTAATAATGTTAACTATAATTTTAAGCGCTTCAAAAAACGCTCATGTATTCGGTTGTCTGTCCGTCCGTGCGGAGCAACTTGGAGAAGCCCAATTTTCAGGGTAGATCACCCTAAATGAGTGTTACACGTGAAATAAATTTCGTAGGTCTATGATCATCTGCTGGGAAGTAATCGAACTCTTTTTCCAAACCCTTAGTTTCAATTCTACTACCCATAAGAAAAGTATGAAATGAGCGCTGGGCATTATGAATTAGCATTTTTAGCCTACGTTCCAAAAAATAGATGACTAAAATTCCAAAACTACTATAGTCAAAAGAAAAGTGCGATCTTAAATAATTGGAACTCATTGCAATTCATGCAAGTATTTAGTTCATAGTAAGTTACTACACAATTTCCTTTAATGGTAAATTGATTGTTCATCCGCGCTTTATTGTTTTACGCGTTAAAATGAGTTAGTAAAATTGTTCAATTATTAAATTAAATTCAATAAATTTTAAATAACAGATAATGTTCTCAAATATTTCAAGTAAATTTCTGATGATTATTCTTGCGTTATATCTCTTTATTTCGATTTCCCTCTTATTTTCAGCAAATATATGGATAATAATAGTTATTTAGACAATATATTTCAAACAAAGATAACTTTCTAAAACACTGATTTGATTGCGCATGAAAGCCAAACCAGATCATAGCAAATTTTACTGATTTAACATATCAAAATATATCTATGGAATACTTTGATGAAGATCCCGTCATTTTTGAAGGACAATTTTATAGTATATAGATAATATTTTATTTGTCCAACATACTTCGATATTATTACAAAAATAAAATCCTCGTAAGGCCGTAACCACCTCGGGTGCAGACTTGCGGAGCGCGGACACAAGTACCGAGTCGCTACAATATAACACTCACAACTTTAAACTGAGTACATATATGTATGGCTACTGAGTCGCTGGTCAGTCAAGGAGAATCATGGGGGTATTTCCCTTACATCCCAAATCGTAAGGATGGCCAACGTGCGGCTTTTGTAGAGTCCTATTAAAGATTATTTGGAGCCTAATGCAGAAAGGTTAGCTACCCCTGTCATAGAGGGGTTTCCCCTGTTGCAAGTATTTAACCTGTCTTGAGTAGGAATTGACGTCAGCTGTTTGTTTCTAGAATATGTTTACAGAACTCAAGAGTAGCCTCACCTTCGAGGGCGGAAATAGAAAATTCTCAAGAAAGAGGCGATAGGTCTCATTCAATAGGAGCGATTCTCCTCTCGGATACGCAATTTGGGCATCTCTTGCTCTGCGAGATTTGTTTGCCTTTCTCAGAAAGAGCTAATCTGTGGCGTAAATTCTAGAAAGAGTACCGAATAGGTCAAAGAGTACAACTTGTAGTGGAAGACTGTAACTTCCAAACAGAGATGCGATCGCCAGTACAGTACAGCAAAGTAACTGAAAATACCTGTATACCTCGCAAGCGAAATATACAACACGTTTGTATCTTTATCTCTAAAAAAAACCTACAAGTAGACTCACTCAACACTCTCCAATAATTTATCAATTAAAAGGGAAAATGGGAGAACCGCCGACAATCTTTTGAGCGCCTCATGATTTTCGGCGTCCCGATCCCTTGTTTACCTCGCTTACCTCCTACGCCCGGTCCTGATTATTGAGGTTTGGTCGGCCCGACAGTCAGAGGAACGTTATTTTTGCAGTGCAGCGCTTATGAATCACATTGGCTTGAACCTCACTTCTGGGTTTCAATACGTTTAAAAAATCTAATTTAAAAAAAAGTCTTGAGTCTGGAAGTCTCGAATGAAAGTTTTTTGGGACTCGAGACAAGAAAAATTCTTAAATTTCCCGGAAAAGTTTTGTTGAGAATCAGAATCACTACTCAGGATACACTCAGCCAGCGACGCCGAACGAGAGCGAATAGAACCGAACCACTCTCTTCAATATTATCTTTTTTCATTCTTTCTCTTTCTAGCTCGTGTTTCAAAACACGATGAGGAAGGCGTAAACAGAGCACTGTTGATTACAATGTACAACAACTTGTCGTAAATTAGCAAAATTACATGCCATGCTAATAAATTCTCAGAAATGTAGAGAAATGAATTATAATTCATACTCCCTCCGCACGAGCACAAGAATTGAAATAATTACAGCTTCATTATTTCATTTTTATTTTTTTTTGGTCTTTTTCGTTTTTTTAATTCGATTTTTCCCCTCGAATTTGGCGCCCCGTGTAACCTGGCGCCCTAGGTGACCGCCTAGTTCGCCTATATGGAAATAACACCCAGGATCTCGCCTTTTTTAAGCCGGACAGCAAATATCCTGATTTTTTATTTCACTTTTACGCTGTGTGACGTTCGATACTTTTGTCAAATCCATCGAAAAATTTCCTTCCCTTTCTCTCTTCTTTCTTTACTTAATCCCTTTTCAAGTGGGAAAAAACTAAGCTTGTTTCGTTCTCACTCTGGTTGGATAAACATCTTCTTATTCACCTGAATTACATATTAGTGCATCAGCTTTTATGCAGCATGTGTACCGCATGAAGTTGTTTTAAGGTAGGCGACCGCGAATAAGTGAGGTTTACTCCAGCGAATATTGAAACTTTCTACAATAATTTCTGCGCGAATAATCAAAACTGCGAATATGGAGGGATTACTGTATATCTATCTAATGCATATATAAAAGATAATTATGTCCTTATTTCTGTGTGTTTGCACGGTTTACACGTTTGCACAGTTGCAGCACATTTTTCCTTTGCATTTTAAAATCACTTAGAATTGCGATATGAATATGGGACTTGTACCAAACGACGCCAAAAAGAACGGATATTCATTTTCCAGCTATCGATTTTCGAATACGCGTCGAATCGTTTCACAAATTTGTTATTAACACGAAAATTTGCCTAATTTTAGACGGAAAAATTTCGTAGTCAAGGGCGACGGTATTGTTGCTGATCTAGCAAAATTACGTCTATGTCTAAAAGCAATGACATGAACTTTGATATTGTATTTGAAATCAATTGTGAAACTCTTCTTATATATTTTGAATGCATTTTAATCGAAAGGGAAGTAATGTTGGCTTAATTTGAACGATGGGTTTGTTTGCTGCAGTGCCATTTCTGAGGCGTGGAAGAAATGCGAACGAACATACGACCGCTAATATTTTAATTAGCTTTTGTTTTGTTTACCTTGACGACGAAAGAACTTAGTAAGTAGTTTTTTTAATTCACACATTTTTTGTAATCACTATAAATGCACCGGCCATGCGTAAAATATCTTGCTTACTTATCGAAAGAAATTAATCAATCATTGTCATTATAATAATTTTCTTTAAACTTCTCAATAAAATTTGCAAACGAAAAGATATTTTCAATGTACGGGTGAAGTATCTTCCTATTTGAAATGTTGAGTTGTCCATTATTACAATGCATTGGAGTCGTTTCTGACTTAAAGTTTTTACGCTACGTGTTTATTTGTTTTAAATTTACATGGAACTTTTCACATAAATTTTCAATCGGTTTTTGTCCTCCATGATTTTGTTTCATTGCAACCTCTTCATAAAATGTGAAAAAATCGGAAAAAATGAATATAAACTTAAAATATGAGGGAGGAAAATGAAAGAGAGAAAAGGAGGAAGAATGGGAAGTGCCTTAAATTTCATATATAATCCACGCATACCCGTCATATTGACGGGCTTATGTACATACTAGTAATAATCAAGTTACTTGTGCCACACTCACTCACTGACATAAAACTCTTAGGTACTTCTAAAAGGGCTAGAAATTTGAAATTTTGCATGTAGATAGGTCGAGTAGCATGACCGACGAGAAAAATCGAAAATCACCAAAAAGTTAATATTTAACTTTTTAACCCCAATATTCAGTGCAAGTCTTTCTAACAATGCATTTTTAAATTACTTAAAATTGGGATACGAATTCAGAAAAAGAACAGTTTCTGAAACAACGGAGATCTTAATTTTTGAAGACAGAATTCAAATACATACAGAATTGGCGTAAATATCAGCTTTAAATCGGAAAAAAGTGTAAATTTTTCCTCTTTTCAACTATGGAAATCTTTAAATACTATAATAATAATAATTTCTTTAGAGCAAACAGGTTTCCCCAATTACATGCGTTATAATAGATTTATGACAAGCAAATACGACTAAGCCCTCGGCAGGATTCGAACCCGCGACCGTTGTATTGGGAGTTAGACACGCTAACCTCTACAAAAGCCGGCATATGACAACGACCTCAATGCTTTTAAAGGGATCTGATATTATACGTTACAATTGCAGTGATTTAATACTTTCAATGGAAATTAATGCCGTCATAACGAACTTCCATAACTCGAATCTCAAGGGAAAGTAAAAATTATTGGAATATTAGAAAACTCAATTTATGGAAATATATTTTTAAATATTTTTATATACACAGTGGAACTTCTATAGCTCGAATCTCAAGGGAAAGCAAAAATTATTCGTGTTATAAAGATTTTGAGTTGCGCATATTTTTTCATTTTTCTTCAATTGAATTAAAATCAAGTTTATACCCATAAGCATATAAGTTAACTTACTCTAATTTTCAATATCACGCATGTTATGAATACATCATCAGCAATATTTTCTTCCGATAGTACCTATGTAAGATTTTACTCTAGGACTATAAGGGATCACAATCGGTGAAGCAACCCTGTTAACTGTGAGGGTAAAACGTGAAAAGTATTTAATGTCGTGTTTCGTAGTTTTTCGAGAAATTTTACCTCATTTCAATTGTTAAACATAATGGCGTCATACCTATTTCTCGATACTTTTAATCCAAATACGTGCTAAAAGCATGGATGATGATGTCACAATCTTAACAGAAAATATCCTAATTTTTCCATAAATTTAATGTATAGGGCATTGTCATAATTATGATTATTATTATTGCTCATGCAGTGCGATCTGAGTCACTAAACTTGAAATACGAAAACCTGGACACGAACCGATTGCCAGAGAATTTGGAAATTACGGATAGTTGTCTCAATTTCGCGGAAAATTATAAATATTCTGTGAGAACTCATGGAATTTATTACCTAATACATAAGGGCCCCACGTGGCTGAAGTGCTGTTGCCTTGGAGATCGCGTTGGTTTAGTTATACGAGTTTAGATCTTGGTGTATTGTGATTTTATTAAGCGCTTGCAGTATGCAAGCACCGGCAACTCGCGAATGAAAGTGAATGAAACGAAAATAGACGGATATTCGTAATTTTTCTGACCTGTGGTAAATGAACTTCATGAATGGAGAGCGTATGAGTCTGCCGACGGAGGTTCGCGGGAAGAGGAGGTAGGTTAGGGCGATGAATGGCATGGCCACTATGATGGCGAGGCAGAGCAACACTTTGACGGCGCCGTTACGACGCCTCCAGATGGGAAATCCCTCGTACCATATGGAGGTCAAGAGCTGCTGGCAGTGCGGGTGGGCGACGAACTGATACAGGCATTAATGAGGGAAAAAAACGAATTTCAATAAATATTTTTGTGAGATTATTTTCATAGAGAATTTAATGATGGCAATAATAGCAATTATTATTAATTAACTATCACCTTAAAATATTTTATGCAAGAATTAGCTTTTTTAATTTTCAATAACTACATGAAATGGATGGGTAAAGAGCAGGCGAACAACTGCTATTGCATATTAAATATGAAATCTAAAACACTTAGGTACTGATTAAAAATATATATTCCCAAGACATTTTGACTTGAAAAATCCCTAATTCTACAAATTTTTGACAATCAAATCTAGCACTTGCCTTATAAAGGAAAATAGATGTTTTGATAAATTTTGAATGCTTACTATTTTAAAACCATTCCCCTCTTTTCTCCTGCAATAAATACGATAACATGCCGTCTTGGACTAGAGTAAATAGTGTAATTATAAACATTTGTATTAGAATGGTTTACTCAAAGTTCTTCGGACGTAGCTACCACCAAAGACTGGCGTGTCACGTTCGTCAGCACCGTTTTAAATAGCTATGGAATCCTCTAGAGATGCAAGCTCCACATATCATCCATTCGGATTCCACAGCATCCTCACCTGCTTCTGCTCGTACTTAAGTGCCAGCTTGAGGCGGGAGAGTGTCAGCCTCTCTCCGGAGGGGCCTCCGAGAATGCTGCCCCCCGCACCGCCGGACCATCCCTTCATTCTCCGCCTCCTCCCTCCGCCTCCGCCGCGCACCTCCCCTCCTCCCTCTTCCCACGATCCGTCTTCCAACAAATCCTCATCCTCGCCACAGCTTTGCCGATTGAGGACGGCTATAACCTTTACAAGGGGATTCGGAATGTGATATCAACCAACAGCCTCAGCCACGTTCACTTAACTTTCATAGTTGTTATAAAATCGTTAAATATGTACCATGTAATGAAAAGTGAATAAAATGTCACAGATGAATCAAATCGTTAGTTAAATTAGACATATACTTTTAGTTTTCACCAATTCATATAACGTTCATTTTTTTCTGGCCTCTATTGTTATGCGTTACGACCGTTTTCTTGAGCATGGTGATCAGTCAAGAGATTATCCAATACTCATTAGTAGCATTTAATTATTATAATTAATCTTACTTAATAGTCTTATGTGGACATAGTTTAAGAGCGAACAGGAAGTTGATTTTATCTAAATACATAATGTGGTTAAGTCCTGTTAATTTTCAATTTTCCAGTAAGGTTCGAAAGCATTATTTTCAGCCTAGCACGTTATGTTGACCGTACGTACAAAAGAGGTCGTTGGGTTGCATAAGGTGCAGGACAAAGGTCTGCCTCTGATGAGCGAGTGTACTACTGATTTTACATTTTTAGCCATAAATATAGAATAAAAGTTGAAAGTAAGTTATAAGAATAATAATAATAAAGCAGAATATAATAGTATTGTTACGAGACTACAAGTTAGACAAGTAGGGATATACACGGGTTTCCCATGGTACAGAAGTGCTTTTCGTCAAATTCGCCGTTGTATAATCGTATATGTACTAATGTATTTGCTTTGAAATCAGAAAATAGCATCAGGTGTTGATTATATTATTAGCGTAATTGCCCGTCAAACATGACAGGTATGCGTGGATTAAGTCTCAATTTAAGGCACTTCCCATTCTTCCTCCTTTTCTCTCTTCCTCTCTCCCATCCTCCTCCCTCCCATTCTCCATTCTTCCCTTCTCTAGAAAAATAGACTTCCTAGTCTCGCCCTAAATAGACCATTATCTCTCCTTATCTCTCTCCCTCCCTCTCTCTCCCTTTATCTTTCGCTTCCTTACTATCTCCCCCTCCCCCTCCTTCTCTGAAAAAACAGAATTCCTAGTCTTAATGTCGCCTAATAAGGAAAATATCTATATGTCTCCTCCCTCCTCTGCCTCCCTCCCCCTTTCTATTCCCTCTCACTCCCCCTCTCTCCTCCTGTCTCTCTCCTTTTTTCTTCCTCTCTCTCCCTCTTCTTCTCTCTTTCTCTCCTCGAAGCACCCTTTCCTTACATACATAATATAAGAATTGAGACGACAATAAAATCTCGAGGTTTAACACTGACACGGTTGGCAAAGCAAAGTTTAAATTTTTCCAATAACTATGATTTAAACGTATAACTTAAGCAATTTCGAACCGTAGGTAAAATGTGACGATAAGAAGACGAAACGTTATTAAGTTTTCTTTAAAATGGTCCATGTCCAAAGATTGTAGGTCAATTATTTATAATTTTAATTTGCAAAAGAGTAAAATCCTGGAAGCCAAAAAGTCGATTTTTACGAGCTATCTTGTGGGAAACAAATTATCTACTGGAGTTGAATGCGGATCTTTTTTGTGGATTTTTTTCGTTAGTAGCTTTTTCTGTAAGAAGCTAACTAGCCTACTAAATTTCAATCATCTACCTACTCGGAAAGTTTGTTAAAAATAGCATTACATTCAGTCATAAATAGTTCATATTGGTCAAGCTCATTATTTAAAGAGATTTAATAAAACATAATATTACAAATTGGAAATGCCTAAAGAAAAATTATTTTTCCTTCTATTGTGGTAGCCTTGCATTTTATATCCGTTCTAAACATGTTCATTTCGTTTAGCCATTCTACAATCGCCCTACACACGAAAGGTTTTTGAAATCGGTTCAGTATCTTCCAAATTCATAGTTACAGAAAATTCTAACCTTTATGTTGTGGTAGCCCTGTTTAGGCAACCCGGTTGAAATATGCTATTGTGGTCATTTATTTATATGAAGATTATATGTACAAAATCGATCGATTGATCATCGAATTGAATGCACTTCTGTGTGAGATGTTACTTGTTTGAAAAATCAGTCCAAATGTATCAAAGAAATAGAGATGTTTGTACTTCTTAAAAATCATATATATACACTGCAGCGCTGGTTTTCATAACTTATTTTAGCAACTTATGTGGTCATGGGCTTTTCGCCTCGGTCCTACGGATTATCCCCCAATTCGGACAGCCTTTCCCCCATGTAGTCCGTACAATCGAGGGTATATTGTGTTTAGAAAATGTTTTTGTTTGTAATAAATATTCCCTAACTCTATTGTATTGTTTCAGTTTTAACTGACTTTATATGTACTATAATTATTAGTCGATGTTTGGAGAAATTGTACTGCGTTAGTTCGTCGAACGATGTATTGTTGCGTGTTTATGTGCTCATAATAGGCATAAAGAAGGAGTTTTAAGTTAACATGTCTTGGTACCTAGGAAAATAAGACTGAATTATACACATACAGAATTAGTAGTACAAGTAAAATAAAATTGAAAGTTGGAAAAAAAGAAACTCATGATATTCGAATTACAACCTTTCCTCGAATTGCACGATTTCGCTTCACACCTTTTCAGTTTAGCACGTTTTTCTTTCTAGAGTAATCCTCGGATTGTACGGCCATCAATTTCGATTTATCACAGTTTCGGAATGATCTCTAAGAAATAAAAATTTATGAAATCTTTCAGTTCGACTCAGAGGCTATAATAAAGAATGGAAGAAGCAATTCTGATTATTATACAACTAAATTGTAGCATGGCGCTCAACTGTAATCTCATGTATTCCTATAGGGAAATCTATCCCACTTTGCATGGTTTTGCTTTACAGGGCCTTTACAGGAACGTATGCATCGTGCAAATCAAGGATTGGGTATATAGTAAAATCGAATGAAAGAAGGATTCCCAGACAAAAAATACTGAAAACGAGTCACAAGATTTCTACTACTCTTCAACGAACAACTGAAATCTCCGAACACAGATAAAAGAGAAAAAAAAGCAATAAAAACACTCACCTCTTCCGTGGATCGGCATTGTTCAAGAAGATCACAGGAATATCTCTTGCACTGCTCGCTGAGTTCTAAATACGTGTCCTTGAATTCATTCTCCACGAGGGCTAGACGCTCTAGTTCCCAGGAAAGCTATATGACAAAACAAATATAATCTTTTGAGTGGAATTCATAAGGAGTTCCTTTCGTTTCATAACTTGTCTCGTGAAAATGTAAACCGCTTGTTATGAAAAATAGCCATAAAAAAGCTACTCCAAAGCTTTAATTTCTCTCATTGATGCATATAAATATGGAATATGCTGCAGAAATAATGTATCAGTTCTATAGAGAAATAAAGGTGGCAATGGAAACATTTTTCTAAGAAAAATAAATTACTACATCGGTAATTTTATGCAAAAGATTTTCTATTCCACGGAGAAAAAAATATCAAAGATTTCAAGCAAAGCAAAGTATATTTCCGCAAATTTATTAGCAAAGATAGACCTTAACTCGCACAAATGAATTACTTTCTCACATTTAACTCTTCATCTCGCGAAAAGCGAAACATTATCTCACCTTAAATATCTATTCGAATAAAACTTTGCAACTGCTGAGGTAGGCGATAATAAAAACAAAAGGAGGCTTAGAAAAACTTTTAACAGAAGAGTGCATTTTAGCATTTCTGGACACGTCGTACGTTAGATCTTTTGAAACGTTCGAGGAGAAAACCAAGCATATCCCGCAAATAATGGGAGCCAGTCAAAAGTCGTGCCAAAAGATTGACTCAGGACACGCAAGGGAAAGATCAGTTGTGCTGTGTTAACAGAATGTAGCCGTTCCTCGAGAAGTGGTTTGAAGCCTTCGATCTCGGGGAATGGAGGTCGTGACATTACTAAAAGAATTTGAAGAAACGAAACTCGACAAATGATCAAATATCACTCAACTAATCTTGAGTGTTGATTTCGCACATATTTGCATCCTAGTACCACAACTTCCATAACATCTTCGTAGGTATATCTTACTTATTTCTCTGCTTTTCGTTCTAAAATAAATATAACGTTATTTGGAACTAGTTTTAAGGAGAAGGTGTGTTAACGGAATTATCTCAAGAAGGTTGAGAAACGCACATTGAGAAGCAGTCAAAAGGCATTCTAAAGGCGTGGAGATTTTCAACTTATAAATAAAATTACTATAAGCTAAATTTGATGGATAGTATTATTTGAGTGAACGAATCTTTGAAAGATTCTATGTTTGCTAATAAACTTGCGGAAATATACTTTGTTAGACAAAATCGCATTGTGTGGTCTTGAGACATCCTACCCGAGATTATCGCGTTTTCGTGTGACGAGTCATTTACCTTGAAAGCAGCCAAAATGGGGTCCCGGCTGGTCAGGGAGATCCACGCAGGTGAAGCAAGCGCCCTATAAGTGTGGATCCGTCTCAAGGAGTATCGCAGGGAGTCCTTCAGAACGCCCTCTGTGCATCGTCTACAACCGCAAGATAATGGGTGCGGCTTCTCAATGTACGCGCCTTTAAATAGAAATGAGAATCAAAATGCGATATTGCATCATTTATAAATGTTAAATTCAAAATTACATCCCATGCTTGTGATAAACCAAAAATTTGCATGCATAAAGTAAATACATGAAAATTTGACATGTATGCTTTTATGGCGACTATAAAGTCACGCACTCTAAAATTTGACAACTAATAAAATGCCCATTAGTATGCATGTAGAAGTTCCTATAGCATTAAATAGAAATTGAAAATATCTAAAATGTTTGAACCTTCCATTTATTTGGAATTTACGGTCCTTTTTGTTACTTTTAGGAGTTAATTTTTGCAGAAAATTACCAAATTGTAGTTTAATTTAATAGTAGTCTTGTAGACGGCCTGAAAATTTTTAAATTCTACTAAAATTGCTGTTGGTTCTTTTATAAATTGCTTCTACCATATGCAAAGCCAAAAAACGTGGACATTCATATAAAAAAGGGGAATTCACGTTTTTATGTAATTTTTAAATATTAATTTAGAGAATATTTATTAATTTAAGTTATGACTCGGAATCAACCTCTCTAGGAACTGAACATAAAATTTTGCCACAAGTTTTCAATGTAACCTAATGCATTTATCTATAAGATGAGAGGCAACCTTTTTAGATTTTTATTTTCGTGCTAAGAAAATATTAAATAAAATGAGCGTAAAATAAATCAGAAAAAGAAACCAATTACTCTACTTGTCAGCCAGATATCTCGACGTTAACGTATCAACTTAAAAAAATTAATATCGTTATACCTCAAGGACCATTGAAGTATTGAAATGGATATGGAAGGCATAGAACCGCAATCGAATACAAAGTAATGGGATGGAATTGCTGGTATCGGCTACTATCGAGAAACATTTCTATAGCTAATAAAAATTTCCATCCACCCTAAATATCGAATCAGCTAGAGCAAGATAAGCCAAAAATAAACAGTGCGGGATGTTAAAACCGAATGTTTGGCATCCGGGATTACTACATCTCCGACCCGAATCCCGTCGTTATTTTCCGATAAAATTCCATAAGAAAATGGAGCTAATGGTTAAATACGGCCGTATAATAAAAGGGCAGACCGTGCACAAGTCTGGAATTGTAAAAATTTTAATGTCTTGTTGAACATCTGCGAGGGCCATCCGAACGGGGAGATAAATAAAACCCCCAAGTAAATTCGGAATGCGGAATTTTCCGCGGAAAATTAACGGAACGGTCGGGGAATATATCTTCATAAACTGAATCATTTTGCGTGATGCATTCGGGGAGAGAGGATATTCCCCCTGAGGTCTAATAAGTGAGAGGAGAAGAGAGGGGGAAGGGGTAGGGAATGAGAGAAGGGGGGATAATGGAGTAGTGGAGAGAGAGGGGAGGAGAGAGATTATAGAGCGAGGTAGAAGAAAATGGAAAAGTAGAGGTCGGAGGAGGCGAGAGACTGAAAAGGGACAGTTAAATCACGTTATCATCGCCGAGGCCATTCCTCGTCGTTATCGGAGCTTCCGAAAATTCGCCTTATGTCATTCTGGCGAAATGTTAAAAGGACCCCATCGGAAACATTTGAAACCACTCTGCTACGGCTGGGAGATGGAATCTGTGGGATAATAACGGCGCACCCTTTAAAACCAATTTACCTCTACTTCTGATAGCGAGAATCGTTTAGCAACCCCCCTCTTAACGAGAACGGCGCTTCCCTCTTAATTCCGCTAATCAATGGCTGCAAATCATATCCGAGGGAATTCGCGAGACGTCGGATCGAATGAGAGGCGACAATAACCGCCACAATAGATGGTGAATGATGCTTATATGCCTTCTATAGGTGGCGAAAATTGGATGAAACAATAAGGGAAGACTTGGATGGAATATTTTGGTGGAAGCACCGTTACCGGAGATAGAATTTCCGAAAAATTGGGTCGAGCTCGGATTGCTACAGTCAAAAGATGCGAAGAAATAAAGAGTAATTTACGTAGGAGTGCCTTTAAGGCCAGAAAAAAATTAAAAAATTTGACTTATTGCTTTGGTAAAGTTGCTCGTAGGTTTTCTTTCGATTTTCCTTGGTTTTAATTAGGGTTTTCAAGTAAGCATTTAAAAATTTTGCTTTAATTAAAAAAACTTCAGGTGTTTTTATTCAATAAATTTGGCAAGGATATATTATTACTCGCAATTTTAGCATCGAAACGCAAAGAAATAAAATGTCGTTGAATGAAAATTTATAGAGGCAATAAACCAAAATGGAAAATGGACACTACTATTAATATCTTCGCTCTAAAAAGCTACTTCGAAGTAGATTGTTCATTACTTCGCCACATCGATGTTTTGAATTACTGTCGCCTACTTCATGTCGATTTATCTCTACCTTGATAGGGTTTATCTCAAAAGAACATGATTTCTCTAATGCTTCAATGCTAAGAATTGTAAAAAATAAGCCTCTTGACTAAATTATGGCAAGTTCTCCATCCGTTAGATCGAAACAGCCACAAAATTCAATTAATGTTAAGCTAAAGGTGAAAATTTGAAAATCTAATGAAACCAAGAACAAGCAAAACAAAAATTATGTTTATTTTGACGGCAATGCTTGAAAAATAGGCCAAATGAAACTCATTCGCCAAAATTTTCAGAAATATCACTGGAGAACATAACATAATTATCATACAAAACCGTAATCATGTTTACATTTTATTCTTTGGTGACATTCCTTTGCATGGCTTAAAATATTCTAATAAAAAATATTTTTGGAATCGTTATTATTCGGCGATGGTGAAACGAGAAAAATACCGGCTAATCATTCGATTGATTGGCCATCGCCTCCTTACCCCTGGAAAGGAAGAGCTGTAAGATTTCAAATTGGTTGCAGTGAGCCGCGAGGATTATCGGGGAGACGTCTGGAGAGAAATCCGACCCCTCGTCGCCTAGGGTGGGAGATTGGGCGGCCAAATCCTTCACCGCGTCGTCATGCTCCGCTTTCCCTCCTCGCCACGCCACCCATTCCGGCGCCAGCGTCGCCACCGTCACGCTGGGGTGGTCCACCAACATCTCGACGATTCGGGGCACGCCCTCCGTGATGGCGTGTAGCAAGGCATCGCCTGGACCAAGCAAGAAGAGATCGACTAGATGTTAGAGAGGAGCAAAAAGGCGGAGAGTTGGCGCTAAGATTACGAGAAAAAATTCGCACGTCTGCAAACAGAAACAGAATCTTCTAATTTTTTTTAAAAGAAGGCAATTTTCCTCATGCGAAATTAAAGGAAGCATGGAAACACAATAACGATGTATTGTCAACATTTACGACGATTTTAACCGATATTTTTCCTCGGATTATTGATTTATTTGAATGACAAAAAATCTCGCAAGTTAAATGTCATAGAATCAAAATGTCCTTGAGTATATGTATCTTATGATATGCATCATCGCAAGTGGCTTTGATTCTATTTGAAAAAAGACGTATGTGAATTCGGAATTATGAACTCGATCATAAGACAGAATTTTCGGGATGAATTGACGCAATCAAAGCGCTTTGAAAATAAGAGTCTCGCCTATTTGGACGCTGGAAACTTCGGGATTTGTTTGTCGCTTTTTTGCGCGTCTCATTTTACTCGGCAGCAGTCTTGAGGGGTAGTTTCACACACCAGCCTCATGTTTTTTGAAGTTATGCTTTATCTAACAATTTCTTTCACTCGTTCACCTTCCTTGAATAGTGTCTGGTACCTTTTTCCATAAAAATCATAGTCTTGTTTAATATTTCTTCGAGTTAATTCGATGTTAACCTGGCGGTAAAATGGGTTTCTCGGTAAAAAAATACGGGTTATCTCTCTTTTGCAACATTATAGCGAATTAATTTTGTAAGTTGCTAACTCAATGTTAGCTTTTGTGTCTGTTTTATCTACTTTCTTGAAGATTTATGAACGCCTCGTGCTTCCAAAGGTTTCATGTCTTTAGTCGCTTCATATCTTCAGTATCATTTGACTTGGCAAATATGGCTCATTGTATGAAGAACATTAGTACGTATAGTGTTTACGATGCTTCTTATCTATCCAAAGCTAGAAAAAATTATTATTTTGAATTTTTTTCGCGCGGGGTCTATTTACATAAAATAATCGATAAAATCATCTTTTCAATTATGACTAGTTTCTCTTTGTGAAGTTGAAGCCCTATATATGAATGAAGCTGATATTAATGGAGTGAGTAGATCTTTTGAGACTAGCCGTTCTAAGATTTAATTGGTCTCTAGGAAGACCGAAACACAAAACAGGGTTTTTAAACTCTTGATCCCCGAGTATAAAAAGTGATCCCCTCTCAGTTGTTAAATTCTACTGTTAAGTTTGCTGAAGAGAAGGCGTGGACGTGAGAACAATAGAGTAAAAAAGAGATCCGAATGAATGTAAAATTTTGTAATAAATAGCCTAATTGCCCGTCAAATACGACGGGATTATCATAAAAGTATTCCAAATATATATGATTTCGATATAAAAAATCAGTAAGAAATGCTATAATCTGGTTTGGCTTTCATGCACAATCAAATCAATGTTTTTGAAAGTCATCTTTGCTTCAATTATACTTTCTAAGAAATTATTAGTAGAGAGACCAAATGATTATCCAAATGTTTGCTGAAAATAAGAGGAAAATCGAAATAGTAAGATAATGCATAAAGAAGTAGCTGAAATTTAATTTAAATATTTGATCAAATTATAAGTTATTTAAAACGTATAGAATTTAACTTAATAAATGAATTATTTTACTCTTATTAACTAGTAAAAATAGGATAAAATGTGAACGAACTGTCAATTTACCAACAAAGAAAATTTGTGTAGTAACTTACTTACTATTAACTAAATACTTACATGAACTGCAATGAGTTTTAACTATATTTAAGATCACACTTTTCTTTTAACTACTATATTAGTTTTGAAAATATTCCAGAAAAATCACTTTAGTTAAAAAAAAATTCAAATAAAAGTCATAAAATGTTATTTTTTCAATCCTATTTTAAATTCGGTTCGTAATATTTTCTGTATTATCAGTCAAAGAAATCCATCAAAAATTACGTGACCTATACTTAGTTTTATGAATTCCAAGCATTTGGCAATGGCGCATGATTCAATAGAACGCTGGACGATAGGCTGGGACGCGTTTCGAAAGCGTGATAAAATCGCTCCAGGATGGCCACACGGGGGGGGCGTTTTTCCTCGCCCAGTCGAGTCGAGTGCAGTGACGGGGCAAGTGACCACGCGGAAGGCATGGAGCACTTCGGCAGCGAAAGATTAATTTCTGAAATACAGAATCATCTATGCTTGTACGATTTACTCTCTATTACTCACTCCTACTACTTACTGAAAAGGTAAAAAAATATGAAATGTGCGTGCAACGCTGTGGGTCATTTTTTCTCGCCCCGTTTGGCCTATCTGGCGATTTTAAACGATCGATCTTTTGCGCCCCGTGTGGCCATCTCTACGCGTCAATTTCGACCGGTCGTTTTTTCACGCTGTCTCCATCGGCGTGAAAAATCGCTCGTGCGGCCTAATACAGGAAGGAAAGGAAGACGGGAGGAGAGGTAAACGATTTTCTGCAAACGGCGTTCGTTGCGTTATTAACGAGAAGGAATATAAAGAGCTGAAATACCATCCAAAAAGATTAAAAATCACAATAATGAGCTAAATCCAATATTAATGAAATAGAAACGGTACGATAATCTGAGGAACGTGCTGGAGGTTTTAATAAATAAACCGAGCATGTAAACAAATTATAGAGTGAAGGACTGGGCGATAGGTTTACGGGAATTAGGTAGACGAATGGAGGACTTGAGGAAGATTTGGGAAATAGGGAGAGATAGAGAGGTTTAAAAGTATCAAAGAATCACAAAAATAATTAGAAAATTAAATTTGATAGAAATTTATATGAGGCAATCAGAATTCGTTAATTTGGGGTTGACATGGTAATTAAATAAATAAATGTCCGTTTGTGACGCTATTTTGAGGGGGATATAGTACAATTCCTTCGAATAAAACTAATAAATTTTAATTTAATCAAACGATATTTTATGTAGACTAAAAATTACAAAATATATAATTCACATTATAGTATGTTCCATAGGGTTGAATTCTATACCTGGCCTCATATTCATGCTTAATAAATGCACCATTTTAGTGCTTTAGTACGGATCAGACTGTTATACACTGGTATAACACATACTAAATCTATTAAATAGTTAGATGGAGGAAGAAAAATGGAATGGAAATGAGCAGAAATGGAGGAAGAGGACCACGTAGCATTTGCATAGGATTAAAAGGACCTGCGGTACAAAATTTACAATAATAAATTATTATTCATTCTAAAACATTTTATACGATTGAATCATGTGCCATTTTAAAATGGTGAGACTTCATAAAACAAAATATAACGTTATTATGTTTTAAATAATTTATAATTTGCACAAATATTTCAAGTAAATTTCTATAGATTTTTCTTACATTATATCTTAATATTTCGATTTTACTCTTATTTCGACAAATATTTGGATATGTATTTGGTCTCTCTGAAAATAATTTTTAAACTATATCATTATAGGCGAAGGAAATTCTCCAAAGCCAGTCAAACTGATAAAACCCGGTTAAAAGGCCGGATAAAAACAGATGAACCCGGATAAAAACCGGATAAAAACCCAATACGTATTTCGGCTACAAAGTAACCATCATCAGGGGTTAAAAAACGGGGGGAAGGGGGACTTGAGAGAGGGCAACTGAAACCAAGACCAGTGGCACGCTCTCAAGTGGATGTCCAGGGCTGTGTCTGTGTATTTATACCTGGTTGGTGGGCAGGGGGGGGAGAAGAAAAAGGGGGGGACCTAGATGACCTAGGTGATGGGAGAAAAAGGGGGGGAGGTCAGTTTAAAAAGAACGCTGTTTATTACCCCTAACTCGTTATTCATCAGGGTGTGTCTGTATTTATGAATGTGTAAGCCTTCTGTTGCGTCGAGTTTGGTATTTGGGACTTGTTTAAGCAGTTTGAGGTTATTTGTGTCTAATGGGTGGTTATATTCCAAAATGTGTTTCGCGACGGCCGATTTTTCAAAGCGTCCATGTCTGTAGTGCGCTAAATGTTCTTTGAATCTGATGGAGATATTTCTTTTCGTTTGGCCAATGTAAGACATGTTGCATGTGGGGCACAACACTTGATATATGCCGGATTTTTCTAATGTGTAGCTCGCTCTCTTTTACTTAACTAATATCATTATAAATAGCTGCCTCTTACATATATAGGATATATCATATAAAACCTAAGGTGCTTCTAGAAGTGCTAAGAGCTGAAATTTGGCATGAATATAGGTCATTGGCTACAACTTTAGAAAAAATCCTAAATTCCAGAATATTTTTTATTTAAGTGGTGTTTTTGACCCCAATGTCTAATTTTAAACACCCATAAGAAAAGCATTGAGAACTGTGCGGGGCTATACAAAATTGCTTTTGTAAATTATTTAAAACTAAGATACAGATTCGGGACATGCACCATACTATGGAAGAAAGAAAAGTTTATTTTTCTTTATGACAAAATTCAAATCCATGCTGAATTTGCGTAAAAATTAGATTTTGATCATAAAATTATGAAAAGTTTTTCGGTTTTCAACAATGAAAAATAACTACCATAGAAACAACTCCAATGCCTTTCAGTGGGAATTGATTATCCATACTAAAAGAGCATTGATTTAATGCTTATACTACATTATAATCCATTTGATTTCAACCAACTACGTATACATATGACGACGTGATAATTTTAAATTAATTTTTTATCCGAATACGTTCTAAAAGGCACGGATGATGACACCATAATTATAACACACAAAATATCCTAATTTTACATAAGTTTTACTGCAACATATAGGCTATTGTCTTAATGATGATTATAGTTATGACTTAAAAAGGGCGATCTGAGCTTGAAATTTGGAAACTTGGATGCGAGCCGATCTTCAGAGAATTTAGAAATTCCGAATAGATAATATCTGAGAAAAATGAAAAGTATTGTCTCATTTAAATGGGCTCTGTGTAGTTCAAATGCTGTCGTGTTGGTTTATTTACGAGTTTAGATTTTGGTATATGGTAATTTTTTAAGTGCTTGCAGTATGCAAGCATCGACAACTCGTAATTAAAACGGATAACTTTCAAAAACACGGATTTGATTGCAGGAAATCCAAACCAGATCATAGCAAGTCTTACTGATTTTTCATTACGAAATCAAATATCTTTGGAATAATTTTATGTTGCTTTAAAGATAGAGAGAAGGAGAGAGTGGAAGAAAGACGGAGAGAGAGATAGAGGGTGAGAGAGAGGGAGTGTGAGACAAAATTAAATGTTCCATAAATTAAGAATAGTTTTTGGCATATAAGAATTGTATAGCGTAATGTATTTATTTATCATAAAATATCTATTTTTACTCTTTCTAACACTCAATTTGTGAATTTTATATCCATTGATTACAGTGGCGGCTCGTAGCTAAAATTAGTGGGGGTGCTGCTCCAGAAAATTTTTAGCCTTTGTTTTAAAATTGTGTAAAAGGAAAAAAACATGTATAAAAAGAAAATTTATTCAGGAACTTGATAAAATCTTAACAATAAAAAACCAAACATTTTTTACTTACTTTAACTTAAATTGTTACAGTTCAAGCTTGATCTATTCATTTAAAAATGAAATCCATTCTTCTTGTTTTAATTTGCGCAAAAAGTTCAATAATTTTCTCCTTGATCTCTGGATGACAATTGAGGAAATTTTTCTCCATTGAAAGTACTGCAAGCGCATTTAGTCTTTCCGAATTCATAGTGCTTCTTAAAAAAGTTTTTATTCTTTTCAATGTTGAAAAGCAGCGCTCTGCCTCTTATGTAGTCATGGGAATTGTCAAGATGATTTTTATCAGTTTCGTAATTTCACTAAAAACATCATCTAGATTATTTCCCAAGATAAATTTCAGCAGCTCAATTAATTTGCAATATTCATGAATATCAGTCCTACAATAAAATACTTTTAGTTCAGTTTCAAGCTTTTCTTTGTCAATCATGGGATAAGCTTCAGTGGTCAGTACTATCTCTTTTGTGGGATGTTCATTCTTAAATCTAGTGAAGCATTTCTTGTTGAACAATTTAGCAGCTACTAAGTGTTTAGTGGAAGAATATCTGTCCATTATATCAACACATATACGGTTCCTAAAAGTGACAGTGAAACAACATTATCAACGTGCTTCTTTGACTTCTCATGCTTTTCAGTTTTTTCTTTCATTTTGTTTATATTTCTAAAACCATCTTTTTTCCACGGTACATCACCTCCAAACAGCAAACACGAGAAGCAAAACAGTGCATTTTTTACTTCACAGCCGCAAAGCCAACTTTTCCGTTGGTACCATTCAGAATTAAAGCTACGAATATATTTCTTGTTGTTGCTTTTGCCTGGCTGAGATATTAGAATATCAGGTGTTGAACGACCTCTTTTCTTAACTGTAACTTTCTCATGGAGAGATAGCTGTGAAAACTTAAGCTGTTGAAGTTCACTTACAGTCACAGAACTTATTTCTTGGGGATGCAAGGCCATGGTTAAAGTTTTCTGTTAAATAAAAGAACCGAAAAAAAAATGAATCAAATAGAACAGCTGGAAGCAGAATAATAATCTAATTCTACACTCTTCTACACTTTATCACATTCAAGAATATGGTACACGGTTTTTAAGCACAACACACGCTGAGTAAAAAAAAACTTCCTTCCACCATCACGCCAGAGCCGGCACTGCGAGAGCAACAGTGCTCTCTCTACCTGGCAGTCCCGCCTTCCTCCCCACCCCCCTCCTATGTGCGCATGCGCACAACAGTCAAACACCACGTCGCTGGCACTGTGAAGCGCACAGTTCCATACAAAGATTTTTGTATCTTTTTCATAAACTGGGGGATGGCTACTGAAGTACTGACATTAAGCTTAAGGAATATATATTGTACTACAAAAATAAAGAAAGAATTAAAGAAAAAAGGACTCATTATATTAAATGTTATCGATAATATCAAGTGGAAATAGGGGGTGCTGCAGTTCCGCAGTGCCTATACACGAGCCGCCACTGATTGATTACTATTTAGTGCATATAAAATTTAGTTTCATTAATATTTCATTTCAATTTTATTTTAATTTGATACCCAATTCACGCCTACCCGTCATATTTGACGGGCAATTACGCTATTAATCAATTATAATTTATTATTGTTATTTTTGTACTGCAGCTCCCTTTAATCCTATACAAATACTACGTGCTCTTCCTCTTACACAGTTTCTGCTCATTCTCTTTTCCTTCCTCCCTCTAATTACTTAATAGATTCGGTAAATAAGTTATACCATGTACAAAAGTCTGATACGTGTTAAAGCACTGAATTGGTGCATATATTATGAGGCCAAGAATAGAATTCAACAATTGGGACAACAGTGGCCGAATATAAATAAGATGTGTGAATACGTGAAAAATCGTACTAAAATGTAAACGGAAAAGGTGTGCATGTCAAGGAATGGCTTTTTGCGTGATTCATATATGCGATGCAATTTTATAATTCCGGATAATTATAAGATGCACTGCAAAAAAACTATAAAAATAACTATAAAAATAGTTAATTAACAAAAATTTCAATAGGAAGTTAACTGAAAAGAAATTAATGAAAAACACGATTTTAATTATAAATAATTCGGGCGCCTTCTCTCTCTCATACTAAAGCATTCAAAACACACTTTCCTTACGCATATATTATAAGGATGACAATACAATCTCGAGGTTTAACAATGACACGGTCGGCAAGACAACATATCTTTAAAAATCTTAAAATTTTCCAATATCTGTGATTTAAAAGTATAACTTGAGCAATTTCGAACCGAAGGCAAAATTCGTCAATAAGAATAAGAATCTATGTTTATTTTTCTCTTAAAATGGTCCCCGTCTAAAGATAGTAGATCAATTACTTCTAATTTATTTTTGCAAAAGATAAAAAGCCTGCAAGTGAAAAAAGGTATTTTTAAGTGTTCTCTTAAGGAATTTCTATAAAGCGTTCCGGCGGACGGACAAACCAACGGACAGAATAAGGATATTATGTATATAATAAGGAATTGCCTGATAATTTGTACTTAATCAAAATAGATTCCATGTTGAGTCGTGGGGTTTTAAGCTTCGACAAAATACTTGGGATCATTTCTATGGCATGTGGCTTGCCATTAACATTAAAATTATGGCATGCGGCCCGCCATCTATTTTGAAATTGCCCATTTGGCCCCCTATGGAATTTGAGTTTGAGACCTTTGGTCTAGAACAGCGTTATCGAAAAGGATTTTGACGCTCGCCAGACTTGTGGCGAACATATAATCATATACTCCACATAATACCAAATAAATGAAATATTAATGAATAAAATGGTAAATCTTTTACATAAGTTACAGGTGGTATTATTCAGTATTAAGTGTTATTGTTAATATATTAGCCACCCAGAAAAGGCGTAACTAGCAGTATTAATGTCCTGAAAAAATGCATATCATAATAAAGTAGACACAATTACAGAAAAGCCCGAAAACAGGTAACCATGGGTCTTAGAGTTTTTGGACTTTTTCAAGTTTATGGACTGTATGTGTATAAGTAAACCACCAAACGTGCCACTTAAATTATATGCCCCAACAATCAGTTGCCCCCAAAACGTTTAACACCAAGTAGCAGCAAATGATTCCTTTTATTTTATGCCACCTACCTTACACTATTTTGCCCATTAGCCCTCAACGCCGTCCGACGTATAATTACGTCTAGCGAAAACTTGACATGCCGCCGTCCAACGTGTTAATACGTCGAACGTCATTTCTAGCTTTATTTTTGTTTTTGCCGCGCTGAAAAATTATTTAATTTTAAAAACCCTAGAATATTTTAAAAGAGGAAGTTTTGGTCTTAATAATTATATTTTAGTCATATTTTTATTTCTTATTTTTTATAAAGAGTTGAAAATTTGTGAATTCCCTTTTATGTAGCCACGCGATTCCTTCCTTGCAAATACATATATATATATATATATATGATTCCGAATAACGGCAAAGTAACTGAAGAACACGTAAACATTATGAACTGCCTTTAAAAAAAATATCAATCGTAACATTTATCTCAAGTTTTCAGTCGAGACATGAAAATGTTCACCTGCGAGAAGCTTTAATTTGTTTTTAATTGATTATTATTAGAATGCGGGGGTACGCGATGCGTAAGCAACGGATCGGTGTGTATATCGCTTCTCTCAAACAAAGAGTCTCTACTTATTTCAAATTAGCGTAAAAGTTATAGTTTTAAAATATCATGGTTTGCGTAAATCCTCAAAAGATGTCATAAAAATCCAATAAAAGGTTGAAATGCTATGAGTTTATATTTTTTGCAACTTTCGCGCCTGCATCGCCAAAAACAATCGCCTTTGGCATCTGCGGTGGGATTTAAATCAACGTCCTCTGGGCATGAGGGGTAAAACGCATACCACCCAACAAACAACTCCTTTGATTTATGCAACCCAACTTACACGCAGCTGCGCCTAAGTCGTATACCACCAAACTTATACCAAATACCTCTGAGTTTATGCTACCAAACTTACACTCAACTGCCCCTACAGCGTATACCAACAACTCATGCCAAATCCTCCGATATTACGCCACCCACAGGGACGTAGATAGCCTCCTAACTGTGGGGGGGGCAACATAAAAGTCAAAAATATTTGGAGGTCATACAAAAATATGAAAAATTTAATACAACTATTAGGCTAGACCTGTATTTTTGTACCATTCCTTTGCTTATATTATCAGTAAACTTTTTTTCCTACCTATTTAGTTTATAAAACCGATGTTTATTAACTGTTTGCTTTTATTCATAAAAATTATGTTAATTTTTATTGATAATTTTAAATACATTTTTTTGTATCATTTTAAGAATAATATTTTCCACACAATGGGTTGTATTCTGCTGTAATAATTAAAATTACGTTTCTTATTTTGCAAATTAGAACAAAAGTTTTTTAAATGTTGACAAACATTCCCATTTCCATTATAAATTAGTACAGTGTTTCAGGCATATTACAGACATTTTTTATAACAATTATAATAACACAAGTAATGAAAATAGGCAACCAATTATCTTAATAAATTATAACTATAATATAAAGGCTATATTTAATTGTCTGTATACTATAAATATGTAAATTAAAAAAAGTAAAATATTTTTATTTTAGTAGCTGAACCCGTCTACCTCCAGCTTTTTGTGCAAATATTTCTACAATTAAGTCTAAATCAATAGATTTAGTAATTTTCTTTTCAATGTGCAGTACAGCCAAATGTAATAGACGTTCGTTGGCAATTTTATTTCTTATAAAAGTTTTAATTCGCCTCAAACTTGAAAACGATCTCTTGCACGCTGCAGTTGATACTGGTATCGTTACAGCTATTGTACATAATTTGTGAAATTCGTAAAAAGCTACTTTGAACTTGCTTATCATTCCTAATAATTGAAACAGATGTGTAATTTTAGTTTTATTTTCAGACTCATACCTTTTAATGGTTTGTGGCAAAATTTGTAATTCGTCCTTCAAATCCTCAATATCAATTCCATAATTTAAAGCAAAAGGTTTTATTTGTTCGAAATTTAGAAAGTTTTCATGCAGCGGATTTAAACTACGTATACCTTCTAAAATTTTTCTGTTGTTAGTAAATCTTGCATTTAATTCTGCTATTATTCTAACCAGAATAGGTATATAAATTTGAGTACGAATTTGATCTTTCGTATTGATATTACGTTGAAAATTACTTTCCTCTGTAATAAGGTAATTTGCATATTTAGTTAGAAATTTAGAAATCCTGTTTGAATTTTCATTATTTGTAATATTAATGTTATTATTAGTTGCAATTGTCACTGATTTTTAGTAAATTTTACTAAAATTAAAATTTGAAATTGTAAAGTTTTCATCTGATCGCACATCCAAAAAAAATTCTGTAAAGAATGTATTAATGTTAATACATTTTATAGATCTGAACTGACGCTTTGCAAGAAGTCACTGGCAGATTTTAATTCTGTTAATATTTCAGTAAAAATGCACAAATTAAATACAAATTGAAAATCAATTCCATGAAGCAAACGGCTGGCTTCTATTCTCCGTTCACCTGCTTCATTTGCAATAATATTTAATAAAACTAATGCGGCCTCGAAAGTATTTTTCAAAGCTGAACATGCAGATACCTGGGCTGTCCACCGGGTATAACAAATTCGTTTTAGTTCTCGTAATTTGCTATTCGGGTACATATTTCATTTGATGATCCTATGTCTAATATTTAATATTTCATCTTGAGTTTAGTCCATTTTAAGTTAGTACACAACTTAAGTAAATCTGGAATAGATTATAATTTGTTAATTCTACGCTTTGCTTACGTTTTACACTTACTAAAACATTGTAGTCTAATTGTAAGTTGGTAGATATACTTTAATTCCATTTAATTTAGTAGTTAGCCTTTGCTGAACTAAAGCGGTGACAATTATGGGGATTTAGAAGACCACCCTCACTGTAAGGGCCGTTTTTTTAGTTGGAGAGAATCATTTAGAGATTTATTGGTGCGACTAACTCTCAAGACCTCGGTTAAAAGTGAACAAGGATGCATATGGAGTATACTCTTTCCTAAATGGTAAGCCCCTGTTAGCCCATGGCGACCATTTTCAAGAACAGAGTGGAGACCAAGAGAGAAACGTCTCAGCATGTGTGCGGAGGACGTTTTGGTTTTCCCGTTTACCCTCATCCATTTCCGCATATGGTCACCAAAAGTATCGACATACGAGGTCGGGTCCTTGCTTGCCTAACGATTAGTTAAGGTTTTTCGGAAAACCGTCCTTAAGATCTTTGTGCCTTTTGTAACTAATCGTGCAATCCATTGATTGCATTCAAAGTAGATTAAAGGGGGGGGCGGGGCCCCCCCTTAGCTACATCCCTGGCCACCCAACTTACATTTGTCTGCCCCTATAACTTCCAATTTTACGCTAACTGCAACATATGCATCCCAAGTAACATCTTTAAGTGGGACTTTTTCGAGATTCGTTTTTTGATCTAATTTTTATTTGTCACGAGTCATTGCCCTCTTTGACATGTTAGGTATACTTAGATATAAAAAATTGAAAAATCTTTGCATTGTAAGCCCAAACACAGTCGAATCACAAAGAATACCGAGCATCGAGTTTCAGAGACAGAATGGTTAATCTCAGAAACTGCTGTTCGTCACAAAACAAGTCCGGTGTTGTATTCAAAAGAATTCGTTTGCAGAAACTCGCATGGAATTTTTTAAATTCCCCTTTTTCGGATATATCCAGGCTTTTTGTCAGCCAGTTTTTGGATTTTGTTCTTTATTGCAAATTTATACTTTTAGTGTGACACTTGCCAAATCTTTTCCTTCACCTATCTCCTGAATGTTGACAGAAAATCTTCAAAACACAATCAACTTCAAAGAAATCATAATCGTTCATAGTCTGTCCATAGAAAGGTTCGTGACTATTATTAGTTAACCTGGGTTTTCAAATATTTCACTATTTTTGGTAGGTCTCTTTTCTGTTTCTCTATCAGCTGAAACCTATTCCTTCCACTCGTTCTTTTCCTTCTAAGACAGTGATTCTAAGAATGAAATTCGTCGTGGCCGCATATGCGGCCACCTGACATTTTTCGATGGCCGCATTGTTATATTTAAGGTATAAGTGATATTTGACATTTTACGAAAGGCACCTAATGAGTTGAATGAAATGAAATAGAAGTTCACTGACATTTATATGAATTTTTGTATTGACATTTCTATACAGCGTTTGAAGACATAATGGCAAAAATATATATAAATCTGCATATTAGCTATTGCTGTTTCAAATATTATTTTTCTGGTAGCAGCATTAAAATTTTCTGAGGGTCGCTCTTGAGAATCGTTGTTCTATCACGTCTTTAATCATCATCTCTCATTTTAGGTAATGTCCTTATCGCCCGCAGCTCGTTGCAGCTACGCTTGCAATTAATTTGTATTAATCTCACCACATCATTCTAGTGGTACCTGCGCAAAATTTTCTTAAGTCAGTCAGAAGCCTACGCGTTAAAAAATTACCTTAGAGAGGAAAATAATTATACATAGCCTACCCCTTGGCCTTTTTTAATTTTCTGCAATTTTACAGCAATGTATTAGAGTAATGCCATCGTCACAATGGCACAGTTACTCAATATTAGTCTTATGTCATAGTATATTCAAAGTAGAAAAATTGTCAAATCTATCTTACCTTAGTTCCAATGATTATTGATTATACACTTTGTTATAGAGGAACTCACAAACAATCACGTTCTTTCAAGTACATTCAAAAGGAAAAAATTTAAAATTCTACCTTACCTTATCTAATATATTATGACCGCTGTGCCTATGCCTGCGTCTCTGCGTGCGTCCCTGCCTGCCTGCGTCTGAAGCCTTCCGGCATGAACGCAAATAAACCGGGAACGGTCGGCTCGATTTCGACAAATCTTTCGCCTGAATACTCGGCCCGAACTCCTACAAGTTTTAAGTGGGTAGTCGTTTTGTTTGTTAAAATATTGAAAAATTCCCCTAGATTTCTGGCATCAAATGAATTTTTAAGAAAATTTGGCTTCTCTCCTAAAGAAACATATACAGTAGACCCTCACGCAACGCGGTAGTTACGTTCCTGAAGCGGTCGCGCTGAAAGAAAACGCGCTGGGTGAATTTAATGGCTTATGGAAAAATGGGGTTACGTTCCCAGAGTTTGGGAAGTAATATGTTGACATTTTTCACTTAAAAAGCGTTAGATAAGATAATATTGACAAGATAAAATAATTTTAAAACTTAAAATCAATTCCTTGCCTAACATTTTGGCAGCACCGAGTCTTTTGATGTTGATTAGATGGTTGGGGGGATCAATCTGTAATGTGTCTCTGCATTGCTGTAGTCTGCATAGATTTATAAAGCTGACGATATGCTAGTGTACATTGTTCAGTAGCACGTTTCAATTTGAGGCATTCTGTCCATGTTAAACTCTGCTTCAACGAGACCACTTGCAAGCCTGTCAAAACCAAGCAAAGTTTCCCGTAACAATGCTGGCTTGAGCTGATCTTCCTCTTCATGCACCTCTTCCTCGTCTTCGTGAGACTCGAGCATCTGCAGCATTTCTTCCTCAGTCAACTCCTCTTGGCACGAGTTCAAAAGTTTTTATATTTCTTCTTCTCCCATGTCAACGTAGCTCTCACCGCCCGCAACCCTTGCCATCTGCACAATCTCCCTCACCTCAGATGTCAGTGTAGGAAAACATTGGGCATCGTTCCAGTTTACAAAATAATCCTGCCTCACCAGCGTTGAACGCTTGGTGGTGGTGGTAATCGTTCTCTTCAGTTATCCTTGAAAATTCTTTCTGGAACCGCTTTGCAGCTTGGTGATCAGCAGAAGCACTCTCACCAGAAAACTTGGCGTTGTGCAAAACGGAACGCTTTCTGAACTTGTTAAACCAGCCATCACTAAATTTACAGTCTTTTTAAGACTCTCCTCCCTTCTCACAAACCGTTTCGTATATTCGCTGCACCTTTTCCCGGATCACAGTGCCACTGAGTGCCGCTCCCTTCTGTGTCTGCTCCTCATTCAAGTGTTCAATAACCCCTGTCTTATTCTTCTGCACGGACCTATTACTCATACTCTTTATGAAATCACTATTAGCAGTGGCAGCCGCAAGACTTGCTTCAATGGGTTCCTTGTTCTTTCGAATGCTGCGAATAGTCGATTCATTCACTCCAAACTCCCGTGCCAAGTGCCTAAACACCAAAATTTTGCGCCGATACATTTCAAAGAATTTCTTTCCTCCTAGCAATGTCTTCCCTCGGCGTGCATACAGAAACTAAGTAAATATTTGAGGCGCCGGAGGCAGTGCGCTAATTTAAAATATCGCAAAGGTTTGGGATTTTTATCTCGAACCCCTCCGCGTTGCCTGAAAATGGACCGCCTTGCAAGAAAATTGGTGTAAAAACGAAATCCGCGCAATATTGAAAACGCGCTGCGTGAATCCGCGTTACGTGAGGTTATACTGTACTTCTTTCTTTCGGCCTAAGTTTAAGGCTCCTATCTAAATTCTTAGTAATTTAGCAAGGCAATGTTATGGATATAAATTGCGACACAATGTAGGTATTCATTATGGGAAAAACTTTTATTTTGAAAAATTAATTAGTCCATAACTATTCCACATTTCTTGGTTTTAAAATCTTTCCTGGCGCTATCACGTATATATCTACATACCTTCCAGGTTCTCGCCTATTCCACATCTACCACTTTGACAGCGGTGTGACGCACGCACGCAGTTACACTATGAAGTTGATGTATTGGATATTATTAGTCTCAATTTGTTAATATTATCTACATTTTATGTATACATTTCATATATATATACTCTGATGAATATAATTTTCTGTTCAACAAATTTTTCCAACTAATCCGACTTATCATACGTGTTTTCTTCATTTAGTTGAAGCTCTTAAGAACTTTTCGTGTTTCTGAAGGAATTAATCTATTATATTAAAACGTAATTTCCGTGTGTATGAAGCCAAATATGGGGTTAAATGGGAGAGTAAGAAAAATACATAACTCAAAAACTCCATTTTTTTCTATCAAACTTTTTGGTATTATTTGCCAACACGACCTTCAACTTTTAAAATACTCATTGTCTACATTGGGTTCGATTGAAAGACCCTATTTTTCCTACATTTGAATGGCATGGGAAGAGATGGAACGTTGCGAGAAAACCTTTCTAAAGTAGTTCATTAAAATTAGTTAGAATTAAGTTACGAACTCGAGACTTAGACGTAAATGTGGCCAAAAGAATAAACTTGCTTTTTACATCAAAGGGAATATGAATTCACGCCTAATTTTAGTTCGGTGACCGAATTAACGCGCGCGATTCAGACTTTTTCTATAAGAAATGTTAGTTAACATAACAACGCACATTTTTTCAAGCTGAAGGTTTTAATATTACGTGAAAATAAAGCCAGTGGCCGACATTACGTCATTTTGTTTGTTTACATTTCGATTGTGATTTCGAACGATGTTGATGAATGAGTTCTATTTGAATAAAAAAGTGGAAATATTTTGTAAATTGTAATTGTACTGTGAATGCCTACTAGAAATTAATAAAAACAAAGTGAGATCTATATTGTATTATTGTAATGTACTTTTCCAGAACTTTTATTGTAGCAACAACTACAAGCAAACTATTATTGTAGTTCGTATCAACGGGTATAAACAAAGTACGTTTTATTTAATTCTGGCACATACGTACCGGAAGCATTTGCATTAATACGAACGATTATCTACATTACTATTTGTAAGAACGTCTATATACCGTATTTTTTCTTTAAATTTTTCTTTGTATCTTCTTTACTGTTTCATTTTCGTAATACCCGTTCGTTGGTAATTTAACTCTTCTGGCATTTCCAGATGGAACTGAGAACTCATGAATACGGCAAATAAATAGTATCTCTTTAGAGTGAATGCCATCCAATGGGGATTGGTGTATGACTTTTTATATTTGCATTTTAAAATTCATTAAAATAGAGATAGTTTGAATTAAATAGAACGAACTCGGTATTTGAAAATTTCAGAGATTTCAGAAATATGTTTTAAACACTAAGCTTTTACGTTTTTTGAAGAAAAATTATGAGCTATGTTAATACGAGTTCCTCTATAGTTTATTTAACAGCAAGTAACTCATACTTCCCTTAAATCCTTTATATATTTATTCCTTTAAGATTTTTTTCAGGAGATTTTAATTCAAATTGGTAATTTAAAACATTATAAATTGCTTTGCTAATTTTTCATTACAGTTTTAGGCAGTGGCCAGCTGTATGTTGCTGCATCCCGTGTCTGTCATCCAAAGAACATTCGTTATGCCATCCCCGTGGAATTTGAAAGTTGAACAAATAATGTCACTTTTAATGAATTTTCTAAATATTTCTGTCATTTATATTAATATTTAGCGAACAATGTCCATTTTTCAACGTCCCATTTAATTTTTTTCAGTGGTTATAGGCCTCATGGGAATGGTTCCATGTAAAAAAAGTCTGATGTGGCCACCGCATGACTTTCTCCATACCTGTAATATTTCTAAAAATTCCAAATAGGTTACATAAAAATAAATATTTTAAGAAACTTCGAGAAAATTTTCGACTTTACAAAGAACAGAAATAAACTCAAACCATGGCCTTCTGATATTGGATATAGCCACATAGCTCCTACAATTAAGAAAATAAAAAGGATCGTTACATTAAAACGTAACTAAGCGTCAATTGTTAACAATGGTCGGTTAGTGGCGTGGTGGTGGAAGCTAAAAATAATAACATACCTCTTAAACAGTGCATTATATGGGAAAATGTTTCAAACAAAGGCTGTAAAAAATTAAATTTCCTATAACTTTTATTTCAGTATATTTTTACATATATCAAATATTAAAGCAAATATTTCAAAATAACGGATATGTGACAAGAGTAAACACCCACTTCAAGTTGACCGATGTTTACCAAAAACTAATCAGTTTTTGTGACTGTCATGAAAATGTTAAATATAAAATTTCGTGTTGACCTGATTAATAGTTTTTGAGTTAAGAGCACCCACAAAAAACTGTCACATACACACATAAACAGACATCATCGATAAAATGGTCAAAATGAGTTCAGGGGACCTGAAAACTTGTATTTCCGTTGAAATCTGGAAATCGATTTTTTTCATGAAAACAACTCTCCTATACTACGTATGGAGAAAGTAAAAATCAAACGCGCCGTGTAATTTACATCTTTGGGTGGTGTGAAACCAACTTCAATTATCTACTGTAATATTAACGCCGTTTTACAGCTGCATAATTGTGCTTTCTTTTTATAATGTTAATTTTATACTACATACAGGTATAATAATACCGTGATGATAATAACGCACAATTTTGACCCACCACGGTTAGCTAGTTTTGAATTAAATTGGTGGGAACTAAAATAATGGCCGTGATGAACGATATTTTTGTATTATCAGTTCCTTGTTCAGTGAATAATTACGCAACGTTAAATATCGGAGAGGGAATGGAGTGGACATAGATTTCGTTCTAATCAATATTTCATCTTATCCGTTTTCCTGCTCAGTGATTTGCACCACGGTTAGAATAGCGGTTATTTAGATGTGTGCGACGTGGAATAGATCATATGAGTTGTAAAATAAAAAAACATTTAACCATCGTAATCGGGCGCGGAAGAAGTCGAATGAATATCACAAGTATAGAAAGTTGTTTTGAGCGAAGCCGCAGTGTAAAGAATTCTAGGCAGATAGAAACTGGGAAAGCAGAAAATATGAGATCTATAAGATTTTCTAGACGAAAAATTATGAAAAGAATAGAACTAGATTTAAAAAAATAATAAAGCAAGTAAAACGTGAAATAATGCAACTAGCTGAAAGAATGCTTTTAAAAAAATAAAGCCACACAAATAGGTACACTCTTATTCGTTTCGTAAACGTGATCTTTTGCGTGCTTCTCAAGTTTTAAAAAATAATCTAAAAACAACCGCTCTGTTGAGCCCAACAAGAGAGCAAAATTATTTTCTTGAGATATTTTAAACGAAAGGTTTTTATACATTTTTATGAATAAAAGTTTTCATATTTTTGGTTTGTGTAATGGAGAAAGGACTATAAATTAAGTATTCGAGCAGCGAGAGCAAGTAAAATTAAAATGGGAACTTCATTTGCCAACCCGTTATGAAAAAGCGTATTTTATTTGTTGAGGTTTATTTAGAATTGTAAACTTAAAGTTCTTTATAAATTTAGTGATATAATTATATGAAATAAAGTCATTTGTTTGATAATTAATTTTAAAAAATTAACTTTCCATCTATAACCGTTTGCTCGGAATCGTTATTTGAAAATTTGAAGGCATCCACTGCCACCAACCGATTTCTCCAAAACAATTCTTTGGCAGCGTAACATAAGGCATCATAGGTCACACACATCCTGCAGATTTCAGTCTTCTATCTGTTACAGTTAACATGCTACTTTAATTTAATTTATTACACAGACGAAGAGAGAGGGAAAACATAAGCGCGTATATAAAATAAAACGCGATAAAAACACTCCAGGAAGAAAATCAGTCTTAAATTCATCTAGTGGCGCATAGACGGCCTTTGGGACGGCACTCTGCTCCCCAAACCCGCATGCGACTCCTGGGAGGAAGAGTTTATTGGTCTGGTGGAGAGCCATCAAGGGAAAAGGGCAATAAAGCCACGACAGAGGCATCCAAAGAAGTTCCCCAGATGCTTTTTTTATTTGAAGTGGCATTCTATAGAGAGTTCCGATCCAATAGGAGGAAGCTCTCGATCTGGTTCCGTTACCAATGGAAACGCCTCAGAGTTGCCTGTTTTCGTGTCTCCACTTCCTGCTCTAAGCTGTTGCTTCGGAAAATCAGTTTGGTTTCCATGCTTGGTGAAACGCGATCCATTTCCGGGTATAATGGATCTTGGCAACGCTGTGCCTCTTACCGGCGAACCGCTAAGGACTTTCTTTGGATGGGTGCAAAGGATAGCTGCAAAGCACGAGAAAGGTAGGCAATAAAATTCCCAACTACTCCTTCAAAGTTCGTTCGGTTCACGGTGACTATCAGAGCTCCCGACGCGATTAAGCGCTCCGGAGTCAAATAAATTCTTTAGGTTTAAGTCGTCTTGACAAGACACCGATTAAGCGCGCGGCTTAAGGATCGATCTATTCGGATTATAAATGCAACGGCCTCCTCTGGATTTTGGACGGCTTAATGAAGTTCGGCGTAATTTTTAAAAATATATTCGTCTCTTAACACTTAGTCAACCGCTATGGGATTAGCCAAAAGATATTTCAGTGAGTGCGACCTAAAAATGAAGTTTTTGGATAATGAAATAGCAGTAGACGTTGCCGAACTCAAATTCAAACGTCTGGAGAAGAGAGAATACTTTCCTAATATTCAAGAAAGTCCTTTCAGATTCAGAACTCGTACCGTGCGACATCCTCCTTTGCTCTTCCTGAGCGAGATTAGAATAGCAAATCGAGGAAAAGTTTTTTTTTTGTTTTCTAGGGAAGTTGATGTAGCAAAATTTGTTGCTATCCACCGCCATTGATGCTCCATGTGGGATCGAAGGACATAATTTTAGATATTTAACCAATTTCCGTATGTAAACGAGTAATTTAAAACAAAAGAAACTTTTTTCAAAGATTTCCGAAATAATTTAGCATATCAATAAGCTTTACCTTCCTGTTGGCACGGCAAAATATTTTATTGGACGTAAGAAAAAACTACGATTAAACAAACTGGAACGATAGGGGCTTCAATCAATGGTAAAATTGATGCTGTACATAGCAGGATGCTTAATAGCAATCTGAATCGGGGATAGCAAATTGATGATTTCCTCAGCGTCGTGATTTTCTCGCAGTAAGCTTTTTTGATGAAATCCACCTATAATAAACCGCGGATGGACAAATACATGTATAATATAGCATGAATATCAAAGAATGAATTAATAATCACTTTAACATGCACCTTAATTAGCAAAAACATTTTACTGAGAATACCAATGCACTCATTTTTTTCTTTTACAGTTTCATTTCATTTACAATATATCTATTTTTAAATTGTTTATATATTGTATTTGAATTTATGCAAACGATTTAATTCATGCAGAAGTACATATACTTTGGCGAATGTGGCTGATAAAGTTGCACAATAAAATCATTAAAAATTTTGATTTCCCTATGTTGATATTTAGCTTCATTCTTTTGTAATATACTTTAAATTTCTGAACTCCATATATAGGCTGACATTTAAAATAAGATAAAGTCGTCACGTGTTTAACTCAAATCAACTTTGTAAAACTGCGCGCATATCAAGAGACAACAATTTAGAGGGGAGACATCATCAAATTTAATATTATCAAGCTCGTCGAAAAGCAAAAATTTCAGATAGCGCGGGAAAGGAGACATATATATGTACGCACGAATGAATGATCCCCATTTGGTTATAAAAAGAAATCCTTCCGCAGGAACGCAGCCGTAGCCGAGACGGATAAGAAAAGTTGAGACATTCAAATAAGGTGGGAACACCAGCGCAGAAAATGGGTTCAGCAGAGAATGAGAGAGGAACCGAGTTGAAGATAAGAGAGACGGAGGCCGGGCGTTCGAAAAATCCTTCACGGGCTCGCCAAATACATCAAGGAAGTGTAAAATATCGATTCTCCGCGGTTATCATTAGAGCGGAGAAGAAGCGCGGCGAGGGTGGAGAGATGTAAAAAAAACACCGTGGATGGAGAGAGAGAGAAGAAAAAAACTGAACCCGTTGAGGATGGGAGGGATGATCTCGAGGAACAGATGCGTAGGCGAAACAAAAGTTGGAGGAGTTGCCCGGGACGAGACGAAAGAGAGAAAGAGAGAAAGAGATGAATGGAGAGAAAAATAAAATTGCAGGAAGAAATAGAGATAGAAAGAGAAAGAGGGAGTTTCAAAACTTTTTTCTCTCTCAGTTGGAATAGCACTTAACCAAAATCAACTAAGAGAGGCCTCGTAAAGTAGTTTCGCGTAAATAAATGCATGAATTTCCTGGAGTTGACAGGGGTAGAAAGGAACCCAGTGGACACTTACCTAATGGCTCGGAGATGGGATGCTTCCCATTCAAGGAGAAAGAAAGAAATGGGTTAAGGGAGGGAGAATGATCTTCCATTAACCCTCTACGGATTAAAGCGTGGCAATTTGTTGTGAGAAGAAAAAACAATATTTCTTCTGTGTATCAAAAATATGGGCGATGTCATACGGAGCCAGTCCAGCTGGTTATCGATTTAATCAGAAATTCATAAATTCAACTTGCTAAAAAAAAAGGAAAAACCTTAACGTGGATTAATCGATTTTAAAACGATCGCGGATGTTTGCAAATGGAGGTTTTGTAATCGAAGTGTTCTTAACCCAGTTTTCAGAAATTTTCTCCAAATAAGATCGACGTGGTAACAAGCTACCGGACACCCTTTGGTCTTTCGACCTCGCTTTGCTAAGACCTCCACCAAACACCCATCTCGGGGAGAATATCGAGCAGGAAAGGCTACGATGTCATGGCTAGGCGCCAAGATTGCCGGGGTAGGAAGGAAGTTGGCCAAAAAAAAGGGCCTCGGGGATGGATGAGATCCAGGAACGTGAGAGAAAGGAAGAGGAAAAGAAGAATGAAAATGGAACGAGGTGAGGAGACATGGAGAGAAAAATCGCCGGAAAAGTGAAATTAAGGGATCGGGTCGAGCCAACCATAGAAGGAACGGGGGAGAAGAAGAAAAATAAAGAGAGGTAAGCCGTATTTCTTTCCGGGGAGGATGATTGTCTCCCGAGATTGTAATGAATTATTTTCCGTCCCATTTTTATAACGGCTCAACCACCAGATTTACGTCACGCCCGGTTACTTTCTTCATCTCCCGCAACTTATGCAACTGTTTCGATAATATAACTTCCGATTCACTGTGTCTAGAGGCTCAGCCGAAATTGCTGACTGGACCGCAATGGGAATGGACTTTTTTTTAAGTGAGCTGGCTACGCCTAATTAAAACGAACAGAAAACATAGAATTCTCTACGTGACGAAATAAATTCGGGCGCGCATAAAAAAAATTGAAGTCTTTTGGCGCTCAGGTGTACGTGACGGCCATTTTGAAAACTAAGGAACGGTCGCTAAAAGTGATCGATGCTGCAGGTTTTCATTCATAATCGCTGCAGTTTTCGCAGGATTAATTTTTCAGCTTGGTTGCGCTTTTAAAATTATGTTCTCAGGTCAGGAGTGCATCTGTGCGGTCTTAAAAATTTCTCATTTTATTTGTAACTAGATAATTACCCTGGCTTTGATCCGGGTTTAGAGTTTCAAATTTTTCATGCACATATCACTCGCTAATATTTTCATCCAAACTCAAGGTACTGTCAAGGTAATTGGCCAATAATCCCCTTTTAATTGATATGAACAAATTAAATATAGACTCAAATTTGATACCTTCCTCCCCCTCCCTTCCCCAAGAAATCAATATTCTGGCACCGAGGTGCATATCCTCGACGTCTCTTTAGAATGTACCCAAAGTTTTAAGTCTCTACGTTCCTTGGTTCAACATTGATATTGGTGGAGAATTCATCAAAATCGGTCAATTAGTAGATATCTTCAAAAAACCGAAATTAGGATGGACCGTTGCATAGAGACCCCTCTAACCCGTGAAATTTGGACCGGACCTTACATTACTACCCTTCGGATTTAAAATGTGTCTCATCAAAACATTGATATTAGTGGAGAATTCATCACAATCGGTCAATTGGTTACTGAGATATCTTAAATGGTTCCATGAGAACCCCTCGGGCCCCCGTAGGCTGATTTGAATTATTTTTGGCACTGCAACTCTCGTTATCAAACTGAAGCTGCTGCCAAATTTTGAAACTCCTACATTTATTTTCTGAAAAGTTATAACTGCCACAGACCCACACACGCAGCTTCTTTTATTATCATAGATTTATCCTAACTCAGGAAATGGCGAAGAGAAATATTGTTAAGGGTAAAATTAGGAATTCAATGAACGGAATGTCTAATGCAACATAGTAAATAAATTAAGCTTATTATGATAGGAAATTTGTATATATGTAAAATATATCCTGCCTGGTATTCTTAATCAAACATAAATATGAATCAGAAGTTCAAGTAAGGGAACAAAGCGTGCTATTCGTGTATATTTGGAGGTAATTTCACATAGAACTATCCAAAGTTATTTTTATATATGTAGATTTTTAGACAATTTTAACCCTTTATCACGTGATTTTTTAGAACTAGACTAATAATGTTAAGTCACAAAGTCATAGGATTTTTAAGATTATTTAAACGAGAATTTAAAAATGCGTTCCGTATCTCTTATTCGTTTAAGAACTATTTTAGAAGATGAAAATTATACAAGTATGAAACACCATCTAACCAAGTGTTAATATTTCATTTCTCTAGGGCAACAGGGTAGGTAACTGCGCTACTGCGCCTTGCGAAAAATAAAATAAAATAAATTATTTCCTTTTTATTTTTTCGTGATATTTGTAGAAATGTGTCGCATAAAATCGTATAAACTTTATACTATATAACAGGGGTGGCCAACATGGGCCTGAGCAGGAGCCACAACACTGCAATGCACATCACCGAAGAGCCGCAGTAACATTTAATGAACCGATAAAAAATATTCAACACGTAATGTAGCTGCTGACGCATGTAATAATAATAATAATAATAATAATAATAATAACAAAACTTACTCTTTTATTTAGTGTGACTTCTGGTAATTTTTTAATTCCCGTACACATAATAATCGTAAAATTACAGCATATGTAATGCAGCCAAAGTTTTCAAATGCATAGCGATTTCATTCCACTCCCTTTTGAAAACATCATCGCTGTTGAATTGACACGACAAAGGCATTATGCTCGCAATACGTCTTGCGTTGCAGTAAGACACGGGCAAATGTGATACTCTGTTTTTGCTGATATTATTTTGTCTTCACCTGCGTCGTTCGATCCGTCACGGCGTGTTTATCAGGACCCGCACAATACGTTTCGCCTCCACAGATATGACTCCGCCCACATTTTCCCGACGGCGAGCCACGCTGAAGGTTTCGAGGAGTCGCATGCGGCTCGCGAGCCGCGCGTTGGCCATGTCTGCTATATAACATCTTCTGTTCCAATATCGTTCCATGAACGTCTCTGTCATTTTTGTCACCGATATATTGCCAAAAGAGTGAAAGGTCTAAGGTTCTAATCCTGAATTCCCGCACGCTCTTCATATCGCAACGTAAACAATTGATGGGAATCGATAACCGATTATCTGTCCCCGGGCCTCATCGGGATGGAAAATTAAATGAAAAAATGGAGAATTATTTGCAGAACGAGATCGAAATAAAATATTTTTATTCGGAGACGGAATCTTAATTGTAATCTCCTGAACGAGGATTATATTACTCATAAAGAAACTATATAAAGACTGATTTAATGACTAGATTTTTTGTTAGAAATGGAAAGGAATTTATGTCAAAGAAATTTCTTCATAAATATATGCTGTATTAAGATTATATTAGTTCTTAAGTGGTAATGAAAGAATTGTAATTGCTAGTAGGGATTTTACCAGAAAAAATGCAAATATAAATTTACCGTGCAGAGTAATAATAAACATATTTTCGCATGAAAGGACCCTAAAATCTTGAAGACTAAACGGATGAAATTTGACCAGTTAGAAGGGGAAATGTATACATTTTCTGTTTCTACTCATCACATATCATTGTGCAGTAAGATTGAATTATATATTTCTGCTTTTATTTAGATTTAAAAAGTTTAAATTTTAACTGGACATTTTCGATATGCGCAAAGTATATTTTACGATTAAAATTGGTTTAATATGCGTTGACTACTACTGGGGAGGGTTTTTTCCTACCATATTACGATAAATTTTTAACTAGATATATTATTTTAGTGTCGTCACAAAAAATCAATTTGAGTATTAAATAAGGACAATACTTCATCAGCATGCCTTTGTAGATTTATTGAAGGTGATTTTGGTCGCGTGACAAGAAGTTTCGACGCACCAGGCACACGTTCCTACAATTGTGTTGAAAAAAGGAGCTGAAATTATGGTTTGAATCTTGATCTCTTCGCATTGCGTGGATATTTTTCTTATGCTTTCGGTTCCTTTCTATCTCTCTCTCTTTCTCTCATACATTACTCACATCGTTTCCTCACCATATACTCATGTTTTGTGGCGTTTTTTGCTTGCTGTTATTCTGTTGCCCTAATCTCCACCGTTTTTTATCCACCCCCGCTCTTCCGCCACTTCTCTGCTTGTTATGTTTTCTTAAGTCGCTGACGTCAAAAGCTTCATAACGTGAAAATAATTGCCTTAAAATATGGCAAAAGGTTATGACATAAATTTCCGAGAACGTGTTTCCCGCTCAAACAGACAGGGCGAAATTGCTTTAACCGATTTAAGCGATAATTTTGAACGCTGACAACTTATAAAGCGTGCCTTTTTCTTACCAACAGCGGTCCCGAGCGTATCTATTCGCCTTTTCATTTACATCATCGAAACATCAAGAATTACAAAGTTACAGTGAAATCCTGTCAAATGAAATATTTCCAAGGGCTGAAAGTAAGTTGAACTGAAAATTTATACTAAATAAACAAGGACAAAAATACGTTTTTAGACTGAACCATCACTTTTTCCTTCTTAAAAACTCGGACATTTACTTGTTTGACATTTAATAAAGTGGCTTCTTAACATCTCCGAGTGAGGTTCCGTGACTTTTTGCTCGACGCATCTCAGCGAACGTCAGTCGTCTTTTATTCAGCGCGATATGTAATTAAGGTATTAAAATCGCATCAATCCTTAATAGACATTAGTAAAAACCGCTATACGCGGGTTTGGAATTGCACTAATTCTGGTAGTTACTGCCTTAACGCTAGTAATAACGGATTAATCTTTATGGACACTTCCTTCTTTTCAAACTGTTCACAAAAGAAATTGTTAACGTTGAATTCTATGCAGCCAGGCATACCCTGGAAATCCTAGAAAGCAATAGAAAAATTCTGCCTTTGCTGAAAATCGAATCCGGGTCTTCCACTTTCCAGAATTTCTTCTAGTCCAGCATATGCCTGCCTGCATAGAAACTTGCATCAATGCTTTCCGTTGTGCTTTACTGACCATCTCACCTTTGGGACGTAAAAGGATTTCCTTTGGGCGTTCTTATGCAGGTCATCTGTTGGGCGATGCTGATATTAGAATGGTTAGCCTGATCTCAGCGTAAGAGAAATACCTCATTCTGAAACAGTAGGTTTAGTCCGCCTCGGTATTCCAGTGGTTAGGGTAATCGCCAGGCAAGTAGAATACCCAGGCTCGATTCTCATCCAGGACAGAATTATTTTCCTGCTTTTCAGAATTTATTCTTTTTATTCGTTGACTACCGAGCGCGTTTGACATTTATTCCAAACAAATATAGCACGCGTAGGCCACGAGTAACGAGGCGAAACCTTTGACGGTGATACACTTCAAATTTTACGCGATCCCTTTTACGCGTTTGTTTCCTCGCTCAAGTGTCACGCGGATGATGTGCGGGAATCTTTACGGCCAGCTTTAAGATCCTATGGTTACACGAGGCGTAAAAAAATGCTGCTTCTAGAAGGTCGATGGATACGTATTTTTTTGACGATTGTCTCATATTTTTAAAGGTTTATTCCCAAAAATTTCATCAAGTTGACGGTGGAATTTATTAGAACGCATTAAATTTTCCTGCCTCAGAAAATGGAGCTCGGTTAATTTCCTTCGTATCGCGATACAGAGCGTTCGAAGCCTTAATGAAGTTTGATTTTATAACTTTATTCCAAAAACAGTTTATTACTATGATTCAGCGGATAACTCTAGTCCACTGAGGTATTTCGCAATACTTAGGGATCATGAAAATCAGATTCAAATTCAAATAAAGCAGCTTCCACGTCACTTAAATCTTATAAAGATTTTAATAACGCCGCGCAACACGCATAAAAGCAACCCAGCTATCGATCGTTGTTTTAGATATTAACCAGAATTTTGAGTGACATAAGAAATTAGTGGTGCGATGCTACGTTCAAGGTTACATTTAATGGCCACGCTGTTGAATGGTCTCGTTAACTTTTGACGTTGACGCTCAATCTTTCAAATGTATTGTTATAGCATCGCTTGTAATGTATCGCGAAAGTTGTTCTTAAAAACATCGAGTGCGTAAGCGTTACTACATGAACCGCCTTAACCTTAAATTTATACACAATTCAAATATAAACCGCTATCATACCGAGTGCTTAACTCGATGTAAAAACTCGCAGTGTTGTCGCGTCGATATTTTATAGGTTGCATTAAATTATCTTTTTTCCAAAATGGCGGCGAAAATTTTGCACGATGCATTTTTAATGCAATCAACGCGAGCAATTTATTAGAATAGAAAGGCGAAATATTGAAAGGGTCTAACCATTATTTAATGAAAAATGCGCGACTATAAACTGGCGATCGCGGACAAAATATTTATTCGGCAGCTACGACGTTACTCAGATAATTCACACGACTCTCTTGCAAAGGTTTTCTTCTGGCTATTGAATCACACATAATCTATAAAGATAACTTTTGTTAGCACAAAGGAAAAAATAGCTGATTTCATTTGGTCACTTTTATTTGTAATTACGCAATTCAATTTCAGTTAAAGTGGCCATGAATCGAATAGCACCAAATTGATTTTCATTATTATTTGCCCTCAATTGATCGGTTTTAAGACATTTTATCAAGCAAAATAGGTGTTTTTCCATTTTGATTTATACTACGCCATTGGCCTTCAACTTGATGGCGCTTTTGTTAAATATTATATGTTGACGATATTACGAAAATATCTTTTAATTGGTAATATTTTAATAATAAATCATACGTATCGCGTTTATATCCGTGGATAAATTGTCATCACACTTTAATCTTTGTGACATTCTTTGTTATCAGAAATTTTTATCAAAAGCAATTAAAAAGCGATAAGCCGTATTTGTTTTATTCTAGTTCACTCATCTGAGAGCTTGACAAGACAATAATAGGAGCAAATCCTACATAAACTTCTAGTTAATCGAGTACCTAATCTATGATGGGAGCAGTATAAAAAATTGAATTCTTTCAGACTAACTTAAATATAAAAAGGGATATTTAAAAATTTATATATTTTTCACGCATTTTGTTAATGTTTGGATTTTTGATGACATTTAAATAACCTATATTTCTTTGTGGTGTTGCCATGTTGGTTGATCACAGGTTGCAGCTCTTCTGGTTAAATTAATCCAAATCCTCTATGCAAAGTAACTCAAAAAAGCTTCACAACTAAAAAGACTTCTAGTATTATGAGTTTTTTGGGTAGCACAAGGATCAAAGAGTTAGATGAAAACCGAAAGTTTTATCGGTCCACTTGTAATATCAGAACTTTGCTTCCAGAGTTTATCGAAAATCATTTTCCCCCATATTCGCTTCAGCGCATCCATTGTAGCTATTTTAATGACTGCAGTGACATAATCTTAGATTTCAGCTACATTTTTAAGTAGCTTTGGCATTTCAATCTAATTTCGTTTGAATATTTAAAAAAAATATTCGGATTTTATATTTTAAAAAATAAAATCACAAACCTTGAAAATTTTAAGACAATGTTGAATGACAAGTTTAATCGTCATCGCCATTCAACCATTATTAAAGGCATTACAAAAGTCGTGTTTTAAAAGAGAAAAAAATATAGCGACACTAGCGAAATGCTGAAAATTTGAGAAAATACTGACATGGATATTGAAATGCAACAACATAGACTGTGAACTTTCACTTTTTGTCTTTGTTAAATATTTATTTCTGTTACAGCACGCGACTCATAACGTTCAACTCGCACGTTTATCTCACTTAGCTAACTTAAAGGAGAAATATTTATAGGATATATAAAATTGTAAAATAACTTTTTCAGTAAGTTGTTTCCGAATATATTATTTATATTCGAAGCATCGTTCGCTTTTAAATTTCCCTTGTAACATATCTGCGTTTAACTGATTGAGAAAAATAAACTCGTTTATTATTGAAATTTTCATAAAATTTAATAGACATTAATTCTTTATGATGTAATCCAACAATTAAATTCTAAAATCATTCTAATACATAATTGCTGTCATGAAATGTTTGGAAATAGTTTATTTTTAAAACCCCTGAACATGCAATTCATTTTTGCTTACGGCAAGAGAAGAACATGCAGGGTACTAGTTCTGGTAAATACAGTGGATGAGCTATTATCTCGAACCCTAATTCTTTGATGGTTTTTTGTTAAATCTGAGAGCGATGAGGAAAAATTGAACTGTGTGCAACAAGAATTTTTTCCTTGTATCCTGCTAATAGCGAGCCTCACATCACATTGGAATATACTCGTCGTTTACTTGTTGACCTTTTGGTACACAATGACCGGAAATGGCCGCGATATTCTCAAAAACAGAAGATACGCGACTCTCCTGGCACTTTGACAAATCATGGTTTTCTGAAGCCAAGGATTCTCTGAGAATTTCCACTGACAATTTTAAGACTAGTTCAAGACCGTAATGGTGAAACTTCGACTCGTGGCATAACACAAAGTTCTCCAAATACACTGGATCCCTTGGTAACTTTTGCTTTCAAGTGTTACCAGGGATGCACATGTTGCTGGGGGATGCGCAGTTGGTTAGGTGGTATAAGGTTCAGCGGCCTCTGGTGTGTGAATGGTGAAATTATTCAGGGACAAGCTAGGATAAGGTGTGTGGCATTATTATCGGGAGGAAGTTGGCGTGAGCTTGGTGGTATACGTTGTAGGGTCAGGCGAGTTTAAGTCGGGTGGCATAAAATCAGGTGGAAAATGCCCGTTTGGTGGTATATGTTGTATGGGTAGTTAAATGTAGGTTGGTGGCATATGCTGCAGGGGCAAAACCAATCGTCAGTTGAATGGCATAATATCAGGGAATTTTAGCTTGTATTGTGGTATGTGTTACGGGGGCAACCAAGTGTAAGTCTTGTTGCAAAAATTCAGGGGAAATTTGGGGTTTGGTTGTTAGTATACGCTATAGGGGCAGCCGAGTTTAAATTGGATGCATAAAATCAGGGGCTGTGGGTGTAGATTTGTATACGTTTAAGGGGCTGCTTAGTTTGGGTTGTAATGCATAAATCAGGAAAATTTGGTGTTTTCTTGATGGTATACGTTTTAGGGGTAATTTAGTGTAATATGGGTGGCATGAAATTGCGGAACTTCTAATATGAGTTTAGTGTTTTACGTTTTAGGAGAAAAACCCTAGGTCGGTGGGTTTAGTTCTCAACAGGGCAAAACTTGCTGTTTCAGCCGGCACAGTCATTTTCAAAACTTAAGACAATGTTTAAATGGTATCCTGATTGCAATCAAAACAACTTAGAGGTAATAAAAATACGGCTCGATTTGCCTTTTGACGATTGTTCTTGATAATTGGTATCTACTTAGCTATCATCTTTCTGCAGCTAAATAATCTCTGTGAGCATTGTATAAAAACTGACAGACGACTACTTAACTGATAATGCATTAGACATATAATGACATTTGATGGCTTGCAGTAAACGACAATCTGACCTGCATATAAAAATTCAGTTCATGTTAATTTCCAATTACCCATCGTCTTTACGTATATATTCCAGAAGCCGAAAAATAAAAAAACTTATCCTCTTAGTTCCAAGGTTGCCAGTTTTGGACTTTGTATTCTGCCAGAATCAACACCAAGTTTTCAAAAATCATAGTGATGTAAATGTAAAGAATTTTGTTCTTCTGTGATAGGTTACGAAAGATGACATTGTAAATCTCGTATATTTATATAAAAATTATTATAAGCTTGGGATCGTTCTCAGGCCAGAAGCACGTAATTTTTCTTCAATCCAAGAGAAACTTTTACCTCTTGATTGTTGAAATTAATAGATTTTAGTTTTACCAACGGCATTTATATTTAAAGCATGACAAGCTACAAACCAAATTGCTTGCAAAGAAATTATTAAATGATTGTAACTCAAATTGTATACTTCATTATGATTGTTTCTCATTTAAATCCTTTAAAGCAGAACTGGGCAACACGTGGCTCGCGAGCTACATGTGGATCTTTTCATGATTTTACGGCTCTCGTGTTATTTATATTTTGCCTCATATAATGTGGATCTTTTGATTAAAATAAAAAACAAATACCAAAATCATATATTTAAATGACAACCAAAATTAAGAACAAACAACAACAATTGCAAAGACAGAGTAAATGAAAAGAACAGCCAAACAGTGGGAGAAGGGCAGAACGATTAAATACATTGTATTACAGTAACTAAAACACCTTCCAATGCTTCCATCTCTCGTTACTCTCTGAAACACGAGCATAATCCCTTCCACTTTGTTTAACCGATTTCCAAAGATTTGGAGATAAACTTTTCAAAATTTTCACAAACGCATTTTACATTATGCGAGTTTCGTTCCTGACGAATATCAATTATAATTAATAGGTTTTCAATGCAATAATGGAGCTGAAAAACATTTCAGCAATGGAAGATAAAATTGAATTTTATAACAAATTCATAACGATAAATAAATACATAAATTTTACGGTTAAGGAGTTAATTCTATTTAACTTAAAATTCATAACGGCTAAAAAATATCCAGTTTCGAGAAAAGTCATTTAAAAATTGTATGTCTGTTCTGAAGTACATAACGATGTGAAGCTTTTCTTCAAATTTAAAATTTGTAAAAAATAAAATCAGAACATTGATAACTGATAACAATTTGGAAAACCAATTAAGAATTGAGATATCCAAAATTGATGCCAACATTGAATATCTCAGCAGAGGTATGGAAAACCAAATTTCTCATTAGGAAATCTATATATTTCATTTTTATCTTTTTCCATGCCTCCTTAAAATTTTTTAAAAAGGGCTCTTCGCTTGTTTTTTATTATCCGGCCCTTTAAAGTAATTAAGCAAGCATGCACGTATTTCCATATGATACCAAATTATTATAATGGCGACTCAGACGTTATTTTTAAACCTTTGAGCCGCTTCTACATTTATATGATGTGAACAAAGCTTGCCAACGCTTGTCTAGTAATCGTAAATGATCCGTGCTTTGATGTATTACATTAAAGCCTGAAATAGAAAATCTCAGCAAACGTCATAACAGTTTTTCTGTATAAGTGAGTTTTAGTAGGAGCAAGAAGAAGCTTTGGTGAATCCTTCATTTATGCTGGAGGGATAAACAAACCGAAATATGAGTGGGGGCAGATTTTTTTCGAGCATTAAATCTAAAGCACTTGGAATTTTTAGACAACGTCCACGTTGAAGTAATCATCATAAAAATGAAAAGAGAAAAATTCTTTCCTCTAGAGTTTGTGCTAAATCTCTCAGAAGCATCATTTTTAGGATAAACACCATTTCTCAACCTTCCTCTCTTAACTCCCACCTACAATCCCCAAGTCTTTTCTTCCCCCTTTTCTCTCTTCCCTCTCTCCTCTTCATTTTACCCCCGCCCACTTGTCTCTCTCCTTCTTACTCTATCCCATATCTGCCCCTGTCTCCTTTATCTTATTTCTAACTCCTAATTTCTCCTTTCTCCCTCTCCTCCCATTTCTTTCTTTTATCATCCTCTTCCGTACTTCACTTAGCTGATATTCGGTAGAATTCTGCAATTATTTGGTAGTTTTTTCTTTAGTAAAGGTTTTAAAACTTTGTTAGTCTCTATAACCACATCAACGATTTTCTCAGGTGAATTCAATAAAATTAATATGGGTTTTCTTAATAACGTCGTTTTATTGCCATATGCATTTGGTTAAATACAGTAAAATAGGTTAAAGACACGTACTACTGAGACATATTTGACTTGACTGAAAATTGACTACGGGTACTGCTCGAATTTCGTGTTCCGCCAAGTTCTCCGAAGGAGAAAAAAGATATCTTGTAGAGTTTCATAAAAGTGTAATAAGCCCTCCCTGTTCTTTTGAATAGTGTATTATTGTTGAATTATCGAAATTAGCCCTTAATTTCTTTATGTTCTATAAATTAACCTTGAAAGAGCGACACACTTCAATAATATGAATTACAAATTTAAATGTAGAGGAGAAAATTTCTTAACTTTTATATTCGCGCACTTCAGCGGCTTTTATGTTATAAGGAGAAATAAGACAGTCACAATGTTGCCACCACTAAAAATGATGTTACTTTTCCTCCGCACACAACCTCTCGCCTCTCAACCTTCATCATCCCATCACCTAGCAACCAGCCTCACCCGCTTTTTCTCTTCTTGCTCCCTTTCCCTTGCCTCCATCTCCCTCCATTCTATCTCTCCCCAACTCCCATTCTTACTCACTCCAGCCCCATTCTGTCCCATTCCCCGCATGAAATTCTCACCGATCTTGATTCCCGGCTGCTTGAGAAGCAGTTCCACCACTTCCACGTTCTCGCTGTCCACCGCGATCCCCAGGGCGCGTCGTCCCAAAGCGTCCTCGCAGTTGACGTCGACGGGGGACGGAGGGGCAAGGCAGCGGAGAAGGGTTGCCCTGTCCCCTCTCTCGGCTGCCTCCAGGAACGCCCTCTCCTTCGCATCCTTGGCGCCGATCTCTCCACATCCTTCATTCCCGTCTCCGCCGCCTCCTCCTCCTCCTACGGTCGCCGCGCCTCTGCTTCCTCCTCCACCGCCTCCGCCGCCCTGTCCGGGAGGAGGTAAGAAGAATGGAGGCCGTCAACAATGGATGCGTTCCGTGGGCGGCGAGACCTCGTTGCACGGATCGAGCGTGAATAGGGGCCGCGTATATTTACGAGGCGGTCGAAGGGATAGCAAAAAACTTTGAGGGAGGGGGCGCCTGGGCCGATGTTGCTACGCGTCAACAGATTATTCTCGATCGGAAAAAACAGAGGGAGTGCTTTTGACCCGTGTACGTGATCTCTCGAATGTATTTTTTTTAAGCGTCGCGGTTCAAAATTGCGTCATAGTATTCAGAAAACCACAAGTCCAGGACAGGAATAAAACAGGCTTGTTTCCAAACGATGAGCTCAACAGCCCATGGCTGAAGTGTAGTCGAGTGGAAAATAATCCATATGTGCATTCGTCCATGCTCAAACCGAGTTCGGCAGTAATCGTCTCCGTGGCAACACTCCAATAAAATGCGGTTTAAAACTCCAAAAACGCTATAATTTACTAGAAATTCGTATAAATACGATGGATTATCAAATTTTATTGAAAAGGATCAGAATTTGCATTCTTTTCCTCTTAGAAAAGTACAAATCTCCCTCCGATATCAATATTCTAAGATATTTTAAAGTATCAAAGAAAAAATCTCTGCATGATTGATATGAAATTTCTTATATAAATCAATTAGGGAAAGAACGTTTCTGGAGTCAAACTCGAGACTTCAATCAACGCCAAATAAAATATGTCCCGGAGATTGGTTCTGGTAGCAGGAGCCACCAACCAAGTTTTATGAAAATTGGCCAATTGATGTAAAAGTTGTTAGCGGCGGACGGCACACACGTACACGACCATTTCGTAAGGCTGTTTCCTTGGAAAACCAGCCCAAAAAAATAATATAAAATTAAACTCCTCGATCGATACTAATTATTCATCGGGTGCTCAAAAAATTCGATTCGGAGCAAGAAATAATTCGTTTTTCTTTTCAAGTGTCCCAAAACTGAACGCAACCCTAGCAATACCATCCCACATATTCAGCCCTTGAAAAATGTGTAATGCGAGGGCAAGTAATCCACATTTGTGAGCTCGCGTATCTTTCTGCGTCCGTAACTTTTGGGTGTGTTCGCATGCTTATATGTCCGTCCATAAAAATATTGTATGCAAATTCGTTTATCTGTGGGCGTTAACGCACATATATGTTCGAGTGTATACGAGAAAGAAGTTAATATCAAAGTTCCTTAAAAATGGCCGCAAAATTTTGCCTCGAGAGGACTCTTCTTTTTTCAAGGGTGCGTCGTAAATGTGGGCCATTCTTTTTTATGGGCCGTGATTCTCCACCTCTCAGCCCAAAATGCCCGTAAAATAATGCAGTCGGGAGTTGTGCAGAGTTTAAGAGGGAAGACGTTGGTGGAGTGGATGTCAAAGACAGAAATTGCTTCGAAATTAACATATTTCAAAGGATGCGAGTAAGTGCTTGCGAGCTATCGTCGAACTTTATTGTTTATTCGATGCGAGAACTTCCTATCTAGGTGATAATCGTTGGTATTAGTGTCCAGAAAAATCGTCGTGTGATATTTGCACTTATTGTCATCGCGATTTAAATAAGATAAAACGTATGCTATACATTAACCCTCATTATGCTGACGCTAGTGCAATTACTGAAACCGTATTCTACCCCAGCATAGTTTTAACAAATTATGCTTGAAATTTTTATTTAAATTCTATGATGATTTCTGTGTTTCTTTTAGGTCTATTGTAAGCAAAATTAAATAGTTCTGTTAGTGGTTCGTTTGAAATTTTATTCTTACAAATTAAATTATATTAATTACAAAATATGCCATATTTTGTAAAAACGGAGGAAAAATAGTTTTCTAACAAGAAAGTGAAATGAATTTTCCAGAGACCTTTAGATTGTATGGTGAACAATATTTATTTATCGATTTCATACCAGATATTTCATGGTGAGGAAGGAAAAAACAATGATGCACATGATATGATATATATGTATGTGGTGCAATGTTTATGATTCCTTTCTTGAAATAACCTCATTTATCGCACAATACACACTCATAAGAGTTATCTTTTCATATAACCGCATCCTATAAACAAGGTTAAATTAAAGTTCCATCATCAACTCGAACCTTGAAAACAGACATCGGCTTACGTGTGATCGCTTTTGGTGTTGTCCGATTCAAAACGTCCCTTGTTTCTGGTATTGATTTTTCCACACACATTGAGAGAGAGAGAGTGAGACAGAGAGAGGAATAGAGAAAGCGAATAATCTTTTTGGCTGCAATTTTAATTTCGCAATTTACGAGTCTCCAATCGATCTCCGATTGTGTGAACCGAAAATGATGGAGGTCTGCCGCATTTGACATTCCTCTCTCTCTCTCCCTCTCTCTCACTCTCCCTCTCTCTCTCACTCTCCCACTCTCTCCCCCTCTCTCTCTCCCTCCCTCTCTCTCCCTCTTTCTCTCTCTCTCCCTCTTTCTCCCTTTCTCTCTCCCTCTCTCTCTCTCTACCTCTCTCTCTCTCTCCCTCTCTCTCTCTCTACCTCTCTCTCTCTCCCTCTCTTTCCCTCTCTCTCTCCCGCTCTCTCTCCCTCTCTCTCTCCATATATGTTTCTCTCGCACTCTGGCTGATACGAGGAAACTATAAACGATAAAGGAATTATTTTTTTTTAAAAACGCCTTTTAAGAATTTTCAAGCAAGGACCGCTTGGAGGAGAGAGAGGGAGAGAGAGAGAATGAGATATAGAGAGCTAACGTCAGTTCAATTGCGGTGCAGAGTGGAATTGGGCCATGGGAGAGATAAAGTTCAAAAGAGGAACGGCAAAAAACTACGGTCAACACGCATGGCACACCAGAGAAAAAGTAATCATTTTCGAACCGCGACGTAAATAAATAACGCAAAAAGACCTCGACCGAAAAGGATTACTGATTTTCCTTTAAGTAATAACCCCGCAAAAATGAACTTATTTTATTGCGCACCACGAGGGCCGCGCTGCGCATTTTAACGAAGTAAAAAATTCAAACGATCCGAAACGTCCTTAAACGAGTTTTTGCAGGTTAAGCCACGCGCGATGCAACTGAATAATTCTCGGAGTTTGCTTGCCAGGCGAAATCCATGCATTAAATAATCGGTGTTATCCCCGCCAACGACGGACCGCTGCGGAGAGATGAACAGGAGAGGCGAACGAAGAGAGAAAAGGGAGGGAAGTTTTTTCAAGATTTATGCATATAGATAAGGTCGACATGGTCCAGCGACTGATTCGTTTATTTTCTCACCGGAATCGTCCCTTTGGGAGGCAAAGATTATCGCCCGATTTAGAACAGACCTTTTCAGCCGGAAGCTCTTTTCCTGAAAGAGTTTCTCATTTCAGAGAGCGCCTCACCCGAGCTACCCCAACCGGAAATTTTGAATACCAAAGGTTAACTTAACTTACTCCTTATCGATTGCGTGCGCCTCCACAACAAGTGCCACCGCGATGAGTTCGTTCCGTTTCCTCTTCTGTTCTCTGTATCTCCGTGATCGCGTGCGTACATTCTTACAGCGGCGAGTTATGGAATCGATTGGCGTAACCCGCATATTTAATGTTGTAAATATTTATGCGTATATATTTTATGGTCTTACGTTTGGAACCCTATAAAATGTGATGCCTGCATGTTTGTGTATAACATATACACATTAACTTATACTATTACATATTGAATATTCATGCAACAGCATTTCAAATGTATCAAGATTGCACATTGAAGAGGCTGTTACTTTGTATAATTCATTAATAGGAATAAGGCATATTTATATTTAATGAATGGTGTGCGGGAAAATTAAAACCTTAGAATTACGTGTTTTTTATCTTATAAAATATGTTTCATATTTCTAACTCAGTATTTTTAAGTCATTCTTCGAGAATGTCATCAGAATAAATATTTTGCCTTATTTATGGACGTAAATGTGAAATCATCATTATTCATCGGTAGATTCTGAGAGAAGTGATAGTTTATCCAAGCATGTCCGCTAACTCTCCTACCACGATTTATTTTGTCACTTCGCCCACACGAACACAGAGATGGATTACTTCCCAAGCTGGTAGCCTAACGTGGGAGTATCAATGAACAGTTATTTTTCCAACTTGGAAACCGAAAAACAAACATTGCTTTCTTAAGATCCATCCGACTCAGAGACACCAATTCCTGCGCCAACAGCCACTGTTAGGGCCACCAAACTTCCATACCATATGTATCGATTGCAAGCTCGGCGGTTGATGGAGAGCATGGAGAAAGGGGGAAAGTGGATGGGGAGGAGAAAGGTGAGGGTAGGGAGAGAGGAGGAGGAGAGGGGAAGAGGAGTGTGTGTGTCAAAGACAGGGGGTGGTGAGGAGGAGGTTACGGGTGGGAAAAGTGGGAGCCAGGGAGTCGGTCCGGAGTGGGATGGCGAGAGAGTGAATGGGAAGGGGAGATTCTGAATGGATAGACGGAGAGGAGGGAGAAGGAGAGAGGGGAGTGTCACGGAGGGAGTTAGTTCAGGAGGAAGGAGAGAAGCACTCTACGGTTAAAGGGAGGGGAAAGGAGAGGGGAGATTTATAGTGGGAGCTGCGTGTGGGATGGAATAGGCTGCGTGGGAGTTCAGATTGGGGAGTAAGGGAATGAAGGGGCTGGCGGAAGAGGGGAAGAGAGAGCGGGATGGGAATAGAAGGGCGCGAAACGAAGTAAAAGGATGGGAGAGAGAGAGGATGGGAGGGAAGATGTGCCATGAGAGTGGAGAGTTTGGAAGTGGGAGGGGAGGATGGGTAAGAGGTAAATTTGAGAGGAGAGGGGAAGTGCAGGGCGAAAAAAGAGGTGAGTAGGGTAAAGAGGGTGGGAGAAAGAGAAAGTAAGAGAAAGGGGGAGAGAATTGGGAATTAAAGGGAGAACGGAAAAGGTCTAAGGGGTCGAAGACAGGCAGAGTAATGGGTACACGAGCGAAGGAAGAGTTGGTAGTATAAATACATCATAAAGGTTAAACTTTTTCGTCGTGGACTGTTTCTCCGCTCGAATTACTTCTAAAACTAATGGACCGTAAAACGTCAAAACTATTAGAAAAATAGGTTTAATTTGAAGGGGGCTATTTTGTTGAGGAGGTTTTCCTGATATGATTATTTTAGTAACGGAGATACACCCACTGCAAAAGGAAGCTTGAACGTGGGAGTGTGTTTTCTTAATTCAACCCTATGTCAAACAGGGATATTAAATAAGAGAAGAAGAACTAGGTAAGATACTGGTGGAAACTGAATATCAGATTTAATATAGAATATCAAGTACAGTAGACAAAGTTAAATGTGGTACACAAGGTCAAATTCGACGCACGAGGTCATAATACTATTCACGTAACGTTTTATCTGTGGTCACCGATGACCCGACGCCTTCTTATTGTACGAAATAAAACAATAGAAAATCTTTTTTCTACTTTTTTATTTTTCCCGTCAATCTCCCGCTCCCTCCGGAACCCGACCACATCCAAATTCCATCCCCTTATCTACACTTCTCTCTCTCTCTCATGACTTCTTTAGAATCCAAAATTACTCCGGAATCACGCTTCTATATCCTTCTTCCATGTCTAGGAAGACCTTCCTACCTCCCACCCTTAAAATGAAACGCCTTAAAAACTCGATCAAGCAAAAATCGGTTCTAGGCGATGGAGTGATCTCTCCCGAAATATGGAATAATCCGATAGAGAGAGAGAGAGAGAGAGAGAGATATGGAAGAGAAACAGGAGGCGGAGCGAAATAGGACCGAATCGAAAAGGGTTGGGAGTGAGGAGGGTAGACAAGGAGGGGCTAGGAAAGGTCGAGTAATGTGAAGAGTTGAAGATTTTTGGTCTGGAAGAAGGGGTTGAGATTGGTGGGTAGACAGAAGTTATGAGCGAGGGATTTTTTTGAGGAAGAAGAGGTGGATGAGGTGAGGCAGAAGGTTTTTTGAGGACCATTTGGGTGAAGGCTGAGAGGAAATACGGCCTTGTCTTAGAGATGGATTCGAAGGTTTTATTGTTTTATTCCGCCGATACATTCAGTAAGGGTTGATAGGTTTAATCAAAATCGGAGTACACAGTTTCCAATCGGGTTCTTTCCTATTTATGATCTTCCAGAAATTATAGAAAACGGATGACATAGCGATAAAGGACGGTATCAAATCCTGTACTAGCAATTTTTCTGGTTTTTTTATTTTCAGTTAAAACTTGGAATTTCTCGTTGGGAAGAACAAGCAAAAATATCACTTAGTTACCGTTTATAGGCTGCACTAATATCATTAAAGAGATTCAAGTAAAGAACGTAATTGAAATTATGCGAAGAGGATGTTGTCGTTAATAAATTTGGAACAAAATAAAATTAGCGCAAAAACTTTTAATTGATATCTGCCATATCAAATCTCATAAAAATCATTCAGTTAGTTTATGATATGGATAATTCGGAGAGGCAGAGAGCATATCCAATACGCGACCACATCGTTAACTGAGCGGAAAGAACGCACAAAAAGGTAACGATTCTGGATTCTCTCGTTTTATTGCAAGGATCATGACGAAGATAGATGATGAAAAGGGTGATAATTGCAGCCATTGTCTGTATACCGGCCTCAGACTTCAGAAGTTATAAGGAAATCAGGACCAGAATTAAGAAAGCATAAGATGTCTTGCGTGGGACGAGAGAGTTAACGACCGTTAATTACAGTGTTTCCCAACCTTCGTGGCCGGAATTGTATTTTAGGGATGCCACGAAAAACGTTGTTCAGTGAATAAATCAATCATTTAAATATTCTGATAGGTCATTACGGCAATAGCCGTTTCTATAATAATTTTCTGATGATGTGCTATCAACAAATGAATGCGGACAAAAGTTGGGATACCCGTATTTATAAATGTGCTATCTTGTTTCAAGTTAATATGTTATATTCGAAAAGGGGCCGCGCCTACAAATATGTTGGAAAAACCTGTCTCCGTAGATACAGAAAAAAGAAACCGGTAGAAAATTTTGAATGAAGAGAATTTTTTTATGGATTTTAAATTTAAAAAAGAAGGAAATTGTATTCGATTTGAAACGAGTCTTTTCCTTTATTTAATCCACGTTGGAATACGGGTGATCATTAGTTGTGGCCACTTAGGAATGGAGTGAGGTAGAGGAAATCTGTTGTGCAGAGAGCAGACGAAAGAGTATTGAATAGCGAAAGTTAATCAATTTGTTTTTACACATACAGGAGAAATGTTTAAGACAGATTTTCGAGTTAGAAGGTGATGTTAAAGGGTGATTATCGAAGGTAAGATGCATGAAAAAGGCCGGAGGATAAAGCGACGAAAGGGGAATTCTTGACAGTTTGACGGAAGTAGATAGTTTTGAGAAGATGAATGTAGACGGCTAGGGTGGAGTTGAATCGCGGACCTGCCGAAAGGCAGAAAACTTGATGACGTCTACTCCGGGAAGAGAAGTGAGATTAATGGGCGCCTTTCACAGTTGATCGTAATGGATTCCAAGGCTACTGTTGATTAGAAAAAGTTTTCGCCGCGGTCCTCGGGAATTAAGGGGAAATCATCCGAAACCAAGCGGGCGCCGTTCGATGACGAATGGTCGTTTGATAGAAAAATCCGCATTTTTATTTCTGCAAGTTGTTCGTATCTCGACCACCCTCGAAACGAATACCTCGGAATGTTTCCGTGCACTTTGTAAATTAAAGGTTTTCTCGTCACGAATTTCAGTGCCCGTTAATTACGAAACACGACTCCATAAGTCTCGAAAAGCGGACGAGTTATTTATTGCTGGTACTTGCTCAATTTTAGAATCCCTAACGAGAAGCGAATAGATTCCGTTACGGCAATAAAACCAGAATGTATCCATCTAACTCCAAAAGTGTTCGCTCCCATTACGGTCCCTACGTAAATACATTAAGTAGCACTTTGTCCGCTTTTTTAATCTCTCACAATTCGAATTTTGCTCCGCAAATGCATAACGAGCGCGAGGGAACTGCAGAAAATGCATCGCGCTAACACGATTTTTTCAAAGGACCCTCTTTTTTGTTTTTTTTCGCATTCGAAGAGTAGGACAAACGTGTTTCTCATTAAGCGAGGAATCGATCATTTACCGGAGAGAATTAAAACGACATGCAACGTGAATATTTTAAAATTGGCACTCGTTCTACGGCCGAACTGCCCCATTAGGCGATCGGAAATTAAATTGTATCCATTACAGAGAGAGAGAGCGAATGAGAAGGGTAGTGTTTTCAGTCTGCCAAGTCTTAATTGAACTGTCTGTTCAACGTAGCAACGATCCTCCTTTCCCTCTCTCTCTCTGGGGTTGCCATGGATTTCGCAGATTCTGTGGGTGAACAAAAAACGACGGAGGAAATTCGCGCGGAAAAAATAACGAGAAAGCTTTCTCTCCCTCCCTCTCTTTCCTCACCCTTCACCTTAAGAGCTGGTACAAGTGAGAATACATACGGACCAGTTGTATCGCGACAGGAAAATGCGTTGAGATGAATTAATCAACAGGTTTTGCGAGTGCTCCCGAGAAAACGTCACGGTACACTCACCACGGCTTTTACCTGAAGTTTTCTCCACAATGCCAGACAAGAGCGTCGAGAGACGTTCTCTGTATGGAGTGTGTGTGAGAGAGAGAGAGTGAGAGAGGGTCTTTACGCGATTATGTCAAAGTGAGCTCGCGAGTTTAACCGTGGCAGGGAAAATCGGGCGTAGTTACGGGTCTAAAGAGAATACCAAGGCGTACCTTAATTTATTCGCTTTCCTACGGTATATCTCGATGCCGCCCGTACACCTCATTACCGAAGTTTGGATCGTTTTATTGGACCTTTTTTCTTAAAATGAGGGAGAACTTTCTCGTCCGTCTTGTGAGTCTTTCTATCGCAGATTTTCCCCATCTTTCGGCTTTTCCCCTTTTCTTTCCTTCGCCAACTCAGCCGATTGTATTTCCCCTCGAGTTTTCTCCCTCGCCCTGTCTTTGCACACCCCCTTTTCTTCTTTATTTTCAGTCTCGTATTTTATATCCCCCTTATTTCCTCTTTTGTTCCTCTCCCTTATAAATCTCCCGGATGGGTCGTGTTATGAACCGGTGCTCCCTCAAAACTTTTCGTTTCGTTTTTTTATTTTTTCCTGCGCGCCTTTTTTATTCTCTCTCTCCCCTCATGTTTTTCCGTCGGCGCCGCCACTTTCCATCTCCAACTCTGTAAGGGTCTAGTTCCAAACATTTTCTCTCTATGTATCTCTCTTCTCTCTTGGATTCGTATTCTATAATTTCCTGCCATTCTCCTCGACGTTTCAAAAGCGTTTCAGCAGCTTTTCTTCAAAAAATCTTCCCTGAAGTTTCTCCACGTCTTTTACTCTCTCTCTCTCCATCTCCCTAAACTTTTCGTTCATAGCTGTCCAGTTTTTGCCCACAAAGCGTTGTCAAGAACTTTGCTTTCGTCACTCTTATTCTGGGAAACCCGCCTCCATTGTCGTGGTTTGGGTGCAGTTAAATATTAGCGGAGGAGAGCGAAATGTAGTTTTCAGACCTATTGTCGCGGAAGTAAGGAAATCGATTTTTCTCTTGCCATTGTACCTATCTAAAATCGGAGGAATTGTTACTCTCCTTTATTCAAATTGTCTTGCAGATGTACTTCATAATTTGTCATCGTGGAGAGTTGAATGCTGCCATCCAGTTATGAATCGTCTTGTTTTTCTTTTAATTCTTTGCAGTAAATTATAATAAGGTTTGAGAAGACAAACTCGTAATCTCACCAAGGAGAGATGAATGGGAGTGAAAAATACTTAAGAAAATTTCGCTGTTGCCCAGAAAACTGTAATCACTTTAACGACAAAAGGAATTCGACTACTTACCAAAACCTGAATCTGTATACCTTTTATTTGCTCTCTTCCGATTCTCTGTTAATTTTTAACATATAAGTAACGATATCTACATTTCAATTAAGAAATGTATAATGATTTATCTTAAAAGTTTTTTGCAATAAAAGTAAGCACATCTTTGCTTGTTTCCGATTCCAATGCTTAAATATGTTTCCTCTCATGTTCCGAAAAAATTCCAGGAATGGTCTTCCATTCGGATTCCAAATCTTTTTATTCCTCTGGAAACCCATGAGTATTGCTGAAATTTTGTACATTTACCAATAAAAACATTTTCTGAATAGGACGCCTGCAAAATTACTTTTTTTACATTCTCGCATTAAATCTCAAATGCAAGACCAAAGTGTTTTTGTTGATGAAGATTTCGTAAATCGTATCGACCATTCCTTCTCCTTGTGAATCGATTTTGCACGGAAACCATAAGCTATACCTGAAAAAGAATCATACGTTTTTTTATAACAAGACCGCAAATATTCCCATATGTTTTCTCGTGTCAGTTTCATTGGAATTATTACCCGAAATAAATTTTAATGACAGCGCCCTATTTAAAGTTTCATTTTTTTCTAGCACGTTTTCTAAACACTGGGGTCATCGCAAAAAATGTTTCCATGCGATTGGTCGATATTTTTAGAGGAATGTGGGATGAAGAGTTTCTCCCACGTAAAAAGAAAAAAGTAATTGCCTCCTTCCTGAAAAACTCCTTGCAACGGCCTATATCGTCAAATGAATCATTCCGCAAAGGTCAAGAGTGTGTAAGACCGCAGATTATGTAGGTCATCTAGATTGTACGGGACGTACAAGAGAAATTTTAGGAAAAGAGAATAAATTATTTCAGATTGGTTTTTCCTCCGCAAAGACCTTTCGTCAGTCTTGTTTCACTTTATCGTGAAAATGTTTTAAACGTCGACTTAAGATTTCCTTGCTTAAAAATAAGTTCAAATTCAAAACAATGGAATTGCATTAAAGCGAACTTATATGCAGTTCGATGGGCTGAAAAAATTATTTCCTTTATCTTCTGCGTCTGAAAATGTTTGTACTTTATCATAGGACTTGCAATATAGAGCCATTTAATGAGTATTGATAGAAAGTAATGTAGAAAGTTTCAATATCAATTATATTTCATCTATATTTTTAAACGTTGATATAACTTTAGGTATGATTTTTCTAACCGAGTGATATTGGTTTCTTCGAGTATTTTAATTGTTTTTTTTTCTAAACATTATTTGGAAAAAATTGTGAATTTCGCTACATTCCAACACCATCGTATAGTAAGAAATGAGAGATTATATTGCTCTCTGATGTCAACTTTCTGTTTTCAATACGCTTTCCATAAGATCCCTCGATTAAAAAATTCTTATTTTTTCATAATATCTTATCGCCCTATTTAATTATGTTGGGCGTATTATATGCAAAATGTATTTTTACAATCTCCATACGTAGTATAGTGGAAAGTATTATGTTTATGAAAAAAAATCTATTTCGAGATTTCAACGGAAATACACATTTTGAGGCCCTCTGATTACGTTTTGACCATTTTATCGATTATGTCTGTGACAGCTTTTTTGTGGGTGCTCTAACTAAGAAAACTATAAATCGGGTCATCGCGAAATTTTATATTTAACATTTGTATGAAAGTCACAAGAACTGATTAGTTTTTAATAAAAATCGGTCAACCGGAAGTGGGTGTTTACTCTTGTCACAACCGTTATTTTGGAATATTTGCTTTAATATTTGATATATGTAAAAATATAAAGGAATAAAAGTTGTAGAAACCTTAATTTTCTACAACTTTTATTTGAAACATTTTCCCATATAATGCATTGTTTAAGGGATATCTTAAAACTAATGTTTTAGCTGCCACCACCTACCGGTGACTATTGTTAGCAATTGACGGTTAGTTACGCCTTAGTAACTCTCCTTTTTATTTTCTTAATTGATAGAGTTTTGTGACTATATCCAATATCAGAAGGCTATGGTTTGAGTTTATTTCTGTTCTTTGTATAGTCTAAAATTTTCTTGGTTTCTTGAAATATTTATTATTATGTAACCTATTTGGAATTTTTAGAAATATTACAGGTACGGCGAAAGTCATGTGGTGGCCACATCAGATTTTTTATCAAAAAACGCCGCAATTCAAAATGAGACAGACGGAAGACGTTTCCTTTTAATTTACGACTGAAAAGAACGAAGGACGTTTAAATCCTTCATGCTCTTCCTTTAGCCGGAGACTCACGCGTCGAATATATATTTCTCTTTGTCAGACATATCTTTAAGAAAGCTTATCTTTCTGGCAGCGAGATGGGAGGCAGGAAGGGACGGAGGGAGTTGGGGAGAGAGTGGATGGGGAGGGTAGAACATCAAGGCGCACAAAACCCGAGGCATTAGACGTGCGTTTTGAATGATTGAACGCATCAAGCGAAGGAAAATGGGTCGGGTTTCTCACAATGAGAGAAATTACGGGATTTATTGGCGAGGAGTAAAGGCGGAGAAGGAAATTCGCCGAAGGAATGGAGTAAAAGGGAAGCGGATGGAATAAACTTGTTTTTTTTAAACTCTAGGAGCAAGAGGGCAAAAAAGATTGGCGTATAATACACGAGGAAGCAGCATGCCGGTATCAAAGATGAGGACTTCTGGCCGTCGTGAAATCCAATGAAATGTCGTTAAACAAGCTTGGTTAAGGAAGGAGTACATAAAGCAAAGGAGGGAGGAGGAAGGAAGGGAGTGAGGGAGGTAGAAATTTCTAGAGAGAGAGAGAGAGAGAGAGGGAAAGGTTCATCGCGAAATGAGGACTATCCTTCTCAGGGGGATTTTTTGATGAAAAAAAATCCTTTGAAACGTATTCGGGCTATCGTCTCGTGATTCAACAGCTGCCGCGAAGCGGAAGTCATACGGAGAGATGAGATGAGAGAGAGGCGGAGAGAGAGGAAGAAAAAGTGTAGAGTGAAGTGAGGCAGGGAAATGTAGCGAGAAGTGAGAGATTGAAAGCCATAAGTAGGTTGATAATAGGATTTATTTGGACCGTATTGAAGCCATAAAATTTCCTCCCCTTTTCGCTTGAACATTCTTATATCCGCGCGTAAACACGCTCGTGATTGAATAACGACGATAACGAACGGCGTCAATGCGTGATATGAGAGTAAGGTTAAAACAAGCGAGGAAATAATCGCGTTGAAAGTTTACGTGATGAGCTTTTTTCTCTCGGTGGAAATTACTCGTCTTTATTTTTCCAGTCCGATCTTTCGAAATTTTAATTCATAATCTCGAGCGAGGATAAAATCGCGTTGCGACTTAGGAAATGGCCTTTTTCGATATAAAATATTCGTCTCTTTTTTAATAACCATTCTTTGAAAATTTAATTTTAAAACTCTTATAAAATCTTTAAGGACTATGGTCGCTTACGCAAGTCAAAATCCAACTGCCTTCATTGCATAGGGTCGCGCGTGGTTGTTTTCGAATTCCGTTTACTACGTACACGTAACAGTATTTTTATCAGCCCCACACACATATTTAATTTCTTTTACGTGTAACGTAATTTTAACAGTATAAAATACTCTTGGAACTTACTTTTCATTTTTCATTGCGTTATATTGTGCACAAGTTAATCCCGATTCTCTTCAAGATTCATTACCATAAGCCAAGGGGCGATATAAAATAATCTTAACCTAGTTACTTAAGGTTTAATACAAATTAAATTTTCCCTCTTGAACACTATTATATTTTGACGAACAGACAGACGGATGAGAAATGATCACAATGTTACTATTTCTAGATCTGGAGTCAATGATCATTTTCTGAATAGTTGTTCACCCTGGCTTTCTTAGATACCGTCAGTAGAGGCGATCGTGAGAGAATGCCGAAAACAAGCATTTTTTTCAAAAACACTGGAAGGAAGGGTCTGCATCAGACCTGGGTAATCCGTGGCTCGCGAGTCACATGTGGCTCTTTACATAATTTTTGTGGCTCTCGTGTTCTTTCTATTTGGCCATATAATGTGGCTCTTTTGATTTAAATTTTTAAAAACAAAATCCAAAATTATACCTTTAAAAAGCAGTCAAAATGAAGAACAAACAGCAGTACTAGCAATGGCAAAGAATAAACGAAAAGAAGAGCCTAAAGCCTCGTATAGACTGGCGAGAAAAATCGCGAGAGTTACTGTCAGACAGTGGAATCGATAATGTAAACACTGCCGCGAGGCGACTTGCACGAGACAAAGTGAGTTCTCGCCAGACATCGCCACGTTCTAGTGTAAGCGAACTTTATTGCGACAGTTCTCACATTAATTCGAAACTAATCGGATATTTTTGCGAGTGGATCTGCGACAGCCTCGTTATTATGGCAGGCAATAAGAGGAAACCATGCTTCTGATAACACTATACGTACAAAATAATTGCCTTGAGATACTGGTCCTTTAATAATGTGTATATTTCAGAGCAAACTTCAGGGATTAAACTACCAATGGTGCAAGCTGGCATTCTGAACAGGTACATTAATGAATGATACGAATTGACTACGGAATAAATGAAGACGTTCTTATGAAATTGTAACCTGCTAAAATCTAAAAAGCGAAACTTAAAAAAAATAAAATTCTACCTACTTACCGCTGGCCAAGAAGCAACTACCAAACGTTCACTAGGCGTAATTGAAGCACGTCAAAGTGTATTTGCTTCTATATATTTGGTTCTACTAGTAGCAACAATTCTTCAAGATCAACCGCCGACATCCGTAAAAAGTTTCTAAATTGCCTTACCTCTTCCATCCTTAATTCAGATAGCAAATATTTGTGTTCCGAATTCCTCTCTTTTCAAAATCCAATCTCGCACCAAACATTTGCTTTTTATCTTCTTTTTTCAATATACTTCGCAATAACTAAAAACGCAGCAGCACCACGAACTTGTCTTCTTGCAGGCATGTTTGTGAAAGAGTGGTAGCTAATGTAAACGGATAGGCGAGAAATTGCGCGAGTAGGAGAGTTGAGAACACCGTCGACAAATATCGCCGCGATTTACTGTCACGCGAGTAGGAGGGTTGAGAACTCGCGTGACAGTAAATCGCGGCGATATTTGTCGACGGTGTAAACACAATTGGGAGCCCCTCGCGCGAGACCTGTCACAAGTAACTTGCCAGTCTAAACTCGCCTTAACGATGGGAGAACAGCAAAGCGATTAAATATATTGTATTACAGTAACTATAAACATCTTGAAATGCTTCCACTTCGAATCTCTTAAACTTGTGCATAATCAATCCCCCTCCACTTTACCCGCTTTCAAAGGAATTGGAGAAATTTCTCTATACAATTTTTTCACAAGTCCATTTTACATTGATACGAGTTCTGTTTCTGAAGAAAATCAATTAGAATTAATAGATTTGCAATGCAATAATGGCTTGCGGAACATTTTTTCAGCAATGGAATATAAAATTGAATTTTATAACAAATTCATAACAGCAGAAAAATGTCCAGCTTTAAGAAGATATTATGCTTTAAAAATTGTTAGTCCTTCCATAAGTCCATATCAATATGAAGCTTTTTTTAATATTAAAATTTGCAAAGAATAAAAATGTGCTTTGATAAATGATACAAATTCGGAAACTCGGTTAAAAATCGCGACATCCAATATTGATGCCAGCCTGTAATATCTCAGCAGAAGTATAGAAAACCCAATTTATCATTAGGAAATCTATGCAGTTCTTTTTTAAATGATTTTTTCTTTGGCTCCTTAAAAATTTTTTCTTCCAAGTGGCTCTTTATTTGATTTGGGTTGCCCGGCACTGGTCTACATGATATAAAGACTGTAAACTTGGATGTCTCTGAGTAGCTCAAGACTTTTTTATTTGTTAAATGTATTTTACTTATATTAAATGTGTTTTGTAGGTAAAATAACAGAGAAAATATGGAAATTACCTATTGTCTTTTCTTAATAATCTACTGCTACCGTTTAAATTCCCATACAATAGACAGATTTTCCTTGGCAAGAGCTCTGAATTTGAGCTCAAACTTTGCATTTATACAAAAAAGAAACGAGCAGAAAAATTATAAATTGTCTAGTTGAGTTTTGTGAGTTTTCTGCATCTAATAAAATTAAAATGGAGAGTGATAGAAAAAGATTAATGTTAAAAAATACACAATTACACCATTAGGAACGGTTTATCATAAAAATCAAATATAGAAACTTTGGTGATGATTAATTAATCGCATAAATTAGCTAAACAAGAGTGTACTAAGTCCATCTAACGCCTTCATTGGAAATTCTCTTTAACTGCTTAGCACTTAGTTGATTGACCGTTTGTCCCCCTGAACGAGGAACTAAGAGGCAGAGAGAAAAACAAGAGAAATATTTACATTTGGAGGGAATTTAGTTAATGAATGTAAACAAAAAGATTTATGCTTGTTATCGATCTACCGAAAGTGGAATTTTACTCGGCATTTTTCCATTTTTGCCAAATATTTCCTTTAAGGCTTCATCAATAAAAATATTTGTAATAATAAAAGTTGTAGACGATACAAACTTCTACAACTTTTGTTTGAAATATTTTTTCATAAAATGGATTGTTTCAGAGATACTTTGATTATTCGTCTGAATTATTTTCAGTATATTGTGTCGCTAGGTGACAGCTTTATTTTCGTTGCTATGATAAAATTTTCGAATTGTTGATATCGACGCCAATGCTGCCAACGGTAATCAATATTTTGTTATCCATAGCAACAAATAACAATTTTGTTACTTACTCCATATACCTACGTAGTATAGGGGAAAGTATTGTTTTCATGAAAAAAATCGATTTCGAGATTTAAACGGAAATACATGTCTTGAGGTCCCCAGAACACGTTTTGGCCATTTCCTCGATGTTGTCTGTGTGTATGTGATAGCTTTTTTGTGGGTACTCTCATTCAAAAACTATTAATCAGGTCAACGTGAAATTTTATATTTAGCATTTTTATAAAAGTTGGAAGAACTGATTAGTTTTTGGTAAAAATCGGTCTACCGGAAGTGGATGTTTTCTCTAGTCACTTATCCGTTATTTTTTAATATTTGCTTTAATATTGGATAAATATAAAAATCTGATGTCGCCAGCACATGACTTTCTCCATATATGTAATATTTCTAAAAATTCCAAATAGGTTGCATAATAATAAATATTTTAAGAAACTGCGAGAAAAGTTTACTTTACAAAGAACAGAAATAAACTCAAACCATAGCCATCTGATATTGGATATAGCCACAAAGCTCCAACAATTAAGAAAAGAAAAAAGGAGCGTTACTAAGATGTAACTAAGCGTTAATTGCTAACATAGCCGTCGGTAGGTGGCGTGGTACTGGCAGCTGAAAATATAAGATATCTCTTCAAAAATGCATTATATAGAAAAATATTTCAAACAAAGGTTGTAGAAAATTGAATTTTATACAACTTTTATTGCAACACATTTTTACATTTATCAAATATTAAAGCAAATATTTCAAAATAACGGATAAGTGACAAGAGTAAACACCCACTTCCGGGTGACCGATTTTTACCAAAAACTAATCGGTTCTTGTGACTTTTATAAAAATATTAAATATAAAATTTCGCGTAGACCTGATAAATAGTTTTTGAGTTAGAGCACCCACAATAAGCTATCACATACACTCTCACTAACACACACACACAGACATCATCGAGAAAATGATCAAAACGTGTTCGGGGGACCTCAAAACGTGTATTTCCGTTTAAATCTCGAAGTCGATTTTTTTCATGAATACAATACTTTGCCCTATACTACGCTTGTGGAGAAAGTAAAAATGTATTGGAATAAAGGTTGTAGGAAATTTAATTTTCTGCAATCTTTGTTTGAAACATTTTTCCATATAATGCATTGTTTAAGATATCTTATATTTTTAGCTGCCACCTACCGACTATTGTTAACAATTGACACTAATTACGTCTCCGTAATGCTCCTTTTTCTTTTCTTAATTGATGGAGCTTTGTGGCCATATCCAATATCAGAAGGCTATGGTTTGAGTTTATTTCTGTTCTTTGTAAAGTCTAAAATTTTCTCGGTTTCTTAAAATATTATTATGTAACCTATTTGGTATTTTCTAGAAATATTACAGATATGGAGAAAGTCATGTGGTGGCCACGTCAGATTTAAAAAATGTAAGTTCAGCGTTCCGATTGCGTCTGGACGAGAGGGGTAGTAACTTTCCTTACGTCGTTCAGATTATCTAGAACTAATTCCCTTTTTTGCGTCGGATGATGACCAATAAATCACTCGACAAAATCAGTCCAAACGCATCACGTCTCGCAACCAGTCACGCCGTCAGACAGACGACCCTTTTAAATCAAAAAATTTTATGGGCGGTTTCCCGTTATTTGCGATTTGTCGTCACTTGAACCGATCGACGACCAAAAGCCCTCGAAACAGTTCAGATATTGCGGTCGGACGCTTTCTTTTTGTTTTTTTATTAAACCGATAAGGAAGTGTTAAAAAAATGGGGGCGACGAAGGACGCGGGAGAAGATGGATGGAGAAAGAGCGAGATATTGGCACGAGAGAGAGTGAGAAAAAATGGATGGCGGAAGTAAGATTGGATTTGGATAAAGTATGGAGAGGAGTGGATGGGGGTAGAGGATGGGAAGGCAAGGGAGAGGATGCGGAAAAGGGAAGCGAAGTGAAACAAAAAGAGGAAAAATTGGAATTTGAGAGAGGCTCGTGGAGGTTGGGGGGATGGACGGAGAGAATAAATGAAATGGAACGAGACGGGAAATGTTAAGAGAAGAAGAGAAGCGGAGGAGTCAGAGAAAGAGAGATACGCTGGTATATAATAAAAGAGGGCGGAGACGGGAAAATAAAATTAAGTTGCGGTGAATGGGAGTAGGGAAGTGGGAAGAAAGATAAGAGGGGAGAGGAATGGAGGATGCGGGAGGGGAGAAGGAGAGGGGGGCATTTGTGGTGGGGAAATAATTGCGGGAGCGATGGTGTCGAATAAAATAATTCGAGCTTGGGAGTGAGGGAATTATAAGAGACGGGAAGAGGAAATGGCGACGCCAAGTAGCAGAGGGAGGAAAGAAAAAGGAAATGAGGGAATGAGGTTAAGGAGCGGCATGAAAATCGTAAGAAGAGAGAGAGAAACAGTCGGAGGGACAGAGTAGGAAACGGGAGTTTAATGGGAAAAGGAGAGAGTGAGAGAGAGAGGAAAAGAAAGAGGGAGAGGGTGGTGAGGAAGAGAGTGGAGAGTAAGAGATAGATAAGGAGAGACAGACAGGCAGACAAATGACTTTATTTAGGACGAATTCGTATGTCTGTCTGTCTGTGGAGAGAGGAAAGAGAGAAAGTGGAGAGGGAGAGAGAATGCAGAGAAAAAGAGGGTAGAGATGGAGAGATAGTGGAGAGGGGATGGGGAGAGAGTGGAGAGAAAGAGCGGAAGAGGGAGAAAGAGTGGGATGGAGAGAGAAAGGGGAGAGAGGAAGGGATGGGAGAGAAATTGCGATAAAAGGAGAAAGTGTCACTAGAATATTTGGGTAGATCGAGAGAAAACGAGCAAGCGGGATATACGAAAAATAGAGACGGAGAGGCATAGTGTGTGATGATTGAGGGGGGGGGGAGATAGACAGACAGACAAACGACTTTATTTAGATAGGCGAAAGGAATATAAGGGAAATGTTGATGGAAGGACAGAAAGGAATTATGAACGATACGTGGGGGAAGGACAAAAATATACAAAAGAAGGCGGTTTGTAAAAGAGAGAGAGAATGTGAAACGAGACTTGATGGCTGTTGGTTGGGACCCTCCATGCGATGGTTTTAAGCGCTCCTCGCTCTCTGAGGTGGGGACGGGCGTCAGGGAAGCGGGGAAACCGTGAGATGTGTGTGATGCCCCGCACTGCGCCTGATGAGATGGTCTCTGGGATAAACGGGTGAAGGGCGAGCGGTATGAATAACGGCCGTCCCCCTTTTCCCACCCCGCCCCCTCCCCTGATATCCATCCTACTCTCCCAAACCCACCCTCTCTCTCTCTCTCCCTTTCTCCTCCCACTCCCTACGGCTTCCCTCTATGCCTTCACTATTTCCAGTTATCTCTCTCTCGTTCCGACCCCAACTCTGGAAATCCTCGCGCACACATCCCATTTTATGGGCGTGCTTATTTTTCTCGTTCAATTCCCTGCGCTGCGTCCTTGACATATTCTCCAGACTCTTACGAAGATGTATATATTTGTATGTATGTATATATATATATATATATATATATATATATATATATATATACACATACACACACACGACGTTCCGCCTCATTTGCCATTATTTAATAATCTCGGTGAGTTAAGTCCCTAGGTAAATCAACTGCTGCAACTTTTCGTAATTAAGGTCTGAAGCATTCGGAAGGACTATATGTATGCATATATATTTTCCTCTCCATCTTCCCTCCGTCTACTAACGGACCTTTTTATACGTGGGTGTGTTCTACTGAATATGGCGGACTTGTTTAATCTAGTCGAGCTTGAATGGAAAAGGATTTTTTTCTTACACCGAAAACCTCTCATTTTCGTCATCTTCGAGTCTTTTCATAAGGAGTACTAACTTGGTATGTTGTGGATAGCTTTTCTTATTTTTTATTATTGTTATCCTTTTGTTTTTTGCCATTATTTTCTCCGGCGCTCTTTACTTTTTTATTTTGTGTGACTGTGTGTGTTCTCCCCGAAAAGTGGATTTTCTTTTCACGGCAGTCTTGAAAAAAAAATCTTTCATCATTTTTGTTTTTCGTTTTCCCGCCCGCAATGCCTCCTCGTCCTACTCTTTCATGACGCGTACTGACGTCACGTACTGCACGTAGCTATTTTACTCGATATCAAAAGACTTCTTATTCTATCTCGCCTTGGTGCGAGTGTGCTTGTTTTCGTGCATACTTATATGTATCCGAAGCTTGAGCTCGTGTTTGTAGATACCGTTGCCCATGAATTTCGTGTTAGCTTTGGTAGTGAGGAGCACGTATGCTCTTATATGGAATAGGCGCGCCCCGCGATGCATCGCAGCATCTATTCCACATTTGCATTTTTATAAGTTTTTTAATAGCATGTGGATTTTGTTTCCGAAAAGGCTGGAGAAAAATTCTACCACGACCGGGAATCAAACCCGGGTGTTCCACTTGCCAGTCTGATGTTCTGTCACTGAGCTACCGAGGCGGATTAGTCCTCTCGCTTCAGAATAGGGATTTTTCTCACGAGTTGAGCCTAGCTGGTATCAACTTCCCTATAAAATATTCTCTATGGGGAGCGCACAGAGAAGTGGAAGACCCGGGTTCGATTATCGGTCAAGACAGAATTTTCTCCTAGCTTTTTTCAAGATGCCTTCCTGTCTAGATATGCATGTCTGTAAAAAAATTCACGTGTTTTTTTATTGCTTAATTTTGTTTTTTTCCCTCGGGTTTTGGGAAATTGTTTAATATGCTGCTTGTGCATGTATGCATGTATATATGTGTGTGTATATATGTGCGTGTGTGTACATATAAATATATTTACATATAAATTTATTTACATTTATTTACATAAATTTATTTACATATAAATATATTTATATGCACATATATACACACAAACATATATATATATAAACAAGGACATACATAATTCTTTGTATTTTAAGTATGGTGATATTCAGGTTCAGGCGGAGGTGAAGAGGAGAACCCAATCATGATACGGCAATACCAAATAAAAGGCATCATCGAGTCAAACAATCTCTCTCAACGAGGACAGAGGCGCTGGGCTAGTGGTGTTCCCAATTGATTAAAATCGGTCTCACCGCTTTGTGCGTCTACCTCCGCCCAAATAAAAGGAATGACCGACATCATCGCAATTTTCCGCAGAGCGGATTCGACACTAGCGCGAAATTCGCAGTTTATTTAGAAATAGCTTCACAGCTATGGATTTTCAACCAGGTGGACGGCTGAGCGAATCAAAAATGTACCTTTGTGATTAAAGTTTAAAAGTGAATAAATAATAATAATAAATGCAGGAGGAAATTTGGTCCCATAAATTTCGGTGGGTTGGCGAAAACATTCTGAGAGCCACGGCGAATGAATTTTAGCGATCTTAATTCCAGGTAGATAGCAGGTCCCCCCGAATCGTTCAATTCGCGAGAGTTTGCTTTGAACGCTTAAGACGGAAGGCTATTGTCTCGAGTGACTGCGCAAATATTTGCGAATTGAAATTGTATTTGCCCTATCAAAACTTCTCCAAATAGTGTCCCTTTCTAAATTGAAATTCCCAACCTGTCCGTTAACAAAACTTGTCAACTTATTCGCTAATTAATGTTAAGGAGTTCATCAATCACGCACAATATTCAATGTACAGTAGTTTATTAGAAAACCTATTATACTGATATATACACATACACAGTGGCGTAACTATGAGTGGAAGAGGCCGAGGTAAAATATTATCTCTCTCCCTCGCCGAACAAATGCATATGTTCAATTAAAACTGAAACCCATTGTAAAGCCTAACAAGTTGGACTTATTAATCAACTGTCATGAATATGCTGAAAAGGTTAGGCTTTTTAAATTACCATGCCCAAAAATAATTATTAACTGGAAAGTCATTCAGAAATTAGGATAAAAAAGAGAAGATAAAAATCTTTATTTTTTCTATATTCGGGAAAATTCGAGGGCTCTCAGGGGCACCACACATTCCTGGGCCCGTGGCATTTGAGCGCCCACGCCACCCAATTGTTACGCCACTGCATACACAATTACATACAAACATACATGCTTGGAGACATAAATCTATAAAGGATTGAGAGAGATGGACGCAGTCCAACCGGTGGTTTTCAATGCATTTATATCAAAAAGGTGTTAAGAGGTTAAGGGTATTTTTTCTGAAACAGAAACCGACGGAAATGCTGGTGAGCGAACGTTTTCCATCAAAAAGGAAGATTTTTCTCGGTCGGTAAATGTATTTTTCGTCTTACGCAACGGTAAAATGTTCTTTATTGCTAAAACTTTCTTTGGCCAAGTAGGAATATAAAATCCTGTATTTTTTCCGAGAAAATATAATTCGTCGGGAAGGCTAAAAAAAATGTATTTGGGTCGATAAGACTCCACAGGGGCCCATTACTGCAATTGATTTCTGAATCGTTGACAGAAATTACCGCATTAAAGTTTTTAATAAAGTTTTCATAAAAAACAAATTAGTCAAGAGAGTTTATTCGTTCTAAACTATAGCATTTATTTCAACTTATTCATTAAATATGTGCTGTTTAATTATACTTTAAAAAATTTAATGGATAGTTTATTAGACCCTAGCAAAAAGACACGTGTACACAGATATATATATATATATATATATATATATATATATATATATATATATGCAAGTGCTACATCCGCCAATGATCTTCGTGAAGGTGGTAGTTTGTGTGACTCCCATTGATTAAGTCCCGCGTTCGAATCCCGCCGTGGGGATCGGCGTGTGTTCCAGTCTCTGCTGCTATTTGTAAAGATATGCAGTAAATTCTACGAAATGACGTTTATTAGCTTATATTAAAAATAAATAAGTAAATATGCATGTTTAAACTCCCTTGTGTATAAAATCGCAAAACTATAAGGCAATATGTATAATTTTTTAAGGTATATTCCATAAAATACTAAAACACAAAATCATAAGAAAAAAATAATTCCTGAAATTTATGAGTCGATGTTATCTCCTCATTGATTGAGAGTATATCATCTTAGGTTGCATTATTCGTTTCTTTTACATAGACAATTTCACGTTGAATTAGTGATAGCTCGTTCCTTAGCACACAACTTCGGAAATTAAATGCACAAGAAAGAACACTTCTTTAACGGGTATATAATTCATAAAAACTAGAAATCAAATCATTATTATTATTATTTCTCTTGAACATCTATTAATAACAATTAAAATCTCCCAACTTTCTCTCTTGTTCTGTAATCTTTTCCATTATCCTTTTTTATTTTTATCCAATCTCTTATCTTTCGCTTTATCTATTTCACTATACTGAACAAAAGTTCATACACATTTACCTTTATTTATTTTTATAAATACACTAGTTACAATGTTATGGTTCGTTCTGAATGATTTTTAGTCTGAGAAAATAAACATCATTACTTTTAAAAACAAAATAAAGATACAGATTTACTTTCTCTCATCATTTGCCAAGCCAAAAATTAAATGAATGAGCATTTAATTTCGTAATTTCTTACGTCTACGCTCGAAATAAAAATATTATTCTAATACGTAGTGCAGTGGAGCCCAACCTTCTTACATGGCGGGCCACATTCGTAGCTGTGAATGCTTCGGAGGGCCGCATTGGAAGTCACGAGAGCTTCGGCGAGCCGGATGAGTGTTTACATTAGAAGTTACCAAGGGATTCTGTAGTCTCATATTAGCAAAAATCAAGTCTAAATAAATTACTAGTATTAAAGCTCTACCAGAAAAGGTTTTGAGACGATAATTATACTGAAAAAATACGAAATAATCTATATCAAATTTTACCGATTACCTTTCCATCATAGCTTCGTGGGAGAGTGCTCCCGGGGGGCGCGAGTTTGGGACCTCTGACCTAGAGAGAAAAATGTAATCTTTTCGTTCAAATTCCCCCTTTAAAATTTCGGTTTGCAATAAAAAAATATTCTCCCTTCATTTATCCGCCAAACACAACGTGTCTATTTACGGATAGATACATGCGAGGTGACAAACATGTAATTTTTTTCCGCGAACAAAATTCCACCACTTCTCGCCAACGATCTTTACATACCTGTAGGCCGAACACGTCCAAACCGACGACCCTCCTCACGGTCGGAGCTGGAGCCTCGGTAGACGCGTTCGAATGCATACCGCGACAGAAAGAGAGATAACAGGAAGTGCCGAAGACGGAGAGGTCAAAAAGGAAGACCGAAAGAATGGAAATGGGACGTCCTTCAAAGAGCCGACGGAACGCCCCACATGACGGCCGACCTACGGGGCTCAAAGACTCCGGCGGACGGCGTACGAAACTTCCCCGATCATTCACCGGGCGCGGCGGGAAGACGAGAGCGGCGGAGACGAGGGTGCACAGCCTCCCGGGACGCGCACGACTCCGAGGAGGAAACGCGCGTAGCGGGCGCCCATCAAAGCACCCGAAAAAAAACCGCGCGCAAAGAGTCACTCGTGTTTTCTTTCCCTTCCGAGAGCGGCCCGGACCTCCGCGGTAGTAGGAACGACGGGAACGGATTATCGCGAATTTTTCGACGGGAGGAGGAGGCGATGCGCTTTTTTTCCTGCGAGGGCGTCCGTTGGGAGGGACGCGAGGCGCCTTGTGATAGAGAAGCGTATCGGAGGGCAGCAGGAGCGCGACTGGGAGAGGGCGGCCGGGACTGGAAACAGAGAGGGAGAGCAGCCGGTTCAGGTGCCGTCCCACATATACCTCCCCTACCCCTCTCCCCCTCCTTCACTCCCCCATCCCCCCTCCCTCTCTCTTTCTCCCGGTTCCACTGACTCATCCTCACTCCTAAACCCTTACTCTGTCCCTATCATCCCCAACCTCGCCTCCCTCCCTTACTATACTTCTCTCTCTCTCTCTCATTCCCTTCTCTACTCTCTCCCTTTCTTTTCTGGTCCCTCCCTCTCGCAATCTCTCCTGATCCTCTACCTCCCTCCTTTCATCCAACTATCCCTTGCTCTCTCCGCTATATCTATCCTCTTTCCATCCCACTCTCCACCTCCCTCTCATCAACCTACTTTCCCCCCTCTACTCTCTCAACCCCCTCCCCTGCACTCTTCTCCTTCCCCAGCTCTCACCCATCACTACCACCGCTCTCTCTCTGTTTCCTCCCTCATTCTCCATTGCTTTGAAAGCGTAGGAGGGGGAGGGGCGTTCATGAGGAGCTGGCGAAGTTAGGGAAAGGGGGAGGGTGATAGATTTTAGCGCGACGTGCAGAGGGAAGATGGCACAGTGTCTTTAATCGGGATAGGTCCACAACGCCCGGTACCGGATCAAACGCGAGCCCAGGTGACGGCGGTTGAGTCAATGGTTGAAATTTCGACAGACGCATAAATTTGACGGACGGAGAGAGAGAGAATAGGAAGGGAAAAAATAAAAAAGGGGGAGGTGAAAATGGAGATGGTTTGAGACGAAAGGGTGGAGGAGATGGGAGAAAGGGAGAAAAGGTAAAGTGGGATGAGGTAACAAGGAGGAGGAAGTAATTAGAGGAAGGGCGAGAGAAGTTACAGTTTACTCAACGCAACGAGGCTTCATATGCTGCATTTACTGCGGAAAACCCCTCGCAGGCGCGGTGACCTTATTATCGGAGAAGATAGTAAATCAAGCCTTTCATCAAGGCCGATACAAAGAGATGACGATGGATGCGTGGGAGTGAGATACATGAATGGATGCTAGAGAGAGAGAGAGAAAGTAAGATGGACAGAGAAAGGGAGAGAGAGCCTTTTGGAGTGGGAGGAGGCAAAAGTGAACGAAGAACTAAACGAAGAGAGATAAAAGAAAAGAAGAGCCAAGAGAGAGAAAGAGAAAAATCTGTGAGCGTAGTGAGTTGGAAATGTTAGGGAAAAAAGGGTCAATCGACGTAGTTCCCCCGTCACTCACTAGGTGGCCAGATTAAACACGAAGAGGATTTTTCCCCCACATTTAATGTTCCACATTCGAACAATTTAAATTATTACGGCCGACGTACCGAAAGGAAATTGGAGAGAAAGGAATAGAATGGGAAACGTAATTGAAAGTTTGTGAAAATTTGACTATGCGAGGCCGTATGAGACGTGACGGATGGACATGATTTCCGTCGCCTAGGGGACGAAAGGGTTTTCATTGAACACGGGTTAAAGTTAAAATCGCGTCGATGCCTACTCGGACGAAAAGTGATAAAATGTCTCGAAATCAATTGTGAAGTAACATTTCAATTTTCGGTCCTCAACACATTACATAAAGACGTTTTAATTAACATTGTTCTATAAAGTAATAATTTTAAATCCATCATTAATTTTTAATGAGGCCTACGCTAAATTTAAGTCTCAAAAATTCTTACTAAGCTCCACTCCTTTAAGTTTTGTTCCATCTATTAATATCGTTCAAAAAACAGCGAAATAATTCACTTAAGTTTTTTAAATAATGAAGCTGCCGAAATACTTAATGCGGCATTCTTACAGGAAATCTCAATTTTTTCGGAGATGACAGGAATGATACATGTATTCACTTTCATTTTCGCAGAGGGTATTCCCACGCTTCCGTTAATATTTTAACGAAACACTTGAAAATTCAATTTCTTGTCTTCTGACGGGACCGTTTTTTAAACAGCCGAACGCGCAAATAATATTTTTCCTTTTGGCCTAGGACATTTTTAAACATATTTTTCGCCGACATTTTCTGCTTAAGAGTACGTACGATGTTGATGATGAGATATGAGATTTCCCTGAGAACTATCGCCGGAGGTAAGGGATAAATTCGAGAGGAAGAGGAGGAAGAAGGTGATAAAGAGAACAGTTTGAGCAGTTCGGGAAGCTTTAGGGCGAGAGGATGGGTTAAAGGGCGCTTAAAATGGTAGGGACATGCCCTCAGGATGAGAGGAAGAGAGAGAGAGTTGGGAGTTAATGTTTAATATGACGAGGGAAAGGAAGGGAGGATAGAGGGAGGGGATAAGGGAAAACAGAAACTGGCAAAGATGGAATATAATCGGTACAACACACGTCGAGCAAACTTTCTCATATCCGTACGCTTCTACTACGTACAATAATGTCACTGGTTACATTGTTATATGTACGTACAGCCCGACGGTAGCTGGGTGCATAAGTCAGTGTGTTTTAACGTCAATAGATGCTATATCGTAGAATTTTGATGGATGCAGCTTTTGCAGTATTGTTTATTAAATAAACCTCTATAACTGGACGAATTTTGCTCCAAATTCTTGCAGCCACTTTTGAGAAAATATACATTTGGCGACACTTGACAAAAAAAGATTACCTTTCATTGTCGTGCAATGTGGTTCAGATTAACAATGCTTAAATTTTGGGTAATACATAATACAATTAAAAGATTTGTTAAGATTATGTCAAACCGTTAAGCTCCTAGAAACCTGCGCAGAAGACAGACAGACAAAGGGAATTGCAGAAAACAAAAACACTTTTCGGACTCCTAAATACATTCACGATAGGGATTGCAAATTTACCGACTTTTACAATTACCGGAAATTCGATAAATGTTTTCATAAATACCGGTTTACCAGTAATTTATCGGTAACTTTCGACATTTTCAAAAAATTATAAATTTTTAAATAAAACGATAAATATAAATAAATAAAAAATTTATTCCAAGATAAGTACTTGAAGGAAAACACAATATAAACTTAAAACAAAATTGTAAATAAACCTTTGATTAAATAAACATGAAATAATAGAAAGACTAAAGTGCTTGGGGAAAAACACAACATAAAATATAAACAAAAATCGTAAATAAACCTTTGATTATAAACATGAAATAAACTCTAACATTTTATTTCAAAACAAAAGTATTGCCGCTGACTCTTTTTTATTTGTTGTCTCTTTGGTTGTTAAAATAGGCTCGCAGAAAACAATTTATCCAGACTTTGGTCTCCTAACTGCGACCTGATTTTTGCCGTAGAAAACGCTCTTTCTGATTCGACACTCGTTGGTGGAACAGTCATTAAGAAATCGAAAGTCATTTTTAAATATTTTCCTCTTAATTTTTCTTCTTGAAAATAAGTCACTTCCTTTTTCACGACATGTGTCTTTCATGTTTTTTTTTGTTTTTGAGTTAGATCTTCATCAGTTTTATCTTTATCGCCAATTGAAGTTGTTCCTTCATTGACAACGCAGCCGTTGTCAAAGAAACTGAAGTTGGAACAATTTTTGAAACGAGAAAAGGAAAGGAACTGAAGTTGTAACGTTCACGGAATCGGAATCAATGGCTTCAGTTGACTTAATTGTATTATCTGTTTCCTTTTTGTTAGAAACGCGTTCAACTAGCTCCACGATTATCTTCGTTATTGTGGATTTGCTGGTTTCATTAAAAATTCCACAATCTTCATCATTCGATTCCATGGGATCATAAAGGTACTGTAGCGCGTGTGAACCAATGTGCTGCGAGGTTTGTTCAAAAAAGGGAATATTATTTTATTCTGCTATTTAATTACTACCTATTAAAATACAGCAGGGTAAAAATAAAATAGTTCTAAATAAATAAGGCGTGTAAATAAATTTTTGATCATATAAATAAAAGTAAGACGTGTAATAAGTTTTTAAATATTTTATTTATGTATGTTAAAGTGTGCCTAATCAATATTAATATCTATTATATCTCTTTATTGAACATAAGTTATTATTTAGATGCTTAGATCTATTTAAAAATATATTTTACAATGACAATTAACAGGTAAAATTATTAAAATATACATTAAATACGTTCTTCTTTTACCGAATTTACCGGTAGAAAATGCCGAATTACCAATAAATTTAGTAAAGGATTTTTGTACAATTTACCGATAAACCGGTATCCGGTTTACCGGTATTGCAATCCCAAATTCACGTCCATCAAGATCTCGAATTGAATATATATATATATATATATATATATATATATATATATATATATATATATATATAAAATAAAAAAGCACGGTAGATGGTCGTCTTGATCGAAAGAGGAAAGAACGGCGTGCACAGAGGAGGAAGTTAAAAAGAAAAGATTGATAGGCTCGCCAGAAATGAAAAAATCCCAGGAAGTTGATTGGTGCGGGGCGGGAGAATTCAGCATCTAATCAATTAATGCGGGTGAGAAACAAGATGGCTATGTGGAAGAAAGGAAAATTAAAGGGGGCCAGGCAATTTGTTGAACCCGATCGACGCTTCAAGTTTGATCATGAGGATGAGGCTCGTTTTAAAAAGAGCTTTGAAAAGTCTGCGAGAATGTATTTATTTTCTGTCGAAAAAAAGTTTAGTCCCGACAACGCTTTCCGCATCGATTTCCACGGTTTCATTTCCTGAAATCGGTTCTGGACAACATTTCGGCGATAAAGTTCGGCCGCATTGTTTGTTTTTCTCTCTCTCTATATATATGTATATATATATATATATATATATATATATATATATATATATATATATATATATATATATTGTAGTTACATCGGTTAGAGCTTCTATTTTTTGCGCGGACCGAAAGTAAACCTTGGAGCCAATGTTTTCTCCACGGAAAGCAAGAGTTTCCTAAGACCCCTTGACAAGCTATAAGACAGCATATGTGATGCGAGGCCGGGGACCATAGCAACCGACCCGTCTCGTGTTCTTGCTTTTTTCGTCTGTAAAATTCGTCCTTGAAAAAGTCGATCCACTTATAGTGAGTGTTCCAGCGGATATAGCTTCATACATATTTCGAACTGCGTAAATATAATTATCAAATTCTATTAGGTAATATTTGATAATTGCAAACTTGTTTATGTAAATAGCTAGAGGATTAAGTTAAAATACAAGATTGCACGTTTTCATACGAATTAATTATTGATACACTGAATATAAATATAAACAAGTGAGGGAAGAACTGCACAGAAAATTATATAAGGCGCTTTTTTCACCGACTGCTAAATTTCCATCAGAGTAAAGAATCGCAGATGCTATATATTGTTAGCTGTTTACATTTGCAGAAGCATGTACTTTTGAGCGATTTTTTTAGATTATTCCCCAGCAGCTAAACCTAGATCTATTAAATTTTTATCATGCACTTACATAGATCGACCTATCTTGAAAATTTGGTTACTCCAGATCAAACGATTCGAGAGATATTGCCCGTGCAGACATATGGCCGGACGGACAGACAAACCGAATGCATAAGCGATGTTTTAGAAAAAAAATCGCAAAAAATGTTAACAAACAGGTACAAGGCAGATAAATATATCTTTTTTCCGGCATTTCTCCTCTTTTTATCTCTATCGATTGCCTTCCTTAATTTATACTTTCTTTTTTATCTCATTTTCGAGTAAGGCTTAACCTACATTACCAGGGCCCCTAATTAAGTCATACACCTCGCTGATGAATTGATCCGATCTTATTTTCCCTAATAGCCTCTTAAACATTTTCTGTAACGACCGAATACACGTATAACGACGTACTGCCCGAATAATCGAGGATAAAAGCAATCATCCCATTTCACTTTAATTTTTGTTTCTGGAGCCTTCCTTTCGATTGAATCCCGTAACACCAGGACCGTGTTTCACGCCATATCTCTTTGCATTTACGGAGCAATACGCAAACCCTAATTTATCTTTTACGCGCTCTGCCAATTTGATTCTTTTTTGAGCATGCAACCCGAAGCACCCCCACAGAACCATTTAGCGTCCCTCGTTTTATTTATTTATTACCGAAAAAAATCTCTTGAAATAAACGTCAACCGAAAAATTCATATCCGCTCCATATTAGGGCAGTAAAATCCGAGCTGGAAGCTATCTATATTATTACCATGGAAACAAAATAAATAAATTCTACGGTGGAAATTATGTATCGTAAACAATTTATTGGACCGTTTCGAGAGATTTAACGCAAAATAGCTGCGGAGGCTATTCCGGGCTGCTCCAAGTGAAGGAAACTGGCGACACCTTAGGCACTTCGAAAAATCAATGTTATTGAAGATCGGGCGACACTAAAAAATGACCTTTATGTAACTGCGGGGTGATGTAAGAAATGGCAGGTGGGCCCGAACGTCAATAAAATTCGCCCCGTTGAACCCCAGGTTAAAACATTTATTTATTTTTATTTTTTACCTCCGACCCTAACGACGCTTAAGGTGATGGTTAAAGGCGGTGACGCTTCGTCAGAAAACGTGACATAAAATACCCTCCTTAAATTTTTCTCCTGCAATTTTTTTTAAAGGGAAAACAATGAGAAGACAATTTATTTAAAAAAAAATAAAATGAGCGGTCCACCCTGACGACGAACGAGCCAAAGGCGTTAGGCTTTGCTTGCCTCATTACCTCCGTGATTTATCGCCGCGTGGCCTTCTTTGCGTGCCCTCCTGAGAATGTAAACCTGGTGATTAATTGGATACCGGGATAAGTGCAGTCTGCGCCGCCTCCATATTCCCCTCCGTACAAGGGAAGGTCCAATTAAAGTGACAGCCTCGAGGGAAGAAAAATAAAACACGAACGCAGTCGAAAGAGGCTACGAGAAATTAACTTAACGACAGAGCTTTCCGAATTATCCTTCCCGTTTTTTTAACGTCCGAGTAAAACGAAATGACCGATCGCTATGTGCAACTCGAATTGGCGCCGCATAAAGTGGCTTTCTATGGTAGTCTGAGAACGATTTCGCTCCTGTCTTTATTTTCGCTCGGCGTTCTAAAGTATTTATTCCATTGTCTATGTTTATGCCGGCCTCTTGAGAAACTCTGTGGATGGTTTTAAAATGGATCACTTATTTTTTCGTGCTATCCTAATGTTTCGTTTTCAACGTCTGCTACTCGGTGGCGTAGCCATCGGTATACAAGGGCTCATCTCATGTTGCGGGACCCACTCAGAACCATACATAGCAAGCAGGGGACCTGCAACCGGCGCAAATACCATAAGTGAAAAATATCCGGGAACTTCCTGTTTTAATTTTTAATTTTCATAGGATTGAATTGGTCACAATAACTAAAACGGTATAACATTTTACCATGTAGGTGTAAAAATCTTTACTAAAATACAGAATAAAATAATTGATCAAGTGAGTTGGAAAATTGCGCCTTCTTTATGCTCCATGTTTCTAGGAATTTTTGTACATACAATTTGTTAATCGAGCTTCATCCTTAAAAGATGGCGTTGCTTCAGGCTCTGAATTTACAATAATGCACTTGGCTATATAACACACTGACTTACCCTCAGAAATCAATGTACAATGACATAAATGTCAATTTTATTAATGGCTCGGGCAGTTATGTAACGTGCATCATTTTACGGAAGGTTTGCGGAGAGTTCTCGATGAATTTTTCACCTTATATGTGAAGTGCAGATCAGTTGTTTGCTGCGGCCCGTCGCATGGCATTGGTTGAAAATATGGAAAGGACTCTGAATTAAAAATCACAAAACATTAGGTCATGAAAATCATCTCTCTCTCTCTCTCTCTCCCACTCACTCACTTTTTGACTTGAATAACACCCGTACTGAGATTATTCAATTGTCATAAATAACCGTTTTTAAATATCGTACAATTTTCTGTAAACTTGAATCGAAAATTTAGCTCTCGAAGCCGTAACATACAAGTTTTATGGACGAACATTAACCTCTTTCATAATATGGTTTTTGGAGATGCAATTCACAAAATTTCAAATATCTAAAATCGATAAATATTTAAAATTCATTTTGTACGTGAATAAATATGCGTAATTATCATATTATTTTTCATTTCAACCCTAACGGAATGGATAAGAGCCAAAAAGAGCAGGCTGGCTCGGTAATTTTTGTTCTGGTGAGATTTGTATTCAGCTGGATGCGAATGCCGTGTTCAAGGCAATAAATTCATATTCTTTGAATGGATTAAATAATCACCAATTTTTCATAGCGGAGAGAGAGAATTGGTTGCATGGCGACGGATGGTTTATTTTCGGTCGAGGAGCCAAATACGTAAACGTTACTGAAAGAGACGTTAATTTCATGTGAATGTTTTAAAAGACGACATAGCTTTTTTCATAGCATCGCGAAAACCAATAAAAATGGCAATTTTCGTCAAGTGAAAAATATCCAGTAGTATTTCTGAAACGTCTCTGGAACGGATATATAGGTACAATCTTTTATTGCCTGTCTGTTATAGGTGTTCATTAAAAATGATACATTATTCAATGAAACCCTACGATTATTTTGGATGTTTTCTTAGATTTCGTTTTTTTGGATTAGCGTATTTTCTAGTTCTGTGTTCGTTACATGATACTCTCCATTTTTAAAAACGCAAGTGAAAAAGTTAAATATATTTAATATTTTTGCAAGTTCGGACCGGCTGTTACTGGCCTTTTCACGATGATCAGATCGTGACCTACAGAGTATTGCGGGCCACGTAAACTGATTTTTAAATAGGATAGTAAGGAAATAGTACGCAACTAATATAAAATAATTTTATTTAAATCGGTTTGAAAAACGCACGTCATGTTTTTTTCTCGATAAATTAGAACGAACTTGTCATGCCATAAACAATGTCCGAAATTGATGGAATCCATTCCAGGGATAAAACAAAAAAAATCCGTCGGTGAAGATACTGCAAGGAATTTGAAGTTGTTGGCAACTTACCGCTCCGATTGTCTATAACGAGTTTTTCTTTCCATTGTAAACGTCTCTCTTTTTCTTACTTTTACCGCGCAGCAAACAAGGACAGCACAAATCCCTCAAAAAGAATGCCAAATGCTTGGAGCTTAAATGTTACATCTAGGCCTCCGGTTTCTTTTATGTCGATTTTCTTAGATCCACTGGCGCAAGGTCTTTCCTTTATTATTCATATGTAAATATAGGAAGCTCTTTTGCACACACACACGCACATATATTTACATGTACACAGAATTTAATGTATCTAACAACTATGTAACTCTTACAAGGTTTATTTATATTTCATCGTATTAAAAAAATTAATAAATATATATTTGTCTTTATAAAATTAAACTTTTATGGAATTTAATCAGAAAACCGTAAACTTATATGGGCTGTTTTTTTAAGGGAAGCAAGCGTGTTATTATAAGTAGTAATCTGTCTACAAACAGATGCGAGATTATAAATTAAAGAGGTGCTCTTCATATTATCCGACCCCTCGCTATCTTCGTGATTTCAGGATGACTCGTTTTCGTTGTCAGGTGGCATAGCAGTTGAAAAGTTTACCATTTCTCTTTTTTCACCTCCAATATTTCTTGTGTACATTCTTTTATGCATTCAGTCTCGTCTCTATAAATTTCCGATCCAGTTTGATTCTTGTATTATCACTGTTTTCTTTCACATTCTTATATGCATTGATTTTTAGCCTACTTTCCAGAATGGATATAGGCTTAATATAGTTTCGTCGTTGTCTGTCTGTCCCCCCTATTAACTTTTGAACCAATTGACCGATTTTAATGACACTTGGTGGAAATCTCTTGACACTGCATCCAAACTCCCGACGATAGTTTTTTTGCGAATAATGAAAGTCCCGGGTTCGATTCCATCTGAAATCCATGGTGCAGGGTAATTTTCTCTTGCACATTAAAATATCTTATAATTGTAATATCGGAGCTGGATTTGTATTATTCTCTGAGAAAAGGAATGGAGATTCTAATTTTTATCTTAGAATTTTACTTGTCGATTATATTTCCTCGAATTCTTTGTAAATATTGGCGTTTTTGCAATTTTTATCGCTCATTACGAGAGTGTTGCCATTGCAACGACTATTTTTGGACTCGGATTCGGCTTAGTTTAGTATATACATATTCGCGTTATTTTTGCCACACAAATACGTGTGATCAATTTAGTTTTCCGTTTTATAACGCTAAATTATGAAAGTTGGGAGTACAAAGAGCAATTCATCTGCGGTTATTTTAAAGCTATTAAAGCCAATATATTATAAGTATTTAATAAATAATTATGTGGAAAGTAGCCATCATAAGTTCTGTTTGAATCATCTTTTTTACGTGTTAGGATCGCATAAAACTAAAAAAAACGAGTAACACAGACTGCCAAATGTATTTTAAATTAATTGTATATTGAATTTTAATGAGCAATATGAGTTGTCAGTTAATTTTTGCATGAATCCTTGGTTAATTTTCAGTTCTTTTGAAGAAAGAAGCGTTTTAACGAAATTCTGGAAGCGGTAAGAGCAACTTTTTATTCGTCGCGGTGAACGGAAGCGAACGGATAAGACAAAAGTATCGAAGAACAAAAATAATTTTTTAGCCTTTTTTAAAAACTCCATAAATAGCTAAATGTCAGTTTACCGGCGAAATATATTTGCTCCGGTTGAAGCAGAGAGAGAGAGAAAGGAACGTATATATCTATTTTTTTAAGAAAGTCGGCAATATGTCGGAAAATCTCCCGCGAAGAAAATGACCCTCCATAGAAATCGGAAATGGCTCCGATTGCAAAAAAATACCTTCCGATAAATGCCTTTTCCTTTCGTTCGATTCGCTGCAGAAAATTGATGTCGTCCATCTTCCTCTCGCTCTATTCCTTGCCTTCCGCTTCCTTCCTCTTCATTTATTCGCGACCCTTTCAGTGAATCGTCTCTCCGGGGTCGGATATTTCTCATTCTCTTCATCGTGACGTGATAAAACGCGAAGGAAAAGGGAGAGTTTCGTGAAAAAGCGGGTATCAAAGGGTCAGGGGACACCCATCCCCTTACAACCCCTATCCTTCGCCAGATCGACGCGAACGCCAGCGCCTCTGGCATTCAAATCCTTCTCTTTCCGTTCCTTTGTGTCTTATCTCTTTCTTTTTCTCCCTCCTGACGCGTTCCCACTATCGTTTGCCGATGTTTTCAATCTCGGTCTCGCCGCTTCCGCTTTGTAGTTTTTTATGATGCACTTTCACTTTGTCACGTTAACCGGTCGTCGTTTGCCTCATTTTCTCGTCGTCTTTCACCCTGAGTTTTTAAAACGGGCGAGTAGAGACATTTAAGCAGGTTTCCTCGCGGTCATGACCATAAGTTTGTGTTATTAATCGCTTTTAAGGGCGCATCCATTGTATATTTTGGGTTTTCATAAAAAAAGACGCAAGATAAAAATGGCGCAAACTTTCACTGTTATTAAAGTGCGAGATTAAAATGGCTACTCGGACAACGTCACTTTTCCAGGACTACCATATTACCGGAGACAAAATTTGCAATTAGGACTCCTTAATTCCGGAAGTTTCGCTGAGGCGTTATTCGGTAATTTTTTCGGAAAAGGATGAGATGATGCCGAATTTGAACCATGTCGATCTGTTATGGTTGTCTCCTTGATTCGTAATTTCGGTTCCTGGATTTTCTGACAGAAACGCTTCTAATTATGTCACGCGGCTACAGCGCATTGCTCCTGCTCGTTTATATTATCTCTAGCGCTCCTTCCGTTGCTCTTTCGCGGAATTCGCGTTTCCCGTCAATTGCGGACGACTCTTCCGAATATTTTGACTACGTTACCTTCTTAATGGATCTCATTTAATATACATACATATGGAATATGTATGGCAACTAGGTGTCGCAGGAAGCACGGTAGATATTTACCGTTTGGAGAGCTGCTGTGGGCATGGGCGTTCCGTGATATTTTGTCGCCTGTAGCAGTGGCGTAATAAATGTTTTGGGGGCACTGGTGAAAAATCTATTTCGGTGCGTCATAATATTATTTTTATAAAAAAATTAACCTCTTAACGAGAAATCAACTTATTGTCCATCAATTGAAAGACTATACAACTTTTAATATGATTCAGTGACAGCAAATGATTTTCAATTATTTTGACGGATCTCGCCAAAAATATTGCGATAATTGAAAACAATTACACGCTGCGCTCTTTCTACAAATGGAAAAATTTCGATGACCTCGGGGATATCCCGAGCTACGATTTGGAACAGCTAAAAATAATTTACGGAAAATAACCCGGGTTCTATTCCCGGTCATAGCAGACTTTTTTCTCGTTTCAAAATTATTCCCGAAAATAACTAGTTAAAAAAATTAATATGACAAAATACAAATAATTTTTTATGAAATGCTTATTTATAGGGTTCCCCTTACCCGGTTCATTGCACCGGGTCACTAGTAGTACGCTATGGCAATGGCCTGGAGCAAGCTTATTGGAACGGTGCCTAAATTTTATAATTTGAAATATTTAATTGTTATGATTAAAGATATAGATCCGTCGTTTCTTTTAGAAATGAGGAAAACTTTTATGTATAAAGGTTATATATAAATATTTACCGGATGTTTCCTAATACATTATATATTATAATGTATATCCATTAAAAATATATTTCATTTCTCAGTTTGGTCTGCAATATCTTAGTGTTAGAGCCAGTTTATTGTAGATCGGAATGAAAAATATGCATAATTGGAGCATTGTCAAGTGGAAGTTTGATAAAAACACTCGCCAAGCTGATGTGTTTAATAAATATTCATAATGTAAGCTTTGCCAACATTATTCATACAGTAAATAACGAATTTTTAGGTGAAGGAAGGGGCCTAACATATATTTCGAGTTAATCAATATGTTGTCCTAGCCATTTTGAGTCAGGTGGTTTTTAATCTTTTACTATTCTTAATCAAATACCACAAAATTTTAATCTTTCAAAAAGCATTACACTTTATAATAGGATTCCTTATGCTGTTTCAGTTGATTGATTGGAACTGAAACCAAGTCACTTATAAACTAGAGAATTGGAAATTTTATTATTGATTTATTTTGTAATTATAGCTAAATATTCAAGTGATTTGAAAAATATATTTTTTACCCATAATTTTCATCAATTGTGTGGAAGAGGCAGTTTTTTTCTTTCATTTTCTTTGGCTGCAGGGGAATAAAAAAGTTTAACTCAATCCCATGAAATTTGGTTCAGTGTGCCACAAAATTCAAGTGAACCTGAAAGTGTTATTTTTAATTGCTGAAAATGTCAACAATTACATTCTGCCCAAAAACAAGTCCGTAGAAGTACACCTTCCACATGCTCATCTTCTCTGCAACCTTCAACTCTTGGTAACTCTCTTCAAAATAAGGTTTGTATTATCTAAAATAGGCAACACAATAGTAAATTCTTATCAGTCTTATATACGACTGCATAACCTTACAGAGGTGGGAGGGTTTGTGTACTCTTACGAACCAAAGAGCTATGCCGGCGGGAGATAATTCTCCTGGTAGGACCATCCAAGCCGAAAAGGTGCTACAGATGGGTAATCACTCTGTGAAACTGCGATGAGGAAAGCAAGGGGAAACTACCTCATTATATTTCCCATGATAGGCTGAAAAGCTGAAAATACCTCTATGGATCTTTCTGGGGTAAAATATTCCGGAGGTAAAATAGTCCCCCAATCGAATCTTCGGGTGGGGACTACCCTAGGAAATGCACAGAGGAAATGTAACATTAATAAGAAAGCAAGTAGTGAGAAATTAAAAATAGGCACATGGAATGTTAGGACTATGAATTCAGGGGGTAAACTAGAGAACTTAAAAAAGGAAATGAGAAGGAATAATGTAGGTATAGTAGGTCTTAGTGAAGTTCGGTGGGAAAGAGAAGGCGAGATAAATTCAGACGAATTTAAGATTATTTACTCGGGAGGAGAGAAAAAGGAAAGGGGAGTGGGGATTATAATGAGAAAAGAGATAGCTGAAGGAATTAGCAAGGTAGTGACAGTTAATGATAGATTAATAGCCGTAAAACTTCAGATGGAGCCAGTGGAAATGCTTATAATTCAAGTGTATATGCCGACAACTAATGCTGGCGACGACGAAGTAGATGAAATCTATGAACAGATTATGGAGATACTGGAGGAGGAGGGAAAAGGAAGGATCACCACCATAGTAATGGGAGATTGAAACAGCGTAGTCGGAGAGGGACAGGAAGATAACATAGTGGGAAAATATGGACTAGGGAAGAGAAATGAAAGAGGGGAGAAACTTGTGGAATTCTGCCATAGAAATAGATTGATTGTAACTAATACATGGTTTAAGCATCACCAGCGGAGACTTTACACATGGAGAAGCCCAGGAGGCCAGAGATGATACCAGATAGATTATATACTAGTCAATGAAAGATTTAGAAATAGCATTAAAAATGTGAAAACACTACCAGGGGCAGATATCGATTCCGACCACAACCTTTTGGTGGCAAATACACAATGTAGACTGAAGAGCGTTAAGAGAAACATAAGAGTTAACAAGAAATGGAACTTAGAGGAACTCCTTAAAAACAAGGAGGCTATCATGACTGAGCTGGAGGAAAGGTTGGGGGAAAGAGCAGAAGAAAATAGGAAGAATGTAGATGAGGAGTGGAGATACATCCATAGCAACATTAAAGATGTAATGGAAAAGAAGGTAGGAAAGGTAACGGGTGAAAGAATCAAAAAACCCTGGATCACAGCAGCCATGCTGCAAAAATGGAAGAGCGGAGAAAGTGGAAGAACATAAACACTGAAGAAGGCCAAAGAAAATACAAGGAGTTAAATAATGCTTTAAGAAGGGAAACAGATAAAGCCAGAGAACAGTGGATAAATGAGAAATGCGAGGAGATTGTTGAGTGTGAAAAAATTTGTAGAACAGACCTCATGTATAGCAAAGCAAGGGAACTATTCAAGAAAAAGGCAAGAAATATAGTATGTAAAGGAATCATGAACAAAAGTGGTAAAATAGTCTCGGAGCCAGACAATGTAAAGAATGTTTGGAAAGAATACATTGAGGTGCTGTATGACAAAGAAGGAAAGCCAAGAAATATTGAATTAAATGAAAAAGAGGATGTGGAAAACGATCAGCTAGGACCAAGTATTCTCGAGTCTGAAGTTAAAAGAGCAATTGATGACATTAAAAGAAGGAAGGCTGTTGGGAGTGATGATATACCAGTGGACGTTCTTAAGGTTTTGGGGTCGAAAGCAGTTAAGCAACTAACAAAATTTTTTAACCAAGTATATGATACTGGCATATGGCCTGTAGATTTTTTAGATGTTGTTATGGTACCACTGGAGAAAAAGAACAATGCAAAATGTTGTAAGGATTACAGAACAATTAGTTTAATTTCTCATACAGCTAAAGTTCTAACCAGAATAATAACCAAAAGAATTGAATGTAAAATAGAAAAGGAGCTGCAAGATAATCAGTTTGGTTTTAGAAGAGGAAGAGGGACTAAAGATGCTATAGGATGTATGAGGATGATGATAGAAAGAGCGCTAGAAGTCAATAAAGATATGTATTTTTGCTTTGTAGATTGGGAGAAAGCTTTTGACCGAGTGAAATGGGATAAAATGCTGGGCATTTTAAACAAAATAGGAATAGATTGGAAAGATAAAAGACTGCTTAAAAACCTTTACTTTGATCAAAAGATTAGAGTCAGGGTTAAAGGAGAAGAAACAGAAAGTACTTCAATAGGGAGGGGAGTGAGGCAGGGTTGTCCTATTTCACCAGCGATATTTAATATTTATGCAGAAACAATAACAGAAGAAGCGTTGATGGAAGAGAAAGGATTTAAGATAGGAGGTGAAAGTATTACCACCATTAAATACGCAGATGATCAGGGCTTAATAGCAGAAGGCGAGAAAGAGCTTCAGAGGATGACAGACAGAGTAGTGGAGGTTGGCCAAAAATTTGGAATAAAGATCAATGCAGAATAAACGAAAGTCATGGTGGTTTCAAAGGAACATAAAGAATTAAATATAATGGTAAATGGCCAAAAATTGGAACAAGTAAGTAGTTTCAAATATCTCGGCAGTATTTTAGCACAGGATGAAAGTAGTACACAGGACATCAGAAGTAGGATTGCAATGGCAAAAGCAGCATTTAACGAGAAGAAGGAGCTTCTCACAAGCAAGAAAATAAATTTAGAAACAAGGAAGAAATTAGCAAAATGCTACTTATGGAGCATAGCTCTTTATGGTGCAGAGACGTGGACGGTAAGGAGAAAGGAGGAAAAATATTTAGAAAGTTTTGAGATGTGGGTATGGAGAAGAATGATGAAAGTGAAATGGACAGAGAGGAAGAGAAACGAAGAAGTATTAGATATGGTGGGAGAAGAAAGGGCGCTAATAAAAACAATCAGGAAAAGAAAAGCAAATTGGATAGGGCACATACTGAGAAGACAGTGTTTACAAAGGACGACCTTAGAAGGAAAAATTAGTGGAAGAAGAGGAAGAGGGAGTAAAAGAATAGGAATATTAGATAATATAAAGCAGGGATATAATACTTATAGAGATATAAAAGAGGCTTCTAGGGAGAGAGAGAAATGGAGGCAGCGATTCAGTTAAAACCTGTCTTCGGACAGAAGCATGATGATGATGATAGGTATATCTATAAAAGTAAGTGTTTGTATGTATGTATGTATCTATGTATGTGTGTGATTCTATAGCTCGAGAACTAGAGAACGTAGAAGTAAGGGAAAGGTGTCATTTTAATTGCAGTGCAGGGACAGGTTGTTTAGTAGGGTTTTTAAACAGATTTGAATGACCTTCTTAATTTTAAAAAATATTTTCTCTTCTAATTTTTCCCATTTGAATAACACGGGAATGAGTGTAGACAAATTTTAATTTGGACTTTAAAATTACTAATAACCCAAGTATGAGTTCCAGACTTGAACTCAGGAACTTCAGAATGAAGTTTTGTTTCCCTGCCGTCGAATTTCAAATACGGGCCAAAATATTCCTAAATTACACTTTTAACAGTAAAGTTTTGATATTTTTAATCAAAAATTTATGGTTGTCATATATATCCAATTGTTGCCAACTTCTTTAACTAGGAAGACCCGCGTTTGCGAGTTAAGTAACTTTAAAGCTGCTTAAATGAATTGTTATTGACTGGGTGAGAGGTTAGCAAGAAGGATTCGCGTGATGAGTTGTCTAGGTTTGATTCCGGGAAAATTATTTTTTTCTGGGTTCTTCATTCATTCATTTTTATTATTTCTTTCGTCTCATATCTTTTTCTTCTTATTTGATCTTACCCTTATTTCTTATCTTATCTTATTATTTATATTTGTAAAAGAAATTGTTAAACGACCTCATTATTTTCTATTTTGAATGCATGTATTTTCTGTTTTATATGGAGCACATTTTTTTCTAAGTAAGGCAGATGTACTAAGAAGGGCCCACCTAATTTTTGACGATTTTTGTAATTATTTTTTATTACCGTAGAAATTTGATATCACGTGTTCATACTGTTCATGTTTATTCTTTAAGAAAAACATTCTTTTTCGCTACAAAACATGTGGTAATAAATTTTTGAGCTGTTGCCAAGTGGGACTAATTAAAAACAAATGTCCCTAATAAATCCCGGGGCGTATTTAAAAAATACCCATCGTATAAAAATGGTTTGAACGATATGAAATGAGAAAGTGATTTAAATATTTTTTGTGCTATATAATAAGTAGTATAAAAATGCAAGAGCCATAGTTTAAAGGTGTATAGTGCGAAAATTGCGGAAAAAGTAGAAAAAAATGTAAAAGTTTTAAATTAAAAAAAGTTCATCAGAAATGTCAAAACTATACAGTTCAAAGCTTAAAACATTTGCCTGAATGAAAATAATTAATCTTTTATTAAGTTGGGAGTAACATTCTTATATAATAATTCTCAAGGGTCCGTCTGTCTGTCATGGCATTTTTGGACATTTCCCAATGTAATTAAGAGCTGAAACATTCACAATCGTTAAACTCCCATGAGATGGTCTCTAGAAAAGTCAATCATCCCGGAAAAAGTCCCGGATTCGACTCCGGGAGACAATTATATTTTCCCATAAGTTTACACGGGATTTTCGATTTTTCAAGGCGCAAGGTTTATTTCCTTCATTCATTAAAATATGTAAATATGGACCAAATTTCTCCATTTTTGTTTTGCTTGATTCGACGGCTAAAACTATAAAATATCTTATTCTTGCAATATTTAAATTTTACACGGAAGAATTTGTCAGAAACACGCATTTCTTTTCGAAATTTTATGGCTTTTTCGTACTCTTGTTTGTTTGTTTGAATGCCCAGTCAATTCGCCTCTCTTACAGCACAAATGTGTATCTCAGAGGTAGTGCAATGAATAACCGGGGAGGGAGAAGGGAAACCCGGTGCCGGCATTTGTGTGCTCTTACGAAGAGCACCAGGGGGGCCAACAGCTTAACGTCCCTTCCGAAGGACGAAACAGCTGAATTTGCGCGGTCTCCTCAAACTACGCAAACAGGGGGCCGGGTGACCTTGAGAAAAATCCTACTCGCACAGGATTCGTACCCGATGACTTTTTCAAGCATCGGGCGAGTAGCAGCCAGCGTCCTTACCACTACACCACCGGCACCCCCAACGTTATTGTTGCCTCCGATAAATTAGCGTCTATTGTCTTCAAACAGACGAAAGAATTGTGTTATTCGCTTCGCGCAATTTCAAAATTAATAGACTTCGGCGTTAATAATTGAAGAATATTATTATTCAGTAAACATACGAAGAGGAAGAATAACGGAGCCAAAGAGTGGAAAATCAAGTCGTATATTGATTCCAGAATGTAATAAATTTCAAGCGCTTCATTTTCTTATATATATATATATATATATATATATATATATATATATATATATATATATATATAAGTTTTTACACACACACACCGCAGAAGTTATATTTTAATCACACTACACTACTACTTGATGTTCAACGGGTAATTCCGCTAGTTATTAACAAAATATCAAAAACTTCTGAAAGTTACTCAGTAATTAAAAAATTGTGTTTAGTTTCGAAAATTAGCGTTTATTAACGGAGGTCCCGGACCAAATTCGCATTATCGACTCTCATATATTGTATTAATACAGGACTTTTATGTAATAGAAGGTTAAATGATTAACACTCGTATATAATTTTCTTACCAATATTGTATCAGAAACCCGAACAACGTTGAATTAAGTCAAATAACTTGCAACCTTTTCGTACTTAAAGCGTTTCTGTATACTCTGCATTGATTATTTGTTCTTAACCTTAAGCCCGAGCAACGCCGGATTTAAGGTTAGTAATGAAATAAAATAAAATAATATTTGTTTTTAAGATGCTATTGGATTGATCTTTATTGTCGAATTATATCCGACACCCTTGGTCAGTCAGGTTCATCATTTTCGAATAAGTTGAATAATTTTTACAGATACTATTTGAGAAAGAAAAGTAAATTCACCAGATTAAGTACAATTTAAGCCTGTTTACATGTTTGATTCAAATGTAATATTGTTACTGTGTATCAGAATCTTTAAATTCAACTAACACAGAGAATTATAAACATTTGTTTTTAGACATGTTTATTTGCATACAAGTAAAGAGGGATTGATATGTCAAACAATTGATATGTACATTGCAACTTAAAATGGAGATAATAACGAAGTCACAGTTTATAAAAAGGCATTTATTATGACGTAAACCAGTGTTTTTGAAGATAGAATGATTTCAAAATTTACAATTATGGTCTCGATATTTCTTATATTTTGACAGTTGAGTATATTGAATGTAAGACACAATGGTTTTTAAGATTAAAAAATAGGCAATAGGTCAAATATAAACACACTCAACTTTTACTAACTTACATTTTATAAAATGACTCATGTCAAAATAGGAAACTGGAAACATCTTTTTGAAATAGATATATTCAAAACAAATTTTTATATATATCTAAGAAATAAAAATTTATGGAGCCAGAATTTTTGTAACTCGTATTTAATACACTTTCATTAATACAAAATTCTTCATTTTTGTATAATTAATTCTCAAGTAATGACACCAAGTGCATGAATAGCGTTGAGATGCACGCCAATGGTAGTAATACGTCCGACCGTCATTCCACTATAAACGCGATGTTAATTCTAAGCGTAGAAATAGTCTACGTAATTGGAAGGACAAGGAGTCAGTAAATAATAATAATAATAATTCAGTAGCGCGCGAGGCATCGTTACATAGTAATAGCGATAAACTAAAAATCATCACGATTAACAGTCGCAGCATTCGCAGGAAGGAGGCCGAACTTGAACATCTTATTCGTGGTCTGCGTGCTGATATAGTGATAGGTACAGAAAGTTGGCTAACGGCGGACATAGCCAGTCAGGAGATCTTTCCTCCTTAGAAAAGATCGATGTATCCGATCGGGAGGTGGAGTCTTTATAGCAGTTAGCAATAAATACGAAAGTTACCCAATACAGATTAATGACGACGAAGTCGAAAGTGTTTGGTGTAGTATGAAAGGGAGCGACTGTAAAACTGTAAATATATGCGCCTTCTATAGACCACCAAATGCGAGCGTGGAAACTATTTATTATCTAGAGCAGCGTTACTCAAAGTGTGCTCCGCGGAGCCCTGGGGCTCCGCAAGACTTATTCAGGGGCTTCGCGAGGTCAAAACTATTTTCGTAATATATAAAATTATTATTGCCGGTTATAGCGAAGGTGCAATATCATTAGGCCGATATTTTTCAAAATTAATACATATAAAAAGTATACTTAAGCTTCAATATTATTTTTTATTATCTCTAACAACCCCTTTCATTAAGTATAAAAAAATATTTCGCATCATTTTTACAACATTTTCTATTCACGACAATATTATAATAATTTCATGAAGTTAAAAGAAAAATAAAATATTGCTAAACGACGAAGGTAAGCGAAAAGACAAATCCCGTATACATACGTAAAAAACGTTAATAGTTTATTTACCAATGTCTCGATGGAAGAAACTCCTCAAGTAATCCAAACCATTCTATCTAATGCGAATGTGGTTAGTGATTGTATACAGAACTTCATGAACTTATTAAAAATGTGCGCCAGCCAGAACTTTTTTCTATTCAACAACCAATTCTAAAGGCAAGATAAAGGTCTCGCTGTGGGCTCCCCTCTTTCTCCACTCAGCGGATATATTCATAAATCACGTGGAAAGTGTATTATTTAATTCCGACTCTCACTTAATTCCTAATATTGTTAACTGACACCGGTAGGTTGATGACATTCTCTGTATTTGGAAGGGTACTGTAAGGCAACTGAGTCAATTTGTTTACCTCCTTAACTCCCTACATCCATCCCTATCCTTTACCCACGAACTAGAAAACAACCACTCCATCACCTTATTGAGAATAACCATAGCTCCTCCTTCTCTCTCACCATACTCCAATTTCCTAAAGGCCCCAAGCTCGACCTAATTGAACAGTTCCAGGTCCTCCACCACAAATGTTCCTTTGGCCAGGTGATTCGGAAGAAATCTCCGAGACAACCCGGTTGGAAACCCGAGAAAAATTCACCGAAATGAAGGATATTAATCGACAACCAACGTATATCGGACGGAGGGATAATGAGGACAAGATTCGCGAAATAGATAGTAGGACGGAGAGGTATAAGGAGTTATTTTTCCCTAGGACAATACGTGATCACAATAGATAAGTGAATAATAATTAGTTAGGAACTTGGTGCGCGGCACCCCCTGCCATCCACCGTCAAGGTGACTTTTTGTAAATATAGATTTAATATTTCATTTAATTTTATTCATAAATAACTTGATAAATAAATAATAACAATGAATCTATTACTTGTTAAACATAATTTTTTAAAAGAAAAATCACTTTATTTTTTTCAAAGCAAAAACATTGTTATTTTTAGTGAGATGAGAGGCATTGTTTTACATTTTTGCAAAGCTCTTTAATATCTGGTTTAATGGAAGACAGCTGAATTCGCATGGCTGCCTCCGCATCCAATCTGTTGCGATATTTTGTTTTGGTCGAAGCGTATAAAGAAAATACGGCCTCACACATATATGTAGTTGGAAAAAGAAGGAGTATTTAACAGCTTTTTTCCGATAATTGTGGATATTCTTCTTTGACACTGCACCAAAACTCCGGAAGTGGTAGTTTCTGAAAAGTTTGTTGCAATGTTGAATCTGAAACCATAACAATGAACTTTTCATACCCCATTACATTGAAATCGATTGGTCTATCCCGCACTTTGAATGAATCTTGTACCCATAAATGATTTTGTAAAATTATGTCATTCGGAAAATATTGCTTCACCGAGATATGCAGATCATTCTAAATATTGACAAATTTCATTAAACAACATCAACACATCACATTCGTTAATATCACCACCAATCTCATCAAAAAAGTCTTTAAGTATTGGGAAGCTGCCAAGTTCACGGTGGCAGATACAAGTTATCCAAAGTTCTAATTTTCCGCTTAAAAGCTCGAATTTTATCATTGGCAACAAATACTGATAGTTGTTTTCCTTGGAGTGACAGGCTCACTTCGTTTATTTTTGTGAAAATGTCTGCCAAATACCCAAGTCGAAATAACCATAGTGTGTCTGTCAGTTGTTCTTTCAAGTAAAACCGGTGTTCCATGAAAAAGCGGCTAGTTCAGATCGCAGCTCAAACAATCGCACAAGTGCTTTCCCTCGAGACAACCATCGCACTTCGGTGTGCAGCAGTAACGCTTTATGAGTGCTTCTCATTTCGTCACACAGAATATTAAAAAGCCGTGTACTCAGGGGTTGAGATTTAATGAAATTAATGATTTTTACAGCCTCATCAAGGACATTCTTGAGTGAGACCGGTATTTTTCTTACTGAGAGCGCGTGGCGGTGAAGAATACAATAACTACTACTTAGTACAGCTCGGTGCCACAGTTTTGATTTGTGCTACGGCACCAGCAGTTTTACCTACCATTGCCTTTGCACCATCAGTGCAAATATCAACACAGTTGTTCCAGGATAAGTCATATGATTCAAAAAAAGTTTTTCACAATATTGAATATTTCGGCACCAGTTGTATGTGTTGGCAATGATTCACATATAAGAAGATCTTCGAGGGTTCGTTGGTGCTGATACCGGACGAACACAAGCCAAACAGAAAGTCCAGCCACGTCTGTGGATTCGTCTATTTGTAAGGCAAAAATACAATTCTGCAGACGAGATATCAGCTCAGTCTTCACGTTAGCAGCTAAATCTTGAATTCGACGAGCTACAATATCGTTGGAAAGTTGCACTGCCGTGATTTCTTTTGCCGACTTTTCATTCAGCATGCATTTAGCAATGTCAACTGTACAAGGCTTTATAAGTGTCTCAGTCATTGCGTGTGCTTCCCCAGCCAGTGCAATACGATAACTTACCATGTAAAATGCCTCAGTGGCTTTTTCATTTCTGGTTTGAGAAGCTGTAACAATTAAGTTTTGGCTTTTAAGGAGCTCACCACGCCTACGTTTAAAATATTCCGTTTCTTTTTCTTTAAACTCTGGATGGTTGGTCTCAAAATGATGCCGCATATTAGCGAGCACCATAGTACTATTTGAAAATACTTTGTTACATAAGACACAATAAGGTAAATTATCAACATCTACAGAGCCAAGAGAAAGATAGCTTTCGTCATATTTTCATTTCTTATTTACAGTTTCACGCCGTTTACTGGAAGTAGATTCCTCCCTTCCATGAGTCACAGAAGTCTTCGATACGTCAGTTTTATCTTTTTCAGCATCTTTGGGCGTAGATGGTGCAGCTGTGCGTTGAGAAAGCGAGCCTTCTAATGTTCCTTTTTTAAGCCAACAATCCATTCATAATATAAATATAATAAAAATATTTTATAAATAAAATTTTTACAATATTTTTGCAAAATAAGACAGTAAAGTGTACTTACTTTTCAAGCGACTGAATAATTATAGCTGATGACAGTTACAATTAGAGTCAATCGCAAGTGAGTTTGCTGTCTGATTCCTTGGTGCACTTCTATCTCTCCTTCCAACTTCTTCTATTAGATGTTAGATTTCAATTTGTTCACTTCTATCACTATTTAAGAATATGCGAAGAAAATTTCACTGACCAGTAACAGCGTGTACTGTTCACACTATCTTAATTCAACTGAATTCGAACTATTATTATGTTGGTTTCCAAGTATTTCGTTTGGATATTCACAGGATAAAGGTATTATGTAAAGTGAACAGGAAAACAAAACGTTTTCATAAACACATGTACGTATTTAATCCACAGTATGAAAGGAAGACGACCGGTTTCAACGAATTGTTGTCGTCAACAGAAAAGGAAGCAGGAGAACAAGTAGAATATATATCCTGGGAAAATTAGGTGGGGCAAGGGGAAAGAAGCAAGTGTAGACGAACCAGTAAACAAGAATGGGAGGGAAAGTAGGGTGATTAAGAATAATAGGTAGGTGTGGTGGTTAAGGATGTACAGCAGAAGGGGCAGGAAAGGGAGGGGGTAGAGATTTGAGCATTGTTTTTAGTAAGGTGGAAAGATTGAGATAAAATAGGTATTCATTACCCAATTGGCTGGCTCTCGTTGGTGATTGGTTGTTGCATTGTGTGGTCCTATTGGCTGAGCGCTCGTTGGCTAATTGGGCTATCATAGGGTCCCACGCCTTGCTGAGAAGGAATCCATTGTCTCGGTTGATGTTATTGCGGTTCAGGCGGATTTCGATGGCTTCCTTCACTACGCGGTCCCAATAGCCATTAGCTCTCGAAATCCTTTTGGTGTCCTTGAATTGTATGCGGTGGTCCGAGGACAGGCTGTGTTCGGCCACCGCAGACTTCTCCGGGTAATTAAGTCTGTAGACACCAACGAGAGCCAGCCAATAGGACTGCTCCATACAACAGCCAATCACCGACCTGCTGTCATCCCCCGGCAGGTATATAAACCTCCACAGAAATCTCCCTGGCACTCACTCACTCACTCACTCTGGATTCTCGACGGATTCTCTGACTCTGGTGCAGATGACTAGCGAGCCTAGCCTATCTAAAACAGGTCTCTGACTCCGGATTGGTTGACCGACAACCGATAGTTAAATCACGGCTCATACTCTCCACATTGCGGATCATTCTTTTTAAAAATTTCTCTCATTTTAGTTACTAACGCGGGAGTCCGTCTGCCTGGTGCGGGAAAACCCCTCACGAGGGGGAAGTACGTAAGTCGCTGCGGGACTCCCTAGGGCTTTCCGGGACTCGACCAGGTACCACCAGGGTGTTGGTAGCACGCCTTGACGCGAGCGGGCCAATCCCGAGTGGCTGCCATTGCACGGTCGGCCCCACTTCTTCCGCGGGGGGTGGCTAACTTGTCCCACCTTCTCACCCGTTCGACCTTTTCCTATTTTGATTGATAGGACAGGACAAAACTAACACTCTGTGGGAGTTCGTCTGCCTGGTGCGGGAAAACCCCCTTTCGGGGGGAAGTACGTAAGTCGCTGCGGGACTCCCCAGAGCCTTCCGGGACTCGACCAGGTGCCACCAGGGAGTTGGCAGCACGCCTAGACGCGAGCGGGCTAACCCCGGGGCTACCATTGCACGGTCGGGCCCACTCCTTCTGCGGGGGGTGGCTAACTTGCCCCACCTTCTTACCCGCTCGCCCTTTTACTATCTCGACAGGCGACAGGCCTAACTCTCCCCCACAGAATGATCCGCTCACCGCCCCCTAATAGGGAAGCAGCTCCACGGAGCGAAGAAGGCACCTCAACCCATGTAGGGGATAGGATCCCGATCCCTTCTGCTATTAGGAGCGTCTTATTTCATAGGGAAAATAACAAGGGAGACCAGACGAAAAGAAAGGACGATATAGCGCCAGCCAGAGGTAACAAGGATGGTCAGGATGAAGTAGGGCTTGACCCGGCCGGAAATTTTCATATCGATGACGCGGCCATCTTCACAACCGTGGAGAGGGCAAAGAAAAGACGGCGACGATACGAACCGCATACTTTTACTTCTACGACCAATACCAATAATAGGTACGACCCACTCATAGACGTACCGGGAGATACCCCCAGACCAAGTCCCAAGGAAAAGAGGCCGCCGGCCATTGTTGTATATGACATAATGAATTATACCGCTTTTGTTAAGTCAATCAGACAAAAGATCGGCAATAATGATTTTACCATTATAAAGACGAAGGACGGGTCAAGACTTCAACTGACCACTAAGAAGGAGTACGATTGTATTAAACAATACCTAATAGAGGCTGGCGCCCAGATGCATACCTGGGCAGGAAAGACAAATACTACTGTCAGGTACCTTATCAAAGGGCTGGATGAGGGGATGGACCTGGGTTTTATCAGAGAAGAGTTATCAGAACTAGGTATACCGTGCGTGGCAGTACGCGAACTGGCACCTACGAGAAAAGACTTATACGTCGCAACGATAGAGAAAAACGAAAATTTTAAAATTACGACTATGGCAGAAGTAAAAAAAATATGCAGTCACAGGGTACATCTAGAACCTTATAAATACCAGAGGCCGCAGATGTGCTTTCGATGCAATAGGTATGGACACGGGTCCCAGAACTGCACCGCATCTCCTCGATGCTATAAGTGCGCTGGGGCCCACGAAGGGAGAGACTGCCCTAAAGACAAATCTCAAACCAAGGCCAAATGCTGTAATTGCGGAGGGGAGCATGTATCTTTTTCTCGTAGGTGTCCAGTCTATTTGAAACACGAAGAGGCGCTCAAATCCAAAGAAAAGAAAAACGACAAAACGCACAGAACCACCCAGGTCCCCCCCCCCCCACCGCCATCAGTCTGGACTCTCCCAGGTAAACCTGGCAAAGGGATCGAGGAAAAAGAATTTCCGCCGCTAGAAGAGAAAAAAACCAAGGAGCAGCCCAATAGGGAAGAGAAAATTTTAAAAGCGACCCAGATATGAAAACACTAGTCGCGACTATGGCCCAATTTACGGCAACTATCCAGCAGCAAATGACGGCCATGATGACGTTAATTCAGACCCTAGTAGCCGCCATAACCGCTCAAAACGGCAATGGACGCTAGGGTCAATCAAGCGACTGCGATCATCATGGCCCACTGGAATGCAAACGGGGCTGTAAGAAATAAGACGCCGGAGCTCATTGAGTTCCTGAGGAAACATTCAGTAAAGATTATTTTAATACAGGAGACGCACCTTCAACCGAATGAGGATTGGGCTGTTCCTGGTTATGAGATATTTAGGAGGGACCGAGATAATAATACTCGAGGGGGTGGAGTGGCTATCCTCGCCCGTGAAGGTATTGCATGCGCAAAAATAGACGACAGAAGCTCTGGCCCGATAGAAGCAGTAGGGGTCAGAGCGGATACAACTATGGGAACCCTCACCATCATAAGCACCTATATCCCACCAGGGAAAGAATTGCGCATGCAAGACCTAAACGGGCTCCTTAGCATGGACAATGGAGTAATAATAGCGGGTGACTTTAATGCAACGCATTGGGCGTGGAACTGCAGTAAAGAGAGCAGGCGTGGTAATCTTTTAAAGACATGGGCACGAGATAACCAATTTAGGGTAGTGGCTCCGAGAACAACGACGCGACCAGGACCAAGGAACACAGGAAGTGTCCTTGACTTTGCACTGGTCAAGAATTTTGATCAACGGACAATATCTAAAACGATCCCAGAGCTAACGAGCGACCATTACCCGGTAGTTCTGAGGATCGGAACACAAGTATTGTTTTATCAACAGGACAACCACCGCATGTGCTATGGACTTGCGGATTGGGCTAATTTTAGGAAAATAATTACGGAGTCACTACCAAGCGATGTGCCCACGATATCCACCAGGGAGGGAATTGATGAAGCGGCAGAATTGTTGGGGAACGCAATCAATAACGCAGCGGAAAAAGCTATTCCGCGTAGAGCAATGAAATCAAAAGAAAACCTGGAGATCCCTGACGAAATCAAAAATCTTATAAGCAAAAGAAACTGGGTGAGGCGGCAGTTTAACCATTACGGTACTGCCGACCAAAAGAGGGATCTCCGGGGATTAAACAGAGAAATCAGGGATCAACTGAGGCGCCTGAGGAGGTACCAATGGTCCATTAGACTAGCAGACCTCAATATAAGCGACAACTCCATATGGAAGTATACGCGTTCCCTAATGGATTCTGCCAGGAGCGACCCTCTGGTGGAGAGCCCAAGAGGCAAACTTACCACGTCTGTTGACAAAGCCGAATTCCTTGCGTCTCATTTAGAACAGGTTTTCACGCCCAATGACGCAACAGAATACACCCCAGACATAAAGATGGAGGAGATAGAGTCCATGCTAAGGGCACAGCACATCGAGGATCAAGCCACTCCGGTGTTCTCCATCAGAGAATTGGCAGAAGTTATAGCACGCCTACCAAAGGGGAAGGCGACAGGCAAAGACAACATCCCCTACGAACTAATAAAGCGACTGCCAATCTCTGCAGGAGAATACCTTATCTCGATTCTCAATGCAGTGGTGAGGATAGGACATTACCCTGCCGGCTGGAAGCATGCAAATGTCATATGCATACCCAAGGTAGGAAGGAAGGTCTTAAAAGCCACTGACTTCAGACCGATATCCCTCCTTTCCTGCCTTGGGAAAGTATGCGAAAAAATTATCTACCCGCATATACTGACACACGCGGAAGGGCATGGTGTGATCCCCCAAATGCAGTTCGGATTTAAGGCAGGACACTCCACAACACATCAGCTGCAGAGGGTGGTAGATTTTATCACGGACGCCTTCAACAGGAAGAATGTATCTGTTGGAGTAGCTTTTGATATAAGCAAAGCTTTCGACAAAGTATGGCACTTAGGCCTACTGCAAAAACTTTTTATAGCTAAATTCCCCTCTTGGCAGGTGAAATTTATAAAGTCTTATATCAACGACAGGCCATTCACTGTAAAATGGAATGGTGCCGAAAGCTCGACAAGGAGGATAGCAGCTGGTGTTCCACAAGGGAGTGTCCTAGGGCCATTACTATTTTCTATTTACACGGGTGACATTCCGACGGATGAGGGGGATTGGAACTCCACCATTGCCCTCTACGCGGACGATTGTGCAATAATTACAAGAAGCTTCCAGCCGGAAATGGCCGTCCGTTACGCCCTGAGGCAAATTGAAAAACTCACTAAGTATTACAAGAAATGGAGAATTGAGATAAACCCCAAAAAGACCCAAGCAATCCTCTTCCAAAAAAGGGATGCCGATTTGCCGAGACAGCTCTCAATAGAAGGTGTTGAAATTCCCTGGGCTAGACATATTAAATACCTTGGCGTAACAATGGACGAGAAACTACGGTTTGACGTCCATGTAAAAAGGGTCAACCTTACAGCAGCAGGGAAGAGAGCCAGACTCTTCCCAATTTTTAAATCAACTGACGTGTCCAGGGAATTAAAAACACACCTATATAAGGCAATGATCAGACCGACACTTATGTACGCTGCACCGGTGTGGACGGGTTTTCTCATGCAGAAATCCTGGAAAATACTCGAGATCGCGGAGAGAAAGATTTTAAGCCGAATAGGCAGGACATGGGGCAGAAATGTTGATGTCCATGAAATGCTAGGGATACCAACGATTAGGGACTTTGCCAAAGATTTGGCTAACAAATACAAACTCGCCCTGGAAAATAAAACGAATGACGTTCTCCGCCGTCTCGCAATTAACAAAGTGTCGGTCTGGGATAAGTACAAGAGAGCATTGGCATCCACAGGTGAAGAGGATAGGGTCCCTCCTAAAAAGCGGCGAATATAACTTTTATTAACAATGACCATTATGAAACACGGGTGAGGTGCCTGTAATTTAATACCCGACGTTGAGTAAAGCCACATTGGAAGGCAACTCAGAAATATTAGATACCACGGGAGGGTATGAGCCACGGGCCACGGGCCTGGCACTCAGGATCCCTGAAGATGGCGACAGAGCTAGTTGCCGAAACGTCGGAAGAAATCTCTGAGACAACCCGGTTGGAAACCCGAGAAAAATTCACCATGATGATTCGCCGGGAAAGCTTCAAATCTTTCTTCATCCTTCATTTCATTTACGAATATCTCCGACCTATACTTGTCTAGAAGTTTAAGTCTCGCCTGTAATCTACGATCTTTCAACGATGGCCAACTCAACTCTTCAATGAGTAACGTAACGCTCTGTTTTTAATCGTAATTCTTTTTCACGAATCTAGCTGCTCGCCGCTGTATTATTTCTAAATCCTTTATGAGTCCCCTCTGATATGGATCCCAAACAGCTGCTGCGTATTCCATTTGAGGTCTAACCAAGGATAAATAACAGGATTCTCTCACCTTTTCCGTGCTTTTCCTGACTATTCTACGCACAAAAGTCAACTTCTGATTTGCCGCACCTATCACTCGTCTTATGTGGGTGTCCCAAGACAGGTCACGATTCAAGGTTACCCCGAGGTATTTCACGGATTCCGAAACAGGAATGGTCTCACCATCTATCGAGTAGGTAAACACGGACGATGGGCTTCTAGATTTCCAAAAGTTTAGAACGTTACTCTTTTTCTGAATGATTTCTAGCTGCCATTTCTTGCACCAAACAGATAACGCATCCAGATCATCCTAAAGCTGACGATGGTCGCTAGGACCACTAATTTCTCTATAGACTACGGTGTCATCCGCAAAAAGCCTGATATTACTTTTCACAACTGAGCTGATGTCGTTTATATAAAGCAAGAGAAGCATAGGTCCGATCACACTACCCTGCGGCACTCCAGAGACTACATCTGCCACACTCGAGGACTTACCATCGATGACTACTTTTTGTTTTCAATTCCAAAGGAAAGCGCGAACCCAGTTAATGACTTTAACATTAACGCCAAGATTTCCCAATTTTAATAACAACTTACGGTGGGGAACCTTGTCAAAAGCTTTTCTGAAATCAAGGAACACTGCATCGACCTGCTTATTATTTTCGCCGCATGATAAAACATCATTCAAAAACAGACCGAGTTGGGTGTCACAGGATCTACCTTTTCTGAAGCCATGTTGACAGCTGACTAATAGCGATCTACTCTCGAGATAACGCATTGTGTTGCTAACAATAATGTGCTCCAAAATCTTACATGATAATGATGTTAGAGAAATCGGCCTATAGTTTTCGGGGTTTTCTTTGTCACCTCCCTTATGAATGGGTGTGACGTGTGCTAGTCTCCAATCATCAGGAACCTCACAGAGAGTATTTTAATATTATCCATCCGAGTACATCCATCGGGAATATGATTATCTTCAAGTCTATCTCCACCTGCCGTGAACGCCTTCGCGAAGTAAACGTTTAATAGATTAGCTTTATCCTCCCCATCGTGAAGGATGTCTCCGGAATCACATTACAGGGAGGGTATTGAAGGACCCCCCCCCCCCCTTGACTTCTCTTACATAGGACCAGAACTGTTTTGGATCCTCCTTCAATTTTGTATTTAATACCTCATTCCGGAAGGTGGTTTTTCTCGCTAATACGCGGGCACTGTTATACTCATGGACTATAGCTGTGCGATACTCATCGGAAGCGGTGGTAGGTATGTTTTTCAATTTTGCGTGGCTACGCCTCTGTTGTCTTAAGGCAATCCTGACTTCCTTATTAAACCAACGAGGTTCTTTCTTATCAGATTTTAACTTACTGAGGATAAATCTATTGATACCTTTTCCTAGTATTTCCTTAAATAATAACCATGATGGCTTCATACCTAATCGTTCTGTCTTTTCACGATAACTGACAAAGGTACTTTTGAGATGTAAGCTGAAACTTTTTTATAGTCGGCCTTGGCGAAAGCGTATACATTCCGTAGAGGCTTAGGATGTCTTTTGAGCTTTAATTCGCACTCCGCATACACAGCTCGATGGTCGCTAAGTCCCTCCTCTGTGGATACCTTAGTTATCTTATACGGGATGTTAGAAGCAAGCAAGTCGAGAACATTGCCCGAACGCGTGGCTTTTCGTACCATCTGGATTAAGGAATATTCATGAAACGTGTCAATTAAGGCTTCACACGATTCGCGTTCTTTACCTCCCGTAACGAAACATAGGTTTTCCCAATCGATTGACGGTAAGTTAAAATCGCCTCCAATTATCACATAACCGTCGTTCATAATAGATCTAAGCTCGGCTAATTGCCTCTCTAAACTTTGGCATTAGGTGGTCTGTAAAATATATCTTTTAAGTATATCTTTTTCGAATTATCCTTACCTAGGCGGCACCACACGCTCTCGGTCGTTTCATCGATAATAGGGATCTGACAACTATCGAACTTTTCACTTATTGCCAAAAATACTCCACCACCTATTCTATTGGCACGGTCTTTTCTGTACACTTTAGCTTTTCGGAAAAATTTCTTGGCTAGCGATATCTTTGGTGAGCCAACTTTCCGTACCTATAACTACATCAGCATGCAACGTGCGAATCACGTGTTCGAATTCGGCAGACTTCCTACGAATGCTGCGGCAGTTTAAAACTACAATATTTAATTTCTCTTTATCGCCCGAAGCATTAACTGCTCTATTACGGCTTTTGCAGGTGGACTCTCTCACTTCGCGACCAGAAACTGTATTACACTCGATGCCCCTATGAAATCTCCTATTACGCCTACACCCTTTCCTACTCTCTAATCTAAAAAAGACCTACCATGGTCGAAGATCCTACACGCTACACTCTGTGAAGCCTCGGCCGTGTAATGGACTCCAGAGCCGTTTAGGGGTACCCTACGCGATCCGAGAACCGGCCAGAGATCAACGAAGTCGACTCCCATGCCCACACAGAAATTCCATAGCCTTTGGTTTAGCCCCACCACGCGGCTCCAAACCTCCGAACCACAGTCAATCCGCGGGACAATACTACAAATGGTAAGCCGCACATCAGAACCCGACTCCTCTCGGACACGAGTGACCTCGGCGACCAAGTCCTCAAAAGAACTTAGAATCTCCTCGGACCCGCGCTTCGAGGCGTCATTAGTCCCAACATGGACCACCATCCGCAGCCTAGAGCAACCCGTTGACTCCACCGACTCCCGTACCGCCCTCGTCACTTGGGGGACCGTTCCTCCTGGTATACACCTGGAGAACACCCGCTCAGCCACTCCCTCCCGGGGGTGCCGGTGTTGTAGTGGTTAGGACGCTGGCTGCTACTCGCCCGATGCTTGAAAAAGTCATCGGGTACGAATCCTGCGCGAGTAGGATTTTTCTCAAGGTCGCCCGGCCCCCTGTCTGTGTGCTTTGAGGAGACCGCGCAAATTCAGCTGTTCCGTCCTTCGGAAGGGACGTTAAGCCGTTGGCCCCCCTGGTGTTCTTCGTAAGAGCAGGCAAATGCGGGCACCGGGTTTCCCTCCTCCCTCCCCGGTTATTCATTGCACTGCCTCTGAGATACCCATTTGTGCTGTAAGAGAGGCGAATTGACTGAGATCCAGCATCCGCCAAAGAGACGGGAGTGGATGCGAGAGCATCGGCCGAAGTGTCGTCCTCCGACAACGCCGCGAACCGATTGCAAACTGGAAGAGGGTCTGCCGATGCATTCCCATCTCCCAGCCTTCGCAGGACCACCCCACGGTCCTCCCGGTTGGAGACCACTCTCCAATGGTTGGGTTTCAGGATTGGAGCGACCCCAGCCCCCGAAGAGGTCTCACAAACACCCTCGATCACACCACCGACTTTCGCACTCGAGCGCACCCGAGTCGCCATCCTGGCGCGGTGAGTTCTCGGGGATGGATGCGTTCTCCCAACACGAACAAGGGCCGACTCCGCTCTTGCCACCCTCCGACGGAGGTCAGTAACATCTCTTACCAGCTCCGTGATTCGAGACCTCATTCCCTCGAAATCAGCGTTGCATAGAAAGGAGGAAACGGGAATCCTAGGTGAAGCCATCCTAAACACTAATCTGTACTAGCTACGAATTAAATTAAACATCAAGCTAAGGTTATACTAAGTGACTAACTAATTCGTGGACTTAAGGTCTCCGCTAGAGATGAACGCAGTTAAAAGTGAAAGGGAAGCGCTGACTCACAGCACAAACAACGATAGCAAACAGGCAAGATAGACACACAAGCAAGCGTTAAAACAATTTAAATTAGTACACCAACAGCGATAATCAAGTTAAAACATGTTAAGTTAGTACACAAACAGCGTAGAGTTCTTACAGAAACAATTACTACTTGAATATGAGTTTTTTTTAAAGCAAGTGCTAGAAAAAATAAAACTGAAAAATAACGATGTTGGGATTAAGAGATACTACAATAAATAATATAAATAAATGTTAGTTCTACTTATCAGTACGGTTACTTCGGCTCTACTTCTACTGCTACACAACGATACAGCTACGGAAGAACAACTGCTACAGCTACTGCTATTAAAGCGCCGGTCACCCGCAGGTCAGAAGCTCTTGCAAGAGGAAGTGAAAGGCACGTCCTTACCCTTCGACAGCCAGGCACTAACTAAAAGAAAGCTTTATGCATTCGCCCAAGCCGATTTCACAAGATTTAGGTCTTTTCTGCGAAATAAATATATTAATTTTTGCGAGGTAACAGATATTGCAGACGCGGAAGAATTCTGGTACATGTTTAGAGATATGATGCGAGAGTGCACAGATAAATTTAATCCAAGCAAATGGAAGCGTGAAAATGCAGAACATAGATGGTACAACCACGAAGTTAGGAGCGCTCTCCGACGGCAAAGAAAACTCCACTCTCTCTTAAATAACACATCCTCAACAGCTACGGTCGAACAGATTGCAACGTTAAGGCAGCAATACAAGGAGGTGCGCTCCATAGCCAGAGTTTCAATGCGTAATGCGTTTAACAATTACAAAAAGAAGGTTTTACAGGATAACTTGAAAGAGAACCCGAAAGCATTTTGGTCTTACGTCAGAGGAGTCCAAGGTAGAGGCCCCACTATTGCGTCACTGAGATCGGAAACGAGAAATGTAGTTCATGATAGTGCGGAGAAAGCAAACCTATTCAATTAACACTTTCAGAAAGCTTTTACTCCTAATGACAATGAATGTGAAACCCCTATTCCTATGCATCAGGGCGACTCGATGGAAACCAAATAAATCTCCTGGGCCGGAGGAAATACCCGCGCGAGTATTGAAAGAGATAGTTTATAAAATTGCGCCGTACTTGAAAATTATATTCGAGAAATACGTTACGGAAGGTGTCGTTCCTAAAGATTGGAAGGTGGCACCCGTTACGCCCATCCATAAGGGCTACGACAAAGAGAACCCCGAAAATTATAGGCCAATTACCTTAACTTCATTATCGTGCAAGATACTTGAGCGCATAATCTTTAGTTCTGTAATGCGCTATTTAGATAGTCATTTATTGCTTATCGGATGCCAGCACGGATTCCGGTGAGGTAGCTCATGCGAAACGCAGCTCGGCCTGTTTGTGGATGATTTGTTGCGATGCGGAGAGAAAAATACTCAGGTCGATGCCATATTCATTGACTTCAGGAAGGTGTTTGATAAGTATCTCATAAGAAATTAATTGCGAAGTTAGGACAATATGGTATCAATCCAAAAATTGTCAGTTGGGTGAGAGACTTCCTCTCGAATAGAGAACAGATAGTTGTCATCGATGGGAAATACTCGTCCCCCGTTCAAGTTGCGTCGGGTGTTCCCAGGGAAGTTTATTGGGCCCTCTACTTTTCTTAATTTATATGAGTGATATTTGCTCGGTAGTTTGTAGTAAAATGAGACTTTTTGCCGATAATACCGTTCTATATAAAGAAAGAAAAAACCAGGAGAATCATCAGTCGCTGCGTAAAGACTTAAGAGCCATTTCATCGTTTTGTAAAGAATGGCAAATTGAAATTAATTACACTAACTGTGCCGCAGTTACGTTCTGGAAAAGTAAGAACATAGACGTAGGTTTCGAGTATAAAATAGATGGAATAAATATCCAAGCAGCCGAGTATGTAAAATATTTAGGAGTAACCATTTGTCGAGATCTTTGGTGGGACATGCACATTCGTCAAGTTATATGCGTAGCCAACAATAAACTGGCTTTCATAGGTAGAATAGTACGGAGCACTACAGAAAAAGAAGGTGAAAAATGTTACTCATCACTGGTTAGACCACAAGTGGAATACGCCTTATGCATATTGGATCCGTACGAGAAGGGACATATAATTCAATTATAAAGAGTGCAGCACAGAGCAGCCAGATTCGTAAAAGAAAAGTACGAACATAAGGAAAGCATCAACTCATTATCGAGGGATTTGAACTGGGTACCACTGGAGGATCGTAGATTAAACTCAAGGTTGCGGCTTCTGGAGAAATAGAGATCGGTATGTCTAAAAGACGAGGTTGTAGGATTAATTAAAGCATCAACGTATGTAGGCAGGAACGACCGTGACGATAAGATACGTGAGATCTATTATAGAACGGAGCGTTATCTAGGCTAGTTCTTTCCGAAGACAATACGAGATCAGAATAGAAAATTTCAACCTGCGATAGACAATCTTTAGGTAGTTTTTGGTACATTTCACCTCCTGCCACCCACCAATTAGGTGAATTTTAGGGTAACATGTAGATGTAGATTACAGAAATAAAATATCACATGCACAATTACACGATGAAAAAAAAACAATTTTATATATGCTAAAATTAAAAATAAGATTGATAGAGGTGTTACATCCAGGATAAGATGGTAAAAACCAAGCTGATTTACTTATTTTGAGTTTTAAAGGCCACAAACATAATTAAAAATAGAAACGACCAAAATTTTCCTGATTGCAGTTATTGAAGTCATCAGCATTCAATCAAATACAAAAATCATGTTATGAAGAAATATTTTTCATATTAAATTTCCAAATAAATGCATCACCAAACTCCGGGATTATGATTACTCTGCCCATTGTCGTCACGTTAAAAATGCGCCAATTTTTCCTTAACGCGTTAGAATAATCTGACAGCATTACGATTCCTAAATGTATAATTACATAATCTGGGAAAGCGCAATGAAATCATTCTGCTAAAATTGAATTTGGGGAAGGTATTTTGAAAAAATACATCCGCTTGAGAGGATGACATACGCACAAATATGACACACCGATGCAACATTGAAATTCACATTCGAAAAAATGTACTAAATTACCTAATCAGTAGTCTGAAGATTCTATTGCAAGCACAAAGACTCCGGATCAAAGCAGTTGAGATGGAAACCATACTAAAAGCAATAACTTTTAAAATTGAAAATTACGGGATGAAATCATGTCGGTTTGAATATTACGTGATGTTTGTGAAATCTAACATGAAATAGCGTTTGCTTACTTTGAGCGTCCCTCGGCAAAGCAAACGTCCCGGGAGTATCCTCTCCATGAAGGCTGAGTAGACGTCAATGGCATTCATTCTGATCTGCAAATAACATTCAATTACTAATAAATATTTTACGATTGCCTAACACGGTAAAGTTTTCGAACGTAAGATTCTATTTTATATGTCAACATTATTCCTTAATGCGGAGAAATAAGATCTCATCCAAAAATATCACAAATTAATAAGCAAGTGGAATTGCCCGTCCAAAATGCATGAAAATAAAGTATAAAATTAAAATTAAAACACTTCGAGATGTATGCTCTGGCTAAGCGTTAATTCCAATAGCAATTTAAATAAACGATTCCATGGTATATTGTCCACATCCCGGCGCTAATAAATCAATTTCTTTCGTTACAATTTACGGCAATAACTATAATGTTGACGCGCATCTGAACAATACTATATACTCATTGCTGTTGTAACCTTTAAAATTCAAGAACAGTATTATACGCCACTTATTAATTATTGAAGTAAGCATGTCCCATGTCCAAAACCAACGAATACAGCAACACTACGATTGCTGTTAACGACCACAGCGTCACGTAATCACAAACGGAATTACAAACAGCTCATCATTTATATAACTTATTCATGATTATTCTTGTGAAGCAGTGCATTGGATTGAGTTTGGAATAAAGCAAGACTTTCCAATTGTTTCACATTATCGCTCCCAAATATATAGAGGACTAATAACAATAACGAAGGAAACTATTGCACTCTAGGTGAATGCTAATTACCTCGAAATTTGGAAGAGCTATAGACATTATTTATCGTTAGCATGACTTACCTGAAAAAAGATGAGCGGCAAAAGATTCCGTAATGTATTCCTCGTATCTTCCACCCGCTGTAACTTCGCTGATTACCTCCAGATGGAGATGGGGACCCAAACACTCGCAGGCGCCATCCTGTCTTGGAAAATCTCTAAGGTCCTGCAATATAAAATATCAGTTAAAACAAAGAACTACTATTCAAACGGAATAACAACGTCGAAACATACTTAATCGAGCATGAGGAATGGTGTCCGTGAGGCATTTTCCTTCTTCACAGGTGATGCACTCGGCAATAAAATATTTGTCCCTCTTTCGTGCATTCGCACAAGCACAGTCGAACTCCAGCGGCACCTGTCAACGCTTTTCGTTTGAGGGGAAAGGGGATTAGCAGTACATTTCGAAATTCGATTTAGCATTTATAAACACAAACAAGAAAAAATACAACATAGAATATCCGCAGGTGTGTCAATCGCATATATTATCGATCGTGTGTAAATATACATAGAAAGATGAATGGCGACTTCGGGTTTTGTGTGTGTACACAGGAAAGTGGGACGAAAATTGCATGTGCATACACCCTCAAATATGCGTCGAATGGTATCATGACGCACGGTTTGCAATATGGGACAACAGATATACCGACATATACATAGTATGCCATAGGTATAAAAATGGATTCGCAGTGTACGCATAAGCAAACAAGGTAAAACATATCAACATAAATGCACATATATATCCGACATACAATTCCAAAGATATAAAAATGGAATCGCAGTGTCAAGTTTGATGCTCACGAAAATCGAAAATGTATGAAGCACAATAAAAAGGGCGACAAAATTAGATCGAAATTTAAAATTGGCAAAACAATAAAAAAACAGATGGCAAATATCCTAAAGTGAGCTGTAAATATAACTTTCATATTACACACAAATAAAGAAATGAAATTGAATAATATTAAGGAATCGACGCCAAGTGAATTATAGGATGTCACCAAATTTCCTCCCCAGTCACGTGATCTTCTGCCGTGGAACATGTTATCAAATGATGAGCCGTCCTCTTGCGGTTTCTCCTTTTTCTAAAAGCCCTCCTCTTGATAATTGCGTAAAATAAGCAGCACCTGAAACTAACAGAAATACAGCATTATAATAAAGATGAGTAGTTTCTTAACTATTTTAAAGTTTTCGTCAGGTTAAACGGTTTCCTGTTTCAAAAAATTCCATTGTCGTATCTCAACGATCATGGCTAAAGTTCAGTTTCAAAATTCACCCACGAGTAGGTAAATGACAAGTGAATTAAGAACGGATGAAATACCGAAAACTGAAGATAATGAGATTATGCAGCGTAACAAAGTAATTCAGATTCTTGTATGGAGAAGAGAGACTGAAACTTATCCACGGAAGAGTTGCTAGTGGATGGATATCCAGAATTTAAGGGTAATACAGGTTCTTGCTGCAATTACGTACGATATTGAAACGAGTAGCTTCATGCGCCAAGAAATTACGACACAACAACCAGAACTCAAGTCACGCGCTCGTCTCTAAGGCTGCAACTAAGAAAATAAGTTTTCGAGAAAAAAATCGATACATTACCGTTAAATAGGGATTCGGTGGGGCATTCGCGAACCAATAGATTTCAGAATGAATGGACTTCAGCTACCAATCACGACGAGAAAGTTTGAAAAGGCACGATTTCGATTATCAAAGCGGGCCTTTAAAGTATAAAATTGTCCACTTCGCATTTCGGATAACTCGCAGCCATCCTCAGGACCATTCTAGTTTGGAGGTTATTTTTTTCCTGTCTAAAATAAGTTCAGAAACTCTTCGGTCTAATTAGAATAACTTGAGATTAATTTGGAAATTCGTAAAAATACCGCTATCTTTTCACCCATTTCCTTTGAAGGCATTAATCGCACGATTGAAAAACCATTACACTGCGATCAAGTATGCTCATTAATACCGCATCATAGATAATGCGTAGGAAGGCAAAAATTCAAAAGGCAATATTACCCTATTTTACTGGAATTTGAACCATTTTCTTCTTTGAAAGGTCGCTCTATCATAGGGTCACCGAGTAAAGATATCGCAGAGACTGTGAACCTTTTAAACCGAAAGGAAATACGGAAAGGAATTGCGTTACTATAAAATTTGCTCACGAAAAATATCAAAAGTTACCAAAATCGACGATAAATGCCTGTGGCTTCAAGTCCTCGATCGTTTCGAAGAGACATCGAGTATATCAAATCTATTAAAAAGCATTTAAAATTAAACACAACGCAATGAAATCACTCACCTTAAAATAATCGACTTCGGCACACTCCGAATTTGACTCGTTCAGGACCGATTTTAATGATAACTCTTGGAGCGCGGAACACGGAATTAAGATCCTGCATAGTGGGTGTTGGGGTTGGAGTACAGCAGAGCTATGAACCTGGACTGGCTTGGAAACATTATATTACAGGGTGTGGGGACAGTTTTCTATTGGTGGTCTAGATGTTAAAGCCGCCTTTGCCTCTTGGGAGGAGGATAGAAAGAGGGGCCCATAGCCGCAATGGGGCGTTTAAACCTGTCCCACGGCAAGACCCTAGTGGAAGAAATCTGGCGGACGATAGGCGCTGCATGTGGACTGCACTTGGTGTAGAACGCATTAGCTCTCCTTAGTAAGGTCTGCTCTAATGGTTCTACGCCAGTGGTGGACTCGAGCTCCCTGACCCTGACGAAGTCCCTCCAAGTGACGTGGAGCATCGTTCGCAGGGCCGCGTTCTGGGAAACGCAGAGCTGGCGGATGTGGGTGGGCGCCGCCCCCAACCAGATGGGGGAGGCGTAGAGAATAATTGGCAGTACGCAAGACTTGTACAGCCGCGCCCTGGTTCCAAGTGTCACCTCCCTGGAACCGATGATGGGGCCAAGCCTGCGTACTGCTCCCAGGGCCTTGCCTTTCACACCTGTAATATGACTTTTCCAAGTCAGGCTCCTGTCCAGCGTGACGCCGAGGTATTTGGCCTCGCTGGACCAAGGGATGGTCTGACCCAGAACAGAGAAACAAACGGAAGGTTGCTGCTGCCCGGGCCTTGCCTTAAACATAACAGCTACTGTCTTTCCTGGATTAACAGCAGTTCTCCACTTACGATACCACTCACAGGTGGTATTGAGGGCTTGCTGGAGGTAGACCGTGGCTTGGCACTCACTGGCGGACTGGGCGAGGATCGCCGCATCGTCCGTGAACAGCCCGACGATGACGTGAGGGCTGTGATGGAGCGGAAAGTCGTGCGTGTAGGTGTTGAACAGGATCGGCCCTAAGACCGAACCCTGCGGCACACCAGCACATATGGGGCGGAGATCGAATCGCCCTTGCCAGCTGACCCAGAACACCCTCTCCGATAGATAGGAGTCCGTGAGCTGGATCAGCTGTCTTGGAAGGCCAGCCCAGTGTAGCTTGGCCAGGAGACCGTCGTGCCACACACGGTCAAATGCCTTGCTGATGTCCAGGAAGGCGGCAGCCGTTTTCTTCCTTTTGTTGAACCCATCAGTGATGAAGCTGGCAAATCTAGCCAGTTGGTGGACAGTGGAATGTTGGCGGCAAAAGCCAAACTGCTCGCTGGGGATGACGTTGTTGGCTGCCAGACGATTAGTGAATTCCGGCAGGAGGAGGCGCTCAAAAATCTTCCGGAAGGCATTAAGAAGGGAAATTGGCCGATAGCCATCAACAGCACCGGAAGGCGAGCTCGCCTTCGGGATACCGATGATTTTGGCCCTCTTCCACTCCTTGGAGAAGTGTGCGGACGTCTGGCAGCCGTTAAACAGCTGCGTCAGGTAATCGACGGCCGCCACCGGCAGCTGCTTAATGGTAATGTTGTTGATGTTGTCATCCCCAGGGGAGCGATGGGGGAGAGGCCCTTCATGACCTCCACCACAGCTCGGGAGGTGATCCGAGGGAGGGTGGATGTGAACCCTCGATCGCTCCTCAGGTCCACCACGGCTTCCTCCACCAGCCTCTCTGCCTCTGCAGAGAAAGGACTCGATGGATTCAGCTGGAAGATGTTCTCTAGATAGTCAGCATAAGCTAAGGCTTTGTCCTTGGCAGAGCAGACCAATCCGTTCGGCGTACGAATGGGAGGGTCCCGCCTCTGAGTGGCCTTAAGCCCTCAACAGGCCCTCCAGATGGAGTTGTCGGCGAAGGAGACTCCAGCCAGGTACTCCTCCCAGGCATCCATCTTGACCTCCCTAACCGCCTCCTTGACGTCTCTGTTGAGCCGGTCAAGGAGTTGCCTCAGGTCCGGCGTGCGGTGCCGCTGCCACCTCCTGCGTACAGAGTTGCGGTAGGTTATCAGTCTCCGCACAGGTTCCGGCAAGCGCGGGAGATCAGCCTTGGGGTGAGTTTGGTGGGGATGGCTAACTCGGCGGCCTGCTGAACCACCGATGAGATGGTGGTAGCCATCTCGTCCACCTGCTGACTGGTGGCCGGCTCCCCCGGGTGGGCTGGGAGAGCTCTGGCTATGTGCAGGCGGAAGGCTTCCCAGTCAGCCCTGGCGAAGTCCCTTCGCTGCAGAGGCGGTAGCCTCACCGGCAGATTGCCATACTGCAGTAGAATCGGCAGGTGGTCCGACGACAGTTCATTCAACGTCCTGATTTCCACGGACGCCTGGGCGTCGCTTACAATGGCGATGTCAAGGACATCGCCAGAACGAACATAGGTCGGAGCCGTTGGAGTCACCACCGTGAGGCCTTCTGTAGTGGCAAACTGGTGGAGTCGCCCACCCCTCGGGTTCGCCGTCGCGGAGTTCCGGCCACGGTGCTTGGCTTTAGAGTCCCCGATGGCAATGGTGGGTGTCCCGTCACGGGGAAAGAGGGCGCTCACATCTTCTTCCTCAAAATTGAGCCTCGGGCGGTAATAAGCCGCCACGACTCGCAGCCTCCCTCTGGCGAGGGTGATTTCAGCTGCAACTGCCTCCAGCAGTTGCATTTCAGGGAGCGGGCAATCCTGGTATTTGAGGAAGGGATGTATGAGGAGCATCACTCCTCCTCCGGCAGTGGCCCGGTCTTTCCTCAACACATACCACCCACCACACCTCAGGGATATGTGGGGCTGTAGCTTCGTTTCCCCGACAGCCGCTATGGGTACTCCAAGGTCGAGAAGTAGCGAGAGGAGCTCATCAACGCGGCGACGCAGACCGTTGGCGTTCCATCCCACTACCCCCAACACGCCCTTCCTAAGCCTTGGAGCCATCGCTGGTTCGGGAGCAGGCTAACTCTTCCAGCAGGGACAGAAGGATCTGTCCCTGGCGGCTGGTAATATAACACCGTAGCACCTTGGCATTAGAGAAAATGGTGGCCCATAACTGCGCGTCGGGATCTGGCGAGGGGGTCGAAGGAGAGCCGGACTGAGGCAGCAAGGGGACAGAAATGTTCTCGGGGACAACTCTCTTGCTGACTGCAGCCTGGGCCGGCTGGAGTGGAGAATGTTGAGAAGGCTGCGGTGCTGCCCTCTCCATCGCGCGCTTGGCGGAGTCGTTCTGCTGACCGAGCGGCGGCCGAGGAGGGATCGCCGGCTGGGCCCGGTCAGGCAGAGATGGATCGACTGCGGGGGTGCCCTGAGTAGCCCCAGACATGGCAGCGGCAAAGTTCTTGCCAGGGACCACCCTAGCAGGCCTGGACGCAACCATTGTCGGGGTTGCAACGCGCCCCTTGGTGACCTTACGCTGGGAGGCGTCATTCCTCCTATTGGTTTCAAGTACCCTATCCAGGGCCTTGATGTACACAGGGCACTGCCTGAAGGTGGAGGGATGGTCACCCCCGCAGTTGCAGCACTTCCTCGGCCCATCCCGAGGCAATGCGCAGTCGCGAGAGAGGTGGGAACCGGCGCACTTATACCACCTTGGTGCCATTTTGCAACCCGAGGAGTGCCCGAACCTTTGGCAGTGGTAACAGGTCTGCGGCGCAACTACTCCCCTGAAATATTCTATTCGCACTTGGCAGTGCGACAGGTGGGTGATTTTGTGGAGGGGAGGGAGCCCAGGTGTCTTGTCGACGGTGGCAATGAATTTCCGGGTTTTCTCCGGAGGCTTGCCATCCTCCTCCCGCTGAGCCATGTGCTTGACCGTCCGAACCGTCATGCCCAAGGCAGCCAGGCCCTCAGCAACCTTCGCCGGGGCAAAGTCCCTCGCCAGGCCTTTGATAAGCAGCCTGGCGGAACGGTGCTGGTCATCAGGCTGGGAGTGCTACTCCAGCTGCCTGGCGTCAAGCTCCTCCATTACGGCTTGGCGCTACTCTGGAGTGCGAACGATGACCCGAGTCGAAACATCGCGGATGTTCAGCTCGAAGTCATCGCCGCACTTCTGCTGGAGGATCTCAATGAACGACGAGTGGTCCTTAACGCCATAGACGTTAATGGGCCTCACTCGGGGGAGGGACAGTTGCTGGGCAGCAGAGGAGGCAGCGCCAGCTGCGGCTTTCTTCTTGCCTGACCCCTTCTTCCTCCTCTTGACCTCCCGGAATGGCACCTGGTCCTGGGGCGGCTCATCCTGGGAGACAGTCTCTAATGGGGGAACCTTACCGGCAGATTTATCTGCTGGTGAGGGCAGTTTCCTCTTTGGCGCAGAGGAGGTGGATGGAACAGCCTCCATTGGTTCAGGAGGAGGGGGAACAAAGACAACAGGGTCAGGAGAGAAAGATACTGTTGCGGAGGACCCAGCAGCAAGGGTGACGGCCTCCGGAGAGGCAACAGGTCGCTGCTTAGGGGACTCGTCCTCCGAACAGGACAGCTTCCACTTCAAGGAAGCCGAGGTCTCAGTCTCCATGGGCTCAGAATCACCCGCCTGGGCAGAAGCAAGAACAAGAGAGATTGAATGCGGCGGCACAGCCTGAACGACAGTCCGGACAGGCTCCGCACTAGAAGGTTGGGCCAGCGGTGCTGGAGATGGCGAGGACAGAGAGGACTCGGGCTTCGATCCCCCTACCTTGGGAGCCTTGGCGCTGCCTTTTCCCTTTGCCTTCTTCCCCTTAGACATGCCGGGTTTAGCGGCCTCAGAGGGCCCCTGAATGGAAGCCTGGGGCTGTTCGGCGGCGCAGGCCGCCGAATCAGACCCAGAGCTGTCCCTCCGAGAGGGGCGCGAGAAGTTCCGGAGGTTTTCAGGGCTCTCGGAATGGAACGTGGATGTGATGAGCATGTTCCGCAGGTATTCCTGGGAAACAAGTTTGATACGGCCATCTGGCCCCATGAAGGCGACCAGTCCGCCGCAAGACGTGCTCCTCCGTTGACCACGCAGCAGTAATTTTGAGGATATCACACCACTGGGCGTGTCCATGGCGCCACACAACAGGTAAGGAAAGTCTGAAATCCGCCCAAGGAAGGCTCTTTCCAGGGGTGGCAGAGGAAGGAACGAAAGCAGGGAAGAAGACAAGAACACCACCAGATGGCAGAGATTGCCAATCGACCCAACCAGAGAGGGAGAAGATACAGGCCACAGGAAAAGGAGAAAGGCCGGATGACGAGAAGCGAGAAGAAGGAACTACGTTAGTCTTCCCTCGAACAACCCACAGACCCTTTCGGGACCGACCCGCAGAGCGCGGGACAACCGGCCCTTTTCAGGGCAGCAGGAGAAGGAGTAGAAAAGCCGTAGAGGCGAAGCGGGTGAGAAGAAGGGACTTAGTTAGCCTTCCCCCGAGTCGCGTCACAACCCCAATGCAGCGACAGAACGACAGACCCTTTCGGGACAGACCTGCTAAACGCAGGACGACCAGCCCTTTTTCAGGACAGCAAGAGAAGATAGGCGAGACGAGTAGGTACCCTCAGTGAGTGTGGCTCTCAGCGAGCATTGAACACGGAATGAAAAACCAAAGCTACTGCCTCGGATTGGCCACTGAGAGGGATGGTCATTTGTTTGTTACAGAACTAGAAATTAATTTAGTTAACAACGTGAAATGTAGTAATGTAATTATAAAAACAATTTTTAATGGTATATAATTTTAATAAAAGGACTATTTTTATTGTTTAAAAATAAGTTTTTAAAATATAAATTACGTTTGTAAAATGATCAATAATGTCTAAAAACAATAGTGACATCTATTTTTCGTGGCAGAAACTGCCGACATTGCGATGTGTTATAAAGTAAACAGAGGTATTAGTGACCTGTAATTTCCAATTAAAACTTGATTCTTGAATATATATGTATATTAAACTAGTCGATATAATTAGCTGATCAAAGATATTTTTGTGTACCTTACCGCTGGATGCAGCAGGACCATGAAACTTTTATTAGTAAATGAACAAATTCTTGTGCCTGAAAAATGTATTATATTGTATCGCTTCATATTATGGCATCCATCGGAACGTTAACAAGTGCGAATATTTCTCATTGAGTTTCTTGGCTCTAAAAATGAATTTCCGCATAGTTTTAAGGTATAAATTAACAGTCAAAATATGCTTACCTACCTCGCAAACAACGACCCCGGCTATCACCGTCTTACCCTAGAATAAAAGGGGAAAAGGCGAGCATCTATTACTTGTTATTGTACCTTTCACTAAATTATCTCTTAGTTTCATTTATTAAGAAACTGTTTTCCATATTTTTTATTGTTACCAGGTTCTCATGAATTGATATCTACGATCGTTTACCAGGGTTCCATTTACCTATATGCGCTACATATGGAAAAAATACTTCAACCTTAATGTTACCTTTACTTCGCTTTCATTTACGCCATTCTACTTATTTAATCACAGTTGTCAAGACTTAAATTAGCCATGTTATTAACGAAGGCCACTTGCGCTGAGTAAAACATTAACAATTACTACAAAAGTGGATCGAATACAAATTTCAACGATCAACTCTTCGTCCCTCGTGATTTGCGTCTCGGCGGGAGCCATGACAATTATAAAAACGTGATAAATTTAATGGCAATTTCTTTAAATTCCACAATTATATATTTCCTTCTATCACGTGCTATCGTCATCTTTTGCAGCTCATCAAATTTGCAATTCTTCAATTACTGCCAGCAGCTGCTTGCAATGATACGCATCGTCTATGTGATGGTTTGCCAACTTGCCAACATTAGTCGGTGCGATTACTATGACGGGCCGAAATAATTTAAATCGAAAGTTACTTAAGATATTTTGCGGTTTCATCGAGGGAAAAATCAATTTGATATTATTTTTAGCGTTAAAACTTCCCAAGGCGAAGATTTTTTTACCATAGTTGTAATTCAATATTTCGTAATTTTATTGACTAAGTTTCAAGCTTGGTTATTGCTTCATAAATTCGCGGGACGTTTAAAAAACTAGGGGAACCTGCCTAGATAGTTTCCCGATTCGCTATCTACCAAGATTATTAACGTTATTCAGAGCGTGGTGATTCTTTTATGACTATTCCATTACACTCAAAAGACGATAATCTGAAATAAAAAGTTCTGTTCAACTAAGGTGAATATTCTCCAAATTAGATTGTTAATCGAAATTGCAATATGTTTCAATGAAAACCAGAATTTTTAAAATCCCACATTCATTTCAAATCCCTTTTCTATATGATGATGCAACCAGTCATATTTTGAGCGTTTTCAAGTAAGGTGCTACCTTTTTAGAGATATAAATCATTAAATTTGGAACAGACATTCCATTGTAATCAGGATAATCGCAGCCAAATATTTGGCCTGTATTACTCTAAAATATGCCTCTCCTATGCTGAGTTCGTGTTTTTTCAATGTTTTGGACTAAATCTGACTTTTATAGCATGAACATTATAACATCAAGTTTCAGTTTAATTCTGATGTACAAATATTTGAAAATATGTGAAAAGATTTGACGAAATATGTTTCTTCATATACCAAAGCTGATAAAATTCGATGTCAGATTTCCAATGAAGATTCTAAAAATAAAATAATTTGTTTTTCCTTAAGAATATTCTTATATTTGGATATATTCCATTTTTTACCATATTTATACGTTGAAATGAATAGTTACAAATTACGTAATATGTTGTTCATGTCTTGAAATTTTTAGCTGAAGTTACCCGCTGACATTAAAAAGATGGACAAACCTGAGCTAGATATGGCATGTTTTTTTCAATGCCCACCGAAGAATTTTGGTGTAGTTGAATGTCTTCTTTTTTTGACAATATTTTTCACCCTGGCCAGTAGTAAGGTGTTAAGGATCTACATTTCATTCCGTTTCAACATAAAAAAATTTCCGATCCGCAGGTTTTTTCGTAGTGGTACCATTTTCTCACAAATGACCGATTAAAAAAAGCAAGAATGTCCTAAGGGACAAAAGAAGGAATTTTGGAGGAAAAAGATAACGGCTGTAACGGCTTGTGAAAGTAGGAGGCTTCGTCCACGGTAGCACGGTAAATGCCTGGTTGCACGTGCTGCTGAATGGGGTGCCATCAGGAGGTCGAATTGGAATATGAGAAAAACGTGTGCAACGTTGAGGTCGATTCCGAGCCGCGTCGTCCGGTGGACATCTGACGCGAGGTAAAGCAGTTACCACCGGTAAGTCCCACCGGAAATGCGATAAGTGTCTTTGATGTTTACCTATTCTACTCGTGCCAAAACTCGGACAGATTTTGAAACTTTTAACCCGTTAAATTGCTAATCGCCATTTGTCGTTAATTCTAGCGGGATATGCATATACGTAATGCATTCGATGAAGTCGTCAAAAATTGGCTAAATTGTAACAAAAATATGGGAGAAAGGTATTGCATTTCTTTGATTTTTCCCAATTCCAATACAGTTCGCATGTATGGGACCAGCAAGAGGATAATCCACTGTTTTGAGTTATAAAAGATGATTACAGAGAAGCCAGACCCGGGAAAAATATATAATTTTATATGCTAAACGTTACTTCACTATTAAAGAGTTAGGAGGGTGTAGAACAGAGGTGGGCAAACTTTTTACGTGGCGGGCCACATTAACAGTTGTCGCTTCTTATGCGGGCCGCATTAACAGATGGACATGCATCGGCGGGCCACGTTAGGGTTCACAACGGAAGTTATTTGAGATAATTCGAGGGATCCTGTTAATGAAAAACAATAATAATAATATGTTATCCCCATAACATCACTGGAAAAGGTTTTCCGGAAATAATTTTAAGTTACAAATATGAAATTAACTGTATTTTATATTACGGTTCACGTTCATGATGGCATCGCGGGCCATTTAAAATGCTCTCGCGGGCCACCTGTGGCCCGCGGAACGTAGATTGCCCACCCCTGGTGTAGAAGGTAGTTAGTTTGTTGGTATGATGTTTATAGGCACTCCAATAATATTATCATTAGCGCCCGAAGATTAAACTTCTATTATAATCATACAATTCAAAATCATAAAACTAACTAGGGCAGGGGTCTCAAACTCACATTGGTGCGCGGGCCGCATGAAGGCCCTCCACTAAACTCGCGGGCCGCTTTACGGTACCGTACCAAGCCCGCGGGCAGCATACTTTCCCAGTCCTCACACCGTTTCGCATTATTTGGACATTCACTCTCCCCTTCCACACGAAAGAAATCGTTCCGTCCTTTTGATGAGGCCTTAAACTCATTCATTACAAAAATACTAGATCCGGTGTCGAGGATTAGGATCTTCAGACACGCAAGAAACAGCGGGAAGAACGTACTTTTTATCCCACATGTGCAGAATTTTTATAAATCAGAATGAGCAATAAACTGCTTATATTTTAAAAGTGCTGATTTAATACACTTCTTAAATTTCTAGGATTCACGTGAAATATTTTATTAAAAATACAGTTTAGTTTTGGCCGTCTAGTGTAAACGAACTTGCTTCGCGGGCCGCATAAATGTACCACGGGGGCCGCGAGTTTGCGATCCTTGATCTAGGGCGATAAAATAGCCTGAAAAGAAGAGGATAGGAAAACGCCGAATTAATTTATTTGGGAACTTCAAAATATGGGTTAATCGGAAGGACTTGCTGAAGTTATGCGAATAATTTTCGCAGTCAGCCATATCGAAAGATTGGACCACCATGATGAAATACGTTGAATCAATAATAGCACAGATATTGAGGTTAGTTCAATGGAAAGACGGCTGCGGGGGAGGAGGTGTAAACACGGTGAGGATCGTGCAATTACAATTTTCTGGTTGTTCAGAAATTCTGCTGTTAAAACCAAAAGTGAAGTGCATTTTAAAAATTATTAAAATACTTGAGACTAGGGAGCTGCAAATTAACTACGCAAAGTCCCTCTCTGAAATACGTTTTATTGCAATGCAAACAAATAACACATAATAAACAACAGCAACAAAATCTGATACAGGTTCATTTTATCCCCACCTGGAAGCACATCCAAGGTTGTTTTCTATTTTCGAAGAATTATTGGGGACCATAATTGGAATTTTAAATTAATCACTGAATTAATTATCTTGTCCGTCGAAATGCATATACTTCTCGCTACATGGATGAATTTTCCACCCTAGGCATCTTCCGCCGTCCTCACGGTAATAGACTCCAAGCTGAGAGGCTATGCACTCAGGAAGGAGGCGTTTAGGGGATTGAGGGGAGTTTTAGAGGGGAAGAAAAAAAGAGGGAGAGGTAAAGGGTACACTTGTATTGGAATACGACATCCGCGAATTTTCTGGAAAATTTCGGGTAACAGAAAAATCTTTTATTTTGAAGTTTGACGATCGAAATTTCCTTTTGAATAAGTTTGGATATTAAAAAATGGAAAATCTACGATTTGAGATGATTTAACAGTTTTGTCAATTTTCCGAATAACTTTGTTTCAAATTGACAAAATATGACCTTCCAATATCCAAGAAAAAGGATGCAAAAAGTGGTAGCCGTCCGTCGGCATAACGACCACGCACGGCAAAAAGTATGAACGTGCTTCGGCTAAAAAGCAGCTGTCGTCATTGGTGATTCATCTAGTATAAGCCGTAACATATATATCCAAACCATTAAAGTCAGGTGTCAAAATGATCTGTGTAAACGTGGCCAGACTAGTATAGTAACATTCTTTCATCGGTCAATAGAAGGCGTATGTACACTCACACAGACACATATACATTGAAACCTCGATCAATCATTCCCCTGCCCATCATTTACACGGATGCATCCTACAATTTGTTTAGTCATTGCAAAATCTCCATATAAACAATGTTAAATTATATCGCATTCATCGTTCCACGAAGTATCATTTTCCCGCATCAATCATTTGTAGTCCCTTGGTCCTGTTCTACAATTCACCTCCATTGAGTCTCATTTCTCCTCTTCTTCGGGTTGCCATTTCAACAATCTAGTCTCTAATGCCTTCTTGTTACTTTTAGATTAAAAATTAATAGGAATGAACTAACACATTTCTAAGAACGGTTTCCACGGAATCCGCTGAATTTGTTTAAAAAAACATTAATTCCTTCTCAGACGAAGGTGCCAGTTGTATAATGAACTACCTCGGACTTGTCACTTCGTGGCCCAGAGTTTCACTCTGGGTTATTTCCGAGATGGCAGGGTTTGTTACTAGTGCAATCGTCCCGCCTATAACGCGATAGCCTTTACCTCGGTTTCACGTATACGCGATTTATAAAGTGTGGCCATGGTAGCCTAGAACGCGATCCGGGTTCACGTTCACGCGATTTTCGAAGATCAGTCGGTTCATCTCTTAAAAAACCCCTCCCTAATACTTCTCCATCAGGCCCACTTAAGCACCGTTAACACTTTTTCAAAGATAACATTATAAAGTTAACTTTTACATGTTCTTTTATTGTGCAATCTGTCTTTTGTGCTTTCTTATGCTATGCAATTTGTCTTTTATGTTCTTTTACTATGCAATTTGCCTTCTATCATTGTTATATAGTAAACTTTGTCTCTTTATTCCAGTACCGAGATTAATAATGAATTACAGTATGTACACTATGTGAAATTTATGCCCTTTATGCCCATTTATGACTACACTTAAACATCGATAATTAAAACTCGGTTAATACAAAATGAACGTTAATAACTAGTGTAAATTAGTCCACTACAAAAACCATGGTATACATTCCTTGTTATAACGAACTTATTTTTACGAACTTCTTTAGTACAAACCATGGCATTTTAAGTTCCTTGTAGTTTGTACTAACGAGGTAGCACAGTACATTAAACCAAGTTTTACTATATTAATCCATTTTTTTATTTGTATTAATTTAATATTAATGTATTAATGTTTTATTATATTATGCCGTGTTTGACTGTATTATTCGGAATTTCAATATCGAACATTAGTCCGACGGGTTCCTATCCCCTTATTTCCTATAGACTTAAGGTATCCTATGAAGCGGTTTCTTATTACACGGTATTTTCCAGGATCGTATCTCTCGCGTTGTAGAAGGCACGACTGTACTCATGTTCAGTTGCCCCAACCCTAGGCCAGCAACATCCGAGAAAGGCAAAGTGAAAGATTGGAATCTCATTACAAAATCAATGTCCATTTTCAGTTCTACGCTCTCGGTCCACTCGAATCTTTCGTTTCATTTCTTCGTCAAGTTGTGTTGTATGATTCTCCATTAGTTATCATATCTTAATTTTTAAAAATGATCATCGAGTTCACCTTATGGCAGAAATCACAAGTGAAATACAATGTTTCTGCAATAGCTGTTAAAATATTGAAAAAACATGTGTATTTCGGCTACAAAGAAGCTATCATATTACCTGCTTTAATTAATATTTTCATATCTTTACGAATTAATATTCATTCCGTGGTTTGCTATGCCACTTTCGTTTCTCCTACATATCTCTGATTTTCTGCCCATTAAAATCTGCCAAACATATAGGAAAATAAATTTAACAAGAGGAGTAATGGATCCTGAGAGTAGCAAAGGGCGTTTCTTTTGAAGGAGACGCTTGCAAAGAACGTACCAGAGAGGGAGGGTTTGACATTGTCCTCTTTCCAACAAAGCCATTTCAATCTATTATTATTTCGCTTGGGTTAAATAACAGTCACTTGGGACCTCATGAAGCAGTAGGAAACTCCCAACCGAAGCTCTCAGTCACTTGAGATTACAACTTCCATCTCGTCATCCAAACCTTTCAGATTAAATAGCTGTAAAAATTGTATGAGTTGATGATTAATCTTAGGCCGTATAAGAGCTATATAGAATAGTCGAATTTAGATCATGAGATGTGTGTTCTGTCTAGAGTCTAGGAGGAAGAAAGAAATAAGAGATTCTTTAAAAAATCCTTTAGCAATGAGACAAACAATTATTATTGCAAGAAAGGCTGGGCGCAAAAGTAGAACAGAAAAAATTAATGTGATTGACCATGAAATACTCCCTGAACGGGTATACTATGTAAATAAATACGATAAGATGCTATTATTACTATTATTGTTCTCATAAATCTAAATGGAACAAATAATGAAAACATTTCTGCATTCTTGCTCCCGCACACAGTGAATTGGCTCGAAATTCCGCCAATATTGATTCATTCGTTTAGCTATGAAGCTGGTAAGAAATTTATAGCACACACTGCCATGCGTCGAAAGCTTTTTTTCTCGAATCTTGTGGAAGGCTTGTCCCAATATACGTACGGAATTCTCGTTGGAATCATCTCATTCGTTCAGTTTTATTAGTGCAAATGCAAGAGTCGTGTTTTATGGCTGCCCCCTCCCCCTAACACCAGTAGCTATTCTGGAGAAAATTATTCCGCGTTTCTCCGAAGAGAGTTAGGTAGCGTGAACTGAATCTTTAAAATAGACATTCAGCCAAGAGGGTAGGATTCTAATTTTGCTAACATAACTGCGCTACTTTTCCAAAACTTGCATATCAGTGTTTGCCGTTGGAAATCCACGTAATAATCTTGAATACATTAACAGGATCAACAAATATAATAATATTCAGTTGGATCCCCGAGCACTGGAGCGAAATCCGCGCATTGATTTCAACCGGTCCGCCTTACCTCGTCGATTTCTTTAAGACATGCACAGTCGTATGTTTGTCAGTAGGAGGTGTCGTTAAATATCATTTATGAAATCTTCACGATATAATATAATATAGCTATTTTTTGAGTCGCTTGATGCAATAATTTTTTAACATATATAACGATAAAAAATTCTCAAATCGATATTTGCAACTGCAGTCGTCTGAAAGTCCGTATATGGTCAGCAAAAAAGAACAAGCTTTAATACTAAAATTTACTGCAAATTGATTCAAAGAGACTGAAACGAGAGGCAGATGACTAAGAAATTTGGCATGAGAAAAACTGACAACGTTCGAATATTTGGCGCTAGGAATTACCACATGACTATAAAATATAAAGAATGCATCATATTGCGAAATATGATGAAATAAATATGAAGTCTGATAACGTGAGATGGAGAAGTCTGTAATATATGTTAAGCCGTGCAGAGAACCTTGAACTCCCTTTTTTAACCCTTAATTAGTCGCGTGGGGTCAATATGACCCCAAGCAATGTTTTTTCGTCAATATCTAAAGAAATGTATTGTCAATCTAACCCAAACTTGTTCTACCTTCGAAACTGACATTCTAGAAGAGAAATTAGCATTTCTTTGTTTTTTTTAATTTGTTATTTTTGATATTTTTATATTTATACATATAGTATAAATATTGTAATTATTGAGAAAATTAAACTATTTTAATGTGCTATTTTGGTGTGTATCCATTTGTTATGTATCATCATCATAGGTAGTCTGTCCGTAGACAGGTCCGTGATTATTCTTGGTTAAACCTGGTTCTCCATATATTCCTATTTTCCGCTGTCCTCTTTATTTCTTGATAACTCTCTTTCCCTTTCAAATCGTCTATCAGCTGAAACCTTTTCCTACCTCTTTCCCTTTTCCCATCTAGTTTTCCTTCTAACACGTCTTTAATCATACTCTCTCTCCTCAGGTAATGTCCAACCCAGTTAGCCTTCCTCTTTCTGATAGTCTGTATAATCATTCGCTTCTCTCCTATTCTTCGTAGCACTTCATCGTTTTTCATCCTATCTGTCCATTTTATCTTCAGCATTCTCCTCCAAGTCCACATTTCAAAGCTTTCCAAGTATTTGATGTCATTTTTCCTTAGCGTCCATGTTTCTGCCCCATACAATGCTATACTCCATACGTAGCATTTTATCAACTTCTTGCGGATATCTTCCCTTATATTCCCTGTAAGTAGTTGTTTCTTTCTCCTGAAAGCCGCTTTTGCTTTTCCTATTCTAGTTTTGATCTCATCCGTACATTTTGCCTCTCGTGTTATGATACTTCCAAGGTATTTATATTCTGAAACTTGTTCTAATGGCTTTCCCCCAATAGTTATGTTCAGATTCTCTTCTTTACCCGATATTCGAATGACCTTGGATTTTTCTGTATTTATTTCCATACCGTATTTTCTACCTGTTATCACTAGTCTATTTATCATTTTTTGTAGCTCCTCTTCCTTTCTTGCTAGAAGTACTTGATCATCTGCGTATTTTACTGTTCTTATAATCCTTCCTCCTATTTTGAAATCCCCTGTGCCTTCTAAAGCTTCTTGCATTAGACTTTCTCCATATATATTGAATAGGGTTGGCGATAGGCAGCAGCCTTGTCTTACTCCTCTACCGATATTTATTCCGCAGGTGTCCACATTATCAAACCTGACCTTTACAACTTGATTCTCATATAGATTCCTAATCAGTCTCCTGTCTTTCCAGTCTACACCTATATCCTTTAATATCTTCATCAACTTTACCCAATTTACTCTATCAAAGGCCTTCTGCCAGTCTACGAAACATGCGCAGATATCTTGACTGTATTCTATTGCCCTTTCTGATATTATTCTAACTACTCCTATAGCATCTCTAGTTCCTCGTCCTTTTCTGAAACCAAATTGATCTTCCCCTATTATTTCTTCTGCCTTTTTCTCCAGCCTTTTATTAAGAATCCTCGTGATGATCTTCGATGTGTGTGACAGAAGGCTTATAGTTCTGTAATCTTTACACTGCATTGCCTTTGGCTTCTTCTTTAGAGGGATCATTGTTACTTCTAGGAAATCCTGAGGCCACTCTCCCGTGTCGTAAATCTTATTAATTAATTTCGTGATCGCTTTTAGTCCTTCTGATCCTATGACTTTAAGTATCTCAGCCGGTATTCCATCGCTGCCCATGGCTTTCCCCTTCTTTAGTTCCACTATCGCCTTTTCTACTTCGCTCTCCATAATACTTGGTCCTAAGTTGTCTTCTTCAATGTTTTCCTCATTTTCCAGTTCTATTTTTGCCGCTCCTGCCTGTTTGCTGTATAATTCCTTAATGTATTCTTCCCATACCTGTGCTACATCCTTTGTTTCTGAGACTATCTTCCCATCCGTATTCATAATTCCTTTACCACAAATTCCATTAGACTTCTTATCCTCTAATTCCAGTGCACTAGCGTACATCATATCGTACCGTCCTAACTTCTCCATTTTTTCTATTTCATCACATTTTCCTTTTATCCAATTTTCTCTAGCTTTATCTGTTACCCTTCTCAACTCATTGTTTATACGCCTATAGTTGGCTCTACCTTCTTCACTGTTTACGTTTTTCCATTTTCGTCTCTCATCCATTTTCTCCAGCATTTCCTTGGTGATCCATGGTTTTCTGATTTTCTTCTCTAGTTTTCCAATCTCTTTATCCAAGGTATCCTTGATACTGGTTTTAATTTCATTCCATTCTATATCGACGGTCTTCGGTTTGTTTTCCAACTTTCTTAGGTTATCTTCCAACTTCATGCTGACTACATCCTGCCTTTCTTTCAGTTTTTCTAGGTCCCAGGTCTGTCTTTCTCTTCTCGTTTTTCTTATTTGTTTGAGCTTTGTATTCACGTCAAGTATTAGAAGGCTGTGATCTGAATCAATGTCTGCTCCTTGCAATGCCTTGGCATTCTTTATGCTGTTCCTGAATCTTTGTTTTACAAGGATGTAATCTATTTGGCATCTCATTCTATCTCCTGGGCTTTTCCATGTGTATAACCTTCGTTTATGGTTTTTGAACCATGTATTAGTCACTACAAGGTCATTATTGATGCAGAATTCTACGAGTTTCTCCCCTCCTCGATTTCTCTTCCCAAGTCCGTATTGCCCGACAACCTTTTCTTCCTGTCCTTCTCCGACTATGCTGTTCCAATCTCCCATTATTATGCAGTTTACCTTTCCTCTTCCGTCTTCTTCGTAAATTTCATTAATTTGCTCATAGATCTCATCTATTTCTTCATCGTCATGAGCTGACGTTGGCATATATACCTGGATTATCAGCATGTCCACTGGGACTGCTTTTAGCTTTATTGCCATCAGTCTATCGTTCGTTGCTATTATCTTTGTCACGCTTTTCATCATATCTTTCCTAAGTACCAGAGCTACTCCCCTTTCCCCACTATTTCCTCCAGAATAAACTACCGTGAATTCTTCCGAGTCGAACTGTCCTTCTCCCTCCCATCTAGTTTCGCTTAGCCCTATAATGTCAACTCTATTTCTTCTCATTTCTTCTTTCAAGTTCTCTAGCTTTCCTGCCTTTCTCATAGTTCTTACGTTCCAAGTCCCTATTCGTAATTTACTTTCGACAAATGTTTTCCTCAAGGCAGTCCCCGCCCGGAGATCCGATTGGGGGACTATTTTACCTCCGGATTGTTTTACCTCGAGAGAACTCATATTGTCCAACCATATAATCTTATGTATATATGAGGTTAAAAAAGTTTCTTTTATTATGACATCTCTCTACCTGTTGCTTTTTTCTCTATTGGTCTAGAAGGGTTAAACGCAATACAGATTATTATTATCACATCAGAAATACAAATAATTTTCCTGATAAGCAGTATTTCATTGTTTTAACACTAGTTCTCCTATGATACATTTTTACTTCTCTAATTTTCACTATAGGTTGGTTACCCTTCTTCCTCTCATCTCCCCCTCCCCTCTCCCCCCTCCAATGTACCTTTTCCCTCTTTTCGGAATTCTCCGGGTGTTTTCTTACTTCAGCCGCACACATGCAACCGTTTTCTACCCGCAATAAAAGTCACAAACAAACGCACGTGGTCTCTCTAGAAATTGCTGTCGAAGAATTGACCCGAGGATGACTTCTTTGACGCAGAATTCCACGTATTCTATCAAGACCGATGCATGATTTTTGAAACTATTTTCTAGATTTTATAATTGAACTACATCCATATTATTCCCTTTTCTGTACAGTAATTATTTATCACATGCTTTCGTCATTATTGTGAAATACTCTCAAAAATGGAACATCTTTCTAGCGACTTTTGGCAGCTTTTTTATCACCCTCATTGGATGAAGCTCTTAGTACCCATGTGCAAAAAGGATAAAAGAAAGCGGTTTGCCTTTCATTACCGCTCACCCTTTTTAGCACGAGTTTCTCCCTTATTTTTCGGAATAAGCACGAACACGAATGAGATCGGCAATCTTCAAAGTTTTTGGATCTCCTACCGGTCGCATGATGGTCACGGTTGGGACGTTTTAGACCAAAATATAAAAATCCTATTTTCAATGGGGTTTCTATGGAGAAGTCCCAAGTATGTTTACACTTATAGGGGAGGACGCGGTTGGACCTCGGCACGAACCCCTTGGGTCGCTTGAGGAGGCAACTTTTGTCCAAAGCCCCATCGAGGGCAATCCTCGGTGACAGCAGAAGTGAGCTTGAATCTTTCTGCTTGTTGGGGGCAGCCATAAACACTACTTCATGCTGTAGGTGGGGGCCGGAAAGCGACCGTGCCGCGACCGATGTCTAACCCACAAGTGTGAGTGATCTCCGCAAAAATAGTCCTATCACTAATAAAGCCCTCAACGCGACCTTCATGCAACAATGCAACAAAAAGTGCGATCAGCTCTAGGCTGCTTATAATGTTGGCAGAAGAACAAAAAGATGGCAGTTAGCTGTGTTTTTTATTAGCTGAACGTTTCTGCCATAAATGCCTTTATTGTTTATAAACAAAACGTTCAAAAGGAAATGACAAGGCGAAATTTCTTGAAATCATTATCGAAGGAATTAATAAAGGGTCTACAGATTTTGAGGTCTCAGAGTCAGTTTATATCTAGGCATCTCCGAAAGCGCATATGCACTCAACAGGGACTTGCGCAGGAAGGTCCATCACCAGGATCGGGACTATCAACAGGAAGATGCGAACATTGCCCAAGAAATAAGGACAATAAAGTGTCCACTAGATGTGGAAATTGTGGAGCTTTTACTTGCAAAGACCATATGATAATGAAGTGCATTGAATGTGGGAAGAGGGAAAGTGATTAGAAAATACAAAAAAATATTTTAATTTATTTTAATCAATGTTTATTGTAAAAATTATTAATAAATAATTGTATTATAATGTAAGATTGATTTTATTTCCAGTAAAATATAAATTAATTAATATATTATTGCTTATCTTAAGAAATTATTTTGGGGTCATATTGACCCCACGCGACTAATTACGGAACTTTTTTTCACGCGACTAACTAAGGGTTAATGTGTTGGCGCAAGAAAAAGGCGAAACCTGAAGCAAAGAGGTTCTGAAAGGACTATAGGTTTTTCCAAAAAAGTAGAAAATATAAGAAGAAAAGTTTTGGAATTGGGAAATCAACCTGGTGATGTAACACAAAGGGTCCCATTTTAAAAAGATTAAAAATACATGGAGAAAAATCAGCGGAAGTATTATATAATAGAGATTCTCCTCGCTTAAGTAAAGACGGTTTCTGCTAGTTAATGAAGTAAGGCATAGAAGTGAAAGGGATGCATATCTGAAGAGCCGCATGGTTGAGAAAAGCTTTGATGGCGATAAAGTAGCGTGACATACAAGTAGATTTGAGATAAGAAGTTAATCATTCTCATCCTCATTTAATAACCATGATCGACAATTGCCACCGCATAATTACAGAAAATACAGATTGTGAAAAAGTCGAAAAAAATTGCTTTCCTTACCTCAATTATTTTCATTCATGGATGCACCAAAATTTGAAATGTCCACAACGAATGCTTAAGGACCAGGCACACTTATTAGACCCTGCCCTTAATACTTGGATATCTAATAATTGCCGTAAAATGCTTTTAAAATCTACTATTTATGTACCCTAAATTTTCATAAAAGTTCAATAAAAGCAAAATGTAAAAAAAATAACTTTGCCGAATGAAGCTATGGCTCTTCTAAGATTTTACCAAAAATTTATAGCTTTTGGAACTAGAATTTCTATTTCGGAATCCTGAATTATTACAAACTCACTCGATCTGATACGTTGAAATATATATCGCCGTAACTAAGAATCAGGACCGAATTTATTCCGTTATAATTCAGTTTTAAAGAAGTCTATTTTTTCTGCACAATCGCGCCGCGTCTTCCTCTTACCGCCGAGAGTTATAGCGGGAGAAAACGATCTCTTCTTAACTTTCCATTCAAAGAGAGCAAAACGGCAAAGGAATCGAGGTGTCGCAATCGGCTTATAGCGATTCCCTTTTATCTCAGTCGGACTAGGCATTTTCTTCTGTCAACCCAATCCAACCCACCGTCGAAACCAAATCCTCACCTGATCAGTCGAACCCTTTCCTTTTACTATGGGTCGGCGAAAAGGGAAAGAAGGTTGTCCCAGTAACCCAGATTGACCAATTCATTGTTCCCGTCACCCTGACAATGGATTTTTCATTGCTCGAAAAGGACCAAAAAGGAAGAGTAATGGGATCTCGAAGGCGAGAAGGGAATTTAACGGACGAAACGAGAGAGAGAGATGGAGATTGAAATGAGGGAACACCAGGACCGAAATGAGAAATGGAAGGGGATTTTTTAAAGAACGGAATAATGGAGGATTAGTAGAGGAGGCGGGAGGTAAAAAGTAGGAAAGTCGAATTCACCGCAGGGACAAGAGCGGCTGGAGGCGGAGCGGAAGATGGGGTGAAAGCGGAGAGAAACGAAGGTAAGACGAAAAGTGTTACGTGGAGGGGGAGAAGAATTTGAATAAAGGAGTTGGATATATACGGTATAAATGATGGAAAGGTATCTGAAAGTTAAGGGAGGCGTCCGACATTAGCGACAGGGATTTTTAAAGTAGGACTTGAAAGCCTAGGAGAGGGTAAGAAGGTTTAAAGGGAGGGTGTAAAGGGTTTTCATGTCTGGTTGGAGGAGGGATTCATAATCCTCCCTCCCGCTTTATAAAGCGCAGGGAAGAGAACTTTGGCTGTAAAGGAGTAACTCAGTGAAACTTATTCGTATTAGAAATGAAAAAAAATCCGACCCGGCTCGCGATTACGCTCGCAAGGATAAAAATCGAATACATTTTATATGGTCTCCCGTGCAAATTTTATACGGTTCTTTCCTTTTCTGAGAAATAGAGGATCGCAACGGAAAAGAGAAGAAGGGAGAGTAGCGAGCGATCGGATGAGGAGGTGATGCAATATAATAAAAAAGGCGAGGAGTGTAATTAAAATGGGCTTGGGGAAAAGAATAAAAGGAGGAGGAAGGGAAATAAAAGCGGGATGGGAAAAGGGTGTAAAAAGAGAAGCGGAACGGAATTAAAACGGAGGTGAACGGACGCTAAAAGAAGAGAGAAGATTACAAGGAAGTGGTAGTAAAATGGGAAGGAACACGATGACTTCGTAAAGCGGTAGGAAATCGGACCGGCTATTTTTTTAACGGATTTTATACCGACTTCCATCGAGCAGTAGGTATGCTCTCAGGTGAGGCCTCGCGAATCAATTGCTGCGTAAGATTAAGTACGACAGTGGTTAGGGATGGATTAGAATAAGAGTACAAAATTGAAGTTCGACTTCAATTATAGTTTATTGGCAATGGGCTGCTACGAAAAAAATAGAAAATATTTAATTAAGAAGATGTTTTTAATATCGTCACTTGTTTCCGATGCGATTTTTTTACGAATCTAATTGCGTTTTTGTTCGGAGAAGTAATTGTTTTGGAACCGTTACCGACTTGCGTCTCATAACGGTATAAGCGATATTTAATTGTTTTTACAGAGTAGATTTCAATGTTTAAAGTTAAAATATTCAAATTAATAATGTAAAAGCGAAATTAAATATTGCATCAAAACTCTCGTTTCAAGTCTTGTGATAGTTAATGCAGAACTAAAGCCAAGCTATTTGAATTTCGCCAAAATTCAATTAGTATAACGCAGGGCTCGGCAACAGAATTAGTAGGAAGAGCCACTATTTTTCAATTCAGAATAAAATTTACATGAGAAGAGGCACAGTACCGGTGGATAAGCCGCTTGTTAAAAAAATGTCATTCGATATGGCTTATCCTGTATAAAGAGTTGGTTTAGGGAGCCGCACGAAAGTCTTTAAAGAGCCGCGTGCGGCTCAGTGCCGTTGGCTGCCAACTCCATATCTAAGGTAGGAGACTATTTATGCAGACGAAACATCTTGATCTTATTGCATTTATTACAGTAGGTGAGTTAGGAGCCGTCATTAATTTTTACTTTGTATCATATTTAAGTACATTTATCGTTTGCTATAAGAGGAAACAAGATTTAAAGTTATTCGTTGAGGGTAAATCACATCCAGGGCCAGCTTGATGGCGGTGCTGACAGTGCGACTGCACAGGACCACGTGCATACAGAGTCTCCACGCTCTCTAAAAAATATTTCTTGCACTCATAAAGTACATACATTTTTTTAAATCGGGGGAAATGTCGAACGCTATCATAATGAGAGAGGTTGCTTTAGCTATTAAAATTTACCATTAAAATTTGTTGACACTTGAAACGGGTACCGCAATTTTCCTAGCCGGCTCTCATCACATCAATCAAACGTTCATTGGATTTTATGAGAATAGAGTGAATGCTGTTACCCGTTAATTATCTCCAACTCTAGGTTTTTTCTGAGCAATTAAAGGAAATAATTATTTACAACAAAATAGTCTTGATTCATGTCCATTAAACTTCTCTGCGCAATTGGAGTACTTTGTTTGGAAGATTCATTTATAGATTCCGAAACAAAACCTGGCGCACGAACTTTATACTTTTATAACGTTTCTCGATGCAAATGCGGATGTTCATCATTCTGATGACTATTTCTCTAATTGAAAACTGTGAAATCTACATAAAATTGTTAATGAAATTCTTTGGCCATATTTACTACGGAAGAGTGATCAAGTTTTAAAAGAAAGGAGGTTGAATTCGGTTAACCTTTAAGACGTTGATATGGAATTCTTGGTAAAACTGTAATTAATGAAAAATATGAACGTTTAAATGATGAATCTAGCTATTTCCAAGCTTCCGAACTTTTCATCGTTCCGTCATTGTAATCTCTTGGAAATTTGATAATCAAACTTCTGCGACAGCTCTTTCTCATGAAAATGAGACGCGATATTTGCGTCCAAAATTTTCATCTCGCGCCATCTACCCATCATTTTTAATGTTAAAAGTAATACCGTTACTCTTCAAGTTTGACCGTAATTAAAAATCTAATTTCAGAAATTCGATATATCATTATAATTCGAAGAATTAAATCCTGCCATAGATGGATATGAAACTTTGCGCTTCGGATGTTGCCTGCATTTTTGTTTATCCTCACAGTTTATGACAACCAGTGGGTCGCGAACCTAAGTTTCCTCACCGGTACAAAAAAAATGAACCTCTAGTCGAGGAAGAATTTTATCATAAAGTTTTATAAGGAAAATCTTAAATTAACCGAGCAATATAACGTTAGCAACACGGCAGGCAAGAATAAATTTCTGAACGTTTTCATTCTTGCAATAAATTCTTAATTTTGATACTTTTAAAGAATAAGAATTGTCATTGTGCCTCTTTTATGAGATATCAGATTATATCGTTCAATACAAAAACACACTTAATGCCTAAAAGGTTTTGTGTGCACTTTTTTGTGTCTTATCCATTATTTGGGTGTTATTTAGTTCGTTGAAGTCGAAAATTTTGTCTTCAACGATTTGTAGTTACGAAATAATTCGAAAAAAATCATTTTAGTAAAAATGGGTCAAAAATGCATTGAAATACGATTCGTGCAAGTTTCTCGGAAGCTGTATCGGGAAAACTAATGCTCATTTCTAGCCATTTGTAAAGATGCATCATAAGGAGTCTTTTCCGACTGCAATTAAATACTTGAAAAATGGCACATTACAGCACAGAACATTCCGATGCAACTTAAGAACTGCAAACCAGCTTGATTGAAGGATACGTCGTGATTTAAAGTTTCATTGAAACATTTAAAATAAAGTTCAGGAGTCTCATTTTAAAAATATCCTCGTGGCCCAAATTAAACCAGGGTTTTCCCTTCGGAACATAAAACTGCGCATGACTTATCTAGAAGCAGAAATGTGGAAACCGCACAACAAGTTATCAACTTAAACAGTTCGATTTTTGCTTAGCTGTTAACGTCAGCGCCTTTTTTTCGAGGCCACAGAAAATTTAAAGTCGTCGAGGGACTAAAAGGAGGTCAGGATCGAGAGGATAGGAAGTTTCCGAGCTCATGATGATTCAAGATTAGGAAAAACACGGGTAGAGAAAGGCGCTGAAGTTCTCTTTAACCTGGCCTTGTCCACGGTCGTATGATATTCAAAAATAATTGAGCGAAAAAAGCCAAAATGCATACTTTAAATTTGCGGATCGTGATGTAAATTCAATATTTTAACTGCGTTCCTGTCGAGAAAATTTTAGCTAAAAAATCTACAATTATCGGATGTGGCATGGACCACATATATCAAAAAATGCAAAAGACACGTTTACATTATTAAACCTCTGAGAGAGTATGCCTACCCTCTAGCTAAAATCGCTGTTAGCCAATCCTATCAAATCCGGAGAAAAAGAACGAGGAATATCTTTCGAATCTACTGTTATATTTTGTATTCATATCTTTTAGTGAAATGACAAAATTTCTTATTCAATCATAACAAAAAGGAATTTAAATCGATGAAAATGCATCAATTTCACTTTTAAAATGACAGGAAAAATATCGATTTAGATGCTGACAGTTTGTCAGCAATCGGGCAGTAGTTTTGTCATAAATATTGCCAAGTATTCTGGTATAATTTATGATTGTGTTGAAGGTAAAAAGCACGTTATATTCACATGCTAATTGTTGTGGCACAAGTTTTTGCTCACGCTGTGTTGAGATAGCTGCAGGACGCTGCTGGTGTCAGGCTCTAGCAGTTGTAGATTTTTATCACTAGGTGCCTCTGCTAGAGGAGAAGCTTCTGCAGAGTCATGCAGCAGCCATTAGGGACTCGCCGAGGGACCAAAGCATGGAGCTGTGTTAGCATCACTAGCATGCTATCAAGGGAAATTGCATGGGGACTCATTATTAATTATTCCTTGTGCTTACGTTTGCCATTGTGGCTATTATTATTGTTGTTTTAGGGTATTATTTGGCTTCTCCAGCCACCTTCACAAAATACAGTCCACTATATAACAACCAGTGCATCTAGGTGTTTATTTTGTTGCAAAAACCCGAAGGCATAACACTAATGGTTACCTCATTCTGGGCAGTTAAAACAAGACTATCCTTTCAAATAACAAAGTTTGCTGAATTTTTTCCAGAAACATTTGAATGCATTAAATTAAAGTTTAAAATGTACTATATTATCTGATATTATAGTATCTGGAACTGGTGAGGAAATTTTCAATAGCAGTGCATCAGTTACATTTCAAGAATCACCGTAACTATACTTGTAGACAATATGGCACTGTGAGTTAAAACTGCATTCATTGAATTTCTTGATTTTATCTTACTTTATAATCACTGTAAATGAGACAAAATTTATAATTCCACATTTTCATACCCATTTGCAAAAGCTTTTTTACTGTTTCAAAATCCTGGGCAAATTCATCTTTTCAAAAATTCCTTTTGGATGGTGTTTTTAGTGACAAAAATTAGGACATCTTAGAATTCATGGTAGCTCAATGAATGCTTTGCGAACTTATTTGCTTTTTGGGTCAAATGACTAAAATGAAACAACTTCAGCTCACATACCTATACTACATTTGGTGGCATTATTCTTACCTAAGTGCAATTTTCACACCCTTACTTTCAGAAGAGAAAAGCAGGCAAATTATATCCATGTACAAGAATTACCCAGACCTAACATTATAAAATGAAGGGTTCTGCTGAGTCTTTCAGTGCATGTTGTTCAAGGATAATAAAACAATAATGCAATGTCACAAAAAGTAGCAGGTGCTTGCAATAAGGTATGGCTAAATTAATTCATCATTATTGCATGGAAATAACATGGTTAGTTGCATGTCAATTCTACTGCTTCTTACAGTAAACGTTCAGCTATAATAAAAATAGGTTGAGTAGAGAGGAGAATTTTTCTCAGCACAATACATGAAATTCCTTATATAGTCTTTGCACCTGAGATTTTGATTGCACATTGAGGAAAAAGCACATGAGTTATGACAATTAAATATGGCAATAGAAGCAATAATGAAATTGGGAAAATTCTCCCATTATAATAACAATTAAATCTTATAAAAACCATATTTGAGTATCACTTACAACCATAAAGACAAACAAGTATGGATGTACATGGGTTTCCCGTGGTACAGAAGTGCTTTTCGTCAAATTCGCCGTAGTATAATCGTATACTAATATATTTGCTTTGAAATCAGAAAATTATTTCTCCTTATGTTGTGGCAACCCTGCTTTTTAGATCCGCTTTAAACATGTTAAGTTCGTTTTGTCATTCTATACTCTCCCTACAAACGAAATTTCTTTGAAATCCGTTCAGCCAATACCTTTGAAATTAATAGTTACAGAAAAATTCTAACTTTGATATTGTAGTAGACCTGTTTATTCAACCCAGTTTGAATATAATAATTTTGTTATTTATTTATATAAAGATTACATACATCATATTTGTATAAAATCCATGCCATCAGTTCTCTAGAATTACGTGTAAAAGAAATATTATTTTACGTTTTATTGTGGCAGCTCTGCTCTTTAGCTCAGCTTTAAACATCTTCATTTCTTTATGGTATGTTGTATAAATCTTATATGCAAAATCTAATTGAAATCCATTTGGCCAATTCCATCCAACTCCATAATTAGTGAACGAATTTGTAATTTTGGCACGCATGTTTGGCTGATTCAGTTTAAATGTGCTATTATGGTTTTCTATATGTGTGTACATTATAAATATTATAATTTGTTTCAAATTGATGGAGACATTTTAACACACATGTATAAAAATAATGTTTTTTATTTCTTGTATTGTGGTAGCCCTGCTTTCTATATCTATAGTAAACATCTTGATTTTGTTTAATATGTAACATGCCTCCTTCCTACAAAATTTCATTGAAATCGGTTCAGCCAATTCCTTCCAAATTCATAATTATCGAAAAGTTTAACTTTGTACTTGTGGCACCCCTGCTGAGTCGATCCGGTCCAAATATGCCATTTTGGTCATTAATTTATGTGAATATTATATGTACCAAATTTGGTTGAAATCAGTTGAGCCAATTCTTACCTGATATATGCGTATGGACGGACATCACGAAGATAATAGTGCTTTTCAGCTATGACGAAAAGCATTAAAAACAAGCCACCACAAAAATTTAACATTCATTTAATTCATTATGAGAAAGTTATAATTGTAGTAACAACTTAGAAATATTATAAAGAAAGCACAATTACAATTTATACTGAAAATTTCTATAAATTGGGAAATGACAACCATAGTACTCAAAATTTTATAACTTCATTGACAGATAGATTCTAGAGAGAAAAACATAATACAATCTTGTAGTAATATAGAGAAAATTAGAAAATATGATTCAATAAATGTATACATTGATCACTCTTAGCAATACTCACCAGAATTTTAAGAGCAGACAGTGCAAGTTGCCCTTTCAATTTCATAAAATTTCCATTTATCATCATTTCCACATTTATCAGCATTTAATAGCGAGTATTATAAGAGCCCTCCCTAAGGACTGCAAAACCTTACAGAGGTGGGAGGGTTTGTGTACTCTTATGAACCAAAGAGCTATGCCGGCGGGAGATAATTCTCCTGGTAGGACCATCCAAGCCGGAAAGGTCTGAGAGGAAGAGTCAGACTAAGAAGCAGTCTTGGGGATTTACATCCCCCTGTGCAAGGGCAGCAGCTTGCACAGTACCTCTGTAGGTGGTAATCATGTGGATCTGAACAGATACAGATGGGTAATCACTCTGTGAAACTGCGATGAGGAAAGCAAGGGGAAACTACCTCATTATATATCCCATGATAGGCTGAAAAGCTGCAAATACCTCTACGGATCTCTCTGGGGTAAAATATTCCGGAGGTAAAATAGTCCCCCAATCGAATCTCCGGGTGGGGACTACCCTAGGGGATGCACAGAGGAAATGTAACATTAATAGGAAAGCAAGTGGTGAGAAATTAAGAATAGACACATGGAATGTTAGGACTATGAATTCAGGGGGTAAACTAGAGAACTTAAAAAGGGAAATGAGAAGGAATAATGTAGGTATAGTAGGTCTTAGTGAAGTTCGGTGGGAAGGAGAAGGCGAGATAAATTCAGACGAATTTAAGATTATTTACTCGGGAGGAGAGAAAAAGGAAAGGGGAGTGGGGATTATAATGAGAAAAGAGATAGCTGAAAGAATTAGCAAGGTAGTGAAAATTAATGATAGATTAATAGCCGTAAAACTTCAGATGGAGCCAGTGGAAATGATTATAATTCAAGTGTATATGCCGACAACTAATGCTGGCGACGACGAAATAGATGAAATCTAGGAACAGATTATGGAGATATTGGAGGAGGAGGGAAAAGGAAGGATCACCACCATAGTAATAGGAGATTGAAACAGCGTAGTCGGAGAGGGACAGGAAGATAACATAGTGGGAAAATATGGACTAGGGAAGAAAAATGAAAGAGGGGAGAAACTTGTGGAATTCTGCCATAGAAATAGATTGATTGTAACTAATACATGGTTTAAGCATCACCAACGGAGACTTTACACATGGAGAAGCCCAGGAGACCAGAGACGATACCAGATAGATTACATACTAGTCAATGAAAGATTTAGAAATAGCATTAAAAATGTGAAAACATTACCAGGGGCAGATATCGATTCTGACCACAACCTTTTGGTGGCAAATACACACTGTAGACTGAAGAGTGTTAAGAGAAACATAAGAGTTAACAAGAAATGGAACTTAGAGGAACTCCTTAAAAACAAGGAGGCTATCATGACTGAGCTGGAGGAAAGGTTGGGGGAGAGAGCAGAAGAAAATAGGAAGAATGTAGATGAGGAGTGGAGATACATCCATAGCAACATTAAAGATGTAATGGAAAAGAAGGTAGGAAAGGTAACGGGTGAAAGAATCAAAAAACCCTGGATCACAGCAGCCATGCTGCAAAAAATGGAAGAGCGGAGAAAGTGGAAGAACATAAACACTGAAGAAGGCCAAAGAAAATACAAGGAGTTAAATAATGCTTTAAGAAGGGAAACAGATAAAGCCAGAGAACAGTGGATAAATGAGAAATGCGAGGAGATTGTTGAGTGTGAAAAAATTTGTAGAACAGACCTCATGTATAGCAAAGCAAGGGAACTATTCAAGAAAAAGGCAAGAAATATAGGATGTAAAGGAATCATGAACAAAAGTGGTAAAATAGTCTCGGAGCCAGACAATGTAAAGAATGTTTGGAAAGAATACATTGAGGTGCTGTATGACAAAGAAGGAAAGCCAAGAAATATTGAATTAAATGAAAAAGAGGATGTGGAAAAAGATCAGCTAGGACCAAGTATTCTCGAGTCTGAAGTTAAAAGAGCAATTGATGACATTAAAAGAAGGAAGGCTGTTGGGAGTGATGATATACCAGTGGACGTTCTTAAGGTTTTGGGGTCGAAAGCAGTTAAGCAACTAACAAAATTTTTTAACCAAGTATATAATACTGGCATATGGCCTGTAGATTTTTTAGATGTTGTTATGGTACCACTGGAGAAAAAGAACAATGCAAAATGTTGTAAGGATTACAGAACTATTAGTTTAATTTCTCATACAGCTAAAGTTCTAACTAGAATAATAACCAAAAGAATTGAATGTAAAATAGAAAAGGAGCTGCAAGATAATCAGTTTGGTTTTAGAAGAGGAAGGGGGACTAGAGATGCTATAGGATTTATGAGGATGATGATAGAAAGAGCGCTAGAAGTCAATAAAGATATGTATTTTTGCTTTGTAGATTGGGAGAAAGCTTTTGACCGAGTGAAATGGGATAAAATGCTGGGTATTTTAAACAAAATTGGAATAGATTGGAAAGATAAAAGACTGCTTAAAAACCTTTACTTTGATCAAAAGATTAGAGTCAGGGTTGAAGGAGAAAAAACAGAAAGTACTTCAATAGGGAGGGGAGTGAGGCAGGGATGTCCTATTTCACCAGCGATATTTAATATTTATGCAGAAACAATAACAGAAGAAGCGTTGATGGAAGAGAAAGGATTTAAGATAGGAGGTGAAAGTATTACCACCATTAAATATGCAGATGATCAGGGATTAATAGCAGAAGACGAGAAAGAGCTTCAGAGGATGACAGACAGACTAGTGAAGGTTGGCCAACAATATGGAATGAAGACCAATGTTGAAAAAACGAAAGTCATGGTGGTTTCAAAGGAACATAAAGAATTAAATATAATGGTAAATGGACAAAAATTGGAACAAGTAAGTAGTTTCAAATATCTTGGCAGTATTTTAGCGCAGGATGGAAGTAGTACACAGGACATCAGAAGTAGGATTGCAATGGCAAAAGCAGCATTTAACGAGAAGAAGGAGCTTCTCACAAGCAAGAAAATAAATTTAGAAACAAGGAAGAAATTAGCAAAATACTACATATGGAGCATAGCTCTTTATGGTGCAGAGATGTGGATGATAAGGAGAAAGGAGGAAAAATATTTAGAAAGTTTTGAGATGTGGGTATGGAGGAGAATGATGAAAGTGAAATGGACAGAGAGGAAGAGAAATGAAGAAGTATTAGAAATGGTGGGAGAAGATAGGATGCTAATAAAAACAATCAGGAAAAGAAAAGCAAATTGGATAGGGCACATATTGAGAAGATAGTGTTTACAAAGGAAGATCTTAGAAGGAAAAATTAGTGGAAGAAGAGGAAGAGGGAGAAAAAGAATAGGAATATTAGATAATATAAAGCAGGGATATAATACTTATAGAGATATAAAAGAGGCTTCTAGGGAGAGAGAGAAATGGAGGCAGCAATTCAGTTAAAACCTGTCTTCGGACAGAAGCATGATGAATGAATGAATTATAAGAAATATTTTGACTTGAACAGCACACAACAACATTGATAACTAATCCTCCTTAGATGCAATTAACTAACTCTAAATACATATTTCTTCACAACACATGCATTGTGAATATATAACACAAGAAATGACCAGAAAAATTTTATTCTTACAACATTGATTGAGGGGATTGTGTATATACAAAGGAACTTATTGATTCATTTTAAAAATATGTTTATCCTTTTTCTAGCCAAAATATTTTACAACAACTGATAACATTTATGAGGACATGATTGGTAAATCACATATCACAGGATTCACTATGAATCATTAACTGGGCAAGCAAAGATAAACACTTTGCAGTAAAAAAACTCCACACACAAAAAAACATGCTGATTCACAAGATCATTCTCGATATCATTAACATAACCTATTCTTTGAGGGATAATTTTACAACTGATACAATGCATAAAAATCCATGGGCATTAATGTTTGTGGATGACATAAATAATGAAAATTTGTTTAAACTATTCATTTTCTAATTTTTATCATTTTCATATGTTATTTTTACCACTGATAGATACACTTCCTAACCTTACAACAGCATCAAGCAACATACAACGACATGTGCACCCAGTCACTGGACACTCAGAATGCAACCTGAAATAAATGCAATAATGCCTTCATTATAGACATTAACATGAAGAGAGACATGTCAATTTTAATGAAATATTGTATATGAAAACCTATCAATATAGAGTCATGCCAAGTTGCAATTATAAGATAATTGCTTGAATAACCGTATGTCCTTGGATTGATAAACAACTCAGGATGACCATAATTATATCCAATAACACAATAGTAAATTATACTTACTTAAACCATTGTGCCATGTGTGTGGCATGACCACCATGCCTGCAGGTTTGACACCAGGTAAACCATGATGAAAATTCAGACAATTTCTTTTCCTTGTTTCCTGATGTTCCTCCAGACACTACCACTGCGTCACCTAACCTCTCTTCGGAGAAAGGCCTTTGCTGAGCTAAAAATCCAGATGGTGTGCCCATATTTATCAGACATATGGCACAACGAGGCAGTGGCTTACGGCAGTTGGGGCATGAAGATATCTGGAACAGAATATATCACAGAAAATTAGGATGAAATCTTTGTATGGCTTTCATAAAAACAAGATGTCATCTTTATGCTAACTTCCTGCAAAACAATTCATGGAAAACTTCTTTAGGCAGATAAAAACCAAAATTAAGACAGTATTAACGAGAGAAGTATTTCTTCTCATATGCATAATATGAATTTCCAAAAAATGACAATCCAAATTCAGAGTCCTCCAACTGAGTTAGCAATGACAGGTAACAAACAATCCAAAAGAGACTGAAAATTTATTTATTTTTCAATTAGCTTATAAACAGCAATTCATGGACTTAAGCCTAAAATAAGCATATCAACAATATTAAGGTGAACACACTTGACCATGCCCACAGCAGGCTTATTGCTAGTAATACTAGCATTATAAGGCAGACACACCAACCAACCACCCTTCATACTAGTTTGGCAGAGATTTATTTCATTTACTTTTCTATTATCTCTAACCAGTGGCATACCGGAAAATGTGTAGGCCCCCCCGCCAAAACAAAATTGATGTCCCGGAAAAAAATTTAAGGGCCTAGCGAAAAAAATATGGGCCTGCTTTGGCCATGCCCCTCCCACCGTGTGGGGTTTGTGGGGGTGTCCACTATGCCACTGCCTCCAACAATAACTACAACACAGCTTAATTATTGAAGATAAATTTGATAAAAATATAAGGTACCTTATGTTTGTTAGATGTGCCTCCAAGACGACCAAATGGTCCTCGACTTCGGCTGAGCCCTTGCATATACATTGAAACACTTTTACCACAAAAGTTACAAGACAAGAACACTTGCTGAGGGGGTTTGTCTGTAGGATTGCAAGCACCAAGAGCCACATCAAATTGTGCTCTCTGATTCCACAATCTCCAACCATCCAACAAACACCGGTAACTGTGAGATATGAAAATGAAAGTTTAAAAGATCTCTTTTCCAAAACAATAACAACAACATGAAAGATATGACTGAATTTTTAAACCTAAAATTAGTTTTATCTAAAAAATTTTAAGAAACATTGAGCATAATTGGTAATTATAGGTGAACATTCAACAACAAAACAGTTTCCATTTCCTACAACTATTGATGAACATTATAAATAGCAGACATTTTTTTATAGCTTGACTTCCTTAATTAATTTTTGTGAAATGCTTAGTTATGTTCAAGCATTGTAATCAAAAATATTTCTTAAAAATAATGGTCATATTCAAAATATTTTTAATTCCAACATAAAACACATTACATGCATGATTCAAAATTAAATTTATAGCCATAAGTACTGGCTGAAGTTCAGATAATTTCAATTATTTTTAAAGAAATGACTCTTTCAATATAACTAACTTATTTACTTGTGTACCGTGCAGGCTCATGTACCATGCACACACCTATTTTTAGGCCAGTTCGGAGGGAAAAAAATTAATTTGTGCCGGAATAAGTTGACATCTGGGATTTTAAAAAAAGGTTGGCCTCTTCACCGATTCCCCATCACTGAAACAAGGTCCATGCATATACTTCATTGAATTCATCTTCTGTGAGTATAAACATAGATGCATGCATGTTGTAGAGAATTTACTATTGATATTCGCAATTTATATAACCTGTTCAGAAATCCTCATGTAAGGCACATAGTCACTTTTTTTACCAACATTTTGGGGAAAAAAGGTGTGCACAGTACACAAGTAATTCCAGTATTTTATTATTGCCGAAAATAATCAAAATAAAAATTCAATGTACATATCATTAAGTTCATGAAAATATAAGGAAAATACTTCTCCTTGTTAGTTAAAAGGGATTCATTATAATAATACTAGAAAAATGTTAGTTAACCTAGCAATACTTAAATGAATAATCTCCTTCAATCAGATGAAACAAAATAATACATCTCACCTTTCTAGCCACTCCTGGACCTTTTGATCCTTTATAAGCTCAATAGAGAATGCCCGAACAGCTAAAACACTTACACTCTGTACATCTCCAGTTAAATCAACATACCTCTGCAAGAGGTCAAGACCTTCCTTACTAGTACCTGCAGGGAACGAAAATAAATTTATTCTAAAAAATGAAAGGCAAAATATATTATTAACTATTCTATAGTACCATTGTACGACAAACTTTAATGAGTGCCAGGAAAAATTTCATTTATATTGACGCATTATAGAGTATAAATGGAACTTGCAATTGCTCATCACATGATGATGTCACCAAGCAACTGATCATATCATTCATCAAAAGCACAAAATCATCATCAATACTAATGCGAGAAACATTCAATTTATTCATAAACTTTTCATGGCTAGATTTGCTTACATCTTTGATAAATGGAAGAGTTCTGAGAAATTTTTTACCACCTGATTAATACTCAAATTTTTAGTTTACATTAAATCCTTGAATAATCAGTTAAAAATAATATATTTTGTATATTACCAGTGCATGAAAAAGAACTTGAAACTATTCCTACCATTTTGATGGCGACTATTTTTTATGATTTTTAATGGAGAAATATCAACTACATTCACAGGCATGCACCACATCCACTGTCAAATTCTGTTGCATGAACAAAATAAGTATTCGATAAGAAAGTTTTGAATAGTATTTTAACTTAAGAGTCAGATGAAATTGAATTGATAACTTTTTTGGCTATTTTCCAGAGTCTCTGCATGTAATAATCTAACTGTAACTGTTCCACACACATTACATGCCGAGTCCAGCTCAAATGGAACAAGTTAACCCCTTATTTTGTATTTTGTCTATGAATAGATGCCACTAATATTTCAGTACTAAAATAAAATATAATTCAACGTTATTTGAATTAAGATTAAGAATACCTGTAAGTAGAATGCCGGCCAAATTCCCTTCTTCAGTTAACTTAAACGTCAGTCTCTCTAAGTATTCACTCAGTTTTAAATCTGAGAGATACATGCAGGCAAAAGCAACTCTGTCCTCAACAGCCATTCCAGATTCATTCTGAAAGTTTAAAATTATAGAATGCTTAAAATTCTGATATGACTGCAGCTACTCATCATTTAAAATAATCAAATCCTATGAAGATATATAATTTCAATACAAAAACTATTTTTGTTAATTAAAGAATATTTTATACTGAAATAGTAATACTAACAAGTACACTGTCGTAACCATCTCCTTCAGCAGTCAAGAATGCAAAAATGGCTCTGAGATATGGATCAGTGAGTTGGCATCTTGAAGCCATGCAAAGTTCTCTCCAAATACTATTTTTATCTCCAGTGTATCCTGAAAATAAAAGACAAACTTATAATGGACCAAAATAGCTATCAAATGGCATTTGATTCTCTGTACTTGCCACGGTTAATCCTGTAGGTAATGATTAAATTTATTAATCAATCTTTCAAATACTTCTATTCAGTTTAGAATAAATTTAACAAAGAATATGTATCATATTAACACTTACCAGAAAGTGCCATTGCCACAATGTTTAAATTAGAGCTCTCAATGGAACCTGTTGGATTGTTAATGGATACGGCTGAAGCTGCTGTGGCTCCTCCGTTTAGGACCTGTAAGGGGTTAACATTGAATATTAAAATAATTGTCGCAAACTTAAAATTAAAACATTTTACGTAATAATTAGAAGTAGCAGCTCATATTCTAGATCAGGGGTTGGCAACGTTTTTCCATTGAGTGCCACCTTTTATCAAAATTCACTATCTGTGGTCCTACTTACCCTACTACCCTTCAAAAAATGCTGTCCATAATGCTTACAAAAAGGTGATTCTTATATTTTAACAACATAATGTGGCATCGGTACAATATAAAATGTAACTGAAATAAATTTAAAATTCTTTTAAATATCCATATTTTTGGTAAATCTTCCATGACGAAAAATGATCCATAAAATTTAACATACAATTTCATATTATTTTGGTAAAATTCTGAAAGTAAGACTTTCTATAATTTAAATTTTATCTTTAAAACCCTCATTTAGAATCGATTTACACTTATATGACTCCTCAGAATCTCTGGGTAACTTCCCAATTAAACTTTAATCCAGCCTGCCGAAACATTGGAAAGTTTCAATGCAGCCTGCCAAAGTATTCTGAACCACCGATGAGGCCCGCCATGCAAAAAAGGTTGCCCACCCCTGCTCTAGATAAACAAAAATGACTATATATGTAATGTAGAAAAAATTCATAAACATGGATCAAGTAAATCTAAATGCAAAAGCTCTTACAGAACGAGTAAAAATTGAAAACTTGTAAGTCATGGACTACATGGCCACCAATTCATCAATATTCTATGCTATTCTAAGTAACTTTAAGAAATGTAGGTTAGTACGTCGCAACATAAGATTGATTCTGGCATTTTCCACATAAAACTGAATGACATTTTTCATTTAACCTAACATATAGTCAACACATTCAAGCATGAATTATTTTTATGGGCTACCAATATCTTTTTTAAATTTCATTTTTATACATTTTACAAAATTAACTCAACAGTCATAAATTTTAAAAAGTGAATAATTTTAAAGATATATTTTCAGGTAATAATTTGTGGAATTTATCCATAGTAAAAACAAAGAGATTACAGTTGTAAATTTCCAATATATTATAGTAATCAATATAGGGAAAATTTACAATTGTAATTTATTTGTTTTTAATAACTGAATAATAATTAAAATTAAATAAAGAACATTTCATTAGAGATCAACTTGTACAATATTTCTAGCATGTCTACCTGAATGGCTAACCTGATCCTCAGGTTAAAAATGGCTATTGCTGCGACCCTCGTATGAGATCCTTCTTCTTCAGCCTCCAATCTATCGAGGAAGGAGTTCAGACTGATGCCTAACCCAACCCCACTGCCTGATACCCCCATAACACTGGTCTCCACCCACCACCTCTCAAACCGCCAGCCGCACAGTTGGAGGGCTCTCTCACGCTCCTCACTCCTGCAAATCATTAATAAAACTCAGGATTGAAAACTATAATAAAATTTTTTAACACCAAACAATAATTGACTAAATAAGTGCTTCAAAATCAATTTGAAATAAAAATACTTATTTATGTAACTCCAATGGCCACAAAAAAGTTATGAAAAACCATAAACACTTCATCTACTATGCAACCATCATCAGTAGTAGAATCCATGATCACAAGTGATAATGGCTGCCCGGTAGCCAAAATGTGCATATGGTTTTTCATAACCTTTTGTGACTATGGGAGATATTTGAGTACACCACCATTTTTAACTTGGCGTGCTTGCAGTTTGCGAATTTGCATTTTGTGACAAAATTTTTTATGGCCATTACTTGTTTTGCACCGATTATTTGCATTTCGCATCATGCGTTTGCGATGACAACAAGCGTGAACTCCCTCTACTTCTTTGTTTCAAAGTTCAGTTTAAACTGTGGCACCCTAGAAAAGGACATTATTATTATATAATATTCATAATGATCATTATTAGCAGTTACATTAAAATTGATATACAGTACAATTCTTGATGAAACAGAATGTCTTGGGATTAAGTGTAGAATAAATGACAAGGAATGGTTAATTATAAGTATCTATAGACCCCAGATAAAAATAAAAGGAAATTTATTCTATGACTATCAAATTTTTTACAAAACGTAAAAGATAAACTTCTAATAATTATAGGAGATGTAAATATTGACCTAAAAGACACTGATGATAAGATTACTGAAATGTACAAAACAATCCTAACTACAAATGATTTTTTACAAGGAATTAGACAATATACAAGACAGGAGATTAAGGGAGACAAAATGGTTAAATCATGTCTAGATCACATAGCAGTTAAGGGAATAAAAATTAAATATTCTGGTATAGTTATTCACATGAATATTTAAGATCATCACCTCGTGGGGCTTGTGATAGAAAATGAATGGAGGGGTAAAAATGAAATATCTGAAGTCAAGTATATAGATAAATATGATGAATCTAAACTAAAAGATAGAACAAGTGAAGATATAAAAATGAATTTTTATAACCAACTTTTATATAGTTTATACTTTAATATGAATAAACTCTAAAATATAATTATGATAACCTTTCTGCTTTCATGGGCGTACAAAGTTGCAAAAGTGTCTACCAGCTGTTGATTGATGTGGGGGTCTCTCTATGTAACCTTTAATCTTTTTACAGTTGTGAGAATGGCAGACAGAAGTAGAGAACTGTAAGAACGTTTAGTATATAAGGAGAAACGAGAAAATTGATCTGCTACGATAGTTCAGTGGTAGATCATCTGCCCGGCAAGTGGAAGACCCGGGTTCGATTCCCGGTCATAGCAGACGTTTTTCTCGTTTCAAAATTATTCCCAACTTTATAGCTTATGCCTGTCTGCATAGGATATTCGGATCACTTTATTCCATCAATTTCTTGCTTGGCAATCTCACCATTTGAGAGGGAGGAGTTTTCTTCGATGTATCTCTTCGAGGACATCCATTGGGGCAGTTTGATACTAGCTTGGCTAGTTCTGTCCCAACCAAGAAAACATCCGCGTTCAGAAACGAGAAAATTGATCTGCTACGATAGTTCAGTGGTAGAATATCTGCCTGACAAGTGAAAGACCCGGGTTCGATTCCCGGTCATAGCAGACATTTTTCTTGTTTCAAAATTATTCCCAGTAAAAAGATTGATCTTTTGTTTCATTAATGAAAATACTGGCTTATCCATTCATATTGCTTAAAATCAACAAAAATATACTGCTAGTTCAGAGTAATTCAGTTTTAGATACTAGTAGGAGTGAAACTTGAATATTTCATATTTTCGTCACCTAACTTAAATGACAAAAATAATAAATTGTTCTTTTCCTAACATCACATCAATCATTCACCTAAAACCGCTGTATAAGTATAGTTAGCTGAAGAATTGCTAAGCTACAACACAACACTTCAAAATGTTTGATTTAAATTTGTTCAAATTAACATCCTTTACAACAGCATTGCCTATCCTAAATAGTGAAAAAAAGGAATATGATACTTAAATTTGAGGGCTTTTAGAAAAATGCAAGAATAACTGGTCTTAAAGGTCTATAATTAGAAAAGATTTCAACCCAAGTAAAAAACAAGCCAAGTGAAGAGTTCCAAAATTATGTTCATGGCACAAACTACATAAAGTACATCTAAAATAGTTTTCAAATGAATTTTCAATGTGAACTATTCTGAGAAGATTGCATTAATGATTTTAATAGTACAGCAATACGAATGTGATTACAATAATAATAAAATACATGTATTATAAGGCAATATTATACGAGGAGCAATAAGAATTTAATAATAATAATAAAATTCATCAAAAGCTTACATGTACCTTGATTTTCTAGAGGTAATTATTAATGATACTCATAGGGAAAACCGTTCTAAGAATAATCTTAAATGAATAAAGATAAAAAGTTTTTAAGATAAATAAAAACTTACTATCAATAATAATTACGATAAATAAAAACACAATTATTAGGAGAAATATCCCTTCAAAAACATAGGAATGCTAGTATCAATGCAAATCCACATTAAAATAACAACTTCTATTAAACAATGACAATAGTTTGTTTAATCTTGTAGCTATGTTGGATGCATCTATCTTCCCACGTGCATTCAAATACACATTTATCGCAGTACCAACGCAAGGTTCTGGTGGCTGAGGTGACTAAATCACTCATCTTACGCGATGGTAAGGTGAGGTGAGGTGCAAGCAGCTTGGATTTTTTTCAAATTAGATGGGATCCAAAACATATATATATCCAGCAAAGTTAATATAAAAGTTGGTAATAAAGCAATATAACTGGCATATCCTAGAAAATATAGAGGATCCTGTTAAGTGATATGATAAAGGAAATTTTTCATAAAATATATAAAGAATGCTTAATAACATTACCTTTTAAACCAAAACCATTTAAAAATCCTGGATGAGAGCTAGTTTATTAAAAGATATGAATATAAGAGATAACTATATAAGAAATGGCGAAAATCTCCTGGTAATCAGAAAATGAAGGATAGTTATAAAACTTATATAAATCTTGTTCAGGCTAAAATATCTCAAGCAAAGAATAAATATTTTAATGATAAACTTATAAAAAATAAAGGCAATATGAGAATTACATGGAGTATAATAAAAGAGATTTCAGGTACAGATAGCTGCAAAAGTAATGATGCTACAATATGTAAACACTTGGGGTCTGCTATGTCAGTTTCTCAAATTTCCAATGCATTTGGAGATGAATTTACAAGCAAAATACAAAATCTGAAATCTGACGATAAATTAAATAAGGACTGTCAATTTAGCCATTTACAAAGTCTTGTAATTCTTGAAGCAAGGCCAAGTGACATACAAATTGCCATCCTTAGGCTTAATGAAAGAAATCTCCTGGGTATGATGGTATCCGGCTTAAAGATATTAAACAAAATGTAAATCTAATAAATTTAATTACAACTTGGATTAATAATAGTATGAATAATGGTAAACTCCATGTTGATCTAAAAACAGCAATTGTAAGACCAATCTTTAAAAAGAGCGATCATAAATTATTTACTAATTATAGACCTATCTCAATTTTATCAGTGCTGGATAAAATTATGGATAGGTATATTGCAGATCATATTATGTTATATTTAAAATAATATATCATATTATCATATGATCAATATGGTTTTCAGGAAAATAAGAGTACAAAACTTTTATTAGAAGACTTTATGGAGTATATTAGAGAAAATCTTAACAAAAACAACAGCATATTGGCTGTATTTGTGGATTTGATACTGTTAACCATAATGTCCTATTGAAAAAACTTTACAATATAGGAATAAAGGGAGTTTTACTAAATTGATTTAAGGACTAGCATACAAACAGATTTATTTATGTAAAAATAGAAAAAACCATGAGTGAAAAATGAAAAATCTTATCTGGTGTTCTACAGGGTTCTATATTAGGGCCACTGCTATATTTAATCTATGTAAATGATCTACCAAAAATCTTGTACCTATGTAAAATATTTCAATATGCAGATGATACTGTAATTGTTACTGTTCGATTTGGAAAAAGCTACATTATATATGCAACAAAATTTAAATATATTTAAAAAATGGACTCATGATAATTACTTATTAATAAATGAACAAATTGTATGGAACTAAATAAAGATATAACCATTAAATTTCACAGCCATTCTTGTTGGCATGTAAAATCATAAATAGAAATGTATTGGAAGTGTACAGTTTTACAGCAAGTCCATGAATTCAAATACTTGGGTGTAATATTGGATGATAAATTTACTTTTGGAAATCATATAAGGATGATTAAAAGATTAGAAAATGTGCTTATATTATACATCACATTAGACATATGACCACTATGTACATTAAGAAAATAATATATTTCTCAAAAATTGAATCAATAATATGATCTGGAATCTCAGAATGGGGCTGTGCTGCCAACACCTACTTAACAATACTAAAATCTATCATATCAAAAATTTGGAAATACATGACTGTAAATTGTAACATCAATAATGGCAGACAAGTCAATGAACAATTGGATATTCTCCCCATAGAACAGATGTACAAATACATAATAATAATGGACAATTACTTTAATGATAAGTCTGAGATAAAGAGAGAAAATCTAAATGCATATGGGCTTAGAAATCAAATAGAATATAAGTTTTAACTCTCATGGTGAAAGAAGGTTAAGTTCAATAGTACCTACATTATTTAATAAGATGCCTAGCAACCTGAAAATTTTTACAACAATATCCAGAACAAAAGCTGAAGTTAAAAAATGGCTTATGCAAAAATGAGTAAATGCTAAGAAATATCTATTGTTCTTAGTCCTTTTCTCTTGTTTTTGTTTTCTTTCAATCACCTCGGTGAAATTTCTAAGTGCTTCACTGAGACTTAATACTATATAGTAATGCTGATTTAAATATGATTTTTTTCTGGCAGTCAAGCCTGTACTGGGCTTTGCTGGAACATTTACAAATGTGATACTTATACTAAAATGTAATAAGCACTAAAATGTATATGTCATGTAACTATAGTAGTTTCACAATTGTAGTATTCGATGGCCACTCCGTCAAATTGGGTTTGCAATACTTTATTATGTGAAGCTCAGTCTCGAGTGCATTTGATGGAATATTGATTTTGTAAATATGTTTTTATATTAAAAATGTTAACCGCTTTCACACATTACAGTGTTATGTAAAAGAACAATGTGCTAAATATGTATTTCCTATTAATAAATGAAAAGATTATTGAAAAGAAGAAAAAAACAAACGTGATAACTCTCAACTTAAATATTTTGTAGCTCAGTTTGAACTTCACTGCCAATGCCGCTATTTTGGATGAGTTTGAGTTTAAAATTGAGTTTAAAATTTAAAGAAATGCCATCATAATTGGAATGTAAAGTTTTCATTTGCTATTATCTTTGTACATATTTTGAACATAATTTAAGGAAATGTTATTTTGTTTTGTTAGGGTTTCTTTTTTATTAAAAATTTTTAATATAAATCTAAGAATTGCCATTTATTATCTGTTTCAGCAGCTTTTTCCTTACTTGTTTCAATTTCATTTCAGCCATAAGATGAGCTTGAAAATTCTCTATTGAACCAAACAATAATGACAAAATAGGAATTTGTGGGGTGTTCTTTATTTTTAGCCTATTTTCCAGAATAGAAATAGGCTTATAGTTTTGTCATTATGTCTGTCCATCTGTCTGTATCCCCTATTAATTTGTTAACTTTTGACCGATTTTCATGAAAATTGGTGGAAATCTCTTGCTATTGGAGCAGAGCTCCCGAGGATAGTTTTTGTCGTGGAGATTGATAGTCCTGGGTTTGATTCCAGGAATTATCCTTCCCATTTGATTTACATGGGAATCTGAAATCCATCGTGTAGGGTAATTTTCTCTTGCACATTAAAATATCTTAGTATTGTATAGGTAATATCGGAGTGGGATTTGTACTATTCTCTGAGGAAATAAATGAAAATTCTAATTTTTATCATAGAATGTTGCTTATCGATCGTATTCTTCAAATTTTGCATAAATACCAGCGTTTTTGAAGTTTTTATAACTCATTATGGGAGTATTGCCATTGCAACAACTACTGTTGAACTCAAATTCGGTATTATTTTTGTCACACAAATACGCATGATGAATTTAGTTTTCCATTCGCATGTATTTGTAATCTTTTATAATGCCAAATTATGAAATTTGAGAACACATATCCGCGGTGATTTTAAAGCTATTAAAGGCAATGTAAGTATTAAATAAATGATTAAGTGGAAAGTATTTAAGTATTATTATTATTATTATTAAGTATTTAAGGCGTGAAAGATAATAAAAAATGAAAAACAATGAACCAATAAAATTTACTGTCAATCGTGTATGTCTCACCGATAAATTCTAACAGCTGACTGACAAGATGCACCCAAGTCTGTCCAAGGCACACATATCATTTCCGATTTTGTTGAGGTGCCATTTGTTTGGTAGGGCTCCATCTTGAGTATTGCACTGCAAATAAAATCACCAAAAAAATTACCATAAAGCAACATCAAAGTTAATAGCATAATCAAGGATATGTACAATATTTGTTTAAATACATGATTACATGATTTCCTGAGGGAGCATTAAGTAACGGGATGAATTTTTATCAAAATCTATGGAGCAATTTTAGAGTAAATCAACATTTTGGGAAAATCAACAAGAATAAATTCTGCACAATATCATTCTCTTCAACAAGTCTTCTATTCTGGGTAATATCTTACATAACTATGAAAATTTAACAGATTCTGTCAACCAGTTTAGCCCATAGAACAGCTCAAGTTAGATCAAGCTGCAAAAATCATTTCAGTGGCACCTATAACATGCATATTCATCAAAATCTCAAATTTTAACTCTTTCACAATCATGATATTTTCTCTAAATACTGTGTATGGGAAAGTAAAAAGATTTTAATATCCACTTCCTGACTATATAATCATTGCATTTAAATGAATTCTTGTTGCAGTTACCTCCATGAAAAGCATTGTGAAATTTGCTTCTAAAGTAGATCATACACGAACAATAACGTAAAAAATGGACTGAACTAAGAAAATACATTTTTAAAAGTATTTTTATGGATGATGCCTAATGCATTAAAATATTTTCCGATAGAAGGCTATCATCCCCCTAATTATTGTCCCACCATATTGTCAACACTTACCGAACACCTGGATGTTTAACTCCTCGACAGCCAGCAATAGCAACTTCATCTCCCATCAAAGCTCGGTTAGTGTTTAACCAGAGCCATAATTTCCTTAACCCATCATCTTCAGCCACTAAGTCAGCATTTTGCCAAAGATCTGGCTGAAAAGAGGTATTCATCTTACACTCACAAGAGCACAATCATAGACATCTAACAAAATTATATATATACATATTTACAAATTTAAACAAAAAATTTGAGTTTATAATATAAATATTTTTGTGGTTATGCCATCTCAAAGACAGAACCCAAAGCCAAATAACTATGCAGCAGTACTCAACAGAGCCACTTCAGTAAGGCAGGGCAGTATGCACCCATCTACCAAATTCCGCAACTACCAGAACTGAAACTGCCAAACCCTAAAATATACCAAAAGAAAAACAAATCAAAAACTTACCTTTAGACCATAGTCATTCAATGCTCTTTCTTTGATCTTAACAGATATGTCATTCAAGCAATAATAAGCAGGATCTTGCTCCTCCATGTACCTTAAAGTTTGACGGCCATAAGTCCATACTAATCGGGATGAAGGGGCCCAATTCAAGGTAATTCTCTCAATTACTGTGTAATCTGCAATTTTACCTATAAAAAGATAGTGAGTATTTCTTTTATAATGACAAACAATCACTCCAGAAAAATCAAAACATACCACCACCAAATTAATTCCTCATTACTACTCTTAAAACCACAACCAATGTTGTAAAAATATCATACAAGGACTGTTAAAGCAAAGTATTTGACATTACAGTAAACCCTCGATCTAACAGACCTCGGTTTAGTGGATTATGGGTTTAACAGAGAAAATCATGGCAAAGGCAATAATGGACATAATCTCCAAACAATGGACCAAGTCTGATGTTTGGCGTTTCAGTACAGAGATTGTTCGCTGCTTCCCCTCAAAATGGACGTTCACAGTTATGCACTACATGTTTTTTGCACAGGCTGTGTCTCAATGTTCTCCAAGTTTGTTCTTGACGGGATTGACGTCAGAATCTCCTCTTTTAGTGACGTCAAAATGACGGTTGAACGGGAGATATCTAGAACAAGAATGCGAAGATGTGTTCTTGTTTCGTGTTCTTGACACAATCATGGCTTAAGGTGGGCCTATAGCTGGCCTGAAGGTTAAAATTCTTGTAGTGACCACTGCAATAATTGCAAATTATTATCACCTTTTATCCATAAAACATTTACAGGAGAGAAAAACTCAAAATTTTCCGATATTAGTTTCAATTTTGGCCACAACAGCGATTTCAAGGTCTCAAGATCGCAAGAACATTCTTGGGGGAAGAAGGCCAATGAGAATAATCTTGAACATTGAGACACAGCCATAGTAGGCACTATGGACATACGGCTTTAACAGAAAACCCTTTCTCCCTATTAGCCCGTTAAATTGAAGATTTACTGTACTTCAAAATGATCATTTTAAAATTACTTTCAGTGCAAACCTTTCATTAGTAAAATGTAAATCATAGTAAAATGATAGGAATCAATACAATTCATATGCAAATTTAATTTATTAATTAGTAGTAATTTAAATTAAATGGTACAAGCAATGTTACAACACTATTTCTTCAGATGACTACCCTTAAGCAAATGGAATACTTTTATCTCTAAGTTTGGAAAAAATGGTGGATACTTTAAAGTATATGAAAAAACTGCATTTTCTATGGGATCTAGCAGATCTTTCTATCTAATTTGATTTTCATTGTTGTTTTTTAGTATTCCTGGCCACAATTATATTCCAAAGACTAAATAACCTTCTATTCCCCTGTTAGTAATTTTGTCAAATTATGCTAACAATTTAAAAAGTTTCTCCACTTTGTTCATCCAATGCCAACATACCGGCAGCCTGCTTTGCTTTAGCCCTTTTCCTCTCGATCATATTTATTTCTTACATTTTGCTAAAAGCTTAATATCATCAATTTTGCTCTATAGGTCTGCCATGATCAAAAGAACATTTTGGGTGTACTGTGAGTGTGGCCTAATCCCTCACTCCACTTGGCACCCTCCACTCTTGCCCTTCCTTACCACATGGCCTATTGCTGTCTCGGTTCTTTTCTAACTACACTGTTGCCAAATATTCATAATTTGTCTAGGCAGTCAACTGTAAATAGTGAAAACTGACAACCTAAGGAGGAGAAGGATGGGCTAGCGGTGGGAGTAGTCAAGATGACAGAGGGGGAACTTCCCCTCCATGCACAGCTGAAGTCTACACATATTCTTATGAATGTGACAGACATATAGTTTAATTCATAGAAAGTTTATGCTTAATCATTTGGAACTCCATTTCCTTAAAAATTCACCTAAATCACTTAGTTGATCTATCTCCTTCTCATATTCTTCACTTAAATTTCAATATAGCATTAGATATGGTCAATTTAGTGTCTGCACAATTAAAAATCTCATAAAAACATACTCGAAATATTTTATATTTTATCCAGATAGAACAGCTATAGAGAGAGAAATAGAGATATTTGATTGACATAAGACATGCTTCAATTAACATAAGACAGACAATATTTCTTTAAGGCATCCAAAGAAAATTGGGATTCATGGAACAGAAGTTAAAGATGACAATGTGATTCCACTCATTGAAACCTAGTCACGTTTTCCTTATCAAGCTTTTGTTGGTAAAAATAAATTTCCTTTGGATTTATTAATATGTTACCTCACAAAGCTGAGGGCAATGGCATTAAGGATCTATTTAGATATTCAATAAGTGCACAAAGAAATGAAGTACTATATTCATATATCCTTCAAATAACTTAAGTAGAGATCTTACACTAACAGGATGAAAAATCTGCTAATACAAGTTAGTGACAGGGAAAAACAACCCATTAAAAATATATATTATTATTTTATATTGCCAGACTGTATTTTCAAAGGACAGCAATGAATTAGGAATGCATAATCTTCCATGCCAGCACATAAAAACTGAATTTCATGACAATTTTAAAGTGAATCTTTTGAAGCCATAAAAATTTAATTACAGCAATGATTTTGTTATTTCTTACTAATCATGTGATAAGTTCAAAAATAGAAGGCAAACTGATCTAAATCTTCAATGAGATGTTAAAAATTACTATAAAAAATTGAAGAAAAACAGGTGCATTCAAATTCATTTTACAATTGAAAAAACACATTTTCTTCAGTAAAGAGATCCTTAAAATATGAATGTATTTGGATCTATTACAGTAAGATACTTTCTAATTAAGCAGAAATAACAGCAATAAAAAAGTCCTATAACTCTGACACTGAAAGTAATATCTTACTCTAAAACATGTAATCATTGTATATACTGACAATGAGATCTATAAAGCAAGTTTGGTACAAATTATGATTTTAGTGTTTATGGACAGTTGAAGAAATATGAAACCACACTAAAATGTCATTTTTATCCTGGTTGGCATTGTTCATGGATTCATGCTACAAAAAGCTTGTTTCTCTATCATTACCTATCATCAATGGCAAGCTAAGCTTGTACAAGAATAACGCTAAAGTGCACTACTCCACTATTCAACTCAGAATGTCAACTATTTTTAAAACAAAACAACTCTCACATGTGTTCCATGTTGCAGTCCTCAATGAACTCTCTGTTTCAAGATTTGTTACAAACATCTGATGCCACACATTATTCAATTACAGCTAGATTCTGGTAAGTCAAAATTATAAACTGATGGCTGAAAAACATCAGACAATAAACTATTCTGCACAGAATAGTTGTTCTCGTTCCTGTAATAATCAGTTTTATTCCTGAAAATGCCATTTGCACCATTATATTGGAGTAGGATGCAAATTTTCAATGAGTTACTCCAGCAATAGAGCGATTCAGCAACTTTTAACTTGGTGCCTTCATGAGAGCAAAAAATAGTGAGCCTTATCTACAATACCAAAATAAAAGTGAGCTAAAAAGCAATGATTCAAAGGCTGTAAGTAGACATGAATCTTTAATGCAAAATATGTTATTGCATTTCCTGAAGCAAACAGATTTTTTAAATATGAATCATAAATTCATTCATGGATCACTTTTTATCTGGAAATGATTCCAAGGTGCTGATTCTATTTTCAATTGTAAGGAAAAATGTCAAAAAAGAAAGAAAATGACATCTCTGCTGTAATTCTTGTTTCCTTTGCACTAATAAAAAATTTGATATGATAAAACACATACCATACCAAGCATTACAAAATCATAATTTAACAATAACAAGACAAAGTTAAAATACCAATACAGCATCCTTCTATAGAACACACAAGCTGATTAGCCCCAACCATAAAAAAATCAAGGTAGAGAAACAAACAAAAAATATTAAGTTGCAATTTTCTGCCACCATAATTCATTGCATATTATAAATATTTTGAACAAATAAAATTAGTCATTTCCATAAAAAATAATCCCTACTTGCATTGCTAGTCACTGAAAGAATAAAAAGTATAAAAAAGGTTGTTTTCAAAAAATGTTAAGTACCAAACAAAATTTGTGTTGACAACTACATTCATAATAACTAAGTAAATTATATCTATTGATGCAATATAGTAAGAAAAAAATTTCAGATAGCTGTTTCAATTTTTCGGGCACAGAACAAATTATCCTTATCTCTAAAATAACTGCTGTATTAACAGTTCTTTCTCGCTAATATTTTACTAATCTAAATCATCTATGTACCCTTTATGAATAAATTCCATTGTTTTATTCAATTTCATGCTAAATATTTATAGTCTACTTTTTATATAATCACAAATTTCTTAAGAATCAAATGAAATGCTGTTCTAAAATTATTTAATTCATAATAGTTTATCCCAAAAAACTGTGGGGAAGATTTTTTAAAATTCCATTACAGCTTACAGGGGCTCAATATGCTAGCACAAGCTATTAATAGCCAGACTTCATTTTTTATCACCAACCTCTTGCTGTAATTGCAAGGAGCCTATTCTCATGACTATGATGCCAAGAAAATGAGGAAAGAGGCCCATGGGGTTCTGGGCTGACATTACGCTCAATTGCAATAGCAGGCTCAGGTCCATCTGCACTCCCGACCACAGCATGTTGAATATCATAAAGAAATATGCATGAACTGTCTCTTGTTAAGGCGCCAAGTAGATTTCGACTGTTGAAAGAGAAGAGAGAATAAATATTCTGCATAAATAAATAATGACATTTTAAGACAAAGCTAAATTCTATATAAAAAATAAAAGGTCACAAAAATATTGTCAAAAAACTGTTATTACTTGTGCAATAATCTTTTTGACAGTATGTCTCTCTCACTGAGCATCAATTCCTGAACTTTCTGCCAAAAAATCAACAACATGCAATGCCCTGATAAAGCATATATTTTTCATTTAATCATTTACTTTTGTTATATCAAAGACTGAAAAATCCATTATCAAACAAGAGATACAATTAAATATTTGTTTATGCATAAAATAAAACAATACCTGCTTTGAGAATTAAAGCATATGGTCTTTAAAATGTAGGCATGCTTCCTAGCTATAAAGCACAAGATTCGAGCATTTTAATAGCTTAGTAGTCTATAAAATAAAAAAATATTAAACAATGAATATATAAAAAAATTTATCATACAACAAAACAGACATATACTACATAAATGTAAAGTTTCTTTCATTAGAATTGAATGCAGTGGTGTTATGAAATGGTCAGAATAAAATGTTAGCAGACATGAAAAATGAAGCCAAGAAATATTACAGCCTTTTACTCAACACCAAGGCTTTGAGTACATTATGGGTAATCCTATCAGGAACTTCCTACACTTAGTAAACCTAACTAATTACACTTAAAAATAGCCAAGTGATTTGTTGTGGCTGACATACTAGATGATTAAAATTCAAGCATAATTGAAGAGTTCTAATAACAAAGATGCATTTGAAATTTTAATTATAAAAACATGTTTAAAGGCTGAATATTATGCAACTAAATATAATGCTACACATTTCATATTTTTAAAGACTTATTTTTGTAGTAATACATAATGGACTTCATTTCTGCACACAACCTGAAATTTAAAAAACAATATCAAATTTGAAATGAACATCTTATTGGTTGAGATACCAACTTTCCAAATAACAGCAAATCTTCATTAAATCAAAATTACATTTAACCTCTTGACCATTATGTTTGCCTGCATGCTATGTATCCAAATCAGGTTTCCTATAGAAAAACATTAAAAATGTATGTCATTCATTCCCCACATTTATTCATAGTTTTTTTTCTCATAATGCAATTCGACAATGATGTGTGATTTTCTGTTGTATCCCTCAGATACAGAAGGATTTTGTGAAAGCTATAAAAAGTGCCTGTGACATCAAGGTATTTTAAATTCAGCTATAAATAGCAGATCAACAGAAACATACAATAATGTATGTATTTTATGTACGTTCCACTTGAAACACATGAGCACAAATAAGCTGGTCAAGGGATTAAATAAAAATTAACTCAAAATGGTGAAAATTTAATTAATGGTCTTGAAGTGGTTTGGAATGTAAAATATATCAAATATCTGGTAAGACCTTTAGTTTTTAAAAAAATTGCACGTTTTTTTAACTATAGAGAATTTATAAAATGAAGCACCATTAAAAAATAATAAACATTACCGTGTAGGGCACCACAGTAGTTTGGTGATCGGTTTGCTTTGAGATAATGAAAGAATAGGTTTATCAAAATTTCGAAGGTCCCAGATTGAAATTTGGCCTTCCACATATGAAGCCAGCTGATGTTCACTGTGAGGATCAGAAGTCAATCCAAATACAGCTTTAGTGGGAGTACTGTTGATAGGTTTAGTAGTGTCTGAAAAAAATAAAAATTAATAATAAAAACCTTCGATTATAAAATTCCACCTACTACTGCGTAAATGATATTCAAATCAAATTAATTTTTACCTTTATACATGATAGTAATAGCCATCAATTTTAGTTAACATATTACAAAAGCCATTTTAAGTTGATTTTCAATTCTGCTGTTTCACATTGCTTATTATGCTATCATTGGTACAACATAATTTAATATACTAATTAAAATTCTTGCAAAAATGAACTATAATAAATCAATTAGAATGATAAAAAGACGACTTGTGAAATATAATAGTTATTGTGCTGAAATTTTTCATTTTTCCTTCCTTTTTGATAAATGAGCAAGAGATTTATAGTACTTTTACATTTTCAAAATACAAAAATGATAAACCCAACTACTAACTCTATAAGAGATTTTGTTGACTTTTTATATCTGTAAAAACAATGACTTAATTAAATTCTCAAGTATTGCAGTATCATATTTCTATTTAGATCTATTGATATTCATAATAGAAATTCAAAGATTATAATTTTCTGTCAGTTCTGAAATTTAGAATTCAATTAAGGAATCACATTTGTCAATGAAAGTATATAAAACCAACCTCGTAAATCAAATAATTTCAGAATCTTATGGTTCATTCCAAGAGCCAAACTTCTAGGAGCCTGCGCTATCCAAGTGAGCGAATGAGCTGTTTCTGTCAGACCAAGTTCCAAAAGTGGTTTTGCTGCCAAACCTTCACTGCTACCTCCCATCGACCCATTAACAATATCCCACAATAGCACAGAATGATCTCCTCGGTGCTTGTCTAAACCAACAGCCAATAAACCTGCTTCTGCAGGGCTCCACTGAAGAGCGTTGCATTGCCTTGCATGCTTTGGTGCTAAAAACAAATAGAAATTGTACTGACTTACGACATTAGTTTGTATAAAAGTACATAAGACATCTTGATAAAAAAAATTGTAACACGTACCAAGTTCCTTTCCTATTAGGCCCCTAGAGTCAAAAGATGTCGAACCAAACGATGTCAGCACCACTTTACCATTTGCTTGCCCAATAGCAAGAAGTATATCAGTTTCTGGATGCGGATGTATGTCAACACATTTAACATAGTGCTGATTGGTGTTAGAGGCAAGAAGATGAGCCACTGTATTTTCCGAGATTCTCACACCTTAAATGGAATAATAAACGCATATGAACATCATCCCACCGTTGAAAATGTCTCAGCATCGAACTAAGACAATACAACATACATGACGTTCTCGAAGGATCTTTTGACGGAGACACTTCGTATAAAAATATATCATTTCCCCAAACGATAAATTTATCTTGATGTATAGGTGACCACTGAACTTCTAATTTAACTCCGCTCATTTTTTTCTATTTTTACTTAGTGACTTTCAACGTAAATATTTAAATTGCGGAATAGAAATCCCACATAGTCCGGTCAGGCGCAGTCTGTAGAGAGCTTTTACAATTAAAATAGATTATGTGATATTTACAGAAATGTCTAAACACCAAAAGTTTTGCTTGTCGGATACGTCTGATAAATCCAGCTCGTGAAGTTAGCTCCGAAAGTCGCACCGGGACCGAAATGTACAGGGTGTCCAACAGTGAATAAATACCTACCTACCTAACAGTGAACTCTGAACGTGCGGCAGCAATAGTTCTAAGGACACGATAATTGTAAAACTTTCTAAAATATTAGAATGGTTACTAATAAAAATCGAGACGATTAAAAATATTTGTTCGCGACGAGCATTATTGCAGTTACTATCCATATTCTTCCTTTCAGGTACCTACCTATGTCATCCTAGATTTCTTTCCCATCAAAATTCTAGCGCTCGTTTCTTTTCATTAATAAAATACATTGACAGTCATGGAGTAAATAATGTAGCATATCACGTTTTCTGAGTGCATGTTATAACCTACCTATATAAAAGAGTCTCTCCATTTAAATATGGAATTAAAGCACATAAAAATAATCAAGATTTTGAAGCACTAATTATCTCAGGTGAACAGAACTACAAGCAGCGAATTAAAACTATAACATTAAAATTGAACAAAGCCTTTGAAATTATCATTTGTGGTAGAATAGCGTCCTTTTTAGTTTGCCAAGAAGACATTTTTTATAATCTTGAATGTATGACTTTTGGAATGTTATAATAGAATAATACTCGGGATTTATATTTTTAACTTGGTCATTTTAAATCTACAGTCATATATATGTAATAAGGCACTCGTACATTGTTTTGGTGATTATTGTTAATAATTCGAAGCTGTAGAAATGAGAAAGTTTCATTATAAATGTTATAAAACAAAGCTATTTAATTGATTTAAATGAAAGGCAACGATTCTTCAAAGCCAATTTATCTAATGTTATATAATCTTAAAAATTTGAACTTATTAATTTTGTAACCTAGAAATTTCATGAATTTTTCTGTTTATATTTTCAATATTAATTTTTAAAACGTTCACACCATTGACAATGTTGCCGCATAACATTATAACAGCATAACAGTGATATTTAAATGTTGGCTACAATAAAAAAGGCGATTGATATATCGTTGCTTGAAGATCAATTTACTTCGCAGATTTCTATTGTAATACTAGGAAACAAAGCAGTTCAGTGAGGCGTACGTCGCCTGTTATACGGTCTGGTAATGAATTTTTCAGATCAAAAAATTAAAAAGATAATTTTGCATGCGGGAAGTATTGTTAAACCGTTTACTAATGGGACAAGAGTATGTGGTTATTGAATTTATTAATATTTGCAACGTTATCATCGTACCTAAATAAACTTGTAAAATAAAAATTCAAAATCTATCCCATTAGGTATTTTTTCACTTTCAAACCCGAAAGATCAGTGACAATGAAAAAATCATTGATGACAGCAGAAAATTGGGCAAGCCAATGGAGCTTGTGTTGGGAAAAAAGTTTAAACTGGATGTTTGGGAAGCCATTGTTCAAACTATGAGCATAAATGAGGTTGCACGATTTACAGTCGATAAGAGTGTAAGTATTTGGTTACTAGGTTAAATTATTTTAGCGAAAGAAATGCATAATTTGATCTTATTGAATTACTTAAAACGATGCTAAGGATGTCTTTAGTGCATATTGTAGAAGTGGTTATTTTTTATATTAATATACCGTATTTTCTCGCCTGTTGCTTATTTGATTTTGGTGATAATGAATCTTATTCAAAATAGTTTTAATTACTCATTTAAAGGTAAAAATAGATTTTTCTTAAATAACCCACTATTGGTTTACCGGTTGTTTATTTTTTCCCATGAATTGTTACCAGATTTTGGGTCTGCACTTTTATAGGAATGTGTTTATTTATTATTTTATCTCCTGAAATAAGAAAAGCAGCATTAATTATCTCTTGTCGAAGGAGTGTGCTAGCGCTGAGATTCTATAATTAATAACCACGTATTTTTCATTAGCTATTTAGACATTCATGGTTTTTAATTACTTTTTGCTGAAAATCATTAAAAAATGTCATGGATACTTTAAGTTGATCAGTTTTATGCAATAATATTTATGTTACTTTTATATATACGTGAAACAAAATTTATAAAAGGAAAGTTTATGATTCAAATAATGACACATCTGTATGAATTGTATACTTGACTTACATAAGCAGTGTTGCAATGTAAGAGAAAGGAGGTTGAAATTAACCGTAATTTTCTGGTTTTATGGTAGAACTATATGGTCCTCATGATAATAATGTTGTATATAATTTCTATTAAAATGGATCTATTGAATCGATCAAATATTATATCTTGTTCACATTTTACCCTCAGAAATGATGTTATTGAACAACCAATATAAATATATGGCGATAAGTATCATATCAATATATTTATTAAGAAAATCTTATTTCATGCTTAACTGTGAAAGTCCTTTCTCATTATCCATATTTATTGCTGGTATTTATGCATTGATGTATTAGTATTATGTAGTGGTATTTACTGTGAAAAACGTTGAACAGAGGAAGTTTTGATAGATTCCAAAATATTTTAATGAACGCATAAATTGACAGCAACTGCAAAATACTATCAGAAAGTGCTGATTATATAATTTAAATGTTTAAGGGTCAAAACTTAATTACAGCAAGCATTTTTTTGTAAGGGTCTTGAAAGTTCAATCATTAAGAATGCTAAATTTCAGTGAAGAAAGATGCATACAAAATATCTTTAATATATCCAATCTAGAAGTCATAACACTTATGAAGGGCCATGTAAAATATTTAAATCTGCATTAGTGACAGAAAATCAATTTTTTAAAGAAGTTTTATGATATTTTACCTGGAATATTGTATTGTATAAATAATGAATTTTGCTCTATAAAATTATGTTTACAGTTTGCTAAATTTAAATAACTTTTGTTGTGGAATCAGTATAAAAGCATGTAGAAATTTTATTTTATGGTATTTTTTGTACTTAAAGCTTGTGACTGCATATCCTTTTGTGTCAAAAACCCTCCGAGAAGCATGTGGGCCTAAGGAAGCTAGAAGACATCACTGCTGTGGGGTTACCCTACAGAATGAAGGAATTGGCTATAATGATCTGAATGAACTCCTTAAAGAACCATCTGATCTAGAGTTTACCATAGGTATGTATTTTGGCAAGTGAAAAATTATATTTTTAGGTTGAGTATTAGCAGTAGACATTTTGTTTGCTTGGGCAAAGAAGAAAGACATTTAACTGAATTTTTTTTTTCACATTGAATATATCCTCTTTTCATGCATTTAACAACTAATGAATCTTTTATAAAAAAGCTTAACACTTCATGGCTGTAACTTTAAATTTATGTTTCTATTGGCAAATTCCTTGCTGGTTGGTAACATGCATTATCAGCTTAAAAAGTCACATTTATATGTTACATGGTGATTGCCAGTCATTCAAATACAGGTGGACCTCAGCTTACGATCATTCAAGTTCCAAACAATTTGTGCTTATGAACCTTCCACTTGCTAATGAATTGTGACTCCCTATTCATTTAACGAACACAGCACCCACACTTACAAATGCCTAGATGTACTGCTTCCATTTGGACATGTGAACGTTATCAGTTACTGGGTGTTGATGTTCTATAATAAAAATGTCTGTTTTGTATCATAATTAGTAAGTTATAATACTAATACTTGATTAACAGGTTTAGAGTTAATCACCAATTATCAAAATCACAGATCAGCTTCATTTTATTCGACATATGCATTTTCATCTTATCTTTTCTTAATCTTTCAGGAGCAAATAATATTCTGTGATATACAGGAGCTCCTTGTTTACTGAAAAGTGGTTCATTAAGCGAACATTCATAAAATGAAAATAACTTTCCCAATAATCTTTTAAGAAAATAAATAGAACCATTCTGTTAACCTGAGATAACGCATGTAGTAATACTATCTTTATATGAATTACATTATGTTAAAGTATTGTAAATGAACAATATACACCTATTCTAATAATAAGCTTATTCTGTAACATGTTATTCTACAAGAGAGTGCTGAGTACAGTTTTGTTATTATGGTTGCATAAGATTATGGATAGGGAGTGCAGATTGCCTATACTGAAGGATAATGACATAATGATAATCAGTAGGTTTGCCAGATTTTTGTTTTGAGGATGCAGGACAAATTCTTCATTAACCCTTTTGCTGCCATGGTCGACTAAAGTTGAATGAGGATCGTATACCTTATGCTGCCATATTTGACTTTTGTCCATGACCTCAGAAAATTTTTTAACACCTGCTACCACATTCTACTATAGTCAAACTACTCAGAAATGGGATTTTGAACGCTCTGTATTGTGTTACCACTTACTGGGAATCCACCAAATCACTGCAGCAAATCCTGTCAAGGGCTAGTGGTTTATCCAAATATTTTGGATCTGGTGAATTCTGATTTTAGTCAAGAAGTATTACTTTTGTTTTTAATTTTTCTTCAAACCAATACAGAGTAAATTATAGCATTTTTATGCTGCAGTTATTGTTTATGTGTATAATATTTTTTAATTATTTCAGAATTTTTGTGTTTTTTCATGCATTTTTTGTGCGAGACCTTAAATTGCTTCCCTATATTTATACTGTATGAACAAACATTATTTTATAAGTAGATTTCTCAAAATAAATTTAGAACATCATTAGCACATTGCATACTGGATGTTCTGGAAGGATATATGTATTTACTATATCTTTCAATTAGATACTCAAGTTTCCTGAAAATCTGCTTTGAGAGTCCTTTCTCGTGATACACGTTTATTCGTTTTTTCATGTCTTCTACTTCATTTCTTGATGACTCACTCAGGTCATCCCGACACATAGTCAAACCTTTTGCTTTCTCAAGCCAAAATATCTTGAGCCTATGTTTACTTAATACGATAAAGGTTTTATGCACACCAAATGTGCTGAAAAGAGCACAGCTGATGAGACAACGCAAACTTGGCTGAACATTTTCTTGTTTTTCTCAAGTTAGTGTTCAAGGACAAAGAAAATATTAATTGAAATAAAAAAAGGATATTTTCGCAATTGGCAGGCAACTCATGGCCTGAAAATGGAATTCTCTAGATCTATACACAACTCGTTAATGTAACTCAAAAATTCTTATGAATTACTTTGATATTCTGTAAGTTATAATTGTTTCCTTACTTAATTTTGGCTCTACTGAGAAGTTATAAAATCCTAATTATTTACATGTCTCACTTAGATGTAGCCTACCAAAATCATATATTTTATAACTTGATTTCAGTTGTAATATTTTTCCCTGATATTTATAAAATTAGAAAAAATAGCTAAACAGAATAGAAAAAGGAAATTCAAAGAAAATATTGCTGAATAGCTTTCTGAGAGTATCTGTAAAGATTGCTTGATCATGCTAGCAAGTGTACTATGAAAGGAAAAGGTGATTGCCGACATAGGCAAACTACATACTTTTATATGGACTGCCCAGAAAAACCTGTGTTGTGCTGTTTCCAAAAATACCATACACTGAAACACTATAAAGAATATTGCAAATGTTCTAATAAATCATATAACAAAAACAAAAAGCATTAGGTAATGTATTAAGTGACGTGAAATTTTAAAATTTTTATAGGTTTAATTTTTCCAAACATACATAATAAAATAGTGAAAAAATTAGTTTTCCATGTCCATGAGAGTATATGCAAACAGAAATAACATATTTTGAGGTAAGAAGAAAAAAATCCATTTAATTGAGTACTTGCCTGACAAAGTCACCAGTTTAATAAAGCAGTCAAAGGGTTAAAATGCAGGGCAAATACAAACCTGCAAATTTATATTTGCATTAACATTGGAACATTAATAAAAAACAAAAAATATTTATTATTAAATTTAAAAATCATATTTTTCTGATTTTTATATCTCTATGCAACTGTTTTGAAGCGCATACTGGTAAAACTTGCTGCATGACATATTCATGTTTACCAAGCACTGCAGAATTGACTCCACTGTAGATATGTCCAGTTGGTTCCTTTCTGCTCCACTGACTAGTGATTAAGTAGAAAATGGGTAGCCATCATTTTTTGTTGGTAGGCAATGTATTTATTTGAGCGTATAAAAACTGTCTGGGGTAAAGTTTAACAAATAACTATTAATTTTTATTTAAAGTGTGTGTGTGTGTGTGTGTATATATATATATATACATATATATATATATATATATATATATACATATATATATATATATATATATATATATATATATATATATAACAACTTACGGAAAAGGAAAGGTAAAATGAATATATGGATGTCAACAAGGTGTTGGGATGAGGAAACCCAGTGAGCACTCACCAATCAGACGACTTCAGGTTGGCGAGGCCCCGGGGATGTCGAGGCGACACACGTAAAATAACACAAAAACACAGAAACATCACAAATGTAAAGCTTTCGGAACTACTCCTTCTTCAGCTACAGAGAGTAGCTGAAGAAGGAGTAGTTCCGAAAGCTTTACATTTGTGATGTTTCTGTGTTTTTGTGTTATTTTACGTGTGTCGCCTCGACATCCCCGGGGCCTCGCCAACCTGAAGTCGTCTGATTGGTGAGTGCTCACTGGGTTTCCTCATCCCAACACCTTGTTGACATCCATATATATATATATATAATGTTTTGGGGAGAGTGAGAAGGTGAGAGCGAAGGAGAATGTAAAGGAGGATGGGAGAGAGGGAGAAGAATAGGATGAAGAGATGGATGGAGAATGGAAGGGAGAGTGGGAGGAGAATGAGAAAGAGGTTGGAGAATAGGAGGGAGGAAAATGAAAATGAGTGTGTATTTTTGGCTAATCAACCTCTTAGATTATTATATGGAGGAAAATGAGAGTGAAAAAGGAAGGAGGAATGGGAAGTGCCTTCATTTTAATACTTTATTTATGTATACTTGTCATTTTTGGTGGGCAGTTACACTAATTATCAATAATTTTATACAATTATAAAATATAAAAAAAAGAAAAGAAGAAAAATGGACGACTAATGATTCATGGCTGGCATTAAGGCAGGGTTGTTCAGGAAACTGTAGTTCAGTGGTGCCCAACCTTTTTTACTGGTGGGTCCCAATGGAAGTTGCCAATTCTTCGGCAGGCCAAATTAGACATTAGATTGGAAGTTATCTAATAAAATAAAATCAATCCTAAATAAGGTTTTTATGGTTAGCATTACAGTATTAAATCTTTTATCATAAAAATTTTCATAAAATGTATGAAATTGTGTTAAATTTTTCAGATAGCTTTTTTATCATACCCTCGCTGGCCACAAAAAAACTCTTCGCATCCTGCCCATGGGCCGTAGGTTGGGCACCACGGGTGTAGTTACATTGCAAAAATATACTGGACATCGAGTTCGTCATTTGTGTTTTTGATAAAATATTGAGTGAAATTAGTTATGTTGGCTTTAATATTTGCAAAATAATTTACTTTGTAAGTGAACCTGATGCCAAAAATTTTATTACCAAAATTTAGTTTTAGTGAAGATCTATTTCATAATCAAAAAGTTTTCTCTAATTTTTCATTTGCATTATAGCAAAAATTCTTAAATCGGGCATATATAAATTGTGGAATCCTTGTACTTTTCTTCATTTTCTTTATATATTGATTATGGTATCTTAAAAATACTATGAACAAAATTTAGGAAATGACAAATGGAGAAACCTCATAATAACCATAAAAAATAATAAAACGGATGTATTCACATGCTGGTTTTGGAGGAAATTACCCCAGGAATCGAACATTCATGCAATGTCACACACTCTCTGGAGTTTAGGTTATTAAGAGATTTTTCCATTTGTCATCAGTTGTAACCATAGGGCTCTGTTATTACCTTTTTCTTAAAATTTAGGGAAGCATAATAAACTACTGCAGTACACCCTCATAAATCCTTCTATCTTAGGACTTATTTTATTTGCCGGATTTTGAAAATTCCAGATTTTTGAAAGCTAATACATCTGTGCACAACATGAAACAAAGAATTATATGAGAGATTATTGATGAATAAATAACAAACATCAATTGAAGAAATTGTATTTTTAATATGCACTTAACACATGCATAATCCTTTTTGTTTTTACTTCCAAATTATGGCCAATTCTTGTTGTTGTTGTTAGCAGAGGTTGTGGGAAAACTGTGGCTAATGAAACTTTCTGCATGTTTTTCTGTGGAATTTATGTGGCCAACCTTGAGAATAATTGCAGTCTTTAGTAATTTTTAGGTGATCATGAAAAAGGTACACCTTCACGTCTTTGTTGCTAAAATCATTCAAATAATACTCGATCGACATCATTTACCTATGCCATGTGCAATGTTTTATGGCTACTCATAGTTGGAGGTGCATCACTGTCATCGTAAGATTTTAATAATATTTTTGCTTCTCAAATCGTAGACAGTAAAACAACACACGTCATATTCTTTGCAAAGTTTATTCACTGAAGTGCCCTTTTCAAGCTTTCGTAGTAATTCGACTTTTCTCACTCATGAGAGTTTCATGTTTACATTTAACATTACTCATGGGGGTTTTCTGCTATTTTGAAGCCATTTTAAGATAATTAGAACAAAAATACTAATTAAACTACCGAAAAACACGTAATCACTACAAATGTAAAAATTTTATTAAATATTGCCTATAGCCATAGCCTGATGCTCAGGTAAGGTAAGCAAAGCAATGGCAGTTGAGGAAGCGATGGACTAACAAATTAATTTCTGGATTATTGCGATTTGTTCATATGTAAAATTTTCAAAGGTGCTGGATTTTTTAGAATTCCAGGTTTTCGAATGCCGGATTTATGAGGTTTTACTATATAAAGTAGTTTGGTGCTGTAGCTATGTTACTTTATTAACCAAATATATATGTGACAATTTCGTGCGAACATATTAATATGCTGTTATTCATTGCTGCTAAGTTTTTTAAGAATTTATAAGTGAAGTAATGGTTAATTTATTAGGAACATGCTTTTTATGATCACAATGAGTGTGTTAGCAGATTCCTTTAAAAATGGAATTGTAATTTTTCAAGTTGAGAAAGTGTGAGAAAATTATATAGCATCAATCTTTCCTCCAATAAAGAAACAACAAAAATTTTAAATTATTTTGCTGACTTCTTGAAAATATAAGTTGAATACAACCTGGAAATTTGCATCATAAAAATGTAAAATAAGATGAGCCACTCATTTTTCAGGCTTGGTTATTTGTTGTAAGTGGTGGAAAATATCATCACCTAAAGATATATTAGTTTGTGCATTATAGCCTAAAAATTACCATTCATGTTTAAAAATTTATATAGAAGGAATGGGAGTTGAAAATTTCAATTCCATTGATAAGTTGATTGGCATAATTATAATATTTTAAATGCAATGCAAGCACTCTGATTTTGAATTCTGATTGTATCCTGAAAGAACTTCTAAAGGTGGAGTCTCCTGATGAATACCAAAAGGAGTCATGGCAAATGGATGAGAATGAAAAAGTCCAAAGGGTGAGCAACTTGAGAAATGAAGGAAATGAGCTCTACAAAGCTAAGGATTATACCAAAGCCATTTCTAAGTATGCTGAAGCAATTGGCATGCTAGAACAGCTCATGTTAAAGTAAGTATTGGTGTACATATTTATGTGAGCATGGTATCATATGGTGTTGTTTGGATAGCAAAAATATGTCATACTAAATTGAGGGACTAGAAAAAGAGAAGCCAAATGTAATTTCTAGTGTTGATATCCTCAGGGACAGTGAGAATAATACATAAGACTTTATATATCGGTGAATTATGCCAGATGATGTAGCTGTAATAAGCATTTGGTTTTCACAGTCATCTTATGTGAATTCATTCATCAATAAAAAGTTTTTTAATGACATACTAATTGATCTCTTTTTATTCAAAATCACTTTATTAAAAGGATAGTAAAAGCTTAATCACAAATTGTATTAGGCTCCATAATCCCATGTCCTGTAGTCTTAGATCTGATAATTTGATCCTTTATTTCTATTTTTGTGAATTTTTTCTTATTATTATAATATTTGCTTTGTGTTAATAAATGCATCAAAAGAAATTCACAGTCAAAATTCTCATGGAGAAATATTTAATCCAAGACTCTTGTAACTAATTTCAGTATGAATTGTAAAAAATGGAATTCTGAAACTTTTAACAAAATATTGTGCTAATGGTAAATGAAATTGTTTTTATGCATTATTGGTTATCCATGAATCATTCTGTCTCTCTAAAGAGTTCTTTAAGAATAAATAGTTAAATAATTAAAACCATTATGAAGCTTTAGCATGCCATTGTTTTTTTGTTAAATGTAGAGAAAAACCAGGAGATGAAGAATGGATTGCTCTGGAAAAGATGAAGATCCCACTTCTCTTAAACTATTCTCAGTGCAAGCTGCTGGAGGGGGACTATTATGCTGTCATTGAGCACTGTTCATCAGTACTAAAAAGTGAACCTGGTGAGTTGGTGATTATCTGATTGTTTTGATATTATGTGCTTCGGAATGAAAGCTAACTTATTTATACTTGAAATATTTTAGTTTCAATTAAATGTTCATTAGTCAGCTTACCTGAATGCTGAATCAAGTTAATGCTTTCAAACTAAGTTATTCATCTCATCGATGAAATCAGGTCCCACATTGTGGAATTCACTCGTCATAATCACAGAAAAATAAATCTGTAATATCATAAATAGGCTTTATTAAAGGTGGTATTGGTTTCACTACAGCCCGATGATGTTACAACTGTAGCAAAACCAGTCCTACTTTTTGTCGAAATTCCAGTTACTTTTACTCTGATTATAATAAATTATTCTTTTTCATATTAAAGTTGGTATGCAAATCAGCTGGAAAATTAATACATTTGGTCCTCCATATTGTCAAATTATTTCATTAATAAAAATTGGTCAGGGAAATCTATTGTTTTTTTGTTGCTGTCAAGCATCTCAATTTAATAGAAAATATATTTACATCTTGCAGTACACCCAGTTCCCGACCAACACGATAGATGCATTCTTAAAAATTTTGTGTACGGTGATATTGTGTAAGTTGTACACGAATTTCTCATAAGAAATAATGTAAATGTTATTCCTTTGTTATGACTATATAGGTTACCCTTGATTTACTTTGCCCTGTTTTACGAACTTTCGAAGTTACTAAAAAAAGATTTTGTCCAGTGCTTCGTTGTACGAACTAAAATCTCAGAGTTGCATAAAAAATCCATCATTTTTTGTAACAAATCTGGTAAAGAAAATGAGCAACAGAAGAAATAATGATACTATTATTAATAATAACAATAATAATACTGTAAATAAAATTCCTCTTGATGGTTTTGAATCGAAGAAATCTTACAACAGTCAAGACATTAAAACTCTTTGTTCTTTCTTGCAAGGAATCAAAACTTTCAATGCTATATAAACAAATACAAATTATTTAATAATAACTCATACCAAAATTATGTCATTTCACTTGCCACACTATTTTAATAACTATGTATTGATTATTATTGACTATTATTGTTATCACTTAGTTTTATGATCAATGGTCAAATAGTGGCTCACAGTACTACGACATCAAGTTGCCTGAAGAACAACACTAATACATGGGTGTTTAGAATAATTACTTGCCATCAGTACTAGAATTGGACCGGATGCACCGGAACACCATTCTTGTTATTAAGCTAGAAGTGTTCCGGTTGTTAAAATGTTATAAAAATTAGAAAAACAAATAAAAAAGAATCATTTTTGAACAAGATCAAATTCACTAATTATGTACTAAATGATGTAAGTTAATACCCGCGTTAAAGTCAGGGTTGCCAGATTTCCGAAACTACTGTGCGGGACATTTTTACCCGTCGACAAAAAAGGAATAAAATATTACAGAAACAGAAAAATGTTGAAATAATACCAATACATTACTTTTGAAAGTGAAAACATTTATTTATTTGCAATCAGTATTACGTAGGACAACCACAGACTTGATAATAATAAAGTTATAGAAAAATCACAAAATATGATAATAAGACGCCAAAAGCACATAAAACAGAAAGGAAACTGTCTATTCCTATTTTCGTCACATCTTCTCTAAGGAAACTGGCAAATAGTAAATTTCCATATGACCGTATATCTTAAAGAATATTTAAAAACAACAAAATTAAAAGGTATACATAAGCATAGATCAGTACTTTAATTTTAATTTATTGTTATACTTTTCATTTGACTTGATCTTTTTAAAAATATTAGTGCCTTCACTTCTTAAAAATATCAGGCCGATTTTGAGAGTATTCAATTAGAGTATAATCTCCAAGTAGTATGGGAACAGGGTGCATACACAGTCTAGTTAGAACTGTAAACGAGTCCTTTCTCGAAAAGTGAACTGTGCGGGGGTGAATAAATCAGTCATTCTCTATTGAGACAATGTTTCACTTCACATTAAGCATCCCTCCCCATAACGGCCATCTTCTAAATCACGTGACTTTTAGCACAACTATGTGACAAAAGCTTTCAATATGAACATATATCAATGCACTAAAGCTTTCTATTTATAGTGGGCAGATTTAAATCTTTAGTTTCAAAATGGTTTAGCTGGACATTTGAAAGTCGTGTAGAACGCGGGACAATTCTTTGTTGCGTGGGATTGTCCCGTACATTGCGGGATGTCTGGCATCCCTGGTTAAAGTGGATGTGGTGGCAATCCGATCTCTCTCGCTCTTATGCCTTGCGTACAAGCGAATGTATTTGTCGACTTAGTGGAACAAGTCAAAACTTTTTATAGAGCTAAACAGTGCTTAAATTTTGTGGAAAGGTGTGGGAACTCCATTCCATTCAATAAAAAATGATGCCCATAGCATTCCTGTTGTTAAAAAATCAGATCAGAATGTTCTGGTTACTAGCATTCTGGTTGTTAAAATTTTCCAATTTGAGCACTGCTTCCCATGATGAATGTTCTAAAGAACATGTACAGTATATTTGTGGGAAGAGTTGATGCAATGGGAACGTATCTCACATTATATAATAGAAGTCAATAGGAAATTATGCTTCTGTTTATCGCTTCTAGCTCTTGCTTCCCGATTGTTCTGTCTCTCTTTCAACTAAGCATCCCGCATGAGTGGACCAAACATGTCTAAACTTGTTTCTGTTTTTGAGACCTTTCCGCGATCGTAGAGAAGTTGTGGAGAAATTTTGTTAAACCAAACGACCAGCCATGTTAGTCAAAAACCAGCCCTACTTTATAAACCATGTTAAACCAAATTTGTGTTGGTAGAATTCGTTTTAGTCGGGGATTAGGTGTACACTTAATGCTGCATTACTTTTTAAAAGAAAATAGCACCTATTTTACTTGGTTTGTGCATATATCTGTCAGTGTGTAGATGGCAGTTGCTATACCATTGGAGATATTTCAATGGAATTTGGTGTTAAGGATTTATGCCAAAGTAGAAGTAAATATAAGTTAAGAAAGTATACTGTGTATCACAAATATGGTTTTAATGAAAAGAGTATTTTAAAATAAACAATATAGTTTGAATGAATGCACACGATAAAATCGAGTGAATCCAGGACTTGATTATGTCATTCTGTCCATTTAAAAATTTCTTCCCTCTCCTACATTGGTTTTTTTTTAGTATAAAACTAAAAACTAAATCACAAATTTAATATTTCCTTGACATCGCTTCTAATATATCGTTTTGCAGTGCTTGTGATGTTGAATTTACAACTGTAAGTAGGTACCAATTTACCTTAATAAATAATCCAAGATGTAAGATATAAACACATTGTGTAGAGTAGGGGTCACCCACCGTATGCCCATGGGCGCCAAGGTGCCTGTGGAAGGACTCTTAGATGACCTGGTGAAATATAGTTGTATTATCAAAAAATGTGTGCGTCTACTCATTCTAAATCCTAGGATTTACAATATTAGGTACAGTAATCCCTCCATATTCACGGGGTAAAGTTCCTGAAAAACGCAGCGAATATATATAATAAATGGGGTTAGGGGAACAGCTACCCCCAGTTTATGTAGTAATAACATTGTTATTGTTTTTAAAACTTATATTTAGTATTAATAAGCATAACCTGTAGATCTCAAATCTTTACTTCTCGACTTGAAATTAAGAAAAAATATGCGGTAGATGTAATAATGCACCCAATGTTTTATTCGCACTATTTAAAAGGAAAAATTGTGAGAATAATTCGAGTAAATATGGTAGTTCATTTACAATTTAATGCATTCATAAATAACAACAAGTAAATAATGACACCTTTAATGATGGTGTTGATGTCCCTTTAATGATAATTATAATTGCGGTGTTGAAAAAGTTAGTTGAACAAGGATCCCTCTTATGAATCATCTATTGGTGATCCAGCTGATGCAGGACCAACTCTAGGGGTGAGCACTTGAGGCACAGGCTCGGGGCACCAAAATCAAAAACATTAGCTATAGTTAGTTCTTAAAAAATCTAAATATGCCAGCCCAAACGGGCACAATACAGTAAAATCTCGTTATAACTTATTTCTTGGGGTGCATGAATAATTTCGTTGTACTGAAATTTCGTTGTAACGAATATTACTATAAATTATTTCACAAGATCAATTACACATTCAAATAAGTTCCACTGCTTATTTATAAGTCACTGTAGTTTTAAGGTGGAGTGGCTATGGAATTGTGGAAATATGGTGGACCAAGGATTGTGAGAGTCATCACGAGATTATTCAACCAGGTATTGGAAGGAGATGATGTACTGGAGGAGTGGTCATTGTCGTATATATCACTGATACATAAGAAAGGAAGTAAGAAAGATCCCTCTAATTATAGAGGTATTAGTGTGATGGCCTCTATGAGTAGGCTGCTGAGCAGGATACTGAAGGCAAGATTGGAGAAATGTATTGAGTCTTGGATGTCGGAGGAGCAGGCAGGCTTCACTGCAGGCAAGGCCTGCCTCGATAATATATTCAGTATACGACAGATTACTGAGAAGGTGGTGGCAAAAGGCAAGGAGATTCATATGATTTTTGTGGATCTCAAGAAAGCATACGATTCAGTTCCAATATGTCAGCTATGATACTCCATGAGGGGAGTACACGTGAGTGAATCCACAATAAAGCTTGTACAGAGGATGTACCAGGGCTGCTGAGCATCAGTAAAACAAAGGAAGTGGTTATCCATGGAGTTCCCTACTTCAAAGGGGTTGAGGCAGGGCTGTGGAATGTCACCCACCCTATTCAAGATCTACCTACAAAGGGTACCAGAGAAGTGGAACTCGTCATGTAACGGAATGGGCATATAGATCAGAGAAGCGGCCATTCATTCTCTGCTTTTTCAGATGACCAGGTACTTATTGCACAAGACGAAGATGACGTGGAATATATTTACTGCAAGCTAATGGAGGCATACGGGGCAGCAGGTCTCAATATAAATCTACAGAAGACAGAGTACCGGGTGGTTGGGGGGAAAGGTAATGATATCATCCTTAGCTCAGGGACAGTAAAAGCAGTTGACCACTGTAAATACCGTATTAGCCCGAATATAATGCGACCCCGAATATAGTGCGACCCCAAGTATTTTGAAAGGAATTTTAGAAAAAGACGAAAAACATTTAATTTTCTCTATTTTGCACATTTAAATTACCTGTAAACTCATGAATTATGTACTAAAGGGGGGTAATGTTACGCCACGTTTAGACGGTCCTCGTTTTCTAACATTGAGTCTCGTGACCCTGCGTGAAGTTGTGCCGGTGCTGTGGTTGCTGCAATTTGACCTTGATTTATTTTCAAGTCTCCTCAGACCACTACCGAGTATATTTGTACAATGTAGCATCGTAACATGAATGTCCAATTCACTTACAATGTAGCAATTATAAAAATATGCGCTGAAACACGCGTCATGAAACGCGCCGATACACAGTTATTTTTTAAAGATACAAGTATTCGAATATAGTACGAATGCAACAAGTACTCGAATATAGTGCGAATGCGACTTTCAAAGGTACATATTGAGGAAAAAAACATCGCACTATATTCGGGTCAATACGGTACCTTGGATCCATTATCCACAAATCTGGGACGTGCGAGGAGGACATGGAGAACAGAATAAATCAGGCTCGGAGGGCAATCAAGATGTTGAACGGGATGCTGTGGAGTCAGGAGGTCAGCAAGAAAATGAAAAACACTATCTTACGAGTCATTGTAGAGAGCATACTGACATATGGAGGAGAGGGATGAACTCTCACAGATAAGTTAAGACAGAAAATCAATGCTGTAGAGATGGATGGTTTGAGACACAGCATGCGTGTATCCTGACTCCAAGGAGTAAGGAATGATGTCATCCGGCAAGAGATGGAGACAGAGGAGACTGTTCTTGACCGCTTGGAGTGTCAGTCACTTCAATGGTATGGACATGTGCAGAGAATGCCACAGGATAGGTGGCCAAAGCAAGTATTCGACTGGTCACCCCCTGGACGGAAAAAATGAGGTCGCCCACGCATCACTTGGTGAGGAAGAATGATGGAAGCGATAAGGGCACGCAATTTGAGAGATGGCCAGTGGGAGGATAGGCAACATTGGCGATTGGGAATAAATGACAACCCCTAAGAAGTGGAGGAGCCATATTAATAATAATCATTATAAATAAAGAAAATTTTAAATAAGTAATTACAAAGCTAAAAAAATATGTAAAACAATTTCATTTTGAAAATACATATATTTTATTTTCTAGAAACATAATTTTAAGAAAGCACAAATAATACATAGCTAGAAAGTTAAAATATTAATTGCCATTATTTTTTATGAATTAATTTTCTTTTATTTTGTGAGTTTTGATTGTACTAAACTTTTTGAAGTGCTTGTCATTAAATAATCATCAATAGCATTAATCTGGCCAAAAACTATATCTGTAACATCACCGCAACTATAAAGAAACTGCCTCACTTTTTTAATACTCTAGATTGCTTCTATGACGGAAATTTTAGCCTGCTGTGGTACATCAGCATCCTCTCTGTCATAATTTTCAAATTCAGCTCCTTCAGTCTTTGCATATTGCCTAATGCATTCAATTATTTTGCCATCGGTTAATTCGTGAGTAGTGAGTAAATCGTTGTCTGTGGATACGTAGTCCATAAAGTCTATTTTGCTTGAAATACCTGCAACAGCAGTGAATGATTTCCATAGCGTTCTGATTTCAGTATCTGATTCAACTTCTTGTGGAATATACTCATTAGTCATTCCCACTGAAAAACTTCCCATTTTTAGCTAGAATTTTATAATTGTGGATTTTTTTACTGACCACCAAGCTCCTGCAGTCATATCAATTGCCTGTTTTACATTGATTTTATCATCTTTATCGTCATTGAGACCAATAAGGATTTGTTTTAACATTCTGCTTCTGTAATGGACTTTAACATTGCAAATTATGCCAAGATCCAATGGTTGTAAAACTGCAGTACAATTCGGTGGTAGATATTCAACCTGAACATTGTCAGTCAGAATTAAAATTTTACATTTGGCTCATTTCACATTGGTATCAACTTTTATCAACCACTCGTTAAAGATGCCATGTGTCATTCATGCTTACTGGTTAGCACGATAATCACAAGGAAGGGAAAAAACATTTTTGAAGCAACGAGGCTTGGCTGATTTTCCAATGATTAACGGCTTCATCTTCTCAGTTCCTGATGAATTGCAACAGAAAAGTACCAACAGTAAAATTAATAACAATTATATTAGATGATATAATGAATTTTGTAATAGTAATGAAAAATGTTGGAGATGGGCACTCAAACAAATTTGGTGCTTGGAGCACCAATACACCTTGAGCCGGTCCTGAGCTGATGAATGAAGAGAACTTCAAGCATTGGCAGTGCTACTTTCGTAGACAGCATTTGAGTTTCTCTTAAAGTAGCTTGTGATTGGCAACTGCTTCGACTTTTTTTTAATGTCTTTGTAAACCTCTTGATAGAGATTTAGTAAATCTTCCATACCTCTCTTAAATTTAATGCTTCGTTCCATGACTGGGTTGACATCAAACACTGGATCCATAAGTTCAGATGCCTGTTTCATTATCCTTGCCAATGTTTTTAAATTCAACTTAGACTTTGTCGTCACATCCTCCCTCACATCATTATTTTCATCATTAAACTGAACAAGTTCATCAAGGTCCTTTTCAGTTAACACTCCACTGTGCGAGTCTATAAGTTCTACTATATCTTCTGGTTGCAAATCCTCAAACCCCTCCCATCCCATATCATGTGCAATCATCTTTACTTCTACATCAAGTGAAGGAAATCCATTGAAGTTAATGAGAGATTCCTTCCACAATTTTCCCCAACATGCATTTATAGTCAAAGGTTTCACCTCTTCAATTGATTCTTTAAATGTTTTGTATGCAATGTGCAGTGGTATAATTTTTCCAGCACTCAGTAACAGTCATAGTGGGGTCATGTTCCATTTCATTTAAAATATGGCTGAATGTGCGACACGTATACTAGCTCCTAAATGCAGCAATCAGTCCTTGATCTAAGAATTGGAGAAGTGAAGTTGTATTTGGAGGCAGAAAGATAACTTCAATGTTTGGATGTACAAATTGAAGCCTCTGTGGATGTGGATGACCAAGTGCATTATCTAAAATGAGAAGGATTTAAATGCTCACTTTTTTAAGCTAAATATTTTTTGACTTCATGAACAAAACAATTATGAAACCAATCTATAAAAATTGTTTCAGTCACCCAGGCCTTCTTGTTTGAATGCCAGAAAACAGGTAGTTTATGTTTGTTTTTCCCTTTCAACGCATGAGGATTCCGTGAACAATAAATCAACATCGGGTTAGTCATGCAATCCCCTGGCACAATGGGACAGGGAAGGAGAGTTAACCTGTCTTTAGCTGCTTTAAATCCAGGCGCCAAACGTTCTTCCTTGGAGATGAATGTTCGCGAAAGCATCTTCTTCCAAAACAAGCCCAATTTGTCAGCATTAAAAACTTGTTCGGGTTTGTACCTCTTCTCTTCAATGAGCTTTTCAAGATGACCTGAAAAAGCTTCAACTGCCACAGTATCTGCGGATGCCAATTCTCCACTTATTTTAACATTATGTAAAGCATATCTTTTAAATTTCTTCAACAATCCCTTACTTGCTGTAAATATTACTGCATGCATTACATGCAGCATGTGTACCGCATGGCATTGTATTGCACAGTGTTTTAAGGTAGGCGACCGAGAATAAGTGAATTTTACCTCCCGCGAATACTGAAACTTGCTACAATAATTTGTGTAAATATGCGAAACCGTGAATATGAATCCCACGAATATGAAGGGATTACTGTATTTCCAAATATATACAAAACACTAAACTCTAGCTGTTGCTATACTACTCCAGGTTGCATCAAATGGGTGGATTGAATACCATGCCAAGTGTTAAATTATTCATGTATACATGTAAAAACCTTAATAAATGCATTTTTCTTTGATGCCTACTGTCTTTCAATTATTATCAAAAGTTGCCCACCAATATCAAAAGTTTGGCAACCCCTAGTGTAGGTAGTATATTGTGATATTGAAAAAGTGGACTGCAATTGTAATTTGGCTCCTATGATGCATCTTAAGGCCCTTTTCTGTAATCTAAGTATTTCCATTGCATGAGAACAAATCCCAAGATATAATACTGTACAATATTTGGGAGTAGAACTGAGCATTATAAATGTTATTTATGATTTTTTGGTTAACCACTTTGTTCAGTTGCCACAGGACAAAGCAAACAGAACTTAGTTTACCTGATAAGATGTTTATATGTTTTATCCAGTCAAGTTTATAGTCTAAATGCAATCTTAGAAAGTTTACGTACTTACCCAGATGAATAGAATGTTGGTATAAAATCTAATTTCAAATCCTGAGTCTCCTTAGAGAAATGCACCTAATTTATGCCATCCTGCTTGCAGGCATTACTCCTACTTGTTCAAATTTATTACCTTTAATCTTTGAATTTTGTCTTGCTATAATTTTTTAAATTAAACTAGAAAATTGACTATATCATTATGTAGTTTCATTTATATCTTACTTACCAACTAACTGTTATTTTCCTTCCTTTACTTTGAAGATAATGTCAAAGCTTTGTTTAGGCGTGGAAAAGGCCATATAGGTGCATGGAATCCAAATGAGGCCAGATTAGATTTGGAGAGAGCCCTCGAATTGAGCCCAAGCCTCAAGAGTGTTGTAATGGAGGAGTTGAAAAGATTGGAGAAATTGGAGAAGGAGAAGGACAGAGAAGACGCTGACAAACTAAAGGGGAAATTTTTGTCATAGTGGGCACAAGAAGAATGAGCGCATTTATGGATTTTTAATTTAGCAAAATGGTATGGAAAGACGTTTTATTGGGAAGTTTTCTTCTAAATGCCATATTTATAGTGATGATTTGTTGAATTATAAAGACTCTAACTGAAACGTGGAATATATTGGCTAAATTTTATATTTGATTTTGAATGAAAATTTCAGTCAGTATTTAAGTCATGCATTTGTGCCAATAATCATGCATTTTGAACATAGCTCATTGTTAACCCTTCTTTGCATATGTGATTTGCAAATCTATTTTTCTATTTATTTATGAAATGGTCAGATTCTCATATAATGGGAGTTTATTTTCCAAAATGTCAATTAAATTTAAGTATATTACCCATTAACAATTTTTTATTTATTATTTTTAAATACTTACTCTAAATTACGCTAGTAATAACCTTTTGATGCCTTTTATTAAGTAGGAGGCTACATTTTAAAAATTATAATGTTGTTTTAATGATGACATTGAATTAAGAAATTACACTTATTTGTATATTAACTTCCAAATCTGCCTCTTTCTTTTGATGGTTTTCTCTTCAGGGACGTAACTAGCCTCCCAATAGGGGGAGCAGCATTATTGCCAAAATATTTTGAGGGCAATACCAAAATTAAAAAAAAACTAAAAATAATGATATAAAAACTGTTTTAACTTATTTTTACTGCACTTGTTACACAAATGAAAGGTAATTTTTATGAAGAACAAAAACATGAAATACTTGATCAAATTATTTAAAAAATATAGTAATCAGCAGGGTGCCCAAGGGGGAGGGGGAGGCGAGGACTTATAAAGGAGGGCTAAGGCCCCCTCCAGTCCCTCTGCTAGTTACGTCTCTGTTTCTGTTCTGAACATGAAAATTGAGGTATCTCTAACCCGCCTCCAATAAAATAAAATACTTGCCTAACTTGTTGATAAGGATTTTTTTTTCAAAAATGTAAATCTCTGTTGTAGAAATAAAAGTGATCAATGTTGTTCTGACATTAAATGTGTTAGATTTTAAAATTGTATCTAAAAAAAGCCTTATATCTTTATATCGAGCTTGCACGAAGTTGATATTTAGGCTATTGGATGTAATAACAAGCAAAAATCCAAAAATTTTTATGCATAATTTGCTAATGCTTCATTAAACAAGTAATCTCAACTTGTTGTGATGATAAAGAGCTCTTTATGTAATTCATTGTATAATTGGTGAACTTTATTTCTCTAAAAATTGTTGTGTCATCATTTGTACTTTCTGTAGTTTTTATTTCTTTAGAAACTTATTTCTAAAATGTTGTCTATTGACCGTACCATGGCAATTGAATGTTTATGCCTAAGAACCAGATTTATGTGATCAGTAACTATTTGGAGAACAAGGGGTGTCTGACTTGTGGCCTCCGAAAACAGGGTCTTGATACTTCCATGGTCCATTAGTTCAAATCAAAGTGTATTAGCATAGCAGAGTGTTTTATTTGAAAATTAAATAAACACTTTCTATCAAGTATTGTGCCTCACACCCTGTTATTATTATTTATTGTTGTGATATACTGGCTATGAAGTTTGCTAGGGCAGGGTTTCTCTATGTATAGTCCATGCTAGTGAAAAAAATGATACTGCAAGTTAGAAGTGACTGTGATGATGGTGGAATGGTAACATCTGTCCAATAAGGTTATTAACTGAAACTACAACTATAGAATTCTAATTGATGGGTGGTCTTTGGTTATATTCAGTTCTGGTGGCTGGTCTGTAAGTGTGAAGAGGTCGAATACCCCTATTATGGAGGTTTTAAAACCAATAACTTTTAGATTATTCAAAATAGAACAAAGTAGTCAATACCATTAAAAAGCTTAATATTAAATTACCTACTTAGTTACATTAACTCTCTGAGGCATAATAATGGTTCTGACTTGTTGGTACATCATAGGGCCTAAAGATTTGCACTGTTGAATTTTTCTTGGATTAACATTTGTAACTGTCAGTCATAGGTAGCATCGCTTTTAAATTCTGTGAACATTGAATGAATTATTATCTGTTTAACATTTGGATGTATATCTTTTTGATTATGAAATAAGTTTCACAATCAAAAAGATATCCATCGTGTTTTATTTTTGTACCTAGAAAAATGGGGTCTGTGATGTAATTCTAAAATGAAGCAATATTAATTTGAAATTATGTACAAATTTATATTTAACATTTTATAGTATTACTCAGAAAATCTTAGGAGTCTAGGTTGATTATTTACAATAATATGTGCATGTTTATACTGCAAAACAAGACACTGTCTGCCATAGTAAATATTGTTGCCAGGCCATCTAGTGTGTCATTTAAAGGACTTGAGGACTTAATAACAAAATGATGTCTTCATTGTTAGTGTACAGTTATTATAAAACCGCAAATAGATGGACTAGTATTGTTGAATAACAGCACCAATTATAGTTTTCCTGCAATTGGGCTATTTATTTTTTGTTCTTAACATAACTTTTAATTAAAATTGTGGTATTATTTTATCATGGAAAATAGACACTATATTTTACCCCTCCGTGTATACCCATGAAGAAAAATTAAATTTTTTTGTCGTTAACATTCGTACAACAACGTTATTTGTATCAAACTTTATACATAATAAAGGTGTGAACAATTAAATCTTCAAATCGTTGTTGTTTTTCGTGGAAAAGTACTATGGTTTTAGTTAGAAAATATGTTAACATATATCTTGATATCGGTATAATCCATTTTCTTCTATTTGGAGTAAATAAAAAGTTATTGACTTTTAAAATCCCTTACTTGAGTACTTTATATCAATGCTGCATATATAAAATGCCCAACTTTGTCACTAGTCTCTAATGTTTCCCATCCGTCAATAATATTTATCATCGATCGCAATGTATAAGCACATGGTTTGATTTTCTTTATGCTGGCATTATCATTTTATTTTCTGATAGGAATATTTCGCCCCGTCGTTGCAAAAATAATTATGGAATTATCAGTGGTTAAATTCTCGCTATAAACTGCTCGGATCATAATCCTTTTCCGTTAGTGTTCTCTTACTTTCGCTTTTGTAATTGCATGCTACGCATCAGACGTCTTGAGACGCGCAGCTAAGTAAACAATGAGTAAGGTGAAATCGATTGATTCTTCGGTTTAACAAGTCGATGGGATATGTGTCAACTTCCTGTTTTTCTTACAAAATGAGGAAGAACATGTTCTTAATCGCATATCCAAGGTGATAGCAGTCGAGCGTGGGTACGCAACGCATAATTTTAAGAGAAAATAAAATTACTGTATAAATTCGGGTGTTACGTAACAAGCCCATTAAGGTGGTTCACCCGACCTGGTTTCTTATTACGTTCACATACCTCTCCCAAGTAAGAATCTACGTTAAGTGTGTTATTCATGCCATTTCTCTCAGTGTACAAGTCTATGATCGCATTGACCTACATAAACAGACGGTGAATGATATCACCTACTTTTTCTTTCTTGAAAGCATAAAAAATACGTTTCGTAGTGAAACGGTGTTCAGCCTTGGAGTCATTCAACTTCGAAGATTCCAGGGCCATCAAGTCACTTATATATTACTGGTTTATCCAGGGCGGAAAAAAAAATATAATCATGTAAGCAAGAAATGCCAATCCCAATAATTTTCGGATTTCGAACGCCTCGCATGGAATCGTCCACTTATTGAGATTTTTTTTTTTTAAGATGCGAATTCTCTTGTTTTATTAATCTAGGCAAAAGATTGTCACTTTATTTATCGTTAGCCCTATTTAAATTACCGATGACTTACTAGTAAGTTGGTGAAGAAACGTTTTCATTTCCTCTTAAATATTTTCTTCGGATCCGGACATAAGATCAGTTTGGTTTGTCGCTTCAGAGGAACTGCGTTTCTCGAGTAAAGAAAACTCAAAACATTAGATTCTGCATGCGTTTCGTCTTTAGAGATTAGAAAGTAAGTTGTGAATACATTCCAATGAGTAAAGGCGACAAAAAATTATTACGCCGCTCAATTCCATTCTTCGAGCTATTAGTACCTCAATGTGACGTCATAATATTGTGTGCATTACAAGACGTCATAGTTTCCTGAGCATAAATCTGTGAATGACCTCACTTTTTTCTGATACAAGTGAGAGTTGATTCAAAACCACTCAAATCCGTAAAACCTTCTGCTAGAACCGGGTCATTGGCGTTAGTAATCCTTGTTCGGAAAACGAATCAGGTCAGAGTTGCGGATTTGTTCCATCTCACGCGCTAATTACTCGATCACGCGAGTGCATTCAAAGCCGGCAGACATCTTCCGTTCATATTTTTCGGCACTGTATTAAAATTTTATTTCAATTTTTCTTTCCCGTTTCGGTTCAAAATTGATCGCAATAACTCGCTCGAGAATTTTAAAAAATAACTTTTTCTACCCAACCGAAAGTATGCCTTTTTAATCCAAGAAATTACCTCAGTAAATTACGCGAAGCAATAGCTTCCCTAAGTGTTGCCAACCTAACGCTCGAGCGTAAGATAAATTGCCGTGCGTTGTCAATTTCATGAATATTTCATTTGTTTTTGTGACTCAGTTGGTGGGGGCTTCGTGTTTCCCAAAGTTCGATTAAGAATTCCGATCCATCCGGTACCATAAATGTTGCGTAATAGCAGTCTCGCGCATGCGCTCTGAAGCCCGTCGGTATTGAGTAACAAGAGAGGGGAACTCGCAGGAGAGAGCGACAGAAGCGCAAGGGTAGGCGGCGAAAGAGCAATAGATATATCCCTTTCGGTCCATACAGAACTAAAAGCGGTAAGTGGAAACAGTAATGTTCTCGTTATTAATTTAGGCTTAACTTCATTCAATCTTCAAGGAAAAACTTTTTAATTTCTTAAAGGATCGCTTAAAAAGTTCCACGGACGATTGCTTTATGTTCTCGAATCCAGTTCGCCTTAAGCTTTGCCGTGTTCAATGTGTTCTGCTGTGTTGCGTTTGTTTATTATGAGTGTGATTTATTGAATGACAATCCGTTGCGCGCTAAGTTTTCGGTAGTGATGTCCGTTATGAAATTTCGCGCATTTCTGAAGCATTGTTCGTAAAATGAGGCGGATGTTAATGGAAACGGAGGAATTATTATTGACAAGAAAATATGAATTACTGTCAGGCCTTGTCTATCATTTCTGTACTCTGAAAAAGGAAATCAGAAAATAACCTACTACATATTTGTACTTCGACAAAAAAACCGGTCGAAGAAAGAAACGAAGCAAAATGTCAAACAAACACGTGAACGGAAGGAATGACTTTTTATTTAAGATAGGAATATACCACTTCCCTTCAGAAATGAGACGAATTTTGGTCTTTTTTTAATCGACATTTCCTGCTGACAGAATGAGAAAAATAAATTATTTAACGCATTTCAAAGCAAGATCGAATATGTAATATATATATTCGCCAAAAATGGTGTTGGTAATGGTCCTAGGTCCGTTCGCGGTTATTTTTTTTAAAATCCAAATTCCTTTTTTACTTCTTACAGGGTCAACCGAAATGAGGCCAGAAGTTGTATGATTAATTTATTAGTAGCAAAGAATAAAAGAACGTCCCTGCCTACGCGAAGTTGAAAGAGAATGTATTGTGATTCGATTCCGATATTTAGATGAATGTGCGCATTTTATGAGACCCTGTTTCGGAAACCGTGTTTTATGCTATTTTATGCTGTCTGTTATCTATGCGCGGCTCCAAGGGCTAAACGTTTCGAGAGAATATGAAGAACTCTCGTATTTATACAGCGTATCAACCGAAATAGAAGCATTTTTGCAATGAACCATATCGCGCAAAAATGGGCACTTTATTCTGGTCGATTTTCACAAAATTTCGATTCGCTAAAAAAAATAGCCGCTTGCATTTCGATTATAATTCAACCAGATATAGAGATACTACATAAAATTTATGTAAAAAATATGTATAAAGCGCACAGTCACATTATCATATATTGATTTTTACACCCAGCTACTGCCACTCTCTCCCAGTCAACAGAAGCAGCATTGTAGCCAAGAGTTGAACCGTGAAAAATGCGTAACCAAGGACATTATTGTATGGACTTCATGTGGCCCCCGAAAGTCTTTTATGCGGCCTGTGAAGCTGCGATGAAAACGATTTCCGTAAAATTTAACACAATTCCATATTTCATTTAAAATTATAATATTAAAACATTTAAAATTTATATGTTAATCCTAAAAATTTAATTTAGACTTGATGTTCACTTGTATGTTACCTCCGAATATTTTGGCGACTTCCAATGGGGCCCGTCGAAGAATCTACAACTACTTATGCGTCCCGCTATTTAGAAAAGGTTGCCCACTCCTGGACTAGAAGCTTATACATTTGGGAAAGTTTGTGGCGTGTGTTGCTACGATTTTTGTCTCTTTCGATGGTTGCCTCTTTAAACATCTCTTAGAACAGGAGTTGGCAAATTTTTTAAAATTAACTGCTAATTACATCGTAATTAGCAGTTGCGGGTACTTCGGCGTGACGCATGTCTCAAATTTGAGGTTAACTTGTGAATGAGTAGGTTACCATTGGCGATGACATATTATAAGTGTTTTTTAGCGCCATATAGGTATTCACCGGTAAAGGTTGTCAGACCATAGAAACGACTAAGCTAATATCAATATTAAATTTCACGGCTCGTTTCACATTAACTTCGAGATCCGCATGAAATGCTCTCGTGGGCCTAATGGTGCCCGCTGGCCGTTGTTTGCTCGCCCATCACTTAGGACCTGCAGTGCGCGACGAAAACTTAGTTTTCAAATACGAACACTAGATTCTTTGCAAAATAATTCATTCGTAGTAAACATCCCGCCGAATTTTTCATCATTTCGCCCCTCAATAAACTTTCTATTTTGAAATCCTATCGAAATTAACCATAAACATGAAATGAGATTTTAAAAAATAGGACACCGTTGCTTTCACGATGCACGCGGTATTTTAATAAATCCAATTTATTATTTTTCTCAGTTGCAAAATTAAAACTCGGAATGTCTCGAATGCTAAGTACCAAAGGTTAAAAACGTGGCAAAAGATAGGAATGGTTGTTTTTCCACTTTGTATTCCACTTAGTATTCATATCTCGCGTGGCCCGACTTTGCGATAAGAAGTCTGCTTGCGAAGAAGAAATATGAATACGATTATAAAACACCAGCCTCCGCAGATCATTTGCAATTGAAATGATTTTATTATGAAACTAGCCGTCGGAAGTTATTATATATGGATTGTTTTCCTTCTACAGGATAATCGTATCTCAGATTCATCAGGGCTTTCCCATTGGATGGCTCATAGTTCGGATAGCACACATATCGTGCCAATGAATCATTTCTCATAAACTTTTCATTTAAGATGAAGAATTTATATCGGTGCAATGCGATCCATTTTGAGCAATGTGAATAAATCTTATAGAAGGCAAGAGGTTTAATTAATATTCTCGCATATTTGAGCAAATCTGCCTTGGAAACATGTTGAAGTTTTATATGAGGATATAAAAGATCGTTTAGGCCTTACAGGAAATAACAGTTTGTGGATAATGTGGAACAATTAATGTTAAAAGTCCTACAGCGTACAAAATATGTGACTCTCATTATGCGAGATGAAGTTCTTTGTAGTTCGGTCTCTCTCTCTCTCTCTCTCTTTAACCAATGAAAACTTTCTCAAATATGCCCCACTGGACTTCTGAAATGCCCTTCGACTCGTCCAAATGAGGGAATATGAGTTGACTAAACATTGAATGAATCTGTTAAACTCGACCTATCTCAAGTACTTGCTATTATCTCCCTCAAAATTGTTGTCTAGCCCAGTGGTTCCCAAACTTGATGAATCTACGATCCCCTTTTAAGGCAGCCGAACTTATCGCAACTCACTCTTACGGTAGCAGACATTATCGTGACCCCCTTCAATCCCATCTACCAACCAATGAACATAAAATGTGATACTAAATTCAAAACATTATAAATATTAACATTATTTGCGCAAAAGTTAATTTTATTCTAAATAAATTCGTGAAATTTTACAAAAAATAAAAACGTTCAATCTTCGCGACTCTGGAAACCTTTCCCGATCCTCCAGAAAACCTTCCACGATCCCCAGGGGGCGTCATCTATATTTGATATTAAGTGCCACTGATAATTTTTTTTAACCAATTAAATGAAATACTCAGATACTTTAGGTTTCACTTTTATTCCTTATTCAAACAAGCATTTAAAATTACAATACTTAATTTAAATTTGAAAATACCACGATTTCTTGCCATTACTTAATTCAATGGAATATGGGCATATTTCCTTCAATTTTCGCTCCAACCTTTTTTTCCTTTATAAAATTTCATTCTTTCCGTTACTCGTATTTGAAGACACTTTTGTGTTTTTGCATTTCTGTTACAGCGTGGCAGTTACATGTTAAAATTGATTACTAAAAACGCAAAAAATTTTCCGATGTTTTCAAGACTTTTTTAATTTGATCATTTCTGTCGGAGATGAAAGCTGTCTTAATAAACTAAGCTGCTGCAGCTGCATTTAAGAGAAAAATGTGTAAAGACGTATATTTAAAAAAAAATTGGGGATTTTCCGACTAACGCCTCACTACACTACACGGTGCAGACGGCACAATAGCTGATAATTCTGACATTGCCTCCCTGAGGATGCGGTTACTTTGGATGCGCACTCGTGCGTCTAGTCCGTCGTATATACTAGTAATTCTTGTCGGACGGCTTTGTGATTACATATTATAACTCCCTCGCCCGTATAGAGCGTTAGCACACAACGGACTGTTTTTGTCACCGCGCTAAATTTTCCTATCGACTTTTGGAACAAACTACTTTATTTAAAGATATCATCCCGAGAAACTGGAAAATTTGGAGGTCCCGAAAACTTTTTTTGCGGATACCGCTACAACTTTCTAAAAGCAGGAACCAGTGGCGTAGCCAGGATTTGGCCAAAAAGGGGGTGTTCAGGTTCAGAGCTTGCGCCGGATTACCCCGCCGAAGATGAAAATTTTTACATTATATAATGATTTACACAGGTGCTCCGTAAACCACTATACAGACTCGGAGATTTTTTGTTACAGATAAATAAATTGTGCTGGATCACCAAAATTAAAAATTTTCTTAAAAAAATGAAATTCGTGGGATTTATAATTAATAAATTTAAGTATTTTAAAAGCAATATTTTTTACAGATTTTAAAATAAGTTTTCCTTTATAAGAGGCGTTGCAAACAAAAAATATTTCAAAACTTTCGTAACAACAATTTTTCTAGTCTACAATTATTTCAGCGCTTTTTAGTTCATTATATACATAATATCCTTATTCTGTACGTTGGTCCGTCCGTGCGTCTGTCCGTCCGTCCGTTGATCCGACGGAACGCTCTATGAAAATCTCCATAAGAGAACACTTAAAAATAACTTTTTTCACTTGCAGGCTTTTTTCCTTTTGCAAAATTTAATTAGAAGTAATTGACCTACAATCTTCGGATCTGGATCATTTTAAAGAAAAATAAACATTCTTATTCATATCGTCGACTTTTGCCTTAGGTTCGAAATCCCTCACGTTATAAGTTTAAATCACATTTATTGGAAAATTTTAAGCTTTTTAAAGATATGTTGTCTTTCCGATTGTGTCATTGTTAAACCTCGAGATATCATTGTCGTCCTTATACTATATGCGTAAGGAAAGTGTATTTTGAATGCTTTAGTACGAGAGAGAGAAGGCGCCTGAATTATTTATAATTAAAATCGTGTTTTTCATTAATTTCTTTTAAGTTAACTTCCTATTGAAATTTTTGGTAATTAACTACTTTTATAGTTTTTTTGCAGTGCACCTTATTATTAACCTGAGTTATAAATTCGCATCGCATATATGAATCACGCAAAAAGTCATTCCTTAACATGCACACCTTTTCCGTTTACATTTTAAAATATTTCAAGGATGAGGTATTTAACTTATTTATGCAAAGAGAAGAATTTATATTTCATTCGTAAATCTCCAAAAATTACGTTTTATAACGATTTTTTACGTATTCACGCATTTTATTTATATTCGGCCACTGTTGTCCCAATTGTTGAATTCTATTCTTGGCCTCTTAATATATGCACCAATTCAGTTCTTTATTACGGGTCAGACTTTTATACATGGTATAACTTATTTACTGAATCTACTATGTAATTAGAGGGAGGAAGGAAAAGAGAATGAGCAGAAATTGAGATAGAGGAAGAGGACGTGGCATTTGTATAGGATTAAAAGGAGCTGCAGTACAAAAATAACAATAATAAATTATAATTGATTATAAAAATGTTATACTATTGAATCATGCGCCATTGCCAAATGGCGAGAATTCATAAAACCAAATATAGTTCACGTAATATTCAATGGATTTCTTTAACTGATAATACAGCAAATATTTCGAACCAAATTTCAAATAGGAGTGAAAAAATAACATTTTATGACTTTTATTTCAATTTCTTTTACTAAAGTGATTTTTCTGGAAATTTTTCAAAACTAATATAGTTAAAAGAAAAGTGCGATCTTAAAATATAGGTAAACGCATTGCAGTTCATGTAATTATTTAGTTAATAGTAAGTAAGTTACTACACGTTTTCCTTTGATGGTAAATTGACAGTTCGTTCACATTTTATCATGTTTTTTACGAGTTAATAAGAGTAAAGTAATTCATTTATTAAGTAAAATTCTGTACGTTTTAAATAACTTATAATTTGCTCAAATATTTCAAGTAAATTTCAGCTACTTCTTTATGCATTATATCTTATTATTTCGATTTTCCTCTTATTTTCGGCAAATATTTGGATAATTATTTGGCCTCTCTACTAATAATTACTTAAAGAATATAATTAAAACTAAGATAATTTTCAAAAATACTGATTTGATTGTGCATGAATGCCAAATCAGATTGATTTTTCATATCGAAATCGTATATATTTGGAATACTTTTTTGATAATCCCGTCATATTTGACGGGCAATTACGCTAGTGATATTATATTTGTATTAAGTAATATCTGTGTATATATATATATATATATATATATATATATATATATATATATATGTGTATAAATTTTTATTATAAACGAAATTATTTTTCTTTTAATTTATAATAGTTTTGACGATTAATATTGGAAATTTACATACACATGACTCCATATGAGACAAATTAACGTTGCAAAGATATATTCTCTGTTAGTAAGTTTATCTAGATATGAAGAAAACTTAAATTTATTATTTTAAAAATACTATTAAAAATCATACGTTTTTTGACATCAAACGTTAAGCTAATTTATAGTGATGAAAATATAGCCCTAATTTATTTTATTGTTTTCTATATCATATGAGAAAAAAGTTCAATAAAAATTGGAAAATATTCTACATTTTTTCTTGGCATTCAGAGCACAAAATTGAATCTTCTATTTTTCTTGGCTAGCTGATCAATTATTTCATCTTCTGCAAGAATTAAATTTCTATATACGTAAATTAAAGCAAGGCCATTCAAACGGGCATCACCTGTAGAGTTTTGCAAATAGGTTTTTAGGCATTCTTTACCAGCGAAGCGGTAATAGCGGAACGCCTAATGGGCACGTCTGATCCGTCCGTCGTAACTTTCATCTCCTAAACCTCTGGACGGATTTTAATTAAATTAGGTATGAGTGATCGTTATTAAAATGTATCGCCCAATTGTGATTTTGAACTGAATCTGTCAATTAGAACTTCCACTCTACGTAATTAATATAATAAACAATGTAAAAATAAAGACTTATTTGAAAAAAGACACCTGATGATGTTGCATTGCAATGAAACCTAGGTCGTTTTTAATAAAGTTTATGTGGAATTACCAAATAAGTCTATTTCTTTTTACATTATGAAGAAATTCCACCAAGTGACCCCTTAAACCATTAACTATATAATAAACTTATACTCGTATCTCGTTAAATGGCATCCGTCAAGCAACAATTAAATACCAAACCTTTCTCTCCCTAGCTCTTATATGATCTGTAAGGCATAGATCAAAAATTTATTTGGATATAGAACAGCATTTACTACAAGAAAGTCCACGAGACTACCTACTTACGAATTATAGTTTCGGCGATATAAATTCTAGAAAATTCCGCGCAAAACCGCATATTTTGTTTGCGTCGATCACTAAGGCGGTTCTCAAGAAAACAACAATTAAAATCCATATTTTTCTCTCCGACGCTCTTATTTGATCTGTGAGGTATAGATTAAAAAATTTATTTGGATAGTGAACAACATTTACTACAAGATAGTTCCCGAGACCATATAACTACGATAAAAATTCGAGAATCGCCCAATCTTACGATACCGTTTCATACGTATTTCCCATTAAGAACGCCTTTGATATCTCTGTGTATTCCAGGGGGGTGGGGAACCTTTTTTCATTGGAAGGCCAAATATTACTTAAAGGATACCGGATCAGGCCGCACATTGCGATGCACGTTGCATACATTGACATATATAAAAATTGAAATGTGTAATAAAGAGGCAAACACAATTTAATGGCTTTTTAATTTAACAAATACAGATTTCAGTTTTTCATATTTACTAATATTTTTTAAAACTTTGAAGACTTTAACACAATATAATGACTTTTTCATCTAAAGGAAAAAATTTCAATTTTTCATATTTACTAATATATTAATAAACTTTAAAGAAGTTAAAACAAATTAAGGACTTGTAAAAAAAATGTTGCATTCAATCACATTCATAAAAATGTTAAGGCAAACAGAATTTAATGACTTTTTTGTGAATGTTTGTTGTGAGCTAAGAACTTGATATTTGGTTCCAGCATTGTTGTCGCTAGCTTCAATTGGTCTTTCAGGTGAGTGTTTGTCATCTGTGATCTCAGACACGTCTTGATTTGAGCCATATGTGAAAATGTTGATTCACAACAATAGGTTGTGCCAAAACAAGAGAGTAAACGACGAGCATATTGACACAGTCGTGGGTATTCAACAGTATTCTTCCATATTCCAATGGGATCTTTTTTACTGTCGAATAGAGACTTCAGAATGTTATCTTCTGAGAGCTCAATCAACTCCATCTGCAAATCCTCAGGTGCATTCGAGACATCAACCAGATGTGACTGTAAAGCCAACCTCAGTGTGGCATCATGTTTCTCAAAATCTTTAAATCTGTCATTGTATTCTTTAATCGAGGAGTCTAAAACACCTATATATTCATTCACATTCCAATTTTGCAAGTTTTTATTCATATCTTGTTTATCAATTACCTTTGCCAGTTCAGGAAAATAATCGGCTGAAACAACTGATCTAGTAAGGCCAATTTTGGAAAAATTCAACTTCTTCCGAAATTACTGAATTTGCTGCCACATTAAATATATGGATTTAGTTTTACCTTGTAGAGAAATATTCAAATGATTTTGTTTTGACATTAAATCATACAAAAATGCAACATTTCTGCAGAAATCTTTCTTCAAAAGTTCACAAGGTTCATTCTGTTCTTTGAAAAAGCTCGTGACTTGTTTTCGCAAAGCTAAATGTTTTTCTAGTACTTGATCTTGTGACAGCCAGGACACTTTAGAATGATATGGAATATCTACACTAAATGTTTCATCGTCATATTGAAGCATGGTGCGAAACTAGCGATGCCGTGAAGCATTTGCTCGAATGTAGTTCACAGTACCAATAACTATATGTAATGTGTCATTTAAAACAGTAGATTTGGCGCAAAGATTCTGCTGATGCAAAATACATATTTGTTGTTCTTTCTGTAGCTTTCACGCTAAAATCATATACGAGTTTGAGTAAGTTTAGACAAGTATGCAAAAGGCCACACTGAGTATCACAAAAGGCCGCCGGTTCCTTGGTGTATTCCATTTATTCCATCTTGTTTAGAGTTGAGAATGATCGCTCAGGTTTAGCGGTAGAGACGGGTAACGTACATAGTATTACAATTAATATAAATATATTAGGATGTAAACTAGATTCACAGATTTCTAAGGCTTCCATGGCAGTTTTAGGGAGATTCTTCGTTTATCGAGCTAAATAACGATACCACATTTTTAACTCAACAGCTTCTACCTCGGCATCACAGTTTAATGTCATTGTGGTAAAACTGCACCAATTATTTCATGCTATTTAATTGTACTTCATTGGGGCCAGCTTTTGGGTCCTTAGGTGGTAAACACATAAAATTTTTAAAAATATTTTTATGCTTAAGAAAACGTCCTTCCAGACTTGTTTCATTTTGCTGCATAGCATAGTAAGGTTATGACAACTTCGCTCGGCCGCCATGTTGGGGCCCGGAGCAGACGACTTCTACATAAAACTACACGGCGAATTGGTATGGAAGGTTCCCTTTTTTAGGAAAGTAAAATATTAAAATTTCGTGAGGGTCGAGGTTTGTCGATTATTTTCAAATAGTCATTGGTGTGATACCAGTCGCAGTAGTTACTCCTTCAGAAACTCATTAGAATAAGTGCATAGCGTATTTAAAGAGATCGCAATCCGAGTACTGACTAGTGGGATCCCTCTAGTCCAGAGTTTCCCAAACTATGGTTCGCGAGAAGTCTCAGGGGGTTCGCGGAAAAAAAACCCGTAACGGCCTTTGCCCAGCGTAACTCATTGCATGGTTTATGTCTGCAGTAACGGCACTGATTCAATTCAAGGAGTATTTCTTTCATACATTTGTTTAACATAGAATTGAGAGTAAAATATATTTAAATTTCATTTTAAGATTTCTTAAATTTAACAACGAAATTGAGACACGCTTCTACGCGTAAAAAAATACAAATTTATTTTTGTGGAAGAGAGAAATCGAGTCTGTGACGAATTAGCAAGAAATTGCTTTTAGACTCAGACCCAGAATTTTCAGATTTTTTAACGATGAGAAATTGTAACTATAACGACAATTGCATTATCGCCGCATTTGCGTGTCCATGGCCGTCGTTAGTTTGGCGCGATTTTTTTTATTATGTAGTAACACGTAAGTTGTTGAGCAAACGACTACATTATTAAAGAAAAATGATAATTTTACATGCCTAAACTTGAATTCTATGACGCTGTTTAAGACAAAATTTTAATGAGAAAGTTTTAATCATTGTTTCGTATAGTTGAAGTTGAAGTTTTTAATGTTCATACCTGAAGGGAAATATTTAAGCACGAAAACACCCCTCTCGGTTACGCCATTGATATTCAGGTATGAATATATTTATTTTTAAGAGGTGGTTCGCGGGATGATCAAGTTTGGGAACCACTGCTCTAGTCCAGGGGCCTGCAACCTTTTCAGCCTCGAGGGCGCATTTGCGAATGATTGCGGGCGCCAATTGGGGGTACACAGAAAAATAAAGCTAAAAGAAATGGGTTAGATTATTTTGTTATTTTCAAACAAAAATATTTTGATTTGAATACAAAATTTATTAATAATAAAAAAGGAGAATATTGAAATTTTTACTGAGAAAATTGAATTTGTACTTCTTCTGTACTATCCTATTGCACCTCCCAAGCAAATGACTTACCATAGCCCTAGTAGCGGGCGCCAAGGAATTTTATGAAGGGCGCCATGGCACCCGCGGGCGACGGGTTGAGGGGCCCTGCTCTAGTCCAATGATAGGTCGCGCTTGTCGGCATTCTCACCCGCAAAGGATGTGTTAACCTTACTCATACACGGCCTTGCTACATAGGTGATCAGCGCGCTGTTTTGTCTCATATTTATACGGCTTTCTTTGTTACTATTTCGTTAATTATTTTTACTAATAAGTAGATTTTTTTCTCACTGGATGTCATAGTTGTTATAAAAACAGGCAAAAAAATAATAAATAATTTCTTTCTTTCAATTCAAATTTAAAATTTCATATTTTTCAATTATCAATAACAAAAAAGTTAAAAATAATAAATAAGTAATAAAAATGATTTTTCGATTTTCTCATGGGGTCTACGCCTCTGTCAGGAACATATACCTGAAAATCGGGACGTTTGGACATCATTTACGTAGTTAATATGATTAATTTAATATATTTCTAAATTTATGCGTTCCACCCCAATCTTTGTCAATTTTGTGTGTTTTAATCACTAAGCCATCCTAAATTGAATTCAAAAAGCTTGGACAAGAAAGCTGGCGTAGTTCTTAGAAACTCAACAAACCAATCAAATGATAAAAGTACAGCATTTGCCTCCCCGATGCATGGAGCGAAATACGGCCTGTTCATTGCTTAAATAAAATAAGAGTGTATTTTCGAACTTATACACTCCTTCAATTGCTTCATCAACACGAAATATTACACGTCGCAATAACACTTAACATTTTATTCAGCTTATTCCACAACTGTAGCTGTACTTAGAAAAGACTTCGCTACAGCTTCGTTAGAATTGTCGCTTGGTTGTCACGTAACAAAGCAGCGCAATTATATAAGTAATGACCGTAAAACGCAGTTTTGATGTTATTTCGTCAGTTGTAAGCCAGTCGCTTTCAAAACGATTTGATATCAGTTGGATAAAGTCGCTTCAAAAGCGTAACATTTACTTTGATATTGATTCGCCTCACGCAGTGGTGAATCCCAGGGATCATCGCTCTTGGAACCGCTCTGGCACTCTCTAAGCCAGTGGTCGGCAATCTCTGACCTGGGGATCAATGGGTGACCCGCAATCACGAGTTGGGTGACCCACGAAGGTAAACATGTTCATAAATGTTTACGTTTCGAAAAGAAGCGTAATTCAAATGCCAAATAAAATTTAAGCAAACATGTACAAGTTTGATTTTTTCTTTACTTTCGAAATTTTTAACCAACGCATCGGATTTTTCAAAGACCTTTAATTGATCCAAGATCATAAAAATTTGCCGACCGCAGCACGATGCTAAGCATCTGGATGCGGCATCATAGTTTAGGTCTTTAGAACGATTGTGTAACCCTCTTAGGAAGTTCCTAGGTCCCCTCCCCTCCCCGGCTTAACGGAATACTCATTTTCGGCAAATTTCGGAGGAAATGGGTGAAAAGAGGACAAAAAGGAATCATTTCGCAATGGTGTTTCTGCGCATATATGCGAAAACGCCGAGTTTTGGTCGAAGGAATACACTATGCGTAACGCTTCGCTGGCAGGTCAGCTGTGGAAATTTGTCATTAACACTTCGCTGTCCTCGTGTTTGGCTACTTCTTTCCGCCGTAAGAAAATGCGCAGTATGACGAATTCGAATGAATCAGCGGTTTTTTCCCTTTGTTATGTCTTGACTTTTCAAAGAAAGAGAAACTTGCGAATCTTGTAAATAAATAAGCGGGGCGAAAATTCGCCTTCCTTTATATCGCAACGCCAAAAAAGAACGTATTGACCCTGAGAAGCTGAAACAATGCAATCAAACGCAAGAAGCCTCCTCCGTGCATTACATAATCTTGTGATTAGGTCATTACAACAAGAAGGAAATGAATACTCCATAAATGGAACACACAAACATTTCAAAGACGTTCTTTATGGGAAACTAGCTAATTACCCGGGCTTTGCCCCGGGTTTTGCAGTTTCGAATTTTTCATGCTCATTTCACACTCACTAATATTTTCATTCAAACTCAAGATAGGTGACCAAAATTCCCCCTTAATTGGCATGAACAAATTAAATATAGATTCAAATTTTATATTTTGCTAAGAATATTCCAAATAAATCGTGTAATTATATAAAAAATTAACACGGGTATGTCTGGGTATGATTTGTATGGCACCCCTCTCCCGCCCCCCGAAAATAAAAATTCTGGCTCCGAGGTGCCAATCCTCAAGGTCTTATTAGTATGTTTACCAAGTTTTAATCTCTAAGGTTCTTGGTGTTAGATAAGTGCTGTAGAATATGATTTTTATTGCATCCCCCTCCACTTCTCCCACCCTCTATAAGATCAAAACTCGGGCACCAAGGTGCAAATCCTCAAGCTCTTTTTAGTAAGTGTACCAATTTTTAAGTCTCTAAGTTTCTTGGTTTTCGAGAAATTCTGTCCACATACACACACAGACAGACGCCGCCTTTTATTATTATAGATGCGTATAAAACGGTATCGAAAGATTGGGCGGTTCTTGAATTTTTATCTCCGCAACTATAAGGCGTGCTTATATGGCCCCGCCAATTTTTTTGTGCTAAATGATGTCCTCTATCCGAATAATTTTTTATCTATATCTCACAGATCATATAAGAGCATGGGAGATAAAAACAAGAAGGAAAGGTGTACTTTATAAATGGAATGCACAGAGAATTTAAAGGCGTTCTTTATGGAAAATGCGCATAAAACAGTATCGAGTGGTGCTTGAAATTTTAGACGTTCTTTACCAGCGAAGCGGTAGTATCCGAATAATTTTTTTAATCGTTATCTTACATATCTAATAAGAGCTGGGGAGAGAAAAATATGGTATTTAATTGTTGCTTGTCAGAGTCAATTTAACGAAATACGAGTATAAGTTTATTAAATTGCATATATAAAGTGGACGTTTTAATTGACGAATGCAGTTCAAAATGAAAGTTTGCCGATAAATTTTAATAAAGATTACTAATACTTAATTTAATTAAAATCCGCATAGTAGTTTCGGAGATTAAACATGCGGACGGACGGACGGAGGAGACGTCCATAAGCGCAGCGTTTCTTAAACTTTAGCAATCGGAGGATCCCTTTCAATCAAATTTCTTTGCTCTGGACTACTGCTGGGGACCCACGGGAGTCCGCAGATACCAGTTTAAGAACCGCTGCCACAAGGCGTTTCGCTACTACCGCTTCGCTGGTAAAGAACGTCTAAAAACCGATATAATCTGCATTTATGTGATGTTTCCAGATTTTCATAAAAAAAAACAATATATGAGCCAAGGTGTAAAACTTCGAAGCACAATTTAATTTTTTACAGCGTAAATATCTTGTATTTAAGGGTATTGTGAATTTTCAAGATTTTCTAATGATAGCGCTATTATCCCCTGAGCGTGAAGCATTTGAAATAGAAATATAAGATATTGCTAATGATGCTTTGAAAGTGTCGGCAATTTGTTTCTTTTCTATATAAAATTATGAATTCTTACATTATGCCGTTTCTTTTGGAATAAATAACATTGATCGAGCTGCAGCAATGAAAAAATGGCAAAATTAAGTTATGCACCGAAACCCCTTCTTAAATAATAATCAGCACGATCACACTGAAGAATGGAGTAATGAGTAATTTCGTATATAGAATTATATATCAAAGCCCCAGATATTTCCTTTTTTAACAGTAAAATAAAAAATATATTGTATAAAGCGGATGACAAATTTATTATTCATCTATACTTTTTTGAGCATATGCCGTCTTCACATTAGCATTATTCTTTAAAAAACTGATTCGCGGTAAATTAAATATGGTTCATCATTCAAAGAAAGGAATAGATAGGATTATAAAATACATGTTCTTTTATTCTGTATGTTTTCAGTACAGGAACATTTTTACCAAAACTCGTCTGGAAGCTCTTAATTCTAAATTTCAGTAACTTTAATTTTCATATTTGATAAATTTATTATAACCCGTGGAAAACTTTTTTCTTCAGTGTATACAATGTGTTCCAAAACTTATTTTATTATCGATTATTTTTCAGAAAGAAAAAATGGTGCCCACGATCGGGAAGCTTGCAGTTTTATTTTCTGTGTGTTTATCCATAACTACGGCGGAGGTAAGTCTTTGTTGATTTAACCCTTAACTACTAACGTGAAAAAAATCACTCAACTACTAACGTAGAGTCACACAGATTCCTTTACATTTTTTCCTATAACGACCGCAATTTTTTTTATTTAAACATTTTCGCTAGTGGATTTAACGATTGGGCTTCTAGGAATAAGGTATTAAAATAAAAAAGTATAAATAATGTTAAATCTATTTTTATTTAAAAAATGAACAATGTTAAAAACCTTGTAGTTGAAAATCTCAAAGTCACTTCTGAACACAATCGGAACATATTTTTTTGGCACATGCGAGACAAATTGGCCGTTTACATTTAGTACAAAGGTCCTCTTCAGTTTTGGATCGCAGATGGAGCAGTAAACCCTCTTTTCAAGAAGCTCCCTCTCGCCCATGCCTTCCTTGAAAGGAATGTCTAAAATCGCACATAATCTCCTCCTTACATCACTAGAAATCCGATAATTTGTTGCTCTTCTATGCAAGTGGGGAATAACTAAGTCCCTGGCCAATTTTTTAAGAAAATTTGATCGCGTCATTTTTGTACGACTGGTGCATTATATAATCACAATTACTAACGTGGAGTCAGCATTCAAAAATTACTATAAGCTACTTCACCAACAGCTCACGGTACACTGATAAGATTTGGGGGGTGCATTATTCATCACTTTATTTGAAGGTACTGAAGTCACCGGAGAAATATTGTAAAATGAGTCAGAGCTATGATGCATAATATGTAGTGTTCAGTCAGCCTGACTCCACGTTAGTAGTTAAGGGTTAAAAGTAATTTGAAAAATAAATTTAATATAAGTTTAAATGAAAAAATTAATATTTGATAGGTCCATTAATTTAATTTTTACAACCAACAGAAAAAAGATAAGCCAACTTTTCATATTTTCTTTAGTTCGAAAAACTGCATATTATCTATAATTATCATTTATTGATAGATTTCATTTTTTCGTTGCTCACAAAACTTGTAACATGTTTTTGCATAGAAATCCTCCATAAAATGTATTATATATAATGCTATATGGATAACATATTGAGAGTAAGCTTAATAATTCCAGAATTCATTACAATTTAAACTGGATGTTCTCACGATATGATGAACAGTAGGTACTTGGCGTTAACTAAATATTAACTAAATACTGCGCTGGAGTTTTCCTGATTGCCTGATTGATACCAGATTCCAACCTCGAAAAAACTACATTCTATGCATAATACAGATGCAATCCATAACAAATATGCATATCCAAATATTACGATTGATAAAATTCTTTGATACTTTGTCGATGAAAATGCGCATAAGACGTTTCATAACATTATTTGAAGTTTAAACTTCACAGATATTGATTGCGAAGTTATACATAAAATCAAAAGAGAAGAAAATTTATCCTTTTAAACATTTTTTTCGTGCCCCTTAAAAAATCTCCACGTACTCTCATTGGCTCAAAATATCTGGGTTAGACAGACATTTCAATTAATAAATTTTCTTTCAAAATCAGAAACTCGTTCTTTCGATAGCAACTTCCATGAGCGAACTTTTAACTGCAGTAATATTATCTTACGTAAAAAATGGGAAATGTAGCTATCGAAATCAATAAGCACGTTATTCATCTATGATTTCTAAATTTTCGTTCCTAATAAACCTTAGTATTACCAGTAATATCCTAGTAAATAACACTCGGTCAAGCTATATGTGAAAAGAGTTTTAATTCCAGTAACTAGGTTCACTATTCATTGCAGAAAGTAAATCTGTGGGTAAGAAATACTTGGTTCGAATCTTCGGACTGCTGTCGAAGAGAAAATCTTTTAACGTTTCCTGACCTGCTTGCGCTTCCGCCCGCGTAATAGCGATTTAACCGTTGGGATGTGTCCAGTAGTCCCCACCAAGACCGCACGTTCAAACGGTCACGCGCCGCCAAGTACTGGAGGCGAAATACACACGCTCTGTCATTTTTCTTAGTAAGGCGACATCCACCTTCGAGTTGACGTAACCTTACTCTCTCTTCTTCCCTTCGTCTATCTTTTTTCGTAGATGATGCGAGTGACTGCCGTGCTCGAGGGAGCCGTCGTCCTTGGAAATCTGACCTTCGTCCAGAGTCGTGAAGGAGGACCGGTGAGTGTGACCGGTGTGGTATCAGGCCTCACACCAGGACCTCACGGAATGCATGTGCACGAGAAGGGAGACCTGAGTGGAGGATGCACCTCCACCGGAGGGCACTTCAACCCTGAGAAGGTGAGGGGAAGGGAGCGCGCCAAGCCATTTTATTTTTAGAAAGATTGACTACAAATGCAACCACATGCCCTGTCAAAGAAAGAGATTTCCAAAGTACGTATTGGAAACATTCATTATTGTGTTGGGCCCTTCTCAAAAACATCAGTAAAAATCATTATCCTCAGCAGGTATCATGCAGGAAAATAAAATGATCTAATTTTGTTAGATAAATGTTGTTACAACAAAAAAACTTCATTAAGTGGTTCATGATGGCTTTTATATCTGGGAATCGATGTTCTGTGAGTTTCAAGTGGACAATGCAGTAATAACTCATTAAAATAATTTTGCCATTATGTGTTTATCAGTGGCGTACCTAGGGTATGGCGACAGGGATGTAGCTATCCTCCTAACTGCGGGAGGGGGGGGGGGGGCAGCATAAAAGTCAAAAATATTTGGGAGGCACACAAAAACAAAAAAAAATTAATACATCTATTAGGCTAGACCATATTTTTGTGCCAATCCTTTGCTTATATTAGCAATGAGCTTCTTTCCTATCTCTTTAGGATATAAAACCAACGTTTATTAACTGTTTGCTTTTATGCATAAAAATTATGCTAATTTTTATTGATAATTTAAATACATTCTTTTTGTATCATTTTAATAATGATATTTCCCATTCAAGGGGTTGCATTCTGTTGTTATTATTAAAATGGCATTTATTATTTCACAAATTGGACCATAATATGCATTTTTATAAAAAGTGGGAAATTTACATTTCTAAAATTTTATTGTCATACTGACAGGTTTACAGATTAGTCTAACATAAAAATAAATATTATTGCAAAAATGTGAAATGTAATTTTCGAACAATAAAATGTATATAGGCATTCCCATTTCTATTATAAATCAGCACAATGTAAAGGGTGCGGCAGAAAGAACTCCCCGATTTGGGAAGCCTCCCGGTAGTTGGTTAAATTGGTATACCTGGGCTTTGAGGTAGCCCCAGAGAAAAAAATCGCACGGGGTCAAATCTGGCGCACCCTTTATTAGACATGTTACAAACATACAGCATTCAAATTATTTTTATAACAATTATATTAACACAAGTAATGAAAATAGGAAGCCAATTATCTTAATAAATTAGAACTATAATATTAATGTTATATTTAATTATCTGTATAATATAAATAAACTAAAAAATAAAATATTTCTATTTTAGTAGATGAACTCATCTACCTCCAGCTTTTTGTGCAAATATTTCTACATTTAAGTCTAAATCAATTGATTTAGTAATTTCTTTTTCAATTTGCAGTACAGCTAAATGCGATAAATGTTTGTTGGCAATTTTATTTCGTATAGAAGTTTTAATTCGCCTCAAACTTGAAAATTATCTTTCGCACGCTGCAGTTGATATATATATATGGAACAATTTATTTATTTTCACCTGATGATACTACGATCGTAGTGAAACCAGTCGTGTTTATTAAAGTTGTGGAAACCACTAAGTATTCTTTTCATTATGATATGAGTATTTTTACAGTTATTGTACATAATTTGTAAAATTCATAAAAAGCTACTTTGAACTTGCTTATCATTCCTAATAGTTGAAACAGGTTTTTAATTTTAGTTTTTGTTTCATCTTTTAATGGTTTATGGTAAAATTGTAATTCAACCTTCAAATTTTCAATATCAATTCCATAATTTAAAACAAAAGCTTTTATTTCTTCAAAATTTAGAAAGTTTTCATACAGCGGATTTAAGCTACGTATACCTTCTAAAATTTTTCTGATAAATGATGCACTATGTGACATGTAGTTATTGAAATAGAACAATATCAGTAACTTGTAAAGCATGATCGCAGAACTGAGCAAACATTGTTATCTGCCGCTTTAACTTGGAATAAAACTTTTGGGATTTTTTTTCAGAAATGTCCTTCTAAAATTAGCTATCTCACTAAATTTCACACAGCTTCACATTCACGTCAAAATGTTACATTGGTATATCTTGGTGTAAACATACAAACCTTTAAGGCAATGAATGTTGACATTGAGTCCAAAGTACAAGAACGAGGAGATGCTTCTTCAACCACTAGCACCGAATGACTGAAGACAAGTGACTGGAAATTATATGGAGTGAGAAGATGAGCAGCAATAAAAAACCTGGAGTAATCCTCGTCTTCCACGAAGCCAGCCATTTGAGAAAAACACTTCAGAAGTTAAAAGAAGATTGATTCTATCTGTTGGGAACCGAGTGATTGGCATTTCCTTAATTTTTTATGTTTTTGTAAGTGAACCAGCCCTTTCCCTTTCTCTTAGTGAAAAGAAAGGCAACTGGGTCCCTTTTCTCCATTCTCTCCATCCTTGCCCTTTGCTGAAGCCAAGCGGTGACATAATTATGAGGATTTAGGAGACCGCCTTCACTGCAAGGGCTGGGTTTCACCCAGAGAGAGTCATTTAGAGATTTATTGGTGCGAACCAAGAAGACTCCGGTTAAAAATTAACAAAGATGCATATGGAGGTCTCATATTTACTTTGTTAAGAAATTTTCTCAAGAGAATTCCAGGCCCCAAAGACTCGGTGCTCGACTATTGCATTGAACCGACACCTGTGTCTGGCATGTCACCCGCAGGACACGCTTCAGTTTCATGCTAGTTTAGGACTCGTGCTGCACTTCTGTCCTAATTCCATTCTCTCATGTTACACTCATAGCATAAGATGGGAATTCCACTTTCTTAGTGCAAAGCATGCAACAACTAATGATAAATATAACACAAGTTGTATATTTCTCTGATTGGTTGTGCATTATGTGATTTACTCTTGACTCATATGCGATGGTAGATGTATACCAAATTATAGCTCAATTTATTTATGATTGGGTATAAGTTTCCACATTTTTCATAACCATATAAATTAAGTTAAATTATTTTATATATTTTGCAATTGATAATTTAAAAAAATAATCATGTTACATACTTCAAATTCTTCTACATTTATGGCACACACTGTCAATTTGGAATAGTTTTTAAGCAGATACAGAAAGGCTGGTATTAGAATATTTTCACCTAAATCTTGAGGAGTTCAAAATTTTAGCATCTAGAAATCCTGGTCTCTACCTAAATTTTCTTGGCAAGTTTACCACTTTGTAGTAGAGCAATATTTCTATAAATAGGATTAATTGATATCTGAAAATCATTGAACCTTTGGTGCATAAAAAGTATACATTGAAATAAAAAATGAATGTTTTTTACTGTAATTCTGCACTAGAATAACTAATTCAGTTTACTGTTCACAAAAAGACAACTTTGGAATAGTGAAATTGATAGTTTTAATTTACCCTTTGAAATGATTTCAGATGAATCATGGCTCACCATCAGCATCAGAGAGGCATGTAGGTGATTTGGGCAACATTCAGGCAAACAGCCATGGAATTGCAAAAGTGTCAGTGGTTGACTCTCTTATCAGCCTTAACCCTTCATCCAATCACAGCATAATTGGGCGAGCAATAGTGGTGCATGCTGGGGAAGATGACTTCGGACTTGGAGGTCAATCTGACTCTTTGACCTCTGGTCACGCGGGAGCAAGGCTTGCATGCGGAATCATTGGAAACCAGTAATCACCATTTCTATTATAGCAGAATATTTGTTTCTATAGCCATTATTTTGGGCAAAATACATTATCATAATAATGTTAACTTGAAATGCAAATGTATATTTTCTCAAAGAGAAATTATTTTTGGGCTCTCTATAATATAATCCCAAATTATTTGGAATTATTGCAAAAATTAAGGACTAGTTAGTTTAAGCTTATGTAGACAAAGTTATGTGAAGTTAGATAGGGTGCAAATTGTGTTTTGAGATTTCCTTAGCTAGCATTCAACGCAATATATTTTAAAAAATTCAATGTGTGATATCAATTATTATTTGTTATTTTACAAAGCATCTGGCATTGTTTAGATTTAATTTGTCTATGCTGTTGCTATTAATATGGTGCCTTTGTAAATGAGTACCTATATAAGGATTTTTGTCAATTATATTTTTATAATATAACATTGGGAAAGCATTTGAAATTATTTCTTTTATTTCCAATGCCATAGTAACTGGCATATTTTTCATCATTTCAGGTCTTCCTCCATACATTTGGCATCTAAAGCATCACTAGCTGCCCTCATTATTATTTTGGCCTTATTTTAATGAGTACTACTGCATATTTGAGTCATGCTTTGTAGTAGTCTTGGAGAATCAGCTACAAAAAGACCTTTTTAAATAAACTGCAACTGCAGAAGAATCTCTTGTCTGAATGTCAGCACTTTTCATACTCAGTCAAAACTTTTATTTATTTCATACAAATATGTACTCTTTAAAGGTGTGTGAAAAAACATGCAAAGTTATAAAAAAATGAATTGATGTTTATTAATCGAACAAGTATTACATAAAAACTTTGAAAACTTAATGTATTTATTGTGAATGAGAGTTAAAAATTAGTGTCCTTAATAATACTCATCCATATAATTTTCAGTATTGATAAATGAAAAATTTTCATGTATTTAGTATTTAACAAAATTTTTAATAAAATGTAGTTTTTTTAGATAGTGAATTATTTTCTATGTATATAAAGTAAATATCCACAACATGTAATGAAGCAATATATAGTGGCACAATTTGTGTCATTGTAAAAGTAGAAGTTACATTCCAAGCTGTCTTATTGTAACCCATATACTATATATACACAACATTTTAAATCCAAATAAAACATGATAATGCAGAAAATTTAACACAACCTTTAAACATCGAATGTGTCCATATGGGCACACAAAATGCAATAGCTCACAGACGTATATTTTTCATATTTTTTGACATGTTTCTTCCCCTACAAAACAAGTATGAAATTCTTCAATATATTTACAATAAAATGCATTTTATCTGAACATTTTAGTACCAATAATTCATGAGATTGTGATTTTTCCATAAAATGAACCAAAATACCCCAAAATTAATTCAACGTTTAAAGGTTAATGTATAAATAGTGAAACAAAATAAAATTAATACTCATTAAAACAATAACCTGACCCAGTATTCATGTTCTAAGAGGGTAGTGTGTTTCCTTTGGTGGACCTCATGGAGAACATCTGATGCAGAAGGTAGATGCTAGTTTGGCTAGCCCAGCCTCAACCAAGAAAAATTCACATTCTGAAACAGAAGAATTGGTCTACCACTAAGGTTCAGAGGCAGAATATCCAACCAGCAATTTGAAGATCCATGTTTACCTGGTTATGGCAGAATTTTTCTCCTGATTTCTAATTTCTCCCATATTCCAGCATATGCCTGTAACATAGGCTGGTGTTTCTCAACTGAGGTTCCACATGTTATTTCTTGGGAGTCGGTGAGTTGAGGATAACATGTTTATTTATATTTATAACTTTTTGATTTTGCTCATAGCTTTAATTGATATTTCTAACTTTGCCAATTACCATTTAAAACTTTTATAAGTGCATAAATCATGTTTCGAGTAACACATTTGTTAGAGATTAGTTTTCATGTGCGATTTTTTAGTTTTCTTTAGACTTTAATCATAGCTTACCTGTGCAGGAAGTTATTTCCTTGATGATATAAAATATTTGGAGGAATCACATTTCTGAGTGAAAATGTTAATTAATAATGGCATATGTTTACAGCTTATTTATATTCATGAAAATTTATTTCTGATCATCTACAATTTGCTCATCAACCTGTATATTTCATTTCAAGAAGAACATGATATTATATTAACTGCACATTTAGTGAAACACCTCGTTATCCTTAAAACTAATTACTCAAAATTGTCCTCTTCTCCAAAATGAACTCTCCTAGCCTAAAGGAGCACAAGGAAGTTCTCAGCATAGCATTGTCTCTAGGACTAGTTCATATTACAATACATGTAAATGGCATATTTCATTGTCAACAAGGTTGGCTAGGAAAATCACAGCAGGGTGCAAAGTGTGGGCCTCTTATGTGTCAAAAATTTTAAATAGTAAATTTTAATTAACAATGCAATCTCTCTCACTATGACAATGTTCAATATTTTTTCTGTTTTTTAATGCATGTTTATAAATACAGCAAATATTTTTTAGAGAGTGTGGGGCCTCTTTAAGTCTGGTACAGTTGCACCATTGGCCCCACCATCAAGCCAGCCCTGATTGTCAACATACTTAAAGAAATGATTTATGATAGCATACTCAGAATCAAATACAGAAATTGACATATCACACTATAATCATTTCTAGAGATTTATTTTTTAATATGCATGGTAAAATAAATGTCATAAAAACCTCTAAGGTTTTATTCTAGTTCCAAAATTATAAATCTGTTTATATGGTTAAAAATTATTTATGGCAAGATGGTTAAATGCATTATTTCTTCATTTCAAGGGAGCTCAAGAGAAATTTTAGGATTCTTTCAGCAAAGTAGTATGGCATAAGATAAACTTTTTAAGTAAATGATAATGAGACCTGAACTATACTGATTCTGAATTATGAAACATCATCTCCAAATTCTTGAAATTTTTAACCCAATAGTAAATTTACATTAAAAGTATCGTGAAATGAAAATTGTGACAATCTTTTTGAAATTTATATCAACTCTGTATAGGAGAATACAAGTTCATAATTCCATTTGCATAAAATGTTGTGTTAGTTTATCGATCAACCACAACAAAGGAAATTTGTCAAATAAATACATTTTATATTACTTCTAAAGACACCAACCAAAGAAAACTCTCAGCTAGCTTTCCTAGTACTTCTAACAATTAATTTAATTAATAAGATGGTCATGTGCACATAGCATTCACATCACCTGGGAACCATGAGAATATGTCTGCTGCAGCCAAAACCATCTACTGGCTGCCATGCAGAATAGTTTTACTCTTTCTGAAACAAATAAGTGCCTTCCTCCATGAATCACATATGTATTCACCATCCATAATTTGAAATCCTTGTGCTACAATTCACTTAAGTCACCAGCCAATGACTTACAGCAACTTACATGGAGGCATCTTAAAATTTAATGTAAGTGAGCAAATGGATCAATGCTGTTTCCATTATTTAATGTAAAACTTTCATTTTAAAATAATGTCTTTATAAACAAACTGTGAGCATCCCCATAAAATAAATTAAGAGGACAAAATGTATATTCCAATTGTCAGGCGTGACCAAAAAACCTACACCTGTGAACAAACCCATGGAAGAAGGCAATACTGCATGAATCCCAAGAGTACATACGAGTATATCAAATCATAGCAATCTCAACTGTGGAAAAGGTAAGGATACTGAAATTTTATTTTTCACATTTTCCTTTTAAAATTGCATTTTTATGAGTTATATTTTCATGTTCATTGCATATTGTTTTTAGGCACTGTTCAAAAATTTACTTTTGATGGTAGGAAAAATTATTAATGCCTGCACATTCGATTTTTCTGGTTGAACAATATTTTTTAATTAGGCTAATCATTGTAATATTATTTGGTATGACATCTCAGTGAAACTTAACTTAATGATAGAGTAATCAAGATTTGAAAAATGATATTTCTGGTATGCCTAGGTGGAAGAATTGAGCAATATGAAATATTTTCCCTTATTTGGAATATCTCTAAAATTCTTGTGCCTTGGGGATGCATTAGTCTCCACCTGTCAGAATATTCTTGGCAGTTCATTTTATCTATATCTATCTTTTTCGATTAAAATTTCTAAGCAGACCCACAGTCATTTTTGCTGAGTCACACAGCAATAAGAAGGATCAATTAATTCAGTGTTTTCCAAACTGTGGGTAGAGGGGGGCACTAAAGATACGACATATATTTACTGCCTGTTTAACCATCCTAATCATGGGACCTACAATATTAAGCCGTCAAATCCTTGCACTCAAGTGGCCAGGACTTATTGTTTCAGTCCATGTTTTTCTTAAGATGGTTTTATTCATGGCAATTATTTATGAACTGCGATCGAATATGACATAGAGGGAGGCGCAAAGACAGTTTTCTTAGGTGAGGGGGACGCAGCTTTGGAATGTTCGGATACCGCTGAATTAACGGATCCTATCGAGAATTTAGTCCGATGTGTTGCATAAAATCCAGGATACAATATTGCGCCGTTCACGAGGCTTAACATAGAGGTCTGCACGGGCCCGGACCGCGTTGCACAGATAATTTTCGGGTTCGGGCCTAATTCAAATGATATTACTCAAACGTTAAATATATATTTTCGGGCTTTTCTTTTTTCGCAAAGAAAAGTTTACTCGTAGTAGTGTTCATCTTATTCTCTTGACACGGAAAAATCAGTCTCTTGTCTACAAGCAGTTATTAAGGAGGACCCAGGATAAGGACTCACTTATACAATACAGTGCCATGCCATGCTTCTCCATTAGAATGATAACTTGATTCCAGTTATTCAAACTACGTCATTCTATTATGAATTATGAAGACATTGAAAATATTCTAATAGAACTTCGGGAAGAAGAGAGAATGGCTCACGTCCAACATGCGACCCTACAAATGCTAATTAATTTCCTTACACCATTCAAAGAAGCATCTTTGAAACTTGAGGGAGATAGATATGCGACGCTTCCGCTTGTTCTACCAATAAGATTCAACTTGCTGAATCATCTGAAGGTGTCGGCTTCTGATTCTCATGACCTGGCTGAATTATAAAATCATGCTCGAAGGATTTTGAACGAAAAATTTTCCATACATAAATTGCACAGAATCGCTTCGTTCCTGTGGCCAAATTTCCGCCATTTAAGAATGCTTTCAACCCAGGAACAAGAAAAAACGGTGCAGGATGTGCAAGATATAATAGACGAGTTTAAACGTGACGAATTGCAATTAGAGTTACAAGAACCGATTGCAGTTACAACACCTGCAAATCTGTGCGAGACAAGTATAAGTGATCAACATTCTAGAAAGAGACTGAAAATTATGGATTTCAGTGTGTTCGAGGACGGAGTTGAAGTGCCAAAAAATTAAAACGATGAAATCGAGAAATATCTGCATATAACTGTGGCTCACGTTGAACTAAATGACTTATTGGAATGGTGGAAAAACCACGAGGAGGAATTCAAATATTTATCTAGAGTAGCCAGAAGTGTTCTTTGTGTACCAGCCCCCAGCGCAAGCAGTGAAAGAAATTTTAGTGTGGCCGGCTTAGTAGTGCAGGAGCGTCGAACTAGCTTAAGCAGCGAAAGTGTTGACTCCATTCTGTTTTTGCACAACAACATGCAGTAAGTGGGGTTGAAAGGAATTTCATCTTGGAAGTGCATTAAATTTGGTGAGTTGATAATTATTCTTACTTAAAATCACTTTTCTATGCTGTGATTAACCTTTCCTTGGTGATTGAGATGCAATGTAGGAACAGTGTTGACCCATATATACCTGAGGAAAGGGAACCCAAAAAAATAGGTTCCCTTTTTCGTCACTTATTTTCCCCTTCACATAAGGGCTTTCACTGTTGTGTTAATATTGCGTGGCCTGATGTTGCGTTTCATGCAGCGATGAAGCGAGCGGGTGAGAAGAGAACACGTCCGCATGAATCACGAACGGAGAACCTCTTCCATATGTTTTCACATTAGATTACTAGAAGTGTTTACCAGGCTATGGGTAAAATTTCACGCTGAATACAATGATGCATGTGGTCATTTTCTAAAAAAAAATCGAAAAAGGAAATACATATAAGCTAATGTTTAACTTTCGAACTTTTTTCGTGTTTTGCGTCTAAATTCATTTCTGATGTATACAACGTCATATCTCCCTTTACAATGGACGAAATGTAACAATTTCTTCTGTTACTTCTGTAATGACTATGCAACTAAAATGTTTATAATGTTTAAAATCGTCTCCTAAAAAATCAGTAATACTACATTTACTTAAAAATTTCCACTCAATGCATAAAAAAGGTGAGATGGGTAAAACTTTTCACCCAATAGGTTTAGATGGGTACAGTCGCGAAATAAAATATTTACTAATATTTAAATTATTTGTTGATTAAGATTGTACATCAATATCTTTTATAGATTTTCTGGTGATGAATGTTATGTGTAAAGCGCAAACGCGGGAAGAAAAATTAAACGATTGATGTACATTATCTTCTACTAAGCATGTAAATATGTGTATATAGGATAATTTAAAAGATATTATTTAAACAATCTAGGTTTTACGTAAATTTACCAAAAAACTAAGAAAAATCGAAATAAAAGTTATGAATTTTTAGACTTTTTTCGTACATTACCTAGACACAATCGTGTAAATTTAAAACCTCATCCGGCCGTATTGGTGGGATTTAATAAATCTCTTACGGGCTTGAGGGGTTAAAGGAAACATGCACATATTACTGACACGGAGGTCAGGGCAGATTGTGTGTACATCGGGCCACATTCGGGCTAGATTGAAAAAAGTCGGGCTTCGGACGGGTACGGGTAGAATATTTTAAGGTAAACTTCGGGTTCGGGCCGGGTCGGGCCAAATGCTCTTCGGGTCGGGCCGGGTAAAATTCTGAAAATTCGGCCAGTGCAGACCTCTAGCTTAACATACAGGCCCGCCCCTAGGCGGTAAGCTGGTAAGGCCCCGCCTAAGGGCGGCATGTTTCAGGGGGTGATAAAATGAAAAGTAGGAGACGTGTAGGTAAAATGCCTAGTGGTAATTAGAGTTTCTGCTTACATGCAGTTTTCTTCATCTCGGGAAATCGGGAAAAAATGAAGCCAATTCCCGGAATCCCGGGAAATTCCAGGAATGATGAAATATTTAAGAGTGAACTATAGGATATTGAATTCATTACTACTTTTTAGTATGATAATGAAATACCCATTTGAATTCATTACTATTCATCTGCAGGGGGCAAATAAAAGGATAAAAATATTATTCCTTTATTAACCTCTTTAACCCTTTTTCCTTTTAAAGACATCAGTTCAATAAATATAAAAAAAGAAAAAATGAAAATGAAATAAATAAACTTCATTCTAATAAGAAAAATTAATTTTTACCTTTTTTCTTAAAATGTTTACATTGCAGGTGAGCAATCGTCGCCCTCAAAGAGTGAAGTAACATTTTTTAAATAGCTTCTTAGAAAACATAAGCAATCAATACTTCTATCACTAAGACGAGTTCTCAACTTAGTATAAATAACCCTGCTGCAGAAAGGGCTCTTTCTGATTCAACGGAAGTTGGCGGAATGGTTTTCATGGCATTAAATAAATTCATGATGTTTGAAGTTCTGCTCCCTGTTGCCTCGAATAATTGCAGCTCTTGCTTGAAAAGCTTGCTCACACTCTGAGTCTGACATGAAAAAGTCAAATGATGCATAGATTCTGTCTTGTATTGTATTGCTTCTTCTAATTTGTCTGCCAGTGTCATGGATTGTGCAAGTTCCTGACTTTCCTCATCTTCTGAATCCGAAGAACTAGAATGTAATTTTGTAAAATTTCATTCTTGAGATGTGACTTTTTGAATAATCTTACAATTTTTCTAACCTTATTGATAGTTTCATTGAGATCTGTAACCACTTTAATGCCTTCTTCATCTATATTGTAGCAACTGTCTTCATTGAAGGCAATCTCCTCAGTTGAAGTTAACTCCTCAATTTAAATCCCTGTGCTCAACTCTTCGCCTAACTCATCCTCTTCTGGATGGTTTCCTGTGTTAACATTTCTACCCAGATCAGATGTTTTCTTATAAAGAACGTCACATACAGCGAGATGTATGCCATGTGCATAACATAAATGATGTTCACAACTCACGCTTGTATGCCTGAGAAGCTAGATACTATGCACACAATGTTCCACTTTACTCGTGAATCGAACCATTTGCCTTTTCTACTCTCCTCCTCCTCTACCTATCTTGTTTCAGTGTGTCTAGCATGCGCGTACTGTGATTTCCGGGATTTCCCGGGAAATTTGTCCAAATCCCGGGATTGTAAAATCCTAAAAAAAACCAGCCAGGATCCCGGGACAAACCCTAGTGGTAATTGAATAGAATGTGGAGAATTGTCTTTTAAACGCGTAATCACATACCCAGGGGCGGCCCGAGGGATTTGGTGCTCCGGGCGAGATTGCACTCCTACGCTCTCCTCCGTAAACGTTTGTTGAGATATTTTCAAAGTACATGTTAATTTGTTCGTCGCTCTGTAAATATTATTTATGATAAAAAATAAGAGGAATGCCTTCAAGATTCCAGCCTGTTCCGCGATATAAATTAGTATCCCATATTTATTCACTTGCAATTAACGCGTAGATAGATGATGGGGATATCACTCCCAATACTTTGGCGCCACGGGCAGCCGCCAGGGTCGCCGGTACCTCGGGCCGTCCCTGCACATACCTAATGTATTTAGGTTTGAAAGGTCCTCCATTTCTTCAATCCGAAACCAAGGATCGTACACGTGGGATCTCACATTCTTTTTCTGCTAATTCGTTTCGTTGCGGCCAAGGGGGGAGCTCATTGGCTGCAAATTCTTAAGCCTTTCGGGTTTGAATAAACCTAATCCACGCATGGGCGGATTCAAGGGGGGTAAAGAGGGTAATTACCCCCCCCCCCTAGAATTTCTAAACACTCGAAAAAATTACCATTTAACTCCATTTCTTCGTGTGTGATGTTGATTTTATAATGTAAAATGTCTAATTAATTCCATATTTATACTTACTAACTGCATTCATTCGCCATTAATACAATATAAATATATAACCTCGTAAAATATGTTATGTATATGTATAACCTTTAATTTAAAATCATAAAGACATTGTTAAGTAGTATTAATTTTGTTGAAAAAAATTCTATTTAATTCTTTTTTCAGTATTAATCGATGTATTGCCTGTGCAGTCTTAATGTGTTCGCTTTTTACTAATAAGTTCTATATTTGCCTTTTCTGATTAAAATATATTTTAAACAAAAATGTATCAAATGCTTTTCCATTCCTACAATACCCCCCCCCCCTTGGATGAAGTCTGAATCCGCCCATGAATCCACGCAGTTTAATATGAACGCCACGCAAAAATACACTCAAATATGCAGTGACCATTAAATTACTAGTTCCATATAAAAAAACTAAACATAAAAATTGAATTAAAAAACATAAGTGCTAATCTTAGGTATCTCCAATACCCATAAACGGTAATCAAAATGCAATATGCCTTTTTCGGTTACCAAAAATACTCTACACGGTAGCTGGAAAAAGTATGTGGTTTCTCATAACCTTTTTGTGGTTATTAGAGATACATGAGATAAGTATTTATTTTTTTCAATTCGAGTGCTAAATGTTTATCTTTTAGCCATAAGACGAGCACGATAATTCTTTTTATAATTCATGTTTCATGTGTAATAAATTATAGGAATGTGGTGTCAAAAAACTCTGCTTATTATTATAATTTTATTATTTTGAAACGCTGCTGGCTGTGTAGAGATTCCGATATATTTAACAAATAAGACATTACAAAACATTTAAACAAAAGGAATTAATAAAGATCCCATCAATCTATTCTTCGGTGAGCACGCAGTCCCTGCTGAGTTCCTTGTGGCACGTTTCTTTTAGTCCATGAGTGGCACTTTTCCTTAGTTGAGGTCGCCTTGAGTCACGGGAGCTGGACTGGTCTCCGCCGGGTTTTCTCCTTCCGAGGTAAACTCTCGTCGTCGCGGCGAAACGAAAATCACTACTTCCTCCCTCTTTCGGCCAGGCCGTGAACTCCCGCACCGCGGACCTTCAAATGTGCTGCATATACTCGGCATAATTTAACACTAGTGTATTGCCCGTCATAAGACGGATAAATAATAATATCCACTCCCTCCCTCTCGCCATCCCTGTCTCCCTCCCTCTGTCTTCCTCCCTCTGTCCCCCTCCCTCTGTCTCCCTCCTTCTGTCTCCCTCCCTTCCTCTCTTTCTCCCTCTCTTTGCCTGTATTTTCTCCCACCTCCCCCCTCTCTCATTCCTTCCTGTCACAATCCATAGTTCTCCTCTTTTTCTCCGCCTCCCTCTTTATCTCTTTCCTCCAGTCCTTTTCTAATTCTATATCTCCCTTACTCTCCATGTACCTTCCATTCTATATCTCTTCCTTCCTATATCTCTCCTCACATCCCCCTATCTCTTACTCTACATCTATATAGTCGTTTAGATAAGCAAAAGTATCCAAACTAAATCCCAGTCCCATTAGTATTATATATTTTCGCGAAAAATCCTACGATAATTTAAGGCAATCTATGCACTCGTATATATTACACGTATGCGGGTTTAGACAACAATTGATTCTCCAAGTTTAACAATGACGTGGTCGAAAAAGCAACATCCTGTTTAAAAGCCGATATTTTCCCAAAATATGCGATTTAAATGTTTAATATGTGAGATTTTGAACGGTAGGCAGAAAAAGTTAATAGAATAAGAAACTTCATTAATTTTCCTAAAACATAGTTTAAATTTAAAGATCGTAGGTCAATTTTTTCTAATTTTAATTTCCAAAAGAATAGAAGCCTTTAAAAAGTCGATTTTACGTGTTATCTTACGGGAAACGGAAGTCGAACCCGGTTTTTTTTCGTAATTTAATTTTTATATTTGAATCAAATATTCCTGCGAAATTTCAACCTTCCACCTAATCGGAAAGTTTGTTAAAAACGCGGTAAAAAGTGCCATTGATGACATCAGCGTTAAACGCTCATTTTTCCCTAGAACGATAGCTGACCAGAATAAAACTTGCGATCAAAAGTAACCTCGCGTATGGCGTAAACCCAGACCTAATTTTGGAGTTTTCCCCCTTGGTGTTAATGCACCCCCTGCCACACACCCTTGTGGTGGCTTGCAAGGTAAACTGTAGATGTAGATGTGGATGTACACGAATCCCACCATCTAGGCTTTTATTATAATAACTAAGGAAATAACCGTTGAAATTCAACGGGAAAGGTTTTCTGAAATAACAAATGAACATAAATACGCCTTGACTTTCTTTGGATGACAAGAAAACAAACTTTCGTTCTTTTAGACGTTCGTTGTTTCAAGTTTCGAACTCCTACGATGATTCTAAGTACCTAATTTTAATATGCGAATGATTAATATTCTACATTCAATTTTACTCCTTCTCGTAAAGCAACGATTGTTGTTTACATTGGTTGCTATGAAAAGAATTTCTCTCTCCTCTCTCTCATGCTAATTTGTAAGAGCATTCAAAGCACGCTTTCACCCATAAGAATTTAAATAACAATAGGAGTTCGAGGTTTAACAATGTAATGGCTGACATGGAAACACCCCGTTAAAATATGTGAATTAAACGTTTAACATGAGGAATTTCGAACTGTATGCGGGGATAGATGAACAAAATAAGAAACTTTATAGTTTTTTCTTTAAAATGGGCTAGATCCGAAAATCATAGGTGAATTCTTTCTAATTTTGATATCAAAAAGAATAAAAGCCTGCAAGTCAAAAAATAGATTTTTACGTGTTATCATATGGGAAATAAAAATGCTTACCTTGGAGTCGAACCTAGGATTTTTCGAGATTTCTTTTCGTCATCATCTTACAATAAGTGAATCGATCATGCCTGCCAAATATCATAAATGAATCTTGTTCCATTATCGATTTATTCGAATTTTTATAGCTTGACGGAGGGAGCCACAAATTGACAAAGGGACCAAGGGACAGAAGTAGCCTTTTATTATTGTTAGATATTTGTGGTCCCACAGCAGAACAACTTGAAAGTTAAGGGTTAAACCCTCTTAAGGGCCGGCGGATATTAGGAGTTTCAGAACTTTGGACAACCCTGTCCATATGGTCTAACACAGTGGTCGGCAACCTTTTCTGGACGGCGGGCCACATTAGCAGTTGTGTTTTAGGGGGGCCGCATTGTAAGTCAAGGAAGCCTGGACGGCGGCTGGATAAGTGAATAAATCAAAAATAATCTATTCAAGTTTACATGATTTACTAGTGTTAAAACTTCACTAGAAATGTTTTGAGGCCATCGTTTTGCTGAACAAGTATGAAATTGCACATATGAAATTTTCCCGATCACTTTTTCATTACAGCTTCGCGGGTCGGAGTTTGCCGACCCCTGGACTAACACATTACGGTAATGGGAGGCCATGCGCATGCGCGAAGGGGTGGGTCTGAATTGTGCAATGCAAGGTACGCGCGCAAACTTGAGTTAGAAGTGGTTAGAAGCTAGTAATTAGTCAGCGTGGAGGGTGTATTTTGGCCAACACGATTATATCCTAGAGGTGAGTGGGAAGCGAGAAAAACTCTCTGGTTTAACTATAAACTAAATGATTTACTGGGCACCTTTTGTTACACATTGAAAAGCTCGACATTTTCTCATATACTTGTAAAGACAACGAGCCCGATAAAGATAGCTGAGAGGATATGTTAAAATAAATCATCAGTTATTATACTCTTTTTAACATATAAATTGATGTTTGTTTCTTTGAAATTACAAAGTAGAATGCGCTTGGCAAAGAGAGTTATATCGTTATGTATTTCATGGGCATATTGATAGTATGACCGTACGTACTTCGTAACAATTTTTTATGAAATTTAATATAAATCGGTTGAGCCGTGTCAATTTTCTTATTCAATTAAAGTTAATTTGATTTATTTCCTGAAATTTCCGCTCAAATCTTGATATCTCGAGAAAAAGAAATCTGACGATATTGTTGCGCATTTTTATTTCGGTGAAGACGTTAATTAATATTATTTAGGACATAAGTAAAGATTAGTCCTGTAAAGTATGTCTGATTTGGTTACTGAGTAAAACCGTGAATATAAACACGACATATATATTAATTCAACGATTTAAAGACATTTTTCGCAACTGTACTCTAGGTATTTAGGTAGTTTTTCACTTCCCTTTCAACTCGATTATTTATCATGGATATATCCTTCCATGTTATGACAGTTAATCGCGAGAAAATCTTGCGCATCATAACGAAAACGTGACGCAAAGCTCCGGGCCGGTGCCGTCTTGAATGTTTACGTAGTGCAATGCCCTCCGTAAAATTGAAGAGTAAGGAGGAAGCAAAATTCCGAACCCCATTTCAACCGCTCGCGATACTTGGACTTCGAACGTTTCGACAGAAACTTCCTCAGGCAGGCGAGTCGAATTTTTAATTTTCTTCGTGCAAAGCAATACGAAGGAGCTTACACTGCTAAATTTCCTCAAGTCATGTTATCGTGAATTTTTCATCTGATAGAATATTACCTCACAAAAATTCTCAGGATGTTTTAGGTCTTGGGAAATGAAAATCATTTAAATCGAATTGATTTTTCTCTTTACAATTATTTTTGCATGTCAAGTCCAAGTTGATTGGTTTGTAATGTAACTATATAGTCAATGGATAGAAACGGTCTATTCTCTTTCTGATTTTTGAAGGGTTAACTTCATTTGAAACTTAAAAGTTATAAAAATATAATTTATTTCTTCAATTTAGTGTAACTAGCACGACATAGTCAGCACTTTTTAAAAGAAAATGAGAGTTTTCCGCTCAATTGCTTACGCCACGTTTACAGTTCGAATACAAAATATTAGAAAAAATGAGTTTTCTTATTTTCTTTTCAGTAAAATTGTTACTCAGTGCATTTGAATTTTTATGTTTTTAGACCAGAGGTGCGCAAACTGGGGGGGGAGGGGAGATGGGGGGAGGGATGCGATCGGTTCTTCTGTCAAAGTGGGACGCGATTCTCAGCAAGTTTACTCGACCGAGACCGACCTGGCGGCTATTTGGTTTTTCTTTATCAAAGAATATCGAATTTTACGCTTTCACAATTTTCATATTTATAAGAATTTTTCACAACACAAATATGAGATAATATTCAACTAAAATGGGGGGCGCCACCGTTTTCAGCGATACAAAGGGGGCGCGGCTTGAAATATTTGCGCTGATTTAGACGACTTCGGTTGCTGAATTGTTTAATGAAATGTCTTAACAATATTTCATTAATTTTATTTATACCAGCGATGACATACCCTGTTTTGAATTATTTTTCAGAAAGGAAAGATGATACTCACCGTAGGAAAGATTGCAATTGTATTTTCCTTGTGTCACGCAGTTTCTGCGATGGAGGTAAGTTGCAAATTTTCTGCAATGCCCGTGAGGCTTCGAGATTTGCATGCACTCTGTGATTATTAAGGATAATTAGGATAAGAATTGTCATTCTATAAATGCTCAAATATTTTTGTATAATATCTTCATTGTATCAGCGACGCTATCATCTCCAGCCAAATGAACTGTTTAACTTGTCTGAACTTTGTACTGTAGTTTCATGGGAGTTATAGTATAGTTATAGTCCCGTAAGATCATAAACATCGTATTTAAACTAATTTTTTGGCAATCATGAATTTCTAACAACATACGTTAATAGCTGTGGAGAATTTAAATGATTAACGACGTAATTCTAGATTTTAAATTTAGTCCTATTTTTATATTTTGATTTTAAAACTGTTCTTTAATCAAGTCCTTTCCTGTTAATTACGGATTATAAATTTAAATCAAAATTCATGAATTTTCAAGGACATTGGTTTATATTTGAATAATATTACCTATTCGCTCATTGTGTTTTCAATTCTTGATCACTTTCCTCGTTCTTTAAACCATTAACTTTCTCGGATGGGTTTTTATTTTAAATTCTGTTATAATATTAATTTGGTGTTAATATTTTTTAAGAAGTTATCATCAAAATAAATGCTTTCTATTTGCCTTATACTTTTCAAGTGAGAGTTTATATTATTATTATTTTACGTTAAAAACACGAAAGGTAAAACCTGCCTAGACAAAGCAGTGTGCTTAAATTCTTTCAAGAAGGGGACCCCTTCGCTCGCGGCCTTCTGCCCAGCTGGACGCCCAGCACATTTCCAGGATAGGCCTCTGGTGAAAGGCACATGAAACCTACCGAGTTCTCATAATGGTAATGGGTTTTGCGATCGTTATAACGATAACAAAGAATTCCTAGTCGCCAGGGCATTTAATGATTTTCATATTTGCGTCGTTAGACCTTAGATCCGCTTTGGATATCCTGAATAAACTTGTGTAGTAATACAAGAAGTAAGATGTGTACGGAATAACCTTCATTTAACCCGGGTCCAAGAATTCTAAGCCAGCCGATCACGATGATTCATTATAGAATGTGGTTTACGAACATTAACCAAATGGTCTTTCTGGGATTATAAACAGTTTTAGCTGCCCACCTCGTGGAGGAAATCCGCATTTTCTAAGGAAACCATAATTTTGGGTCCTTGGAGTATTTTATTTTGACGACCAACTCATGCGCTCATCTAGGAAGCAACCCTTGGTCTTCAAATAGTAAAATTTTGCAATTTATGACTTCTTACGCATGTTTATTGATTCTTCTACTCACATTTCATTTGATAATGCCGATATTAAACAAATTCCTCCATCTCGGTTGAGGTGTTTATTTTTGAACGTAGCAGCATTTATTGTGGTTGTTTATATCCTGAAACGATCAATCTTTGACGTGATGGTAGTTAAAACACTTCATTTCTACCTTTAGCTCTTTAGAGCGATTGCTGTGTTCGGTGGCCCCAAAGTTTATGGCAACGTGACCTTTAGCCAGTGGTGTAACGGGGGACCTGTGATGATAGCTGGAGTAATATCAGGCCTCACACCTGGGCCTCATGGAATTCACGTTCATGAGAAGGGAGACCTGAGCAATGGGTGCAAATCTGCGGGACCCCACTTTAATCCTTTTCAGGTGAGGTAGTGGATGCTGATGACCAACTGACTCATTGAAACCATCGAAAGATGTCACATCTTAATAGAGTTGCAATAATAAATGGTTAAAAAAAACTAGTAATACTTTATTTTGAAATTGAAATGAATTTTCATGCCTTGAGTTGAGATAAGGATTAGAGCAGGGCAGCTGCAAAAGGATTTTTATAGTAATGTAATATTTCTAAATTATTTGGAGTGACTCCTTGTTCCAGAAATATTTCAAGTCAATTCATTTAAAGTACTATATGCAGTTACCTGCAATCAAACTTGCCAAAGCTATCACACTGTTATGCCTTATATAGTGTGAAATTAATTATGTAAAATGGTTTATTGAGTTTCAACATTTTTATCAGATTTTGTAGTTCATTTCTGTCTGGTTGATAGCTGCCTTGTGAGTTATTGATTTTGGTTAACTTTATTAAGTAATTGTAGGGATAGTGGATGCTGTCCCTAGGAGATTCAACATTTGTCAATTGTCTTTTTTATTTATATAATTTTTAAATTGATTACAGAAAATGCATGGTTCACAGACATCATTGCACAGGCATGTAGGCGATTTGAGTAATATTGTTGCCAATGAAGATGGAATTGCAGCCATATCTATGGTTGATAGCTTACTTAGCCTTCTTCCCCAAGCCATGAACAACATAATTGGACGAGCAGTTGTCATACATGCTGATGAAGATGATCTTGGGCAAGGAGTCCACCATGACTCGCATACATCTGGTCATTCAGGAGAAAGGATTGCATGCAGTGTCATTGGAATCCAGTAATCGTTGGTTCTGTTTAGGAAGAATGTTCAATTTAGAGCATATAATAAAATTTTTAAGTCCAAGCTCACCCCTATTAGTGAGAAATTCTGGGTGATAGATATATTATCAGTAACACTAAGAAATGGTTCAAGTAATCAGGAGGAATTTTCATGGACACTGAATATTTATACTTGATAATGTATAAATAAATTTTAAAATGAAATAAACCCAATTTTATAATTTAAAAAATGGAATTCATATTAAATTGTAAATTGATTTCATTGCCCAATATCAAAAGACAAGTCTTTGTTCCTTGATGAACCTGGTTTTCAGGAATGGATACAATTTAGTTTAACATGTCAGATGTCCTAATACCATCAACTATCTTATCCCATCTTTCCTGCAGTGCTCTACAGCATCTTATCACTATAACCAATTTTTCCAAAATTACTTTCAAATGCTTATAACTTAATAATAGTATGTACATAAAATCCATATTGGACTGGCATTGATATCATATGATATTGTGCATGTAAGTTAGTTAACAGCAGTGGCGGATTTGAAAATATCCTGCCCCTAGGTCAAATTATTTTTCTGCTGTTTTTAGCCCTTTTTACTTTCTCCACATATGTAATATGAGAAAGAAATATTTTCATGAAAAAAAAATCGAACTCGAGATTTCAACAGTAATACATGTTTTAAGGTTCCCTGAACACGTTCTGACTAGTTTCGCGATGATGTCTGTGTGTCTGTCTGTCAGTCTGTATGTGATAGATTTTTGTGGGCGCTCTAAATCAAAAACTATTAATCAGATCAACGCAAAATTTTATATTTAACATTTTTATAAAAGTTAAAAGATCTGATTAGTTTTTGGTAGTAATCGGTCGACCGGGAGTGGGTGTTTACTCTTGTCACTTATCCGTTATTTTGAAATATTTGCTTTAATATTTGACAAATGTAAAAATGTATTGGAATAAAAGTTGTAAGAAATTTTATTTTCTACAACCCTTGTTTGATACATTTTTCCATATATGTAATGCATTGTTTAAGAGATATCTTATATTTTTAGCTGCCACCTACCGACCACTATTGTTAACAATTAATGCTTAGTTAAATCTAAGTAACGCTTATTTTTCTTTTCTTAATTGTCAACTGGAAGTAAATATTGACAATGATCCCAGAGCTAACAGCATGTAATTTGCCATATAAATATGGAGAAAGTCATGTGTTGCCCACATCAGTTTATTTCCAAAAAGAATCACTCATGTATATGGTTTATCTGTACATCCATCCATCTGCAGATCATAATAGTTTAATTCATCAAAAGTGTTCATAATATTAATTTTTTTTATTTACACCCGGAAGTCGTGTTTTAATTATCACCCTGAAATCTTGCTACCCATGGGCATTACTGCCTAACAGCTTAAGTAAATGTTGTTTTATTATTGTTTGAAGAATAAAATTTTGACCTAAGTTTTTCAATTTATCTGCAAAATTAGATCATTGTACAAATTAAACTACAAGCAAATGTTTTTTAATGGTTGGTTTTCAATTTATGAATCGAGAGTTTGATTTTTTGTTAAATAATAACCTTAATACTATAAATCAGTATTTTATTACAATTGAAACAAGATGATCCAAACAGAACTTATGATGCCTACTTTCCATTTAATAATTTACTTAATACTTATATTGGTTTTAATAGCTTTAAAGTCATTGCAGATATGTAGCTCTTTGTGCTCCAAAATTTCATAATGTAGCATTATAAAATACTACAAATACATTCGAACGGAATATTAAATTGATCATGCATATTTATGCAGCAAAAATAATGGGTGTATGTATTAGAATATACCAAATCTGAGTCCAAAATAGTTGTTGCTATGGCAACACTCCCATAATGAGTGATAAAAACATCAAAATTACCAGTATTTATGTGAAATTCTAAGAAATACAATTGATAAGCAAAATTCTACGATAAAAATTAGAATCTTCATTCCTTTCCTCAGAGAATAGTACAAAACTCACTCCAATATTACAATTCTAAGATATTTTAATGCGCAAGAAAAATTACCCTGCACAATGGATTTCAGATTTCCCATGTAAATCAAATGGGAAGGATAGTTACTGGAATCGAACCTGGGACTTCAACCTTTGCAACAAAAACTATCCTTGGGAGCTCGGCCCATGTAGAGAAAGATTTCCTCCAAGTTTCATGAAAATTGGTGTATTGGTTCAAAAGTTAATAGGGGAGGGTGGACAGACAGACAGATATACAGACACAATGACACATTCTGGAAAATAGACTAAAAATTGAACACTTACTATACATATTATTTTTCATGTATATTGCATATTATATTTTGCTATTTATAAGACTTTAAATTAGGGATTTCAATCAAAATCAGTTTTCAAATAAGAGGCTGAATTTTTAATTTCCATATATTAATCATCCAAATTCCATCTTAAAAGAAAGGAAGTACTATTTCATGAGAATATATCATTTGTATTTTTTACTTATTTAGCTACTAAGAATTAAAAAATATTTCATTTGCTGCATGCACCTCTCTAAACCATATATAGGGAAACAGTTTCTCGCAGGTCAACTTTTTCATGTGTTGACTAAAAATTTGAAATAAATTTTCCGTTTCTTATATTGTTAAAAGAGTTCTGTGTTATACAGTAGAAATTCTTCATCATTACAGAAGTTACATGGTGAAAATTGTTCTGTTTAGTTTAGTAGAAGTGGAGCTATGACATTGTATGTATCGGAATGTAGGCGTAATAAAAAAATTAAAAGTAGATTTCACCCAAGCACTCGGAAAATGTCGTTTAGATATTAGAAATTATATCTAATGAATACTCTTGCTGATAGAATCACTGCGCAGGCCGTATGTGGCCCGCGGGCCTTAGTTTGGGGAGCCCTGCAGTAAAGCGCTCAGCGGAAGGCGGTTACTCCGTCTTCCTGTCGGAAAACCTTCATCGGGTGCTCTTCCCCTAAGGGGAAACTCCCTCGGAAACGTCAGCGACAGGAGGGCATCCTGCTCCCTCCTATGCCGCCACCAATAACCAGGACCACCTTTCTGAGTGGACGAATGACTCTCCAGCGGCTTCTGCCGACTTTTTGAGGGGCAGGTTATGCAACTCGCAGTCACTTCGTCGGCATCCATCGCCGAGACTTTTCACTCCATCCCGGCTCCGCAGCAAGTCGCAGGGAAATATAGCTTAACCCTTTCTCCCCGTGACCCAAGGGAAAGACGTTCTGCTCCTCCTTTTACCATTGATGCGGAGAATATCCACAAGCGACAGAGGACGATGGAATCCGTTGCCAACATTCCGACGAGAAACCGATATGCAGCTCTTCTCCCGGACGTGGAAGCCGACAACGCAGTCGCCTCCACCTCAGCCGAGGTCATGGACGCGAATTAGCCTGCCCCACAGCCACCATGTACGACTCCGAGGTCGAAAAGGCCACCGCCCAGGGGCGTAACTACTATGCCGCCAGGTCTGCAACCGCGGGGGACGCGAAGGGTCTGGGGGGCCGCGACACCGGCCCAGGGCCCGGGAGAGGAGGGTGCACCCGGTGCAAATAACTGGAGCCTTTGACTTAGAGGTGCCCGAACTCGAGCAATCATATATAAACATTCCTGCATATCTTAAAATGTCTGTCCGTCCGTCCCTGTTCGATTTTTCAAAGTGCATGGTTTATTTCCTCCATTCAATAAATACGTAAATATGGTCCGAAGTTCTCCGTTTTTGCTTTATTATTATTTATTTATTATTATTCGACGGCTAAAACTATAGAATATCTTATTCTTGCTATGTTTAGATGTTATACGGAAGAATGTCCCAGAAGTACGCGTTTTTTTCGAAATGTTTTGACTTTTACGTACTCTTTCCGGGTGTTGCCAAGGCGACCCGCATTGTTGCCTCCCACTGAATTAGCGTCTATTTAGCCTTCAAATAAACAAAATAATTGCGTTATTCACTTCGTGCTTTTTATAAAGCATCGAAATTATAGTTGCAGCAATGCCAAACTTAATAGATCGCAACGTTAATAATAGCAGATTATTATTATTCAGTAAACTGCGTGTGGGCTGTGGGCATTTTTAACGATTAATCTTTCTTAATTTCTATACTGGAATGTTACCTTTTTCGTAAGGGAGAAGCAATTAAAATTGCACATATAAAATATAAAGACAAACATGAAATTCAGAATGTCAGTTGTTCAATTTTATAAGGAGAAATGGGCTAAAATTACTTTTAAACAAGCAGATTTCTGCCTGACTTAGAAAAGATTTCGCGGGCACCATTCATCATCATCATCATCATGCTTCTGTCCGAAGACAGGTTTTAACTGAATCGCTGCCTCCATTTCTCTCTCTCCCTAGAAGCCTCTTTTATATCTCTATAAGTATTATATCCCTGCTTTATATTATCTAATATTCCTATTCTTTTTCTCCCTCTTCCTCTTCTTCCACTAATTTTTCCTTCTAAGATCGTCCTTTGTAAACACTGTCTTCTCAATATGTGCCCTATCCAATTTGCTTTTCTTTTCCTGATTGTTTTTATTAGCTTCCTTTCTTCTCCAACCATTTCTAATACTTCTTCATTTCTCTTCCTCTCTGTCCATTTCACTTTCATCATTCTCCTCCATACCCACATCTCAAAACTTTCTAAATATTTTTCCTCCTTTCTCCTTATCGTCCACGTCTCTGCACCATAAAGAGCTATGCTCCATATGTAGCATTTTGCTAATTTCTTCCTTGTTTCTAAATTTATTTTCTTGCTTGTGAGAAGCTCCTTCTTCTCGTTAAATGCTGCTTTTGCCATTGCAATCCTACTTCTGATGTCCTGTGTACTACTTCCATCCTGCGCTAAAATACTGCCAAGATATTTGAAACTACATACTTGTTCCAATTTTTGTCCATTTACCATTATATTTAATTCTTTATGTTCCTTTGAAACCACCACGACTTTGGTTTTTTCTGCATTGATCTTCATTCCATATCGTTGGCCAACCTCCACTAGTCTGTCTGTCATCCTCTGAAGCTCTTTCTCGTCTTCTGCTATTAAGCCCTGATCATCTGCGTATTTAATGGTGGTAATACTTTCACCTCCTAACTTAAATCCTTTCTCTTCCATCAACGCTTCTTCTGTTATTGTTTCTGCATAAATATTAAATATTGATGGTAAAATAGGACATCCCTGCCTCACACCCCTCCCTGTTGAAGTACTTTCTGTTTCTTCTCCTTCAACCCTGACTCTAATCTTTTGATCAAAGTAAAGGTTTTTAAGCAGTCTTTTATCTTTCCAATCTATTCCTATTTTGTTTAAAATACCCAGCATTTTATCCCATTTCACTTGGTCAAAAGCTTTCTCCCAATCTACAAAACAAAAATACATACCTTTATTGACTTCTAGCACTCTTTCTATCATCATCCTCATACATCCTATAGCATCTCTAGTCCCTCTTCCTCTTCTGAAACCAAATTGATTATCTTGCAGCTCCTTTTCTATTTTACCTTCAATTCTTTTGGTTATTATTCTGGTTAGAACTTTAGCTGTATGAGAAATTAAACTAATAGTTCTGTAATCCTAACAACATTTTGCATTGTTCTTTTTCTCCAGTGGTACCATAAAAACATCTAAAAAATCTTCAGGCCATATGCCAGTATCATATACTTGGTTAAAAATTTTTGTTAGTTGCTTAACTGCTTTCGATCCCAATACCTTAAGAACATCCACTGGTATATCATCACTCCCAACAGCCTTCCTTCTTTTCATGTCATCAATTGCTCTTTTAACTTCAGACTCGAGAATACTTGGTCCTAGCTGATCTTTTTCCACATCCTCTTTTTCATTTAATTCAATATTTCTTGGCTTTCCTTCTTTGTCATACAGCACCTCAATGTATTATTTCCAAACATTCTTTACATTGTCTGGCTCCGAGACTATTTTACCACTTTTGTTCATGATTCCTTTACGTCCTATCTTTCTTGCTTTTTTCTTGAATAGTTCCCTTGCTTTGCTATACATGAGGTCTGTTCTACAAATTCTTTCACACTCGACAATCTCCTCACATTTCTCATTTATTCACTGTTCTCTGGCTTTATCTGTTTCCCTTCTTAAAGCATTATTTAACTCCTTGTACTTTCTTTGGCCTTCTTCAGTGTTTATGTTCTTCCACTTTCTCCGCTCTTCCATTTTTTGCAGCATGGCTGCTGTGATCCAGGGTTTTTTGTTTCTTTCACCCGTTATCATTCCTACCTTCGTTTCCATTACATCTTTAATGTTGCTATGGATGTATCTCCACTCCTTATCTACACTCTTCCTATTTTCTTCGGCTCTCTCCCCCAACCTTTCCTCCAGCTCAGTCATGATAGCCTCCTTGTTTTTAAGGAGTTCCTCTAAGTTCCATTTCTTGTTAACTCTTATGTTTCTCTTAATGCTCTTCAGTCTACATTGTGTATTTGCCACCAAAAGGTTGTGGTCGGAATCGATATCTGCCCCTGGTAGTGTGTTCACATTTTTAATGCTATTTCTAAATCTTTCATTGACTAGTATGTAATCTATCTGGTATCGTCTCTGGTCTCCTGGGCTTCTCCATGTGTAAACTCTCCGCTGGTGATGCTTAAACCATGTATTAGTTACAATCAATCTATTTCTATGGCAGTATTCCACAAGTTTATCCCCTCTTTCATTTCTCTTCCCTAGTCCATATTTTCCCACTATGTTATCTTCCTGTCCCTCTCCGACTACACTGTTCCAATCTCCCATTACTATGGTGGTGATCCTTCCTTTTCCCTCCTCCTCCAATATCTCCATAATCTGTTCATAGATTTCATCTACTTCGTCGTCGCCAGCATTAGTTGTCGGCATATACACTTGAATTATAAGCATTTCCACTGGCTCCATCTGGAGTTTTACGGCTATTAATCTATCATTAACTGTCACTACCTTGCTAATTCTTTCAGCTATCTCTTTTCTCATTATAATCCCCACTCCCCTTTCCTTTTTCTCCCCTCCCGAGTAAATAATCTTAAATTCGTCTGAATTTATATCGCCTTCTCCTTCCCACCGAACTTCACTAAGACCTACTATACCTACATTATTCCTTCTCATTTCCCTTTTTAAGTTCTCTAGTTTACCCCCTGAATTCATAGTCCTAACATTCCATGTGCCTATTCTTAATTTCTCACCACTTGCTTTCCTATTAATGTTACATTTCCTCTGTGCATCCCCTAGGGTAGTCCCCACCCGGAGATCCGATTGGGGGACTATTTTACCTCCGGAATATTTTACCCCAGAAAGATCCATAGAGGTATTTTCAGCTTTTCAGCCTATCATGGGAAATATAATGAGGTAGTTTCCCCTTGCTTTCCTCATTGCAGTTTCACAGAGTGATTACCCATCTGTAGCTGTTCAGATCCACATGATCACCACCTACAGAGGTACTGTGCAAGCTGCTTCCCTTGCACAGGGGAATGTAAAGCCCCCAAGACTGCTTCTTAGTCTGACTCTTCCCCTCAGACCTTTCCGGCTTGGATGGTCCTACCAGGAGAATTATCTCCCGCCGGCATAGCTCTTTGGTTCGTAAGAGTACACAAACCCTCCCACCTCTGTAAGGTTATGCAGTCCTTAGGGAGGGCGGGCACCATTAGTAGCATTAAAATCGCCATAGATGAATTGCTATTTGTGTTCCAAGATTTCATAATTTAGCGTTATAAAAGATTCGAACGGAAAACTAACTTGATCACGCATATTTGTGTGACAAAAATAACCTGTGTGTGTATTAGACTATACCGAATCCGAATCCAGCAATAGTGTTGCAATGGCTATTGCTATGAGTGATAAAAACTGCAAAAACGAGGATTAAGAAATTCCGGACATATCTTAATTTCGCAGAAAATTAAAACCTTTGTTTAATTTCTTTGAAAATGTTTTTCTAAAAATAAATCTATAAAAGTAATGTAGAGTATTAAAAACGGAAAATTCAAAACCGATATTATAAATTTTTATCTAGATATAGAATTTCGGAAAATCAAAATTTAAAATCTTGCAAACTTTGGTCTGCACAAACAAATTTAAAAACATATTTATGAAGAGAAGAAGCAGAGTTATTACTGTGTGTATACCTTTTTAGATCCCGAAACGGTAAATAATACGTTGCTATTTACGGTTATTGTTGTTCAACATTTTTTTAGTAATCATTTGTGATGATAAATCCGGAGCTTCTGCCCTGTAAAATTGGTCATTTTATCGAAGAAAGGATTGAGTTATAGCGTAGTTATAAAAATACGTTTAAGAGGCTAAGGTTACTATCCGTAAAAAGCAGGCTAAAAAATTAATTTTCATTGCGTCTACACGTGAAATGTTTTTCCAAACAAAAAATTCACGAATATAAACATTCCTATCATTATACTATATCGCAGGACATGCTAATTGCCAATGTCATTTAAATCATCCGTTTGATATAAGACGAGATGAAATTTAGGTGATAACATTTAAATGATCTATAGTAGTAACGCATCTATTTAAATATAAATGTACATTGATGAATATGAGGCCAAGAATATAATTCAACTCTCTGGAACATACTATAATGTGAAATATATAAGTATGTTTTCATTTTCAGTACACATAAAATATTGTTTCATCGAATTAAAATTTATTAATTTCGTTCGAAGGAAGTGCAATATATCCCCTCTCAAAATAGCGCCACAAACGGACATTTATTTCTTTAATTACCATGTCAACCCTATATAAACAAATTCTAATTAGCTCATTATATAAATTTCTGCCAAATTTTAATTTTTTATCTACATCCTTGATCGAGTTATTCGCGTTTTAATAACTTTACACTCACAGACCAGGAGTCGGCAACCATCGGCTCCTGAGCCGCATGCGGCTCCCGACGCCCACTCTCCCGCGACATTGACGGTCTCGATTGGTAAGATAGGTCACCGGCCGGTAAATTGCTACTTTGTAGTGAAATGCGTACTACGAGGTATCTATGTATGCTCGGAAAGCCACAGTCGGATAAAAACAATATAGCGCCATATTTTTTCACCGATTGCCGTCTTTTTTGATATCACAGGTTCAAACTTCGGGAGCTCAAGTTTAAAGGGGCTTGATTCAGGTTTCTTGATTGTGAGAGACTCCTCATTTCACACAGTCATTGCCAATATGAAACCTTACCGTGAATATCGCCCTAATTTGTTTGTTTGAATGCCCAGTGAATTCGCCTCTCTTACAGCACAAATGGGTATCTCAGAGGTAGTGCAATGAATAACCGGGGAGGGAGGAGGGAAACCCGGTGCCGGCATTTGCCTGCTCTTACGAAGAACACCAGGGGGGCAACAGCTTAACGTCCCTTCCGAAGGACGGAACAGCTGAATTTGCGCGGTCTCCTCAAACTACGCAAACGGGGCCGGGTGACCTTGAGAAAAATCCTACTCGCGCAGGATTCGTACCCGATGACTTTTTCAAGCATCGGGCGAGTAGCAGCCAGCGTCCTAACCACTACACCACCGGTACCCCCCATCGCCCTCATTTGGATGTGTTCAAGACTGAATAATCACATAAGGAGAGGTTGGAATTATATATCTCTTCCCACTTTTTATTGTTGGGCCGTTATTAATCAAGGATTCATCCGAGTGAGTAATTGGGTTGTTTTCTCTTTTGAATTCTTATCTTTCGTAAGTATTTCTGATACTATCGAGTTATCTTGCTCTTTTTAATTTTCTGCACTAGCAATACATTTTTAAATTATTTTAAATTTAATTTCTACTCAGACGAAGTAGTTTTACGCTAACTTACTCGAATTTCAGATAGATTCTCAAAATATTTCTCATCATTATAGATTTACAAATTTTACGCTTAAATTTATCGTATTGAGATTGTTTTTAGGGCTAATCTAAAATATAAGTTACATTCTGGGATTGCAATGTTTACAAAAAGAGGAAAATAGAAGGTGAGCACCGAGAGTTTAAAAATGAATGGACAGAATCCTACGCATTCATTATGAGTTCCGATGGTTTACCTTCATGTCTGATTTGCAATACAAAACTCGCCAACGATAAAAAAAACAAATCTCGAGAGACATTTTATAAAACAGCACATTAACTTCGCAGAAAAATATCCAGTTGGAGATTGTAGAAAGAAAGCTGTGGACGAGTCGAAGAACAAAGCAGACAAAAGTAGGAGCATGTTCACTAAATGGGTGAAATTACCAAGTAGTACAACTGCCGTAAGTTTTGCAGTTAGTCAAAAGAGGAAAGCCGTTTGCGAATGGCGAATATATTAAAAGAGTGCTTTATTAAAATGTCGGAGGAGCTCTATTGTGATTTAAGAAACAAAGAGGAGATTGTTAAGAAACTATGCCGTTCTCAGCAAAGACAGGGACAGAACGATAAAAATGGTCCCTGATACCAGTACCCAGAAGATAAAGGACAGTTACAGGATTCTCTATTTCTTGTGAAGAGTCATGCGATGTCGATGACATTGCACAAGTCGTTCTCATGGCGAGATACGCTAATTCTGAAGGACCCCAAGAGGAGCTTATTGAATTACTGCCCCTCATAGGCCAAACAAGGGGAGAGGATATTTTATCAGCTGTTGTTGACTGTTTAAAGAAGAAACATTCGCAATATTATCTCAAACGTAAGGGATGCGGCACCGAATATGAAAGGGGTAAATAAGGGATTTGTTTCACTTTTGCAGAATACGCTTAACCATAATGTGATTTCGTTTCGCTGTGTAATCCACCAAGAGGCACTTTGTGCGCAACAGAAGTACTGGACCTAGTGATTCAGATGGTCAACAACATTATGCCAAAAGGCTTAAATTTCCGGCAGTTCCGTGAACTTCTCAAAGGAGTCAACAATCAGTATGCGGACCTTCTTCTGCACAACAAAGCGCTGTGGCTTTCAAGAGGCATGGTGCTTAGACGTTTCGCGGCCTGTCTGAGAGAAGTAAAGGTTTTTAGGCAGAGAAAATGCTATGACTATAAAGAACTTACAGATCCTCATTGGTTAGAGAAATTTTATTTCATGGTAGATATCACCTCGTATTTAAATGTCCTTCATAGAAAACTACAAGGAAAAGGAAACAGCCTACTTTCTTTTAGAAGAGTTGCTAAGTCTTTGAGCAAAAACTAATTTTATTTGCAAGAGACATCGAGACGAGTTCACTTTTTCATTTTCCGTCTTTGAAGACATTTAGTGAAAAAACAAATTATGAGATTCACACAGACGACCTTAAAAATATTGTCATTAAAATGCAGGAATGCTTTTCTACGCGATTTCACGATTTTAGAAAGAAAAAGGCAACTTTGTCTTTCGTGTTGAAACCACTGGAAGCTGACACCTCGCGACTAAATTTGTCAGTACGTCCGTTTGTGGATCGAGCCAAGATGGAACTTGAATTATTTGATTTGCGGGACAAGGACATCTGGACTTCTAAACTCATAAGGTTGGAGATCAAATTCGAACACCTAGAAATGCAGAAATCCACTCTAGCACTTCAGCGGAAATGGGCAGAAATGCATCATCTTAAAAAGCAAGACCAAATTGTGTTTTGGGTCTGGAATTCTTTACCATATGCCTATAGCAATATGAAAAAGTATGCGTTTGGCATTCTGTCCATATTCGGTTCTATTTTCCTGTGCGAACAAGGGTATCCAAACATGAATTTCATTAAAAGCAAACTAAGAAGCCGACTGAATGATGGAAGTCTACAGTCTTGCTTGAAAATAAAAACAACAGCTTACTCTCCAGACATTGAACCACTCTCCAAAGAATTACAAGAGCAGAAATTGCATTAAAACGTACGTAAAAAATTCGCTATACTTGGTAACTTAATGACCAATTTCATTGATATTACACATATTAGTTTGTTTTGAAAGAAATAGTTATTATCTTGAATTACTTTCTGTATTTGGCAGGCGTAATTGGACAAGTATCCAGAGGAGGCCATATGGATAGATCATCATAATTAATACAATTATTAAAATAAAATTTTATCAGTAATAATATTCTTTTCAATAGAAGGATCCAGTATGAGCTGTTGAGTACCTAACACTTGCATTTTCAACATTCTCATGTTCGTCTGTACACCTAGATTCATTTTCTGGAATGATCATTATATTTACTTAATTTGAAAGTTTATTTGTATTTTCATTGAATAAATACTTATGTCAACTATTCTTTTGTTTCTCAAGTTCTTTTTCTTTAGAAATATCACCAAAATACGTATTACACAACATATCACTGTATGGGTGTGCAGCTTAAAAAATAGATGTCATTAAATGTAGTTATACTGTATTTAATACGTATTTCTCATTAACATGTTCTGTGGCTCTTAGTACGTTGGAATTTATACAGATTTTGAAAAAATGGCTCTTCTTGTCAAAGAGGTTGCGGACCCCTTAATCAGACCAACCAACGGACAACATAGCGTATTTCAACTCTTTAGGTATTCCTTTTCGTAAATAACGGAACGAACTATGAAAGTCATTTCCCTCTCCTTCCGTCTTTCTCTCCTTCCCGTATTGAAAGCCTTCAAAGCACACTTAAACTCATAAGGATTGAAATAACAATATGATTTCGAGGTTTAACTATGTAATAATGTAGGCAACATCCCGTTAAAATGGCAAGATTTCCCCAAAATATTTGAATTAAACGTTTAACATGAAGCATTTCGAACTGTGGGCGTAAAACGATGAACAGAATAAGAAATCGTATAATTTTTTCTTTAAAGTGGTTTAGATCTAAAGGTCCTGAGTAGATTTTTTCTAATTTTAATCACAAAAAGAAGATAAACCTGCACGTCAAATAGTCGTTTTTTACGTGTTATTTTATGGGGAATGCAAATTATCCCATGCAGTCGAACCCTGGAGGTTGTTCATAAATTTTCCTTCGTCATAGCATTTTTTATTGGAGTAGATTATCTCTGCCAAAATTCAAGTTTATATTCATTATTCACATAAACGCTACAATTGGGAACAGGTCCCAGTGGCAGCGGGTCCCCATCACAACTCAATGCATAATACCCAAATTAGGTACATTATAAAAATTGGGTTTACTTAATACTTAATAATCTGTATATTTGATCAAAGTTTTCACGTTTTAAGTATTCCAGGAACCCAGGATTCGGACATTTTTATCTTTTTATATAATTACTCAATGTCTGTCCTTCCATTGGTCTGTCTGTCCTTCTTTTTTAACAGTTTGTCATAGAGAAATGCTGTAAACGCCATTTTGTTTCTGCCAACTAGGAGTCCCCGGAAAAACTATTTTCGTTTACATAAGTGTACCGGATTCGACTCCGGGAGACGATTATATTTTTCCATATGTTTACCCAGGAGTTTCGATTTTCCAAGGTGCAAGGTTTATTTCTTTCAATTATTAAAAACGTAAATATGGACCGAAATTCTTCGTTTTTGCTTTATTCGACGGCTAAAACTATAAAATATCCTATTCTTACAATATTTGGGTGTTACACTAAGTAATTTATCAGAAAAACGCGTTTTCCTTCTAATTTCTATGGCTTTTTCATACTCTTTCCGGGTGTTGCCAAGGCCACCCGCATTATTGCCTCCGGTTGAATTAGCATCTAATAAGCCTTTAAATAGCCAAAATAATTGCGTTATCCACTTCGCGCTGCTTATAAAGCATCGATATTATAGTTGTAGTAATGTCAAACTTAATAGATTCCAACATAAATAATAATAAATGATTTTTAGTGGCTGTGGGCATTTTTAATGATTGACCAAAATAAAAAAATCTTCTTTCTTCATTTCAATACTGGAATGTGACCTTTTTCGTATGATAGAGAGAGAGAGAAATAAAATTGCACATATAAATTATAAAAACAAACATGACATTCAAAATATCATATAAGGAGAAATTGGCTATTATTACTTTTATACATGCAGCTTTCTGACTGACTTCGCAAAATTTTTGCGGGTACCACTAGTATATATAGATACTATCTAAAAAGCCCGGCTTTGCTCCGGAAATTTTTCTTTTAAGTAGCAAACGATTTTTATTGTTTATTATTTTCATTGATAAATCACTTTTGATGTCATATTTCAATAAAAATAATACAATAAATTTTGGAATATACTTACTTTGGCTGCTGGGTACCTCAAGTTCTGAATTGCTGGTGCAGGGAATTGGGGGCGGAACCCCCACAAAACAAGAAGTCCAAACCAGGACTAATACAGGCTGGTTACCCAAAGTTGATGTCCCGAATTGATTACTTATATTGACAGGAAATGTTCCAGTATGTGTAAGTCATTACAAAGAATTCTCATATTATAAATACCACGTGTAGTTCAAGGTTTATCAATGATAGAGAAAAATTGAAAAACAAATCAATAGAGTATTATCAGGTTTACAATACTAAAAACAATGTCAAAATCTCCTTCTGCGTGTATTTTTTTAAATAAACGAATTTAATAAATGTTACTATTTACACGCTAATAAGTATGGATCAACTGCCCATTGTTGAAGAGTAGTAGAGCGGAAAAGAAAATAACCCATTTGTTCACTTGTTTATGCTCAAGCCTATTTCGGTAATAATTGTCTTCATGGCAACAATACGATAAAATGTGATTTAAAAAGTAAAAACGCTGTTTTAGTAGGAATTCAAGATAATACGATCAATTATCAAAATTCGGTGATAAGAATTAGAATCTACATTATTTTCCCCGTAGAACAGTACAAACCTCGCTCCGATATAGCAATTTTAAGATATTTTAATGTATCAAAGAAAACATCTCTGCATGATGGATTTGAGATTTCCTATGAAAAACAAATAGGGGAAAAATTTCCTAAATCGAATCCAGGACTTAAATCTACGCCAAATAAAATATATCCCGGAGGTGGGCCCTGGCAGCACGAGCCTCATACAAAGTTTCATGAAAACCTGTCCATTGGTGAAAAATTTGTTATTGGGGGACACACAAACACACACAGACAGGACTATTTTATAAGGCAATGTTTCCTTCGGAAACCACCCTTAAAAGATCCAAACTTTATCAAACGTTCCCCATTCCTTAATTATGCAAGCGATGTTTACATTAACATTTACTATTTTATGTACTGTATTGTAGAGTTTTACCAATAATAATAATAATAACTTTATTCATCATAAGACCAAATATACATGTGTGTATGGTATAGGCTTTGTCAAGTACAATCACACAGTTCAAACATATACCTACAATTAAGATATTCAGTAAAGATGCAGTAAAAAATATTGTTTTTGAATCAAGGTAATCTTTTATGCTATAGAAGCAGTTGTTAATTAAATAGTCATGTAGAATTGTTTTAAATTGTTGTTCATCGCTTATGGTCCTGATATGGTTGGGGATATAGTTTTGTCGCCATATTTTTTGGGCCTTGTTTAGAGAGTTTAAATTGTGAGTACTGTACATGGATATTTTCGCAAATTCGTGTGTTGTGGTTGTCGTTATTTCAAAAAAAGATTTATGAGTTCTGATGAACTGAATGGTGCAGTAAACATAGATGGAAGGGATGGTGAGTATTTTTAAATGGATAAACGTGTCTTTGCAGGGGGCTCTATAAGGCAAGTTAGCCATGCAGCGAATTACTTTTTTTGCAACAATATTTTTGTTGCTTAATAAGTAGATTCTCAAAAGATGATACCATCTAAGACCCTAGAGTGGAAGTTGCCAAAGAAAACCATCTTCATAATATCTTGGCTAACAGTCTTTCTTAATATAGAAAAGAGGTAAAATGCTGAGGAAAGATTTTTATATAATTAGTCAGTATGGTTGCTCCAGGTAAGGGTGGGATCAATGGGCAGACCAAGACATTTGACTTCAGCAGCTGAGGTAAAGTCAAGATTATTATATGTGAAACATAAGTCAGTATTTGAAAGTGATGGAGAGAATACAATGACTTGGATTTGGGCAGGATTCAAAATTTGATTGTTAGATTCACACCAATTGTCTATTTGGGACAATTAATATAATTATGCATTAACGTCCTACTTAATATTCACATGGATAGATGCAACAAAGTCATTAAAGCAGCAATAAAATTATGTGGATTATGTCAATACTATTAGCCAAAACGTAAACAATAATCAACATCTTGGTTACCGAACAAATGTAAGTAGATGTATCAATCTATATTGCGATAAATCTTTCAATGTTAATGGTTACAGATAACAATGTTCTAATATTTCTTAAAAATCATTTGACTCGCTTTAAAAATATTCATAGACTATATTCAGGCATGAATCCATTTGTACCGTTTATCTTGGCGTTGGTTATTCTTCCTCTCGGTGTGCCATGGCGTGTGGATTTTCCTTGCATTAATCTTTACGTGGCTATCTCCCTTTGAAGAGGACTACAATTAAGAAATTTAGCTTTGTTGCCGCCTGGAAAATGCTTATCTAAACCGATAAATTTTGTGCTTAAAGAAACATTTTGAGCAATTTAGCATGTAATACGACAAAACTTGAACAGAATTAAAATCTTCAGTCTTTCGTGCGTAAAATACGCCATTTTCCGTGTTCGTGAGTTAATATTTAGGTATATTTATATCTACATCTGTGAAGGGCTGCATGGCATTTTGGGGTTTCTCCACACCATTTCCCATGCATTCTTATGGAAACAGTATTTTGTTGTCCCCCATGGCGTATAAGAGACTCCATGATCTGCAAACCTAGACCAAGTTCTTCCTTTGGTCCATAGAATGGCCCATGAAACATTTGACTTCGATTGCTTTAACGCAACAGGGTAAAAACGTATACAGAACATACACACATATTAACGCCTTCTTTGCTGCCACGTTGCAACATTTCTCCAACGATGATGTCAGTTTGATCTCCCAGTATTTACCCAGGTAGTACGTTTGATCTTCTGATGAACATGCCTTCATTCCGTATGAAATCACTCTCAGTGCACATTACAAATCCACCTTCTCGTGCACTCTTGCTGGTCACCCAAATCTGGATGCGTGTTTTGTTCTTCAGTCTTACCAACAGTTTCAAAGCTTTTTCTTATAATATGGAGTGATTTCATCAAATCCGTCAAAATAAACTATGTCTGCAGTCATTCTCCAAGAAACTCTTCAGCTCGAATGGACTTTTTAGATTTAGAATTTTGATGAAGTAATCAATGATGTCAACTTCCCCATTGATGTTCTCCAGTAAATTTGGATTTTCAGAATGGACTGCATAGTCGATGAAATTGACTCTAGCCACCCAAACGTCCGGTCCCTTCGTCTTCCTTATCAATTCAGATATTAAAGTGGATTTTCCAGATCCAGGATCACTGCATATAAGGACGACCCTATCCTTGTTCTCTTTCGATCTCTCTATATCAGATTATATTCATCAACCTCTCCCTTTATTTGGTACTTCTCCATGAACTTGTCATTACCATTTGACGATCTGCAACACAACGCACCCTTTAAGAAGTGCAACCAGTGAATAGGAGCACTTTCATCCTTCTCACAAAGTTTCCTGAATGTTTCGTTCGTTTTTAAATGAGGCGCTGGTAAAATGATTTTTTTGTCTTTTACAATTTCATAGTTTTCCTGGTTAATAATCTGAACATTTCCTTTATCTACTCTGTGTTCGTGGAGCATTTCCATGGTTATACCAGTGACGAACTCATTCTCTCTCGAGGAGCTCTCCACTTCCACTCGTGACTGTGGCTGCTCTATCGCTGCTCACCTCTCCGACATTGCGCTCTCCAATGTTGCCAGTTTGAAACACCCTTGGTTCGATCTCTTCTCAAGACGAGGGCATACCTCTAGCGGAACTTGATTGGTTAATTAGCACGATTGTAGCATTCTCTTCTGGGTTAATGTCTGTTGCCTATAAAAGAAGAAACTCAGAAATATGCACATAAGCAGTCGTATGCACGTATGCGGTCGTACGAGCGTTTGCTGCGAGTTCGAACAAAAAAACTTTTGGCGAACACGATAAAATGATGGAGAACTCGATAAACTGTAGGAGGCTAAAATGTTGCAAGATGAATGCTCTAACATTTTCAGTGCTGCCAGCAATGTTAATGAATACAGAATGTTAGGATGGCTGGGAAAACCTGGCAAGTGTTCTTTCAGACCAAAATGCAACTCCCTCATCAGATGTGGATAGAACTGAATTGGCAGAAGAATTGTAAATTGTATCAGGCATGTTGCCTGAAGAAGTGAACAACTGTCTTTTGGTATTGAAGTATATTTATGATAAAAAGTTGTAAGATACATTTCCAAATGTGACCTTCTCTCTCACAGAATTTTCCTGTGCATCCCTGTTTCTGTAGCTTCAGCAGAGCACAGTTTTTCTAAATTGAAACTCATAAAAAGCTATTTAACGTCTACAATGGGTCAAGAATGGTTGACTGGACTGGCAAGAATTGCAATTGAAGGTGATATTGCTCGCAGTTTGGACACTGAGAAATTGGTCGCAACATTTGTAGCATAAAATCAAGAAAAATAGTACTTTAACAAATATCACTATGTTTGCCAATAAGAATAGGTGTAGTTGTTCATTTATATATTATCAGGATCCATTTGTTAGATATTTTTTTCACTTATCAGTTTAACATGGAAAAAACAATACTATTTTTCCATTCGTAAAATAGCTTATATGGATGTTTATTTAAAACACAAATCGTGTCTATTATATAAACTACAGAAGTCTAATAGGTTAACTGGTGCTTATTTAAAATCACTAATCTAGTTACGTAATCAAATATAAGATAACATGAAAATTATTTTATTATTTTCTCATGATGTGAAGAGAACACCATGGTAAGAATTAAATTGCATGCTTTGAGTTATTCCATGTATTATTTCATATTTTTCATTCACATTTTGTGATCTATCTGCATTGTCAGTTCAGAACTACATGTAGGTAGGGATACGAACAAAGTATCGATAATTGACTAATATCGGTACTTTCCTTTTGATACCGGGTACTTTTGTACTCGATTCTTTTCTTTAGATTTTCTAGTGATATTGGTATATTTTTCTCAGTATCGAATCAAATGAGTACATGCAGTAACAAATGTGAGAATATATGAGAATTTGCACAAGCTCACCAGCGTCGACACACTAAAATCACGACTTGATGAGCTGTACGAGGTCATTATAAAGGTTTATTCTGACAAAATAAGTGATCCTAGTGTGGGAAATGTTGCAATTACTTTGGACATTTGGACTGAAATGATGTCATGCCGTAGTTTCCTGGGTATAACAGCACATCATTTGAACGGCACAGACATTGTTTCTAAATGCATTGCAACCAAGGAGCTCACGGAGAGGCATACATCAGTCAACATTTGTGAGCAACTTGAAGCTGTTTGCACGAAGTATTCTATCCCCAAAAGTAAGGTAGTATGTGCAGTCACTGATAACGCTTCTAATATTGTTGGTGCAGTTAACATGTTTCTCAATATTGTTGGTGCAGTTAACATGTTTCTCGGCAAGGGAAAATACCTTCCCTGTTTTGCACACACGCTTCATTTGGTGGTTGAAAAGGTAACATCTATGGAAAATGTTTAAAAAAATCACTAGCCAGGTAAGGTTGTGAAGTTTTTTCGAAGAAGTGTTATAAATAGTGACTTGCTTTGTGCTAAACAGATAGAAGTTAATAAAACCCCTCTTAAGTTGATTTTAGATGTAAGCACAAGATGGAATTCTGTGTATTATATGTTAGAAAGATACGTTGCCTTGTCAAAATTTGTGCATCAGATTCTCCTTGAAAACCCGAAGGCTCCATTAGCATTAAATTCCGTTGAGCTTGGCATTATGAAACATATATTGAAGTTGCTTCAACCATTGGATTACATTACCAAGGAGATTGCGGGGGAAAAATTTGTAACGCTGAGCAAAGTGATTCCACTTATCCATTGCTTAAAAGCACAGTTGCAAGCTATTGGAATTACTGCAGAAAATGACGTTGTTAGACAGGTAAAAGAAACACTGCTGAGCGAAATTAATCACAGGTTCGCTCATATTGCGGAGTCTTATCTGTTAGCTATATCCAATTTATTAGATCCGCGATTTAAAAGCATACATTTTATTGATATCAAGGCTTGTACAAAGGCTCAACCTAATATCCGTTCCTTGATTAGAAGTGAGGCATCAAGCAGTGACACAGACAGCGATTCTAATCTGAATACAGAATCCGAGTATGACTTTTGGAGCCACCACCAAGTATTGGCCCATGGCAAGCAAAAAAGAAAACAAATATGTACCTATGAGGAAAGAGATGAGCTGTGTATTTATCAAATCCAGTTTCTCCTCTGATCCTTTGAAGACCTGTGAAGAAATGAAGTGTGTTTTCCCCAATCTTTACAAGCTCGCACGAGCGTACTTGACAATTCCTGCCACATCAGTGACTGCAGAACGTCTCTTTTCTAAGGCGGGGGCAACCGTAACGAAAGCCAGGAATCGGTTAACGGGAAGCCGCCTGGAAAAGCTCATGTTTTTGGGAGATTGCACAGAGGAGGAGTGGAAGGTGTAGATTTTATTGTACTTTGAAGAATGTACCTCAATTTTTTCAATAAATATAATATTTTTAATTGTTTTGATTTGATTCCTACTCATAGACGAATGTGCCTTTCCTTATGTTCAATAAATGTAATTTTTTGCTTGTTTTGATTCGATAACTACTCATAGACGTATGTGCCTTTATTTATATTCAATTATATTCAATATTCAATATTATATTCAATGTACAATTTTTAATTGTTCCAATTCGATACTTACTAATATCGGTACTTTTGTGGTATCGATACTTTCGTTTCGATTTCGTATCCTACATGTAGGTAGGGCACCCAAATTTATTTTTGCATTGGGTCCAGAAACGTCTTAAACCGGCTTTGGCCATAACCTATGTTTTTTTTAAACCTTTTCGTTACTATTGGAGAAACACTATTTTTCAATTTTTATTCTTAATGTTAACAATTCAATCACAATTTATAAATATATTCTTCTTACAAACAGGAATCATTTGACACCTAATTCCAAACAATTTACATAAGATGTTAACAGAAAAGAAGAACAAAAGAAATTTAATTACCAAAATTCAGGCGGTAATGGTACCTTGAAAAATCTAACCTGGAGATGGAGTGGCCATAAGAACATAATGTTTTTGCTTCAAAGAACATGGCTAGTCGTTACTTCACAATAGTAAGATGTTTTCATTACCTTTGGTTGGGCAGATCAAAGAATATGTTAATTAACTTATAAATAGAGGTTAGACATTAATAAACAAATACAAGCAATACACTGCAAAGTTGTAATACATGACTAATGAAATAGCCTTTCCTCAATAAAATAATAATTAATTGAATTTTAAGTCTTGCAATAGACATTCATAATATCATCTAATAAGGTTTTAAAGGAGATGTTATGTAATTCCCAAGTCGATTGAAGTGTCTGGACAGTCATTCTATTGTAGACTGTCCAAATTACATTGAATAACAAGTTGATTTCATGGAACGAATTCAGAAATAGTATTACAAGATTGTAATTCAGTTGAAGCCACACTGGATTCAAGAAAAAACCCCTTAGGCCTCAGAAGAAATATAAACAAAAGATACAAATATGGCGAAATCAGAGCAACTGGTTCCTAAAATGTTTTCGACTAACATGGGTGTGTACCAGGATAAAATTACTTAGACTTAAAAAACTACGGTTTATTTTGCACCAACCGCATGACTCTTTAGATATACGCTGAACAAAATAGAATTAAAACAATATCAGAGGGTAGATTACCAAAGCAGTTATCAGTTCAAGGTTAAAATTTGTTGTAATTCATTAAATTTACTCCAAATAGTATGATCATCCGCCCAAATATTGCTCATCTGCGTAAATACTCACTCGACATACGTATTGGTTCATTTATCTGGACAAGTAGATTTCCTAAACGCAACCCGGATACTGAACTCCGAGTTGTGATATTCCAATTTAGGAAGAATTTTAGTTGCACCCTTAAACATTTGCGAAATGAAGGGCGGTGACCATACTATACAAATATTCGACGTACCAAAATTATGCCTTGTTATTATAGTGTATAATATTAGCTTAAATGGCAAGAATGCTTAAATTCACCAATCACGAACTATACAAAATAAATAACGATTTCGCTATTATTATAGGTGACATTATATTATAAGCACAAGCATCTGAGATAAATTTCTTAAAATATTAGACATTCTCGCTAATCATTGAACTCTTTGAATCTTTGTTATCTTCCGAGCACCGTTGCGCCGTTGCGCTACCTGTTAATACTTTTTGCGCGTATCATCAATTGAATAACGATATTGAGCTCCGTCATAAATGGTCATAAAGGAAGATAATGGATTGTTTGTGTTTTGTATTTGAATTTATAGAACAAAATTGACGATTTTCGTAAAATATTTTGATATCCCTCTGTAAAATTAAATCTTATACATTCCTTTATCTTGAATATGTTTTCTGAGATAATGTCATTTTTGTTTTACAAAGAATAGTTTTTATTAAGTGATTGAGATATCATTGTGTTGGACGTTATTTAGATATATTTGATCTTAGTAAATAAATAAAAATCAAAATGGGGAAACGTCAGCACCAGAAGGATAAAATGTATGTATTAGGTTTTAATTGTCGATTTTCCTGTAGGCTTATGTAACGGCAATATAAAAATATTTTACCATTGTAAATTACGCCATAGTCACTGTTAATTATTGAAATTTTTCCTTTACAGGTACCTTACTTGCACCGAATGGAGAACCTTATACGGTGGAAAGAAATCTGGGCCACCTACCGGGGATAAAGCTGCCTTTCGGCGCTTACCCTTTGATTTCTGTTCTCTCTCGTTGACGCCTTTTGAACACCCATATTGCGACAAAAATGGGAATATTTTTGAATTACAGGCTATAATTGACTTTATAAAGAAGTTTAAAATAAATCCAATTACAGGAGAAGTAAGCAATTTTGGGATTAATTACATGTTCTGAAGATATGCCTTTATTTTTTACCTTGTGCAGCAAAGGTTTCTCTCATTTTAGCCCATGGACAGCAAAGAATTGGTGAAGTTGAATTTCTTCAAAAACCACGAATCAAAATATCACTGTCCAGTGATGTACAAAACGTTCACTAACAACTCTCATATCTTAGCCGTAAAAAAAACCGGAAATGTATTCTGTTATGAGGTATATTAGCATTTACGCTGGTAAATAGCATGTTAAAGCACACATACTGTGTATTTTAATAGTTTTTAATTTTCAGGCTGTTGAGCAATTGAATATCAAAGTGAAAAATTGGAAAGACCTCTTGACAGATGAGCCTTTTGACAGAAAAGAATTAATTGTTCTGCAAGATCCAAACAATGTAGAGAAATTCAATCTCTCATCTTTTCACCATTTGAAACACAACCTAAAAGTAGAAGATGAAGGTATTTAATATTACACTCTTCAAGTATTATGGTCTTTGTGTGAAACATTTTTTAATTTCTTTTATGTTGAAATTGTTATCTTATTATGCCTCCTAAGTTGGAAATACTAAAAATATTTAATGGTATTGTAGAGATTCTTTGCAAATGAAAATTCTTAAAATAATTGTATCACTTTTTGTGGCTAAGAAAGTGATAATTTAAATATTTTTTACTGCAGAATATTTAATTGTTTTGTAAGTTTGTGTTTCATTCAAAGCCCTATAGTAGGATTATTTAAAAAAAATAAGCATGAAAAGTTGCTTAACTTATACTTTCAGTTCTTTATTACAGAAAGTATTATATCACATAAAATTATTTATTTCAGAGGTTATTCAGGATCGTGGTGATCCAGCAGCAAATCTTAAAAACATTAACATGGAGACCAAGGAAATTTTGGATGTTTTGAAGAAAGAATATAAAGCTCCAGAAAAAAAAGAAGAGGAGAAAAAAGTGGCTGATAAATTTAATGCAGTAAGACTTTCTCTCCCTAAAATGCTTTCCATTCAATTTAAAAAGCTGAATTTATGTAATTGAAAATTTTACTCTATTTCTTTTTGTAGATTCATATATTGTGCTCTACATACTTTAAAATCTTTTTCTGCAGATTATTGTTAATTTTTAAATTTTAAAATTTATTTAACTCTTTTACTGTGACTTAATCTTATACAAATCAATTTACAAAATTGAAGTTATTCTCTGATGATACTTCTGTGGAAGCATGGAGTAACATAAGGGATAATACCTAATAACTTTGCTCATAGCAGGCTAAATATATCTTTGAGTATGCAATATGAGGATGTAATGTTGTACTCAATTCACTGTAATGCATTATATTGCCTCTTTCTATTATATAAAATATGCATTTTTACTTTGGCGCTAAATACCCTGTTTTTTTACTCCCGTTTTACAAACAATAGATAAACTTCATTGAAAGCAATGGTTTTTCTTTAGAATTGCCTGAATATAATCTTGAAATAATAAATATATCTGGGGGGTGCCGGTGGTGTAGTGGTTAGAGCGCTGGCTGCTACTTGCCTGCTAGTCGAAGGGGCAGTGGGCATGAATCATGCAAAAGTAGGATTTTTTTCCCCTTGTGTGGTTTTAGGAGACTGCACAAAGTCCGCGCTCTCTCCTTTGGAAGGGGCATTAAGTATTTGGCCACTCTTGGTACTTTTCGTAAAGAGTAGACTAATGCCAGGACTGGGTTTCCCTCCTCCCTTCTGTGTATGTGTCCAGTTGATGACAGTGCAAAATGACCATGGCAGTTGACACACTTAAAAATCAATTAAACTAAACTAAATGAATATATCTTTGAGGTAAAATGACTTACTGGAACAGAAGTATCTCAAGAAGAATGCAATCAGGAAGAAAATCATGTTTGTTTTCACTCAAGAACTAAATAATGTGGTCATATGTACTGTTTGCTATACTCTTTTTATCTTTTGCCTATTCTATTGTTTTCTTTGAATTTTCTCATAAAGTTAAATAATGTTTTCTTCTCAGTTATTTCAAACCAATTTCAGAATATTGTAAAAAAAATGGATTAAATATAATTCACTGGTGGAACTCCATGATTAGGAAAAGGGTGTACTTGGAAATAAAAATAGAACAAAGTGCAGACAATGCTATAAACTTTGTATTATTCCACAAATAGTACAAGATTTATAACATTGTGTGTAACTTGTTCTATTTCTACTTCAAATTAAACCCATCCACCTAATTTGGATAAACAATTTTATTTGGGGTAAATCATCTCAGTTCAACTATAATAGGCTGAATGAGATTACAATTTTTGACAGGCACACTATTCAACTGGAGATGTGGCTGCTGGGTTTACCTCGACTGCAATGGCTCCACAGACAGTACATGAAGCAGCAATAGTAGAAGAAGATCTTGTCAGATATGAAAGAGTCAAGAAAAAAGGTAGGTATTTTTCTAACACAATTGTTTATGCATATGGTATCATGTTAAAAAGATGATGAATAAATTTCTGATATAATGTTTTGGTTTTCTTTATTATTAAATATTGGCTAACTTGTGAGCTTCTGTATAGTTAATAAGATGCACATTTTGATTTATTTTTATGGAATGTTTTTCTTTTGCCAAATTTGCTAGAAACCCATGATTTATTTCAAATTATTATAATGTTTAATATTATTAACTAAAATAACAACCTGGATATGAGTGCCCAAATCTAATAGATATTCTTTTCAGAATTATCCCATGTTTTATATTTTTTATTGAAGTTTTATTGAAAATATATACTATATAGTCATAATTCCTGATTGATACTTTCTATGTTTAAACAACATAGCAATGGAATATGTTTTTTGGATTTCCAGCAATTGTTGATTTTTCTTCTATGTTGCTTTTACAGGTTATGTTCGGTTGTCAACAACTTTGGGTCCTTTAAATTTGGAACTCCATTGTGATATGCTTCCAAAGACCTGTGAGAATTTCATGAAGTTGTGTGAAAAGGGTTATTACAACAATACCAAATTCCACCGTTCCATAAGGAATTTTATGGTAAGAATGCTTTTTATAAGGTAATTATGTAATAAACATTAGGTGGAGAAATTTTGGGATTGTGTTGTTACTTTTTATATAGAAACTTGGATGTACACTTGCTGTGAAAATTGATCATTTGAACGAAATTATAATGGTTTTATGAAAACCTTTTATCTGGAACAGATACAAGGAGGTGATCCAACAGGAACAGGTAATGGTGGTGAATCCATTTGGGGAAAACCGTTTGAAGATGAGTTCAAGCCTAACCTAACACATACTGGACGAGGTATCCTTTCCATGGCAAATTCAGGACCCAACACAAATAGTTCCCAGTTGTAAGTATATCTTAACCTTTAAATGCCGGATTTAAATGTCCCATAGTAGACTTTCTGCCAGATTTATTTTTGGCCATTTAAAGTTTTCTTGCATTCGATCAGAAAATATCTTGTATTTTTTGAACTATTAATTATAAAACATTGAGATAAAAAGCATTATTTAATAAATCGTTTGGGGAATAACAAGATTTCATCTTTTATAGTAAAAGAAAACAAAAGAATGCAAACCTGGCATAATTCTACAATGTAACAATGATAAATTCATTAAAAAATTGTTAATTTTTATAGTTTATTTATTCGTGCATTACAATAAGAATTTCATTCTGCATTGCACTTAGAAATCCTGCTTTGTGTGGAATTCTTCAAAACAGGAAAATACATCCAGACCAGCATCGCATATTTTGCATTTTGCCACTGTATTTTTCCTTCTCTGAGCATATACAGCATCAAAGGCAGTATCCCTTTACATGTTTATTTTCTTTCATCTCTAACCGACCCAACGGGGCTCCACTTCAACTTTATCTTTCTTTTTAGGAAGTTTTTGAGGGAATAGCTGATGCCTCTTCTTCAATAAGCTCCTTTACAAAAGCAAGGCGAAACTGCCGATGCATCGTTTGCCTTCCCCCTAACCTCAGTAAAATGTAGCTATTGAGCACAGTGACCTTGTGGAGGTGGAAGAAGAACCTCTGTCCACTTCCAGCATCCTTGGGCCATGGAGAGGTCGTAGTTGAAAAGGGGCTAGGCTAACGACCTTATATTCTGTTTTCTCTCGGTGTGAGATGTCTCCACCCCCAGTAGTTGGTTCTACCGCTTGTTTGCCTCGACATATCTTGAGAGCAGGCCTCTAGGAGGACCCCTCCTAAATTTCACGCATCCATGACGAATGCAACATCTGTGGGTGACTTCCAAACTAAGCGTTCCCATACAGGCATGCCAGGCACCAAACGGGACCCATTTTGCATGCCCATACAGGCACACCAGGCATTTAAAGGTTAATTTCAGTTTTGGTACTAACTCAGAGGCATGTAACTTGCCTCCTGCGAGGGAATTTTATGTGATCTGTGGAGCTTGAATAAAAACACGATCTTCGATTTTTCATTCAAGTAATTTTCAATATTTTGATTAAAATTATGGTCGTAAAATCTTTCTGGTGAAGTTTTTATGCTAAAAAAAATCAGTTGCCCTGAGTTTCTCATTTATAATAGTGCAGAAACTCGAGTAAGTTCTAAAGTTAACTCTTTTCCAATGTGCCCAAGTATTTGCAACTATTAATGTGGCCTGCTATATAAAAAGGTTGAACTCTCTTGACTTATCTTCTGAGCTCTGTATACCCCATGTGGATTTTGTTTTCATCCAATTAACTGTTTGTGCATTGCAACTCAAGTTTTAGCACTAGGATAAAAGATTCATATTGCTTAATTGAAACATAGATTTTTGTCTGATTAATGTAGTTGTTTGTGATTGCAGTTTTATCACGTATCGGTCATGTCGTCACCTTGATGGGAAGCATACTGTATTTGGCCGTGTTGTGGGAGGTTTGGACACATTGAGTGCCATTGAGAAGATCGAGACTGACAACAAAGATCGTCCTATTGAGGATATCATTCTGGAATCAGCTCGTGTATTTGTCGATCCTTATCAGGAGGCTGATGAGCAGGTAAACATAGATAGGGTTAAGCTACTAAGGCACTACAATATCATCCAATTTTTTATTCCAACCCTTATGATTATTGTTAATTGCCTGAGTCCAATAATCTGTGAGTATATGAGATTATTCTTTACTTGGTTAACCCTTTAAAGCTAATTTAAGTAAAAATTTCAATGAATAATGAAATATTAATTATTTATGTTACTGTTGTATTGTTTATTGTACCTAAGTATCGTTTAAACTTCAAAATAGTGTCAAATTTTTATGAATATGTGGACAGATGTGATGCAGATTATATCCCAGTCAATCATGTGCATTTACACGAAACCAGCAACAATGCAAATCATCTTGATGGTGAAAGATTTTCACACGAAATTATGTCAAATTTTTGCGTTAAACTCAAATTTGCTAACTGATTGTAGGTGAATTTGAAAATTGACAGCAAGAATATAAATTTCCATTTTATTTTAGGCTGTCTTTACCTCAAGTCCAAAATTCTTACGATACTAAGTAATTTTAGAATGAAAATAAAAAATACACTGCACCCATTCCCATATTGTTCATATGAAAAAATTAAATGCTCCTGAAATCGAACTCGGGATGTTCTTTTATACATTGACTACACAAAAACCTCCTAATGAGTCATGATTATGAAACACTAAAGGAATGGTCCAAATCTAATCATCTGTTATTGAGTTATTCCCATAATTTTAAGGGTGACACACCAATCCACCAACATACATAGCTTTTTATTATAGTTAGATAAATTCTACTTAATTTAGGTTTGTGTCAAGTTTTATGTGAGCAACGATCATAATTTACACCAAAAAAAACTTTACCGCCTTTGGGATTTTATCAGAGGGACCTTGGTTCTTGAATTGGCCATCTTCCTTTCTGCGACAAATTGCCTCTTAACAATATGCAAAGAAACACAGCTATTTATTTCAGCAAAGCCAAAATTTTGCTTGCAAACGTTTTTCAATTGGATTTTAAAATATGATAGAATTGAGCTGCCAACTCTGGGTTTGCACTATTTAACAGGTAAAAAATTATTTCTTTTCTTACCTGTAAACACCTGTGACTGTTGAATGCCTGTAAGAGTTGTTGTAAGATTTAGGATTCCATTTGATTTTAACTTTATAATCTCCCATCACAGACATAACTTTGTGGATCTTATTCATATTAAATTTTTTTTAATATTGCTATTTTTACCAATGCCCCCATCAATGTGATCTAGAATATAAGTCACCAGTCACCTGATGATGCTATAAGACAACTTAAGTGGTTGTGAATTTAGTAAAGCTTGTGGTTCTACTAAGTTAATTTTTTAATTCTTGGTTATTTTTAATTTTTTTTCTTAATTTTATACCCTCTCCTTCAAACCAATACCCGTCTTTTGTGTAGTGCTAATAAAATCAATAAACTATTCTTTGTTTAAAACATTTTCTGACATTTTTACATACCTTATAATTTGGTTTTTTTGGTCTTTGTGGGATGCATCAGGAGTGCTATAAAAAATATTGCTAAAATATTTTGCTTGTCTTATTTCATTTAGTATTCTGTTTCTTATTTTGGCAAATAAAAGACTTATGAATTTGTTTAGGATCTTTGGACTTAAATATGTCAATTTACCTTTAGGTCTGTTATCCAAAAAACATTTAAAAATGCAATGCATATGTAATAATGATATGTACTAGTCCTTTTTCTGCTGCAGCTCGTTTTGCTTTGTACATAACGATTTTGATCAATACAGCAATGCCAAACTTCCTCTTTTCTACTACCATCACTTCCTTCTCTTAGTTGTGACCGTTTAAGATCAACATTACAAAGACTATATTTCTCTTTTCCCATCACCAACAATTTTTCCTCGTTTTCTTCATTCACGAATATTTTTTTCTATGGGAGATGGACCGAAATGGCATGCTGCTGCTTGGTTTTCATGTGTTTTTTTGGTATTGAATCACCTGAAGCTTAAAGGTAATAGTGTATGCATATCTTTTCATTCTTGTAGCCATTGCGATCTCAATATACCTAACATTATTTATACTAGATATGTATAAAATACTTATGACATCTACACGAATTCTACTGTTTCATAGCATTAATTGCATTATTCAACGGGCTCATGGAACTAAAACATCGCAAATGCACCGAAATTTTAGTCACTATGAGCGGACATGTATTAAAGCACAATAATGAAAATGCATCCTTGGAATTAACGTTGCATAAGGTTTTACTGTATTTATTAACAATTTCTTCACCAAATTTTTGATAATGTATGTTTTAATGTTTTTGCGATGATTTACTGCCAATTATTCAATTTTGGGGATGAGTGTATATGTTGGTGTCAGTATTGAGAACTGTATTAATCTTACCTTCGGGGTATAAGATGCAGGCTGATTTTGAGGGTCATTTTACTGGAAAAACGTGCATCTTATATGCTGAAAAATATGGTAATTTGTAGTAAAAATGTGTTTAGTATTGTACAATAAAGAATATTACGTCTCCCCTTACATTACAAACCTTGAAATCTTATATTTACATTTGTCTTCTTGGCGTCACCAGTGCAAGCATCACCTTATTTACCTTTGCCCCATTTATGCACACAGTACCATCATTTTTATATCATAAATACTTTGGTGATACTGATTTAATCTGCAGTGCTTAAAGGTACTTGCCGTCACATTACCGAACGTTTGGTTTACCAAAATTGCTTATTTATTTGCAAAGCATCAGAGATCAACTTAGGATCACCAAATTATATAGTAATTTATTCTTTCTATACATCGGTATTTAAATATTCGATAGTTATCGATACAGTTAGAGTACAACAAGAGTGTAAATTCCATCAAATTTTAGTAACTACAGGCAAATAAAGTCATGGTTTTATATCAAAAATATTTCTCGTGTATAAGTCGACCCCTGAGTTTTTCACTAAAAATTTAGTCTTGAAACCTTGACCTATACACGAGTATATACGGTAGATGTTTAAGTTAGGGTAAGGATTTGAGGAAGAGATCGTGGAGGAGGATATAGGGGATATGATGATCTTCAGGAATGACTTCTGTATAAATACTCCTACCCATTATGCCAATTCAGACAATGTTGTATTCCTTGCAAGTTAACATAAACTGCTTAGTTTTGTTTTATTTTTCTCACGTAACAGCTCCCTGTAGCAGTTCGCCAATTTGCATATGCTTCTATAGATCTAAGAACTTCTCTCCACATCAGGATCATTCTCTGTTACCAAAGCACATGCACTATCAATATGTTTAAAAAATTCAATGTGGTTGGTCTTAGTTGAAACTTTTGCAGGTGTATCATCAACATTCTCCTCCTCTAGTGCTCTATATTGCTGCATGTCCATAAGGTCTTTATTAGATAACTATTCCTTATGTGCCTCAATCAACTCTTGAATGTCATGTGGCTCTATTTGCCCTAAATCTATTTTTGGAGCAAGCTCAACTGATTCATTGTTAATTGCTTCAAGAGATAAATTAAACACTTGAAAATCAAGCACAGTCATTTCAAAGATTTTTCCACACTGCATTCATGGTTTTGGGAGAGATCTCATCCCAAGAATTAGCAATGTTTCCTGTTGCCTGACAGATGATATAACTTCTCCAAAATTCTTTTAGGTTAATACCACCCTCACCATCGATAACCCTGACTGCTTATGCAAAAGTCTGCCTGATATAATATGCTTTGAATGTTGATATCATTCCTTGAACCATGGACTGCAGAAGTGATATTGTGTTTGGTGGTAAAAAAACCACCTTAAATAACAAGGGTTCTAGGAGGGCCAAGACATTGTCCAATATCAGTAAATCCTAATAATCTATTGGGTATGTGGGAAAGTTCTGTCGTTTTAAGTTTATGTACAACTGTACTTATCTTCCAAACACTAATACAACTAGCAATGAATCGCCAATTGTTTTTGTTTTTATCTAAGTGGATTAGAGTATAAAAGCATGCAGTTGTATGATCCCTTATTCATTTGTTTATGATATCTGGAACATGCAACATGGCGGCAGACAAGGTGCATTTAAGGCATTGCATTCTTTATGAGTTCCAAAAAGGGAACAATGCGACTGTTGCAAGTCAAAACTTGTGTAGTGTGTTTCAGAAGGATGTTGTGACATGTCAAAGATGGTTTTCCAAATTTTGATGTGGTGATCTGAGTATGGAAGAAGAACCACATGCCGGATGCCCCTCTAAGGTTGATGATGATGTTTTGCAGGCAATGTTGGAAGAAGATCCACGTTTAACCTCGACAGCTATAGGCAAGAAGCTTGGGATTCATCATTCGACTGCTTTGGAGCATATTGAACGCCTTGGATTTGTTTTGAAGTATAACATTTGGGTGCCACATCAGTTGACTGAAAAAAACTTAACCGACTGTGTAAGGATTTGTTCATCTCTTCTCGTCCGTCACAGTGTTGACTCGTTTTTGGACTGCCTGATTACTGGAGACGAAAAGTGGATCCTGTACAATAATGCAGTTAGGAAAAGAGTTTATTACAAGCCAGGAACATCCACCCCAACCATCACAAAGCCAGAACTCCACCAAAGAAAACTGATGCTCTGTTTGTGGTGGGATAAGAAGGGTTTAGTGTGCTATGAGCTGCTGAGAGTTGGTGAAACCATCAATTCCGAATGTTACTGCATGCAGCTTGAATGATTGAACAGGACCATCAAAGAAAAGCATTCAATATTGGCCAACAGAAAGGCATCATGTTCCACCACGACGATGCTCGATCACATACTGCGATGATGACTCAGCAAAAACTGAACGACTTGGGCTGGGAAGTTCTCAGTCACCCACTATACTCACTGGACCTGGCACCATCCGATTATTATCTCTTCAGGTTGCTACAAAACTATATCAATGACAAGTGCTTCAGTTCTTATGAGGATGTCTCCAAGGCTGTTGGTGACTACTTCAAGTCCAAGGACCTTCTACACCAATCACATCAAAAAATTTCCTACAAGATGGCAGACAGTTGTATCTAATGATGGAGATTATATAAAAGATTGATGCTGAAATAAAAAAATTGTAAAATTGCTCCGAAACTTTTACTTAAAAAATGACAGAACTCTCCCACAGACCCAATAGATTATTCTTAGCACAATATTCTCATACTGCTGGACAGAAGTATGACAAAAACCAGTTCTCAAACAATTGAATGGTTACCCATGCCTTCTTGTTATCCATCCACAGGACTGGTAGACTTTATTTATAAATACTCTGCCCTTGCATATTCCCCATGAACAGAAATGTACAAATTATAATACCTTTAAAAGCAAATGAAAAAGTAAATGTTTCCACATTTGAGCACTCGGGTAGATATTTAGTCAAATTTTTGTATAAACTCTTATCCTTTGCCTTAGCATATGCTGTTGGGTTAGGTTTTAAATCCAAATATTTAATAGCCTCTCTATTTCCACCATTGTCATAGACTTGTTCCTCGTACCTAACCTCATAGCAGCTAAGGGAGTTGCCACCTTTTCATACTCTTTAATTTTTTAGGCATTTTTCATGATTGTCCCTACTGTAGAACCTGCCAGAGATAAAGCTTTACAAAGTTCATGTTGACACTCTCCAGCTTTTAGTTGCCTTAAAGCTTCTTATTTAACCTCAAGAGTTAAACTTTTCCTGTTTTTCTTCTCTTTGCTAACAATATGTAAGTTTAGCTGCTGGTTATCACTCATGATCTTTTTATATAAGGGAAAAATTGATTTAAAACAAAGTTCACTCTACCTTTTGAACAACAAAAATATCGAGAAGTGAACACAGAATCATCAAGCAACTGCAAAGACTACTGTCATCTACTGTATTGTATATGCGCAGAGGTGCTCTGCAGTGAGTTTCGCTAATTATAGAAATCTACTCGACGCGAGTACCGGAGGGTTAAGGTCATGGGATATTGCTGTCCATTCCATCACAGTAATGTTTTGTCCTTCAAATCATTCTCTCCTCTCAGCTGACAAGTGGATGAGTTCATTATCATGCTAAAATGTGAAATCTGTTCTATAATGAAAAATTTTAAGTGTGTGTAGATGTATGTTGAAATGTTTTGTTTTCCCTCCAGAGTTGCTAGACTTGACTTTCGACTAGTTGAAAAAGTGTCCCAAACCATGATTGAACCTCCTACAAGTTGCCTATGGGAAAAAATTTTCTCATCATGCCTCAAATAATGCCAATAGTACTGCCAGCCATCAGGTCAGCTGAGATTGAATCTTTTTTCATCGAAAAATACTTCTGAATTCAATTTTTTGTCATTCCAAGCTATATTCTGGTGAGCCCATAAAAAAAACGATTTTTTGTAGATTGGGTTCAAAGGTGGACAGTTTTGCTTTTGGTATTCATAGTAATTCCCATACACAGCAACCACTAACGCGTATCTTAAGTTGCAGTTTGAAGTCTCCTGCTCTTGATTTTCCTTCAGAAGCTTGACAGTAAAGCCATCTTTTACAGTGGGCATCAGTGTCGAGGGTCCTCTGGAAGATTTTTTGATCCATAAGCTTCGAGATCTTTTATAAAGTTTGGCACTACTGTTCTGCCTCATCCGATATTATCCACAATTGCTTTTTGCTCACCCTGTGCTTATTTTCTCCCCTTCAAGCTTTCTTACCACATTTTCTTTGGATAGAAAGTATATTGATTACTGTATTTACTCATGTATCGACACATTTTTTTCCTGAAATGCCTGTGAAAAAAGGAGGTGCACGTCTTACATGAGGATTTCTGAAGATGTTATATAAATTGCGAGTGTTGATAGTAAATTCACTGCCACACTCTTGCATCTACGTTTATACTTGCAGAAGACAAAGAATTCTACGAAGTATGCACGCAGACCTTGTTTCAGAGAAGTGGGAATCAGTGAAGAGGCTGAATTTTTAAAACAATCCCAGATGTCAGCCTATTCCGGCACGAATTTATTTTTTTCTCTGAACTGGCCCAAAAATAGGGGTGCACATGGTACATGAGGATGTGCGGTACACGAGTAAATACGGTAAATCAATGATTGGGTATATTTTTATCAGACACATAATTGATGAAAAATATCTAATTGGAAACATCTTATTGGCGATTTTAATTATTTTTCTAGGGATGTCTTATACTTATTTCATTCATTGTATATTACAATTTATGCATGCAGTGATTCTCAAGTTTGGCCACCAGCAAAATTATATTTAAAAAATAAGAATAATTAATATGCACATTGCAATGAATAGTGCAATGTCACATTTTTTACAATTAATATTTGTTATTATTTTATCTCTTTAAACTCTTTAGGTGCCTTACTTAGAATACCAAATATCACTTTTGTTAGACCAGTGGTTCTCAAACTTTCAACTGTCGTGGCCCCCTTGAATATCATGTGGCTCCCTTTGAATTGAACATAGTAAAAATAAGAAACTTGATTGAAAATTTCTTCATTTTACCTAACTATTAATAATTTTTATCACATCGTTTTTCCATAAATTCCCTGATAAAATTTTATTATGCATGAAAACATTTTTCGACCTTTCACCTTGCATCCAAAATAATTTTGTAGCCCACTGGGGGGCCATGGCCCACAGTTTCAAAAACACTGACTTAGACCCTTAATTTAACAATGTGGCCACAGCAAATTTTTCTCTGAGAACCACTGTGCTATAATATATTCATAGACCCAATTTCATGAATGAAAACCCATTTAATTTTAGGAACTTGTCAAAGAAAGACATAATCTTGTTTATTCAGTGAGTGTATTTTCACAGTAATTACAGGTTTTAAGTATAATAGAGAATTATCGAGCTTATGTCTGAAAATAAATTCCTGAATAAGTAAATAATACATTCCAGAATAAGTATAAAAAATTTAATACTCTTAGGCTGAGTCTCCACTAGGCAACTTTTTGGCACAATGTTTCGTGAAATTAAAGAGCTGTATACATTGTATCACAACATTTAGTGTTGCGCAGCTTGTATCCAGAAACAAAGTATACGGGATTTTGTATATCCATCTGGTTGGATATACACGGCACATGTTGCACAACATTACTAACCCCGCTACCCCAAATCTTGTTTTCTTTTTTCTGTTTTTTTTTGTCAGGGAAAACAGGGTTAGTCACCAGGGTTTTATCTCAAGGTCAGTGATTTCGTGCACACATCTTCTTTTGCTGGTCAGAATTCTCCTTCCCCTCAACCCTCCGATAAGGCAATGGAGGGGAAAACCTAGGTGTTCAGCAGGCTTTTCTTTTCTCTCAGTGTTTTATTTCATTTACACGGCTATAAGGTTTAGTCTGCTTCAGTCCAGGCGAGTACAATTTTACTTAGTACTGTGGAAAATGGAGTGGAGCAAAGAAAAAATTACTGATCTCATAGATGCTGTACAGCAGAGATGGGCAATTTGGGATGTTACATCTCCGTTGTATAAGGACAAAAATAAAAGTAGAGATAGTTTGGATGAGGTGGCTGCCATTATGGAGAGCTCATGAGAGGAAGTGAAAAAAAATTCTTGGATTGCGATCACAATATTCGCGAGAGTGCGCTAAAGTGAAAAAGTCGAGAGCTTCAGGTGCCACAGCTGAAGATGTTTACAAACTGATATGGTTTGGTTATAAATTGTTGGGTTTCCTGATGGCTGGCAACGTCCCAAAAAAGACACACCAATTTGGAAGATGTATGTACCTATTTTTATGCATTATTACAGTTAATGATTCAATTTAAGAGATTTACTATTTGTTCTTGGAAGGACAAACTAGGATGTTAGAGAAATTTTTAACACTTAAAAAATTACTTTGTTTTAAAAACTGCATATGTCCAAAGTAACATTTTCACCTTAAAGGATTCATATATACTACATATTAACATTTGTTATGGATTGTAAAATAGTTTTTGAGGTAAATAAAACGTCAGAATTCAGTAAAAACTAAAATTTTTATTAGAAAAATAATTATATTACAGCAAATATTATATCATATGATGACAGATAATGAATGGCACTTTAAATTTGGAAAAAATAGAATTTAATAATTTATGTGTACAGTTTTATGATTTTAATTCATTACTACCACGTTCAAGCAACATTATTTTGTCATGATACACTGCCATAATCACTTATTAAGTATGAAGCAAATTCATTTAGAATATTTTTCACGTAAAAAGAGATATTCCGTTGACGCTCTCCTTCAAAGTCCCGTAATCCTGCACTTTGGCCTTCATATTTCAAAAATATTATTAGCATCTTAAAAGGCCTTCTCATTCCACAAATATATTAATAAATGTCCTAAAAATACAGTGATCTCATAGAAGCGCTTAAAAATAAATTTCACTTATTCAAACATACCTTCATATATTTAATACTTCACAAATGGTTCGGCATACTTCTGGAATAATCTTCAATATTTGCTGCTTTGAAATGTGAAGAAGGTAACTCAGACTTGTAAAAGAATCTCCAGTGGCCAAAAATTGGAGGGTAACTCCCAGGTGCATGTGTGGTGTGATGGCCTCGCAAAGTCTGCTATCCTGTTTCTTAATAAAAGGTGTAACTTTTTCCGAAATAATAGTAAAATCACTTTCACTCATTCTCAAAAAGTTTTTGAAGCCAAATCTGTCCTCTATCAGTAGCTCACTCAGTATAGAGTCATTCTGCTTAGTTAAATAAGGCCATACACACATTCTTCGTTTTTTCCAACGGTTTTCAACAAGTTGACAAAAGCATGCTGCAACAACACAAAAAAGAGCATCTTCATTGTCCGAATCCATTTTACCAACTGCAATATGTGCCCGCGTGTCTTTTAATTTTGTTTCACATGTACAAAGTATCAGGCACATGTTTGTGTTGCGCGATACATGTTGCGCTGCATTGTTTTGCAACAAAACCAAAAATGTGCCCAATGGGAAACACATGCATCAATCAACTATCACCACATAATTTTTCTGTTGATATTCAGATTTAATATCAATGAAATGCTCTATATTAATCATAAATTTTTTTAAACAGTAATTTTTAATAAATATTTTAATGAAAGTAGATGAAAAAAACCAATATAAAAAAATATGAATTTGAAAATCCTTTAATGTTTATACATTAGATGTTTACCTTTTTGCAGAATAATTTGAATTGCGTATAAGTTATAAATGTAAAATGAAGACATTTTTTTATTATTTCATCATTTGATGGGAATTTAAGCTAGTACAGAAAGGAATAGTAGCTAAAAATATATATTAAAAAACCTAATGTATGCTACGTGGTTAGCATTTATTATTTATATGTTTTTCCATTGCAATACGAATGTTATATGGTGAGCCACTTGCTATACCAGCACATTCAATTTAGTGACATGACTTTGGTCCCATGGGTGCCAGTAGAACAGGCTTTTACTGTATTTAATTAATATATTTTTTTAAAGCTTTCTGCAGAAAGAGCTGAAGAACTGAAGAAAGCTGCAGTTCCTGTCATAACCAAACAACCAAAAAGAGATAAGACTGGAAATTTGAAAGTTTTCCGCTCTGGTATTGGCAAATACATTGATTTAGCAGAGACAAACAAGTTGGTTGTTTTTTGTGGTTTTGCTAATTCTTTTTGTATTTTATAAAGATTTTTAACTATTCTCACACTTGTTTAATCTTTTTTAAAGGAGTGGTAACCAAGAACCATCTACTTCAGGAGTCTTACCTGCCAAGAAAAAGAAAAGTATTGGATATGAATTTGATTTCAGTAGTTGGTGAATGTGTTGTATATAATGTTGTTGTACATATTTATTCTCAATAAGCCTTTGTACATTTTAATTTCAAAATAAACTGTACTCTTGTATTTTGTAGTTTGGAATATTATTTGATATTTTATACCAAAATAAATTTTTAACCATCTTTGTTTACTTGGTTTAGGTTGCTGATTTGTTTAAAGTTTTGGGTTTTATGGCACAAAATATTTAAGGGTAGACAAGCATTTGTGACACTTATTTGAAAAATAATTTGTTATTCATATTTATGATTAGCATACCAGGTATATAATATTGATAAACTGTAACACTGAGCATAACAAATCATCCCTACATTTGTATTATAACAAGTAAGTTGATAATTCTATTTTCTTTAATGGGTTTTCTACATTTTTCTGAGGTGGTTGACTTTTCTGTGAAGCTAGTTATGAAAGTTACAACTGAATGATGAGATACCCTTGATAGCTGCAAGAGGCTGTTTCTCCCCGCAAAAATTTCGAAGGTTTTCATAGTAAAATTAATTCATCTAATCTACACATAATTTGGGTTTCTTGAAGAGAAGAACTGATTCACTTAATTATGGAGTCAATTTAATATGATATATGCTAATCTCTACTGTTATAAATATTTTGTTTTAAAAACCAACAATTATATTTCTGAGGAAGTTACATTAAAAATTGAATAATGCTTTTCCCATTCATGTGGTAGCATTTTAGGGATCTATATTTGGAAATTGATATTATCAAACTTAACTTCTCAGCTGCTAATAATTTTGAAGTGTCTATAAAATGTAGTCTCAAATGAACCATATAGGATTAATATATGCTATATCTTTGTCTAAATGATTTGACTAATTTTATCGACTAATGCAAGGTGTAATAAAATAATTATTTAGAGAATTTTTTTCAAACCATAATTAGAATTTTAATAAAATTTTGTTTAGTTTTGTCATCCAAGTTATTAAGTTGTTTGAATTTAACATTATATCAATAAATATATTGGTCTCACTTCTTGGAGTAATACGTGGCGTAGTTAATGTTGTCGTATCATTAGATATTTTCTCGAGGGTGATATTTTAAAAATTCATTTGCCTAACTGCTAGCGATAACATCCGAGGGTTATATATTTTTTTACGGAAGTAGTAGTAGTACGGAAGTCCTACTTATCTCGATTTAGAAGTCGTCTTTTTTAGCGATATTTTGTATATATAAATATGGTATTGTAAATTTATACATTAATTACTATTAAATATGATTAATCGATACGATTGCTGTGCTGGTTTCAATCATTGGCAGAAGTTAGAAAAGACCGCCAATTCGCCCATCCAAATTTTCCTCGTTTTGACGTCATAAGAAAAGAATGTGCACATCCGCCATATTTTGGTGTCTACCTGAAGATTGAGAGTTGTCAGTGTTTGTGCTCAACGTAAAATAGTAGTGCATCGGCTTTTATTGCCATAATTTCTTCCCTTTGTCGTTGAAAAGGATAGAAAAACTAGAAGTGCATCAGTTACTTGAATCATGGACGATCTCGGTGAGTAAATATCTTCCATTCCGTATCGGTAATCGTGTGTGACATTGTCAACAATAATTTATCCATGTAAATACAGGCGAAATTCCGACCCTACCATTATCGGTTGGGATAATTTATAGTTATAAATTATATTTAAAAAAGATTATTTTTATAGATCATGTTTAGAGCCTGTGTGTCAATCGTTATTTTTTTAAAGTATGCCTGCTGTAGTTTATTTTCCTTCTGTGAACAATATGGGTTTATTTTTTATTTTTGAAATAATTTAATGGAACACGTTCTGTTATTTTTATTGAGTTCGTGCCTATCGGTCACTCTTGAGCAAATGTCAAGATTAACGGTGCCATATCTATATGCCATGTATTATTGGAAAGTTTTCGTAATGGCCTGATATCATATTTCTTTCATTGTTTCAACTCATTCATAATTTTAATTTTTTTAAAGGTGTAATATTATAGGTACAACTTTTTCGTTGCTCTAGGCATTAGATGTCACCCTTATTGTTAATTATTTATTTAAATGCTTAATTCATTCACGTATATTTCCATAATTTCCCCATGATTTATTCTCCATAATGAGTTCTAGTTAAACTCATGTTTTTCAAAAATTGTTCTACCCTTTTATGTTGTAAATATTGCACTCGAACTTGTAGCAGATGGCAATAGAGATGGTATTTTCATAGCAAGGTCATTATATGCGCATCGTGATCTTCATCTTCCCTGTAAAGGTTGCGGCAAGAATGGTTGCCTATATACAGGTCGACACTAAATTCTGGGCTCATAGGGAAAGCAGACATTATATTCTTAAAGTTTTATTTATAATTTCGGCATTATATAGTTCAGAAAATTCAGGAACATACAAGTAATTTATTTCCTGGGATATTTAAAAAATTGGAATTTTATTTGTTTAACTTTAAGAATATAATATCTATAGCTACAGAATTCCGGGACACCTGTGCATTAAATATGCGAGCAAATATGTACCTATATAGTATGTATGTAATGAGAAGTATTGATCATTGCGACACGAAAGAATACGATCAGCTGTTATCTAACCAAAAGTGAACATTAAAGGCTTCCTATGTTACATTTGATAGTGTGTTCTTTCTCGCCAATCTAAATAAAATTGTAATATCCCTTCTTAGAATTTGTTTATGCACAGCTCAATGCTGAAAATAATTAATTGAAAAATTATTTTCTATGCCCAGTGTAGCATTCTCAGTATACGATGGCGGTAAAAATCTTAGAGAAAAGGATACAAATTTTGATGTAATAGTAAATGACATCCATATATTTCTGTTTCTTTACTGCGAAGTTATAAGGCAATGGAATCATTTTTCCGCGTAAGAGGACGAAGTATTAGGGAATTGCTAATTAAAAGTCGCTCCACCTCGGTTAGTTGAGTGATTATCATGTCTGCCCCTTCACAGTTTAGAAGAGGCATCGGTATTCTTTTCGCCCTGTTTTCTCCTTCAGGATATTTGGAAAATCTTTGTCATCCACTCCATCTTGGCTTCAGAGTGATGGCGAAGAATGAAAAAGTTGAGTTTATTTTTTATTTCCCGTTATTATTCTCGTATTGAGCCACCAATTAGGATCATTTCTTCTTTCATTGCATAAAATGTACTTTTTAAAAATACATCATTTGCTTGTGGTAATGTTGGCGTATAGTTTATGTCTAGCCTCAGCCTCTAATTTTGATATTTAAAAGTAACCGCGTAAAGCTTCCACTTTCTACATTACAATGCAGCAAGGCATAGGTAATGTTCTTAAAGTTTTAGTAAAACAAACTTTTACCGGAGATATCGATCCCAGTACCTATCGCGCGCTAAGCGAGCGCTCTACCATCAGTGCTACGCCCCCCTGCTTAGAAAAACTTTTTATTCGCTTTTTTTTCTTGTTTGGTAACGTCATCCGCGCTAGAGGACCGAGCCAATAATGGGGTCAAAGTTGGCACAGTCCCAATTTCCCGCCTCTACGTCTTCGGTATGCGGTTCACGCCTTCGTTCGAGCCTCGCCTTCCTAACCGTCAACCGTTCTTCCTCTGGAGTCACGTAACATCCGCGTTTATTCTGTGGATTTTTATGTGCCTGCATCATAGACCCAAAGGATGTATTGCGAAAATGCGATGTAATAAATTCATGGGGATGCTAAGGAAACATCCCGTTCTGACCTTTTCTCCGGGCGTTTCTCTTTTATTTATTCATACATTAATAACTCGTAAACATAAGCAGAAAATCATCGCGTTTTACCGTGAGCTTTCACAATAGTGACAAATTCTATCATATAGACCCATTCTCACAGCAGGATTTGGACAGGAAGAGAAAACAGAACTATCCATCTGCCTAGGTATCTTTTTAAGGTCATTTGCTGTTATTGCCATTAAGTCAGTTTTTCGTTTGCGTGCGAAATAAAATATCGCTTTGAGGCTTGGAAATGTTTTACTGTCTTTCTGCGGCGTCCATGCTTCTAATGCAATTTCGCAAGTTCCGATGCGGTCATTAATTGTTCAGCAAAACGCTCATACTCGATAAAGGAATGCTTGTTATCGTATTATCTGGTTGGGTAGATATAAGTTGCATTACCAAGTGTTGTATATTTTCCGCTTAATCAGTTAAAAATGGAATTGATTGATGTTATATCTTGCTAATAATACATCTTCTGAAAGTCCGCGAGTGAATTTATGTAGTTGAACATCAGACAATATTGTTTTCAAAAATTAATTTTAAAATCCATCTTTCTTATTATTCCTATCGGTCTCATATTTATGTTTAAATTGGAGATTATTCTCAAAATAGCGGCAAGTATGCAATTCTTCGTCTTCCTGTTTTTATCTTCCAGGATGTTCTTATGTCCGAAGTCCTGTTCCGAATCAATAATTCCCAAAGACCATATTTTAGACGAATTCGGACTGATTTGCTGAAATGTTACTAAAGTTGGTTTTTCATTTTCTGAACGTTGATATGGGCGTAATCTCCCGTGAAGCGTTTTATGTGAGCAATAGTCCGAAAAAGAAAGAAGTATGAGAGGATTGAATGAAACTTTTCAATCATTCCTTTTGACGCGACCAGTTACCGGAAATGCGTCTGATAAACGGAATGTTCCCATTTCCGCAGTGGTTTGAACTATGTGTTTGGCGTTTCTTCTGCAATAGTTATCCAATTTCAACTGCACAAACAGATTTTCCTCCCGCAGATCATTTATTTAAAAATAGTATGTAAAAAGTTTCGAAAGACATTTGAATTTAGAAGGGGTTGCGTCATAGTCCGCAGGGTTTTCTGTTTACTCTATAATTCCTGTTTTTGATCGACTATTTTAGAGCTATGAAAAATCATGACATCAGAAAATATCCTAAATATATCGCCACTCAAATATTTCGTGTCATTGTTATCATTCCTCACTCTAGTTCGAGATTAGTCAATACTTGTAAACAAATATTTTTCCAATTGGTTAATCGGATTCGAAGCTCAAGTGCAAAGCGAGAATGATATAACGGTTTGCATAATTACAACGGGGCAGGTTGTGGGCTGGAAAGAGGGATATTGCGTGGAAACCGAATGTTTTCAAAACTTAGCTCTTGGGCGGTTGTTTCAGCGGACGTCGACGAGAATAATTCCACTTCGTATGTTGAGCATCGGAAGGAAAACTATACCTATGTGAAATAGGTTTTGTGTTTGAGACAGCCCGCCAAAATCGAGAAACTTGCTCCGATTGACATACAATTTTCGAGGACACAGAATGCGCATTTCGTCTACGAATCAGCTGTTAACAGCGGGGAAGCGCCGATTGAAAATTCCATAAATTGATCCGCTTTTATGGCTAGAAACATAGTTTCTCATATATCAGTAATGAGGTCAGGCTCAACTCTGTGAAATTTACTCTTATTGAAAAAAGAACTTGTTATTTGGGGAAATAACCAAGTTCTTTTTTCAATATAGCTTCTCATGTTTCTTATGCTTCGATAATACCTTTTTTCTTTTTCAAAAAATTTCTTAGGACAAATTATTTTTATTAGTACCCTGTCATTCGAACCAGAACGAAATTAAAGAAATCACCAGTGTTACCAACGTAATGAAAAAAGGAGAACTTGATAGTCGTGGGAAAATTCAATGTTCAGTATCATCAAAATGAATTTGAATATAAATTCTGCGGAAACGTAGCGGAGTTTAAAGTTATATTCGAGACTTCCACGGCGTCGTTTCAACGCGCTTCGCTGGAGAAGTTTGCATATAAAGTGGGCGAAACCGCGGAGGATGGATCCTGTATGTTCCTCGAGGTAAACGAACCCGTCTTGTTATTTTTTCCGCCTCCGCGGGGCGTAATTGAAGGGATGCCTTATTAACTCTCCTCCGGGCGCAGAAGCATGCCACGATCGAGTGGAGAAACCCTTCACTGGATGACCAAGTCTAGAGATAGAGAGAGCTAGAAATGTCGTTGGCAAGCGAATGGAAAACAGGCGAGAGTTTAGCGGGAGAGGCGCGAAGTGTCTTCTCCTAGCGCGCTCCATCCGGGTTCTCTTTTAAAGGAGCTCGTTCCGGACGAGACACGCGTTCTTACGCAGGTTTGCCCACGCGTGTCAGGGGGGTTAAAAAGCACATCGTTCGGTCGCGAAGTGCGGTTCGGAGGAGTAAAAATTCATTTGGGGGAGTAAGAGGGGGCGGAGTAAGACGGTAATAAATTGCGCGAGCACCAGGACTGAGCTTGCGCGGTTCGCAGTCGGAATGCGAGTTTTTCGTAGGCACTCGGCTAAGCGTATCGTAGATTTTCGCCCGATTAGATCTGGGAGATGTAAGCCAGGTTTGCGATTTTTATCGGCGTAACTGAGAGGAAGAAGCTATTCGTGCGTGGAAAACCTGTTGTTTTACGGAAGCTTTAAAGTTTCCATGCTTTTTCATTTGTTTCTTTTTTAGTTTTGAAAGTAGACAACAAAAGCTTTGCTTTTTGGGAACCGTAGGATTATATTTTTGGGCTAATTTAGAGGACGTAATGCGACAAAGCCGGGTAACATTACGGTAAAAATATAATCCTGTGATTCCTAAAAATAGCAATGTTTTTGTATTTTATGTTCATAACATCATGATCATTTATTGCAACAAAGTTACAGTTCATTCGGTTAATTACGTGCCGTACTTACCCGACTATAAGACGAGGTTTTTTTCTGTTTTTCTTTTTTGTCAAAGATTATAGATCGTTTTATGTTCGGGAACAAAGAATTGAATAAACAAGTGTAGGGATGTACACGGGCTTCCCATAGTACAGAATTGCTTTTCGTCAAATTCGCCGCAGTATAATCGTATACTTCTGTATTTGCTTTGAAATCAGAAAATTATTTTTTCCTTATATTGTGGTAGCCCTGCTCTTTAGCTCCGCTTTAAACATCGTGATTTCATTTTGGTATGTTGTGCAAATCTTTAATCCGAAATTTAGTTTAAATTCGTTCAGCCAATTCCTTCCAAATCCATAATTACAGAAAGAGTTTAATTTGTAAGCGTGGCACCCCTGTTTGGTTGATCCGGTCTAAATATGCTATTATGGTTTTGTATATATGTGTACATTACGAATTTTAAATTTGGTTAAAATTGATATGAACAGTTCAACACAATTACTTGTAAAAAGAAAATTTTTATTACTTTTATTGTGGCAGCCCTGCTTTCTATATCTACATTTAAAATACTTATTTTGTTTTTTAATGTTGCACACCTTCTTAATACTAAATTTTGTTGAAATCGGGTAGGCCTATTCCTTCCAAATTCATTATTACACAAAGGTTTAATTTTGCAATTGTGGCACCCCTGCTAAATCGATCCGGTCCAAATATGTCATTTTGGTCATGAATTTATGTGAAAATTCTATGTATCAAATTTGGTTGAAATCGATTAAGCCAATTCTTCCCTGATATATGCGTACGGACGGACACCACGAAGATAATAGTGCTTTTCAGCATTGACGAAAAGCACTAAAAATAGTGACAATGATTATGACTAGCATAGCATGGTGTAATTTATATTTATCTTTGCACTGCACATTGTGATGACAATTTTTAGAGATTTAATTAAAAATAACTAATATTTTGTTTAATTTAGTTTCTTCCATATTTATAAAACATTTCTTTTTCCTAATTACTTTCTGTAAAGGGTCGAGTAAATGCGGCATTTATTTTTGGCTGTTATATTGAAATCATTTATCTTGAAATTCGTATGTTGAGGGAAAATCAGCTTGACCGCACGCTTTTTCTTGGCTCGTTTATCTTTTGCCTTGTTCCTATGACGCCTTTGTTCCATTAATGCATTTCGAAAACTTTTTATGAAAGGCGGCGGCTGCAGCATTTCAATTTGCCGAGATTGCCGGTTTTAAATCGTCACGTACTGTTTCCAAAGCGAGTGCAGTATCATTGCCAGAATAAAAAAAACTACGCGTTACATCCGCATGGCCGCATCGTATCATTCGGCTTTTAATCGTTGTTTTCCAAAAACACTTCCACTGCATGCTCCACTCTGGTTGATACGCTTCGTAAGAGTGAAGTGACAGGAAGGAACGGCGGGCCGGATGAAATAGTTGCGCCTACCGTTTCCGGGACGTGGGTTGTTGTTTCGGGGGTCCAAGTGCGTTCCTTCTCAAACTGCAGTCTTCCTCCTTGTTGCGAAGTTGCCGCAGTCGGAAACAGGAAAATTTGTCAATCGTTTTTTAGATTCTACGATTTCTGGTATTCTGTCATATTTTTATTGAACTCTTTGTTTCGAAAAATCGTTGCTTTTTAAACTAATTTACTTCTTCGATAATTATTCGAGTGAAACACAAGATTTTTTCAATTCTGGTGAAATTTGTAAGAAAAGGGCCAGCCTTATATGTAATTTTGTCAGAAAAAATTGTTATAATCTCTTTTACTGTCATCAAGAATTTTGGTTGGACAAAAGTTAAAATGTTGATGGTGCATGCGTTTTCATTTATTTAAATGAAGTTTTCGTACTTGTAACAACACGATTTCTCCAAGTGTAAGTCCGAGTTTTCCCTGTCGCTAAATACATAAATGCAGTCTCGGAAGCTTGGAAATAGCGATAGCTTTGAAATTATTGCCTCGTTCTTGCGGAGATTCAGCCGTACAGGTGTAATGAAAATTACAAAAATATCGTCCCAGGCTGAATACTGAAATTTAGAACTTTTATAAAAATCACAATAATAAAATCTTTATAGTTTAACACACTACGCGTTGAAATTACACGATGCCTAATTACTACCACGGAAGCATTCCGCATAATTTACTCGTGAATAATAGTCATTTTGTAGTGAAGAATGTATCGTAATTGAGATGTATTAATGTAACTAGGGCGGGGCATCTGCCCAGGGAGCAACTAAAGAAGGGACGCAAAAATTGTTAATAGTAAGTTGTGCGAGGTTGCATGGCAAGAGACAAGAGAGATTTCACTACTATACTTGTTCCAGACATTAGGCATTGCATAAACTATAAATTTCGATGATGTTATTGATGAGTTTGTTGCATTAAAATCACGTAGAATAACTCTTTAATATTAAAATATTTATACTTTCTGTATTTAAATTGTGTATGTATGTAATTATATGTATTTAAATTATGTACATTTATAGTGAAAAATTATATAATTTATAGTTTATTTTTATTTATTTATTGTTCATCCAAAATCCATATAGTAAAAAAATAGGTATTAGAGAATTTTTTATGGAGGGGGCGCATATTTGGTAGTTTACCCCGGGTGCTGAAATATGTAGTTAGTTACGGCGCTGAATGAAAGATCTCGGTACGGCAATATAACATTTAAAACTATTAGATAAGCAGTGAGTTATAAAATTCAGGGCAAATATTTATTCACAAGGGAGATGCCCGTTGAAATTCAACGGGAAAGGTTTTCTGAAATAAAAAATTAACATAAATATGCCTCGACTTTCTTTGGAGAAAACAAACTTTCGTTCTTTTAGGCGTTCGTTGTTTCAAGTTTCGAACTCCCACGATGATTCTATGTACCTAATTTTAATATGCGAATGATTAATATTCTACATTAAAATGTACTCCTCCTCGGAAATAACGCAACAAATGTTGTTTACATTGGTTGCTATGAAAAGAATTTCTCTCTCCTCTCTCTCGTACTAATTGAGAGGATTCAAAGCACGTTTTCACCCATAACGATTGAAATAACAATAGGATTTCGAGGTTTAACAATGTAATGGGTTGGCATGGCAACATCTCGTTAAAATGGTAAGATTTCCTCAAAATATGTGAATTAAACGTTTAACATGAGTGATTTCGAACTGTAGGCGGAAATAGATGAACGGAATAAGAAACTTAATTAGTTTAATTGCCTACCTTGGAGTCGAACCTTGGACTTTTTTCGAGATTTCTTTTCGACATCATCTTACAATATGTGAATCTATCATTCCTGCCAAATATCAAACATGAATCTCGTTCCATTAGCTAGTTATTCGCATTATTATAGCGTGACAGAGGGAGCCAGAAAGGGACAGAACTATCCTTTTATTATTGTTAGAATTTTATGTAAATTATTTTGGATCAGCTACTCTAAAATTTTCCTGGGTCATTGAAAATAAACTTTTGGAGTTGCTTCCATTTGTTCGAAAAAAATATTTGGAGGCGCCGGGTATCGATCCCGGTACCTCTCGCATGCTAAGCGAGCGCTCTACCATCTGAGCTACGCCCCCAACTGTCGTAACTGTCCTAGCATATACTATGATAGTTATAAGTGTCCCGTGTGTTGCCATTAGATGCTCCCTTGTTATTGAAATCATTCGCGCAGCTCCCTTGACCTTTTGTATTCGCATAAGTATGTACTATGCTTGCGTACAAATATAATTTCAGGCATTCTTACTTTCATCTATATCACGGATGCGCAAACTATTTACATCCGCCGCCCGCACTTAAGGGTTTACCATAGCCGAGGACCGCACTATAATAAAGACCAATCAGTTTAAAATTATCAAACTTTGGAATGTTAGGATTCGCTTTACTAGTCGCCAAACGTAAAATTATTGTGTTATTTGCAATTAAATGTTTTTCGCTATTACCTTTTCCAGCGGAAGGGACAGAACTGTATCTGCAGATGTCATATCAAAGTAGTTCCGAAAAAACGTCGCTTTTATAAATAACTAATGTATCTCATTTTTGTTCATTTTATTTCCGTTTACTATATTTTTATTCTCTTCTATTGTGGTCAATTTATGGATTACCAAATCAAAATTTTATGTGAAAAGATTGTTAAATATTAAACCTATGTTGTAAAATCTGCGGGCCGCGAGGGCATTGACGGCGGGTCGCACTTTGTGCTTCCCTGATCTATATCTTTATTACTTTCTCATATACGTAGTAGTATATTGAGAAAGCATTGTAATCGTGAAAATTTTCGACTTCGAGATTTTGATGGAAATACACGTTTTAAGTGTCCCTGAGTCCATAAAGGTGGTTTTAGCCCTGCCGTCTGTCTGTCGGTCTCTTCGCTGTTCTAGGTCCAAAACGCGCTGAATTATATCTCGTATTTATGCTATATATCATCTTTTGCAGACCTTTCTTTGATAAAAATGATATTGCACAAAAATAAAGGGTAGTTTACTCTTGACGATTTTTAGAAAAATTTGATTTACTCATAAATGGGTCTAAGGAATTTGATTAAATTCTATCCAATTCTAGAGACTGATGTCACAAATAATATTGCGTAAGCCATATGTCTCAAAAATCATTATATGGCGTCCAGTGACATTAAAATGTGTTCTAAGCTACCTTACCTAAGCCCTATGACGTCACGCCTCCGCCGCGATCCACTCAAAATCTTACTACAGCCTAGACAGTTAAACTAAATCAAATGATATCTCATATTTCTGGATAATATCATTCGTAATATAATAGACATTCTGAAGATGAATGGTATTGCGCAACAATTAATTGTACTTTATTCTTGGATATTTTGAAACGAAATTCGATTTAATCAAAAATGCCTATAAGGATTTTGATTAAATTCCATCCAATCGTACAGGCTAAGCCATATGTCTAAAAAATACTATGTATCGTCCAGTGGCATTTAAATATTGCGCTCGCTTTGTCCGTCTCTTTGACGCGCTAACTCCTAAACGAAAGCAGATCGAGACTTCATTTTTTTCGCAGATCGATTCAGTATTGTCTCGTTGTGCTCGTTTTCTTAGTTTGTCCGTCTGTCTGGCTAAATAAAAAATGCTTCAGCAGCTCTTTTCTTACTTGTTAATTAATGCATTGAAAGAGATAGTGAAAGTACGTAGATCAGCGGGTCTCAGCCTTTTTTCCGTCGCGACATACACGAGAGTCGAAGCTCAAGTGCCTGACACACCACTGCACACTACAATCGCCCTGCTAAAATAAAGAAGAGTTGGAGCCTAAATATTGTTTTTATTGTTGCTAAAAATGACGCAAGCGAAAGACTATAAAACCCTGCTTAACAAAATTCAATTTATTTTTTACAAGTCGTAACACACCACCTGGCTCTTCGCGACAGCCATTGTGTCGCGACACACCGGTTGAGAACCGCTGGCGTAGATGATCCACGCGAGATTTCCTTCTTCGGCTCTGTACAGAAGTAAAATGGGGTTGAAGGTAAATAAAATACGTCATGAGACGACATTATTTTAATTGTATTGTTCGTTGATATCTAGGTATCGGATGCTCTTAACGTATGAGAGAAAAAGTATTTTCTTCTTCAAAAAGTGGAATTAATTCCTTGAATCCACTAGAGCTTGATTAACTAACTCCTCGAGCAATAAAACGATTGAGTGAACCAAATGGCAATTTCAACTACAGAGCAGTCATCCTCAGTGGTTGTTGACTGATCGTAACATTATCAGTGTCGTCAATTAAACTTCCCGTTTTGAGTGGTGAATGTATTTTTTGTTTGATTTTCACACTTTTCTCGTTCTAACGTGCTTAGAAACATTATAGGACGAATATGGGAAGAAACTAACGAATTCATAGCCACAAAAAGACTCGGCGATAGTCTTATGCAAATGTTGAATTCCCGCGATAAGGAGATGTTTCAACTCCAAAATCCTACCCATTTCTTATTACAGTATGCAAACCTAAAGTTGTCCCCTCTCTCTATATATGTATATTCTCTACACTCGGGCGACGCATAACCAGTTCTTTAATGGCCTTATCATTTCAAGGACGCCTGGAGAAGAGGTTAACAAAGAAATCGCAAATTCCAAGTTTCACGTTGCGTCTTTATTCTCCCCGTCGTCTTATTCTTAAGTTTTATTTTTTCGAGGTTTCTTTGTTATCGGTACTGAATTAAACTAGGTGATTTTCACGTATTTGAATGTTTGGGGTAAAGCTAGGGATTATTTACGATTGGCCAAACGGTGCGAATATTTCGGAGGAAAAATTTTGTTTCCAATACGAACTGGGGTAAGTTTTGGTGAATATTTCGCGCAAATTTGCCAATTCTTTTAAAAAAATCTATTATAATAAAAGGCGGCGTTTGTCTGTCTGTCTGTGTGTGTGGACGGCATTTTTCGAAAACCTAGAAACTTAGAGACTTAAAACTTAATACACATACCAATGAGACCTTGAGGATGTGCATATCGGGGCCAGAATTTTGCTTTTTTGGGGAGGGAGGGTGTCATACAAATCATACCCTGACTAGAGGCCCGTGTTATTTTTTTGTAAAATTATACAACTTTTTAAACATTGTTAGCAAAATATCAAATTTGAATCTATATTAAATTTTGTTATACCATTTAAGGGGGAATTTTGGTCACTTATCTCGATAGTACATACTTTGAGATTGAATGAAAATATTAGTGAGTGAAATGATTATGAAAAATTCGAAACTATAAATCCGGAGAAAAGCCCGGGTAATAGCTAGTAAGGACATAAAAATCAACATTGAAAAAATTAGTACTTATCTCTGGTATGTCTAATAGCTTTTTTTCAATTTTGATATTTAAGTATATACGGCTACTGTAGAACCAATTCTACCGTACTTGTCGAAAGGACTGCCTTTTTAATGAACATAATTCTAGTGAAATGAACTCAGTGGAAGTGGATTTTTGACGATTATCTCTTAGAGCAGGCATGTCAAACTCGAAGAGGCCTCATGGCTGCATTAAGGCGATGGATGTTATAGAAGGGCCTCAGTTGTTTAACTGGGGTCAGAGCTGGAACAATACACTTTATCCAGAAGACTGGACGTCTGTACTGCGGGGTGTTTTGAACACATGGGGAGAATGACGCTGAAAAGATGACCAAGTAAAGTTTTTGCGTGGTCGCTTACTGGTGGAAGAATAAAGAGGGTGACCAAAAGTTAAATATAAACAAAAAATTAAGGTAATGATATCCAGAAGAAGTTTTCGCCTTGAAGGCTGGGAAGATAAAGAATGGTGGAAAGTGGGAGTGGGAAACCGGCTATATACCTGGAGATAGCCCATAAAAAATATCCAACTGCTTATTTTATGAGTTTGTTTAGATCTGTAAGACGCTCTTGATGATTCTCTATAGAGTTAAGCGATCTGCTTTAACGGTTTCTCATTTGATGAGCCTGATTCACGTCGTGAAAATGTCAATTATCGTTCATAACACCGCGTTGATCACTTTCCTTATCGCTTCGACCATTAATTCGTCCATATCACATCGATTTCTTTTCTCTGTATTTTGTGGACGCAACTTTCAGTCTCTCCCTATACATTATCTAACGTAAGCGCTGAAACATCGGATTGTTAATTCCGCTAAAAATGTTTTCATTGTTTGTTGGAGGACGAGGGCTATGGTGACGCTTTTATCCCGTATTAATGTAATCGATTCGATTCCACGGGAGAAGATAAAGAAGGCACGCGCACGAGCGTGCTCGTTCCATGTTATGACAGGTTTGCTTCGATAAAAAGAGATGCACGTAAGATGCATGCGAGGCCGCTAACAAGGTGGCAGTGGAGGGGAGAGGGCAGGAGGGGAGGGAACGGGACATTTCTACTTATCAGGATCCGACATCACCTTCAGCGTAAAACGAAGTGGAGGTGACATTTCCAGACACCACTTGACTACAAGGACTTGTTATCTAGTCCATATTATACTTTTTTCTTGTATTTACCATCACATTTCTACTGACGAGAGCGCTAATTTTAAGGTGATGTTTCTATTACTGCTTTATTCTTTTTTTATGAGTCACTGCTTTTTGCAGATCGTATGTTTTCCAGATCAAGAAATAGCGTCAAAAGTGACCAATTTTTCCTTGTTCAAATCAGTAAAAAAAGAGCATTTTTTAAATCGTAAAATGCAAAAATATTGGAATAGTATGTGGATAAACGATATATAAGGGTACAGACTTATGTAGCTAAAAGTGGAGGTATCAACTTCACTAGTTAAAAATATTTGCGTTTTTTATGAATTTGTGTGCTTTAGTTTCAATCATTATTTGAGGATTTTTAAGCTACTTCAAGGTTACAAAAACTGTTTTGAATAAGGGTAATAGATATGGAGGTGTTATAATACCGATAAGTGAGCTACGCGACCGCATTAAGGCAATTTATGGAATAAGTAATTATAATATTAGTGAATCGGTGCAAAAATCAGTGCAGAAAATTACAAAATCTTCAAAATAATTACAGCAATGAAAACATCAGTACGGTTGATCTCTTTAAGCACAGGGTTGTTATTTCGATGGTGCCGGTGGTGTAGTGGTTAGGACGCTTGCCGCTACGCGCATGCTGCGCGAAAGGGCAGCGGGCACGAATCATGCGAAAGTAGACTTTTTTCCAAGGTCGCCCGGCCCCTTCTTTGTGTGGCTTGAGGAGACCGCGCAAAGTCAGCGTTCCGTCCTGCGGAAGGGACGTTAATCCGTTGGTGCCCTTACTGCTCTTCGTTAAGAGTAGGCTAAAAGCCGGCGCCGGGTTTCCCTCCTCCCTTGTGTGATGTGGAAGGAGTTATGGCTATAATAATCCAAGAGATTGATTAGCCAAAAATACATACACACAGGATCGTTATTTTGTATGTGGTAACGTGCTATAATGAAAATAGAGGGATCTGGAGTAACTGCGTCGAAAAAAATTTCTATGGAATATGAGAGCAAACATTTCATTTACAGCAGAAATTATAATCCACAAGGAACAAGATCTATTATTTCCGTTCACCACCCACCCCCGCCTCAACCCCTCATCTTTTCTCCGAAGTCTCATTTCCCTCTCTGGTTAATCCCGTCCTGCCCCGGGCGTAGTCCTGCAAGGGGGTCACAAGCCACCGATATGAATTTTTTCTACGATGCTTAAAATCGCGTTTCCTAGCGCCAATAATTAAACTTGTTCGATTGCTTTCTTTCTGAACGGACATTCTGAATAACTTTTGACTTAGGTTTAATTTCATTTACGATCTTATTTTGCGAAAGTTTGGTGTTGCTCGCTTGATCTTCTGGAGTACAAGTCGAAGCTCGCCACACCGAAAAGGCTGAGAGCCCCTGCTTTACGGAGTGAGATCGTGACGGGACGATGGATGAGGGGTGTGGAGTCGGTTACCGCATAGAGGGAGAGAGTGCGTTTGGATCGCTTCGTTCTCGTCGCGGCGTTTTTTTTCGAGTAATAGATATATAAATCAATAAACGCACGAATAACCCAGCGACCGGTTCATATCAGGCATGGTGTCTAGCGAAATCGTTTTATTTTATCAGAGCGTGTCGATCTGAATTATATATTAGGTACCGTGGTTCGTACTATTTTTCACTCTATCGTCGGCATTACTACCATAAATCTCTTAGGTTGCGTTAGAGTCCAGTTCCGTTAAATGTTAATATAGCCTCGAAAACAAGGAACGCTTTCATTTATTTTTTTACTTCAAAGTTGATTTTTATCCATCTTTGTCATGGTAATTACCTCAACTTCGAATGAACGAACTCGATTTATGCCTTATGTCTGGTTATAAATGGAACTACCAGAGCTATAAAAGGGTTGGGAATGTGTTACGGCCGCGGGAGTCCCTCCTGTGTCTTGTAGTAATTACCTTTTTTCGCCATATGGTTTGTTTATCCGTCGCAGTAGTTCGGATTTGTTTCTTCGCCGAACGATGTAAAGAAATCGCTATTATTGATGTCGTTCGTGGATCAAATCGCCTCGTTATACGAATACGAAACAGAATAACGCAACAAAAGGTTTCGCTTCATTTGTCCCTTTCACCGGCTGTCAATGAAACGTGCTCAGCCGATATGTGAAACGCTCTCTACCTTTCTTTGTACTTCTTCCACACAATCGCATAAACACATTCGCACGTACGTGTAACGTCAGAAGTCTCGGAACGCTCGGAACTCACTCCTGAAAATGAAATTTGCTGCCTCAGCAACTTACGGGCCGAACCCCGTCAATTACGATTCATAACGATTTATCGATCTTTTTTTTGGTTCGCGTCACGTTATAAGCATGAAGTTTCTTTTCCGAGCCCTCATTCCTCGGGTCTCGGTGGAAACCGTCTTTTCGCTTTCGCGGCGCACAAGTTCCGGGGCAGTTCTTCGCAACCGGAGCGTACCTAAAGAGGAGAAGGAGCGAAAGGAAATGAGGAGAGAAGGTAGGGAGGGAGATAGGGTTGATGTTCGGCGTGAGATCGTCCTGTAAAGGCGTCGAGATGGGTAGGAAAAAAAGGAAATGGGGAGGCAGAAGAGGGGTGAGGAAGATGGGGAAAAAAGAAATTCAGAATGGGTGCGCCTTTCGGAGAGAATAGGAAAGGGAGCGGCGAGGTATGAAATTGAAAATTGGAAACGTCGAGGGAAAAATGCTAGAGATGGGAACGAAGAGAGAGAGAGGCGGAAAAGTGAACGGATGCGTGACCGTATCTACACGTATAGTTCAGTGGCGGATCCAAGGGAGGGGCGATCGCCCTCCCCTTGGAGGACCCCATTGCCCTCCACTAGGTGAATTCTTACATTCATTCCGCGCAACATCCATTGTTTCTACACCGAAGAGTGTCAGTATGACAAGGGAAAGAAAGATTCTGATGGGGTAGGGATTTTTAAAATGTATGGTTGTCGGCAGAGGAGGAATCAAGACGGGGGAGGGGTAATTGGGGCGATCGCCCCCTCCTTGGGAAGGTTCTAGATCCGCCCCTGGTATAATTACATGAATTCCCTGCAAGCCGCCATAAACTTACGGCAGGGGATGCCATTGGTCCATATCCACATTGCATTAAATCTTTGTTTTATCGCATTCGGGAATCAGTAATGCCTATCGATTATAGTAACTATTTCTACGCATTATACGCTGCGGTCTCCCCCAACGCCCATTAACTCCATTAAAAACTGTAATGGCACACAAACCCTCGAAAAGTTCATGGTTACTAAATGCCGGCGAAGGCGAGGTCAATAACCTCCAAATTAAATTTGACCCGTCATAACTTCAGTAGTATTCCACATTAAAAATTCATGTAGCTTGGTTTACTATAGCGCGGACTCGCTCCACGCGCGATCTTCGCAAATTATGATCATATGACTCTTATAGCTGATATTGTAAGCTTTCTTGTTTTTTTACCATTTTTCGTAGTGTTCTTGTAAGTATTGAATTATGTGGTTAATGAGTAATCAAACTCATACTATATTTTCTCGTGTCGTTGTGTTTTTTATTTATCGATTTTTTGGGCGCGAAAAATGTTGGTGTTTGGAATTTTTCGGGAGTTAAAAATGTGGGGGGGGAGAAAGAGGGCCAGAAAAAGCAAAAAGAATGATGGGTAGGAAAATATAGAGGGTAGCGACGTTTGGCGTCACGACGCTGGCATCACTTCGCGCGTCAGCCGCAGTAATCAGTTTTGTCGATGGTATTTTCGCCTGTCGTGGGTTCATTGACAAATCGAAATAAAACATTTGAGAGCGTCGTCACTGTGCGTTAGGTGCTTGTTTTACCTGTCACTTTCCTACGGACACGTCAGCTTTCCGCCATTTGTATGGTGCGCAACACGCAATTACTGCTGTATTTTTTTACAATTGCTCCAAAATTTATTCACAAGTTTCGCAAGGGTTGTAGTTTGGTGGGAAGAGATGAAACTCAAGAACGGAAGAAGGTCGGTAGTGGAAAGAGCAGATCGAAGGGAAAAAGAAGAGGTTGATATTTCGGAATGATTGGGTGCGGCGCCGCACCAATTCCGCCGGGGGATGCGCCGCGAATAGACCTCCCCTTGTATGTGCACGCGTGTTGTGTGAGATCACTTCGCGAAAAAGAGATTTCAGTTGCCCTTATTCCTATTTTTCGGTTGCGAGAAAATCGTTTGTATGCAGAGTCTGCGGACCTACGTTCCCGTTCAATTCGGCGGCGATCCTTTATAGCACGTTTTCTTAAAAAACGTGCTTATGTGGTCACTCTGCCCGTCTGTAGATATTAAACTTTTTTGTTTTAAGAGAGATTTGGAAAGTTATTTTTTAATTAGATAGCTCTTATCAATCCATTTAAGTTTTTACCGATTGAACTTTCACGGTAGTTTAAAGATTTTCCTCTAGATGGCTTCAAATTCGGAAAATTCAAAACTTTGGAATGGTATTGTAGTCGAACTACTAGATATATTAGGGAAATTCTTTTTTAATTTTATAGTTATTCTTAATCCATTTAAGTTTCCGCTGATTGGACTTTCACGGCAATACATAGATTTTCCCCTAGATGGCTTCAATTTTGGAAAATTTAAAAAATTGAAGTGGTATTGCATCCGAACTACCGAAGCTAGAAGAGTGAAGTTTACACGGACGGGAAGATCTAATGAGGACCTACATTCTAACGGTCCGGGTTCTCTCCTCCTAATAGGAGAAGCATACTAGAACCCAGAAAACCTTTAAGTAAATGTGCTTCCAACTCCTGCTTTAGCAAGGGTCTCTTACTCTTGTTAACGTTAATGTGCGCTCGACCGGTCACGTATTTTTATTTGGTATCGCCATAACCTTGACTTCTTTTTTGTTTTGTTTTATTTATATTTTTTCGCCGACGACTGTCTCTTAGTCATTTACTCGTTTTGACGCCATATGCGTGTGCGTATTTAGCGTCGCATCCGTCTTTGCGAGATAAATGGCGATATTTTGGTGCCGCTATTTCTCCCTTCGTCATCGGCTCGGTGATATCACGCTTGAAAAAAACGAGTGTCGAAATCCGCTTTCGTCTTCCTCAAAGCGGGATTCGATTGTTTCCTTAAATAATTGTTGCGTAATTTTTGCGAATACGCGTAGACGTAATCTTCGCTTGTTTGTTTTTCTGCTCGTTCGTTCTTTAATTTTCTTTTCGAGCTACTTTATTATAATTTTGTTCGTGTTTTCTCAAACAGTACTGCGTATATTATAAGAATGTTTTCTCGTAGTCACGTTAAAAATGAATCTTTTCGAAACCCGAATTGACGAAAATGTAATTTTAAACACTCATTAAATAAATTTAGCTTGATATCCTTTTTAATTCACTGCGTGTCCAAGATTCTCTTTTTTTTGGAAAACTTTTCTAATGGAGTTCAATCACCAAAACTTGAAAATTTTATGAAATATGATCCATGTTATATCCGTTAATTACATTTTTTGTGGCAAAAAGAATTTTTAGATCGTCGTGTAATATTTACAGTTAATAAAAGAAAGTGTCGTTAACTCACCTCAGAATGTGAATTTATATTCTCTAGTTCTCCAATTGATGCATGGTTCTGGAATTCTATGGAATCAGCATGGAGTTATAAATCTAATGCTAATCGAGTGCAGTGTTTTCATAGGTCAAGGAATATATCGTAGGAAAGACATTCTCTTGCCAAGCCATATCGTTATAAATTTGGCATTATCGCTGTTTCTTAAGGATTTATACGTTCGGCGAATAAGAAATTAATTCACATGTAACGATTTTCTCAGTCTATTCGAAATTTACAAGTTGGAAAGTTGGAAATACAGTTTTCTTTTTTATCACCATTCTAGCCTTATAATTGAATTTCTTTTCAGGTATGATGTATTTATCTGATATTTTTCATGCCTGTTCTACGGTTATCTTAAAAGTTTGAATCTAAATTTGCGTACTTTGTGAAAAAACGCGGCATGGTGTTTATTTCTATGAAGATGATTTTATTTCACTGCCGTTCAATTTCGGAGAGAAATAGTTACCCGGCGAAGATGATGTAAAGGACAGGCTAGGCAGAATTCCGCCAAAAATACCTGCGGCCAGTTAATTTTATCAAAGGCTATATTGTTATTTAGTCCCGCAATACTGCGTCCAGTGACTCGCAAACAATATCCTGTCGTCTAACACCGTTTGAAATAATACATATTTCGAAAAACGAGAAAAAATATTTTTTTTATACTCATAGAAGCTTATTCATATTAATTGAAAATCTTCGCGTTTTTTTGTTATGTAAAGAAGATGCCGGCGTATAATCTTTTAATTTAGATTTTTGAAATTTTAATCGTAATTAACTAAGATGTGCTTCGTCCGGAGCTAATTCTCGATTGCCTCGGTTTGTATCATCTTTCTCGTCTTCAAAGTAAGCTTAATTATATCCCAATATTCTTTTCCGAAGTAAACACGCTGCGTGAAAAACCCATCACTCGAATAAGTGAATTAAGTAATAAATTGAGCAGTCGGTCCGGCCAATTTACTTTCGACGGCATCGACATTTACTTTGATCTTTGGAGGCACTTCTTTACGAGATCGGAGAATTGTTCTGTATATCTGTAATAATGAGTCTTATTTTTCTTGATTTCAGATCACCTTTACTTGCGTTGGATTCGTGTAGAATTACTAATTACTTGCGTACTCTATGTACTGGTGACAGGCACTCTAAATCTATAGCGCGAGATCGCTGGTGCTGAAGCAATTGACCATTGGAAGTATCTCATTGTCATCCTCATTGAAAACTCATGTTCGGTTCCGACTTTTCAATCTCCCGTCTTAATCTGAAAAATGTTTAAGATATAACTCGTTCGCTGAAATAATCTCACGTATTGATAATAAGGAGCAGGATAGTACCAACTCCGACATAATCGGAGGTTTCTAATAAGCTTCGTTGCCATGACGAGGCTGAGGAATAACCGCCTTGTATGTTGACCATCACAGGCCTTATTCCGCGGAAAAAATTTTTCTCGGTCGATTCTACAACGCTGCGCACACCTCCGCATCTACGAATAACTCCGGCTCGTTCATTTGGATAACGCTCTTAAATCTCTCGAGTGACATTTTGCGAGTCACCGAGGTGAATGATTTATCTCTCAATCCATCGTCGTTAAAAGTTCGACGAAAAAGGATGACAGTGACTCGACGAAACGGTTCGTTGAACGGGAATGAAAATAAAATTCTCGAAAGTATTCGCGCCGGGCAAATTTACGATACGAGGCGCCCCCTTTTTTTGTAAAAAAAAGCGGCGAAAAAATGAACTGGAGAGAAAGCGGGCTCGGACTTTCTTCTATAGAGGTCACCCCAAGGCCGTAGCATTCCGACCCCGACCCGAGGAATTCGCACGCACCCGTTCGCTTAATTATTAATTTCACCTAATGAGGCACCGCCGATCACGCTCTTTCTCCGCCAATGGGTTTCGTTCCCCTCAGATTTTCGCGCCGTGTTAATACCAACTTGCTAAACGTATGGGTCATCTGACTTTACTTGTAATTCTAGCGATGAGATTTTTTTTACAACCGCAGTTCAGTGTTTTCGTCGTAGAACTGGGACGATGTATCGAAACGCGAGCGATAATTTCAATCTCCCCAATCCCTTTCCCTTCCCGATTCTCATTATGCAAGGTAAGTAAGAGAACTGCGTCTTTTTTTCCCCTTTCTTATATCAATCTCTCACGCGTCGTGGTCCGACCAAAAACTGTGATCGACGTTTCGGTATCTCTCTCTCCTTCTTTTGTTTTAACAGGCGGGCCCGTTTCGAAAACCTTCTCCGTGGGAATCGGTCCTTTGCGACCTGTTACTCATCCCTCTAGCGATGACTTACGTTAGTCATCGACTCGAATAGCCGTGAATGATGAAATGTGACGAGGTACTTTCGTCGATCATCGGCATGCACGGCGTGATTTTGTCATATGCGGCCGATATTATGGATTCTTTTTTCGCTGTCGACGTCGGATTCGATTTCGATAATTTTTTGGCTCGAGATTTTGTTAAGCTGCCTATTACGGAAGTACTGTCGGCTTGTAGCAGATGTGGAGTGACAAGGATTTAACGCAGATAGGCGCTAACTCTACTTTAATTTGACTAGCTATGACTTTCGATGAAAATGTTATGACATGCTACAGAGCTTTACTTTGAATCTCTCATATGTGATTCACCACTGACGACGGCCGCTATGCGGCCTGAATGCGTACCTGATTTTTTCCCAACCTTTTCATGGCTATTAGAAAAATTATTTTTTCGATACGATTTTAACTATAAGATGACCTCTTATGTTTGTATTTTGGATTAATGTGAAGTAGTTTTTCAAATGGAATACTTCGAATCCGGTTTTCGCGATGAATTCATTCGTTCAGTGTTGCAAAAAACGGGTATTATGACATATTTATGTAAAGGCGCATCGCGGTATTTTCGAAAATAATTCTTCGTTATAATTACCTAACAAAAAGTTTAATTTGCGATTCGCCTGTTGGGCACGTAGAACTGGCGAACTATTATGTAGACTAAGCGTGAGATAAACGTCGATAACTATCGGATACGCTTTAGCAATATAACCTTTAAAATACGAAAACGATGGCAAGAGATGATGTCTTGAATCCTTCGTAAGAGATGAAGGAAGTTGGCACCATCACAATGCGAATGCAAAAATGCAAAGGGCGGCGGACATTACGTTATAAGTTATAATGAAATTTACTGGTAAGTTATTAGGAATTTATAGCGTGCCTAGGCCAGCGTGGTATAGTATTCTAAGATGAGAATATCGATATGATAAAAATGATTTGTCTGCACTGGCAATAGTGTATTCGAGACCTAAACATTACGACTCGACCATCCGCGGACGTGGATCAAATGTAAACAAACTCATAACGCATGCGCGCGGCGACAACCAACTGGAATGCGACTTTCTTCGCCCAGATAAGAGATCACTTCGGTAATGGGAGTTGTATCATTATACGCTCTATCGCGCACGTCGCCTTTAAGGTGACATTTTTTTCTAGAAATCTTTTCCGTCTGATAAGAACCCTAAAATTGGCGCCAGTATGGAGGAAATTTCGAGGATTGCGTTTTAAAATGTTTGCGTTATTATTAACTGTTATCATAATCGTAGCGGAGGTGTTGAACTCTTATATTGTGTTGAGTGTTGCCTATGACTGTGGGGGAAACGTTCATTCTTAATTGCCGCATTAAAACTTCAGTTGAACTATGATAACGAGAAGGAATGAAAAGTTCGAGATATTTAAACTTCAAGTTATACGACTTCATCACAACTTATGTGGATAAAAACGGGGAAACGCTTATAAAACAAATTATGTTTTGGTATCTCCAGGAATCCGATACATCGCGAATAACATTTGCATATGCGACACAAGTACATAATGAGAGTCGCGCTTTAAGTCTCGCAGTTTTGACAGATGGCGGCAGTATGTCGATGGAATGAAAGAGGTAAAAAGAAAAGGGATATCGCATGATCGTGTCTCTCATTTCTTACCCCAGACCTCCTCACCGCCTCCCTTTCTCTCTCCATATCTCCCCGCTCTCGCCGTGAGCTCGTGTTAGGGGAAGAGTAGGCGAGAGAGCAAGGGAGAGGAGGGTGTTGTGTAGGAGTGGGAGATAGGGGAGAGAGAGAGGCGGATATCGAGAAGCGAAAGGCGGACCCAGCTCTCGCGAGGAGAGCCAGCGTCGTTCCACACTAGGCAGTTTATAACACGCGGGCGCAGGGGCTTGCAGGCGAACAGCTGACTGTCTGTAAGTTGGCAGCGACTCGGAGAAGTATAGTGAGAGGGCGAGGAGCTCATCTCCAAAGAGAGAAAAAAAGGACTGGCAGCGGATAAGTGTTGGAATCTTTGTCGGAAGAGAGAGAGGAGATCCAAGTGGTTCACTCGAAAAGAAGTATCATTCGGTGAAACTTTTACAATTCACACCGGAGAGACGAGAGGACGTGTCAATTCCTTCGCTATTTACCATTCTCGTCCTCTCTTGAGGAATTTGTTCGTCGGAGTTGAAGGAGAGTTGCTGTTTTCACGGTTACCTTGCGTCTGAAGATATCTGCTGTTTTTTCGTGTCGTTTTGGTGGTTTCGCGTCGGAGGAACTGGTGGATTCGCGGAACTGAAGGAACTCGTGCGTTTGATCGTTCGAGGATCGTCGTGTCTTTTCTTTAAAAAAAAATACAAATAATACCCGTGCGCGTGCGTGCGAAACCACGTGGTTCGCCGAAGACGTTTCTCTCAAGAGGTTCTTTCTCAAAAGACTGCGCCGTCAAGTCATACCGGTTGCGTGGCGCGGTTTCTCTATGCGCTGATTGGTTGCGCAACCTTCTTTTTTAGCGCGGCCTTTCACATCATCTTCTGGCGAAGTATTACTTTGCAACTATTAAGCGTTCATCTCTCTACTTTCCTTTTTATCGGCGGGAAGTATTTACCGGGTGGTAATTTACCGCGAAGTTGGTAACCCTAAGGCCTTTGTTGCCTCGCGTTTGCGAGGAGAGGGGTCTCTGCTTATTTTTTCCATCAAGTCTCTTCTTCGGACCTCGCGAATCCTTGGGTTCTTACCTGTCCACGTGCCGATTTAAAAATTCCGCGCACGGGTTTGTTTTCTTTTCGGAAAAAAACGAAGCGCGTGTGGCGACGAAAGAGCTCGCACGCGGACGCCGGGTTGTTTTTCGTTAACTAGCTGTTTATTTTTTAGGTGAAAATTTTTCGTTGCAGAAATTTTTCGCGTCGTAGTGGTTTTTTCTGACGATCCCGATAAAATATCTCGATTTATGGCGTCGTGAACCCCATTAAACCTTCACGATAGGAAAAGTGATGAAGTGAATCGTGAGAGAATTGTCACTCTCGTCTTTATCAGACGCAGTGGTGTCAAAGAACTACGCCGAGGTCATACAGGTCATCCGAACTTGATTTTTGTGGTGAATGAGATGATGTTCGCGAGTTCTAATGTATGATCCGTGGTGCCGCTAAGAAAGACGTGCCATGCAAGTGGTCGAGAGTGATGCGTGTGCGTTCGCAGGCCACGCCCCCTTTCAAAAGCTTTCGCCCGCACCAAGCTTCCACTCCCATCTCCGCGTTATTCCTGCGACAGACGCACATTGGTGACATTGTGTAGTGTTTCCCGCTCCCTTCCAGAAGGGCTTGCGCATCGTCTCGTGCGCAAAGGGTTCGTCTCTTCCTCCCCTACTTCCCCCCTCTCTCTTCTCTCTCTCTCCCCGAGACAACCTTATCCCACGCACCGTTGTTCTCCCTCAACACCAACAGCACCCTCACGCAAGAGAGGACTCGGCAGTGTTGAGTAGATCTTTCTCTCGACTCGGGTATCTTCTCCCGAGGAGTGCCACGGTTTTTTTTGTTTCCAGGGAGTGGAAAACATTTCGTCTCGACGCGCTCCTAATAAAAAAACTGAGAACATTTCGTGCGGTCCGTAGCGAATTTTTATTTTTGATCGTACGTATCGGAGAGGGAATATCTTTTTGGGTTTTGTTTCGTACTCCGCGTCTCTTCGCAACGTCAACATGGATCGCACGATGTACGGAAAGGTTGTGCCGGGGACTTATCAGCCGTACCGCTGCACCCGAAAGAACGTGCCTTCTCCTGGATGTGAGTGCTTTGTTTGATTTTTTTGTTTTTGGTGGTTATTTGAAAGTTTATTTTTTTGTGCGCGCGCTGTTTTTTTGTTCATTTTTCTTTCATCGCGCTAAGAAGAAAATATTTCTCTCGAGTTCTTTTCGGGTTAAGACTTCGCCGATGTATTCTTAAAACTTTTTTGCGCCGTTAAAAAGAGCTGTAGACTAGTGATTTATTTTATCGGGTTATAAATGGATAATGTCTACGAGGTTTAGTTTGTTTTCTCCTCTTAAACGCGTCTCGATCTTCTTTCTAATTATATAGTTAACAAGGTATATATGTTTACAACTACGTAGAAGTGAAATGTATACTGCGACGTGACAGCTATTGTCAACAGAAAGCATCAAGCTTCTGGCACTTACAAGGCAAAATATTACGGATGATTCTCATTGGTGTCAAAAGTCATGTCCTCAATGAAAGAAGTTTTCGACTTTCGGTGACTTATTGATCATATGCGATATTTTTCTAAATAAGCCCTTGAAAAGAGCATATGTTGGCTCTGTGAAAACGATCGATGTTCAGTGTAAATCGGTCGATTTCGCAATTCTTCCGTTTACCGCATATAGGCTAGAAAATTAAACTCCTTCAAAATGTGCTGACCTTACTCCGAATCGACATTTTAAAAATAAAATGGCATCGTTTTTTATTAAATCCTCCAATTGTCGTGCTCTTTTTATGGCTGATAACAAATTGAGGAATAAGTACTTAAGTATCAAAAATATAAACATGAGTACTTGTCATAGTTATCTTCGGTAGTTATGAAATGATTTTTCATTTTTCAATATTTGATACTTTTGTGCGTATTTTTGAATTTGTTATCAGCCATAAGACGAGCTTGACGATTCTGTTATGCTTATCTGTTATGTTATCTTTACATTAGCCTAGGATGGGATAAATCACGATTACGTCGATTTCGACTTCGATGCGATTAATAAAGAAATCTTCTCTTCATTCAAAACTCGAGTTAATTTATAAATGATAAAACATCCATTTTTTCAATATTCCACACTTGTTCGTAGTCTATAATCCTCCCCTTGTCCCCTTTTGGCGAAAAAGCAATGGGAGTTTCTGGACGTAGCCTTCTTGCAAAAATAGCTTCTTTCCAGAGGCGCCAACCGGAAAAAAAACTTTACGGGCCTTCAAAGAACCGCCCCAGCCTTATTAACATTCAATGCGTGGCGCCTTCACACCCGAATGTATCGAGGAGTTTCCATTTGGGCTAACCGCTCATCGCACGTGGTTCTTGTCGGTCGAATATAAGACGCTCGTCCTTGTTTTCGTGTCGCAGCACTCTCTCGTTGCAGTCGACGCTGAAATTTTATTGAGGGCGGATTTTCACATTGCAAACCGCTGATGAAGTTACGTAAAAAATCTTTTCCGTTTGTATTTGTTGTTTTATTCATGCCCTTTTGCGTATTATTTGGCTTGTGTATTAATAAAATATTTTCAAACTACGTAGTACCTACTATGCGGTATTGCAACACTCGGCTTTTTAAAAATGTCCTCTTATCCGGATTTTCGATCGTCCGAACCACCCATATTCTCTGCTACATCCAGTTAGATATGTTTTATTCGTTAGCTCTTGTGTCGTCTTAATCATCTGAACAATCACCGAAGTATGGTACGGTAGACATGGCAGGAAATCATATAAATAATCTACGTTACTTATAACTAGGGTATGGATTTTTTGGGTTTTACCAGATTTTTACCTCCCGATTGCCTTTTTTAAATTTCGTGTAAAACCCGAAAAAAAACCGAAATTATTAGTTTTCTTTAAACAATTATTTTGGATTCGGTCACAGAATTTCTATTCTGGCGCTTGTAGGCACCTCAGCACTTGATTGCAGCCCGAGATGTTCGTGATCAGTTTCTTTATTCTCTTTGTAAACAATTTATTCTTTAGCTAATTTTGGTTTGTTCGCGCCACGAATAGTCAAGGACGCGCCTTAGCTAGTCGCTGTTAGATATTTGATAGGATAAAGAAAAAAGAGCCCAAGTGTCTGTTAGTTCAAAACATTACGAAAGAAAAATTATTTCACTATTTTCAAAAGAAGTTGAGCGGGAAGCAGGACATATGTGCAGCCTTCAAGGTGTTCCTCTCCACCTGGAGACGTTTAACACAAGATATCCCACTCTCAACCATACTTAAAGTATAGTAAAAAGTTTGATTTTTGATAAAACTTTTAAATTTTTAAAAAAGATTTTTATTTAAAAATCATTTAATCCAAATTACAAAATAATAAAACTCAAAAATTACCCGTGATTGAACTTTTTTTTTAAAGCCTCGATTTTAACGGAAAATAATAAATCCCGATATTTACCCTCCGAATGAAATTTTTTTAAACCCGAAAAATCCATACCCTACTTATAACGGGTGACTACTCAAGATATTCTTATATTGGTTTTGCACGTTTATATGCATATAAATCGTATGGAAATGTGAATGCGAATAAAATCCTACGTGTAGTCTTTTCCACATTATTTGAAATTACATGATTTATACAATTGCACGAAATGACACAAAACGGATGTTTTTAATTCTCACAAAGCAAATATTATGTATCGTATACAGTTTATTTAGAGATTTGAGTGAATAGAAAATTGTATTAATATTTATTTTATCAGTTAAGTCTGTCGAAATGGACGTGATAATGATCTCATTGCTGCTGTTTTAACTTACGAATGTAGCACATGGAAGTTATCTTTTCTTAATTAGAAGCTAGTTCCTGTCACGTAAAAGGCATAAGGCCAAACTCGATGATGAAGTTCAAGGAAATGATTCTTGCAGTTCTTTGTCATTGTAGCCCGCGTATAGCATGAGATAATTTATTTTCCCTGCAGGTGAACGCGATATACTGCATAGTTTAATTCCACTCGAAATTCTTCGCAGAGTTTCGTTTTATGTCTTTCATGATTGAAACTGATTTGAAGTGACAAAAGTTAAATATAGCACTTTTGCCTTTTAGATAAACGGAAGAAAGACTTGCGCGATTCTACAGCTGGAATACTGGAGCGAATTGAAAGCGAGTCTAACAAATTATCGAAGAATAAGGAATGAAGTCGTCCGAATCCATAATTCTAAAGTACGAGACGTTAGGTGATCCGCAATTTCATGGCAGAATGCCTATCGCCTCGTCCACCTGTTCTTTTCACGGCGTCTTTACAATCTCGCGCCGAATCCCGAACACCCCCTACATCCCGTGCGTTCTCCTCACGGAATTTCAATCATAAGACGCGAGATTTAAAGCTTCCCGTAAGATTTGGTTTAAAGTCAAATGCTGCGGGTTTTTCGTATGCCGTAAAAAAATAAATTTTCCAGTGCGAAAAATTCGACCGGTTTTCTGCGTTTTACGACGGCCCGTTATTTTTCTCGAGAGCAGAATCCTATCTTGCATTCCTTTGAATACTTTTCCGAATATTTTTTAGCGCATCATAATTAAAATTATTTTTTATGATCACTTTTTTATTAACGTCGTTAAGCATCTCCGATAGCCATACCAGATGGGCCTTTCGGCTGCGAAGCAGTCGTCATCAGCTAGTGAATACCACTGATGGCGGCTGATTTGTAGCAGAAATGCGCATATAGTTATCTTGACCTTTTCATGACTGTTGGATAACCTGTTGCGTTAATTTGATTTTTAACCATATGATGAGCTCGATAATTCTTTTTTGAATCACTTTTTAGCGATTTTTTCTCTACTAAAAATCGCTGATGTATTAGGTTCATCCGTCTGTCTGTCCATGCACAAAACTGCTCAAAAATGACGTAAGTTACTTACGCCAAAATTTCAGGATAGTTCTACAGTAGGGGTACATTTGGTATAAATTTGGTGGATCTAGGATCTGCTGCTTGGGAGTAATCGGAAAAAATACCCAAAAAAGTGCATGCTGCTACAAATGTAGGCAAGCAACAATGCATCGCATCTGCGATTCTCGATGGAATGGTAGCAGTCGGCGAAAAAAAGCGCCTTATGTAATTTGCTCTGCAATTCTTCCTTCAGTTGTTTATGTTCAAGATGTATTTATTCATTTTAGATGTATCTAATGTCTGCCTTGATAGAGAAGGACTTAGGCTCTCTGACCCCAATACTCGGACCTCGGGTTTGATTCTTGCCGTGAGACAAATCGAGTATGCCTGCCTTTTCTGCCGTTTATACGATTATTACAAAAGATTGTTAAGCGCTGCTTGGAGCCAATTGAAAATAAAAAAACTACACCTATTAATTGGAGTACTATTAAACGAGGGTTTATTAACATCGATCGATGAAATTTTTCAACGATGTTTATGCCATCTTAACAGTTTCTGAGTGGATAGAATGTCATTTATTTACTGTTTGTATGTACGCATTATTAACGCTGTTTAAAAATAATGTCTCAGCTTCGTAGCCTCGAACCTGTTTATAATTTGTATTTGAATGTTGTCCTGTCTTTCAATTATTTATTACGGGAAGCGTCTGAAAGGGAACTGAGGTAGACATCATAACCAGCATCCTTCGCCTTGAATAGCGTCCATCCTTGTAGCGAGCCAATTGTAACCCAACTACCAAGGAGCAGTTCATTGTGTTTGTTACGTGAATGGGAGACTCCGTTTAAGAAAAAAAAGGCGACCGAAGGTCGTCCCTTAAGCGTGCGACAGCGATTTATGCTCGCGTCCGCAGTTTCGACTCTCCGCCGTCGTCCGCTCGACCGCTTGCATCTCCCGAGGCGCCCTCGAGTTCCTTTCGGTATTCCATTTGCATATTTTCGCCATTCTGTTCTCACCTTCGCGCGAAGAAGACGCCGGACCACTCTGTTTCGCTCCGTATGACGTCGACAGAGGAGATAGGATTGAGAAAATATCGAAGTTTTGCCTTCGAGAAGTAAGGTGCTCCTACCGCCGCGTAAAACGTACGAGCTATCCTTTACTTAACGCCTCTCGGGGCATTATTTACCCTTCGACTTTACATTGCACATCTCGGTAACCGTTTTCAGCTATGGAATCTCGTTTAACTGGGCGTCATTTGACTCGTGTACATGAAGAAGTTGTCGAAAAGGAATCTTAGAGAGGGTTGTCGAATATAAAGCAATTTTTTCTATTAATAGCGCGTCTTATGTTCGTGTTTTGCCGCCTCGAAAGAAAATCAATTTCTTTCCGCTTTCTTAACTTCCCGTGTGTTTTTTTAGAGGTCATGTTACGTTTTAAATTATATAGTTTATCTTAAGTCTCTCGCAGTAAATCCATTGTGTAAAAATCAGTAATACACATTCCACACAAACTTTTAATATCAGTACTCTTCTAGTCCACACAATAATTCCACTGGTTACAATAATACGTATTCACGCGCAATTGTACTAATGTTTGAGTGGGGCATTTTTGAGTAACTTGCGATGCGAGCACTATGAAGAGAACTGACTGAAATGGAAAATTCCTGCATATATTTGTTTAAACTATATGCAAGTAACTGGCGCGACAGCTAGTGTTATAATTTGGCTCGATTCAAATCGAGTTCAGTGTCGGGCATCACTGACGTGCATCTAGCAAGTCAATGTTTACATTAAGACAGTGCGTGATTGGCGCGACAATAACTTGCAAAATGTAAACGCGTCCTTAACTACCACAATCGAAATTGATGAGGTAATTTTGATGCGTTCCGTTTTTCATGATTTATGCTATCTCGAAGTTAACGTGTGAGCGTGCGCACGCATCCAAACGTTTATGCATAACAATGAAGTTTTCGCATCAGTGTCCGACTACTTTTATTTTTTCTCTAATGCCATCGCCTTTGCAAACTCTCGCCATTTATTCATAGCATTACTCCTTTCGCTCTCCTGTTCGATCGAGTCAAGAGCCTATTTATCACCTTTGCAGTTACGATTATTTCGTAGCGCCGCGTCAAAAGAACACTCTTCCTCGACAAACAAAGCATAAATTTTGATTCAGGGGTTGTCGACTGCGTGAATACTTCCACTAGCGCTTTTTAGAACCCTCATTTGTTTCTCTCCGTGATGGATGTTTCGCGGGCGTGGTGATCGTCTCGAAGACCTTCTCCTAATAAATCTCTCTCTGTGTTTAAATTCTCCAAGAGAAACGCGGTTCGCGGCGATAATGCGCCCGGCCTCTTAACTCGCGCACGGAGAGATATTGTTTGAGTACCTGTGGCTCTTCGTGCGCACGACGCGTCATCCAATTCGCGTCGTCGCCCCGCGGTGCCTACTTCCCCTTTCCTTTCACGATCCGTCGTGTTTCCTTCTATTCTGTTGTTAAAAAACCTCGTTAGTCCGAAGTCGAATCGATCGAAAAGTGACGGCTTCGAATTATTCAGGTTCGAATTTTGTCAAACTCAGAAAATGTAATTATTTACATTAAGGGCGCAGCAGAAATACACGTTCTAGAAGATAGTACACTCGTCCGATTTGTTTGTTTTGGTGATTTTAATTATTGTGTGAGTTGGGTTGGGTGGTTAGGGGCGCGTGTCGGCTGGAGAATGGGCGTAACTTGGAATTACGTATAGAATTAACGAGGTTTTATCGTATCTCGTGGCGGCTCATCATCATGCTCGCATCGCCCGTCCTAGTCACAGGCGAGGAGTCTACAGGGTAAACGTCGCCCGCGCCCATAAGACACCCCTTTTTCATCTTCCGAGTTGCTTAAAGAGGCAGGGGAAATTAGCAACATCTCCGTTCGACTTATTTGCTCACTCCTCGATTAGTACGTGCGCAAACGGGTTTTATTTTAGAGGAGCGATAAATATTCATGTTTCTCTCCGCCGCCGTTGTTGTTTTTTTATAATTGCGGAGTCGTTCTCGAATTTCATCGTTCCTTCAAACGTGTTTTGCATGAATTTTTGCCTAACAGCGTATTTCCATGCCGAGGTAATCGTTATCTCGAATCGCCTCCTCGAAAACTTTGAATCATCGAGCTTCAGAAATTTGCATCGCGCAAGGCGTTGACATTTGTAATGAATGTTGTGTTATCTTTCTTTCCCTGTTATAAAGGATATCCCCAGAACAACCAGGATCTTAAAAATATCGAATTTTTAAATATATTAATTTTTTATTAAATTCAAATTCATTCGATAATAATGTATATTTATGACGGGCCGTCGAAAAGTAAGTTTACCGAGCTTTTTTCTAGTAATACATATATGTATTGAAAACTGCAATATAATTTCACACTGTGACTCCCTCACTATTTATAACGTAAACATTCTTTACGATAGAGACATCCCATCTTTGGACTAGCTTTTCTATTCCGCCTTCAAAGAATTGAGCCTCATGTGCTTCCAAACATTTTTGAACTGTTCTTTCCTCGTTATCTTCGTCCCCAAATCGGTTACGAAGCCATAATTCGTTGTTTTCCGAAATTGCATCGTTTTCTTGTGCGATATTGTCAGCAGCCGCCGTTACAGCGCCCGGTCAACTGCTTCTCTCGGCGTCTTCATTGCTTTCCGTTCCTTCGCGCAGTTATATGCGTCATTTGCAACCTTTTGTTGACAGATAGCATTATCATCTTCCACTTTTGCGTGTTGGCTGTGGATTTCTGCATTCAAACAGACTTCGCGACTTGAAGAGATTACAGCTCGAAATTCTGTGCGGGGCCATGTCGCCAGGCGAGTCGTTAACTTGATTAGACATTTCGCCCAACGCGAACTCGTGAGAGGAACATCCTTTTTGTAGCTAGTACTACTGTCAGCATTATTTATTACTTGTTGGTTAGCTTCAGGTAGTTATCATCTATTAACCTTGTAAATTCCTGTGGTCTTGCTTTTAGACCAACAGTCGCATACGCGCGCACACCAGCACACTCCATCATACGCATCCGTAGACAAGTCGTGATTATTATTGGTTGAATCTGGTTCTCCGCATATTCCTGTTTTCCGCCATCTTTTTTATTTCTTGATTGCTCTATTTACTCTTCAAGTCATCTAGGATTTGATACCGTTTCCTTTCTCTTTTTCCTTTCCCTTTCATTTTTTCTTCCGGTTAACTTTCTAACACGTCTTTAATCTTGCTCTCTCTCCCCCCTCAAGTAATGTCCGATCCATTTCACCTTCCTTTTTTTATGATAATGTGTACTATCATCCGCTTTTCTCTTGTTCCTTTTAGTACTACTTCATTTTAATTCCTATCTATCCATTTTATCATTAGTATTCGTCTTCATGCCCAAATTTCAAAACTTTTAATTTTTTTTTATCATTTTTCCTGATTGTCTGTTTCTGCTCCATACAAAGTGATATTCCATACATGGCATTTCATCAATTGCTTGTGCATATCTTCCTTTATTTTTTCCTGTCAGTAGGAATATCTTTCTTCAGAACGCACACACACACACACACACACACGTGTATAAATTTACATCCTTACCAGATGAAATTAAAAATCTTTGAAATTGGTATATATAAATATACGTATTGCTTAGTTAAAAATATTCCTTTGATGACCAAAACACTCCGAAATGCTTCACTCAATTCTCATCGGAAGTGTTCTAACTCTTTTATTTTCCCAAATAGAAAAAGGGAGAGAGAGAACCGTCTCCTTTCCTCCCCCTCTCCCTCAAATAAACAACCTGGCGTACCGAAGTGGGCCCTGAAACTAATTCTCTCCTCCCTTCCATTCCAGATGCTTCTTCCTCCCCCCCACCTCCCCCCTGCTTCCCGCATTCCACCCCTCCTTTCCTCCCTCACCCTCTACTTTGAGATTATTTTTTATCCTGTTTTTATTCGTGTCCCACGGAAATACACCGCGGGCGGGAAGGATTGGGGGTGTGGAAAAGGGGGGAGAGAGAGGGAAGGAAGTAGGGAGTGGGACGGGTCGTGTCGGAGAGAGGGTAGATCCGTGTCTCTGACTCGTAAACACCACTAGTCAGCTCGGATGCAAGAAAAGAACAGCGGGGAGGATGGTTTCTCGTTTATTTATTTTTTATGGGGAGGATTTGCATCGGTATCTCCAGTTGGGAGGATATTTTTCGATGATATCATGTCACTTTTTCCGCCGATGAAGTACCCTGATAATTATTTTCCTGTTTATTCAGCTGCACTGGATTGAAACTTTTTTCTCCTAAGTTCTTAATGATGTAGTTGGTAGTCCTACGTCCCAGTAGCTCCTGTTATCCTGAAATTGAAAAAAATAAGGCTGCTACTTACCTTCTGCTCGAAGGGGCAGCGGGCACGAATCCTGCGAAAGTAGGATTTTTTTCCGAGGTCGCCCAGCCCCCTGTTTGTGTGGTTTGAGGACACCGTGCAAAGTCCTTCGGAAGGGACGTTAAGCAGTTGCCTTTCGTAAAGAGTAGGCTCATGGCGGCTACTGGTTTCCCCCCTCCCTTATGTGTGTTTATCCAGTTGATGACAGTGCAAAATGACCATAGCAGTACACGCATTTAAAAATCAATTACTACTGCTATTACTATGTACTTGAATAAAGAAAATATTTGAGTGCTTTAAGTATGATATTAATGATTTTTCGGTACTACCGGTCAAAAATGTACAGGAAGAAAAATTGAATAATTTTTGCCAAAACTTGCTATTAATTTTTAAAAACATCCCACAGAAAAAGTCGTGAAATGATATGGGTTTAAAAACATTGTTTTTACTACAATGATTTGGAATTATGTTTTTCATGTTTCTTGACTTCTCATAATTTAAAATAAATATAGTTGTATAGCTGAGTTTTGTGCAGTTGACCTTGATCAAGACTTAGAAAAATTTACCCCAACTTACTTGCCGGAACGTAAAATAGAACTATTGGGAAGGATCGAGCATTTGAAGAAGCCATTATTTGAACTCCAAAAAACTTTTTTTAATGTTCCGTTATATCTATATTTAACCTTAAATTATATTCGAAATTATAGTAACTCGCATTATATAGGCGTTCGAGAAGATTTTCGAAATCTTGTTAATGATTAACATATTACGTATTACTGTAGTTGTTATTATATTATAGTAGATTCTGAAAGAGAGCATTATTTTATAATACAAGAAGTCCAAACGAGGAGTAATGCAGGCTGGTTTCCCAAAGTTGACGTAACGAATTGATTACTTATACTATCGGTGATTTGCCACTAATAATACATTTGTAGTCGATCTGCGCATCTGGTTCTCACAAATATTCCGTTACTATCCCATTACGAATCCAAATAGAATAGCATTACAGCCTTATGATTTTCGGAAGATTTCAAAACAGGCTCAAAATGGACTTCGCGAATTTCTAGCTTACTTTACTCAAAGTCGCCTAAAATATTTATTTATACATTCGGAAAAACGTCGGGAATGCTTTCAAGCACTTTTCGTCCGTGTCATGTATAATTCAGCCGAAGTATCCTTTCAAAGGATCTTTAATATATTCAGCCACGTCTCTTCATTGCGGCCAATTTTCAATCTCTCCTTGAAAATTGCTCATGTTCAACGGACTGCGGACTCGAGGACTGCAATCGATGCTTTTTGTGCTCTCGTTTAGTACGATTATACCGCCTCCTTAGTTATCGGACAATTCTCAGAAATTTCATATCGCTGCCTGTTAGCTTTCAATATGCTTTTCCAGGAAACATTTTGCATAGGAGCGGTGAACGATAACGATAAATGGTGTGTGGTGGGGAAAACCTTTTCACTTGCCACCTAATGGGATAATTATATATTATTTTACCTTTTTCATGGGACGGACACAAAAAAATCTCTTACTTGTGGGATTTTATAATTGTTGGCGCTAGATTATTTTCCTGATTATTTTATAAAGAAGAAAAACATCTCTAACCCGTTCGAGTAGTCAAAGGCGATTACTTCGATTTTTTGTTTCGGAAAACATATTCTGCAAAATTACTGGGGAGTCAAATAGAATTGAAACCTCGTTTAATCTATAGTTTTATCCGTGATTTGGTATGGTAGCGATTTCCGGTGTGTAATCTCTGCAAGCTATCTTCAGATGTATTCTTTGATATCCATCAATATCATATAGTTGTGTATATATTCAACACCCGATAGAACATTTAAACAAATTAGTATAGCATTGTCTCTCCAATAGCAATAAAAATTGTTGGGAAAGCCAGAGGCCCATTTCGGCACTAAAGCAGGCTTCATCAGTGGCGAGTCGCCGATAGTTGATTCTGTTTTTCAGTTTCGATTTCAGCCTCGACGTGAGCTCAATAATTCTCTCTGGAATATTTTGAACGGATTAAATTTATAAATTATCTCATTTTGTCTCCTTGAATTTTGAGCTTTTTATCTTAATTCTCTCTTTCTTTCATTTTCATCATGTCTTGATTATTGCTTAAAATTTTTGTAGGGACTAAATAACACCATAAATAATGAAATATGGAAACACTTCTTATTTGATTTGTTAGCTTTATTTTTAAACTATAATTTTCTTAATGGCTTTTCTTAACAAGCGCCTACATGAAACGTTTGCATATAAGGTTGAGTTACTTAGGCACGAAGTGGGACCTAATAACTCTTAGTCAATAACCACATCACCTCAATTATCGCGATCGGCAGGAAACGGAGCGAAAATGGAAAGGCCGAACGAGCAAAGCAACAGGAGCACGAATACATCTCACCGCCGCCGCCACTAAGATGTCTGTGTCTGGCATCGAAAGGTTTGAATGGCAGAAACGACGGTTGGTACCAGGCGTCGAATTGAAATTTACCCAATCGTTCGCTTGTCATAAAACCCGCGGTGCCAATAAAATGAATCGAGCTGTCATCGTATGGGATTGGCAAGGCATTACAAAACGAATAGCGAGTGATCGGCGGCTATGTGGAAATTGTTTCGAGGTATGCTAAACAATGGCTCTCCTCAAAGATCGCGGTCGTAAATTTCAATTTGAAACGATGTCTGAGTTCCGGCAGCCGGTGGAAAAGGTGGGATTTTAGGTTGCGACGCAGTATTTTTAGGCGTGTTTAGTTCGAATATGCTGGTTGAAATGAACCGTTCTGAAATTATCTTACTTGCAACAACATAGTCGTTCTACTATATATTCCTTTAAAAATAATTTGTACAAATAAATTATTAACATGCATGGAGGGAAAAACCTTTTTTCTTCTCCTTTCTCATCGCATTCAGCAACGGGAGATTTTTGGCACAGGCTCTTTTCAGATTTTATTTTTCATTTTTATTGGGGCCGTGAACGTTAGCTAATATTCTAAAAATACAGTCAAGTTGTGTGCAATTTATGTTTGATATTAATTTTGGCATAAATTTTCTCGGTTGACGCAATCATCAGAGAGGTTAAATATTAGCGAAATTTTATGTGTACGAGATATTATGTCGTTTTATATAATGTCTTTATTGAGATAATGTTACACATCTACTTTTTATGAACTGACGAACCAACGAACTGACAACGGCGGAAAATTCGTGTTAATATATGTAATTGCACCAAGTTTCTATGAAAAGTTTTTTATTATTTTTTAAATTTTGCTGGTGGACCGATTTGTTTGTTTTTCTCATTATTCAGTTAATTTTTCTCGTTCGTGGAATAATCATTTGAACATTATTTCTTCCTCGATGTAAGTTTTCGTCTTCTTTATTCCAAAACTAAGCAAATCCGCCTTGTTTTCCGGATGGAGCATTACTTATCGAACAGTTTTTACGTGCCGTGCCTGATACGAAGAAATCCGTTAAAAGGTGGTGCTTTAAAAAAAAAGATTTTAAAACAGAATCGCGCTTGCTATCTCTGACGAAATTTTTTTCTCGATATCGGTGAGTTCTTTCTTCTATTTTTTTGTATCTGTGACAAATACAACGTATGTGCAGGAAACTCATTTCATCGGTGGCCGTAAATTTTCTTTACTTGTCGACAGCTCTTTTATATGTATATGTATGGCCTTTGCGAGGGTGGGTGGCAGAAAAGAATTAGATTTTTCCACAATAATTGGCGCGTTTGCGTGGGAAAAGTCTGGAATGGCGTTTTTTTCACTGTTATTTAGCTATTGATTGCCTTATTTTGCTTTCATGTATTTTTATTATGGCCAGAGGTCTCAAAATTTGGAAGAGGCCCGGGCCTCTCTGAGATAGCCTGTGTATATGCATATGTGTATATAACCACAACTCATTCACGCATACACACGTTGCGTTTAGTCGAGTTTTAGATAACACATCTTCGAATGTTCCAAGAGGTTGGCGCCATACGTCGACTCGGTATTTATTCTATGCCGTACGCACGCTTTAGTTCTCTCGACTCGCTCCCTGGGGTTTGGGGAAGCCCTAAAATGGTCGATAGTTTTATCGAGTCACTCTCGACCGCGTATATCCCCATTAAGAACCCGCTCGGTCTGAATTAGCGGTTGAAGCGGTTCACTCGCGCCCGCGTATCTCTCCAGTGGGTCATGGCTGAAGAACGCTGCTTTTCTATTTGAGACACGCGAAGGCATTGCACTTGTTAGAGATGAGAGTGACACCACTCCATAAGGGAGTGGAAAAAGGCAGAATTACAACGGGTTGCGTTTGATTTAGGTTTTCTATAGGCACAAGGTTAATAGCGGCTTTGAATTTATGCCATAAATCCGTTTGTCAATTTAAGATAGTGTAATTTTATCATTAAATTTATAGGGTGGAGTTGTGCGGTTGTTTGCCTATATATGTGATAATTAAGATATATAGTGACTAGTGGAATGGAAAAATTCATATTTCTTGAAACCAGTAGTTTAATTAAACAAGGTCAGAAATTTTATTGTGAGTGATTTAAGATTATAAAATCTAATTCCGTTGAAGTTTATTTCGTAGCTTATTAAATCGTAGTTAAATTACATATATTTGATATTGCTTCTGCTAGATTAATATACTAGTACGTAGCACATTCTCCATGCTCCATGTTTTACTTGATGTGGAAAATACAATTTCGGTTAATTTTCCAAAAACTACTTTAAATATCATGCCTCCTTGTAATCTCGCTGAACCCCTTGTTGCGTTACGAAGGTCCTCTATTAATCCCAAATCTTACAAAATCACCTAAGAGTTCCTTAAATGGTTTCATAGTTTTTCTTTATTTCTCATAAGTAAATCCGACTGGAGCTCAGTTCTTACCGTTCTCCTTCGACTGTAATGATATCGGTAACATCGCTCAGCGATTTGAACGCAGTCGTGACCGTGAAACAATTCGCCTTATAATTGGATTTCCATCGGCGCGAAACGAATGAGCGATTAAATGTAGGCAAGATAGCTCCATCCTTTGGAGGCGTTTATGAGCGTACAATTACTTTGGCATTGTTCAGAACCAGAACTCCGTGATGGTGACCACATTGCCTCCACTTTCGAGTGACTCGTAATTCAATAGGGATATTTTTTTAAATATTACTTTGCTAATGGTTCCGACATGATTCCCCACGTTTTTCTTTTGCGTGGTCGTGGAAGTGATCGGAACTTTGTAAATCCGCGTCGGGATGTTTGAAGAGCTACCACTCGCTCTCCGAATACGCCGAGTTATTCATTGCGGCGCTTATCAATTCGCAGAAAGGGATTCCCTAATGCACGCATGCAATCTGCTTGCGCGACTGGGGCCATGTGGGCTCGCTCTCGGACGCGTACTTCTATCCTCGCTGGGTCCCAAGGCTTCCTCTTAATCCTGAATTCTCTTTCTCATCCATATAACCGTGTATCTCCTCACTCTCACTCTATTCTGCCTCTCATTCTCTCTCCTTTTTCCCTCCCTCCCACATCACTCCTCGTTTTTTCCCTCTCCCTCCTCTCTCTCCCCCTCCTCTCTCTCCCCCTCCTCTCTCTCCCCCTCCTCTCTCTCCCCCTCCTCTCTCTCCCCCTCCTCTCTCTCCCTCCTCTCTATCTCCTGTCTCCTCTCTCCCCATACCTCTTCCTCTCTCCCCATACCTCTTCCGTTGAGAGATCGTAGCTTATTCATCGCCCATCACCATAGTTCCCTTTCTAAGAGAATCGGACCCAGGCCTTCTTAGGGAAGAAGAAAAGAGCGAGAGACCTAAATACATGAATCTTAGAAGTACTCGGGACGTCCTTCGCCGCAATCATTTATCCACTTTATTCTCTCTCTCATTTCCTCTCCCGGATTTCTGTTTCTGAAGTGGGCGAATTTTGGTTCTGACCATTGCAAATAAAACGCGAGTGATTCATGTCGTAATTTATACAAACTTAACATTTTCTGGTCCAGGGGTTTTCATCCTTTTTTTGCCGACGTACCCCTTATAGCATATTTTAATGGTTACGTATCCCTTATAGCAGCGTCTCTCAACATTATTAGTAGGTCCACCCACCTTTGAGGGTTTACCTGGGACCCACCTATTATCTATATACGAATTTCTTCAAGCAGTAGATAGTACATATGTGTCCACAGAGGGCGCACACTGTACTATCATGAGTTCTTTGACTGTTTTATCGCAAAGTCATTAAGAAATGGAAAATTTTATTAGATAAACTATTTAGAAATCTTTCTCCGGCCCACCTCAAGTTCCTTTGCGACCCACCGGTTGAGGAACCCTGCCTTAGAGCACTTGTTATTGATCGCGTATCCCTTAGTACAAAGTTAAAGTGATAGTGAAATTAATAATACTTTTATTAAGAGAGATAACTCATGTTTATAACGTTAAAACTCAAATTTAGCGTATTTTCCTGTTTTGTGATGTTATTTTCATTCGTAACTCGGCAACTTTTGATTCGGAAGTCGTGCATGAAAGACGAAATAGAAAATTTATAAAATCTTGAACACTTTCGCGTACCCCTTATGAACTCTTGGCGTACCCCGGGTTGAAAACCCCTCCTCTGGTCCGTACACTCGTCACGCATTTGTTATGCTGAATAAATTCCATTGGGGAAACTGTGTGAAAACTTGTTTAAGCATATAGGGATGAGGAATACTTTGCAAATGTTCCGCTTATTTATTTCTAGCTCTTATCTAAGTTTATAGGGTTTCACTGTCGTCATTACGCGAAAACTGATTTGATGACGGCTTGAAAATCTGATGGTGTTAATAAATCATAAATCCAAGCGGTAGTTCGTCTTAATTAATTAGGAGAAATTTTTACGGTGTTTTTTGATCTTTTACCTATGTCATCAGTTGTGCACTTAAGAAGATTTCTTCAGGAAAAAATCCGTCAAATGCGTTTTTTCGGAGTAGCCGTCGTTTCCTATCACGCGGAAGCATTTTGTGGATGGTAATGTTTGAAATTTGCCTCGCACAGTAATTGCCTTTACAATCTCATTTCCTGGTGAGATTACGGCACATTCAATTTTTTTCCGTGCCGCCCTTTCGTCGAAACGCTGTATCGGAGTTGAGGTGTCGCGACGAAAGAAAAATCGTCATCACGTTAAAATAATCGTTCCCTTCATTCGACGTGTGCGGGCTCCTTAAAAGGACCTGCGTTCTAGACTCAACGTCGATTCGGAGATTTTATACAAGGCGGCAATTAATGGCCTTCTCTTTCGCTCGAGTTACACTTCCTCTTCAACTCGACACTTGCCTTATATCGCCTCAGTGCGCCCACACCCTTCCGGTTCCCCGCGTTAGAAGGAGGGAGGGTTATACGTGGTCCCCCTTCCTGGATGGGCGTGGGTTCGAATCGTTATCGGAAGCCGAGTTGAGTGTTAAGATGTCCCTCCTTTATTTAACCTCCCTCCCATCCTTCCTCGCTTCCTTTCCCGGCGTCGGTTCAGGGTTTTTTTTGTCGCAATCGTTTAAGAACAAGACAAAATCAATTAAACCTATGTAAATGTTTTTTCTCTCTTCGTATCTCTGTCTGCTTCTTTCGCTCTTCTATGGCGTTATCAGATGGTGTGTTTTTTTTAATTTCTCCGATCCCTTACGACATGCTGCGCCTTGGTAGACATCGCTAAGTTTTTTCCGTCCTCTTTCCAATCCCTACGCTAGCCACCACTTGTTCGGTTTAGCATTCTAAGACGTCGGAAAACTGCCGACTCGATAGATCGTTTTGCCATCACGAGGAGTGGGTCTGGATTTTTTAGAGTCGTGTAGTTTATGCTCCTTATACGAAGTTTTTATTCATCTTAATTTATTTTTCATTCGTTTTTCCAATTCCGGTAAAAACACGTTTTGTTTATCGTGCTTGCTTTCTTTCTTTGTTGAAATTGCCGTGACGTTTCGTATCGTGAGCGTACGACTTTGTGTTTTAGTTATTTTTTTTTAATTTGTTTATTTCAACTAGCTCATAAACAGCCGTTTCCTGTCTTTTAAAATTAGCGCAATAAATTTAACTCTGACTAACCATGTCCATGCAGATACACTAAACACCCTTCTACCGAAGCCGACAAATCGTGTCGTTCGATGTTATTCGTGGATCGTGTATTAATGAAGATTTATGTGCAATCGGAAAATTTTCCTCAAAATTGTTTTTATTTCGTGCTTGCACGGTTTTTATGGTTAGCGGAGTTATTTATTACAGATAGATATTTTAGATTATTGGTTTTATTCACAAATACATTGTGTTTTATATGCTCATTTTCGTTTTAAGAATGTAAATTTATGGCTATGAATAAATAAATATGTATAAACAGACGGAAATTTTGGGGGTGCGAGGCCCCTAGGCAATAGTGGCACACGACTCGCGATTTCTGAAAACATATGGTTAAATTTTATGGATAAAAACGTAGTGGATGGGCTTCTGAGGTCTACTTACTAACCTTCTTGTGCCACTAGGCTTGAGTTCCTAGGCGGTCGTCTGTCCCTCTGTGCATTAGTGCATATATTGAGTAATAGCAATAAGTATTAGTGTTAATATGAAAAATAACATAAATGAAAGAATGTTACGTTATCGTTAAAGCGAGATAAATTCATGTTTTCGGGATAAATGTTGCAACAATATAGGAAATATTCTAATTAGCCATGCTGAATTCTTTATCAAGGAAAAACCTATCGTGCACTTGCGAAAAAATTGTTAAAACATCGTTTCAAAATTATTCCCAAAACATTGTTAAAAATCTAATACTTTTATCCGATTGTATTCGATGCATCAGATTCGCAGGAGGTCGCAGGAAGCCTTTTAGCTGGGTATGGAAAGGTTTATTAACTTTTCAAATGCTTCTTCCATCCCCGTAGCGCAAAATAATCTCGCAAAAAATTAACCCATTAACTCGCAGTGCGTCGTATGGCGTTGACCTGCGCAAAGGATTGAACGAGTGTCCTAAAGCCCTCCACTAATGAAGTCTGTCTGATCTCAGAATGACCTCCCATGCCTTTACACTCCCTCTCTTCCTTCCCTCCCTCCATTCTCCTCTCCTCCCCCCTCCCTCTGCCCCCACGATCTTTCTCTCTCAATACTCGACCATTTCCATCCTCGATTGCCAACCATTGGGTAATACTGACCCCGATCTCCAACACGTGAGATATATGTATATCTCTCTCTCTCTCTCCAAACCTCTCCACCTTCCTCTATCTCCCCTTCCTTCTCGTCTCACTCGATCTTACCATTTCCTCCTAATCCTCCACCTCCTCATCCGGATCGCTTCCTTTACTTCTCAGTACAACCACTCGCGTCGTCTTTCATCGGATCACATCATCGGCTTATTGAAAGCCAATTCTCCCCGCGGTTGTCTTTTTCAAGCGTGCATTTACCAGTATTCCTTTCGTAATAACTATTATTCAGGCATATTAAACTTTGGCGGGCATTATTATCGTACTTACCCGATTATAGGGCGACCTCGAATATAAGGCAACCTCCTATTTTAGAAGCTACGCGAAAGAAGAAAAAATTCGGGATATTGATACAAAATTTTTATTTCAAAACACCTGATCGGTTTCACTTAATTTCCAGTGTAAATGAAATTATGCGATATGATTAAGGAATAATTACGATAAATCATGTACATTTATTGGCTTCCAGTGATCTACATAAAATTATTAGCTTTATTCCTTAAAACGTTGAATGCCGGACATATGCGCTGGCTCTTAATGCTGGAGACATTTAGCAGCTGCGCGCGCCATAAGCGTAAAACTATCTTCTTAGGGTGGAATAGACCAGAGAACTTAGAGATTTGAATTTTAGTGGGGATGAGAAGGAGAGGAGGAATAGAAGATATCTTTGGTCGCGATTATAAAGCAAGTATGAATTTTTCGGCTTACATTTTAGAAAAAAACATCGCCTTATAATCGGGCACATACGGTATATCTTTATATTATATGCCAACGGCTTATGGCCACCACTGTCGTTTTTTTATACCTTAGTGGGAAATAAGCGATGGTTGGCGAGAGATTTTGTTTCGCCCGGATGCCGCGAAAGTAAAGCAATAAAAGATTTTAGCGAGCAGGGTGAAGTAAGTTGTCCGTTTAGCGCCTCCATGTATGGTCTCTTCGAACTTTATAATGCGATGGAAGCGATAAAATTTGCGACTGGTTTTCTTATGCGTGGCGTGTCGGCCGAGTCCTTTTCACGTACCAACTTCGGCACGCGTACCATACGTTAAGCTTTTCGTCGCGTGGTCGTTGTTCCTAGGTAATTTGAGTTATTCTAGGGAGTTATGATTCTTGTTTACACGCTAGTATAAATAAAAATTTTTTTATCCTTATGTAATACTTGCAATTTTTAAAATGACTATTCTTTCTACGCTTCGCTTTCAGCTTTCTTCATAAAAATGCTTTATTCATGAGAGTATCATCGAGCTCGCCTTATGGCTGAAATCAAATTGGCAGGCTATGTTTCTCCAATAGCCAGAAAATGTTTGGAAAGTTAAATTGAAAATATGCCGTCGGTTAAACACAACTGATGGCGGTTTCTGCGTAACCATAACTCCTATTGGGTTTCGTCAACCTTTTTATTGCTATTGGACAGACATAATCTGTCAATATAAAAATGTTTTTATCAAAATCTCCGCATTCCTTTAGGAATAGGTAAAGGATATATTTTGAGTGAACTATAATTTCAACAGAGAGGTTATTTTAAAAAACAGCGGGGAGCTCCTAGTAACCTCAGAGAAAATCCGCGTTCACTTTATAAAGTCCGTTTCCCTCTCTTATCCAGATTCGTTGCGCAATCGACTTATTTTAGGTGTTTTAACTTCGGGCCATTATATCTTTCGAGTCAGGGGTGTTTGGCATTCGACGTTAGTAGTATCTCCGGAAAAAAATCTGGAAAGAAACCATCTGTTTGTTTGGCGTTTCTTTTTATCGCTGGGATTTTTAGTAACGTATCATTTAAAATGCGAGAGTGCAGCCGTGGGATGAGAATCTGTCACTTTTGCAGTTCACGGTGAGTGTTCGGCTATTTTTGTTTTTTCTTTTTCTCGTTCTTAAGCTGGCGCTTTTAAACTCTTGGTGAGAGATGGTGACGCAAAAGAAACCGGGAGAAGCTCGACTTTGGTGAAAGTTATTATTAAAGCAATTGTGTAACGCGTGAAATGGCCGCGGCTGGATTGATTCGGTGGCTTCGGCCATTTTTAAGCTCCTCTCTCGATGCGAAGGTGAAAAGGGAGATAGATAATAACGCTGGTTAATGAGGAATCGGGGGAGGAGGTTTTAACGTAATGAGCAGTCAGGTTCTTGGGGAGGAGGGAAGGAGGGTGTCGAGTTTGAGTGGGGGCTTTTGAGAGAATAACACCGCAGGGTTTCCCCATAACGATTTCGGAGAATGAGGAGGGGAATGGGATTAAGAAAGGCCATTCGATTCTTTCTTCTTTTTTTCGGCACCTCAGTCGGCCCTGTTCCCCGATTGAGACCTAATTATCGCGTTTGTCCCGAATGGTTTTGTTTTTAATTTGGATTTTTTTTTCCGGATCTCCCAATGAAAAAATTGCAGTAATTTCATTCGCTTTGGTTGGTTGCGAGAGGGTTGGGTGGATTACAAAAAATGCAGTGATTAAATGAAAGTCCCGAATGGAATGTTTATATTGGAAACATATTAACGATTTAAAGTAATCGAATGCGTTTTCCGAGTCGTTAGCCGAACCAATCAATGGATAATCATACTTGAAATTATAGTTATTAAACTTCTTCTCAAAGGTTCGATTTTCGGGAAGAATGTTAATGGAGGTCGAGATACAGTAGTATTTTTTTTGCCTACTTTCCAGATTGGAAATAGGCTTATAGTTTCTTCGTTGTTTGCCTGTCTGGCTGTCCTCCCCCTCCCCCCCCCCCTATTAACTTTTGAACCAATAGGCCGATTTTCATGACACTTGGTGAAAATCTCTTGCTACTCGAGCTCCCGAGGATAGCTTTTGTTACGAAGATTGAAAGTCCCGGGTTCGATTCCAGGAAGTATCCTTCCCATTTGGTTTACATGTGAAATCTGAAATCTATCGTGCAGGGTAATTTTCCCTAGCACATTAAAATAACTTTCAATTATAATATCGGAGCAGTATTTGTACTAGTCTCTGAGGAAAGGAATGGAGATTCTAATTTTTATCGTCACATTTTGCTTATTTATTGTATTTCTTGGAATTTCGCGCAAATACTGGCGTTCTTGCAGTTTTTATAAGTCATTACGAGAGTTACCATAGCAATGACTATTGTTGGACTCGGATTCGGTATAGTGTAGTACAGTGGTTCTCAAACTTGAGTAACGTCAGGACCCCTTTTGATAGAAAAGAATTCCCGCGGACCCCCAAGTTCATTGGATGCCATAGACACAAAACTTGTACATGTATAAATTGAGTTTAAAATAATAACAGGTTAATTTAACAACACTATTTGTCGACATTTTTATATAAAATTACTAAATACAAACAAAACTTGGTAGATATAAACATAAACAAATTTCATGATTTTTTATAAGTTTATGTATTAACTCGCGGGCCCCTTAAAACATATCCGCGGACCACAATTTGAGAAATCCTGGTGTAGTACATACACGCGTTATTTTTGACTCACAAATACGCGTGATCAATTTAGTTTTTCGTTCGAATGTATTTGTAATATTTTATAATATTACATCGTTACATTTTAAATTAGTCACTGAAAGTTTTCATATTATTGATAGCTAACGAGTGAGAGACTTCTTATACTGACACTAATCAATTCTGTGCCAGTCCTCATTCATTTAATTTAAAATAATTATGTGGAGAGTAGGCATCATAAGTTCCCTTTGGATCATGTTGTTCATTAATATCTGAAATTTTCAGCCATTGTTAATTTCATATAAAGTATTGGAAAGAGCCATAATTGCGTAATAATTTTAAATTTTAACTTCCTAAGGAATTCAACTCTAATTTTCTGTCGATGACTTCGCTTTTATTTTTCTCGATTGTTAAATAAATTAGCAATAGCTAGGTTACATACATATTTTATACCAGTTCATTCCTGGAATACGTAGGGTATCATATTTCTGGAAATTGCAGCTCATTAAACTTGTTCTTTCCCCTAATTTATATGTGCTTAAGTATTCATATGTATACAGCGGGGATAATTTCTCTTATTAGTTCGTTTTTGTGCGATAAAAGCTGTTAAACAGGAAGAGCTGATATAAAGAGACATCAAAACAATTTTCCAAAGATTTATCGTTTCTTCTGTTTGTAGTTGATGTTGGATTTTAAAAAATGGAAGCCAAGCAATTATTTTCAGCGAAATCTATATCCACTTCTAAATTTTGTCCAAATGGAACAATTTTTTGACATTAAAATAAAAAATAAGTCGCGTATCTCGTCTCAGATAGATCAATTCCCATTTTGCGAACTTTTAAAATGTTCCGCCAATCATTTACGAAGATAATATTTAGCCATCGAAGAATTTATTTATACTAGAGTGAAGCATACGTGAATAACGAAAGGACTGAAAGCCTGGATTTCTCCCAGTTTCACCTCAAAGCATGCCACGTTCCTGTTTTTATTCCTCGGTATATCTGTTCACCCTCCGAGGCGATCATACCAAATCAGTCAAACGGTATAATAAATTCAAAGGCGTAAGCGGACGGACGGACACAACCTCCACTCTACGCAAGGGACGCGTAACAAAAGCAAAAAGACACGGTAAAACCTTTTTGAACCAGAGCGTCCATAGGCAGAATCTCCATCGGAGCCGCCAACCTATTTCCCTTTTCACGGTCTAATTAAGTAGAAAAAAGAGAAGCATGTGGTAGGGAAAGGAGAGGGGAGAGGAATAAGAAGAGCGTTCTCTCTCTCTCTCTCATGGCCTCTCTCATCCTCGGCCTTCGTCCTAAAGGAATGAAGATCCTTATCAACAAGAATGTTTTGGTCCTTCTCTTTCGTACGTTTGCCTTCTTTCGTCTCCACGGGCGTGCTTTCCTCGCGTGCTTTATTTTTTGCTTTCCGCGCGCTCGTCGTCGAATGGATTTCCGTTTTACCAAGCGCGGTAGTTAGGCATTCCTGCGCGTTCCTGTCGCGGATTTTTTATTGCAAGGAGATCCTTTCAGATTGAATCGTTTTTTTACTTTTAGGGCTGTTTTTGTGGGTTTGCGTAATTGTTTTGGCTTATAAATGTTCACTGAAGAGCGCGCTTAGCTTTTCGAAGTTCCTAGAATGAAGATGATTCTTTTTGGGGTGGAAAATTACGCGAGCGTTTCTACGTAAAATAATTATTATGCTTTTTTCAGCAGATCTTGATTTATTTTTTCATATTTAGAGTTTATAAATTAATCTTTCAAATTTGGATGGCATTTGATATGCCGTTTAATGACGGTCAAAAGGGTCAATGACTTATGTTGCAAACTAGTTTTTCGTGCATCGCGTAACATGTAGAAATTTTTCCGTTTAAAAAGCCTTACATATCGCCACGTCTGTAAAGAATTGATTCACGGCCAAAAATATGCCTCGAATGTTGATAGTAATTAATGTTTTGTAGCACTGGGATTAAGTAGTGCATTCTTATCACGGTAATGGATGAAAATATATACCATGATAAAAGATAATTTGTGATGAATGTTGATTCATTGACACGTTTTCTTTCTTAAATCATTCCTTGTCGTGTCGTTCTTAAGAAGTTTCATTAGCAGGAAGTTTCGAGAGACATCTTTGTTATGAATCCATCACTTGTTAGACAGTCTCTCGTAATTTTTGGGTCTCCTTTCATCTCTGTTTATGCGATCCACATTTCTTAAGTGTCGGCGGCTCTTGCTACATGCTCCATTCGCATTAATCCAAAAGGCCTCAATTGCGTCGTTCGGGCCGACGTCCACTTAACATCAGGCCAGGGAGTAAGGAATTCAGCTGCCTCCGCGAGCGGGCTGCGTGTGTGCGTTTGGGACCATCTGCCGGCGAGTCTTCTTCGTAGGAGGCGGCGCTGTCCTTTGCAGAGGAGAGCTTTTCGCAAGGAGACATCTGCGTCTCGGCTCACTTATGGGAATCGGTTCGTGCGATGCCCCGATACGGTTTTTAGAGAAAGCACTGCTTCCGTGGCGCTACGACGGGTCAGCCAATGGGAATGTGTCTTGTTGTGGCCATGTGTTTTCCAAATGGATGGATTTTTTGTCACCAAAACATTGGTTGAGTTTTGAGTACGTTTTTTTGTCGGCGTGCCTGCTCAAATCCGCTGGAATGTCCACTTTATCTTCTACATAAAGTTTTCGAGCTCTGTGGTTCGATAGAAATGGCACTTCCGGTTCGTTCTCTAACTGTTTAAAAATTTATTCTATTACTACTTCAAGGATTTTGCGATAGATGTTTGTCGCCTGAGACGGCATTTTTCAAAAATTGTAGTACGAGACGTATAAATAGTTTTTATTTTTAAAATGTATTTTCGTAATTGCCCAGCGAGGGAAGGGACCAGAGAATGTGCAGTTATCTCATTTAATAAATTATCTATCTATGGCTAGCACTTCGTTTAAACGCAAACTTTCTCCGAGAATACATAACGAGCTGAGGCTCCCGAGTATTATATTGTCTTAGACATTTTTAGCTATTCCGAACATTTAAATTTATCCATCAGTTCATAATAGATATTCAGTTCAATTTATACAAATTTCACAATTATAGTTTTGGGATCATTTTACTCTTTAGAACCATTTTAAATTTTTTACTATTTTAGTTATTTTGAAAATTTTATTTTTTACACTGTTCGACTTGTTTTGGGTTAATTTAATTTTTGGGCTTATGCTATTAGAACTTTAACTTTTCTCCCTTTGGACGCGCCTATAAACATCGCACTCACTCGCTGAGTAAGGAAAAATATGCTTTATGTTTCGTTCTAATTTTATAGTTTGAAAGCTTTTTAAGGCCATTCAACTCTTCCGCCGCGTAGGGATTAATTTATGAATATATTTTTCCCAAGCATTATTACGTCGAGATCCGAAAGATCGGTACATAACAAGGTCTTCTTGACAACAACAGGTTTCCATTTTCTTCAGTGGGAAGAATTTTTTTCTGGATATATCGACGAGCGAGGGATATGACGAGTAAACTCTTCATCGTTGTTTACGGAGAACGAAATTTTCGGAAGAAAAATGAAGCAAAAATATTGGTTTAAAACTTTCCTCATGTCACACCACTGTCGTTCCAACGTAGGAAGACTTCGAAAAACGCCCCCATTTCCGCGATTTCTCCCTCCAATTTCTGCGGAGCCCACGCCCTCTCGCGGATAAAGTCTGACGTCCCGTCATTCGTTTTTTTCCCTCCAAGACGCGTGGGACGATTGACCTTCTGTTCGCGTCTAGCAATGACTCTGCTTCACTCCGAGAGACTCACTTCCCGTTTAAGGTCTCCTCCGAAGAGAGACGAGTGATTCGGGAAGGGCTCGTCCCTCCCTCCCTAAAGCGAAACCCTACAGAGAAGGGAGGTATTATTATTTAATGCCGCCAGCCACGGGAGTGGTTCAAACGGCTTTACAAAGGGGGGGGGGGGGTGAAAGGGTTTAAGGGAGAGAGGCCAAGGGTGTATTCCGCGAGGGCTCCGAGGGTGGTGGTGGGAGGGAAGTTGTCTCTCGAGTGCTTTTCAACCCGCTTAAGAGTCTCGGTTACATTAACCACTTCCCTACGTCTCCTTCGGTCGTGATTGCGACGCAATAGCCATGGAAATTGGGGGGAAATAGCATCGTGCATCCACAGATTACGCTCGTCCAGCGTCGTTATCTTTTTTTTCGGCTCGACGGCTAAGCGGCGATCGAGATCCATTTGAATTTCAATCTTATAGGCCGAAGGGGGCGCACCGATTTGCGAAAAACATCGTTTCGCGGACGTTGCTTTCCGTCTCCGTTGGCACGTTGCTCGGGAAAATTTTCTCGATGCAAATTTGACCGGAGTGGCATAACGGATGTTCGAGAAACCGAATTTATAATGTTTTGGAATACGTCCCATAACGGCGGGTCGAGATTGGACGTTTCCTTCTTCATAAGTGCGATATTGGTGGGCAGTGTTTTTGATGCACGAGCCTTCCCTCAAAAAGGAGGTGTATTATTATCAAATTTTTTATGATCTTTTCGTCTTCAAGACACTCTTTAGACCAGGGGTCGGCAACCTTTAACATCATATGAGCTACTTGAAAAAAAATTGAGATCTCAAGATCGACCACTTTTTCCGATGACGTTTTTTTACAATACAATTATTAATACAATGTTTTTGTCTTGAGCATTCAAAACTTTTTGTAAGGTTCACAATGATAGACGTATTTTTTTAAATTTCTCGATTTTAGTTAAGTCATGCGCGATCGACCACAATATGCTTCGAGATCGACCGGTTTCCGACCCCTGCTTTAGAGTATAGGTAAGATGAACTTTCAACTCTCTGGCCTGACCTTTGTTCATTTTTGTTGGCGTATTCGCGTTGTTTTCATATGAAAGCCTGGTAACAGTAACTACATTACGTTATTAAGCTTCAGCATATTAATTTTATATTCGATAAATACGCCTATATTCCTCAAGGTAACGTCGTTGGTATTCTTAATTACCAAGAATGGCCGTTCTTAATACTTAGGTCAAATAAAAAAACAATTTTTTATATTTTGCATTTCTACCTGTTTCGAACTATTGGTGTAACCTTGCATATGTATGTTGGAACAATTTTTGAAACGAGAAAAAAAAAATCTGTTGGGGCAGTTTGATACTAGCTTGGCTAGTTCCCGTCCCACCAAGGAAAACATCCGTGTTCAGAAACGAGAGAAAATGTTCTGCTACGATAGTTCAGAGGTAGAATATCCGCCCGGCAAGTGGAAGACCCGGGTTCAATTCCCGGTCATAGCAGACTTTTTTTCTCGTTTCAAAAATTGTTCCAACTTTCACAGCTTATGCCTGTCTGCATAGGATCTTCGGATCATATCATTCCATCAATTTCTTGCATATGTATGCTTTCAAATCGATTTATAGTGTGTCATTATATCCAGTAATCATTTTTGTACGAATATGTTTAAGTTGCCCTTTTTATGGCGCCAGACTTATCGAGCCAATTCCGTGCTTGAATAGAAACTTTTAATACGAGATACAGGAAAATTTTACTGCATAATGCCTTAGTACTTTATCCTTTTATATCAATTAATCCCTCTTGATAATAACAATACCTGTTATCACTATCGTTATAAATGACATTTATTTTGGTTTTCATCAGTAATTCTCAAGTCTTTCGCCGTAAAAAACGTGTTCGGTTTTTCAAATTTATCGGTAAAAATTCGTATCGGTATCAACGAAGAAGACCTATTAACCTATTTTCAAATTGTTTTGTCGAATTTATTAGACAACCGCCAAGGACGTACCCGGGGGGGGAGGTCCGGAACCTCCCCCCCCCATCCCCTCGGTGTACAGATATTTTTGGAATCTGCGATAACTACGCTACAAACTTGCTACGTTGCCTCTTGCTACGCTGCCACTTGCTGCATTGAGTTATGAGAACTAAAAACATTATAAAAGTTTATATTATTTGAATAGGACTTTTATTTAATCGCTTGCTGGAAATTGGTTTTCGACCTCAGACCTCCTCCCCTCCCCGAAGCAAATTTCTGGGTACGTGCGTGACAACCGCCTTGTCTCGGATTTCGCCGGACCTTCGAATTCATTTTCCTCCTGTCTCGTCCGTCCGACCGCGTGATCCTTCACGTCTTTCGTGTCGCCCCTAGCGGCTCGGACGCGTCTCTGCCCGTTAGGCATTTTCGTGAGAAGTCGTGCGTGGAATCGTCCGTGGCGTGACGCCTCGTGCGCATCGAGTGGCGCTCCTCGCAGGAGAAACCAGATGGGGCGGGAAAAATATGTCCACGCAATAATCGCACCTCGTATATCACCCGTCACCTTATATTTACCGATCGATATGACAGAAGGGCTTATCTCCTCCTTCAGGAAGGGTCGTGATGAAACCTCTCTCGACCGTTCGCTACGCCTTCGTCAGACCTTTTTCACTCCTCGTAGCACGAACACCTTGAAACGGTCCTTTGAAGAGAAAGGTTTGACGATTGACGCCATAATAGGTCGCTTTCTGTCTTAGGTTTTCATTTTTGCGTTTATCCGATCGACTTTGTCACGATTATGTTTTGCCTCATCTGCGGATGAGGTCATTTTCACGTACGATTTACTCTTGAGTGAGCCGTTAAACACGTTTAATTTAAATCGTTTTTCACTGCAGGGCAACTTGGCTGGTCGAAAAATTTCGTCTCATTTGACGCAATGTGTTTGCTAGAGTAATCGCTAGTTATCTTAAGGCCGAAACGCAGTGTGTAATTTCTTAATCTTCTTCGAAAATATTTTTACCCATGTTTAATCAAATTTCATAAGCAATACTTACTGTACATGCAGTTACCATTAATATTACCATATTAAGAAAAAAAACATGGACGCAAATTATACGTCCTAGCCACATGAAGGCTAGAATTTGGCGGCTGCATACAGAATACGGTATATAAATGACAAATATTTTCCGCCCTCCCCACTCACCCCCTCTCTGACCTACCCCTCCCAAGGGGGCGTGCCCCCAACTTTGGAAACCACTGCATCAGTACTTACATCTCCGACTTGGGACGCCGCATAAATATCGACGTTAACGGAGGCGAGAAGCGGGAAAGATCTCTTGACAGCTTTACTGCCCCTCCCGTATTAATTTGGGAAAGCGATAACCAGTTGGCAAGAGGAGGCACTCTTTGACCTGAATACCTGTCTATTGCTGTGTCCATCATGACCGGTCGCGGCTTTGTGTCGCCTTTAAGTCATCTACGCTTTCTAGCGATCGAAGCTGCTTTCCCTCCGATCGACGCGAATTTGAATCCAGATCTAGGCATTTCAGGATACTTGCAGATTTTTAACCTGGCATAAAATTAAATCGAGCCCTGATCGATGCAGTAGCTATCAGCCTTTTGTAAGAATCGTGTGTTAGAGCAAGATCGGTGTCGAAAGTAAGATAAAAATTCGGATAACTATGTTTTTCCAATGAATATGAAAAGTTCGGGAAAACCAGATGCACGAAGCAGCTGTCATCATTAGCGAATCTCCAATTTTAGATTCTAAATCAGTGGTGGGCAACCTTTTCTACGTTTCGAGCCGCATTAGTGGTTCCGAATTCCTCGCCGGACCGCGCATTGCAAGTTTTCAGTGATTCGGCGGACCAAATTGGACTTTAAATCGGACGTTAACTAGCGATGCTCAGTGAAAATCAAGTCTAAATTAGATTTTTTAGTGTTACCATTTTAGTATCAAGTGCTTTATTGTCGTAATTTGAATGTGTATGATATGAATTTGTGTTAAATTTATTTTTAATCGTAGCTCCTCGGGCCGAATAAAATGCTCTGGTGGGCCGTAAGTTGCTCACCGTTCTAAATTCTTTGTAGCCAAAAGCGCATGAGTTGTTTTTTCAAACTTTTTATGGCCATCGGAGAGTCTCTGAATTTGATTTATTTATGCTATGAGGCGAGCTTCATAATTCTATCTTGAATCCGGCTAATTGGTTATATTTTTTTATCCATTGGTGATCGTCTTTTGCCCATTTTAGAATCTCCCCCAATATATCCATGGACCATCGTTTATCACGCTTCTGTTGTTGAAATCTATTTTCGGTTTCCAGCTATTACCCCTTTTGAGCCGCGGGTTGAGTCGTCCCGCCTTCATCTTAATGACTTATAGCTTGTAGTTTCACTTTTTAAACCTTTATTTGGCAACTTAGCTCTCAAACAACGTTATTTTTCTTAACTTTTATGCTAAAAATGTAAAATACACAATTGCGATTATTTCGTGGCCAGTTTTCTGTGTATTAAAACAAAACAGCTCAGTATGCTGAACACCTGCAGAATGAGAGAAAAACAGTGAAAAGGCCAATGAAAATCATTTCGCTTGAGAGTGATTTGCCGACTAAGGAACTATTTACTAATTCGGAGAACCTATAGCAATATCGCGGACCACAGCTCAAGAATCTTCGTTGTAATCCATTACCAATTTTCCAAAAAATTCCGTCTTATTATGCAGCAGGATTCATTATGGTTATTTTTCCAAACTTTTGAAAAAGTGATGTTATTTAGTAACTTTCATTGAAAATATCCTACTTAAAATCAATAATCGTTTAATTCAGTCCGAATTGGTGATTTTTTACCATATCCTCTATCAGATGAACCCCTAAAATATCCGCGATCTTATGCAACCCTGACAACATCAGGGACTACCGGCCAAGTGGCTCAGTTGAAGTCTGTTACATTAAGTTTTAAAATTTGTTTCTATTTGTGTGAAATTCTCCTGTTTTAAAAACGCCAAAATTATCAAAACCATTAAAACTGGCACTATTCTTGTTTTTAAAAGCATTTTTAGGTCTTTTATCACATTTTGCACAAAGAATGCATTTCGTAACATCAGTACATCTGTAGATATTTTATGTTTCAGCAAGTCATCATATGCGATAATGGAAATTTCATATCTGAGTAAAAGAGAATTTAGTGGTTTGAGGAGACCGCGCAAAATCACCGTTCCGTCCTTGGTGCTCTTCGTTAAGAGTAGGCTAATGCTGGCACCAGGTTTCCCTCCTCCCTTGTGATTCTGTTCGGTGTGGAAGGAGTTATGGCTATAATAATCCAAGAGGTTGATTAGCCAAAAAGATACACACACAAAAGAGAATTTATATATCAGAATACGGCAGAAATATATTTGCACGAGTAATGGGGGTAATTCGTTGATCCGTGTCATGCGGAGATCTCTCCTACTCGAAGAACCACTGCGGGTGAGAGGCGGTTTGCGTACTGCATCGTTAAAATCGAATAAAATTCGCGTGGGATGATGTTGCACAGGATGACGGCATTTCCCTTGGTTTTCAAGAGAAAAACAAGCCTTAAACGGTCTATTCGGTTCGCTTAAAATGTACGCGCGTTGCATAATTTCCTCTGCGCAGTAGCGCTTGCGATACCGATTTATAACGAGTGATGAATAATGTTAGATGCTCTACTTTTTCAGAATCTTATACTTTTATTTAAAAATTTGACTTTAATTTATTTACATATTTTTTATTTTGATCAGATGTCTGTTTTTATGGAAGGAAATTTTGTTTCATTTCGTATTCTATGAAACTAAATTCTGTAGTGGCGCACACTATTTCGGGCCTAATGTGATCTTATTTTACGGATATTCTTCGCAGAAATGCTCCACATCACATAATTTATTTCCGTAATTATTTTACGCAGTAATGTCCGATTTGTCTGAATGTTTCTTTTGTGGAGTTAACGGTTGTTCTACATACCCCCGCCATTTCCTAACATGGTGCTAGACCTATCGATCTTGGCATTCGAAGATCAGTGTCACCCATCGCTCCTTATTTGATTTCCGTTCTATACGGCCAACTGATGGACTTTTGGCTAGATTCGGCCCTCGCTTCGGAATCGACCATCTTCGGTGCTGACCTCTGTCGCCGTTTAGATTGTACGTTATAACGCCGCTGCGTAATTCTTTTTAAGGTCGCTTTTTCTGAGCTTCTGCGTTCCTTCTCTCCATATGTCGGTCCTTTCGAGAGAGAGAGAGGAGGTGAATGTTACGTCACCGGCGGCGCCGACCCTGACCTTATAACGAATGGCGCCACGATGAAAGGGAGTTTCTAAGAGCGTTGTCCCCGATATCTCCACAGGAGGCGTTGGGAGGGCTTTGTAGAATAAAGCGCGTGATTCATCGAACTTCGTCAGGAGCTGTTTTTTATGGCCCGTGAGAAGTAAATGTGAAGGGAGGGAGTGAGCGAATTAGGAGTGAGGGGGAAGAGGGACGTAAGAAAATGAAATGCGTTTATTCGAAAGAGGTTGAGGCTGAAACCTCTTCCCATCGACCTATCCAGTTTATTTGAAATATTACGGCGTGAATTTCGATTTTTAGTGCAAAATATAAAGATACAATGGGAAAGTAATTGCAAAAGATAGCATTTGATATGAGAAAAATCGGTGAAGCACACATTGCGCAAATTTTCTTTTATCCCGACGCTTCTATTGAACACAATAAAGTGATTAGATACATTTGTGTATGGACAATTTGACGTAAGCTGGGGGTAAAACTCGAAATATTATAGTGTCGGTGGATGCTATATAGTTATATTTTGAGACGTCTTATGTAATGTTGCTTATTACAATTACAACAATTTCTATAAATGGATGAATTTTATTTTAGTTAAGCGACATTTCGTGAAAATCTACAAGATTAAAGTATCCTCATGGTTCTCATATCGTCATATGGTTCATTAAAACTAGGTTTCTGCCCGCCCCATCTCTCTCTGTCTCTACATATATACACACACGTACAAGATGTCAACAGATTCAGTCAAATCGTTTAGCTCTTAGAACAGCGCACAGAAGACAAATTACAGGCCGACAGAAAAAATTTCGGATACAGAGGCACCTAAAATCTTCATTCATTTATCAAAATGTCGATGGATAAGTTTTAAACGATTGTTATACTTTCTATGTATACTTCGTGTATGAGGAAACATTTCCTCAAGGAATATGATTTAAAATGGCATATGTTGTCGAATCTCTCTTGCTCGAACCTTGAATGAAGGCAAGAAATTATTTGGTTTACGTAGCATTCTGGTTCAGTTGAAGCATAGGAACGCTAAAGAAAGCAAAAATTGTTTTATTTCTAAAATTCGAGTTATAGCCAAGGACGTACCCAGAGGGGAGGGGGCTGGAGGGTCCGGCCCCCCCTCCTCTCGGTGTACATTTGTGGAATCTGCGATAACAACGCTACAAACTTGCTACATTGCCTCTTGCTACTCTGTCACTTGCTGCGTTGAGTTATGAGAACTAAAAACGTTATAAAAGTTTATATTAGTAGGATAGGACTTTTATTTAATCAATTGCTGGAAATTGGTTTTCGGCCTCAGACCCCCTCCCCTCCCCCCCCCCCCCCCCCCCTCCGAATTAAATTTCTGGGTACGTGCATGCTTATAGCGATAGCTCATTCCACGGCCTTCAAGGGATGCCAGATAAATAACATGGGAGGAAGGGAGACATGATGATCTCGCCACGTGCGCTTGATGGCAATGCCTCCTTTTCGTTTCGTTTTTATTTAGAGGAGGTTATGCGTCTTCGTTCCGATTAAATGTTGGTCTCCTCATCAATAAGAGGAGGCGGTACGTTTTCATCGACTGTTGCAGATGTCGCTGGTTTCGCGACAGCCGCGTCGACAGCTCTGATGCAAACAAAGCGATTTACGGCGAAACTATATTGGTCGATATGATCCCGAATTAGCGGGCGAGTGCGACTTCTTAGGGTCAACAAACTGAGAACTTGTTAAAAGATGGCCTCTCTCTCGTCGGTGCTCGAACCCTCGATCTCGGGACATAAGAGGTAAGCATTGCCCGTTTGATGATCAGTGAAGTGGACCTCGTCGTTAATTAATATTTTATCAAGTGGAGAAAACAGATGGTCGCTGCGCTTGGAGGTTGAAATCGTTCGTTACGGCCAACTAGATGTTGGGATTATGTGCTTCGTCAGACTTTTATAGAATGTAATGCTGATAAGAATTTTCCCATGTTTTTTCATTCACGTATTCCTCCTCCAGAGCTTGCACCCTTTCCCCTTCATGCTTAAATATACTTCTATTTATACTATACGGTATATATAATTATTGCATGCAGAATATAGTTATGTCATTTTTTCTTGACTTAAATGGCAATGTTTGGAAGAGGCAAAAAAGTGATACAGTATAATATGCCGCGCACCACCAAAACTCGGTCGCGCACTCTCAGAGGTGCGCGCACCACCGTTTGAGAAATACTGACTTTTCGATCACTTGGTTTAAAATGTATGAACAGAAAGTTCAAAAAGTTAGGATACTTCGATTCCAGGTAGCGCGTTATTTGATCGCATCGTTGCTTTATACATGCATACTCGAGAATGCACCATAAAGTATATAATGGTGGGTAGCGAAATTGACGATTTAAAATAAGAAGCATTTATTTCGATTTGAGAGAGGCTAGCTCTATAATTTTCTCTTGCATAAACGTTCATATATTTAATTTGTTTACGAAAGCATTTGGTTTCAACTTTTCAACAATATCAATCACATTTTCTCTGTACGATAATTTTCTAACGTTTCCTGTGCCTAAAGCTTCATTTGTGTTTAATGCCTTAACATCTATTCTTAAAACTCGTTTCATTTTAACAGCTAACCTCAAAACATTAGTCGAACCACCAAGTAATGGCTCTAAGTCATTTTTAGAATCGAAATTGTACAATATTTTCTCAATCATGGACCTCTAGGATGTAGCAGCACCTCGTTTTCTTTGTCGTGGAGCTTGTCGAGCTAACGAATTCGAACGGGGATGTGCCTCGTATATAAGCTCTTCTTCCTTTCAGTCTTCGTCTCCGTTCATTAAATACATGGGAAAAGGGTGGGGAGAGAAAGATGGGGTATGCCCCTGAGTCATCGAACTGTGAAAGGATATCTTTTGAGAGAGAGAGAGAGACAACATGGAACGCTCCCTTTTTCCGGTCTTAAGAGCAGACGGAAATCCACTTTGAGAATAGAAGAGAGGATGAGAAAGAGAGAGAGTCTTATATGAGGCGAAGTTCGGTTTGTTTTTATTTGTGGGACTTTAGTTTTAGGGGATCTTCTTACTCCGAACGCTCTCCGAGATTACACAAACCCCTTTGGCTCGATGATTGAGAAGCAGCGAGGGAGACGAGAGATTTCAGTGTGTTACTCTCAGATTCATTTCTATGGCTGCGGCGGAAGCCCGCGGATTCCATTGGTTTCGTATCTTCCACGATATCTCTCGAAAACGTCGTTTTGAAAGCGTCGATGGGAGAGAGAGAGACGCGGAGAAGCGCGCACGTGGCGGCAGAGGACGCTACCATCCTTGGTCAGTCGTTAAAAAAGAGTTTGAAAAGTGACGCAAGGCAATCGTAGGGAAACGGCATGAGATCATCCGGGATGAATCCGTTTGCCATGACGCAGTAAGGATGTCTTCTATCTCTTTGGTATTTTCCCCCTATTCTCCTCGGATGGGGGATAGATTGAGATGGATCGCGTTTTGATCGCGTCTCCTGCATTTATTCCTGGTTTAATCGATGGCATGGCATTCTTTCGCAGCGCGAAAAGAAAAACGTCGCCTTATAAAGGCTAGTGGATGCTCTTATCCCGTTAAATTCCTATCATTCCCATTGAGGCTTCTTCAGATGCCGAATGCCTTTCTCGTTTTTTTTTGCTTTGCCACTTATAAAACGGGTATACGCGATCGTAACGGCACTAATTAGATTGTAGAGGCGTTATTGAGGTTATTTTTTCCCAGGACTGTTAGAGAACAAAATGTAGCCGGGCTTTCAATGTATTTTTCATTTATTAATTTTCTGCTACGCAGCTGTTGCCAACGGCCGTTTGTTAATTTGCTGTTTTTTCTGTTGATTTTTATCGGTATCTACGTCATACACGAAGATACTTTTAGGATACGTTTGATATTTTCATTCCAATTTGATTTCGTCAATCTAATCGTCCAAGTGAGATTATCTATCTTTTAGGCAGTAGTTTACGCCCTTTGTTTATTATGTGTATATGTTTTTTATGTGTATACGTTTTTTTATGTATATACGTTTCTTGACTTCCATCAGTGTATCAATTCTGTCTTCGATTTTTCTCGCTGTACTTCGCTCATTTCTTTACTTGTTTTATCCACTCGAATAATTAACTTTCTATTCATAAATTTTAAATGTTTTTGGTCACAAAAAGACATCTTGACTCATTCACAATTGACCTGTAGTCGGCGATAGTAACTGAAATATCTTCTTCTATTTGTTGGCGACTTAACACGATCGACCGCTTATTAAGGACCTTTGGTGGGACACAGGCTTTTCTTCGTCAGGTCGAAGTGGAAAACTTGTAATGCCCGATGGGTCGGTTTGACATTTAGTTGCCAGCTTCGGCCTCCAACCTCACAGGAAATGCCAAACTCACCTTATTAGATTCGTTCGTTTCCATTAGGTGCTTTATCGTGCCAGACGCCTTTTCGCTCAGATGAACTTCATGCCCTTTGGTCAGATAATGTATAATTTTACCCTTAGAACTTAATAGTCAAACATTGATCGCAAAGGTAACAAATCGAAAGCAAATGCAATAATTTCGGTAATATTTCACTTAAAATTTTTGATTTTCTGGTATTATTTTATGGTGTATTTTTAAATAGAAATAAAAGCGCGCTTTTCAGTGTTCCATCTCTATCTCCTGCTATCACTCTCTCGCTCCGTTTATCTAATTTGTAGGTAAATTATGCGAGCTAAGTAATTTACTTAGGCGAAAGGAATCTTCTAATAGATATTTCGACATTGATTCGGTATTGAGCATCAGATGGCATTTGAGAATCACGAGAGCGCAAAACAGATTTAACGGCTGCAGTATCATTCGGAATGATTAATGTATGAGCGCTAGTGACGTACCGCGGTAACTCGTCGAGTTGAGCAGTTGAATTATGTACCAGAGATCGTGCTTTGAGTCGCATCGTGGTGATTTATATTAACCGGAAATCTCGTTCTAGAAATTTTGACTTGAGGCACAAAATTCAGAACAGTGAAGGGTAATTTACGCAAAATATTTCCTGATCAAAGTTTCTTTTTAAATTTGTCGGAGTAAGTTGTTTGTGTGATCGATAACGCCTTTCGTTCATAGTTTCATAGCCATATAAACGAATCTTCTGAATAATTTAATAGACCGTTAAAACTTGAAACCATTAATTCACATTTTTTATGCAAATGTGCGATTATGAGACGGTGAATTCCAACTGGATAACATTTTCGCATCGGCACAGAAATAAAATATAGATGTGCATAACGACTTAGTTATTCTTTCGTATAATATTGCATTTGACAAATGATTCCGAAGGTTTAATATATTCATTCTTTACTGCCCGCGGCGTGATTCGTGATTTTTTTCTCCTTGCCGTTCCCATTTCGCCCGCGATCCGATGGGTGTCGTTTCAATCGCACGATCAAGGTGATTTGCGTTTTCCGGTCATTAGTTTTTCGTTTCAGATTCCGTAATTGTACGCGCATGTTTTCCGAACGATCTTTAGCGTTTTGCGCTCCGAGAGCGCGCTTACTTTCTCTCGGTTCTCCGTGGAGATGGAGATAGGCCTCGCTCAGAACGCTGATGTGTAGGAGTAGCCGAGGCAAGCGGACGGCGAAAAGAATTAAGGGTCATTCGTTGGCTCCGGATGGGATAAACGAGATAAAGTTGCGGTTCCTCCTAAACCTATCTATACCTTGTCGCGAGGGAAGTAACTAGCACCAACCTCTCCTTAGTATTCATGAATATTAGCGAATTCTACAAAGATAAGTTTTATAGAAAACAAGGGGAACTTCACTCCCATGAGGCTTTCGGCCCCGTCTCCGCTCGCACCGGCTTGTTCGGAGCTTATCGCCTCACCTAGGGTTTGTTCGCTTTTCCCTGGCAATCTGCAAGTCTACATAAAAGAGTGGCTTAAACATTATCGATGTGGTACTTTCTTCAGCGTGTTTCCGTATAATGGTCGAAAGTCGTATGTAGCCATACCGTAGTTGATTTATGCCTACATGCGCCTGCGCAGAAACACATTCCGAGCGTCTTCTTTAGAGCAAATCTTTCGACTTATTTTTTGTATAGTGTAGAGCAGGGGTGGGCAGTCTACGGCCCGCGGGCCACATGTGGCCCGCTAGAGCATTTTAAATGGCCCACGATACCAACATAAACGCTAACCGTAATATAAAATACAGTTAATTTCATATTTGTAACTTAATATTATTACCGGAAAACCTTTTCCAGTGATGCTATGGAGAAAGCATATTATTTATTTTCATTAACAGGATCCCTCGAATTACCTAAAGTAATTTCCGTTGTGAACCCTAATGTGGCCCGCCGACGCATTTCCATCTGTTAATGCGGCCCGCCTAAGAAGCGACAACTATTAATGTGGCCCGCCACGTAAAAAGTTAGCCCACCCCTGGTGTAGAGAGTTATACTCTACATAGCAATAAAAAACGTCATAAACACGTTTTTCTTCTACGCTTCGGAGATTTTTGTGAAAAATACGCACTAATTTAATGCGTCCATTAGCATTTTTCTATTTTAATGGTATTACAATGCGCTACGTTTTCTTACGGAAACCTGAACCGTTATGTTACCTTTCAACTTAAAAGTTTTGAAGAATTGCCTGCCTTGACAGAGGGGAGGTTAACGTGTTTGGCTCTCAATGGCTGTATCCATTGTTCGAATCCTGATGTGGGCATGTTATTGTAATTACGCTCATTGTAATATTCCGGTAACGGCTGTGTGTAAGCTATTTAAAATAAGTAATTTTACCACCGAAAGCAACTACGAGTATTTAAATGTAATCTGAGGCGAAGAAATGAAATGGCAGTTTTATTTGCTTGTTTCGAACTCTTGTATTGAAGCATCCAAAAAAATCAATTATTGAAAAAGGCTCGTCTTTTAGATCATCTTAAGCGATTTTTGTCATTTGATGCGTTGTTTCAATATCCGTGGTGAAACTTTTCATTAGTTCATTTTATTATTGGTCAACTGCAACTTTATCATTAATGATTGGCATTTTCGCTTATTAATTTATCAGGAATGTTTATTTCAATTGATGGCATTATTCTTGTCTTAAATCTGTAGTGTCCTAATGGAAATTGAAATACCTTGTGTTGGAGTTATTTTCTTATGGAAGCCACTGAATACGTCGATGAATTTATGGAGCGTTGTCTATTTGTAGCCTTTATTTCCTGCAGTATGTTATCAGGACGCTGTGTTATTAAATAGCCCATGGCGAAGTTCGAGCTTTATCTCTTCTTTTTCGGCGCAGAGGAACAGCCAATAAACATCCAGAATTGAAGCGGAAGTCATTCGTCATATTTCGTCGATCGATTCTCCAAACTGATGTCGCATTTTCCCATTAGAAAGTGCATCGTAAATCACTCTCCCGAAGACCCGAAGTCGGCTGAATTTGGCGTCGTCGTATATTAAGCGGATCTTTCGAAGTTTTTTCTCTCAAGTTCATTAAAAAGAAATTTATCTCATTGAAATTTTAATTGATCGAGTGACTTTTGCGTCCTTCCTCTCAGATCCTAGTCCAGTTAAGGCCATTGAAAGAAATTACAGAGAGCATCCTTAATCTAGTTTTCGTGCTTCACTTGTTTCGGTGGTAACTATTTTTAATTTGGTTTTATTTTTTTTATTCCGGTGTTCACAATCAAAATTTTGTTCGGCGTCCTTTTTCGACCAATTGGATGAAATAAATTTATCTTGAAATATTGGTCTATTTAAGAAATTTTCCTATATTGTTTGAGGACTATACAATTTACCGAATTTCGGATATTTAAATTTTCATATACATACTTCCGTCTGAATAAATTAGATTGGAGGATTTGTGAGACAAAGTTGGTATTATGTCGTTATTGTTCATTTCTACTGCCAAGTTACTCCGTTTTAAACGAAAGCGATTTATTATTTTGTGGTAAGAACACCGCCTCTCCAATTTTACAACCGCATTTGAAAGTTTTGTGGAAATACCTTTGCGTCAGTGTTTGAATTCTGCCTTTTTCTGCCATATATCGCAATTACACTGAATGATTTTGATCCCTTTCAATCTAGATCTAAGTATGTCTTATGTCTTAAAAATACTTCTAATATTCAACCTACTAAGTTTTCATCGTTTATAATCTTTTATTTATCGGACTAATGGAATAACTGAGGCAATTAATACGTTTATTCTGCCTCAATCATAATGTAAACAAACCTTATGTAAACCTTAATGTAAACAAACCTTATGAAATACAGGTAAAATCTTACCACGTTCGTCATAAATAATGTAGCCATTTATCCTGAAAACTGTTAAAGAATGAAAAACTGAAAAATTCTAATCTTGTCGATGCAAAAATGGATTTCAAGAATATAATCTACCGATTAAATGTTTCTTTATGAGAAACAATCTCAAATCTGTACTGGTGGATGAGGTTTTGGCAAATTTCAGGACGGCGCGCGGCGCCCAAAAATGATACTTTTTATATTGTGGAAATACAGGGTATCTCGACGCACTAAGCCGTTTCGTCACGAGTGTTCTGTTTCGCCACACGTGCATCCCAAAAAAACTTTGTTTATTGAAGTGATTAATGCCTAGGCACGTTGTCGAGCGATAGCATGACTTCTTTAAATTCGATGCTTCTTCGCCCCTTCCTAACCACGCCCCCTTTGTTTTCACTTCCTTCTTTTGCCACTCTTTTATTCCCACAACTCATCCCCGACCTTGCCGATTACACTCCAGCCACCGACACCCTTCTTCCCACGTCGATATCGAGGTATATTTTTTTGCGCGGCGCGCGAGGTAATTACTTTTTTAACGCTCTTCTTCGACGCGAGAGCGTAACTGACAGGTTAAGGTGTCGGGGAGATAAATATTCTCGGCATGAAAAGATCGGTTCGTATTACGTACATCAAACGCACGTATGTAATGGTTTCGCGTCGTGGTTTATTCGATCATATCTCGGAGGTGTTATGGTGTTAATCGCTGTCCTACAAGTTCCGTTTTGGTATTATGCTTATCTAACCCGTGTGTGCGAAAGTGCTAAAAATTATACCTTAGTCTTGCCTATCGGAGATTTTTTTATAAAAGAGTTCTTTGGGATAACCAATTGACATCCTGACTCATAGCGATTATGTTTTAGATGTAACTTTAATTAGTTTGTTATATTATCTTTATTAAAAGTACCATAACTGTCAAACGTTTTAGGGTTAAAAGCTCCGATACCGCGGTTTTGCTCTATTTTATTATACACAGCGTATCTTTCTTACTTTTTACAGAATATTCAAAGTTATTTTTTCTTTTTGCCCTTTTTGTTGATAGCCGCGAGGTTAGCGCTTAAGGTACTCGCTCGAAAAAGTTTACTTAAACAGTGGTATACCTTTTTTAATTTTTAATAATTATTTCCCGCAAGCGTTAATTAGCGTCTCCTAAATAGATTTTGTTCGTATTTCTTTGTGCCTTCAAGTTAAAAAAGATATCTTTATATTGTTGAAATCAGAATATCTTTTCTCAAAACATCAAAATTGGATAGAAACTTCCTAATAGAGCTAAGGGGCGATGGGGACATGAAATAAATGTCAACAAGAAGTCCAAACCAGGACTAATGCAGGCTGGTTTCCCAAAGCTGAAGTCCCGAATTGATTACTTATATTTACAGGAAATGTTTCAGTATGTGTTAGTCATTCCAAGGAATTCTCATACCATAAATACTATTCGTAATTCATCATTTATCAATGATAGAGAAAAATTGGAAGATAAATTATTAGAGCACGGGAAAGGTGTTTGTGAAATAAAAAATGAACATAAATATACCTTGACTTTCTTTGGATGGCAAGAAAACAAACTTTCGTTCTTTTAGGCGTTCGTTGTTTCAAGTTTCGAACTTCTACGATGATTCTAAGTATCTAATTTTAATATTCTACATTCAAATGTACTCCTCTCTCTCTCGTACTAATTGTAAGAGCATTCAAAGCACGCTTTCGCCCATAAGGATTGAAATAACAATACGATTTTGAGGTTTAATAATGTAATGGGTTGGCATGGAAACATCCCGTTAAAATGGCAAGATTTACCCAAAATACGATGTGTGAATTAAATGTTGACATGAGGAATTTCGAACTGTAGGCGGAAAAAGATGAACAAAATAAGAAACTTAATAGTTTTTTTCTTTAAAATGGGCTAGATTCGAAGATCATAGGTGAATTCTTTCTAATTTAGATCTCAAAAATAATAAAAGCCTGCAAGTCAAAAATTCGATTTTTACGTGTTATCATATGGGAAATGGAAATGCCTACTATGGAGTCGAACCTAGGACTTTTTTCGAGATTTCTTTTCTTCATCATCTTACAATATGTGAATCGATCATTCCTGCCAAGTATCAAAAATGAATCTCGATCCATTATCGAGTTATTCGCATTTTCATAGCGTGGCAGAGGGAGCCACAAAGGGACAAAGAGACCAAGGGACAAAGGGACAGATTTAGCCTTTTATTATTGTTAGATTATCAGGTTTATACTAAAATCAATGTCAAATTCTCTTTCTGACATTATATTTTGCGTGCATTTTTTAAATAAAAGAATTTAATAAATGTTACTGTTTATGCGCTATTATGTCTGGATCAACTGTCCATTGCTGAAGAGTAGTCGAGCGGAAAAGAAAGTAAACCATTTGTTCACTCGTCTATGCTCATGCCGCGTTCGGTAATAATGGTCTCCATGGCAACAATCCGATAAAATGCGGTTTAAAACGCAAAAACGCTAGGTTTTAGTAGAAATTCAAGAAAATACGATCAATTATCAAAATTTTGTAATAAGAATTAGATTCTACATTCTATTCCCCTTAGAAAAGTACAAACCTCGTTCCGATATCACAATTTTAAGATATTTTAAAGTATTAAAGAAAAAATCTCTGCACGATGGATTTGAGACTTCCTATGTAACACCAATAGGAAAAAACGTTCCTGGAATCGAACCCGGATGTGGGCTCTGGCAGCATGAGTCTTATACCAGGTTTCATGAAAATCGGTCCATTGGTGCAAAAGTTGTTAGTAGGAGACACACATCCACACAGACAGGACCATTTCATGAGGCTATGTTTCCTTTGGAAACGAGCCTAAAAACGAGTAGGTATATTTTCAAAATCTGAAATTGAATATATTTTATAGCACCTGTATTTTTTCACGTGTCAAATAATAGGAAAATGATAATGTGATGATTCGTACTTTCTTAGTTTCAGGTGTAGAGTCATAATTGAAATTGGTTTACGAAGTGCCTCACGTCATGAATCACAGACATTTTAAGCGTATGCTTACGATTATTTGAAAGATGTCCTTCCGCAGCCGTTGAAAATTAATTTTGAAGGCACCTCTCGCGTTATAGCCCCGCGCATATAAAAAATACCTATGGAAGGAATTATTTTAAAGTACCTCATTAAACACGTTCCCGAGTGATATTTCGGAATGAAGGATCGATCTTAAGTTTACGGATGACGTACGTTTAAGGTGAGAGACACATTGAATGATTTCGTGTTTGCAAGTCTTCCTCGGGGAATTTCGACTCGTTTTGGAGAGGCGTCAATGATTTATATTGTGGAATATTTCAACGCGGCGCATCTGTCCGTTCTTCGTGCCTGCAGTAAACCGTAACGATATCTCGCGCGACCTGACGCTGACCGTATGTACCGCGATGTCACGGAGTTTTCTTCCTATTTTTATTCCTTTTAACATGGCATTTGTCGGCATAATGGTAAAGAATTCATAAAAAAAATTCTCTGAAAATTTAATTTGTATTCACTATCTGATTGTTGTATTACAACTTCTATCTATTATCTATAGTTTTTAGCTGAATATCCTCCCAGTCGCTACCTTAGTGTTAAATTTACGTTGTAACTCCGTAGTTCTAGCGGTGATAGTTTGCTGGCAATCACTATATCGATCGCATATTTAATGTTTAGATGTATCCTGTTTTAATATTTCTTTTCATTTGCGGGACATAGTTCGCACGTATTAAATTTTTTCTTTAGCATTTAACCCTTAAATCCTACACTACGGGTGAAAAAACACCCAGAGCAGCTGTGTTTACTTATAGCTCAAGAATGTAAGGAGTATAGATCGTCCCCCCTTAGATATTCCTTCCCCTAAGTATTCTCCTACTGTGTTCACTTTGCTTTTAAACCTTGGTCATAGCGTGTCGTTGTCTAAGAGATCTTTCTATAGTGGATATCAAAGCATTCTTGGGGCTTTTATATATTACCGCTGCGAAAAAAGATAATCATGTTGATACAAACTATGTTCGGTGAAGTGCACATCATGCAAGCAGTTTATTTGTAATCTTCGCCATTTCCAAGGATTTAATAATAAAGTTGAACGGTTTTGGTGATGAATGATGAGTAAAAATTAGCAGCCGGAAAAGTATGTTCTAGAAGACCCATTCGAAAAAGAATTTTCTTCGATTTTTAAAATTTTTTTTCATAAAATGTTCCTAGATTGAAAATTTAATGCCTGAAATTAAATCAGTAGTTAGAAACAAATTCTTCTCTTAGCTTATAACACATATTTATCGATTTTTCAAATATTTTTATCATGTTACAAGACAAAAAAATAAATAAACATCGTCATGCATGATCACATCATAGGAGTGGTTTATTCGAGAAAATCAATTATCCGAGGAGGAAGAAAAAAGAGAGAAGCATGAGTGGTAGCTGAAGGCCATTGAGACATTGATGTATTCGTCGCACACATTTCGGGGTGATGATTCTGTGGAAAAAACGAATTAGCATGCAGGAATCAGAGAAATACTGGACAGTCGCAGTTAATGGGTTGCTCATTCCAATTGATTGGATCATTCGTCATTACTCTCCTCGAAGTTTGCTCCTATTAATGAAGACGCAACTCTCCTCATCTCCCTATCATCGCTTGTTTATTCCAAATGAAATCAGCGTTCCTGTACTCACTATGATATGGATCTCTAATCTATCGCCCGGGACTGAATTTATACAGACCACATGAAACAATATCATCGACACACAGAAGAAGAATTACTGAAAGCAAAGTTAAATTTATGTATATATATTTGTGGATATATAGTTCATCTAAAATTCTGTCATTTTTGTTGTAGTAACCCTTTGGGCTTATCCGCATAGCATGTATCGATCACCCGTTTAAAGATTGTGTGCACATTTTTATTTTTTTAATATCGTAGATCGTCATTCCTGACAGTAGTGTTTTCTGCGGGCAAAAATGTGACATTTTTACCCAATTTCAAAATTTAGTTTATTTTGCTCGATATTGTGCCTTTACCTATTACACCAATAAAGATGGCATACTTTGTGAAAAGCAGTTTTAGGCTGGTTTCCAAGGGAAACAGCCTTATGAAATGGTCCTGTATGTGTCTTTGTGTCCCACTAACAACTTTTAGCATCAATGGACCGATTTTCATGAAACTTGATATGAGGCTCGTGCTACCAGGGCCCAGATCCGGGCTATATTTTATTTGGCAAAGATTGAAGTATCCACTCCATCGTACAGGGATGTTTTCTTTAATACTTTAAAATATCTTAGAATTGTGATATCGGAGCGAGGTTTGTACTTTTCTAAGGGGAAAAGAATGGAGAATTTAATTCTTTTCACCGAATTTTTATAATCGATCGTATTTTCTTGAATTTATACTAAAACCTTGCGTTTTTGCGTTTTAAACCACATTTTATCGGATTGTTGCTTTGGAGACGATTATTATCGAACTCGGCTTGAGCATAGACGAGTGAACAAATAGTTTACTTTCTTTTCCGCTCGACTACTCTTCAGCAATGGACAGTTGATCCAGACATATTAGCGCATAAACAGTAACATTTATTAAATTCTGTTATTTAAAAAATGCATGCAGATTTTGACATTGGTTTTAGTATTTTAAATCTGACAATGCTCTAATATTTTGCATTCCAATTTTTTTCACTATCATTGATAAACTATGAATTACGAATGATATTTATGGTATGAGAATTCCTTGGAATGGCTAACACATACTGAAACATTTCCTGTCAATATAAGTAATCAATTCGGGACGTCAGCTTTGGGAAACCAGCCTGCATTACTCCTGGTTTGGACTTCTTGTTTATTGTTTTAATATTCACATCGTTTCACTAAGGCGTACCTATATTCGATCACTTTAATATCCAATCACGAAAGTGTGATCGTTAAAGGTCCCCACATCCCACATCATGAGAACTTTCGAACTCGAATGAAGTTTTAAAAATAAAGGAGTTCTTTTTAGCGCGTTTTCTTAAAAGAAAAAACGTGCTTATGTGGGCACTCGGTCCGTCAGTGGACAACTTTTTTGTTTTAAGTAATATTTTGAATTCATTTTTTAATTAGATAGCTCTTAATCCATTAAGTTTTACCGATTGAACTTTCACAGCAGTTCATATATTTTCTGCTAGATGACTTCAATTTCGTGAAATTCAAAACTTTTGATAATGTGCTGTAGTCAAACTACTAGAAATATCAGAAAAAGTCTTTTTGAATTTGATAACTCCTATCATTCTATGAACTTTCCACGGGTTTTCTATATAGTTTATATATTTTCTGCTAGATGGCTTCAAATTCGTAAAATTCAAAACTTTTGATAATGTACTGTAGTCAAACTACTTGAAATATCAGAAATAGTCTTTTTGAATTTGATAGCTCCTATCATTCAATGAACTTCCACAGATTTTCATATACACCGCTCCCCGGTTATAACGCCGTCGGTTATACCGCGGATTCGGTTATACCGCGGGTCTTTCTTCTTCCGCGTTTCATTGAAAGAAATGCCGAGAAAAACATGCATGTTGCGAAATGTGTGTTTTAGTCACTCCAGTTAGTATCGAGCTTTGAATGCTTGTGTAAGGTTTGTCACTGCCAACGGAAGAAATGGATCCGTGATGTGAGAACTTATCTGTGCCAGTTGTCTTTTTTTGCCGTCTCTTTTTGTGTATTCGTGAATCTTCACATTTTTTAGCGAGTTTTACAGACGGAACTATCCTCTGCAATTAATTTAGATTGACTGTACATACGTGGGTATTAAGCGCTTTGTGTGACCGGTCACTTTCCCTATAACCTGCGTGCGTTCGCGGCCGCTCACGACTTAAATATGTGTCCCGCAAAGCTTCGTCTTTGCTGCTCACTTCATTTCACGCCGATTTCCATTTTTGTCGTTCAAAGATATTGCGCGCTCAGCGAAGTTTATCTTGCTCAATAGTGAAAAAATTAGATTGAGTTATTAGTTGATTAGAGAATAATTGTAGTCATCGGTTATAGCGCGGTTGTCTTATAACGCGGGTCAGAGCCCCACCCCGAAAACCCGCGTTATAACCGGGGAGCGGTGTAGTTCATAGATTTTCCGCAAGTTGACTCCAAATTTAACGTTTTTATTTTAAGATATTATATATTTGGGAAATTCTTTTTAAATTAAATAGCTCTTATAAATCCATTAAGTTCCCACTGATTGAACTTTCACTATGGTTCGTAATTTCGGAAAATTCAAAACTTTAAGATGGAATTGTAGACAAACTACTGATAATGTTAGGAGAATTGTTTTTGGGTTAGAAAGCTCTATCTACGAATTTTTCTCCGATTTGGTTTCACATGTTTTTCATAGATTTTCCGCTAGATGGTTTCAATTTCGATAAATTCCAAGTTTCAATGTAGTATTGTATCCAAACCACTGAAGCTCGAGTGAAGTTTTCACGGATGAGAAAATTCTAATGAGGACCTACATACATTCCATAGGTGCGGGCTCTCCCCACATCACAGGAGAAGGCAAACCAGGACCCTGAAAAATTCTAAGAAAACATGCTTCCACCTTCTGCTTTATCAAGGGTATCTTACTTGTTTAAGAAAGTCGTCACCGATGGCGGCTGCTTCCTAGTCGAAATACGCATCTTGTTTTCCCAACCTTTTTATGGCTTATTTTCTATTAGATTCGAGCCACAAGGCGATCTCGATGATTCTTTCAGGAATCTGATGGAGTTGTAAATAAAAAAATGAATCGGGAACCTTAGGGAAGGCGCCCGGAAATTGCTCAAAATAATTTCGGGTGATCGAGAAATAAGTCGTTAAATCATGAATGTAATAATCCACCGAGAATCGCCTCTTCACCCACCTGTTGGACTCTCTCGATCAACATTCTTTCTTCTCGTGCAGATATCAGATCGATAACTATCTAGATTGATCGCTTCGCGGCGGAACCCTTTCATTCCCCGCCCTTGAACCGATCGAACCGCCGAAGTAAAAATAAAATAGAAAAAGCATATCTTCCCGTGGGCGATGCCAAATCGCTCCTAATTTTAAAATTCGTGAACGAGGTGGCTTCGGATAGCCGTTAAGTGTCGGCTCGCGTTTGATTTGAGGTGTCGGCGGTGTTATTGTTGTTGTTGTAGGAATATACCCCCTGCCTCTCTCTAAAAAAAAACCTTTTTTAAAAATCCATTTCGATTTCCTCAACAAATCTTTCTCTTTATTTATATACATCTTCCTTTGATCGAGAGTGAGAGAGAGATCCCCTCCGAAAGTGCTGTAAAAGCATCCCTCTGTTTTTTTATTAAAGGATAGGCATCGCGTTCTCGGTCCTTCCATCTTCTTCTATCCTTTTCCTTCGCCGTCTAAATGGTTTGCCAGCCTCTCCTAGACCGTCTGTGGAGGAGAGCAACTCACGTCTGGAGAACCTTTTGGGTCGGACTTTTTAGAGGCTGTCCGTTTTCCTACGTGGCGCGGCGCTTCTTTGTTTATGCGGTTAATGCTCCTCTCTTGTTTTTTCCTCTCCGAGAGTTCCGAATGGGGTGTGTATTTTGGTCTCTTTATGGGTGTAAAATCTGTCGGCATCAATGCTACGCGACCGTGAAATTCGTTTTCGATGGTATGTGGCAGTTTCCTCGATATCAATATCACACGTTTAATGGGATATTTTCTTCTGTTATCGCGATTTATTAATGACGTCGAAAGATATCGATGCTATCGTTATCGAAAGGCATAAATATTGCGACGATTATATGAAAATTTTATATCGATTAAACGTGCCGCTTTTTTTCTTTAGCCTTCCGTTTCAAAACAGGGTTGAAAGTAAGAAATGGAGAATAATTAAATTTGTTGGAGTTTCATTTGTAATTACTGTGCTGACGTGATGCGGTGACAATTTAAGTTAATACGAACAAGAATGTCTTATTGTGTTCCTTGTGACAGTTGATACAGTTTCTGTAAGGAACGGAAATTTTTTGTTAACTCAGAGGAGAAAATAATCTTATTGAGGCATGAATAGCCTTATAAATTTGATAACTCGTATCGGAATACTATCTTAGGGGTCGGCAACGTTTTCTGCACCGAGGGCCATATTCGTAGTTGTGGATGTTTCGGAGGGCCGCATTGGAAGTCACGAGAGCTTCGGCGGGCTGGATGAGCGTTTGCATCAGATGTTACCTAGAGATTCTCTGGTTTCATATTAGTATAAATCGAGTCTAAATAATTTATCAGCTTTAAGACTTAACCAGAAAAGTTTTTGAGACCATGATTTTACTGAAAATTATGAAAACGTGCAAATTAAATTTTACGGATCACTTCTTCATCACAGCTTCGCGGGCCGCATAAAGCGCTCTAGGGGGCCGCATAAAGCGCTCTCGGGGGCCGCATGCGATCCGCGGGCCGTGGGTTGCCTTCTCCTGGGCTATGTCATTACATGGAGCTTTGTAGGTTATATTTCAGCAATCGCAGCTTCCATCGCCAAATGCTACTCAGGACACAAAATGTTTATGGACGTAATAATACTATTCATAGGATGTATTGAGTGGCGTAGCGGACACCCCCGCAGCCCCCGCATGGCGGGGAGCCTGGGACCGAAAGGGGGCACAAAGCGAACCACGGCTGAAATGCTTCACGGCCAATGTAGACAAAGAAAAAAAAATATTAAGAGGTAGATAAAAGAAAATTTGCTTGAAGTATACGATACTATGGCATTGGGACACTTTTTTTACTCTTTTGAACAGAACCATTTTATAATGCTGCCCGCTTGAAAAAGAGCCAGACAGCGACAGATTTTTCTTGTGTCTCGATGACATTATAAGGATTGTTATACACAATATAATACTTTGAACCCATTTCTCCGAATGGATTAAAGTTAATAAAATAAAGACAATATTTTTTATAATTTCATACTTTTCAAAATCTAAGTAGCGTTTGTGTGAGGGAGGGGGAAATTCTTCGTTAATATACAGGCAATGATAAGTAATTCAGCTTGGAAAATATTTAAGATATCCATAGGGGGACCCCTTATTATTTGCTGCGGGAGGCTCCCAGATTTTCCGGTACGCCACTGGATGTATTTATGAATATTGGATCGCGTTTTAAGGCAGAATTTTAGGGAATAGAATTAGTATTGATCTCTCGAAGTGAACCGAGTTTAACTTTTTAAATAAAACAATAACCATGATTTCCAGTCGGCTTCCATTCTCAGGTTTTTGCATGATTCTTATTTCAATGCCGCATTTCCACGTACTTCTTGATCTTTTCAAAACTAAAGGTGAATTGGAAAGCAAGCGCGACATTTGTCACTTACGAAAATGCACGCCCGTGTTAAAAAAACGAGACGTAGGAATGCCGAAAAAAATATTCAACCGACGAGTGTTGGCTCGTTGAATTATCGCCCTCGAAGTTCGGCCCGCCCTCTTCGTGAAGGAGGGGTAAAAAAGGAGTAGGGCAAACAATCCCAAATACCAAGCTTTCTGGGCGTCAATATTAACTCTTTTAATTCTTATTCCACCGAGCTTAGAGAGAGAGAGAGAGAGAGAGAGAGGGAGTGAAGCAGAGAGAAAGGGAAAGAAAATATTCTTCGCCTCAAACCGATCCCTTTTTTTTATTTTTTTTTCACCTCAGTCTCCGTCCCGGGTTGCGTCTTCTCGGTTCTTCGGCGCGCGAGGGGTTTGCCTCTTTTTTACTAGGGATGCGTTAGAACTATTAATAGAGGTGGGCGAAAGAGGAGGGTTGTGGGGAGAGAGGTCGGAAGGGGTGGAAGAGTGAGAAAGAACCAGGGTCGAGAGAAGAGCACCTTGGGTTCAAGATTCCTGTCCTTCGCGCTCGAAACCGGAATTTCTTTTAACGTGTCGAGGTGGAATTAGGAGTGGAGGAGGGATGGATAAATGGTGGGACTTTTTCTAAAACGTTACCGAGATGTTTCGCTGTTTTTTTGCGCCTCATCGAGTATTGAGCACCGTGCTGCTGGCGTTCGGTCGCGGTGGAATCGACAATCTCTCGATCCTCAATGAGAAAACTGCCTGAATGGACTGTGGAAGGTGATTAATTGTTCGGAGAGAGAGAGAAAGAGAGAGATGGGAGAGGTGGAGAATGGGTTGGGGGTGGTGGTGGAGGATGGGTGGGGGGAGGAGGGGAGGGGAGAAGGGACGTCGCCGTAGATCGTTGGCACTTTCGAGAAGTCAGGGCCAAGTGAAAGAGGGTGGGTCGTTTGGACCATTCATATCTGACACTCCGGGTCGTTTTTGTCTCTTTTCTTTTGTATTTTCTTTTGGCCACATTAGCGTTATCAGTCGCGAGGTTTGGTTTGGGTCGCAATGATATGGCTTGGATTATGGGAAGTCGAAATGACTCGTGAAATTATTATGGAGGCTTTCGAACGGGTGACGTGGTGATTGTCGTTACGTTCGTTATTCTGGACAATTTGTTTCTTTTTATTTCCCCCAATGGAAAAGATAATGGTCAAGGTTGTTTTCGAGGGTGTTTGATGCTTGTTTTATGCATATCGCTCATTTTTTCTATTGGTTGTGATAACTAAATGGGACGTCATGAGTGTCGTTTTGGTACTCGAAAGCCACTTATGAATAGTAGTAATATGTTGAGAAAGGTTCAGAAGATATCTCTAATGCTACTCTAAAAAGGACTTTAAACTCGCCATATCACTTGTACAGGATGGCTATTAAGACCAATTCGTGAATGAGAAAAAATATAGACCACCTTCTGCCTTTTTTATTGATATAATGACCTCGTTTGATCGATATAACACTGTGCTTAAAACAGTTCATAATTTTCGTATTCGTCTACTCCAAAATGTTGTTTCCGAGTCATGCGTTCGAGATAAAACCATTTCGGGAAGGCATTAATAACGACTGATGACTCGGGGAAAATTATACCAGGCAAGCAAAATAATTGCGACATAATTATATTTGTTACATTCACCTGCGAATTTTTCTGTCACTTGAGCTCATTTCGCGTTCGCCATCTTTATCTAAGCTAGTCGGCTTTCGAAATAGCTCGAGAGTGCTGGAAAAGGTAGTCCAAGCTCAAACGATCTAATTTTGGAGGCTGTAACCGGATCGCAAAATTAGCAGAAATCCGTCATTTAATATTTGCTAGCTTCGGTCGATTTTAGTGCAGCGTTTTCCTATTTGATGTATTTCATCGAGAAAAAAATACTGAAATAACATGCTCGTTATTCTGCGCACCTCTGTAAAAAATCCTGGCAGTTTAAAGAACGTTGAAATCATTTCTTGTCCAAATGAATGACAAGGGTAACGAGGAGCGAAAATTTTTCTGGTGTAATTTTACTGTAAATGTCTTCTATTTGTCCATGATGTGTGCAATTTCAACTTTTAAACTCTCATAAATGCCGAACGATATTGTTTGCAACTCATAGTATAAAATATTTTGCGCCGTTACGAAAAATTACCAAAATCCCTTAATCAAAAAAATTGCTCGTCTAAATTTAATCAATTTTGACTTTAATTGCATTCCATCGTACCGAATATTTTCCATCAATTAACATTATCGCCCTAATAAAATGAAGCCCGGATCAAAATGGCACTTTCTTTACAGCCTTTTTATTTAAAAGCTTAGGGCAAGAGGTCATAATGAATCGGTGAACCATGCATCCTACTTGGTTGCGAGCATTTTTCTGACGCGGAAGTTAATAACATCATTCCGATAACTAGAGGCCACGATCCTTATAGTAAAATCGATGTCTTTCATAGCGATAGTGCTTATAAGAATTAAAATCTGGAGGAATCTCGCTGCGTTTTTTTAATCGAGCTTTGCAAAGAATAATCTGCAATCTTGGTGTATCTATTAACGATTAAGACTTTCTCTGCCGCTTTCCAAGGATTGTCAGGCTTAGTGGAGTATACCGGCTTCCAAAACTAATTTATAATTTGTGTTAATAATTTGCAACGCATTTTCAAAAAGCGCTTAATATTTTTTTACTTTTGTGTCCTTGTTTACTCAAGCTTGCGAATAAATACTGAAAATTTATTTTGTTAAGTTCAGTTGTTAGAAAATTATTGTTATCCTAAGATATAGAATTTTTTCTATGCTTGTTTTTTCCCCGCTGAAAGCACCGTTTATGGGATAATTGAGATTTCTGAAATGTTATTTTAGCGAAACTTTAAAATCCACGCGTTTCACAAGTATTTGATTATTGGAAAAGTATAGTTTTTCGCGAAGAAAACATTCTGAACATTACGTATGGAACATACTACCACATTTTGTTTCAACGACGGTTTTTCAACGTTGTATCACTTTTCTTTTTCATTGAATTAAGTGATGTAAATCAGGTAGCGATGAATGCAATGATCAAGTAAATCCTGAGTCAATTTATTATAAATATCTCCGTTTCAATGTCCGTGTATTCGTTTCGAAAGGCATTCCCTTGTCGGGAATAATAAGAAAAATGAAAACGAAGAAATCATCGGAGAATATATTTGACAATTGTATGTTGCTGGTAACGATTTCCTCATTTCGATAAACTATTTCTCTGCAATAGCTATATGAAGATTCGGAATACTAGAGGCACATTTTTGTTACAAAGCAGTCGTCATCAGTGGCTATTTGCCGATGGTAGATTCTAAAGAATTTGCTTAATTAAAAAAATCAAATGGTGGCGTACTACCGCTATAGTCGAAATTTGCATTTAGTTTTCGTGACTATCGGGGACACAGTTTGTCACTTTGAGTCTTTCCATAAGGTGAGCTCAATAATTGTCTTTTAAATCTTTCAATTTCTCTCCTAAACGTGGTCTGTGTCCCGTCGTAGTTGAGACCCTGTGTGCCTTATGTCTCGGAGAGGACTAGATCGAGGGAATTCCGTCGTAAAAGCGTTCCGATGGAGGCGATTATCTGCGACGGATATGAGACTGCATCCGTGAAGGATTGAATGGGCGGAAGTGCGCGCAGCCGAGAGGGAGGGAAGGAGCTAAGGAGAATTTCCTCTTATTTCCCAGAGGGCGGGGGCGTGGAAGGAGATGGGCGGGGCGGAGGGAAGGAGTTGCAAGGGAGGAAAACTCTTCTTGAGGAGAGGAAGAGAGAAAGGAATCCATCTTTTTTTCTTCTCTCCCTCTTCTCTCTCTCTCTCTCCCCTCTATCTTCCTTCCCTCTCCTTCCCTCTTCTCTCTCTTTCCGTCCTATCTCTCCTCTCCCGCTATTCCTCTCTCCTTTTTCACTCTACCTTTCTCCTCTCTTTTTCTCTCCCTTTCCCTTTAATTCCTCTATCTTCTTTTTCCTCTACCTTTCTCCCTCTTTTCTCTCCTTTCTCCGTATTTTCTTTCTATCCTGATTCCTCGATCCTCTCCCTCTTTTATCTCCTCACCTTGTCTTCTATTTCTTCTCCCTCTTCCTTTCCTCTCTCTCAATTCTAATTCTCCCTTTCTCTTTCTATCCTGTTTCCTCTATCCTCTCTCCTCTCCCCTCTATCTTCTCTTTTTCCTGTCTTTCTCTCACTTTTCTCCTCTCTTCCTCCTTTATCTCACTCTTCTCTTTCTATCCTATCACTTTATCCTCGTGTTTCTTTTATCCTGTACCTCTTTACTATCCTCTCTCTCCTCCCTTAGGAGAAATAGGCGGCGCTCTAAGACCAGTTGCCGGAGTCGTGTGTGTGTGTGTCCATGTGAGATTGAGAGAGAGAGAGAGAGTTAGAGAATATTTCCGGACCGCAGCTCGGTTTCCTCTCCCCCTCCCCTCTTCCTAATCCTTCCTATTTCCCTCCCACACCCTCTTCCACTGTTTTTGTCTCCTCCCACTTCTCTCCCTCCCTCACTCCTCTCTTCCTCACTCGATTATTATTAGGGACCTCCTCCCAATCTTCCTCCCTCTCAAAGAGCAGAACGACTCCCCCACTGTCGCAGGGAATGTCTCTTATGACTGTCCCAGGAGACGTCTTGAGCTGTTTTCATTTTTTTTCTTCTCTCGGTTTCCATCTTGTCTTTGTTGTCGCGTCCTCCGGCTCTCCTCCGTCGTAATAGTCCCAATAACTAGCCACACGCATTCGGCCTCTCGGCGCATTATTCTCTATATATCTCGCGATTGTTTTGCCACGAATGGATAGAAATTGCCGCACGGTTGAAGTTCAGTCATAATGTTCCGTTTATAAAACACTTCATGAGTGCAAATATGAAAGGCAGAGGCGTTCTTTACGATTTATGCAACCATTTCAACTAAAAATAAAAGTAACAATAATATAATGTCTAAGCACTGCAAAACAATGTGTCAGAAGTGATTCAAAGGAAATATTGAATTTTTGATTTACCGATACATTTTCTATTCAGTTGTAATTAATAAAAAATATTTTTTAAATGCCTCACTTGAATTAAGTAGTTGTAAACTTTAGGTTCACGTTCCCTTTGTCGTCAATTGTCCATTTCTTTTCACTTAAAAACACAAAGCGCGGTAAGGAAAATAAACGTATTTGCGTGTCCTTCTTCGCCGTAGATAATAAATTTCCTTTTTATTTACTGTAGTCTGTGAGCGCAGGAAAGAAAATTAAGCTATTTACGTATTTATAGCAAATCTTGTTTGCTTCAATTTCCAAGAAAATTGTTCTCCTCGGCAACAATTAAAAACTCACGCAAGAAGTGAATTCAGAGTGAATTAGTATGCCCTGGTTAGGTTTTCTTGAAAACGGCTGCTCCTATAAAATATATAGGGAAAGAAATATTCTACTTAGGTAGCGCTACAAATTTTGTTTGAAGTCTTTTTTGGTATGACTAATATTTTTCGAGATAGGACAGAAAGTTCATTTTAGCCTGCTTTCGGAAATAGGCTTATAGTTTTGTCGTTGTGTCTGTCTGTCCGTCCCCCTATTAACTTTTGAACCAATAGATCGCTTTTCACGAAATTTGGAGGAAATCTCTTGCTACCGTGGCCGAGTGCCCGAGGATAGTCTTTTTGCGAAAACTGAAGTCCCGGGTTCGATTCCAGGAATCATCCTTCCCATTTGATTTACATGAGAAATCTGAAATCCTTCGTGCAGGGTAATTTTCTCTTGCACATTACAATATCTTAGAATCGTAATATCGGAGCGAATTTTGTACTGTTTTCTGTGGAAAGGAATGAAGATTCTAATTTTTATCGTAGAATTTTGCTTATCGATTGTATTTCTTAGAATTTTGCGTAAATGCTGGCGATTATGCAGTTTTATCACTCATTACGAGAGTATTGCCATTGCGACAACTATTGTTGGGCTCATATTCGATATGTTCTAATACGTACATGCGTTATTTTTACCTCACAAATACGTGTGATCAATTTAATATTCCGTTCGAATATATTTGTAGTATTTTATAACGGTATATTATGAAAATTTGGAACACAAATAGCAACATATCCGCGATGCCTTTAAAGCTATTAAAGCCAATATAAGTCTTAAATAAATGATTAAATGGAAAGTAGGCATCATAAGTTCTGTTCAAATCATCCTGTTGTTTCTAATTAGGTGGCATCCCTGGTTGGATTATTTGAACCATTTGTATAATTTTTTTTATTTTCTTGACCCAAAAGTCCTTGATACTAAATTTCATGAAAGTAGTTTCGGAGATGAAACTTACGGACAGACATGACCTGGCCAAAGGGCGTTCGTTTTTTACTTTTTGTAATGTAAGCCTAAAGTATGAGATATTTTTCGTGATGGCTCACTCATGTTCTCGTCCGGATGTTCTCCGGATTTTATTATTTTTATCCGAACGGAGTTGACTTATGGAGAAGGGAATGGGAAGAGACCCGTCATAAAATAAATTTTGGGGCGCCGAGAGGAGTCTGGTTTGGGGCAGGAACTAGAGGTTCCGAATCTTAGATGCGATTATTTCCGTCCGTTATTTTTCGTGTGTTCTGAATTTTGTTTTTGGTGAGAGCGTGTTTGCAGTCGCGCGAGTCGCCGCAAGACGAATGAGTCGGTCGCGTACGCGTGCCATTTACAAAACGGTCTCCTCGATGTTTTCCTCCGATAGTTAATGCTGTGAGGCTCTCATCATAGTCAACGGTTACTGGTTTATCACCAAGTAGAGCTACTTTTAGATGAGATCCGCACTCGTTCTATATATTAAAGTTTTAGTTCACAACAAGGCAAAATATAAGTCTCCTAATTCATTTTTGTGTTTTAGGTATTTTAAAATAGGCCTCTTATGTTCCAGATGCTCGTGTTTTGTTTAGAAAGACTCTAAGAGGACTTTGAGAAATAAAATGGAAGAAAAATAATGAAAATTCCTCGCTCAGCGTTCGCAGCATTAACTAAATTTCCGTTATCATTTGCGTTGCATTATGGACTTTTTAAATAAAACTTCCTCGCCAATGCTGAATTCCAAAGAGGAATTTTGCTGTCTTGTATCTCTTAATTTAATAATTTATTTTGAGGTCGACGGAGTGATAAAGAGCATTCCGTTAATTCGGTTTGTACTATCGAAGACTTATGCAATTGAACAGTATTAAACAATATCGATAGCATGGCAGGTATACGAATTCATTGATTTGAAGCGTGTATGATCATTGTAAAACTTGTCTATTGTTATGAAATTTCTCTTTTGAATGACTGTTTTGTTTTAATATAAGAAACTAGAGAGTTGACTTGAAAGAATGTATTAACTGGAAACTTGTGTAATAATTTGCCCCGTAATATTTGTGAAGTTTTTAAATGGGTCATTTTTTACTCTTTTGGCCTTATCTTTTTATTTCCATTACAACATCTCGGTAGTTGCATAACATAAAAAACAATCCCCGGTTCGTCCATAGTATCGTAACTTAGATCGTGTGTTTACATTGTTAAACTGGAAATTATTTTCCTCTGAGTTCTTTAACTTGGATTTCAACCGTGACTGCGTAAAGAAATTATTTTACTGTGAGTTCTTAAACCTGGATTTGAACCGTGAACACGTAAAGCCATTGTGTTATTAAAAAATTACCACCGTCCATTGGCTATAAGTACTTCGACGCGTCTCAATTCCGTAGAGATCCCTTGCAGGTTATGCAGGCAGGGGGCGTAGCTCAGATGGTAGAGCGCTCGCTTAGCATGCGAGAGGTACCGGGATCGATACCCGGCGCCTCCAACATTTTTTATTTGCTTCTTAATTTTTATATGCATTTTTTCTATTTATAATATATATAAATTTGGTTTCGAAAGTATTTTTTATTTCTTTATTTATTTTGATTTCTTTTTGCGATTGATAGCGTGCCCCAAGCTCTGTGGCCGTATGGGGAACGATTCGTTCTCCCATTCATAATTTTGGTCAAGAATTTCTTATGTATAAACCAGTATTAATCGATGCATCTACCTTAGATATGTTGAAACTGCTGTATATATTATTTTGATCGAGTTAAAACTTTTTGAGGCATATTTATAACGATTAGCTCTTTATAATGATATGTCAAAAAGATAAACGCGATCGCTGTAAATTATGTCATTAATGATTACGTGCCATGATAAAAACGTTTAAAGCATTCTGATAACACATTCATGCTGTAAAACATCGGTTGATACACCCTAATTAATATCTCAATAGCAACGCCAAACAAGGAGGGTCCACGACAGTTGCAAATTGTCAATATAGAAAGCGTAATGATGTTTGAATTCATGCTATTCTTTCGAGCAGGGATGGGCAACCTTTTCTATATGGCGAGTTGCATCAGTGGTTCTGAATACCTCGGCGGGCCGCATAAAGAGCTGCCAATGCTTCGGCAGGCCGGGTTAGAGTTTAATCCGAAAGTTACCTAGAGATTCTGAGGAGTCATATAAGTGGAAATAGATTCAAAATTAAGGTTTTAGGGTTAAAATTTCTTACTTTCACAACTTTACCAAAATAATATGAATTTGTGCGTTTACGGATCACTTTTTCACCATAGCTTCGCGGGTCGCAGGAAATACTCTCGAGGTCCGCAGATTGTCCACCCCTGCTTTAGAGCGATCATGCGTAGTATGTTTTTTTTGCATAAGAAATTCTAGATATCGAATGTGATTACTCTTTTAAGTGGAAGTATCAGTATTGCTTATTTTTCTTTCTCTGCGCGAATTGTACGATAAGAAGCTGGTGAAATTTCTCAAAACGATGTATGAGAAACGATCAATTCTTCGACAAGTGAAAATTTTCTCATCGGATCGCCATTTATTCTTTGCTTATTTCCCATTTTCATCACTTGCCATGTAAAACATACGACAATCTATATTTAATTCTTTTGGTGTGTTATAATGAGTATTAAATATTATGAGCTTCAGAAATTATTTGTGTATCTATATATAGCATATGTAAAACTTAACATTAGCATGTAATTTGCAGTAGTTTTTCAGTATTATTTTCCTATAGTTGTTTTAAACTAATGATCATTTCTTTTTCTTTTTAGGTAAGTAAATGTTTACTTATACTTGTGCCTTCGAATCGCTGATAAATGGAAACATTTGCCGTGGAGGTGAGTCCACATTCTGCGCTCAGATTTACTGAACCTTTCTCCCTGTCAGGCCTATAAAATGGAATGTTTTACGCATTTATACTCTCTTAGGCATTCACAAAAGGAAATTCCAGAATATGCATTTAAGTATAAAAATATTGAAAAATTAAGCGCTTGTATTTTATAACCTTGTTATGGCTATTTGAGATACCTGAGTCAAGTAGGTACTTAATTTTTCAATTTTTTATGCATATGTGCTCATTCTGGAATTTGTTTTCAGCCATAAGACGAGCTCGAGAATTCTCTAGTGAATTCTAAGTAGGATTTATTTCGGTAGATCTCATACTGCTTTTTGATATTTTTTGTAAAACTTGCATTCGCAGTTAAATGCTGTATTTGGTACATAAAGTTATCCTCGGCCATGTATGACTTCCTTCAAAATCCTTATGTTAAGTACGTAATAATAATTCTCCCGTGTACTAACTGGGCGGTTTGTTTCTTACACTGAACTCTCCAGTGCGACAACGGTTGGCTACGTAGAAAAAAAGAGTAAAATATCTTTAAAATGTATCCTGCGAGACAAAAATCATATCTCCAACCAACTCAACCTTCCGCTTTACCTTATCGTACACTTCCCCTTCTTTTAAGACATCTTATATTCTTTTTCTCTTCCTACATCAGGGGTTCCCAACCTCTTCCATGTGGCGAGCTTTAAGTTTTATTCTGGTATATCAAGCGAGCACCAGACTATATCCTAGAACAGTGGTTCTCAGCCGGTGTGCCGTGACACAATGTGTCGCGTAGAGCTGGGAGGTGTGTCACCGAAAATTTTATTAACGGCTACATAAAACAAAGTAAATTTTGTTAAGGAGAGTTGTCCTCTTTCTCATGCATAATGTTTTGCAACAATAAAAACAATGTTTAGGCTTAAACCCCTCCTTTTTAATGTTATAATGTTGTGTGTCGCGCACGTGAGCGGCGAGCGTCATGTGTGCCGCGAAGGAAAAAAGGTTGTGAACCGCTGTCCTAGAATATCAAACGAGCACCGCTATATTTTTGCCTAAAATAATAATTATCATAAATACTAAAATCAAACCAACGTCAATGTTATTAGTAGTGTTCTTATATACTTTTAGAAAGAGAGCAACTGATCATACTAAATTAATAATGTTAGGAAACGCGATTTAACATCGCTGAAGAGCACAATCAAGCTGCCGAAGAGCACAGCGGTGCTCGTGAGCACCAGGTTGGGAACCCCCGTCCTACATCTTTGCATATTTCCTGACATTTCCCTTCTATGGCTTCTTTCAACAAACCCCGTCTTGCAGCGTTAGATGGAAGAAGAGAGTTTCTAGCATCAATCTCGCCTTGATTGTCTATCTATCTCTCAAAATTTGACTTATCCAGTTCTGCCTTACTCTTATTACTCTAATCAATCTCCTATCTTGTCCTATTTTGTTTAAAACTTGCTCATTCGCAATTCTCTCAGTTTACCTCATTTTCTCTAGTCTACGTAATACCCACATCTAAAACACCTCTAATCTGCTTGTATCTTCTTTTCTCATGCTCCATGTCTCACACAATATTTAAGTTGAAATAAGAACAGGACATTGAATCAAATCTGTATTTAACCTAGCGATAATATCATGAATTTGCGCTTCTAACATTTATTTATTCGTGTATCACTGTTTAGTACTGTAAGGCAACTCCATAAAAAGATGGTGCATTTCTTACAACGTACCATCCCTCTGATAACTTGCGATAGGCTTATCACCTCTGAGGATTTGTAGCAAAACGCGCATCTGGTTTTGGCTACCATTTATTAACTGTTGGTATTTACATTGCCAACTGGAAAAACATGGCTAATGTACAAATACAACATAAAATCATGGCTAACGTAACTAGTTATTCATAACTGTAATAATAGAAAATTACTTTATATTTTCTCAAATAAATTTAATAGTTAGGTACCATAGAAATTAAAAACTTTCCCATCAGTTCAGTTTCAAAATATTGAAATATTTTCTCCTATGATGTGAATTATATTACTATCAAATTCATAAATTTCCGCGGCTGTGGAGCGTGGTCGCCGCACTACTTTAGCGCCGTCGGTAGCTGCCCCCTTAAAGTCTGCACGTTTACCACCTCGCACGCAACACTCGAACAAAAAAAATTGAAATCAAGGGGCGTAAGGAGGTCACCTATTAAGCTCTTATTACAACAGAGGCGCCACAGCACTCGGGAGAATCTCAGTTGATCGACAGGAGCACGTATCTTGGATAATTTCAAACGATTCTACTTGGAGATACGGACAGGTTGCTAGGTTAATATAATGACTTTCGTCCTTCAAAATCGGAAACACATTCGTATCACCGGCTGTAGTCGTTAATCGGGATGCCTGCATTTAAGTGCATTTCCTATAATCAACATGAAATTCTGCATGTTTGATGGTGCTTCGTGTCTCGTATAGAAATGTTGTAAATCACTCGTACGTGGTGTTGTCATGTTTCCTGTGTTTCTAGATTATTTTTTGCTCACTGTCGCGACCTACTGTTCGTTTTTTAAGGAAAGGGTGTGTATTTTTATCGTGCATTTCTCGGCAATTTTCTGGCGAAAGTCTTGGTAAATTTGTTAAGGCTTTTTAGGGAGAAATTTTGGAAACCTTTCGTGTTTCGAAGCACGGGTCGCGGATCGAGAACTACGATAATTTTGTTAATAACTTTGTTCAAGTATCTGTTCCCTTATACAGTAACTCAAAAGATTCTCTTCTTTATTAGAAGAGGTTGAGAGTCGCCGGCATCGGAGTAATTCTTCCACTTATTGTTAGTAGCGATGAAAACAAAGGATATCATGATGTTGATTTAGTACTTATTTTTATCTATTCACTAAAAAGTATTTCAATCCGTCCGCTCTTTTAAAAAAAAAACAATTCTAAACGGCCTCTAGGAGCGCTTACGGTATTCTTTTTTCCGCATTTGGCATAAAAATAATTCACAATACATATGCGTAAGGGATATGTAAGGTCACCTCACTGAAACCTAGCGGAAGATGTGGGTACCTCTTTTAATCATTGTTGTTTCAACTTTTTGAGTTTTTACTGTTGTGATGCAAAAATGACCTGTCGCCGACCTGAAAACATTTTAATAACCTACGTACATATGCTGAGTCGGAGGCAAAATGGTCCCCCGCTCGGATCTCCGGGGGGGACAACACGAGAGGTTCCGTTTAACACAAGGAAGGAAGGATGCTGGAAAGAAGTTGAGAATTGGCACGTGGAATGTTAGAACACTCCTACGAGCAGGGAAGTTGGAAAATTTAAAGAAAGAGATGAAAATAAATAGAATGGATATGATTGGCTTAAGTGAAATGAGATGGGAAGGAAGAGGGGAAGTAAAAAGTGATGACATCACAGTGTACTATTCAGGAGGTACTAGAGGAACGAATGGAGTAGGGGTAATTTTAAATAAGGAAATAGCAAATTGTGTACAGAGGGTGATATTTGTAAATGATAGAGCAATTGCTCTTAGAATAGGAATGCACCCAAAAGATCTACTGTTGATACAAGTTTATATGCCGACCAGCCAACATGAAGATGAGGCTGTTGAAGAAATATACGAGAAGATAGAAAATATTATGGAGGAGGAAGGTAAAAACTGTTGCAAGATAGTGATGGGCGATTGGAACGCTGTGGTAGGAGAGGGAAGAGAAGACCAAGTAGTAGGAAAATTTGGACTAGGGAAAAGAAATGAAAGAGGTGAAAGACTTGTTGAGTTCTGTAAAGAGAAGAGGATGTTTATATCAAATACTTGGTTTGAAAATCATAAGAGAAGGCTATACACATGGAAATCACCAGGAGATGGAGCCAGATATCAAATAGATTATATTCTAGTGGAAGAAAGATATAGAAATGGAGTAAAAAAGGCATATGGACTTCCAGGAGCAGACATTGACAGTGATCATGTGCTCCTCATGGCCGAAATAAAACTAGCCTTGAAGAAGGTTAAGAAGGCTAAGATAGTTAGGAAATGGGATTTAGAGAATATAGCCACAGTAGGAAAAGAAAGAATAGGAGAAAAATTAGCTCAGGCAATCAAAAGAGAAAACGTGTCGGAGGAAAATGTGGATGAAGCATGGAATAGGATAAAGAAGGCTATAAGGAAAACAGCAGAACAGGCTATTGGGTTTTTCAAAGGAAAAAGAATAAAAAAGCCATGGGTGACAAAGGAAATGATAGAAAAGATGGAAGAAAGAAGGCAATACAAAAGCAGGACTGATGAAGATGGAAAAAGGAAATACAGGAAACTGAATAATGAACTAAGAAGAGAAACCCAAAAAGCAAGGGAGAAATGGCTAGAGGAGGAATGCTCAGATATAGAAGATCTAGAGAGAAAAGGAATGTATGACTTGATGTATAAGAAAGTAAAAAATGTAACGTGGGATAGATGGAGAACAAGTGCATGTGTGAAAGAGATTGCAAGTAAAGAAGATAAAGTTCTATATAAGGAAGAGGAGGTCCTTAATAGATGGAGAGAATACATGGAGGAGTTGTACAAATCAAATGAAAAACCAAAGGATCTCCGTATTGAAGAGCAGGATGAAATAAATAATGACGAAACAGGGGTTTCGATATTGAAAATAGAGGTGCTACAAGCAATAAAGGATATGAAGAATGGGAAGGCAATGGGGGTAGATGAGATACCGATAGAATTATTTAAGTGTCTTAATGAGGAAGGACTGGAAGAAATAGTGAAGTTGTGTAATGCAATCTATGACAAGGGGATGTGGCCAGAGGATTTCGTCAAAACAATTATGATTCCAATTCCGAAAAAGCAAGGAACAAGAAAATGCAGTGAACACAGAACAATCAGTTTAATTACACATGCAGCAAAGGTTCTACTTAGGGTTATGAACAGGAGACTAATTAGCAAAATGGAAGAAAATGTTGCAGAGGAACAGTTTGGATTTAGAAAGAGTAGAGGTACAAGAGATGCAATAGGATTGATAAGAATGAGTGGAGAGAGATATATAGAAAGGGGTAAAGGAATTAGTCTGTGCTTCATAGATATGGAGAAGGCATTCGACCGAGTGAACTGGGAAAAACTGATGGAAATACTAAAAGCAAAAAAAGTAGACTGGAAAGATAGAAGGTTAATTAAAGAGCTGTATATGAAACAGAAAGCAGCTATGAGGATAAAAGATGCACAGACCGAATGGTATGATTTAGGAAGAGGAGTAAGGCAAGGTTGCTGCTTATCGCCAACCCTGTTCAATATATATGCTGAAGAAATGATTGACAATGGAATAGGGAATGATAAAGGAATTAGTATTGGGGGTAGAATAATAAATTGTATAAGGTTTGCTGATGACATGGTAATTTTGGCAGATGAAACGAGGCATATTCAGGAAATGGTTACAAAGCTAGAAGACAGGATGATGGAATATGGAATGAAAATGAACATAAAGAAAACAAAGGTGATGAGAATAGGGGATAGAGAGATTATGAATGTGTCAATAAAGGATGGAAGAGTGGAGCAAGTAAAACAGTATAGATATTTGGGAAGCATGCTAACTGAAGACTGGAGAAGTGAAAAAGAAATAAGAACAAGAATAGCAATGGCAAAAGAAACATTTAATAAGAAAAAACGGGTACTATGTGGTAAAATGGATTTAAATCTGAAGAAACGTCTTGTGAAGTGCTATGTTTGGAGTGTATTGCTTTATGGGTGTGAAACATGGACGCTAAAGAAAAGAGAGAAAGAAAGACTAGAGGCATTTGAAATGTGGGTGTGGAGGCGGATGGAGAAGGTTAAGTGGACGGATAGGATAAGGAATGAAGCAATACTAACAAGGGTGAATGAGAAGAGAAGATTACTTGAAACAATTCAGAGGAGGAAAAGTAACTGGTTAGGGCATATCTTGAGAGGAGAAGGTTTACTATTGATGGTGTTGGAAGGATCAGTAGAAGGGGAAAGGAAAAGGGGACGTAGAAGAATAAAAATGTTTGACGATCTGAAAGAAAGGGGAGGGTATCAGGAAATGAAAGAAATGGCAAGGAACAGAAATGAGTGGAGACAACGCTGGTGCCAGGGACCTGCCTAGAGGCAGAACACCTCATGATGATATGCTGAGTTTTATACCATTCTCATCAATGAACAACTAATTCATTTTCCAATGCACTGGAGACTATTAATTATATAACCAGTGGATCATTTTTAAAAGGTATGAAGTGTATGAAAATTTGAATATAACAAAAATCCTAACATTGTTAGTTATTATTATTTCTCTAAAAGATAGTTCGCCCGCCTTATTTATTACTTGACCAAGTAGTGTCGAAATACTCCGGTAGATGACTACAGAGTCAGCGCTGCATTCCCATAGACATCTAAGTTCAGCGTTTTACGTAGTGAAGCGCCATCGTCGCTTAGGCTATTTGCCGCGTGTATATAAAATGAATGTTTCATTAGTAAATTCTGTTTTAAATATCACCTTGTTAAGAATATGTACCATAAATGTATGTTTGATGGTAATAAAAAAATATATGACTATATCAATGTGTTCAGCAGTATTTGATAATTTGTCCTCGTCAGCAAACTAAGTATGACATAATCGGACATTTTCTTAGCTGCGTGTTACATGATTTTCGGTTTAAAATGTTATATATCTTCTTTAATGACTTGATCTGCTTAATCCGCGGAAATCGTCATGTAAACAAACGCGTGTAGTATATTTTTGTAATCTCTTGTGTTTGCTATTTATTGTGCAGCGTCAAACGTTATATCCTGTATTGAAAGATATTTTTATATTCTTGTATCTCACTATGAAAGTTGGTTGATTACGGTTCATAGACCTGTAATTCATTTTCAAAGCGTAATTTATCTACTTGCCTTTGAAAGCTATCAGGGACTTCTGCAAACGTTTGAGAAAGAATTGTTATTAAAACTGTCTTATTCGATTTTAACGATTTCATTGGAACAAAAAAAGCGTTACAGATGGCCCCGAACTCTCCACTCTTTCCATGGTCCAAGAATACAGACTATAGGACTAACTCTGGCTTTTAGAGTAATGTAATTAAGTATATGGAAGTGTAGGAACTATTTAGAGGAATTAATAGCGTGGACGAAATATAATTAAGGTGTGGATTTTTCGGGTTTTACCCGATTTTTACTCTCCGATAGCCTTTTTTAAATTCCGGGTAAAACCCGAAATTATTATTTTTTTTAGACACGAATTATTTTAGATTTGTTCGCAGGATTTCTATTCTGGCGCTTGTAAGGCACCTCAGCACTTGAGTGAAGTCCGCGATGTTCGTGATCAGTCTGTTTATTCTCTTTGCAACAGGTGCATATGCTGCTGTTCTGAGAACATTATCTAGTTCAACAAAAATCATTGCGGCTATGAAAGAATTTTCGGAAGTTCTTTCTTCAAAATGGGTTGCTACAGTAAGCATAAATCTTAATACATCCGTTAAATCTTTCTGGAAAGTGGCATCCGTATTAGTAGATCCTTTTAAGAAATCTATGCATGACCCAGATACAACTGCTATCGTCGAATTTTTGAGCACGTATAATGATGTAAATGAGCAGATTAAATCCGAACTTATTGCCTGTTTATTAGAGGCAACACCTCGAAACAAAGATTTGGATATTATTAGGTTTTGGTTTAAGGCTGGAGTCCGATACCCTTAATTAAGTAAGTTTGCCTTAACACTACTATGTATAATTGATAGTAGCTAATTGATAGTAGCTCAATAACTTTGGCTAAGATTAATAAAGGTGAAATACTCCTTTAGCCAAACAATTAGAGGGTTACAACACCCAATGCATTTCGCCCACAAGGTGGGCATCGTCAGGGGTAAAACCTGTTTCAACAGTGACTAAGAGCCAACTACTATGTATGTCCACAGGCAACTGTGATCAGTGGCGGATTTACGCCTCCGGGGGCCCCTGGCGTTAAACATTTTGGAGCTCCTGGCGCTAAATATGTGGGGGGCCCTGGTGCTAAGCTGTCAGGGGCCCTGCAATCTAAATATACAGTAACTCCTTGTATAACGCGTGCCCGCTTAGCGCGTTTTCGCAATGACACGATTTATTTTTTAGGGAAAATTTTTCACATAAAGCGCTCATCCCCGCAACAGCGCGCAAAAATGGGGTGGCGGACTATTTCGCGGAGTGGTGTAAGTTGGTGTAAAATTTTAAAGGGTGGGAATGCTGTACTGCGCACGCACTCACACACACACGCACTTATTCACGCACAGTATATGGCAGTGGGTGTATTTTAACTTTAAGACTCAGAACTTGAATCATCATCCTGCTGAACGCACTATACGAATCGTGCGTAAAATAATGAATCACGAAAGCTACAAATGCGCACGCTAGCTACACACACAGTCATTTTGTGCGGTTAGTGACTTTTGTTCTATTGTAAACATTATTATCTCTTATGATGAGTGGAAAGCGTGTGCAAAGTGATATTAATGCAAACAAAAAATTGCTAATACTTAATACTACGTAATACATACAAACATGCAAACACATACTGTACATGAAAATAACAATAATAAAATAAAATAAAAGTTTCAAATGTCAGCCGAAAACGCAACCCATCCATTTTCCATTATTTTTAATGAGAAAATTGTCCCCGCTTAAAGCGGTTTTGCTTAGCGTGCAAGTTTTCACAAACATAACTATCGCGTTATTCGAGGAATTACTGTATAATGAAACCGCTTCTAACAGCTATCTTCTTTTGTGATATCTCTTAACGCCCGTTTTTCTATGGAAACAGAGAAGTTTCGCTGATTTTTAAATTGAGACATTTAATATGTCTGAGATTATACACACGAATATTTTTTCGGGGCCCCTGGCGCGCGCCACGTGCGACCCCCCATAAATTCGCCACTGGCTGTGATGTTTAGCGTTCATTTTCCCATTTGCGTCATTTGCAAACTCCGGAAAAGAGTAATACTACTGGCTGCAAATGTTATTGTATGTATATCATAAAAATTAATGCTAAATAAAACTTTTAAATTTTTAAGCAAGATTTTTACTTAAAAATCATTTTATCCGAATTACAAAATAATAAAACCCGAAAATTACCCGAGATAGAACTTTTTTTAAAACCTCAAAAAATCTGTAACTTATTTATACCCGATTTTAGTCCGAATAAAAAGGAAAATAATAAAACCCAATATTTACCTTCCGGATGGATTTTTTAAAACCCGAAAAATCCACATCCTAAATATAATGAATATAAGCAGATAATACTTATGCTATTTTGCGTTAGAAATAACACCGGAAATAAAAAATATATCGGTATAGCGATTTATTTTGTGTATCCCGAAAACTGTTGTTACATGCCTTTCACAATAAACATAATAACGATGGAACAATTTTTGAAACGAGAAAAAAGTCTGCTATGACCGGGAATTGAACCCGGGTCTTCCACTTGCCGGGCGGATATTCTACCTCTGAACTATCGTAGCAGAACATTTTCTCTCGTTTCTGAACACGGATCATATCATTCCATCAATTTCATAATAACGATAACAAAGACGATCATATACAACCACACCCTCTTCAGGATTCGAATCCGCGATCCTTGTATTGAGAGCCAGGCATTCCAAATATACCTCTACCCAGATATTTGAAATTTTGTTATTATTTTTTCCGTTAAGATCGAGAGTTAAACTAACAAGGTGGAAAAGTATACTCCATAAATGGAATACACAGAGATTTCAAAGGCGTTCTTTATGGGTAATACCTATAAAACGGTGTCGAAAGATTAGTTGGTTCTTGAATTTTTTTCTCCGAATTTATAAGTCGTAATTATGTGGTATCGCGGCCTTTTTTGTGGTAAATGAATTCCTCTATCCGAATGTATTTTACAGATCATATAAGAGCACGGGAGGGAAAATTTTGGATTTTAAATTGTTTGTCGATAGAACCGTCGCGTCGTATATTCTGATGTAAACAAAATATGTGATATTATGCTTGGGATTTCCTCTAATTTTTATCTCCGAAACTATAAGTCGTAATTATGTGGTCTCGCGAACTTCTTTGTGCTAAATGAAGTCCTCGATCCGAATAAACTTTTGAATCTATACTTTACAAATCATATAAGAGCCAGGAAGAGAAAAATATTGTATTTTATTGTTACTTGATGGATGCCATTCAACGAGTATAAGTGCTTATATAAAGTGGAAGTTTTAATTGACGGATTCAGTTAAAAATCACAATTGGGCAATAAAGGTTAATAAGGATCATTCGTACTTAATTAAAATTCGCCCAGCTGTTCAGGAGATGAAAGTTATGACAGACGGACGAGACGTGCCCATAAGGCGTTCCGCTATTACCGCTTCGCTGGTGAAGATCGCCTAATAAACAAAAGTCACAGACCGCTAAGGTGACATTTGTTATAACACTCGTAGTGGCTCTATCGCAGACATCCGCAATCTGTTGCTTACTAGCATGATAGTAATAGTGATTTAAACGAGCGCTCTCCAACCGATGAGCAAATAGTGCTCGCGACAACTCTCAGAAGGGATTCTCATGTAATTATTTATGATATTTTTGCTAGATTGAAAATTTTTTGTTAAAAATGACAGAAAAACGTATGTGACGGAGAGATTCGTTGATCTTGAAAATTTCAGCTGCTCGTATTGGGTTATTTCATATTGAATTATATTTGATTTATCCATTATTTACTTTATATCGATAATTTAGGATCGTTATATGATTTTTTCGCATTAAAAGCACAAATGCGTAAACGCATTTGTTTCCCCCCCGGTTGAAGCTAAGTCATCGCGATGAGACTCGATGAATAAAGTTTGCGGCCCAATGATTAGCGCAGTATTTCTCAACCGGTGGGACTCGATATTTCGAAAATAATTAGTACGAAGGCTTCCACGGCGTGCTGTTGATATGGTGGTGATTTCCGGGAATCTGCCGTGTTGATCCATTTCCTGGACAATATTTCGCCGACGTTCCAGTCGGCTTCTTCAGGTCCGAAGAAGCCGACTGGAACGTCGGCGAATTATTGTCCAGGAAATGGATCAACACAGCAGATTCCCGGAAATCACCACCATTTCGAAAATAATATTTAAAACATTTTTCTCGTCAAAATACTGCAATATTTAAGGTTCTTAAAATTTTCCATCATTGATTAATATAATACTAAAATGAATTTGACGTATATATCCATTTCTTTGAAATAATGGGGTTTTCTTTTTATCACGGTGAGACCAGGATGTTTTTGACAAAATGGTTGGTGGCATGCAAGATGCAAAAGGTTGAGAACCGCTGGTACAGCGTATGCAGAAATGATCTGGGCCATTGATTTTATAATTGTACTCAACCATTACTTCTCTTAGGATGCATCTACCGCGGAAATAAATCCGATTTATTCGCAGACTGCACCGTCCTAGAAAATCATCGTCACGAAAACGCGGACGGGTTTGCCTGCCTCGACTTTCTCTCGCTTTTTATGCGCATCAAGCTCCGTCCCACAGTCGTCTTTCTCGGAATAAAATCAAACATTGGGTCACTGTCGCGTCTCTACGCGCCAGAGATTTCGGAGATACCGCGGCGCCGGAAAACTGAAATGCCGGAGTCGACGCAGCGGACTTTCGTTTACTGGCCCCCAGAGAGGCACATTTCTTCGGAGAAGATTTCGACGAGATGCGAACCCGGTTACTGGGGCGTGCGCCTCGGAATCTCAAACTCCCTGGAAATGTGGGGCGTACGTTTCCCGCTGCATCGCTCCTATTATAACTGAATAGCCTCGTAATTTTCTACTCCAAGGACTTCTGAATCGCGTTGCCGTTATTGCGGGGTAGGTGGGAGGGGGCAGTCGCTTTATCGGGGGCGTGCTTTTTCTGTAATTATCGTTACGTTTCGCTGGCGTAGGTAGCTAATGGCGCGGAAGAAAAGTTTTTTTTGTGTTGCTGTTTATTGGTGACAATCGTCATTTCGCCGTAAGTAATCAACTGCTTCGGCAGTTTCGCGGATGATATATTTTATTTGTTTATTTATCCTGAATTGTCGCAAGTAGGCTAAAAAACCAGGTGGTTATATAGGGATTAATGACATTATTCTCGAAGATTATTGGATGTTTAACAATTTCATGCCTGCACATTAAACAAGTATGGAAAGGTGTGCTCCATGTCGGAGTACACAGTTTCAAAATGCATTCTTTGAGGTCAACAAATGTTAGTAAAATTCCCCAATGTCAAATTTCATCAAAATAAGTCAAGCGGTTCCCGAGTTGGAAGAGAGGTACGTTGTAAACTACATGTAGGTCTTCATGTAAAGTGGTCATAATTGTCTTCCGATTTTATCCAAACTTGGAATCTGTCAATTAAAAATAATTAATTAATTAATAAAAATAAAAACTCCAAACCGTAACGTTTACCCAGAGAAGCGCTCAAAAGAAAAAAGAAAAAAATACAAGTTTGCTGGACAATGGCCTAACAGGGACTTGTGGTCAAAACCTAAGCCTAAAAGGAAAAATTAAAGCGCGAGTACAAGACAAATAAAGAAAAACTTCTCTGGAACAAGTACTAAATACGTATTTCGAGAGCTACGATCTCATCTTCTGTAGCTGAAGTCGACTTTTTAATTCACCTATCCGCCGTAGTCTCCTTCCCTTTTTCATATTTTGGAATCTGTCGACAAATTTTACTAAAACTCTCCAATACCAAATTTCATCAAAATACGTCCTGCGGTTCCCGAGTTGAAACAGGAACATTGTAAACTACATGTGCATAGGTCTTCTGTAAAGTGATCGTATTTTATCGTCCGATTTTAACCAAAATTGGAATCGGTCGACAAATTTTAGTAAAACACCCCAATACCAAATTTCATCAAAATGCGTCCAGCGGTTCCCGAGTTTTAACATGCGGACGGACGGACGGAAACGACCTGCCCTGGTATATGCGTTCACTTCATCCAAAGAACGCTTAAAAAGTAATTACAAATCAGGTGATGGGAAGGTGAAAGTAATGTGTACATGCAAAATGGAATCTCGGAGAGGCTTTCGTTGCCGTGGGATCGTAAAATGCTGTTGCTGACCTCCGTAATTCGAACTATCGAGCTAGGATTTTCGATTATTCGGAGAACTGCGTCGTTCGCCGGCGGCCGACAGGTGGCGCGAACTACTTTGGGTAGCTTAGGCCCGTTATGGCTTGCGTGGCAGCGGAGTATCACTACCCAGGACTTTGTTTTAACTGTATCTCGAATGATATCTTTATGTCGGAGAATCCAAGAATTTCGTCCAAAACACAAGCCTGATTAAAAATGCGCTCTACTGTTACATGTAAAAAACAAAGTTAAATATCATTCTTTGTTTTTAACATATAACAGTAGAGCGCATTTTTAATCAGGCTTGTGTTTTGAACGAAAATCCTGGATTCTCCCACCAAAAGGTATAAATTCTGTTATCTTTCAGCGATTGCCTGAACGTTGAAATTCAGTTACGCTATTGTATCTGTGAAAAAAACCATCACGTAAATACGTATGTCCATATGTATATTATTCAATTACCACTCATTTTTTCTTCGATTATCAACAATTGAGAAAACTGAAAAATGTCGAAAGAATACAGTCGCTCGATAGTCACTTTCTTGATCCGTTCTTCGATTCCATGCTTTCATTTCCAAGGCACGCTTCGAGTTTCACCGCAATGCCACTTATTCTCGAAGGAAAGCTCGAGAAAGTCGCGGGCGTGCTCCCTCGCGTGTCATTGGCGTCTTCGGGACGTCCCTCGTGTTGGATAAACGACCCCATCGGCGCCATCACGTCAATTGATTCTCTTCCCTATCCTTTCCAGCATTCCTCGAAGGGTCGTTTTTTGTCACAAGGGATAAAGGGAACATTCGAAAGTTATTGGGACGCATCTGGGGTTAAAAGGGTTAATTGTCTCTAACGCTGGTAGATCGCACGCAAGTGGACGGGGGAGGAGTGTGTTCGTTCGCTTTCCGCTTCTCTTTTTTTTCTTCTTACTCTCTTGGGACGGGATTCCGTGCATATCTTCCCACTTCTTGGATACCATCGTAGGCTCCGAGGCTCGTCTCCTCTCTTCCTTTCTCTCCATCAATTATCTCCCCTCTTTCTCAGTTTCTTTCTTCTCTCTCTCCCAAACACTACCAAACTGTCTCCCTTCTCCGTCCTAGTCTTTCTTCCCACTATTCTCTCCCCGCAGTCGCTGTCGAAATGCCTCCATGTGTGTGTCTGTCCCCTTCGATGCCTTTGCGAGATTCTCTCTTGTTGGTGACGCCACCGTGTTTTTTCAGCAGGAAGGGAGCAATGAAGAGAAAGAATTGGGTTTGCTAATCCTGTGACACTCCTATTTTTTATGTTTGCCAATTGTTTTTGCCGCGACCGATCCGGCGCACCGGTGTTTTTTTTTATGTTCGTCTGCGGCGTCCGGTTGTGGGCATTGTTTATTGTGGGACGTCTGTATATATTCTATTTCCGCGAAGGAATGATCCATTGCAGACATTTATTTTTCCTGCCGTTACATCACTCGGAATATATAATTCGAGCGTCCTGACGAATAGTTCGTCGAGGGAAGGGGGGAGGGGGGGAGTGATATGTTTTTAAAAAGGGTGTGAGTGATGGCCTGTGTTCGATATTTGCTTAATTAGGCAGTCAATATCTTCTATCTTTCGAGAACTTTTAAACTTGAAATTAGAAAAATGCTTTAGCAGCAGTTGGAAAATTTATTTGAGAGACAGTCGAATTCATTCTCACTTGAAGTAACGCCTCATGGCGTGTGCATACTGTGGGCTTAATTGTGGTTTTTAGTGATATAATTCTTCGGAATTGAATCTGAAATTAATAATTGCACAGCTGTTTTCGTTAACTTCATATTGACGTACTTATAGAAGCATATGACTTGCTCATGGTTTCATCGCAGTGAGATGGTGCTTTAATGAAACTTTTTGATTTTATTGCATTCTCTTTTATTTTAACATATTTTTGCGTTGATCTGATTAATAATTATTGATTTAGACCACCTACAAAATTCCAATCACACACACAGACATCATCGAGAAAATGGTCAAAACGTGTTCAGGGGACCTCAAAAAGTGTATTTCCGTTGAAAACTCGAAATCGATTTTTTCATGAAAACAGTAATTTCCTCTATTGAGAAAGTAAAAAATCTATCGTGAGATTAATTGTGGCAAATAAATTTTATGCTGGATCGCTATTTTTCAATTGCAAAAATACTTGATCTATATTATTATTATTCACTTGTTCGATTAATGTTATGTTAATGATGAAGGTTAATCAGTTCGGGCTAATTAATATTTTTAGCCGTCTATAATGCCGCAAATAGCTTTGAAGAACGATCAAAAATACATCCAACGGAAGATTATCCCAATTAATCGTTCAGTGAGCGTATGCGTTTTTCTAATCTCTTTCTACCAAGGGAAAGAGATGTGCTTCGGCACTTGCGCCCTATAGTCGTCGCAAGAATGCACCGCTCACGCAACCACGGCTTCTTTGGTAATTTGCCTAGTACCGTAATTCAAAGGCCGTTTTGCGAACGCGTCAATCCACACGAAAAAATTCTCTTTACGAGCATATAGATGCGATTCCGTCGGTGCCATCCCTTCCGTGGATTGCGACATCTTTCGAAGAATGGGAAATGAATCAACTTGGGTCTATGACATTTCTCCATCAGTTAAGCTCTTTGGTAGGGAATTACTCTGGGACCTTGCTTAAAAGGGTCGAAGAGGCCCATATTGCGAGGTCATGCTGAAGTTGAGGCCGTATCATAGGTAAAACCGTGTTATAGTTGATACCTTATAATGTATAATACCATGTAATAGGTGAGGCTGTGTTATAGGTGAGACCGTGTTAAAGGCAAGACCGGTTATATGGGAGACGGCGTTATTGCGAACTACTGTCAAAACCGCTTAGCAATTTCGACAGTAATGCGCAAAAACATCTCATATTTTCTTCTATATATGATACGGTGATCAATTATTTTTAACTTTATACATTCTAGGCGGGAAAAAAATTTTAGCGAAAATTATTCGCGTAGCACCGCGAGTCCCATCCCGTTGCGAATCGCGTTACTGTTTTTTTTTTGTAGGAGTAGCCGGTGTGAAATTGTGCTTGGCAAGCGGAGGGAGTGTCCGCGGCGACAGGAAGGGCGCGCGCCGAGGAATTCCCCTAGTCGCGACAGACGGACGAGTAAATCTGTCCCGTGCACTCATTAAATTTCTTTCTTCTGAGTCACGCTGGAAATAACGCTCAGGCGAGCGATATTCTTATTTTTTTAATCGCGCCTCGAGAGTGAAGCAACGTGTTGCGACACTTTTGGGGGCCATTGTCTTCGACCTCAAGCGATCGAGAATTCCTTGTAAAACGTCAACCTCGTTCCATTTTCTCGATTAAAATCTTGCATAGTTTATGCCAGTGATGATGATCGAATCTTCCCAACTAAAGAAAACTCCGTGTCATGACTCGCCAAGGCTCCAATTGTATCGACCGCCTGCCTTCGAATTTAGAACGGTTTAAAAAAAATAGTTTGAGAAATGCGTACTGAGAAATGATTCACCAGGAAAATCCCAATCTCATTCGTAATGGCTTTTGGTTGCAGGATAAGTTTGTTAACAGCATTCACTCAAAATGACGATTAAGTATGGCGGTATTTTTAGGCGTTCTTTTTCAGCGAAGCGATAGTAGCGGATCACCTTATGGGCACGTCCCTCTTATCTGTTTTGCTCTCTGTCGCGTCTTTCACCTCTTGAATCACTTTGTAGATGTTGATTAAGCATGAGAGATCCTCTTTAAAATTAATCATTCAAGTATGATGCTTTATTGTACCAGTTATTTAGAACTTCCACTTTACATAATGTTTCTAACGAAACGAATCATTTCATATCGAACGTGAGGCTAGATTCTTCATTATAATAGAATAGATAATTCCAAGCTTTAGCTTTAAATGCAGGTATGTATATAAGAGAAAAATGTAAGAATTATGAGCTCAGGCATCCTCCATTAAAATTGAAGATCTTTGACTGCGATTTTTTCCCCACGTGGCGCCAGTATCGAGCAATAAATTCATACATTTGATGCGATGTACCGCGGAAGCCTTTTTTGCGCTTTTGAAGCAATTTTCGTTTTTAAATAAATCTCACAAATTTCGCTATTATATCTCCCTTTCATGTAACTCGTCTTTCTCTTTTGCGCAGTATCACTCTGTTATTATAATGAACTCCTGCGTTTCATTTAAGGTTCTTATCCCACTCCCCTTGCTGAAGCGTTTGTATTGAAAAAGCGATCGCTTCAACCTCTTGTGCCGTGGTATTTAACCGGAGGTACGCGCACTGCTTGGGATACGCGAAGAGCTTTTCACGAGTACACGAAAATATTGAAGAAAATTAATATTTTTTTCTTCTAGTTTGAGCTTTCATGGGTGACTTCCGAGTCAAAAGTCGTTCAGATACAAATACGAATAGCTTAATAAAACATCGCGAACACTTCATAGTATTTTTAAAATTTTAAATATTTCATAAACAGCGCGTGATGGTCTTTTTAAAACACGAGCAAATGTGACCTAGCCCTCGGCGGGATTCGAGCCTGCGACCCCAATATTGTGAGCCAGAAACGCGAACTACCCTTATACCAAGGATTGCAAAATTAAAAAAATAACATCTTTAATTCACTTGTGAATTATCGAACTCGTCTTATGGCTGAAAATAATTCCATAATGAGCACTCATGTATCAAAAATTGAAAAGTTAAGTATCATACTTGATTTTAAGTGACTAAGGTTTCAGCAATAGCCATAACGAGGTTATAAAAACATGCGCATTTCGATCTTTTTTTAAAATCGACTTTCGGCGAATCGCCACCTAAGACTGCTGCATTTCTGGTGAAATATGGATCTGATTTTTATCACCTTGTTATTACTATTAGAGATAGCTGGTAAGAGTACTTAATTTTTTCAATTTTTTATACTCAATGTGCTTATGTTGGAATTGTAATGTTTTCTCGAACTCATTTAAAAGTGTGATTAACGGCAGGTTAATGTATCTCTCACGAGGGAAATTTCTTAAGATCGGGACTTAGGCGCCTCCTCCGCCCATAGCTTATTCATGCGCAGTGTCCGCCGGACTCTTTTTCCTCTTCCTTCGAAACTCCCTGGATCGGGTGACCTTGTTCCCGCAAACATCCGTCCGTTCGAAAGAGAACCGCGATGTGGATATTCTTGGAAACAGTGCGCGCGGGAGTGGACGGCAGGGGGCGTGGACGACGACCCGAGTGGACTGGAAATGGAATCGGGACGGGAAGGGACAGGAGTGTGCGTGGGAACGAGCGTGGAAGTGGATGGGGAGAGGGAATGGGCTCGACCAGAATCGGAAGTAGGCGGAAGATGATATTAAAAGCTAGGGACTGGATAGGGTATGGACGGGTACGGGAATTGGGGACGGGAGTTGGCGGGGACGGAAGTTGACGGGAAAGGGAGTTGGGGAGAGCGGGAGGTAGAGGGAACGGGAGGTAGAGGGAACGGGAGGTAGAGGGAACGGGAGGTAGCGGGAAAGGGAGTTGGCGGGGACGGGAGTTGGCGAGAGCGGGAACGGGAGGTATAGGGGACGGAAGGTAGAGGTGACGGAAGGTAGATGGGACGGGAGGCAACGGGAAAGGGAGATTGCGGGAGGTAGCGGGAACGGGAGGTGGCGGGAAAGGGAGTTGGCGGGAGCGGGAGGTTGCGGGGGCGGGATGTAGAAGGAACGGGATTTGCTGGGGACAGTTATGGATGGGAACAAGTGTCGTTGGAAACATAAATGGACAAATATGTAAATGGGTGTTCTTAGATTCAAGATTCAAGAATGGGTCATCTCCCGTATACGCTTAAAAAAAAGAACGGGACTATGAGGAGGAAGGGAGGGGAAGCATCCGAAAAGCCACCCACCCACGCGCTCCTTCCATCCATACTCTCTAATTTTGGCGGCGGATGAGGATTGGGACGGAGGGGGAGAGGTAAGAGATGGAATGCAGTTCTAGGTGAAAAAAACGCCTGTTTCCAACGGGGAAAAGATAGTGAAGTTACCGTTTGGGAGAGAGAAAATTAGCTTTATAATTGAGAGGTTAGGAATCACCGTCATGCTGAAGAGGTGGAATAAAAGATAAGTTGTTGAGTAAATCAGACGTTCTGTGTCCTGAACCGTGAGTCTATTCGTCTTTGACGAACTAAATTTTAATCCCTTTTGTCAGTCGAATTTTTTTTATGAGTTTAAATAATCGAGGTTTTTGGCGCGAACTCTTAAACTTCAAGATTCAATGTTGAAATTTACCTTTGACATTGTTTTATTGGATTTTCTAAGGTGATGTATAAATACATATATGTATATATCCAGTGGATTAATGGAGTAATATGCCTACCTGTGTGTAGTTTTGTGAGGTTGTCAGCATGAATGCCAATCGCGTTTGTGGATGGATGCCAAGAAAGACTCGCTAGATTTAAAATTTCGCGCATGAAGCGTCTGCCATCAACGGATTAAAGCGTTATTGCCCCACATAGGAAAGTGCTAGGCAAAGGTTTCAAAATTTGCTCGAGCATAATATTGAGAGTGGTCAACGATGCTTCGTCATTACCATCGACTGACATTTTGCCAATCACGCGGGTTCGAATCCTGCCTAGAGCATGGTGGTATCTCCTTTCCATAAATGTATTATTACACATGAAATTGGGGGAACCTGTTTGTGTTAACGAAATTACTATAATCATTTTCTTCAGTGACTCTTTGAACGTGTTTATGCTAAAGGAACTGATTCATACCTGGACTGTTTCTATGTGCCTTGTTGCTTGAAAGAAGAGATTAATTAACAAGATGATCCAAACGAAATTTATGATGCTTACTTTCCACATAATTATTTTAAATTAAATGAATGCAAATTAAAACTAAATTGATCACGCGCATTTGTGTGGCAAAAATAGCGCGTGTTTGTACTAGACCAGTGGTTCTCAAACGTTTTTGAGCCGCGGCACACTTTCAAAGATAAAGAGGGTTTTGCGACACCCCAGTCTTGTGACAAGCTTTATATATTTTTAGATACGGATATTACAACCTTAGGACACATCCATTTGTGGATGCTACTACATAAACAATTTATTAGAGGAAAAATGATTGCCCTAGTTACCCACCAACACATGCAAATCTTTAATCTATTTACCAAACAAAGTTTTTCGCGGCACACAGTTTGAGAACCACTGTACTAGACTATACTGAATCCGAGTCCAAAATTAGTCGTTGCAATGGCAACACTCTCGTAATGAGTGATAAAAACTGCAAAAACGCCAGTGTTTACTCGAAATTCGAAGAAATACGATAGACAAGCAAATTTCTACACTAAAAATTATAATTCCCATTCCTTTCCTCAGAGGATAGTACAAATCCCGCTCCGATATTACAATTCTTAGATATTTTAATGTGCAAGAGAAAATTATCCTGCACGATGGATTTCAGATTTCCCATGTAAATCAAATGGGAAGGATAGTTCCTGGAATCGAACCCGGGACTTTAAATCTTCGCAACAAAAACTATCCTCTGGATCTCAACCCAAGTAGCAAGAGAATTACACCAAGTGTCATGAAAATCGGTTAATTGGTTCGAAAGTTAAAAGAGGGGACAGACAGACACACCGAATAAACTCTAAGCCTATTTCCATACTGGTAAGTAGACTAAAAATTAAACAGAAGAGAACATTCGTGTTATCGGTTAATTGATGTCATTCTTGAAGAAATGAAACATGAATACTTCTAGGTTTAGGTTATGAAAGACGCGACCTGATTTAAAACAACGACCTATTCAAACGAAGGTCTCCCTACGCTCCGACGAATGATCTACGATCCCTCTCGTTTTCCACTAAATTAGTGATGAATTGAGTTTGTCTGACTTTATCATTCAGGAGCGGAAGTCCCCGTTTACATAACCGTTGGATAACCATTATCTTTTCCCTTGTATGCCACCAGACCCTCTTAGGGCAAATCTTTGCCCATTGATAAAAGGAAGCTTTTCAGTTATCCTGCTTTTGGAAATATTAACTCGACGCGTTTGGTGTGTAATTTTGTCGAAATTTCATTGTTTACCTTTTAATTATCTCATACGCACCACTACAAGGCCATTCGCGACGAGCGTGCCGACAATAACAAGGGCGTGAACGTCCGATCATGACCACGGCGGTATTCGAAAGCGGGACTATGGGAAGTCAGATATACCAAGACCAATCAACTTACTGATTCAGTCAAAATATTTCTCGTGTAAGTGTAAAAAAGTGTCATTTTGTTCTCTCAATTTGTGCGATAATTTCAATTTTTCATATTTCATTCTGTAAATTAAATTAAGCACATTCGTATATATTTTGTATACATCTTATATATTTCCAAGTCCGACCAATTGATTAATTCTGCCAAAATATCGCTCGTGTAGGTGTGAAAAAGTGTCGCTTTGTTTACCGACATTGTTCGATAATTTGATTTTTCATATTTATTTGTATATATTCTTTAAATAAAATTAAGCGCATTCATAGCAGGGCTCGTGAGAGAAATCCTGGGCATTGGTGCTTCTTTCGCTCCCGAGCTCCTTACCAACCCTCTCACCCACCATAAATATGTTCTTAATTTTCCGCTGTCAAGATTCAACTTCTCTATTGTATATATTGTGTATATATATATATATATATATATATATATATATATATATATATATATATATATATATATATATATATATATATCACTGCTTGAGCTCGGCCTCTCTCCCTAGTGCACGAACCCCGGTTATTTGCACCAGGTGAACCTCCCTCTCCCGGGCCCTGATTCATAGCACTCTCGTCTAACATTACGTTCGGATATACGGTATTTCCTAGTATTGTTCTACCGTGACCTATACTTCGTCTCTTTTCATTGTATATTCCGTATTTTTCAATTATTTTGAGATTTTAAAAAACCGATTCCATATTCGGTCATAAGGAATAGTCGTTGAGAACGAGGCGTGACTCATTCGTTAGCTGGAGGAAGAGTCGTGTCCATGTTCCATTCTCTTACGCTTCGTTTCTTTCGTCTCAATCAATCGAACCTTGATGGCGAACAAATTATCCCGAGGTTTCCTCTCATTTGAGCGCTAGAGTGAAAGAAAATGAGCCGTTTAAAAAAAAGAAACTCCCCTTTGCCATACTTTCTCTTTGGTTCATTTCTCGCCGCGAAATTAAGTCGCCAAGATTTATGACGTAATTAGATCTCGCGTGCATTCCGCGGCACTTATGCGAATGACACGCCGGGTCGGCGAAATGTCAGTCTGCGTAGCTGCGTGCCCCGAGCGCGTAATCTCCTTATTTCTCCCCTTTAATCCTTTAGTACAGGCTTATAAAACTGGCGGCCCGAATGCTAATTTTTGTCGTAGCTAAATCGCTCGGTATTTTAAATAAACAATTTATTTTTGTGAAAAGGAGACGAGATTTTTTCATAGTTATCGAGGCGCAATAAAAACGCGTTTTCTAAATAATTGTTTTTAGTTGCAGAATAGTCGTCCAATCTTCTAGATGAAGTCTATTTTTACGACTTTGACCCTCATTAAACAACTGTAATACTAATACGGCCCTTCTATATCATCAGTCGCTTTAATGCGGCCCTGATGCCTCTCTGAATTTGAAATGTCTGCTTTAGTATATGCGTGGAGGTCTGTGCGGACCCACTAGACATTTGGTACACCATTAGGCCATAAACAGTTTCATATGACTTGTTGTTATTTCTGTTCAGTAATATTTTTTGCTCTCATGCGACATTGTAGTGTATTTATGTGAATTTATCTATTTATGTATTTAATTAGCTCATAAACAGCTTTTACCGAACTTTTACAACGAGCGTAATAACAAAGAAGAAAGCTTACAGCCATGCTCTGGGCAGGATTCGAACCCGCGACCATAGCACAGAGAATCGAGACACGCTAACCACCCCCAACCGATGCCAGCAATTATAAATCACGAAATAAATAAAAGAAACAATATCGCGATGATTAACGGGAATATATAACATGGGATCATATAGACCCCAGGTGTCCTTTTTATGCGTGCGCGACTAATTAATGGTTAATTATTCTCGAAATCCGGGTTCGTGTACGAGCAGCGTAAATGCCACCGACGCGTCGGTTGCATCGTTTTTAACGATCTTTTCAGAGAAAAAAATATCCGATATCGGCGCGGCTCAGAGAACCTCTCGATAATCGCCCATATATGTTAAGTAGGTTAGGGCAACACTCGATTCTCCCTCACTATCGCGCCACAGTTCACAAAGAGCTTGCATGTGTTATTAGAGAGACACCGTAAAAAAAAACTTTCCCTCTCTCCTTTTTAAAACACAGAGAGAGAGAGAGAGATCCCTTTCGCCTGTTGCGGGTGTCCCCGAAGAAGTTTGCTATATAGCTCGTGTGTGCGTACGCGGAGTGGGAGGAGGAGAGAGGATTGAGGGAGGAGCCTTTCTCTCTCTCTCTCTCTCTCTCTCTCTCTCTCTCTCTCTCTCTCTCGTTACCCTCGGCTGAAGGAGAAAGAAAGAGGGAGGGGAGGGTAGTGAGTGAGTAAAGGGAGGGAGGGGTTTGGGTACGGGCTTCGTCCTCCCCCTCTCTCTCTCTGTCCCTCCCTTTCCTTCCTCCCCCTCTCCTCTCTTCAGTCCTCTCCTAATCCACACGGAAGGTGGTCGCCGCCGCCTTCTTCGTCCCAACTCTTCACTAGCATTTTCTTCTCCCAAGAAATAAGGAGTGTCGAAGCCATCTTCTCTTTTTAACAGAGTTCGCCAGTGCGTCGTTCGCTTTATTTCGCGGAATACGACAGCGCGGTTTTTCATACCGAAGAAGCCTTCTCACCCCCTTCTATAAAGAGTGCACGTCGAATTTCTCGTCCGCAGCCGCTAGTTCTTTCTCACGCGCCGGGGTTCCTCCAGCAGCCGCAAGCCATGAACGGTAAGCATTGTGGGATTCACCAGTTGGGAGATATCTCTCTGTCTTACATGAGTAAAGCGTAGTGGTGTTTTCCCTTTCTCGAAACCCACGTGCGGGACGTTTTTATAGGTGTGTGCGTGCGCGTGTGGCACCATCTGCGCCAAGGAACACGGGTCGTCACACCACCCACCTATCTTTCTCTCTTAACACGCAGGAAGGCGCGCAATATATTATCGCCGCGTCTTTTTCGGGATCATTGTGGATGGAGTTTTCGAAGTCTCTCTCGCTCTTTCTTGGTACCTTTTTTACGACCGGATGCCGCGAAGGTCACGAGAACGAAGGGTCTAGAACGCGGATGGATCCGAGTTCGTGTCCCGGCTTCTTCGTTGCTCTAGTTGCTGCATCGGTCGGTAAATTGTTGAACCGCGGATGCATTATTCGGGGAATTGTTTCCTCGCCAAAACGCACGTGTTTTTTAAAAGGCTCGGTGAAGGTTTACCATTCAAGAATCGTGTGTTTTGGAGCGAGTGGTTTTTGTCGCGTAAACATCCATCCGTGGGTGCGTTCGTCGTACAGATTATCCGATGGCGCGTTTAATCCTTTCCTCTGTGCCTAATCCACATCACGTGGGCTTTATTACGCTCCTGAGAGATTATTTACCCGTCGATAATGAACGACTAGTTTACTGTTCGATCATTTATGGGGTAAATATAGATGGGAGAAGGGTTTCGGTCGAGAAAATCGCTTCGTTCCCGTCTTTATTGATATTTCAAAATGGAAGCGGGCCGATTCGTTAAGGAGAGAAATGTTGGACCAATGTTTAGGATGTGGTCACCATGGCGATAATTTAGACCGCACTTTAAATGTAAACTCGAATTAGGAGAGGAGGAATTCGGCTCCTTTTAAACCATTAGTCGAGCACCTGAGGAAAGTTCTAATGTATTCAGATTAACGTCGGTGCATTAACATGTGTTAATCTATCTGGATGCTGCCTCGAAGTAAGAATGTGTTTACTGCGTGAATTCGTCACGCTAATCGCCTTCCTGCTAAAAAAATGAATCAGCGAACTCGGCTTACGCTTATGTGCTTGCGTCATGCAAATGAAACTGGTGACGAAGGAGTTACAGTCAGCCATAAAAGGGCGGAGTGAGCCAGGTGCGAATCAAAGCTGCGAGGTTGCCGTCATCAGTGGCATATGAGCTCTGGTATTTTCTATCTTTTTCCTCGGATGGTCTTCTACGTCTAATATTTACGGTAGTCGTCTTTTCCGCAGCGGTCGTTTCTCCGTCGCGATTTTTTTTATTATTCGCGGATCCGTTCCCATTGGCCTCTGGCGTCTTTTCGATCGGTTCGGTTGGCGGCCGTGATCGCATTCCAAAGATATTTGCCAGCGGGAAGGCTGCAGCGATTTATTTATTCTTTGGCGGTCCCCGCCGGTTTCCGCGAAGGTCCGCGTGGCTCCACCTGCGGTTTAACTCGTCGTGGATGCGAATCTGCCATCCTCGCCATCGGGGGATTTAGTCGTGAGGAATAATTCGATCCAGAGTTTACACGTGTTTGGGAAGGCCAGCCTACTCTCTCTCTCTCTCCCCCCCCCTCTACCTCCCTCCCACCCTCTCAGCTGCCCGGTTCTCCTCCGCCTTCCTGTTACCCATCTCGCCCGCCCTCTTCCTCACCCCTTTCCTCCCTCCCCTCAACCTCTTCTTCCCCTTCCGAGAATCACGCCGCCGTCCTATCCTCCCCTTTGCGCCTCCGTCTTCCTCTTGTGCCTCCCCCCGCCTAAGATCTCGTGTAATTCTTCTTCTCGAGCCTCACGATTCCCTCCCTCATGTACACACTTCCTCATTCTTCCCTTTCGTCAATTCTTTCGCGAGTTTCAATTGTTTCCCGTTAATTGCGACGGATTACCCCGTCGGCCCGTCTGTAATGTTCGTTTCGCTGCCTCACGATTGTTTTAGGTGATTTTTAAAGGTGTAATTTATGGAGATGGCTTTATTTCCACATTATTAGGCCCTTATGTCGCTTAGACCTCGCTCTTTGTCGGTTATTTTACCGATGTAAATAGTTGACGTTGCATTGCATATCCGAGAGGACGTTAACGACAATTCGTCGACGAAATTGCGGATTTTCGTTGAAGTTTGATTCCAATATTCTGTTTGCAATTATCACTTTCCTCTACTCCTTATTGTAATCGAATTGTTTCTCTGTGGAGGCGATGCTGCTGTATTTTGTTTGTTGTTTCAAGTAACTAATAGGCCGAATTTTTAACAAATCTCTTGTCATTTTGAAAAATTCTGTCAAATTATCCATTTCCATATAGATTCATCTCATGATTTCTGCATTTGAGTAGTTTCTCAATTTATTTTTTCTATTTGAAAATTGGCAAATACAATTTTTTATTTACGATATTTTTATGTTGATAAGTTTAAATTTGTTTTGAAATCATATTCGTATCCTCCGCAGGGGATTTAAGTATTGGCAGTTTTGTTTGCATATTTATCTATCCTTACAACTTGGTAAAAGAAAAGTGAAAAACCGTTCAATTTTATGAAGACTATAGCTAATGCTAAAGCTGAACTTAAGGTTAAGTGTAATTTTATTTACAGATATACAGGTTGTGTTGTTTTATTTACAGATTTGGAGTTGTATTGACGCTAATTCAGGCTCCATTAGTTCATCACTACGAGATTTGGCAATTTCAACCGGTATTTATATGGGAGGTCATTTCAACGCGCCTTTTTTATTTATATGCTGACGTAATATTTTTTTCCAAATTCCTAAGTGACTCTTTTCCGGTTCCTATAAAAATCTTCGGAATGCAGAAATGGGCCCGGGGGAATAAGGAGGAGAGTGGGAAGGGGAGGGGGAGAAATCGCACGATCGGAAGTCCTTGGCGGTTTGTGAACCTGCTACATGGCGCGTTCTTTGAGTGGTTTTCCTTTTCTGACCAACTTAAAGGCCACCGAGAGCGTTCGGATTAAAATAGAATACCGTTTTATTTGTTTTTTTTTTTTAAATATATGTATCTGCTGTTTGGTGTCTGAGAATCCACTTTTAAATGCCGGTCGTATTTCTCGACGAGAGATTTTTATGCCGATTGTGAAGATATATCTCGCTGTGTAACTATTTTGAAATTCTGGATTAGTTGGTGTCTACCGAAACGAGCATATAACGTTGTTTTATTTAGAATGCGAGCGAAATGCTGGTGGTGGCACTGGTGCGCGTTGAAACAGCGGTGCTTTAAAAATTATGCTTGAAGAACTATCGACGTTTTTGCGGGTTCGGGATTTTTTTGTTCTATTTACGGGAGTATGTCTGAATCGTGCATTTTGTCTGCGTGGGGCAGGTTGATTTTCGTTTAGAATCGGTCGTTGTATTTAAAATCGCAACTTATTTTTGGTGTTCTTTTTATTGTTATTAATAATTTCTGCAGCATTAAATTTACTTCGGGGTATGATGATATCGAATTTATTTTAGAGAAACTGTAAATGTTTCGTTTTAACATATGGCATCATTTATGTAAATCGATTGTGAATGTGTTATCACAGCTCGCACTCATTTCATTTCCTGTTTTTGCTGGAATGTAACTTGTTATTTCTACCGCTAAAAATATTTTCCATTGAATGCATCACTTGTTTTTCATGCGAATAATTAAATCGGTAAAATATATCAGGGGTTTATGGAATGTGTAACATAAATCACCTGGTTCTGCAGAGTGGCACTTACATGAGCATCACTGCATGAGTGGCTACTATGTTGCTGATATTGAAGTAAAAAGATTTAAGCGCAATGCTTGTCGATTTAGAGCGCTTACTTGTGAAATGGCGATAGATACGGATACCTTTACACCAATTTTTGATGATTTTTTTACAATATTTTTTGAGCTCACTGATTTTTTATTTAGTTGAGGAAAAGGGTTTTATTTGTAAGCGATCGAACAATTTTCTGGTCATCCTGAATTTCACCGTCTTTATTATTTCCTCAGGTGAAAAAGAAAAAAATCCAGAAAGCGATCAGTAAAATCTCGCTTTACTACGCTGGAAATTTTGCCGACGCGAACCCAAGTCCAGGAACTAAAAGTGCGAACGGCAAATGTTTGCTTCTCGCGAAGAGATAAAGATAATGGAAGAGGGAGAACTTATCTGTTTACTCTTTTTCACACGTATGAGTGGCCTCACGACTAAAAAGCCGCCTGCGACGCGCATTTCCCATAAGCCGATAGGCGAGAAACCATGAGAGAACGGTCCTTAGGACCAAAAGGGGGCCCGTTTCGAAGTCACTCGGAACATCCCATTACCCCGTTCATTCTCCCTTTTACGACCCAGACTTGTGCTTCGAACGGTGGACCTCCTCGCTCGGGTCATCCAGACCTCTCCCTCCTTCCCGACCTCCCCCTCCCTCTCTATCTCTCTCTTCCGCTAAAACCCCTAAAAGGGATCACGGGATGTTTTTGTCAGCTGCACCCGGAAGTCGTTCTCTCTCTTTCGCTTTCTTGTACCGTTCTCCATCTCTCCCCCTCATCCCACCGAACTCCCTTGAAAGACTCCCCCTTGTCGGAATCATCCTTTTAGCTCCGCTGAAAATCTCTAGAGGAAAACTGGTTATTCGGAGATTTTGGAAACTGAATTCGTTTTTCACTTGTGGTTCTTGCTCGAAAACGCAAGTGTTCGCGGACGCTTAATGTAATTCATTTATTTATACTTGTATTTCAGGTATTTTTAATGTACCGTGATGGAACTAAAATATCAGAAATCGAAAGATTAATTACTCGTCTTATATATTTCAAATAGCCATAACAATATTGTAAAAAAACCATTTTCATAATGTTGTCATGGCTATTGGAGATAACTGAGGAAAGTACTAAATTTTTTAAGTTTTCGTAGTACCTAAGTGCTTATTCTGAAATTTGTTTTCAGCCATAAGACGAGCTCGATAATTCTCGATTGGGCTACTTAACTGGTATTGCCGAAAGTACTGTTGCGGGCGAAAGGCCTCCATCGCGTAATCTCGTGAATGATTATTATTAGTTTGAATTTTGCGGAACGCGCATTCGCGAAATTTCTTAATTTTTTAAAATATCGCATCTATAAATCCTAGTTTGCTGCTTTTTTGTTTTTATTCGCCACCAGTTTCCTCGATCTCGCATTTTGAAGCACATATTTCCCACAATAGCAAGTCGCTGTAATTGGCTTCGAATTTTGGCACTGAATTTTCGAATTCATTTTTATAATTCACAGGATTGTCAAATAAATACAATAGGTAAAATATCATTTGAAATTTTTATGCGATCTACGTTTTCCATAATTACATAGCCCGAAATTTTCGTGTATAAATTGTGATCTTGTTCAAATTTGATAGTTTATTCCGATTAAAAAACAAGGTGATCCAAACCGAACTTATGATACCTATTTTCCACATAATTATTTTAAATTAAATGAACGTTGATTATCACAGAATGTATTAGTCTGTATTAAAAGTCTCTCACTCGTTAGCTATCAACAATATGTAAAACTTTCAATGTCTAATCTAAAATGTAACGATGTAATATTATAAAACATGGAAAGGAAAGTTCCTGGAATCGAACCCGGTAATTTAATCTTCGCAACAAAAACTCCTCGGGAGTTCGGCCCATGTAACAAGAGACACCAAGTGTCATGAAAATCGGTCTTTTGGTTCAAAATTTAATAGCGGGGACAGGCAGACAGACGAACAAACACAACGAATAAACTATAAGCCTGTTTCCATTCTGGAAAGTAGGCTAATTATCATTAAATCTCATTGGTCGTTCAGTGCATTTCTTTAGTAAAAAATGCATTCCGTTTGAATGCTACATTAAACCAAAGTAATGCATGGACGTTCAGCTGTCTTGTGAGAGCATAAAATTATGCTGGACGAGTTATCTGTAATATATCGAGAAAAAGGAGCAATCGCGTAACAGATGTCGCTGTATTACAACGTGCGCAAGTTTGATACTTAACAGCATCTTTTATTTGGTTTTCTTCCACACTGTGGAATAATGACTGCTCCCGTGTGTCACGCTCATATTTTCTGGTCTTCTTAGTTGTTTACCGGATCCCTTGGTCATATTTTTAGTCTGGAGTTTTAGACCTTTTGCCGTCACCCGAGTCGTAGTCATGGTGATGAGATTATAAGACGCGAGAGCGGGAAGAAAGAAGGTAACACACGCCCACTCTCTCTCTCTATAGCGGATGGACGAAGAAGGGAGAGTAAAACCACGCATCTCGAGTTTGTTATTTAGCTCCGAAGTTGTTTATACTGCTTCGAGGCTCCCTTGATGCGCCGCGTTGACGGTTTACATCAAGCGATTTATTTTTTCCGACTTGCGTTCAACATTCCTCCCGCCTTTTCCCCCGTGTGTTACAATATCGCCGCATTCCTAGGAGGTCGCCACCGTCGCGGAATTTTCTGCGTCTTCGTGACGGGTGGGTGGGTGGATGAAGAAAAGGGGTGAAAGAGGTTGCGCCCACGTTTACTCCCCCTTTCAGTTTCGTCTCCCTCCTCCCCCGCCCCCTCCTTTACCCCCTTCTTTTATCCCCTTCCTTTCTCCCGTCTTCCCCTCCTCGCACCTGCTTCGGCGCTTCTTGTAGCATCCGACGTCATATGTCGACGGGAATGGCCGACGAAACGCGTCCGGTTGCGATGTATATTCGCGGGCGCTTCCTGCCGCCTCCCCTCTCGAAATTCCGTGTTTTAGGACCTGCGAATGATTGACATGAGCAGCATGGCTCGGTTTCTCGCGCGAAGTGCATCCCGTGTTTTCGTTGTTTTTCGTGACGTCATCGTTCGGCGGGTTGGAGAAACAGCCTGCGTGATTCAGCTCGTAATTATGCGCGATGGCAGTTTATCGCTGAAACGCGTTTGTAGAGACGATGACAGGGGAATGATGCTAAGGATGCCGGTAGTGTATACGATTAACTAATGCGTCATTTTTCATAAGCTTATCGTTTTTTTTCTCCAGTAATTAAATGGCCTTTGTTTAGTCTATCTAATGTCTAGATATGTTTATTGTTTTGAAAACTATTTACCACGATTGTCTGGATTTTACGTTGGCAAAACTAGATATAATGCGGGAGTAATGCACGCAAGAGGCGTGAAATAAATTACTCTTTTCATTCTAAGGAGATTTGAGGCAGTGATTTCCATTAAGGTGGCCACCCTGATGGGCTGATGTGATTTCATATCTGTGTTGTCTCATTGTGCTTTAAAAATTTGTTCTATACCGAATTTAATGAGATCATCAAAGGGTTAAGGACTTGACGTTTGTTTTTTCGGTGATTTGGCAGCGCTGTTTCAGTAATATGAGCCAGATACAACGTTTTAGTCTTCTATTTCAATAAACACTTTAAACTTTCAGCGTTAAAATTGCTTCGTCCATATGGTACACACGTGATGAAACAAAAATGATTTTGGTGGTTTCTCAAAAACTAGACATCCTATCAAAAATGGTTCGCGAATACAAAGTTTTTTATTTAGTTCTGCGAGATAAGCTAAAAGTTTATTTATTGTCCTCAGTAAAGTGGCAGCTCTGTTTGGGTGGTTTGATCCGTCTACATTTTTCTTCTTCCTTTTTATTATAAATCTTGAGCACGAAATGTAATTTAAATCCGCGGAGCGGGCTGTCGTCTGCCATATCCTCGCATCATCAAGCAAATATAACAATGTTTTTCTCTAAAACAAAACGCCTTAAAGTAATGTTTTCTTTGCCTCAACAAAATATTTAGCATCATTCCAGTTCCAAATAGGAAGTGGTTGTTTTGAGTGAGAAGGATTTCCTGATGGTCCTTATATATTTCAAAATGGTTACCAATTTGTTTTTAGGAATATTCTTCATTTCTAAAATTTGCAAATTGTTTTTTTCTGCGCGTGACACGAATGAAAATTTTCAACTGCGCTAAAGATTGTCAACCTTTCTCATCTCATTAAGAAGAATGGGAAGGTGCGTCGATGAAAGTTATGTTCAAAATTGATTTTTATAAAGCGGCTTTACATCGATGTGTGTTAAGTGAGCTTCATAATCATTTATAAATGGTTATTGTTTTGTAAGGTTTGGCAAGATGATTAATTTAATTAGTTTATTTTTTCTTATTGGAAAAAACGACGAGTAAATTATATTTCCCGTCAAAACAGTTGAAGAATTTGCCATGCCCTATTATAGATAATGCGTCAAAAATTCGGAATGATTATAGTTTACCGTAAGGTTTGCATTTGATATTATTCTCGCACCTTTTATCAAGGTAAACAGAATTTGTGTTGCGGATATGGGTCTCATTGAAGAAATAATCTTCGAATTGGCCGCAAGTTTTATTAAAATATTTGCAGTTGGCGCTACCGTAATGAGTCGTTCCACCACCCACTCCCACTCTCCCGCGATGAATAACCATGAGATCACGAGCTCCTCGGAGTCTTAAAGCCCCTCTTGGCATTCCAAGATGGTAGAAAGACTTTATGATCCGTACTTCGGCCCTTTGTGCCCTTTTGCCAGACTTCTAGTTCTCTCTCTCCCTTTTGACCACATCCCCCTCCAGTCTCACGAATATCTCGCCTCTCTTTTTCGCTCGAGTCTACGTCATCGTACCGAGAACGCTTTCGGGAAACCGCGGTCTCGATTTACGGAAGGAGGAGTTGGGGAGGGATTGTTTTCCCTCTATCTATCCGGACGTGACGAGATCGGCAGCCGAATACAAAGGATAGGAGGAGCGGCTCGTCACTTATGCTTCCGTTCGAAATTGTGAATGGACTCGCTTGTTTTTGGGCTTTCTGCGATTCGTCTCCTCCATTTCGTGTTTTTTACTTTCTCCGTATCCGAAGTATAGAGAAAGTACTGTTTTCATGAAAAAAATCGAATTCGAGATTGCAATGGAAATACATGTTTTAAGGTCCTCTGAACACGTTTTGACTATTTTCTCGATTATGTCTGTTTGTGTCTGTGACCGGAATTTTGTGGATGCTCTAAAAAAAACTATTAATCAGGCCAACGCGAAATTTTATATCTTATATTTTTGTCAAAACTGATTGATTAGTTTTTGGAAAAAGTCGGTCAACCGGTAGTGGGCGTTTACTATTGTCCACTTATCGTTTTTTTTTAATATTTGATGAATGTAAAAAAGTATAGGAATAAAAGTTGTAGGAAATTTAATTTTCTACAGCGTGTGTTCGAAACATTTCCCCATACAATGCATTGTTTTAAGTGATATTTTTTAAACTAATTATTTAACTGCCACCACCACACCACCGGCGACTATTGTAAAAACTTTACAATACAGCTTTACTCTTAGTTACATCTTAGTAACGGCCCTTTTTATTTTTTTAATTGTTGGAGCTTCGTGGCTATATCCAGTATCAGAAGGTTACGGTTTGAGTCAATTTCTGCTCTTTGTAAAGTCTTTAAATTTTTCCCGCAGTTCTTTAAAATATTCATTGTCATTTAACCTATTTGGAATTTTTAGAAATATTACAGGTATGGAGAAAGTCATGTGGTGGCCACATGAGATTTTTTTAAATTTGAAGTCGCTTTTTAACGTGTCGGCTGTCTAGCTTGTGTTGGCGTGCTTTTTCCGGTTGCGATTGGTGCGGTTTTTAAATGCGTGCGTTTTATTTTAAAAAAATAATCGCCATTAGTATGCGTGATAGGCCTATCGACAGGACTGGATGAGTGGCTATCTTTAACGTGGCGAATGGGATTTTTTTTAACACGATAGAAAAAATTATGTCCAGAATTAGATACAGTGGCTACGTGATGAAATCTTGCGCGTCATTTAATCGCTTTTCTTATGTTTTATATTCAAGTGTTGTGTTTGCACAAATCATTCAAAATGTCCGTTGTGGAAAATTTAAGCGAGGCTCCGTTAGTTAAGTAGGCTATACAGAGTCATAACTTCTGTGAAAAAGCCATATATGTTTCCTGTTACGTGTTCTTCTATATCTGTCGCTGTTAGTTTCCGCATGGATACTGAAAGGGATTTTGAGACCTAATTTTTAAAGGGAATTGATTCCCTACCAATGCTGATGATTCGTTTTTTTATTTTGATTGCAGTCAAATATATCAACCCTCAATATCTCGAACTCGAAGATAACTCGAACCTCAATGGAAGACATAAATAGCGAGTTGTTGAAACTTCGAGTGGTAAGACTCTATTTTAATATTTATAAACACGAAGGGGGAGAATATCTACTTAGACTTGCCTAAAATTCGAGTTATAGGCAATGAAGTAATCGAAGTTCGACTGTATCTAACATTTACTAGCTTTTTCGACTTACAGAGCAAAATATTAGTTTAAAAACCGCTTCAGGATGTACATTTGAATTTTTCCAAAATTTAGGAATTCTGTTCCTGTATATTTTCCCTTCGGCTCTTAACGCAACACAAAAGCATTTCATTATCACGTACTCCCTAATTTTAAAAAATTAAAAAAGAAACAGCAAAAATCTCCTTAAAATCGGGATGAAATAGTGTTTTAACTCTTTTTGCGTGTTTTCTGCCCATTAATCTTTTTTAAAGCGCTCATTACCTCAGGGGTCGAAATGAATTTCTTTTTAACCTCCGACTCGTGCTCTTTCGACCAAGTAATACGTGACGAGACGCTTCAAATAATTTTTTTAATCGAGCTCCAGCTTTCCTTGTTTATGAGGCGTACGTGATCCGCGCAACGGACTTGTAATGGAAATCCCTATAATTGGAATTCTCAGCGCGCGAAAAAAGTCTTGTCACGAATTCATGTGGGAGGGGATGAATTATAAGGGTGCGTAAAAATCCCATCTTCTCTAATATAGTTTCCTGTTCCTCGCTTCCTCACCTCCGAAACTCACCAGGCACCTCTAACCCCTTCTCCTCCCCTCATCGTGCCCTCTCCTAAAGCCGTATTTACGCCTCACGCGACCCTTAGGCACAGCCTCTCCCACATACATACCGTCTACAATCGTGTCTTCCTAAAAAAATGGAAAAAATAAACAGTCAAACCTCAATTTAGCCCTCCCCCTATATAATGCCACCCCCGCATACCGCCCATGAATCGTTGTGAACAGAACTTCCATCTTATGATTATATAGAGGAAACACATGACTCGATTTACCGCCACCTCCGCTTTAACGACAATGTCAGTGATGGAGAAACGGTGGCGTTAAATCGGGGTTTGACTGAACACCAAGTCCTCCAATAACGCGAGGGATGCTCTCTGGAAAGGTGCCATCAATGCGGATCCGTGTTGTTGTGAGCCTGGCTTTACATGGTGAAAGGGGTTGCATTCTAAACCCATTCAGGAGCCCTTCTCCAGTACAAAAATTTCCTAATCTCTCTTTGACGCACGCATATGTACGAATATTGCTTTCGCCGGCTATAAAAAAAGTATTCCGGTCCCCCTACGTTCCTCGCTCTGAAGTCGGGCATGTTACACCCAAATGTCCTACCAAATCGAGTTAATCGAACCATAATCCATGTTGCATGGATTTTTGGTGTGTATTAACCCTCATGCGGCCAAGGTATTAAAATACCATTTTATTACTGGTTTCTTTAATTTTTTCTTTGATATAGATTTCAGAGTTAGTTTAAAATTCCAAGATAGTTCCAGTTAGCAAATATGAGAAACCCAGAAAATAAACTAGTGCTGTGGTTCCCGCACCTCCCTTATTTGCCATATAAGGATTAAAAACAAATCGCATTGTACCGAATCCGTGTTAAATCGCGTTTCCGCGAAAACAGAGGGCATTGCGCGCGCCGTAAAGTGCTTTCGATAAGTTAGCGATCGCGTCGATTTTTCATTATCGATTAATCGAACTTTTATGATAATTTTTTTAATGCACAAACGAAAAAAGACAGCAGAACGCCTTCGGCCTTAGGCGCATGCTTACTTTGCCTGATTGCCTCCCTCCCATTCTTTTCCCTCACTGCTGAAGCACCTCTCTCTCGATTCCTCCTCGACCTCTTCATAGCCTCGCTCCGCCGTGTTTTTTTCCTCCCGCCCCTCTTGTGCGCGTCGCCCATAAATCCATCTCTTGCACTTTCGTAAGAGAGCGGAGACGGTTGCGTGCGTGTGTGCGCGAGCGCGAGACTTTTTTCCCCCGCGTGTGGGCGTTGTCTCGTGCGTGGGAATCGCGCTTTGGCGACCGACCCGAGGGAGGGGGATGAGGAGAGATGGAAGGGACGTCTCCAATAAGGAAGGTTTTTCGTTTCTCTTTTTCTCGGCCATGTGTTTTCTCGCGCACCTAAAAAAATTTACACTCTCAATCTTCCCGTTTTTATTTTATTTTTTCAACTTCCATCTCTGTCGTGGACTTAATGGATAATAGTCGGAACGCGACATTTGAAAAACGCGGTAGCTTTATTTATTCTCATACCATCAGCCCTTAAGCGTTCCTCCCGGACAATTGCAAATAAACGTAATAAAACTCCAATTTAAATTACTTTTGCGAACCACTGTTTTAACTCTTTATTTGCCAGTACAGTTATCCTCAAGCAAACCATTTTTTTCTTTTTTTCCCTCAGTTTTCATTAACTTTTTCGATGTTTTATCTATTATTCTTCATGTACTTTGCATATTTTTGCTGTTCTTGATTTTATGCATTGAGAGAGATAGTCGTAAGGGCATCATTTTATGATACTTTAAGTTTAAGGCCATAAGGAAAATCACGTTGCTTTTCAACGATGACAAATAAAGGATTAATGGCTCCATATGACTCAGGTTTTCATTCGTAGAATCATCATCAGCTCTACGTGTTATGGTGCGGGTAGTATATTCTAACTAACACTTATCGACTTTCATATTTAATTAGTAGAGTGGCGTGCGATCGCCGCTCAGTTTATGCAACCAGGATGTTGCATTATAAATTGCGAGCGTATAAGTCTGTATCGACGTCAGGATTCGAACCCGCAGCGAATGTATTGGGAATTAGAGGCGTTAACTAATTCTCTGTTATCTTCAGTTTTTTTTACCGCAGCAGTATTCAAGGGCGATTATATTAGAAGCTATCAGCAATTTCAACTTATTAGTGGCGTAGGGTATTCAAACAAGGTGTAGAATGAAATACCGCTCGACATAATTGTATGACAGTTTGCGTAAATATCGATTGATATACATCAGAGGTGCGCAGCCTGTGGCCCACGGAGCATTCAAACAATTCTTTTGAATTTTATTACCACATCGGCTTACCTAACCGTCGAATCATTAGGGAGGAAGATAATTATCGAAAAGTGAAAAATATGACTTTAGAATGGAAATCCAGCCCACCATAAGTACTTAAATTGTCTATATATTGATAGTATGTTAATAAGTTGCGTGGCACTTCGCAAATTTATCCGTGTTTGTGTGACCCGCGATTAAAAAAGGTTGCGCACCACTGATATACATAAAGGGAATTAGCTTAGATGTAATAATACTTCATCTGACAAAAAAATGTAAAAAAGCAATAATAACGACAACTCTTGATGAGTCACCATCAAACGGCGTGTTTGTGGAAAAAATCATTAAAAAATTTGGCAAAACGGCAAAAGTTTTTAGTTTTCCCTTAAAATACACAAGTTTATCTTTAAATTGGTGCATAAAATACGATGGAGAAATTTGGTGGATTTTTAAAAAGTCAACGCAAAGTTAAAATTTTGAAAAACACAAACTTTTTGCATGATCTCAACTGAAGCTATTTATAAATGTCATTTATAAATAATTAACAAATTTCGATATCATAAAATGAAATTACATACCCGAATCTTTCACCTCCATGCTATTTCAAGGTATGGTGATACATTTTCACTACACTTTTAATGCACTTAATATCACAGTTGAAACAAGACTTGCTTATGTGTCGTCGGTATGGTTTCATCAAAGTGGAGATTTAGTGGCGAACTACGTCACAACGCGCGCTGTCCCACTCTTTCAAAGTACAGATTATTACACTGTAGTTATTCTAGAAGTAAACTACATGTATTTGAATAAAATTCGGATCAACGAAAAAAATAATATTGTCTCGCTAGGTTTGAATTCTGGCCTACCGTGCAGTGTATGAAAAACATTTTTTTTACGACCTGCTGATTCCCTCTGGCCTACGCGCAATGGGTATCTCTGAGAGTTAGTGCAATGAATAGCTGGCCAGTTTAAAAATTGGTTTTTTAAAAAGTGAACGCAAAGTTAAATTTTTCAATTTATTTTTACGACCTGCTGATTCCCCAAAGTTGCGAACAGTTCGTACTTATGATCATTCCACGTACTAATGAGTCGCGACTCACTATTCAGTTAACGAACGCAGCGCCCGCACTTACGAACGTCCGGACCTGTTAGAACACGCATGCTTTTTCCCGCATTAACGATTTTAACATTATTTCTTATGGAAAAAATCAATTCAACTTACGAACATTCGGCTAACGAACACATTTGAAGGTAGGCATTACGTTCGTAAGTTGGGTCCACCTATATTCTGTTTTGTGAGCCAAGTATCTTTTCTTAACTACAGATTGGTGCTTATACCGAATCTTCGGAATACTATTTACTCGAGCAAATTGCAGTATCTTGTGGGCGCTTTTTTTACTCTCATTCTTTTATTTTTTACAACACGGGGACTCCCGTTAATTCTTTTACCGGTATCCACGAACTACGCCACTGCTACCTGAACCATCAGTTGGGCTCAGGCCATCGATCGAGCTCTATTATTCATTTATGTAATTTCCGTATGAATTATTATATATAGCGGTGTGTTTACTTTCTAAAGTCGTTTAGTTTCCCGCCTCGTTACGCAATTAGTCAAGAGATTGCTCGATTGGAGTCGGTCTCCTTTCTTTGATCCTCCCTTCCCCCCTCTCCTCTTCCATTAACCTCTCCCGTTTTCTGGAACTCATTTTTCACTCATTTCTCTCGCATGTAAGATTCGCACGACCGTATTAAGTCGCGGACGCGCCAACTGGTAAAAGGCCGTTCGTTCCTGCCTGACCTTGCCCAATTTAGAACCGAGGGGCGATCAATCGGTGGGTGAGTGGGGATGGGAGTGGCACTCCCCTTGCATATGTCCCCTCCTCTCCCTCTTCCACCCTCTCTCCTCCCAATCCCTTCCATCCCGCCCACTCTGCTCCCATCTTCACATCCCACTCTGTTTTTTCCTCCCTCTTTCTCTCTTCTCCCACTCTTTTCCTCTCTTTCCCTGTCTGTGACGTAACGCACGCGTTTCCTCTCCTCGCGTTCCTCTGCGTGACCATAAAAGGGTTGGGAATGCAGATTGCGTGACCCCCTTTAGAAAAAAAGGAGACAGAAACGTGCCGGACGTGTTATACACACATAGAGGCACTTGAGGTGATTAGTGTGGCCCGCGATGTTAAATAGCACCTATTTTTTGATCGATTAGAATCCTGTAAATATTCTTATAATATTTCTCACGCCCGGGTTGAAGATGAATTCGACAGCTGGCCATTTTAGTATAGGACATCTAAGTAATTCTCATTTGTGGAAACCACCCCGTCGAGCCATCGGTAATATTATGAGCAACAGAAGAGAATTCGAGGTTAAAGTTAAGGAAATAATTTTTTAACGTATTAATTGAAGTAATATTCACTGTAAGCTATGATTTTTCAAAAACAATTGGCGAATCATAAAGTAGATTGGTTGTAGGTCATAGTTGCCACCTACTAGTAATTTTAGGAGTATCATTGTGGTCCACGAGGGTAAAATTAAAGATATAACCTTTGGAACATATTGACTGAATGGTTGCACATTGTCAGCAAAGACTCTTGAAAACGGTTGGCAAATAATGAATTGGATGGGTGATTATTACCCCCTACCACGTTGCATCCTTGGTGTATTGCCAGTTATCGTGCATATTTAGAACCATTTACGCGCGCTCAAGTCTCTTTATGGTATATGACTCGAAATACTTGTTGTTGTTTTTTGACCCATATAAGTCCTCTTCTAGTAAAATAACGTATATGCTAACCTCTGGTAAAGTATGTTTGTAGGTAACCTTGCAGGTAATAAGGTAATAGAATGGATTCAGAATTGCATAAGTGTGTGGTGTGATCTGGGTGCACAAGGTCATGGAAATAAAGCTGCCTTGAGTTAATTTTGCGCTCATCGCGTTTTAGTTAGTCACCTAAAAGTTACTTTGCATGAAAAGTTATCTAGCAGTATTAGTCATTTACGTAATAATTATTTTTCTCGGACGCCGACGGCGATGTTCCAAACGTTCATATCCATATCGAATCGGTAAATTGGTCATCCCAATTTTATTTATACAGCAGTAATTACGGAAGAATTTACGAGAAAAATTTCCGTTGCAATAATTCATATACTATTACCCTGTAAAAAAATCCCGCTAATTTTTTTCCTTATTGAGCCATTGATTTTTCCTATAGTGTAATTGGCTGTACAGGAATCATGCGTAAATCTTTATTATTTTTATTTTTAGATTTAAAATAAAAACTAAAGCGATTTTTCGATATCGATCTATTTTTGACTTGGAAAATGATTTTCGCGACCATAAAGCGATCATTTTACTAAACCTTTACACAAGTATCCTACTTGATACCAAAACATATGCTGACCTCGCTTTTTAAACTCAAATTGTAGTATGACAGAGCGAAGGTAATATTCTAATAGTATTCACTCATCAGATGTAAAATATCGGTTTCAGTTTGTCACTAATAACCCACTCGACGTAAAGGGGTCGGGAAAAATTTATTAACGGAAATAGCGACCCGAAAATTACTCCATCGGTAAGACGTGAGATTAATTGCATTGGCGATAGATGGGGCGCCTGTCTGCCTACTCGTTTTTCTATCGGCTTCAAACTCGGGTTTAGCCTGCCCACGTAGGGTGCCCACGAGTGTTTTCAAAACTATAAATCCGTCATCACAACGAATCGTCTCCTATCTCTTGTGTCACTCCTGTCTCAAGTATATGTCACGAAAACTAATTATATTAAAAATAATGTCTCTACGGTAATTAAATCGAAATACGAAACTAACAAGGAATGGAACAAGGAAAAATAAATACGTTAGGATATTTTCAATCTAAAAATCATTTGTTGATTCGCATCTGTGCGTATGTGATACTTTTTAGTTTCTTGTTTCTGAAAGACTCATGTGTTCGACATTTAAAAAAGGTGAGAAAATAAATGTTTTGAGTGCAGGTTGCATGTACTACATACCATGGTACTACCATACGAGGTAGGTCGTTCCGGTGGACGAAAACGCGTCCAGTTCGCGCATGACGTCACGTGGTGTAAGCTTTGTAGCGGGAAGCTTAAAATTTGTATAAAAATTAAAGTAAATCGGCTGCTGATCTGCGTATTTTTATTTCTTCGCACTTCGTTATTATAAATAATACATTTATAAGTCATGCTATGAAATCCCAGGACGTTAATTTGTACATACAATGATTTTTTAACGAATTACCGGAATCGGAAAAAGTTCAAGTTAATAACATTCGGCATCAAGTGAACTTCGACGAAGAGAAAAGACTTCTAAGAAAGGTCCCGGACTCATCTTAAAGAGAAGGGTTTCATTTCCCGTAAAATTCTCACTCAAAGGCCGATTTTTCCCAAGTTGACTTTTTAGTTCTTTTCATAATTGATTTCTTAGAATTTCGCGTAAATACTGCCGTTTTTATCACTCACTAGCGTAATTGACCTTCAAATATGACGGGTATGCGTGAATTAAGTTGAAATTGAATTAAAAAATTAATGAAACCAACTTGTAGATGCACTAAAAAGTAAACAATAATATAAAATTCACATAATTGAGTGTTCCGGAGATTAAAAATAGTTATGGGCGAATAGAAATTGCATGACAAAGAAATACATTACGGTACACAATTCTTTTACGTCCAAAATTATTTTTGATCTCTGGAACCTTTAATTTTGTCTCTCTCCTTCTTTATTTCTTCCTCTCTCTCGTATTAAAGCATTCACATGCATTCCTTAATGTATACTATAGAGTACATATCAAGATTAAGGCATCAATACAATCTCGTTATTTATTTTTCTTTAAAATGGTCTAGATCCGAAGTTCTTTCTAATTTTAATTTACAAAAGAGTGAAAGTCTTTAAATCGAAAAATCGATTTTTGTGTGCTATCTTATGGAAAATGGCACACCCCTTCCACCAAAAATAAAAATTCTGGCCCCTAGGTGCACATCCTCATGATCCCATTAATAAGTATCAAGTTTTAAGTCTCTAAGATTCTTGGTTTTTGAGATATGCTGTCCACACACACACACATTGTCTTTTATTAATATCTATAGATTAAGAGTATAGCCATTGCAATGACTATTGTTGGACTCAGATTTGGTATAGTCTAGTTTTGCCACAAAAATACACATGATCAATTTAGTTTTTTGCTCAAATGTATTTTTAATATTTTATAACGCTAATTTATGAAATTTGGGGACACAAAGAGCAACTCATCTGCGGTGATTTATGTTGTCTCTTCTCCGGCATGCTCGAATCCATGTTTCTTGAATGGACTTTTCTTGGGGAAATCGAAAAAATCTCACCCGACCATTACAATTTTTGTAACTGTTATTACAATCAAGTACCGTACAAGACGTCATTTCACTGAGAAAGCCACAGTTCAAGAGAAAACCTAATAATTTTCCAAACCCGCGACCACAGTCAATGCTAAATCATAGGCGGAAAGCACAATCTATGTAGCACGTGACGTCACACGCTCGAAGCGACGCTCGCCTGAGATGCGAAACGACCTACCTGGTATAGTACGCTATTTCGCATATTATGTTTTAAATTCTATGAAAATTTTCTGGCAGAATTACTTCTTGACTCTTTTTACTTACTTCGGTATTTGATGAAGCGAATATTGAGCAGTTGGAGATTTATCGAAACGAAAGAACAACCTAAAAGATAATTTTGCTATTTTTATGCGTTCTTTACAAGCGAAGCGGTAGTAGCAGAACGCCTTATGGGCACGTCTCGTCCGTGCGTCCGTCGTAACTTTCATCTCCTAAACCGCTGGACGGATTTTAATTAAGTATAAGTGATGCTTATTAAAAATTTATCGCCCAATTGTGATTTTGAACTGAATCCGTCAATTAGAACTTCCACTTTACATAAATACTTTAATGAACTTCTACTCGTATCTCGTTAAATGGCATCCGTCAAGCAACAATTAAATACCATAAATTTCTCTCCCTAACTCCTACATGGTTTGTAAGGTATAGATCAAAAGGTTTATTCGGATAGAGGACTTCATTTACCACAAAAAGTCTGCGAGACCACATAATTACGAGTTATAATTTCGGAGATAAAAATTCGAAAAATCCCGAGCATAACTTCGCGTACCTATTTTGGTTGCATCGATCGCTAAGACGGTTCTCTCGGCAAGTAACAGTTAAATACCATATTGTTCTCTTCTTAGCTCTTATATGATCTGTAAGCTATATATTTAAAAATATTCGGATTGAGGACAACATTTGTCACGAAACAGCCCGCTAAACCACATAATTACGACTTTAATTTCGGGGATAAAAATTCCAAAATCTTTCGATGCCGTTTTGTACGCATTTCCTATAAAGAACGCCTTTGAAATCTCTGTGTATTCCATTTATGGAGTATACTTTTCCATCTTGTTTTCGATTCCTCTGAATTAGTTTCGTGGACCATTCGCGTTAATCTCCGAGGTCATATATATTGGGCAGATGTGCAGCCAGTAAATAAAGAAAGCCGGCGCACATTCAGAAGTCAGTCGAATGCACCAAGCAAGCTCTTACGAAACGTCATTTCTCGAAACTATATTAATGTATCGATATTTGTAGATAGTCAATTTGGAGACGGGACAGAGACAACTTGAATGTCCACCACCGTTAGGATTCGAACTTCCCACGCTTCGGATGTCAGGGCGGCTCAAACTGACCACTTGTCACGCACACGATCAGTCTCACGATACCTTAAATCGAGCGTTAAAATCTTCATAAATAATCACCTTCATCACCGCTCTGTAAAGATATGCATCAAGGAGTTCCGCCGAAGCCGTCAGGAGTCGATAGGTGGATGTGATCACGAGAATAACATTAGGGAAATTAAGTACTGAACCGGTCGTTTCAAGGTATCCTTTGCCCCTTGATTGTTGCGTAGGCGTAAGTAAGAGTTGGGTAGGTGTTAATCAACGGTGACGGTTGCTGACGTGGAAAAAACTGCAGCTATACTTTTCAGCATAGGAAGTAGAGTGGAAAATCAGTAAACCTAAGATAAGATTAAATACAGTAAACCTAAGATAAAATTAAATACAGTCGGGGAGGTTGATCTTATGGGTAATCTACAATTTACAAAATCGTATCGATGTGTTCGCATTTCAAAATGCGAACGAAAAATCCACCATGGTTTGGAATTGTGTTTTTTCTGGGGCGCAGAGTCTATTTACTTGGCGATCCATCATTGCAGTTACGAATGCTCGGAATGAAAATATGTTAGTTCCTCGCCGGAGGAAGGGGGAATGCGTAAAACTTTACTAGGGCATTTTAAGCCCGTTGGTTTAAGTTCGTTCCCACCAACACCCCCAGACATCAAGTCCCGGTCCGGAACTTAATACACAAAAATTATGTTAGAACCTCTGTGAAGCATTGGAAGTAGACGTACTATTCTCGTACCTTAATTACAGCATTTGTTATGCTTTTCTCTGTTAAAAAATAACGCTCTACAATATCAACATTCTTTATCCATTTTTCCTAAATATGAATCATCTCGTCGAATAGGCAATCCATTTCCTCTTGCTGAGTTTAAATTTATGTCGTTTCTTCGTCTTCTGCTATTGGCTGCATCGATTCTGTTTGGCTTCATCTTATATTTTCTCTTTCTTCAGTTTCTTCATTTCTTCTTGGGTACCTGATTTCGTTTATGCTCTCTCTCGCTCTTTCTCTATTTCTTCTACGTTGATCTTCTTCTTTCTTCCATTTAATGAAATAACGGACTATTATTGCCTTAAACTTTAACTAAACTTATATTAACAAAACTAACTAAAATTTAATTAACGCTGATAATAAAATCAATAACTTGTCGAAATTGCAATTGCTATTCGTTTCCTGTCAAAGATAATAATGAGTTCAAGCGTTGTTATGTACACTAAATAAAAAATAAAATAAAATAATAAAAATATAATATAATAATTGTCATTTCTTATGTGGCTAACCAATAAAAATATGCAATAAAGAAACCTATTATGTAATTTAAGTAGCTATTAATACTTTCCTAAGTTCTTACCAAATTAGTTTCGTCGTCAAAGTAAACAAAACCTAAAGAAAAGTCAATTACTATTGGTTGATTGTTAATTTTGTTTCTAACTCGAGTGTATCTTGGGGATTTGTTTTGTTAAACGGCTTTTACTGTAAGAGTCAAACATTCCTACCAAATTTCAGTCTGCTATGTACTCGGAAAGTTTGTTAAAAATAAATTTATATTTCATCATAAATAGTTCTCGAATATCCCGCTCTTTTATAACGCCCTTTAAGGGCGGCGACACAGTCGACAGTATGCAGTATATGATAGTTAGGGTTGCCACCTTATGAGTAGTTGATTCCGGGAGATTCCTCCTCATGAGTAGCAAATTCCGGGAGAATCCGGGAAAATTTTCTCTAGGTCGAAAAACAACTCAAGTGAGCAATTAAACTTGTTTTATTTAGTTATTAGGAAATATGCGATGATTATTTAATATTTTTTAATTGTTATAGTTAGAGTTGCCACCTTGTAAATTGCTGATTCCGGGAGATATCCATATGAGTAGTTAATTGCGAGATTGTACGTTAAAAAACACCTAATGAGAACAATAAAACTTATTTTATTTATTATTTGAAAATTATATTAATATTTAATCTTAGTTTTGTTCTAACATTATTGTATAAATTATAATAAATAACTCTTAAAAATAGCTTTACTTTAGAAGTCATACTTCTTTTATTTCATTTGAATTTGTAATTTGAACTACGTCGAGCAGTCTCCAAAAGAACTGGTTTTGATAGTAAAAAGGCATGGATATCTTTAAAAGAGTAATTAAATTGGTTCATACCTGAATTTCTGTCTTGACATGGTCCACACTTAATTTGTTTCGATCTTTACAGCACAATTCATTAATAGCATTAAACACGTTCACAAGCTGCGTTGGATACTGGAACTTAAAGCACAAGCGTTACAGTTTTATTTAATTCTCCGTCATCTCCATTTACTTTAGAATAGAAATCTAAAATAATTTTGAATGTATATTAATTGGTTTAAATTGTAATAAAAATCAAGCGAACCTTAAGTGGCGCGTAAGATGTAGTAATCAACATGATCCTGTATAAAGACAAGTTCTACCAGATTCCGGGAGATATGTATCTAAGGTGGGTTAATTCCGGGAGAATCCCGGAATTCCGGGTGAGGTGGCAACTCTAATGATAGTACACAGGCTCTTATTCATTAGATTAACAGTTGAACAATGGCATCGGTTGGCAAGGCGACTTCTTGTTAAAAACGCAAAATTTAGCCGAAATCTGGAATTTAAACATTTAATTCGAGCGATTTTGACCCAAAGGCGAAAAAATACAAGAATAAGAAACTACGTGTGTTTTTCTTGAATACAGTCCAAGTTCTAAGATCATAGGTCAATTTTTTCTAATTTAAATTTCCAAAAATAGAAAAGCCTGTACGGCGAAAATTTGTTTTTTACGTGTTATCTAATGGGATATAGAAATTATCATTTAAAGTCGAACCCAGGTCTTTATTCGTGATTTTGTTTTCGTCATTCCATTTGCATCTCTGAGTCAAGCATTCTTACCAAATTTAAATCTTCTATATATTCGGAAAGATTGTTAAAACACACTAAAACTGTTATAAGAGTTTAAAACATTTCCTGTCACTCTTCCTTTATATATATGGTATAGATATGGCAACTAACTCAAGAGATGGTGTCAATATGGCAATGAAAATAAATGTTATTTTAGCCTTAAAAGTTCACCAGAATGGTTTTTTCAGCATAATTTTAATTTTTAAATATAAAATTGTCATTTAATATCAGAGATCACCTTTTCGTCAAAGTTTCGCTTGCCCCATAAAATGCTCTGACGAGGCTGATGTGGACCGTATGCTGCACGTCCCTGTGCGAAGGTCCTTGTTGTGGCTTGAAGAACGATTTTAAGAAAGGGAATTGTGATGGACTTCGAAATTTTTGTTTCCTGTAATCTAATTATTTGCGCAAAAGCCGGCATTTGTCGAAATTGCATGTATTTGGTTGTATGACTTCTTTCAGATCTATTTACATGTCACATGACTTTTTCATTTTATCCCAAAGAAAAGTTTAAAGGAAAATCAAAGCTGCGAAGTTTGTAACGTGTTAATTTGGAGCGTGAAAAGTGAGGGGACCTTCGGCGTGCTGGTTGGACGCGCGTATATTTATCCGCAATCTTAATAGGCATATGTAAGGACGCATTATTTGTGTCACTGACTAATTGGATTAAGCTGATCCGAAGAGACGGAGATAAATTGGTGGAGCGAGTCATTACCAGGATGGAATGTTACTTTTTGCTGTCATATTGTTGCAACGGCTGCACATGCGCGAGAAAAAGAATTCCCTTGCTCTTTTCGCGGGTGTATTACAGCCGGATGCTTTTAAGGTTGTTCTATTGTAGGCTAGAAACCATTTTAATGACGAAGTTTAAATTTATTGGTTATAATTTTTAAAGGTTTCGCAAACGTTATTCGTAAAAAACAACGTAACTGCGATATCGTCGATGACCGAAGCATCTGTATCACTTCTGAAGCCATTTATCGTGTCTCCGATAGACATATATCAGAAAGTAGAGCACAAAAGCGAATAACATTACCAAGAAAAATAACCCGCTGCTTTGGAGATATCTAGGGATCTAAGTCTGGGAAGTATGCTTATGATATAAGTAACTTAAATTTAGAGGACTCAGTCAGCCGTAGTTGCATAAAATATGTATCATTGTTGATCCCCAAATGTTTGAATCTACTAGTTGAGTTTAACAAACATTTATTTCTATTAACACTTATTCCTAAATCATTTACTACGAATTCAGTTATATCTATTGCTAAAGGGTAAGTCAACTCATTGTCATACAATAGTCAATCGTTTAAATTACACGTACAGTAAGCTCACAAAGGAACTTTATTCTGGGAAAAAAAATTTAAAAAGTCAGCTTAGATGGATTAACATAATTTTCCGTAGTTTTAATTTCATCAGAATGTTTACTTGATTCGAGTGCTAGTCAAACTCGCCGTTGGACCCGAAATTGATTTTCCTCTATGTTTGTTATTTTTTATCTCCTCAGTCGAAAAAACAGCTATGGCACCTTGTATCGCGGCGCTGACGAATAGTCGTTTGCGCTGTGCTTCCGTCACGCTGAAAATATCAATCACTCGGTCCGATCGCCTAATTTGCTATGCTAATAGATTCTACCAGCAACGAGAGTAGCTCACTAGGTAATTTGCTGAATCCGATGCGCGATCTGAATACATTAGGTGTAATCACCCGCTCCGAATCGTGCGGTTATTTTTTTGTTACGCTACGGAGAAGAACAGTCGTTATGATTAACTTCTTAAAGAGAGAAACGGAATAATCACGGAGGTATCTTTTTTCCCGAGGAACGATTGTATTTGGAGATTAAATCATAATGGTAAGCCTTTTGCGGCGCGCCATTTGACCGAAATACGCCCGAGTCACGGGCGTGAGTGGAATAATTGCCCGTGGATTCGTGCTACGTTTCACCGGATGGAACTCGAACACGCAAGGAAACAAGTGTTGCCCGTGCTTTCCCCATTCCATCACTCCTCCATTTCTCTCTCTCTCTCTCTCGTTCAATTATCACCACGCACTATGCAAAAAAGGGGGCTTTGAACTTCTCTCTCCGCGTACCCTTTCTCTCCAAGCTCTCTCCTCACCACACAACAGCCATACCTCCGTGGGCGTGAACAGGAAAGCCCACGCGTTAACCTTCCGCCTTGCAGCACGCGTGCAAGCCAAGTCGGTGCGTCCCACACGTCACGCGGGTCAAATCTTTCACTCTCCCTCCGTCTTTCCCTCTCTCCCTCCTTCTCTCGGGCAGAGAGAAAGGAAAGGGGTGGGCGTGTTCGAATCCACAAGTGGGAGAAAATGTGTTCATCAGAGTTTTCGGTTACTCCGGTTCCTCCGTCGCCGCACCACTAATCAAGGCGGGCAATACGGTGTAATTACGTGGAAAATTTAGCGTCGTTTCCCTTGCCGAATAGCGTCTTATAGCGTCGATGGATCGGTTATAACGAATCAAAAAATAGAGGATAATTATTAAGTTTCGAATATCTGATGGACGGTTTTTGTGAGATAAAAAGAATTCGCACATGGTGGTCTGTTTAGGAGGTGGCGGAAAATTTAACTGCTCATCCCCGGAGTATCGGTCGTTGAATCATTAGTGTTTTCGATTTTCCGGGTGGTTCTTGTTTCTTCCCGCGAAATGTTTTCCCGTTTACTCATTTAATTATATCCGTTAACTTAGTAAAATTGTTCATAAATCCTTTCCCCTTCGTTTCTTTATGCCTGTTCCCTTGAGTCCTTCTTTCGATTATCTCCTTCAACTATGTATTCTTCCGTTTGAAAAAGTGGGCTTCTTCCATCTCAAACCGTTATCGGTTCTCCTTCAATTACTTACACTTTCCTACTTAAAATTTCCCATTCCTAACCACGTCCGCTTCTCGGCGACTCTTAATTATACACGACCTCATTCTTCAAAGTTATAAACTGACAGTAGCGATGTCTAGTCTTTCGCAAGTGAGTTTTAAAATCCCTTCTGTTTCTCATAAAAATTGGTGACATATGGCGTCTCGAATGCACTATCTTTCCTCTAATCTATCCAGATGTCTTCGATGGCGTTCGGTGTGGGTTCATTGCTCGATGATGAAATCGGTGGATATAAATTATAAATTTTCGCTCGAATTATCACCACACCCTGATTACATTCGAACACGTGGCATATTGCCGCATTACATCTTATTGTTAAACCATGTCGTGACTGTCGATGATGCATTGCAACTATCTGAGTCTATATAAGTACGTCACGTTAATGAAAGTTGTGTCACATTCAAATATGCCACATCAGTCACTCAGTTAGATTTATCAATTGGACAGCGGTTGGAATTATTTATTAAAGATTAGTCAGTCATTGTCAGCGGAGAACAAAACATGTATGTTAACTGTGCACTCAAATTCGAAAGTGGATTTCATATTCAAAGTGAAGAAAATAAACACATTACCATAAATGCGCTCGCTAGTTATTTGTACGCAAATCGATTAATTAAGGTTATATGATTTATTCGTTTCGACTGAATGGAGATTTAACGATCTTATTCATTAGCGGGATGGAAGCTATTGATATTTCTTCTATTTCATTTCATCCAGCTAACAAAAAAATCAGTTTCATTGAAAACTGTATTTGGAAATCAATGGTGATTATTCACATGAAAGGTACAAATGTTATATTTATTCGATGTTTTCTTTCTTTGCAGGTAAGTACCGCACGTGAAACTACCGATGGAGATGCCCTCTTTAATTATAATTGTAAGTTCTACTCGGAAGATGTCGTAAGTGTTCCATTTACACAGAAAATCCTTATAGCATTTATTCGGGTAATATTTCTATGCTTGTGTAATTTATTTAAACTTTTATTTATTTTGTTGGACTATTTTATGTGGTTTGACTTATAAATACAGTTATAGGTTGTCATATTCTCAAATTTTTGGCGTGATAAAATTAGATCTGAGGATAAGAAACGTTTCACGTTTAACTTAAAGCAGTCGCACCTCTGAAAGGTCGGATATCTACAGATAACATTTTTGATTACTCGAAGATAGTCTCTTTATCATTACGAATATTCGATGACTCTGATTTATATAGTTCGAATTTTTCGGTCTTTCCCAATGCTTGAGTTACAGACTGCGTACGAATCCTTTAGGACCAGATTTATTTTGGGACTGTAAAAATATCTTTTTTATCTTGAGCAGTTCTTTAGTGTGACAAATTGTAATTTTGGAATTTGTCACACTGATTTTACATTTGTCTGAAATGTCCATTATGAATAGACGCTGATGCACAAATTTAGCTCTTATATAAATAATTTCTACTAATTTTTCATTTATTTTATTTCTTAGTTATTTTCTTAGTAGTAATTTGAGACCTGATGTCAAAACTTGGCCGTGTAAATTAATTAGTTACATAATTTCTTAGATAATTTTACCAGAATTTTCCTCAACACACGCTGTCGTCTAATTTATATTTAAATGTAGTATTTGGGAAAGCCATTCTATTACATAAAATGTCAATTTGCGCTTAAATGAAATGTATATACGATATGTCTGAAAGAATGGTGGGTTGTGTATATTTGTAAAAAAAGGAAAGCTGTGTACAAAACACTGGACATCGGTTCTGAAAGGATTGATTATCGGTGCAATCATAAATATTTAAATCGGTCGCATTTTTGCAATCCTTAATAATATTGCCATTAAGGGAACGCCATATCCATAGAAATAAAACGTTTATTCCTTTAAAAGCTAAGCACCCTTGGTCCACGCATAGTTGCGCGTTTAACCTTTTCATAAGGACCAACGTCTCTGGCTTCCACGGGTCAAATAAGGACAAACTCTCGTTATTGAAATCTTCACCTCGGGCGTCAAAATGTATTGGGTCAAGTATCTCTCCTTTGCTCACCCGTTACGTCGTGTGGTGGTAGATGGAAAACGACGGGACAACATTTCGAAAAGCGGAAAGCGTTGTGCAACGTCATGACACTTTCTCGGGTGCGCTCAGATTTCTATGAATCCTTCCACGTTTCGGAGAAGACTAAACCCGTGTCATAAGTCTATCCGTTCCTTCCGCACCTCCCGCGTATTATGTCCGACATTTATTGCTGGTTTTCACGCCTCCCTTCCTATTTCCTTTTTGTTTATTATTCCTCCTTTCTTCCTCCCTGCATCTACATGGGCGTGGGCATTTTCAAGTGGGAGGATACGAGTCTTACCCTATTGGCGTCGGTCACCTACGCTTTTTCTCCTCCCTTCCCCATTTCTCCTCCCTCCCTTCCCCTTTTCTCCTCCCTTCCCCTTTTCTCCTCCCTCCCTTCCCCTTTTCTCCTCCCTCCCTTCCCCTTTTCTCCTCCCTCCCTTCCCCTTTTCTCCTCCCTCCCTTCCCCTTTTCTCCTCCCTCCCTTCCCCTTTTCTCCTCCCTCCCTTCCCCTTTTCTCCTCCCTCCCTTCCCTTTTTCTCCTCCCTCCCTACCCCTCCTCCCCCATTCCTGTCGTTTTCTCGCGAGACGCCACCGGCCAATATGTGGAAGGTAGGTGCTTGTCCTTTTACCGTCCACCGCGTGGGATAGTATGATTTTTTCAGAGGGCGTAGGCGTGCTGTGAAGTAGTAATACTAAGGATTCGATCATTTCTGGATAAAGTTGCCGAAGCGTTTAGCGATCGCGCGCATACTTTGGGTCATCGCATGTCTTTTTTGTTAATTCGTTGTATTTTGTCTCACTGTTGTCTTTTAACTTCTAGCTTTATTTGTGTGATAGCGTTTCAACCTTATTATGAATAAAAATAATTTTAATATTTGAGGCATAATCAGTTGCATCCTTTCATTAGAACCATCGGATGATTTTTGGAAGATCATGTCCATTCATTTTATCACTGCTTATTTCATCCATTGTTGAATGAGATATTCCAGTTTATCCACTCACCTGTCCACTTCGTACAATTTTTTATAATTTTTCGGTCGCGTCGTTCTTTCGCTCTTCTTTCCGGTGTCTTAATGTCCCTAGCGATACTTTCGATGTCGCTTTGAGTTTGGAACTACTCATTTATCCTTGTAATCTGACCTTTCCATTATCCATGTTATCCCTTGGACCCTTTATATCTCACCTGTTTGTTTTTGCATTTATTCATTTCTTTTAAGTTCTCTTCCAGTAATCCCTAACACACATTTCCCCATGCTCATCGTTGTTTCCATGCGCTGCACTGTTCCAACGTTACTTTTCCGTGTTTAACATCCGTAGGCCAGAACGAGCAGGATGAACCACTCGTATAGTTTCCTTCTGAGAAAAGCAAGTGCATTTTTTTCTGGAGATTTGTTCATTACGCCCTGATGTTTTCCATCCCAACCTCATCTTCTGTTAATTTCATCAAAAATAGTTGCACTGGCTAATTTGTAACCCAGGTAATTCGAATAGCCATAAAAAGGTTGCACATTTTGGCTACGAGGGTGCCTTCCTCAGTGGCGCGTTGTTTCCAATCGTTTAACAGCTACTATACTTATCGATTAATTCTTACATAGATTACTGCCGAGTTAGCATATATCTCAGGGTCTAGTGGTCTTAAGATTATGCAAGATATTTCTAACTCTCACTACAACTGGAATTTTATTGGGACTTTCAAATCGTGAACGTTCGCATATATCGGAGCATGCTTCGGCAGGACATTTTAATAAATCCGGTTTGATGCATTCGGGCTTGATACTTTTGCCTTCTCTTTTTATGTCCATCGTAAATTCAGTTTTAAGGCTCTCCTATCCGATTTTTATCGCTCTCGGCCGCAAAGTTTCTAGAGCGTTTTCGCGCGTGAAAAAACATTTCGTTAATTTAGCATAATTGAAAGCGTTAATGAGATTGTAAAATTCGATACATACCCTATACTCATAGGGTTTCCATTCGGAATTGATTTCATGCATCGGTTAATATGAAATATTTATTTTTGAAATATTAAGTAATGTTTAATATATGTGCTGGTAATATTTCTACCCACGAAATACAGTTCCCAACCTTTTTGCACTTGAACCATAGAATATAATTGAAAATAGGTTTGAAGTTTTTGTACTAACTTTTAACAAAGGAAGTATGCACTTCCCATCTACCTGGACATCTTCCCCAAATTTTGTTCTTTGCTTGAGGATAAAGTGTCACTTGTATTGACCTAGAAAAAATTGTCCTTTTTACTTTGCGTGTGCACCAAGAAATAAGGCAAGAGTTAAGACGCCTTTCAACTACAAGCTCCTTAAGTTGGATAAAAAGTTGTTCTGCTATAAGGACTTATAACGACGTATATTTACGTACAATGAAATCTTCTGGTGACTAACGTCAGTTTTACTCCGTCATTTTCTTCATTAAGTCGTTGATTAAATGCCTGAATCAGGAATATACGGAGGGTGACGCCGCGCTGATGCAGAAAAGATTTAGCGAGGAGAGGAGAAAGGAAGAAAGTGGTTGGGGACGCGCATGGCAGGGGTACGTATACGCGCTTTGTGTGTGGCAAAGAGTGTCGTAAAGGAGGAAGGAGTGGAATGGATGGTAGCGGAGGGAGGGATGACGGCTGCAGCTGCTCGCGTTGGCGGAGCACGCTTTGTCGCCAAAGGGTGAGGAATCGCGCTAGACCTTTCCCCTTCTCCTTGTCCCTGACCCTCGACTACCCCACCATCAGGTCGAATTAGTCTCCATCTCTGCGCCGGTGATGCGTGAGGAGTGAACTCGCTCTCCCACTCCATCTCTTTCTTGGTCTCTCGTTTCCTCTCCATCATTCCCTCCCTCTTCCTTCCGTTCTCCATTCCTCTCTCACCTTTTTCTCCCTCCCCCTCCTCTCTCTTTCTCTCTCTCTCTCTCTCTCCCATCCTCCTTCCTCCCTCTCCCTCCTCCCTCTCCCTCCTCCCTCTCCCTCCTCCCTCTCCCTCCTCCCTCTCCCTCCTCCCTCTCCCTCCTCCCTCTCCCTCCTCCCTCTCCCTCCTCCCTCTCCCTCCTCCCTCTCCCTCCTCCCTCTCCCTCCTCCCTCTCCCTCCTCCCTCTCCCTCCTCCCTCTCCCTCCTCCCTCTCCCTCCTCCCTCTCCCTCCTCCCTCTCCCTCCTCCCTCCTCCCTCTCCCTCCTCCCTCTCCCTCCTCCCTCTCCCTCCTCCCTCTCCCTCCTCCCTCTCCCTCCTCCCTCTCCCTCCTCCCTCTCCCTCCTCCCTCTCCCTCCCTCCTTCTCCCTCTCCCTCCCTCCTCCTCCCTCTCCCTCCCTCCTCCTCCCTCTCCCTCCCTCCTCCTCCTCCTCCCTCTCCCTCCCTCCTCCTCCTCCCTCTCCCTCCCTCCCTCCTCCTCCTCCTCCCTCTCCCTCCCTCCCTCCTCCTCCTCCTCCCTCTCCCTCCCTCCCTCCTCCTCCTCCTCCCTCTCCCTCCCTCCTCCTCCTCCTCCCTCTCCCTCCCTCCTCCTCCTCCCTCTCCCTCTCCCTCCCTCCTCCTCCTCCTCCCTCTCCCTCCCTCCTCCTCCTCCTCCCTCTCCCTCCCTCCTCCTCCTCCTCCCTCTCCCTCCCTCCTCCTCCTCCTCCTCTCTCTCCCTCCCTCCTCCTCCTCCTCCTCTCTCTCCCTCCCTCCTCCTCCCTCTCCCTCCCTCCTCCTCCCTCTCCCTCCCTCCTCCTCCCTCTCCCTCCCTCTCCCTCCCTCCTCCTCCCTCGTCTCTCTCCCTCTTCTCTCTCCCTCGTCTCTCTCCCTCGTCTCTCTCCCTCGTCTCTCTCCCTCGTCTCTCTCCCTCGTCTCTCTCCCTCGTCTCTCTCCCTCGTCTCTCTCCCTCGTCTCTCTCCCTCGTCTCTCTCCCTCGTCTCTCTCCCTCGTCTCTCTCCCTCGTCTCTCTCCCTCGTCTCTCTCCCTCGTCTCTCTCCCTCGTCTCTCTCCCTCGTCTCTCTCCCTCGTCTCTCTCCCTCGTCTCTCTCCCTCGTCTCTCTCCCTCGTCTCTCTCCCACGTCTCTCTCCCTCGTCTCTCTCCCTCGTCTCTCTCCCTCGTCTCTCTCCCTCGTCTCTCTCCCTCGTCTCTCTCCCTCGTCTCTCTCCCTCGTCTCTCTCCATCGTCTCTCTCCCTCGTCTCTCTCCCTCTCATTTTCTCCCTCTTCCTCTCTCGGCCTCTATATCTCTCTCTCCGTCTTTTTCTTCCTCCCTCCATACTTTTCCTTCCTTCCTCCCTCCATCTCTTCTTTCCCTCTCCCGTCCTCTCCCTAGTTCTCGCTCTCACTCTTTCTCTCGCTCTCCCCTCTTTCCCTCCCTCTCCCCTCTTTCCCTCCCTCTCCCCTCTTTCCCTCCCTCTCCCCTCTTTCCCTCCCTCTCCCCTCTTTCCCTCCCTCTCCCCTCTTTCCCTCCCTCTCCCCTCTTTCCCTACCTCTCCCCTCTTTCCCTACCTCTCCCCTCTTTCCCTCCCTCTCCCCCTCCCTCTCCCCTCTCCTTTCCTCCCTCTTCCTCGGTCACCCTCTTTACGTATCTTCTTTCCTCTCTCTCTTTCCTGCCCTCTCTCTTTCCCTCCCCAACTCTTTCCCTCCCCAACTCTTTCCCTCCCCAACTCTTTCCCTCCCCAACTCTTTCCCTCCCCAACTCTTTCCCTCCCCAACTCTTTCCCTCCCTCTCTTCTTTCCCTCTCTTCCTCTCTCCCTTTCTCCATTTCTCTTCCTCTATCTATTTCTCTTCCTCTCTCTATTTCTCTTCCTTCCTCCATTTCTCTTCCTCCCTCCATTTCTCCTCTTCCCTCCATTTCTCTTCCTCCCTCTCTCACCTTCTCTTTCTCCTCCACCCTCTGTAATACTCGTCTAACCTTTTTAGAGACGAAAATTTAAGAGTTTCCGGAACAAGGTTTTTGCCCGTGGTGGACCACCCATGGGCGTATAGGAGAAGAAAAATTACGAGAGGGCAATATCGTAATCTCCCGAATTAGGAAATTTTGTTTAGCGGAATTTGCATACCCACCTCCACCACACATATCATTACTCGTAACGATGGGGAGTTTTAGGAAGCGTGGATATCACGTGAAGTGTATCTCCTCCCACTCCTCCTCCTCCGCCTCCCAGAAGATATACGAAACCTTAATTGCTTAAAGAAGGAGAGGAGCGAGTTATTACGGCTTAATTATGGCTCACTTTTTGTCTTTATCTATCCGAGGGATTAGACTTGAATTGGATCTTAAGAATTACGGTCTCCGAGTGCAACAATTTTCTTCTAACATTTCATCACGCCCCGGAGGTCTAGGTAATGGCTTTTGGAATTCATTGTATTTCCTTCTCTTTTATCGACGCGTTGTAGTCATGGAACCCAAGATGGGGAATCACATGAGATACTCCATTCTCTAGTTTCAACGGTAAAACACGAACCATATATTACGGCTGTAGATTTTCGGCGTTCAAACGTTATCCTTTCGTTTTCTGCTTTGTGAACAAGCTTCAAATAAAACGTTTTGTTCAAACTTACACTTCTAGGTCGTAAGAACAAGCTCGCTTTGATTGGATCATGTAAAGTACATATAGTAAATTTATGAAGAGGAAAAAGGTTTGTAGTAAATATGAGTATATTATCGTATATCGATTCTTAGAATAAGCTGTGAAATCAGCATTACTCGAGGTAACACTGAAAAGGCTGGTTTGATGAAACGTGTGTTTTTTATATCTTGCTGATAGATGCACCAGATACGGATATCCTTCGGTGCCTGGAACTTGTACGTAAATATTTTCATAAAAGACAGCTCAGTTGTTTGGAAAATGGGTAAAGCGGAAATGTTTTTGATTTATCATCGGTCTCCTTGTGTGTTTGATTCGTTATCATTTCGTTAGGTTCAACATCCGCGTCTTCTGTCGTATTTTCCTGACTTCTCTCGCTCTAATCTGTTTATGCTCCATTTTATCTTCCTGCGTCTTTGCTTCTTTCTTAGCATCCTGCCTCGATAATCTCCTTCAAAATATCTCCTACTAATTTCTTCGGCCTACATTTTTTGTTGATCGTTTTATGGTGGCCAAAACAATTCATTTGAATTCCATTTGAAAAGTTTGGATGTGTGGTAGGTATCGTTTATTTGCTCCGCTTCCTCTGCATAATTTTTTTTCGCCTGTCGCCAGTTGAGACGAACATAGACGAGTAGCTTTAGCTGAAACCATATATGGCAACTTGCTCTGTTTACATATGGGAATCACTTCTTCCCTTAACACATAAAAAACTGCGTGTAGAAAATCAAGTCGCCAATGCGGCATTGGTGGATGCGGATAAATAACATACATAGGTATTTTCTATTTCTGCCTTCCGATAGGTTTTAGGCGCACCCAACCAATTATTTTCCATCTAAACCCTTTCTCTTATGAATAAGTAACACCCCTGGTTATTTCCTGCGTGGATAATTATTTTACTAAGATTCGTCAGGGACACTCATAATAAATAGCGAGGGAATATAAATCGACGGTTTTATATCATATATTTATACTCTATTTTTCTACCTTTCTATTATTTTGTTCGTTATCTCTGTTACTTTTTATATTATTTATCAACTATTTATTTACTTAACCATTGGATATGATATTGTTTATTGTTAACGCCTAATTAGGCTGCCTACGGAAGGCTTTGTTGGGTTTCCCTTCCGTCTTAGGGCGAATGCCAGGCAAACGCCACCCCCGTAGAATTATCAATTGATTACATAAAAACTAAGACTTTTTCCGATCTGGCCCATATAAATGCATGTAAAACTTACGTATTGTATTCTATAACATGAAATGTACGTGGCTTTTTCGGAAATAAAATTTTTTGAATTGAAATTAACGATTTATGGAAATAAAGTTCGTTCCAGAATTAATTCTCGCTCTACCGAGTTTCCTACCGCGCGGTTTCCGATACCTCGCATCCATTCGCTTGACTTGTCTGTCATGAGATCACACCTATTAATAGTTTAAGAGAACTAGAGACTTCCGTCGGTGCCGAAGAGGCGAAGCGAATAATTCAGCCTCGCCAGAGCTTATCTCTCAAGTTTAATTTTTTTTATTTCCACATTAACGTCGAAAGAATGGTGGGCGGAATGATTGATTTAAATGACGTGAGGGAGTAACTTCGTGTGTGTGTGTGTCTTGAGTGATGCAATTCTACCCGGCCAAGTCTGCGCGCCGAGACGGATGATCTGCGTTGTGTCATATCCTCTGGCGCGCCGAAGGAATCGATGATTGCGATTTTTTTCCTTTGCCAGTGGTTTTAATGGAGAGTGAAACACAAGTGGGGAGTCGTTTTTTTAGTTCTCAGAACCTTCTTTTAAATGCCGCTGGTTTTTTTTAATTTTAAAGTTGGAGAGCCGTAATGCCGTCGTGGAATTAAATAGTTCTGTCCAGTCTTTGAAAAATAATTTTCGTTTTCTTAATCTGCGGAAAACTTTATACGCCTCGGCGGCTAAATGTTTTAAACTATTTTTAACCTTATTGGTATTGTCTGCAGAACATTTCGGAAGTTCTTTTACACATCGAAAACAGTATTTTCCTCTTTAAATGTGTGATCGAAAACGTATGCGTGCATGGCGATAAATCTTATGTGCGAAAGTGCTACAAGAAATATCACGCATAAGTTAAGAGTAAACACCAACAACCGATGAACTGTCAGTGTTGTTTAGATCGTCTGAGAACGGATGAAAGCAATCAAGATGGCGGATAAGTCGGCATTCTTTTGATTTTAAACGCCCTATTAATTAAATGCCCGGGAAAACCCCATTAGATCTCAAAACAATGGTCTTATCGAATAATTGATTGTCTCGAATCAGTTCTCGCCATTGCTTCTTTCCCAACAGTAAAAAAATAAACAAATTACCGATTGCCTCAAATCACCGGTTCGGCATAACCGTGCGAGGTGTTAACGTCATCGGGGTCGAAACAGAGAGTCGCGAAACGCGTAGGTGTGTAGAGAGAGTGGTCGAAAACACGACCGCCGAGTCCCAAATGCTCACCGCTCGAGGTGTTTTTCCATCCACGGCTAGTTATTGCAATCTTCGGGGATGAAGAGAGAGAGGAGGTGACCTCGGTGGGAGGGATAGGATGGACGTGTGGTTATGTCACTCCCACAGGAGTGGAGTGGATGGCGAAGGAGTGTGAGGGAGATCTCTTGGAGGAAGAAGGAGTGAGAAAGAGAGAGAGCGGGGGTACGCGAGCCCGAGAGATGGGGTAGAATTGTCGGATGGGGGCAGGAGAATACTTGAAGGACTCTCTTTTTAAGCGTCAGTTGTTGGAAGGAGGGGGAGGGCAGTAGTGCAGAAGACGTGGGTCGGAGAAAGGGTTTCCTGCTGTGGGCGTTTTTAGCCGTTCTTTCTAAAAGTTCTTTTTAAATTCCTTCTCCTCTTCTATCCCCCTTTCTCTCCACTTCCACTACATCTGCCACTCCCCTGTCGACCTCTCCTCCGTATTTGTACCTCCCTTCCTCCGTAACTCCTTCACCTTCTCCCTCCCTCATTTTTTCCTTTCTCTCTTCCTCAGTTAATTCTACTTTTCTTGTAGTCCTACCTCCTTTCTTCGTGTCCCTCTACCCGCTCTACTTCCCCTCTCTCTTCTCTTTTCCTCTTCCTCTTATTTCTCTCCCTCTCTTCCTCTTCTCACTCTCTTTCCTCTTTTCCTTTATCTCTCTACGTCATTCTCTCCAATCCTTTTCTCCTTCATTCTCTTTCCCTCTCTTCCTTCCTTTATCCCCCCCTCTCTCTATATTTCTTCCACTTTCTTCCTCTTATTCCCTCTATCTCCGTCTCATTCTCTCTCCTCTTATTATTTTCCCCTTCTATCTTCTCCCTGCCTCTCCATCCTCTCCATTCACGTAACTCCAATTTCCTCCTATCTTCCTCTGTTTCCCACTCTCTTCTCCTCATTTTCCTCTCTTTCTCCTTTCCTCTCTCCCTCCCTCTCTCCTTCATTCCCATCTCCTTCATTCCCATCTCTTCCTCTTTTCCCTCTTTTTCGCTCGCGTACTCCTGCTAGTGGGTGCCGGAGCAATCTTGTCTGCCGTGCATTTCTTAAGCCTCCCCTCCCTCCTTTTCCTCCTCCGTCTGCTGCTCCTGTCGCGCTCAATTTCTTCCCACACAGAGGACTCCCTTTTGATCTCGTCTGCGGTTCGTTTAAGGGAGTAGCTCTTTAAATGGTTCTTAAACCGCGAAAAAAGTTAACTCTCTCCCTCTCGTGTATCTATTCAATCTCACTCGATTTTCCGTTCGGATCTGATGTGGCGGGTGGCCTAAATTGCCAGGAGGAGAGGGCCAAAGATGAGTGCTTCTCCTATTGGGACCTCAAAAGGGGCGTGAAGGTCGTAGGAGTGGGGTTCGAATCTTGAAGACAGCTTGGGAGATGCATGTCCCTGGTATTTAATGCCTACAGTTAATTTACATCACGGAAAGCTTCGCCGTTAATGGCTCTACCATTGGTTAATGGAAGTGTTAATATGTGTGTCAAACTCTTATTGTTAGCTATTACTTATCATTCCGATAACGTCGTGCTAAGTCATGCACATGTCTTGCGACTTTTATTTCATTTCGTAGTCATTCAAAGGGACGTTTTTATGGGTGATCTAATAGGTAACTCCTATTGCCATTAAACGGTTGCGAGTGAACCAGATTCGCTTTTCCTCTACAATAATTTCTTTTCTATAATAATTCACATACCGATAGCTCTAATTAGATATATTTCACCATCGATTTAAATGTATTAAAACTGGGCAACTCTATATTCTTTGAGCCATCTTTTTTGTGACGGATTTCATTACTTCTTTTTTCGAAAGTATAATCTATTAGTGGAATTCCATTAGTTCCTTTCATGTTTTACAGCATGTATATGACATAGTTGTAAGTTACGTGTAACATGTATGGCGCTAAGTTATTCCTTTTGAATTGATGATACGATTATAATTTTACAATTTTGCTTAGGCAACGTTATTGAAAATCCGTAAAATGCAAAATTAAGTTTGTAGCCTCGGCATGTTTTCGGTTCGTTTAAAAATTGTTTTTATGACAACTGGGCACAGTTTCAAACCATAGCAAACCTAATACGTGAATTTTTTCTGTGCAAGATCATTTATTTAGATCGTGTTAACCAATCAGAGCAGCCTACCAACCGAGACACTCGTCATTTATTTTGAAATGTTTGAAGTATCTCATTCGATTTGCTTAGAGTGGGTTTCTTATAAAACTTGAGAAAATGGAAAACTATGGAGCATTTTTCGAGATTATACGCGTTCCGAGAGATTCAAAACATATGTTTCCCAATTCGGAATGGGAACGAAGGGGCAGTATGTCGACGCGAGTGGGTGGAGTTATATATATATAATATGCATGATGTACATTTTCGCATGCCAAAATCACCTCGGGGTCGCTTATTTTGCACCAAATGCTTTCGCATCCTCATGACCTTTGAATCGCTTATTTTTAGTTGATCCATTTCTATTCCTTTCGATGTTTCCGCCATCGTTATCACCACGTTCATGTATTCGCCTTTGCTTGGATACGCACTTTCACACATTAACATGCGATTTTCAAGCCTACTTTATTTGAATAGCAGTTTCCACAGCTCGAGTCGTTTTATGGTCCTTAAATTTTTTTATAATTTTTGTTCATGATTGCAAACCAGTTCCCTTTGCTCTCCTATCCCATCAACTTTCGAGACATTTTTCCTTTCGTAAATGCGGTTAAGTCGCTCGATACGTTTTAACTTCATTGGTTTCTGTCGCCTTTCCTTCCATTTTTTATTCTTGCTGCATTCTTTCATTTATCCAACCGCCGTAAAATACGTAAATCCTTACGAGTTGGAACGTGTCCATTATCGGATTTTTCGCTCCATTTCCTCGTACCCGAGGAATTAATTTTTTTCAAACGCTCCCTCTATTTGTCTTCGAACTTCATTATTGCATCACATTATCCAAAAAAGGTAATGTTTAAAAACTCCGCGGATGGCGCTCCGTGTCATTCACAATCGCCAATGAGTTTATTTGGAGCAATATTTCATTCTCTCGTGGTCATTAATCTGCATTTAAGGCCGTAAGTGCGAATTTATCGTGATTTTTACTCGTCTTCCCCGCGACCCCCAAAAATAACCCGTCCGTTCGGCTCGTTTTTTGCGCGTATTTCTTTAAGCGCGACGTCTTTATCGGAACGAGAAAGATAGTGAGAAAGCACGGGTCGCGTGGAGGTCAAAAGGAGTGGAAGAAAAATACGAAACGATACGCGACTTTTCTTTTTTTATATACGGAGATCGTCTCAGACGCAATAATCCAACCGCTGCACGCTGAGAGATATAGAGAGCTGAAAGATTTGCATTTCGCTAAATTCACGGCGCCGATATGCTAGCGCCGCGAGAGTCGTCGCCAGATCTTTCAACCTTTTATAAAGGCTATTATTATTCTTTTTTGTAAAAATAAATTTAGCGCAGCGGCAGGTGGTGTCCCGAACTCGTATTGCCTCTCTCTCTCTCTCTCTATATATATATAAAAAGAGTGTTAGGCGTTTCCTGCTATAGAGAATCGCAATCCAGGCGATGACGTCTACCGTGGCGACAAGGTGGTATCCGGCGTCCGATAATATTGCTAAACGTTTTCATGGCGGTGAGCGTTTAGCCTTGCGCACCTCAAGGTCGAGCGTTTGCAGTATTTTGGCCGTCGGTTACGTATGTCGCGATCTTTTATCTATTTTTTTGATAAAGATATAACTTATATACGGAAATTTCCGTCTTTTTTTCGATGCCACCATCAACAGTGACAATGCATGTGCAAACTAGCGCACAGTGGGGTTCGAACCCGCAACCTTAGAGTTAGAAGGCATACATGCTAACCGTCTCTCTCCCAATGTCGGTATTTTATAGTCGCGCCTTTTTGATCCTCTTATTATCCCAGATTTATTTGGTCCATTCGGTATTTTACGATTGTGTTTATTGCCATGCAGTTTTGCGTCTGTTGTATAAAATTTAACGACGTGTATTTGTTATCGTGTTTTAGTGGTACTTTATGGACATACCTAGAAAATTGTTTTCTTTTTTCAGAAATCTATACTATTTACCTTCAGAACGATAAATAGTTGCTACGCGTCTCTATCATGAAAAAATATATCCTCCATTACTTACTAAATTTTACTCATTTAGTATTGTAATATTATTTCTTATCGTGTGCTTTGGTATCCAGATTATTACTTGTGCGTGCCTTTAAGTAGCAGTGTTTGCGTTAAGTGGTTTTTAAACATAATTGGATCACACTGTATATACGCGCTATGGCTTTTATCGACATAGATTCTTACATTTAACTAATCTCGTATCACGGTGAAATCGGTCGTGAATAACTATATATCTTGTGGAAAAATACAAAGTGTATTCCATTATGAATATTATCTTATATTGTTACTTTTTTAAAATTAGAAGTTTTCAAGAAAAATTGATTAAACGGTGACAGTTTCTGGCAAAAAAGATACCCAACTCATTGTCAGATACCCAAGTTCTTTTTGACGTTACGAGAGGAATTTTCAAATTGCATCCGAAACTTAGAAAAACTACCAAACACAGGTCTTCCATTATCTTTTATCTGTATGACTGCGCAGTAAAAAAATCGTATTTTTATCCGATGCGGATTAAGTAATATCAACCATCTCCACCTGGTTAACCTGTCGTTAGCCGCAGTTCCGTCATTATTCGTGACATCAAATTGTATCTGCAGTTAGTTAACCATAATCCACTTTATATCTCCTTTCTGAAATTTCTTCAACGCTTCCGGCTATCAATTTTCCGCGGCCTGTGTTTATTTTCGGTAAGTCGTTTCTCAAACTTTACGTCGTATATCTCCTTTTCCGACAACGCCCTCAAAAATAGGCACTCCGCGATCCTCTCCGCTCTCCAACTCCCTCCCCCCCTCCCCCTTTGTCTATCTATCCGCCACAAATGCGAGCACGGTGGAATGAGGTGGGAGGAGGTAGGGGGGAGGGGAAACTTCGATCCGTGGGTCGGTGGGAGTGTGTGGGAGTTTATACTCGTCGTCGAATGGAGGTGGGCCGATCATCCAGCACGCTTACTAGCGAAAAGCGACCAAAAAAAGAGACAATCGCATAGGTGGCGTCCCTCCCTTTTATTCCCCCTCTCCCCTCTTCTACCCTTCCCTCCTCCTCCCCCTCCCCCCCACGCCCACCGATCCCAGCCCTTTTGGGTAATGATACGGAGGCTCAGTGGTCCATGGGTGCGGCACCTGTTGCTTCCCACTCAGTATCCGCGCGAAAGCTACGAGAGGCGTAACGATTCTGCGCAGTACGTGCTCGTCCGTCCAAGGTGTGCGGTGGTGTGTGCTTCTCTCTCCTTTCGTCGAACTACTAAGGCTTACGAGACTGTTTGGAAAAGTCTTGTTTCTTTTTTTGGTTCGCCGGACTCATTCACGCCAAGTGCGTGGCGTGTTGGTGAATGAAAAACAAAGTAATATCGCGGGATCGCATTTCGAATTCTCTACGGCGAAGTCGTCGGAAGGAGCTCCACCGCCGCTTCGTTATCGGAAGATCGTTTTGAGTGATTGCGCGTTTTCGCATCTTCATTATCGCGTACCTTTTTCGCAGCCGCCGCACGGAGAGATATTCCTGCGTGAGATAGATCGTCTTTTTTGCTTTGGGAGCGTCGGCTGTGGCGTGCCGCTGGGGATATTATCTCCGTATGGCGACGCGTGCATTGTTTGGGGAACGCGAATTGTTCTCCCGAGGCTCCCGGTGACACCTTTCCGGGGACGGAGGAAGGACGCGTGCACGCCACCCTTAAAGGAACAGCAGAACTGGGGGAGGAAGGCGACACGTCGAGTCTCCGGAGGTCACGTTTTGTCCGACGGCGACTCAATTGAACAATCCCGAAAACTCGGGGTGAGATTGCGGGACAAGCTTCGGCCATTTATCTGGAAAGGGGGGGAAAAGGAAGGACTAGCGACATAGCCTGCGCAGTGGAATCGAACGTTATCGCGGTTTGTTTGTGAAAGGATCGGAACTTTTTCTTCTTCGATCAATTTTACGACGGAGAAGGGAAAAACAGCATCTTTTTTGGGGAAAAGTGTTTTCGTGTCCGGCCATTCCACTGAACTCGTGTGTACGGAAGATGGGAATATTTTTTTTTGACCTGGGAGGAATGTGTTCGTGAATGGACTGACCCTCTCTTGTTTCTCTCTTGACCTTCCTCTATCATCTTATCTGGTTGGGATCCTTCCTGCCTTTCTCCCGTCCATTTCTATTGGTGTCTCCTCGCAACCCTGCGACTCCCCCGCCCATTCCTTTTACCGCTTTTCGATCACGTTCCCACCTCGAAGGCGCATCCTGAGCTTTGTTCGCGTCTTTTTTTTGCCGCGCCCCGTAAAGGGATGCGCGTGTCTTCGCCTCCACCGCAGACGTAATTTGTTTCCTCTGCACATGCGTTGTCCGTACCGCACCCACGGCATTGGTTTCTGCTCTCGTATAGTCCGTGCAAAGCCTCGCGTCTATCCGCCGCAGACTGACGTTAGTTAGCCCTTCGCTCCCGCTTTGTTTATTTATATAATCCGTCGCTTTTACCCGGTGGGTAGTTTTTTAACCTTTAAAAATACTCCTATATTCTTCTATTTTTTAAATCTCTCGTTTCGTAGTCCTATTTTTTTCTTTCTTTTCTCTTAGGGATACGTTTCCTTCTTGCTTCCTTCGTTCGTCCTTCTCGCACCGTTGCCTTTATAATCATTCTTACATCTTTCCGGTGCCGATCGTGTCTTTTTTTACTGTGGGGAATTTTTTCCCCTCCGCTTTCACTTTCCCTTTCCTCCTTCATGATCCTCTGCACCCTCGCTCTCTCCCTGTTAGTTTCCGCCCCTCTTTTTCTCCCGTTGGTCTTTTTCAATTTTTTGATAATCGTCTCTCGCGTTTTCTCGCTTTGGTTTACCTTTATTTGATTGCAATTTTTCATCCCGCTCGTTCGGTCTTCTGCCCTTTCTTTCCTTTTTATTCGGGCTTGGTATCGGGTTCGTTTATTTGCCTTTTCTCTCTCTCTCTCTCCCATCCTCTGCTCTTCTTCCTTTTTCTCTCGCGTTTTCTTTTTCGACCTCTTCGTCTGACCCTTCTTGGATCTCTCCTCCATCCCCCCTTCTCCACCCACCTCCCGCCTCACTGCCATTTCCACCTCACTGGTGGCCGTGGTCGTGAGTTCTAAAGGCCCCTCGGAGGCGGAAAAGGAGGCCAGGAGAGGCGTCTATTTTGGAGCTCCCCGCGGGAGCTGGCGAAACGAGCGATCCCCGTAGTCTTGCCACGGCGCCCTATTCCTCCCTATCCCCCACCTCCTCCCCATCCTCCTCTCCGCACGCCTTCAGCTGGAAAACAAGAGTTTTCCTCCGCCCCTTTCCTATCAACCCCTTCCACGCCACACCTCCTTTTTTTCCTCTCCCACTCTCTCGCTCCAGAGATAAAGGGTATTATATTTTTTTTTTCGTAGAAGAAGGGCGAGAAGCACAGTGCCCCATAAAGAGTTAGGAAGCGGAGTGGTCGAGAGAGAGGGAGAGAAGCGAGGAGAGTTTTGTGACTGAGAAAGAGGGAAGTTTTTTTTAAAAGTGGACGGCAGTTGTGCAACCATTTGGACCGGATCGAGGCTTCGAAGACCGCCGCTGCTTCGTCTGGCTAGTGTATCATTTAATTCCAGGAGTCGGAATTTGTGTAGTTATTTTGGAGGGCTTGACGGTGCGTGCACGGACGTCATTCTCTCGAGTTCTATCTCCCTCCTGTTTTTTTTGTTAAGTTGACCTCTTCCTCGCGCCATCGGCATCTCGCGTGGAAGGAGGGTGAGGAGAAGACGCGAACAAGTGGTTGCCAAGGAAAAGCGCGTAGTCATTAAGAAGAAGAGAGGAAGGTAGAGCGAGGGGAGGTCGTCCTCACTTAAACATTAGCAGTCCACCACCTATCCCCCCCCCCACTCCTACACGCCTCACCAACTCCAACTATCTCTCTTTACGTGGCCGGCTCCTTTCTCTCTCTCTCTCTCGAAGCATTTCGCTCCATTGAATCGGATCCTAGTTTGGTCCAATAGGAGATATCCCCCTCGCGCGCGTCGTCCACGACTCGGAGGTTTTCAAGTGGTGCGGGTAGAGACAGGTTTTTATTTCTCCCATTTCGCCTCTCTTCCCGGCGTGGTGTTTTGTTTTATCGTACGAACGCTTTTATCGGGAAATTTTCGGAGTGCGTCTACTATTATTTTTTTAACGTTAGCCCTTTTTCTCTATCTAAAAGCATCCCAGAGTTACCAAGTGGTGGTCTTCTTACCACCTCCGAATTTTTTTCGGGTGGGAATTGACCGCATTGTGGCAGTCTCGTCTGGAGGTTCGGTGTGAGAAAGGACTCTTTCCCCTCCCTCCCCTTGTGTTCCTCTCCCTCTCTTTTTCTCCTCTCCCCTCCATCTCTATTTCTCTCCCTGGTCCCTCTCCATCTCTTTTCACTCACCCTTTCGAACTAGACGGTGGCGGTGACATCACCGTTTGGCTCCTGCCGTGTTCTCCCTCGTGCTTATAGGCGTGTGAGAAGGCAGCCTCACTATAACCCTCTCTCTCTCCCCCTCTCTTTCTTTCCCCTCTCTCCATACGACATCAGCTGATTGGTCTCCGTGGCGGGGGTGGGTGTCCCCTTCGCCCTAATTTAGCCTTTCCCGCTCGCGCCTCTCTTGTGTGTTGTGCGTGTTGAGTGGGATAGAGAGAAAGAGATAGAACACAGTCGTCATCATCCTTTCCCCCGGGAGACGATTTTGACTCGATTCTCGCGCCTACGTTAGAAGAGTAAAAGGATCCAGCGTGCGTGTGCGAGAGGGAGAAAAAGTACGTGTTATTTTAACGCGGCCCGCGGCAGTGTCATCACCGTCTTCTCGTCGCCTCTTACTTTTCTGGAAGGATATTTCTTTCTCTTACCTGTGGGAGCGTGTGAGAAAGGAGGACGTTATCCGTCGTCCCTCTCTGTGGTGGTGGATTAACGGTTTCCCCTTTGGGTCGAAAGAAAAACTGGTCCGTCGCCTAAAATTCGTGGAGGTGTAACCATGGCCGCCATGGCTGGACATCGTAGGTCTTCCTCTTCGCCCCCCGTGCGGCCGCCCCCGAGGGGTTACAGCCCGGCTCCCTCGCCTTTTCGCCCACCGGGTTCGCCCGGGCCGCGTCTGCAGGACCACGGCCGTTGGGAGGTTTACCTGAGTGAGTAGCGCAATGCGCGTCTCGTTAGTTTCTACACTGTGTCACCTCCGGTACCGATACGGACCGGTGAGATTCCATGTGTTGGTCCAGTGCCAAAAGGGCGTGGGTGCGTGTCGGGCATACTAATCTCCAGCGTCACGCCTTGATGTATTTATTTATTTTTATAATCTTTTACACGTGTCGGAGCGATCGGTTTTCTTTTCTCGGTTTTTCTCCGTGGCCGACGATTTTTTTCGCGTGAGGAGATGATAAAATTTAGAGCGTCGCGTAATATGCAGAGGTGGGAAAAGTTGGTTCTGAATGATTATCGAGGTGAGCAAAGGAGATGCTCGGTGTTGGGTTGGTTTGATTTGCGATCGTCCGAGAAAATGGGGCGTCGATAATTTCAGTTCGTTCTCGTGCCGCCACGAAAACGCCATTGACGCCTCTTATGTGACATTTATGGTGACTGTTTGCTTACGTGTCTGCTTGCGAACTGTCGGGAACGAGAGATAACCTCCATGGAGATTTTTTTGCCACTGGTTGGGTTCGGGCTAAAGGCTAACCAGTTTCGTTTCCGTCCCGGATAATTGTGTTATTCTATTGTTTTAGCGAAGGTTTTGTACCGACATACATTCCTTCGCAGCGTAAATTTTGGCCGGCTATTTTACATATTATCGCCTACCGCTCGGCTTTAAAAATGCCCGTTGTGTGTGAAACGTGGAGGGTCATTATAAAAAATAAATTTGGCCCCCGTCCCGTTTTGTTATTTCTACCAAATTTGAATACATGTTATAGCGATGAGATAATTTAGCATCAGCTGTCTTTATATTTTTTCATATCCGTTTTAAGCAATTCGGATCTTTTTCGAGACGGTGACGTAATCTTTTCCCGGGGATTTTTAAAAATTACGGATTCCCTCGGGTGTTTTTCCTGTTCTTAGGATCCCGACGCCAAGCAGGTTTTTCCGCCAAATATACTTATGCTTTTCCCGAATGCGCGTTTGATCAGTTGCGTAGACGGAGAGAGAGGCTTTTTTATTCCCTGTCGAACGGACGTTTTGTTTACGTAAGCGATCAGAAACTTCGTAAGTAATGTCGTACATATCTCTATCAAACACGAAGAAACTTTGGCTCTGTGGTAAAGCGAGGGCTCGGTCACTAGGTCGCTCATGTTAAGTCGACGCCGATATTTGTCGACCAACGAAATTTTGTCGACTATTTATTTACCAGCGCATAATCGACATTTACAACGCTAATTGGCACAGAATTGACTCGATTTATTTTTCAGCCCAGCGTCACATCGTGAAATTTGCGTCATGCACGCCGAAAAATTCCTCCGCGATAAACAGAAGCGTTTGTCATGAGTTTTTTTTACAATTTTGCAATCTCATCACTAATTATCGCGCAGTTTGGCTCGTTATATTTATCTTCGGATCTCTTGCCTTCTCCAACATGATAACGTGAAGAAATTATTGTGAGTTAAAGGACCTAAAGTCGACAAAAAGAGCGCTGATACCATTTCGATTCCGCGAGCTTTGAGAAACTTGCGTAATAAACAAATCGTTTATAGCTACCTGTTCACGTGTTTTGACTTGCGCTCGTATCCAGGTAGTGATTGGACGTCATCTCATCGAATTCTCCTCCACCGCCCATCCTAGAGTCTGTCCGGAATCCTTAATAACACATCTTTCTCTCTCTCTCTGTCTCTCCCTCCCTCCCTCGTTTTCCCCTTCCCTTCCTCCATTCCGCCTCCGAGGGAATTGCTTTTTGAACGAGGGCGAATCTCCTGTATCAGGTGCGCCGATTGGTCACGTCGTTTATAAATAACCGGAAAAAATAGACTTCTCACCAGCGGCCTTCCGTTCTCTCTCTCTCTCTCTCTCACTTTCTCCTCTCTCTTCCACATCTCATTCCTCACCTCAGGAAGTTTGCGAATGCAGATCTTTCAAGTTGCCTCGAGGAGGTTGCCGTAGCCTCTGGTTTTTTGAATCGCAGCCTCACCTTTTGCGCAGGAAGGAGGAGGGGGCATAGATTCCAGAAGGGGGGAGAAGAAAGGAGGATGGTCCGCGATTCTTTTCTGACGTAGGATTTTCCCCCCTTACAACTCCGTCCCCACCCCACTTCCTCTCCTGCCGTTTCGTTCGGGGAAAGGCGGTCGAAAGTTTAGGGCGGCTGCAGCTAGACAAAAGCTGTTCGTTGTGCTTTTTTTTGTTGTGCTACGCGCTCGTGGGTTTTATCTGGTCGTCGGTGGTTTTATTTTCCGGGTAGGGAAGGTTCCGGAACTCGGCTGTTAGATTTTGTAAAATTTTCAGCATGCCGTTCTGCACTTTGGCCGTTCCTATCTTAAGGGCCTTAGTTATACTTATCTCGCTTCTCGTTTAGAATTTTGTGCGAAAGTTGATGATTTTTTTCTTATTATTTCGCCAGTTCGCATTTTTTTTCAACTGTTCATCTTTATAATTGGAACAGAAAGTCATTTAATGATGTATCGGTAGGTTTTCTCTCTACGTTTGAAATCATAACTCCGCCTTTCTCACTCTTCTATGCTCAAATATACTTTCTGTATTGTGTGTGCTTTTAAGCGTTTTCGTTATACAGGTTAAATCGAAACTCTGTGAATAGTAACAAGTTTTTTGTCTTAAAACAGATGTTGGTAATAATGTGCCATAAACACAAAAGTTTCCAAAAAAATCAAAGAATTTTTAACGTCGAAATTAATTTAAGTTTTCGTCTTCGTTAAATTGTAACCGAATAGACATTGATTCGAATCGGAGTTCATTTGTTTGGTGTATTTTTTTAAATTCCGCTTGCCCATTGTAGCCCTTGACTCTCGTGTCAATTATGTTCCGAATCGCTTCGCTCAAAATGGTTAGAGGTAGACCAAGGAAGCTCTCATTAGTATGCACGCGCGCATGCTCAAACGTCATTCCGTAGGTCGGCGTGTCCCTGGATAACAGCGTCGCTTCACAACGTGAGCGTTCGTTAAGTGCGCCGCTTAAATTGGCTGGCGTACCTTGTCTCCCTCGGGAAAAAAAATACTTTTCTCGAAACGCTCGCAGTAATTTATAATTGAGCACGAAAGGTGCATCGTAAACTTTCGCCGGAATTAGAAACTGCAGCGGCATGGAAGAATATCGGAAGTGTCACAGGCACACGCGCGAGATGTTGGAGTTTGTGAAGCCAAAAGGAAGCACGGCCGGTTTTACAATTTTTCCTATTTTCTCCCGCTATCAAAGTCAAAGTAATTATCCGTATAATTACGAATGTAAATTTCCGCGATTCGCCTTGTTTATAATCTCTTTCCATAATAAAACTAAACACTTCCACGAAGTCACGCCTGAAAAAGTTATGCCGATTATAATTATTTCGATGGTGTAAGAGTTCATTTACTCGATTTCATTTTAGAAATACTACAGTCCTTTTCATCGCAAATTTGTCAAACGCGTGAGTTGTATATCAGAAATGTAAGCCATCGTCTGCGAATCGCGTATTCGTCACGTCTTTTTCGAGTCCGGAGAAAATTTCCGTCATTGGCATCCAATACGACAACTTTTAACCTTTGACCCATTCTTCCTAAGGTCACCGAGACATGGAAATGTGAATGCAGTCTTCTTTATCTCGTAACGAGATTGTCGTTATCGTCGTTTTGCTCGTCTGCGTGTAAGCAGTGGAGGAGCAAGAGATCCAAGGGTTGCGTCCATCCACGCGCTTTCTCGATCTCCCCTCCCTCCCTCCCACGCCCCTCTCTTCCTTCGCGTCGTGCCGCCATTCTTCGCGGGCGAAATCGCACGGTAATAAAAGAGAACGTAAATCGCCTCCCTTAATTAGTCACGTGACGATCTCGGTTCTCAGTAATGGTCCGGGCGTGCCATTGTTGGCTCGGCGCGTTAAAAATGCGCACACGCCTTGGACGCTTCTTCTTTTGTCTGCGTCACTTTTGTCTGCATGGCTCGCGTGGCCGCTTGTCTCGTTCGGTCAAGCCCCGGATGTGACCGACCGATTCGATCTCTGTTTCCCTGTTTTACAGAAGAACCCCTTTCCGCCTCTCTTTTTCTCTCTTTCCCTCTCATCCTGTGTATCGTAACCCCCTTTATTGCGATGTGATTCGATCGTCACAATGAAGCTCTTTCCATCCCTCATTCCGTCAATGGTTCAAAGCTTACAGCTGTCGCCACTCGAAAAAGTTGCCGTCATATCCTCGTGGCCGCCACCTTTTCATCAAACTTTCAAAACTATCATGGACATCCTCTTTGAATTAATCGTTTATTTAAATCTTGTACCCATGAAATAATCGGCTAAACCTTATGAGTATTTAGTGTGCGAAGTACCAGTGGCGACTTGTCCTTAGTTGATTTTAATGATAACTTTTAAGTTCATGTTGATGTCACGCGTGGTAGTTCTCCAGTTTATAACGAGAACCTTCTGCGTCGTTGCGTAATGCGCGTAACATTTACTTTTCCGTTTTATATGCACATTTAACATGCTGTGTAATTTATTTGACACCCAGAAGCTAAGATAGCTATTTTAGTTTAAATGGCTTCTCTCCTAATCTTATCGAATTTCTTCTATATCCATTTGTCGCAAAAATGTATGGTGCATTTATTGGCTCACCTTATGGTTTTCATCAAATAAATGACGTATGTAATTTCCATTTCCAGAACAAGTAGATCTATTCAACTGTGATAGAATCAAAGTTCATTCCAACTGTTTTGTTACATTGATAAAGAATTGCAAATTTTCAAGTTTCATATTCTTTCGTTCATTTCCCTTCTGCCAAACCCACATCTCTGAAATATATTTTCTACGTCTTTCATCCTCAAAATCCAAGTGTTGGATCTATACAGAAATGCATCAAGTTTCGATCAACCTTTTGCTTATATATTAATTTTATACCATCAACTCTCCCCTATGCATCAAGTATATTTTGCTATAATTAATGGTATTTCTTCGATAATATGTCATAATGAGGTCTAAAGTCTTAAAATCTTCTGCCTGTGTTTTTATTTATTTTTGGTTTTATGATATGCAGTTACCTTTCGTTTAATTAGCCGGGGTTCAAAGCGGCACAGATAAGGCTTTCTTTTTTTTGGCCGACTACGTAAGATAACAAATCGCGCTAAGAAAATAAAAGGATCGATAAAAGCTTTTCCCAAGTAATCTTTCGGAAAATTATCATTTTGTTATTCCGTTTTAATTTTACTCGACTGTAAATTTCTTTTTATCGTCATTGTGCAGTTTTAAAGGATTCCCTCAATTAATAGTAACATATCCTTTATAGCACGAAAATGAGGAAATACATATAGGAAAATGGTTCAATATAAGTAGTTAAAGTTATTTATACTGGAGCTTAAAAATAAAGAATTAAATAAAAATGTGCAAACTCGCGAAACTGGACCTTATCGTTTAATGTCCTGGTGGACATGGTTTAGAAAGGTTAGAATTAGGGCTTAAAGTTTGGCTTTAAAAATTTTAATAGGTAATTAGGCTTGTATATTTGCTTGGAGCTTTCATGGTTAATCACAGCGAATATTTAAGGCTAGTTCATTTTATTCGATTTTTTGCTATCTAATCCGGTTTTACCCTTGTACCTCAATTAGGCACAACGCACACCTTTAATAAGCTGCCAACATTCCCTAAAACTTATGTTAAATGCCTTCCACTTTTATGTTTTCTTCCGTTTCTGTTGGTACTATAAGCCTAAGAAAAACAGCAAAAACATAAAGATGTTCGAAATAGATAACACTTATTAATTCTAATTACTTCTATGAGTGGATTTTTTAAAATAGACCGAGAAATTGTTTCTTCATCATGCTGTTAAAAAAAACAACCTTTCGGCACTTAGGAGTGTAAAAATTGCAATAACTTTTTTGAATACGTATATTTTAAATTAATATTATGAAATCTTCACGTATTCATTTCTTCGGCGGGTTTTCTGTCATCGTTACTTCCCTCCACACTGTATTAATTCCTTGGTCGCTTATTTTGCCTGCAGACAGTTCCAGCCTCGCCATCTACCTCATCTCCGTCTACCCAACTTTTTATCATTCCAGCACTTTTCTAAGCATTTCCATAAGCGCTTGCCGTAAACACATCTTGCGTCTCTTCCTTACGCAATCCTTAATGCTTCCTTCTACTTCCCTCATCTCTACACTCGACACCTCGCATGTTTTCTTTCCTACCAAGATGGGTTCCATCTTTCTCCATAGCCAACACCACAATCTAATCAGCATTATCCCAGAACCTCTGCGAAAATACGCGCGCTTAAGAGTTCCTGTTTCCTTGTACACAATTCGCGTAAAATTTCTGGTGTGGCTAGCAGATAATTTCAGCTCGAGGGTCACGCCCACAATCCTTGACGGCGTCAGATGGCTTTATATTCTCGTACGTAAGTTTCCGATTTTCCGCACCGATCAAAAGCTCAATCGTTATGTTTGGGAAAATGTTTTTGCTACTTTTTCCCTCACATTTCCGAAAATTATGAGTCAATATCACGGCATACACGGTTTTGAGCTAAGTCAAGCACGCCGCAGCCTTAATCTTACTCCATCTAGCGTCACCCTTGGAAAGCTGCCACGCCCTCCGAGAATTCCCGCTCCGCTCTTTAATAAACGACTTGGATATTATTTAACATATCACGATGTGGGTGAGATTACGCTAAGATTGATAGCTCCGAAATATTTCTGAATTACGCTTCACCGTTAAATAGAAGTTTTATCATCGAGCGCATTCTTACTTCTTTGATATACGCACGAATTACTCCTGGAAAGCCCACGTAAATCTAGCCTTCGCGTGAGAAAACTGTACTTGCTTTGATCCCAACAATAAAAGTGAAATACCTAGAAAAAATAGCATGCTTATGGCACGAAGATCGTTCCCAAATGAAGAGATTTAAGTTAGATTATATAACATTTTTTTCTGTAACCCACCGTACTAGACTGATAATAGTAGTTGGAATAGAATACCGTGCAAAAATTTGTCTCCCATTCTAATTTGCTCCAAGTAACAACGGTCGTCTTCGTTACCCATTGTTAAACTTTTGTTTTTACTTATTTTTTGCCTGGTTGCTCAATTTTTCAATTTAATGATAGTATGCAAGTCATTTACATTATGATATTTGTATAATTCCAGTTTTTCCGATGGTGTTGAATTCGAATTTCTTTGTTGGAGAATCTTACTTTAGTTCTCTATTTGTTCCTTTTATCACTGATCATCTCGTGAAAGATTAATCTAGAAACTTCCCATGCACCAATCAAAGTCTATTTCTTGTTCTTTGTCTAACATCGCTCAAGCCTTCCTATCACGATTTTATTCTTGCAAAAAGCGTATTTTCTGCTTTGGGTCATTATATTATTTGCTGCCCCCAAATGTTTGTTCATCGTGGCCAAGATCTAGATTTTGTCTCTTCTACTTGACATCTTGAATGTCGAATTAAATATTTACGAATTTTATCAGAGATTTATTGAGATCACGTGTGCGTGATAGACAGTGTTTTGGTCTGGTTGTTCGCTGTCCCTGTAGAAAAAACAAACTCTCCGGGGCAGAGGTCTTCATAAGAACGTTAATAATTTACTAGTGGAACTGCCCGTCAAAATGACGGGTAGGTATGACTAAAGAATTAAATTAAAACTCTTCCCATTTACCGTTTTCTTAGAATTCATGTGCAGTGCACAATATTTTGCTAAAACTCATATGTTAACTGATTGTTTCTTCAAACCAAAGCTTCCGTTGCCATGTAAACAAATCGAAAAAAAAGGAAAATTTCAAATGCTTATGATTGAAATTTAGCTATATAATTTGATGTATAATGTCACTCGCTAAAATAAATGCGATTAAAAATATTAGAATTGTACACTACTTTTTATCATTTATTTACATCCACTTCCAACCTTTCGTGATTTTCATATCAAGATTTCACTATATCGGTTTTATATTTATCGTGTGTCGGGGCGACCAAGCGGAACGAATGAGGGAAGGACTAGCGCTATTATTATTATACATTCTTGGGCGACCTGAAGGTCTCTGATGGCCGTCCTTGAGGTTCGATGTTCACAGTGTGTCTGAACAAAAACAGACCTCTCGTGGTTAATAACTTACTGTAAACTTGGTTGTTTTATTGTGGTCTCCGTTTTATCACAAACTACTGCTAAAGATTTTTTCCCAATTTGGCCAATATGTCTTTTAGCTTCTCGCTTAGAAGTTCTTACTGAGAGGTCAAAAGTTGCTACATTTTCGCTCGACTTGCGTCTAATTAAAAATTCCATTTTAAAAACTAAATGTCATAAAATCATACTAGGCAACCATTTTTGTGTTTGAATAGCTTATAGAAATGTTTTTCTTTTGGGTCCACAAAAGGTAATCCTTTTATATTACTTTTATTATTTATTTTGCTAGGTAATGCCTTCTCTTGCGTTTGGTGTACTATGTGATTAGAATTGCTCTCCTTTATAGAAAAGTAATTATTTGCTTGTATTCGATGTGAAAGACAATGTGTCCATGTATGAGTACGATTTAAAAGCATACCAACGACGTTACCTCATTCTCGCTTTGGCGTGATTTTTTAAAATGCATTAAGTTGATAATTTATTTGTGCATATTCGCATTCGCAAATATTTGAGAAAGGACGATGTCTCGTCAGTCATGGCCGAGTGGAATAGTTCCGGTTAAATATATTTCCCCAAATGTTTACCCATTTAAAATAATTCGTAAATTCGCTTATTGTCAAAGACCGAAGGGAATTGTTTAGCGAGTGCTGCGCTCGAGATCCCGTGAAAGGAATTCCGTCCCATAACAATCAAGTCTCATAAACAGCATAATTTTCGCAATTATCAACAAGCTAAGATTTATTTATTTTCTAAATTGCAAGTCTACGAAGAATAAATCCACAAACAACGGAGAGAGGAGCTTTAAACATCTTCGGCATTTGTGGCCCTTTCGGACGAAGTAGCTTTCAAGGACGGTAGTAAGAAAAAAAAGGTTCCATTTGGTTCAAAACAGAAGAAGAATCCTGGGCGAAGTGAGTCACTCGGAGGAGGCCTTTAGCTAAAGAGGAGGGCTGGCTCATCTCATTCCGCGGATTTAATTTTGGGTTCCCCCGACTTCCTCTCACCGCCACCATATCCTCGGTTCCTCCCTCGCTCTCCTTATCCTCCCTCGCTCACATCCTCCTCCCTCGCTCACATCATCAACGAAGGAAGGGTCTTCGTCACATTCATCCCTTTTGGCCTCCGCCTACTATCCTCCACTCCCCACCCCCTCTTCCCCTCTCACCCTTAGCAACGCCGTGAGGGTGGTGAGATAGACAAAATCCAGGGTGAGGGAGGAAAGGGTTTCTAGGCAGAATCAGGGGCAAGGAAGGGGGCCATAGAGGTTGGTAACTAGGACGATTCTGTGTCTCTTGGCCCGAGTTCTCTCGGACACGTCATCCACCTCCCTGTCTCTCACACATCCCCCTCCGAAAAGACCCTTCCCGATTCACAGTGCCCTTTTAACCCACCTCCCCGCTTTCATTATTCTCGATTCGTAAACAGCCGAGTGTATGTGGCCCAGTAACTCCGTTTTCCACCTTATCTCTGGTAATGTTATGCAAATAAACGGATCGTGGCTGATGATTAACGTGAAAAATTTGGCAGATGAGGCGAATATTACGAATACGAAGTTTAGCTATTAATTGAAGTTCGCTTTGAAAAATAAAAGATGTTGATAGGAATTTAACGTATAAATGTATTTGACGAGAAAATGGTTACAGCTGCGTAAAAAAAAGGATGGACACTCCAATAATTAAAATCTATTACGAAGATGGGCTAAAAAATAAATGAATTGTTCAAGTTGACCTCTAACGAAACTTAGGTGAGAAGAAATAGATTTTTAATGCAATGAAACTTCCAAAACCTATTGCAGCGTAGTTACCTCTGCAACCACTGCCAGCAACACTTGTAATAACTATGATATGATTATTTCCCCGTCAATGACACGAGGTTTTTGTGTCAGTGTGGAAAGAGTTCTCAACTCTCACAAAGGAAATAAGAAGTGAGAAAAATAGAGATAGAGAAAAAACGTTAGCAATGGCTAGTTTCGATTGCGAAATTAGTAAATTCGTTTTGTAAGTCCTTTTGTTTTTCCCAGAGTAAATTTCAATTGGAAGATGTTCACTCTAGTTTGCTGGAAGATGATGTAAAAGATGTATATCCTGCTACGATTTGAGTAATTTAGATGGGACGAACTATTTTTTTAAAAACCAAAGACTCTCAGTTCCAGTTTACCTATTCATCTATTGGTGCTTTCTTTGTCTCCTATGTATATCGAATGAAGGTCTGCCATGGAGTCATCTCCTGGTGAACCCTTTCTTTCCCTCTCCCCTTTATCGTATATTTATCCCGAGAGTTACGGATGGTCTACTGTGCCTTGGCTCAGCACGGTCACGTTCAAAGTATTCATCTTCTCACTCGTCGGGCTCTTTTGTGATGCGCAGTTGGAGATTTTCCCCGTTGTTTTGTTTACCGCTCGGCTAGCTTTTGAAGCAGCGATTTGCCGGCTGTTCCGCTGGCGGAAATCCTGCGAAATTTAATTTCGCTCTCCCTTAGTCGGATGTCGAATGGGCGAATTTATGTTTTCAATAATTAATCCGACATTTTGTGTAGAGAGGCTATAAGTCTTTTCTCGATATCACTAGATTTAGTGATTAAAAAATCAAAGCAAATTTGGCTTTTTTGAGTAATATTGATATTAAAATGAATGAAACTTATTATATCTTGATCCGTTAAGAAATAACACGTTATACTAATCTGTTTCATTTTCAAAGAAAACGTCGATTTATTTAATTTAAAAGTGTCTTGATCGATATGTTTTGCCGTAATTAACCCTGGAACCAACGACGGGGTCTGGCAGACCCCACCTCCGCTTTAAATTGCTGCCGCATGCGCGTAATGACCTGTAGTTCATTGGTATTCCATGACTATTCACAATCAGTTGAGTGAAAGCATCAGCTGTGTTCGAAGTCTTTAAATATAAATTATATTATTAGAATTAGCTTTTACTTGTTCATTACTTCGATATTACTTTTTCCTCACGTTTTCCCGCAAGCATATTATGGGTACGTCAGTTCCCAAAATCTGGAAGATTAAATAAATTTTTAATCGTCTAGTTCCAAGATTAATAACCGTTATCTTTGCAAATTTGCCATTTGCTTATTTCATTTCATTCGGTGTATTTAGCGTCTTTAAAACATTGGTAACCACAAACTATATTTTACGTACATGGTATAATGATTATTGTTAGGTTTCTACAGATAACATTTAAATTCCTCAATTTGAGGACGTTTGTACCATCACATTTAAAGCTTCTCAGGGAAAAGTAGATTTGAATTGATTAATTTTATCTGTGACTAAGGGTGTAATAATGCTGCTCTCTAGTCTTAGATTAGTTGCATTAGACATCTGCTTTTCAATGTGTTTGCGACACAAAGTAGTTACGTAGTTAAGAAGAATAGTCCAAAATGTCACTTAATTAATTTTTCCATGTTCCATGTTTTTCTTGAAATCTGCTTTTTATCGATCACCTGTTTGACGTTTCTTTTTCTCGCGTATTTTAGCCTTGGATTCTTATTTGGCTGAATGTAATATCCTCATAAATATTGCTAATGTCATGAATCAAATATGTACAATCACTAGTTGGTTTGTATTTTATAGCATCAAAGAAAATTAATTTAGCGATTCTGCGTGCCATCCGATCGGATGAAATTTCTTCTCTCAAGTGCCTTGAAAAATTCTCATTTTCGCAGGCGTAAAAAAATTGTAGTTGATAGGTATATGATTTTCTTTTTGTCTTCATATACAAGTCGATAACGACCAGAATTACGGTGACATTCAGAGCGTGGAGTTTTCACACCGTCAGAAGAAAGGCTGTTTCATCGTCTCATTGGTCTGTTTACTGCAATGTATCTGTTGTTTCAGGAAAACATTCCATGAGTGCATCTGCGTGTCTTTGTACAAGTCCTCTTCTTCGACATTATGAGTGCACTGGAATTCCGTATCAATAAGCCTAATAGCATTTTCTGTTTATTTTCAATGGACGTATTCTTACGACGCGAGTTCAGGAATATGTATGAATACAGTACCGACGAAAAAACAGCTGTAATTGGAAGAATTATATTTCCTCGTGACGTATCCTGACTCGATTGCACCTAGACTCCCTGAAAGATCTGGTAAATTAATTGTATACAAGTAGGGATACGATATCGAAACGAAAGTATCGATACCGTAATCATATGATGTATCGAATGAAAAGTATCGATACCACAAAAGTATCGGGCCGAAAGTACCGATGTCTCTAGAAAATCGAAAGAAAAGAATCTAGTACAAAAGTACTTGGTATCGAAAGGAAATTACCGATATGAGTAAAGTATCGATACTTTTTTCGTATCCCTATATACAAGCGTACTAAACGTGAAAACCTTGATCCCTAGGTCTTTCGTTTCTTATAACTTTATCAGTGAATTTTAATTTGGAGGATTGCGGCACTAAATTTTTCTCTATTTTTTCGGAAGGTAAAGAATACAAGGTGTCAGCATTCTTTCATTCTTTTTAATTGTAGTCGACGTTAAAATACTTAAAATTCCGGTTCGGAGTTCCCCGTGCTGAGATGTTTCTCAGATTGTGTTATTTGTGTCTCATTTTCAGTTGCCATATAGAATAAAACGAGTAACTTTGAAATATCCGAATGTAACTTTTTGTGTGTGTACACAAACATGCGCTGTGCAGAGGCGAAGAGCATTACCATTTAAAGGTATTAATGATTTGCATTTTTCATGTCTATTTTAAATCGTGTCATTTGTTATAAAACGGTTTCCTTGAATCAGTATCTTATAGGAAGTATATGACGTTAATTTCAACCGAATTTAATTCTTTCTTAACGTAGTTGATACAGTATCAGGAAAAGAGGAAAGCAGTTTTATGATACGGAGTTATTCTGGAATTGCCTCTACTTCACTTTTGTAATTCTGCTTGAGATATAAAAGTTTCCTCGGAAAAATTAATTTAATTATCCCTGCTTGTTACAGGCAACTCAAGAATTGCGGGATGATATTCAACTTGAGTTTTTAAGAAAAAGTTGTGAGATAATTATTTGTTTCCGGCCATATGGCAGGTATGGCGAACCGAAGTGTTCAAGAAAATTTTGCTCTAAGAACTGGATATGATCTATCAATGTGTGTGTGTGTATATATATATCTTACGCTTTTTAAGATCATAAATCCTTGAGTTACCAACACCATACTATACAAACAACTTTCTAGGAGACGTGGTGTCTTTTTCCAGTATTCGCAACAATCTCAACAGAGCGGTTAATCACGGAACAAGTCCGGCGCCGAATTCAAGTGAATTTGTTTTCCGCTACTCTCACAGAATTTTTAATGGAATACATACTTTTTAATGTCCGGTTTTCGGAAAAGTTCTGTTTTCATACAATTCGGGTTTTTGGACTTTGTGCCGTATAAAACAGACATTAAAACAAGGGTAATAATATTCTTCTCGCGTTTATTAAACATGCAATCAAATTTCAATAAAAGTATCAAAGGAATGTCGATGCGGATGTACGCAGCTTTAAAGTATCGTATGTTCCCAGCTGATTCACTTCTTCCTACGCGCAGTGGGTATCTTAAGAGGTAGTGCAATGAATAATTGGATAGGAAGGAAGGAGAGAAACCTAGTGCCGACTTTTAGCCTCTTCTTAACGAAAAGGAGGTCAGCGGCTTAACCTCCCTTCCGAAGGACGGAGTGTTGATTTGAGCGCGCTCCTCATTCCCTTTTTCTCATTGGCTCGTCCTCATCTCCTTAGTTCCAACACGCACAAATTAGGGGGCCGGGCGTCCTCGGAAAAAAGCCTACAGGATTCGAACTGAGTGCCGCTTTAGTTGGCGGGGCCAATACTCTAACCACTACACCACCGACTCCCCGCAGTTTTAAAATTTTAGTGCGCGGCACTTCAAATACAGCCACGAAGCCGCTCAGCCTAATGGGAACACTAGCTGAAAGGATTAAAACAACTACGACTTGTTGTGTTATTACTTTTTAAAATCCGTTTCAGGCACGCCTTGTATGTTGAAGCGCCTATAATTAATCTCCAATCTCTGGGTTTAGGTATTCCGCGTATCTGCGTAAGTGCATTTGCGAATAGTGCGAATGACGTAAGACGTTCGAAGTAGCCGCGCATTGACGTTGGAAGGAAGGAGAGATAAAGGGGAGTGGGCTGGGAAGGTGGAGGGGAATTTATAAGTGCAAGGGAGGGGATGAAGAGTAAGTGGAATGGAGGAGGGAGTGTGGCGTGGCTGTCATCATTCGGAAGCGGTGTTTTTCGGAACTCGAAAAGAGAGGTCGCTGCGGTTGAGGAATTCAAGCGGGCTGATTTTTAAGGTTATTTAATGGACGTTTAACCATTACATGGAATATATTTTTTAGGAAAAAAGGAGACAGTAATGTTTTTCCGAATCATCTAGACATAAAATGAACTTAAGCTATTTCATATTAATATTTGAGGGTACATTTACCGAGTTTTTTAAAGAAAACTCTAGTGAGGGATTGTCTATTTAGAATGCGACTTCTGTTTATCGTAAATGATGAAATGGATGATTTTTTAAACTTGCTTATATGGCATGGAATGAATGGAATTAATATAAAGGGTTCATGCGTCAAAAGAATAAGTACGCATGTGGTACACCTTCGAGACATCTCATTTGTCATTATGGGCACATTTATGTGAAATAAAGATGATTTCGATACCTCCCGTGAATTTGGAAGAATGCGATTTTGCAGAAATCCTCCCGTTTCCTTCAAAAAGAACGTTTTTAACAGCAAAGCTTGAGAACTTCAATTTACAACAAACAAAAGGGTAGGATGACTCTGCCGTTATTTTTGAAATTTTTATTTTCCATCTCCCATCGCGGGAAGCTAAGAAAGAAGGAAATGGTCAGTTTGTTTGCAGTTTTAATGGCGGAGAATTACGGAGGGTACATTTTGCTCGCCGTTGTCCATTTAGTCTCAAGTGGCCTCAAGTTTCTTTTTTTTAAGTGTAAACACGGTTGAAATAACTCGTGTAACACGTTCGTCGCTCGCCACTTGTGCCGTGTCGCTCACAGACATGTGGCAGATTCTTTTAATTATCAGTTTTATTCTTTCTTTCAATTTTCAACTTAATTTCGAAGTTAACGTTTATTGTTTCTATATAGAACAATGTGACGACTAATATTTACCGTGTTTTTTTTTTTTAATTTTCCCGTCGCGGGATCATTAGGAAGGATGTGTTAATATGATAACGTTTGTATGTCATTCTGTCACGCTGAGAAAGTGTCTCGTCGTTAAAGGCAGTCGAATTTCTGCTATCCCCATGAGATTATATATAACAGGTTGGATTCAGATATTGGACAGCATTAAATGCTTGCCTTGTAACCAATAACTAATACGTGGCTTAGAATGCTCTTTCTTCATTAGGAAGGACGTTTTAATATGATAGCGTCTGTATGTCATTCTGTCACGCTGAGAAAATTTTTCGTCGTCAAACTGTTAAATTGCATTTTTTGTTTTGTTTATTTAGGTTGCAGTTTGTAAATAGCTCTTGGCTGCGATATATTAATTTGATAATTTAAAGCCTTGAATAAATAAATTCTTTGAATACGGAGAATAATTACTTGTCATCGAAAAGAAAAATGTCGAGATGTGTTCTTTCCCGTCGTGTTGACGAAATTGGCATGGAAACAGCAAGTTGTATTGAATAACAACGTCAGTAAATCAAACTTAATTGCATTGAAATAATGGAAGATGTAAATTGGTCAGGAATTTGTTATTCTTTTTTATTTTTATCTGTTACTGATTTATTTACTTCTGTTCTAGAAATTGTATTACGGCATTTTTAAATTAGTATTATTTGCAGTCGAAATGGCAGAATTATTTATATTACGTCGTAGTGAATCTAAGTTTATAATGTGTAGGGAATCTTTACTGGAAGTATAATAAAATATGTGCCATTCCGATGATTTAGTATCTTACTGCTTATACCTAACCGTCATATCTTGCGGGTAATTACACTAGAAATACGTAGATTTTGGGCCTTTAGGCAGTCACTATACAAAATAGGCAGTATATAGCGAATATGTACAACTAGTCTCGTTGAGTTTTTCATGTGTGTAAATCCTATTTATTTGGCGATATTGTGATTTTTTTCAAGTTGACCAATGAAATCATATATCGTGTCAATTCTGGCTGTTATTTCATTAAAGCGTATTTCTACGCATTAATCAAGTCAGATTACTCGAAGGGCATTTCGGTGCTCATCGACACTACTTAAAGGACATAGTATTCCCATAATTATTATAAAAATGTTTAAAGCTTTCTTAGACGTTTATAGTGATTAACTGTATATCGACATAATATTTTTACTTTCTCCTTATACTACGAAGCATAAGGTATTGTTTTCATGAAAAAAATCTAATTCGAGATTTCAACAGAAATACACGTTTTAAGGTCCCCTGAACGCGTTTTGACTATTTTCTCGACGATGTCTGTGTGTCTCTCTGTCGGTCTGTATATGATTTTGTGAGCGCTCTAACTCAAAAACTCCTATCAATGCCAAATTTTATACTTAGAAAGAGTACTATATAATGTAGAGCTGATTAGGTTTTGGCACCAATCGCTCAACCATAAGTGGATGTGTACTCTAGTCATGTTTTTTGTTCTTGGCAAATAACTCTTTAAATCTTCATAAATGTAAATGTTGTTTATTATAAATTCATAGATAATATTATTCTCTATAACTGTTGTTTGTAACATTTTTTCGTAGAACGCATTGTTAAGGAGATATTCCATTTATTCAATATTTGCTTTAATATTGGATGAATGTAAAACAGAATTGGAATAAAAGTCTTAGGAAATTTAATTTTCTACAACCTTTGTTCGAAAGATTTTCCCATATAATGCATTGTTGGTGAGATATTTTAAAAACTAAAATGTTTAACTGCGACAACCACACCACCTATCGGCGACTATTGTAAACACTTTACGCTACTTTTTATTTTCTTAATTGTTGGAGCTTCGGGGCTATATCCAATATCAGAAGGCTACGGTCTGAGTTTATTTCTGTTCTTTGTAAATCCTTTAAATTTTTCTCGCGCTTGCTTAAAATATTTATTATCATTTAAGCTATTTGGAATTTTAAAAAATATTACAAGTATGGAGAAAGTCATGTGGTGGTCACATCAGATTTTTAATTTTTATTCTGGCTATAATTCTTTGGGAAGCTTGTATCATTTCTTGTGAATCCTAGGCATTAATCTGGTCACGGAAACCTCGCAAGGAAGAATTTGAAGAGGATTCATGCCGCTAGCGCTGAATCGAGATTATGATCCTGGAAATTTTCATACTATTCTATGTTAAAAGCACTTGAAGTCATCAATTGTATGTTTCTCTGTAGTTTATTGATATAGTACTTCTTATGTGCATCGTCATCATTTCGTGGAATCCATTATGCACTGTCTATCTTGGTGATGTATTTCATGCTTCAGAGTTAATGCTGAAGAATAATCTTTGCATCTGGATTTTAAAAAGGCGTTTGCGTAAGAGAAAAAGTATGCATAAACAAATCTCAATTCCCATGTGTACAGAAGCAAACACTTTTCCATGCTAAATTTTACGGAATGATTCAGAGGGCCATTTGGTTTGAAGAAACATTCATGCTCCACTTGAGCACGTTTCTCTTAACATAAGAGGCATCGTCGTAGCTGCGTCTGGTAGGGCCCTTGCGTAAGACCCAATTGTGGGTCCCTCTATTTGCAATATACAATAAAGAATTAATGCAAAATAAAATTCAGTCATCAAGAGGGAACTCGTAGTTTATAAATATTATTTGACATCGTAGTGGAGAGTTGATTATCGTTTTTGGCCCCCGATTCGGGTTTAAATCCTGTTAAGGGCATTGTAAAAGGCCGCCTACGGCTGTTTATGAGCTATATAATACAGATAAGTATTATTTTGTATATTTATTATAAATAAAAACAAAAGTTGTAATTTTCATGTTTAGGGTACTGTAATTTTCCGTGTGTAATACGAAATTATTTCGCGGAAAATTGACCATAAAGTTAAGAGTGCATATTATACATGGTAAGGAACGCAAAAATTTTCTCGGTCTGTCATTAATAGTTATTTCCGGATACATTTTCACCGATAAAGCATAGTTGTTATTAATGTGTTTCGATGGAATTTCTATTAAAATTTTTGTTTTTAAAGCAAAATAAGAATTATCTTTTACTTTCAACCTTTATGTAGTTGCTTTTCAGATGAAATAACTTCGAAGATGAACGTTTCACGTCCTTAATATTTATTATGCTTACATAATATGATCATTACATAGTTGGAATAAGATGACCAGGTTGGCGAGTTGTCTCTCTCCTGCGCTAAAGAAGGGATCACCTTCGAAAGCTTCGTGTTTTTCGTTTTTTTTTTTGTTTTACGTGTCACTTCGACAAGCAGCTCGCCAACCTGAAGCCATCTTATTGGTGAGTGCTCACTGGGTTTCCATATATATATATATATGTGTGTGTGTTGGACCCCTTCTAATCTGAAAAAAAAATCAGAACTACTTGCAGGGTTCGAACCACCTCACCTGAGATAATCATCACGTAAGACGAGTGATTTAGTCACCTCGTCCACCAGCGTTGGCGCTGCGATAAATGTTTATTTGAATTCGTGTGGGAAGATAGATATATAGTATTAGTGGCATTTTAAAAAATTGTTTTCTTTTTAGTTGTTTATTTTTATAATTTCATTATTTTGACTACAGTTATCACATTATTTGTACTATATAACCTTAGCTTTCCTTTTTCTGTATTTATATTTTGAAGCGAATCTGAACAAATTACAAGCGTCCATTATAGCAACGAGATTAAACAAACTATTGTCATCGTTCGTGGTGTAATAGAAGTCTCTTTATTTTAATGTGGATTTGTATTGATACGAGCATTCCTACGTTTTTGAAGGAACATTTCTGCTAATAATTGTAAGTTTTTATTTATCGCAATTATTATTGATAGTAAATTTTTATTTATCTCAAAAACTTTTTACCGTTATTCATTTAAGATTATTCTGAAAACTGTTTCCTTATGAAAAGGCCATTGAAAACCTCGTTGGTGATCAACAGTTTCACTCCTACTAGTATCTAAAGCTGAATTACTCTGAACTAGCAGTATATTTTCGTTGGTTTTAAGCAATATGCATGGATAAGTCAGTATTTTCATTAATGAAACAAAAGATACTATCAAACTTCTTACTACTTGTATACCAAACATTCTTAAGTTTGCCACTGAGTTCTCTACTTCTGTCTGAATTACGGCAGTTATAGTTTCTATTTTCTTCCCTCCGTCTCCTAGGATGCGTAGGCTGTGCGCCTACGCAACCTAGGAGAAGGCTACATTCGAATCAAGACTAATCGCTTATGAAGAAAAAACATCCTTTATCATTCCATTGCGTGGTATCACAAAGGTAGGTTAAATATTTAAAGCGTGTGAGAATGGCGTGTATTCTGTCAAAAGGTTCGATTCCGTTTACGTCTATTTACATTCCGAGGCGCGGATGCGTAAGAACCAAAAGTCGGGAGATTTTTCGCGAGGAATTTAAATGGCGAAGAAAAACTGGGCGGTAACGCTTTCGCGCCGAAAGAAAAAGAATGAACACGCCGTGAGCAAAATTATCAGGTATTCGCCGCGTTCCTTTCCACTGTTTTTGGTCCTTTAAAAATCCGTAACTTTGTCACGTCTTGACGGCGAAGGGAGGGGAAAGAAAAAATGGCGAACCAGCAGCTCGAATCAAATCGTCCTGAAAATGTCGTTAACCTCCTTTTCTAGGAATAAGACGCGTTTTGGATCCGATCCAATCTTTCTTTTCGACCCTTGGGTGTGTACGTTGTGTGCGGTTCTGCGTGCATGCATCCACTTTGCTCTGGATTCCGTACCGATTTCCCTATGTAACGGCGCCCTCGCCTATGTGTAGTAGTAGTTATATCATTCTATTCTTCTCTTTTTCGCAGTATTTCTCCTCTCTTTCGTCGCATGTGAAAATGGCTGATCGCGGGTCGCATGCGGCCCTTTCTTTGCTTGACTGCGGCCCGATAGCTAATCGTGTGGGATTTTATATAAATACTTTATTTTAGCGAAAAGGGGACGATATTTTTTCATAGTTACCGAATTAAATAGAACAAATTAACTAAATTACTGTTTTTAATTGCAAAACTGGCGTCTAGTCCTCTAGCTAAAGTCTATTGTTCCAACTCTGGTCCTCATTAAACAACTGCGGTCCTTCTCTAACATCCTTCGCTTTAATGCGGCCCTTCTATAACATTCATCGCTTTAATGCGGCCCTTCTATAACATTCATCGCTTTAATGCGGCCCTTCTATAACATTCATCGCTTTAATGCGGCCCGGTCACCTCTTCGAGTTTTATATGCCTGCTCTATCCTCTTCTACCTATATTTTCTTGATTTCTTCTTATTTTATTGTCTCCCTCTCATTTTCTCTCTTTTTTTTCTTTTTCTCTCTCTCTCTCTCTGTCTAACTCGAACTAACTTCTTCTCTTCCACCCTCTTCGAGACTATTTTCTCTCCCTTCTCCCTTCCTCCTCTCCCCCTCTCTCCATTTTCTTTTCGCCCTTACTCTATCTCCCTTTTTTGTCTCCCTTCTCTCGCTTCCTATCGCTTCTCCTACTTCCCTCCCTCTTTTGACCCACTCTTTTCTCTCTACTCTCTCTTTCCCTTGTTTATCTTCGCTCAGTTTCCTCTCAATCTCTCTCCCTTACCCTCTCTACTTTTCTCTTTTTCTATTTCTATCATCTCTTTCCTCTCCTTTCCTATCTCTCTCTCTATTTCTACCCTCAACCCTCCCCTTCTGTATCCTTTCTCTCTCTCTCTCCCTCACCTCTTTTCCACTATCTCTTCTACTATTCCGTCTTCTCTCTCCCTTACTCTCAGCGTCACAGAATAACATTTGTATGTACAGACGCTTTCATTTTATGACTTTCTTTAAAGATCCGGCATGGAAATTTTTCAAAGCATGCTAAATATTAGTCGCCACATTGTTTTATATAGAAAAAATAAACGTCAACTTCGAAATTAAGTTGGAAATCGAAAGAAAAAATGAAACATAAAAGAATCTGCCGCATCTTATGAGCGACACGACACAAGTGGCGAGTGACGAACGTGTTACACGAGTTATTTCAACCGTGTTTACACTTTAAAAAAAGAAACTGACGCTACTTGAGACTAAATGAACAACGGCGAGCAAAATGTACCCTACGTAATTCTCCGCCATTAAAACTGTAAACAAACTGACCATTTCCTTCTTTCTTAGCTTCCCGCGATGGGAGATGCAAAATAATATTTTTACATAACGGCCAGGGTTCATCTCTGCATCATTCCCAATCTCTTTTGATCGGCTCCCGCCGCCGATTCCTCTCCTTAGTGACCCGCCTCTACTGTTCTTATTCCCTCCGCGTGCCTCTCAAGTAGGCCGCATAAATTCTCTCCCACTCATTTTTTTTCGTTGCAACAAACGCGTGATGCGCGCATCTGCGCACGTGCACGCGCCGCCCTAGTGGTTTGCCTCGGAATGAAAGACTTGATTTAGAGAGGGAGAAAGAGCTTTGGCACAAGTGGCGGCGTCCTTTTCGCGGGCCACCGCGCGTTTCGTTCGTCAGCTTTGGCGATACACGCGATTACCTCTTTTTTTCTCAATCTTTTTCGTTCAGCGCTTTCTAAAACAGTTCTTGTTAATGTGGTGAAATATTTGGAAATTTTCGTACTTTTGTCCGTAGTTACTGTTTTTTTATTTTTATTCGTTTATTTAGGGATTGTCGTTTGTTTATTGTTCTTGTTTATTAATATATTTTTTCTTTCTTTCTATGTATTCATTTATTTATTTATTTATATATTTGTTTTTATTTATTAAATTAAGGCGCGGCTATCTTTCGATCTGTTTACGGATTCTAATTTCGTCGATGATGAGGATCAATTAGACTTTTAAACTGATTTTCGAATCAGGAAAAAATATGATAAACATGTGTAACTTATGAGTAAGCCTTTTTAAGCACATAATTTTCATAGAAACATTATATGTCTCGATTGACTTTTTGGATGCGTTGAATATGTCTCAAATCGTTTTATGTTGATATAAAATATTTCCTTTTTTATTATGCTGTGGGAGAAGTTTGTGTCATTGCTTTTTCGACTCAATTCATCTGTTTAAATATAAGATGGCGAAGAATGTGCCCTCAGTGATAAATTAGAGAAACTGTACCAATAGATATTACGCACATTTATCTTGAAGCAGCTCTTTCCAACAGATATTTTATCGGAAGTCCTCGATTCTCGGTAACTTTGTATTTCATTGCTACTTGTTCCACGTTCTGATATATATTTTCTTATCTGTATCTTCCGATTGGAGGCAGAAGAGGAAATTTTTTCCGTGTACCCAATATGTGATTAATCGTTCTTATTCTGTTAAATTTCGCAATATGATAAAATTTAAAGATCTTTTATTGAAATATATACTCTTAAAATGTAAATAGCTTAGCTCTCTCTACTTAATATATGAAGTTACAATGTATGTCTTTAGATTTCTCTAATTTTCATGCAACGAGAAAATGACTTTTTGCCTCCTTCGTGTAACTTTTCATATGAATATCGGATCTTTCGAGCATTAAATTTCAGTGTATAGAGTCGTCGTATTCATGGGAGTAGTTATTATTATGGGTAGCAGTCCGGAGTCTGCGGACGTTTTTCCGACATGTCTGTCAAGGAAATAGGAAGTCGCCTTACCACTGGCTGCGCTCGCAGGTTTAATTGGCTGCAGGACATTATTCCGGATGCGACATCCCTTATCCCCCGCTAAGCAGCGTCAATGAGGAAATTTCCTGTTGAGAAACTGCTTTTAAGTAGCTTCTCATGAGAATTCTTTGAAGTAAAAACCTTCAAGAGACTGTTCCCAATTTTTCCATCTTATCACGGAAATTTGACGTGCTAAACTGTGGACGTCTTTTACTTGATTTGTTTCGCCGAAATAATTATTTATCTTCGACACAAATAAATCAGTCTGAAAATATAATAACGGTTTGAAAATGTTATTTTAACGACTCAGTTGTGTCGCCTCGCTAATTTTAGCGTCATTTATAGTAAAAATTGATGGAAGTCGATTGGGTGTAAAACCCAAACTTTTAACTTTTGGGGATAAAACGTTCAATCCCACTTTGTAATGTCTTGCATGACAGTTGAATTTGGGTTTCAGGTTAATATTTTATGATCACCTATAAGATATTGGTTTAATTGTCGGTTTAATTTTCATTTCATTACACACGCACCTCCATAAACATGATGTTCAATGAAAATTTTGGGGGTTGATCATCGCCAAAATAAATTTAAAAATTAAATGAAAGAACTCGATTTTTTGCATGTTTTTCTGCCTTTTGTTCAATTTTACATTAGTTCGGAATTGGCATGCGTCGAAAAGTTCCTTAGCATAATTCTTAGCAATTATATTTTATTTCATTCACATGCTTCAAGAAACAACATGAATATTAAGTGCTGAATCGTAAAAGCTACTTACGAATCGCTGATTTTCTGGGCCAGCCTGAGATTTGCCTTCGAATTTAACGTAAAAATGACGAAGCCACAGATAAAAGATATTGTAGGGAAAATTATATCAAAAAAGGTCACAGAGAATTATTTTATTTACGTCTACAGTGCGAAAAATCCAATCGTTCGCCATTTTAATTTGATTTGGACGAAAAGAGCAAGGTACACTCGACCTCCTATAACACGGGGATGCGTTCGGTAAAAGTCCTGTGTAATGTGAGTTCGTGCAATGTTAACCCGGCTTTACATAGGGAAAGGAGGGTTTCGTTCCGTACCCCTTCCGGCACCTTCCTCCTCTCCCAAAATTCCCAAACCTCTCTTTGATGCTTATAAACAAAGCAATCTGCCCTCCAACACGTCTCTTCTTCGCTAAGCAATCTAGAATTCCCAAGTCTGATCAGACCGCGTTGTACGAATTTTTGTTATTCAACACGCGTTATAGGAGGGCTAGATGTAGTAATTTGGAGATTTTGTACCCTGTGCAGTAACTGGTCTAATAAACTATCCGATATCGGTCTCTTGGACAAGATATTTCATAAAAAAAATAAGATAACAGACGTATAAATACGCCTTATCGTTTTGGTGTTTTTTAAATTGCGCTATAAGTCAATATCGTGGCGTTATAGGAAGTTTTAAGTCTCGGAATTTACATTTCGGAACATAATTTATTTAACGGAGATTTTGCCTTCGCTGAAAGAATTCAAATTTAAATTAATCTCCTTAGATCATTTTGTGTGGCGTTGGTGGGGTCTGTTGTTTATATCGTTTGGAAAGTAGGGCGCTGGAGCGGCTGGAAATAAACCCAGGGGAGAGATACATTGGGGAATGGGCGTGAGAGGATATGCGCGCTCGTCTGCTTCTATCATATACGAAAATAAAACTCGCGTCTTCTTTGCCGTTGATTCGATACGTTACTGTCGTTTTTTGTATTATTAGCGGTCTTTTTTTTTAGATTTGCCTCATACCTTCCGCTATATCCTATTCCTCGGTCATTCGAAAAAGTCTGGTCCTTTTTCTTGTTTATATTTCGAGTCCAAAAGATTATTATATATGAATTGATCCAATAGAAACAAAAGTAAATGTTTATTTTTCAAAGATGCCTATTTATATCTAACCTTTATGCGTATTAGTGTCTTATTTTCTTTGCTTTAACGCTCAGTCAGCTTACGCTAGCAGTCGAATAATTAACAGGAAAGCTATTTGGGATAGAAATTTTTTTTTAAAACTGACCACTAAAGTTTTACTGTTGTGGAATAAAATTTTTATGAACAATCAAGGAATTCACTGTCGAAACGTTGCAAGTCATATCGCTCGCAACCCATTCTTCCTTCCATGCTAACTGCTTTAGCTATAAAAATAGGAAAATTATTCGCTTGGAATATTCCGGCGTTTGAAAAGTACTTTCGCCGTAAATTAGCCGCGACTTTTACCTCGAATGTCTCCCGCATTTTCCCCCTCTGAATGGAAACCCGGACTAAAATCGCGGGGACGGAATTTCTCTTCGAAAGGTTTCCTAGAAATTTCTTTGTCTTTGAGATCGCTTGAAGAAGCGAATCCTTCGGTAGAAAGCCCGCACGGTGTATTTTCGGTGTCAAGGACAAGACGCGTGATGTCACCAATAGTTATTCCTGCGAAGTTGTAGCGCTAAAGCAAATGTGAAAACCTCATAAGCGAACGACTTTTCTTTTTTCTTATTCATTTTCCGGAGTTTTTATTTCCCTTGATAAATCTGCTAAATGGTTGAGTTTTCTGGTGAATAGCGAAAGGAGCGAAAAAAGATATGGTCGCGCTGGTGTTGCGCAAATGCAGTCGCGCCAATTTCCATCGGCCATATTTTCCTCCATTAAATCTTCGCCTTACAGATGCGCACTGCGTTTATCTTCCGATAACCGATTCGCCTCGCTTCTCTGCCTCCCTCTCCTCCTTTCCCTCGCGCCCGTGTTTATAAATGGAAATACTTTTAATAATAATAATAATAATATGCTTTCGCATTTATTTTTTGAGAAGCTGAATTCAGTACTTTTTGACCAATAATCACCGCCATTCAATTATGCTACTTAGGCAAGTCTCGGGATCTAACAGCTAGTCTTGAGAATGAGTAAATAAAGAAACCTTCAAACCCTCAAACAAAGTTATTCAAACTTCGTTTGTTTAAACAAAAGCTTTTTCACGATTATCTGAAGCCTAAGTCGCGTTGTAGTTTAAAAAAAAACGAATTTATCTAATTGGAAAAAAATGTTTTTATTTCCTTTAGCTCGTATAATGGAATGACGCAAGGTAAATTTTCTGGTAAATCTTGCATTTTGATCTTCGTTTATGTTGTTTATACATTACATTTAAGCTTTAAATACATGATTTCATGCGTATAAATAAACACGCATACATGTATTCAGTCAGCGTGACCCCTCAAATCTGGCAATTCGTAAACTCCAGCCGAAAATCGCCTATTTTAAAAACACTGTCCAAAACTATGTCTCCTGTTTGTAGCCATTTTCTACTCTAAAAAAAACTCCTCCGTCTTCCAAATCCGCCACCCCAGACAACTCACTCCTCTCCTCATTCTCATCTCCACCAATGCGAAGTTACTAGGGCGTTCTACCCTACGTTTATTAACTTAGAAAAGAAGTCCAATAATTATATAACCACGGAAGTTTATAAATCTTCTTTATTTTGTAGTTCCTATTCAATATTTTTATTGACTTGATACCGCCAATTTTAAGTCATATGTGAAGTAAAAAACGATTTTAAGCTTTCCAAAGCGTAGATTTCCGAAATACAGAGCATTCCGCAAACCGACAATTTCTTAGTCTTAATGGCAACGGATTCCAAAGAATTAACTAAACAATAACCTCGTTAATACAGAAATTATGAAGAATAATTTTTCACTGTTTTTCTATATAACGACGTAGAAGTAACAATCGTGAAGATCTGCTTGACACAGAGGGCTGAAGTATACTTCTAGTAAACGAGCATTTTGTCTTAATGAGGATTAATCGTTTATATCAGTCATTTATTTCGGCCTCTGCCTTTTAGATAATTGTTCGCGATAGCGATTAGTAAATGAAGGCGTTGAATATTCATATTCTGTAGTTGTACAGTCGCCTTCATCCCGTATCTACGATAAACATTAATTGGACGAGCTGATGATGTCGGAAACGTAAGCCGAACGATCATACTTTTTCTTTTTACATCGCCGCCGGTCGGCATCGTAATCTAAAATCGAGATTGCCGGGAACGCGGATGAAATTACAAGCAAACTGATGTCATTTCATTAACCTCTCCCCACCCCCGTCCGCCATTGCCCCTCAATGGGTTTCCTATACTTTCCTAAACGGGCAACCAGTCCGCAATAGCCTATACATCCTCCTCGCCCCAACTCCGGTCGTATACAAATAAAGGTGTTACTCCACACGCTCTTTTCCCATCTCGGATGAAAAGTTCGTCGATCTTTCTTCCTCTCCTCTCTTTCCTACTCCTCCTCCCCATCTTCTTTTCACCTCCCCCCCCTCCTCTCCCCTTACCAGACTCATTCCAATGTTACGTGCGGTGAGTCTTCCGTCTCCTTGCGGTTGCTCTTCTGACGTATTCCCCTACTCTTCCCTCCCTCCCACCCGCCCCTCTCCCGTCCCTCCTCCCTCCCTCCGCTCCCCTTCCCTCCTCATACTCTCTTAAGACAGCTCATGCCTTCTCGCCGTGACAGTATTCGTGACAGTCCCACACTCGATCGGTGTGGTGTCATTCGGTTTTAGGTCCCGTCTCTTCGAGTTCTTCCCCCGCGCGACTTCTCAGTGTGTGCGAGAGTGAAACCGGCGAGGGATGAATTCGTGAAGTGTTAACGCACCCTACGAAAAAAGTGAACATCGAGTCCGTCGACTCGCAAAGAGTTTTGGCTTGTTTTTTTTTTATTCGGGAGGGTATCGCCGGCCGATCACCTCTCGAACAAGTGGTCGGGTCACGACTGTTTTGACTCCGGGGAAACAGTTTCCTCGGTCGTTTCGTGTCCCGGGACATCGAATTTTTGTTTATCTGCAGAGGAGGATAGCGAAGAGGGATGGATATACCGGTAAGCGAAGAGAGGAGGGCGGAACAAGGAGGGGGTGCCCCACGGGTCCGTTGGGGGACCCCTCTGCAGCACACGGCTACCCTCGATTACGACGACACGTACGATTCTTTCGATTCCGAGAAGATGGTGTCCATCGACGGACAGCTGAGCATCGGTGAGTGACGTCGACGCCTGTCCACGCTCCCGAATATTCGAACCCGCGTGCGAGGATTCGAGCGGAACGGAATCTTCTTTCGGGTCGTGATGGAGATGCGATGTTTTTTTAAACGGCGAAACTTGCGTCCTCAAAGGAATTTCGTTTTCACGCTACTTAGTGCGAGGTGTTTTTTTGTTTCGCGTGGAATTTGAATTTTCTCGCTAAATGCTCTTTGATTTTTCTTGCTTCTTTACGCCTGTTCTTCACGGTTGGTTTGGTAGATGACGACTTATTTTCCGGCGCAACCAAGTAGAACTCTTAAAACCTCATTCTTGAATATTTTGTTTTTGAAATTTTAGTATGAGTTATGCGTTGTGTATCTAATATTGCGTCTTATCGGGTTGTTTTCAACTGAAAGCTTTTTGCGAAGACGAAAATGGAAGTCTTTCGTGAACGCGCGTGTATCGCGAAATCTCTGCGTGATGTTCACATTTTTTTGTTAGCATATTTCTACTAAATTAATATTCATACAGTTACTTCGTCTTTTGAGTTATGCTGATTAAGTTTTCGTATTCTCCCAAAAGTGTCTGAAGAGGCAACGGAATTGAAGTCTTTGCTGCTACCCATCATCGTATATCGTATAAATTCTATCTTCGTTGCATATCCTGGAAAGTTTACGGCTTAAGCGTTGTTTCGCATGTAAAGTATTTTAACACGTCGTGAATGATAACGGTTTATTTATTAAGAAATCTGCAATTCATCGCGAAATAAAAAGTTCTTTCTCGCCGATTCGCGGATCCATATACGGAATAAAATATTTTGGATACGATGACAGACTTATGGTTCCATCCTTAAAAAACTGACACCTGCTGAATTTGGAACTATTCCAAATTATTTGATATTTTATATACGTAAGGTTTTGAATCGGTATTGTTTCATTTATGATCTTTTTCGCTGTGGGGGTGCAGACGTTTTTTTCCTCTATCAGTTGATGGGAGGCTTGTTAACGATATTGCTCCGTAATTGACGCATTTAAATGCTACTGGTTATATCGCTTTTCTTCTCCGCACAGTTATTTGACGTGCCGTGCGGAACAATTCGCTACCCGCTACATGCCTGAGAGCATAAAACTTAATAGTCCGACCGTGCTCAAGTAGGAAGCAAAAATAAACAGTTTTCTTGCTTAGAAATTCTTACAGGTTTTCTTTGTGTTCCACTCACAACAACTGCTGCAGATTTCTATCTATTATTCTCTAGCTATCGAATTGTATTGTTAAATAACTGATTATTTCTTTCGTGTTGCTTTTGAAGCATCTACTTCGTTCATAAATGAATGCACTTTGAAAATGGCGTTTATTTTTTTAAATTGTGATCCTTACGAAGGTTCATAGTTACTCATCGCGGATTACTATTGCATTGCATGCAGATCATGATACATTTGTTTATTCACTATTAATTTTGAGGATTAGATCTGAAATGAACGTTATTTATTTTCTAAGGTGCGTTTTTCATACCAATATTCTGCGTTTGTGTCATTCGCCTTAATTTACGTGGTATTCTTCGTACTAAACATGATTCGCGTTAATGAAATGTGAAAAAATACACATTTTTCAAACCCTTATTTATGATTCATGGGAGACCAAAGTTAGCGTCTTGTAATACTAGATGACGTAGCCTGGCAACGGTTATCTGGCGACCTCGGATGCACCTCCGGTCTGGGAAGTTCGTTTTCGTGGAAATAGAAGTTAGCCTTCTCCGTGACGTAGGTCGATTCCTTTTGCAGAGGAAGGCGTCTCTTTTCAGATACGCATAGGTTTCTTCGCGGCCTTTTCTTTGCATTCCCTCGCCGCACCCTCCCACTCGCTCCTCTCCTTCCGTCTCTCTTGCTCGCCGACCCGCCGTGTCCACCTTAGTCCGATTGACCGTCCGGCTATAGGGGAGTCAAGAGAGCGGTCGTCGTCTTTCAACCCTTACGGTTAAAGCGCGCATGACTTGAATTGGTAAGGTCTCCTTAAGGGAGCTGCTTCCTTGCGAAATTCTCGAGAAAATCCACTTCGAAATAAAGATATCGAGGAAAGAGTTCCACTAGCTTGCATTTGGTATGGGCGGCATATTTTCTTTTTGCATCCGGCTACGCGTGACCTCGCGGATAAGTTTTTATTTTGTTTTCTTTCCCTCGCCCCCTTCCCTATCGACTCCTCCTTGTCGTCGTGTTCGATTCGGATGTCGATGAATCTTGGATGAGAGCGCAATCCGAAAGATCTTACGAACACAGATCTCGAAACCTTCGCTTCTAAAATCCTTCCCTTGTACGCAGTGTGAATACGAATTGTATTTTAGGGATTTAAAATTTAAAGATATATAGTGGATTTTTAATAGATTTAGTATGATTATTTTGTTGATAGTTTATCATAAGCGATAATGGATTGGATTTGGAAAACGACTTTCAAAGGAACTTAAGGAATTACTATCATCAGTCGTTGTGTAATTTTTATTTGTTAGAGAAGAATTATTTGAGAACATGAAAAAAATGTTTTATGCAGGAATAAAAAGAATTGTTATTTTTTACAACAGCAGAAAGTTTCCGCTTGATATTTTTATTTGATACATTTTGTATTTTATTTAATTCTTGTTATATGACTAATGGGTGACATGGAATCGCTCTTAACAATTTAAAACAGAAACTGTTATTATGATGTCTTTCTCTTCTTTTTTTTACTGAAATCGATGTATTAGCTATAGAGTCGCTGTGAATTTCCAGGATGCTGAAAGATTTCCGAACTTTCAAATTTAATATCTTTATGTCTATGTGGATGAGAGCTTTACCAAATTCTCTCTGCAACTGTGGTCCAGGAAAATCGGCAAAAATAAACTTGGTCGTAAATATTTATATTCTGTCGTGTCTTTGAGCAGAATCAGAAGAGGGTTTACGTAAATTCAGGAAATCAAATCAACTAGATTTATCCCTTTTGAATTCCACTTCGCGTTGAAAAGAACGACTCGAATTTATTGCGAATGTCTTTGTGTACATCGGCAGGGTTGTTTTCTCTCAAGTAGACGCAATTCCATTGATCTCACCGAGGTATTTCGGAAAGATTTTCCGGCCCCCTCTCGTTCGGATTGCATGTATCGTCGCGAGGAACCGGTTTTAAATTTGGACAAGTCGTGAATTATCGAGGGATTTTAGAATCCAAGCGTTTTTTCCTACGTTTTTAAGCAGCATCGTTTCATTATTTTGTACCGGATTGTGGGGGGAAAAGCTCGTTCCCCCTCTTGCCGACTTCTTTATATTTTCAAAACCATTTCCCCAAGAGTAATCATGTTTGATGGTTGATGTTATGGCTAACTTACGCGAAAGTATGCTCGGCAAAAATTCATTGTAGCGAGAAAATTTAATTTGTTTGGAAGTAGCTATAATTATGATCTGAAGCAAAACATCTGTTAGGCGGCCAACTGCAGTTCCCAAGAAAAATGCTCGTTTAAAAGTGTGGTCCTTAAACAGGAAAAAATAGCATTGATTTTATGGTGTCTTCTTAGATTAAAAGGTCCTTGAGAGTAGTGTTTTTAATCTGGGTGGTCTCTTGAGAGATTGTTTTCTTCATCAGGTGTGTTCCCAGAATTCTCTATTTCACTGACTAAGGAAGTGGTCGATTTCGCTGGATAAAACGAGAACTTTAAACTAAACTACATTTTTTGACGGTTTTTAAATGCCATAATGTTGTTTTAATAGAGTTAGAAATGATAGCTGAATATTTATAAATCGAAAAACTCGAGTGGAATAATTGGTAGAAAGCGTACCTTTCGGAAACCGAATAGCTATTAGAAAGGCGAGGAAAAAATTCTATAAATGCCGTCGCGTTGTAAGGAAAACTAGATCATGGAAACACGGAGTCGGTACTAGTAGTTTTTTTCCACCGTAATTGATATCGTGGAAAATTTCGCGACAGACGGCAACCCATTTCAAAGCGATGGAAATGTTTTTTCACGCTTCCCCAAGACGACGCCTACAAGTGGATAATAAAAAGAACCGGACTCTTCCTTCTCCTTGAAAACTTCGCTCGCATGCTTCCGTTTACGTCTCTATTAAAATGAAAACTAAATTTGAATGTACTATCTTTTAAGATAGACGTTAAAGATGCCTCGCTACGGTGAAATCCACCTTTTCCAGAAATTTCTTGAACTAGTCCCCTCTACTTTTTTATTTTCTCTTTTTTACCTATGTATATCCCCACCTCCCTCTCTCTCTCCCCCCTCTTTCTCTCTCACCTATCTAGTCTCGTCTCCCATATACGTTCTAGGGAGCCGTTACAACACCCTCGCGGTGCCTTTGAAAGGATAAAATGGCTACAGGAGAGAAACCCGTGGTAGGAAGCTGAGGAAGAGGATTGGAATGGGGGTGTGGTGTATCTGAGATGAGCATCGCCACCTCTTCTTCTCCTCTCCATCCTCATCCTCTTAATCTCCTTTCCCTCCATCTCGACCGCCTTATCTTCTTCCCTTCCTTCCTCCCCCTTCCTTCCCCTCCCCCTCCCGATCTTTTCTTCCCTATTCCTTCCTCCCTACCTCTTCTCCCTCTCCAGGGGTGGCGGTGGCGGAGTGGTTAGTGTGTTGGCCTTCCACACAGCGGTCCCGGGTTCGAATCCGGCCGAGGTCGGACTTTTCAACCTGGGATCCTCTCGTCCCCTACTTGTGTGCTTTGAGAAGACCGCGCAAATTAGCGCCCCGTCCTTCGTAAGGGACGTTAAGTAGTCGGCCCCCTTGGTGCTCTTCGTAAAGAGTAGGATAATGTCGGTACCGAGTTTCCCTCCTCCCTAGTGAGTGTGTCTGGTGTGTAAGGAGTAATGGGTATAACAGTCCAAGAGGTTGATCAGCCAGAAATACACAAACATCTCCCTCACCCATTCCTCCCTCCCCTCTTCCTCCCTCCCCTCTTCCTCCCTCCCCTCTTCCTCCCTCCCCTCTTCCTCCCTCCCCTCTTCCTCCCTCCCCTCTTCCTCCCTCCCCTCTTCCTCCCTCCCCTCTTCCTCCCTCTCCTCTTCCTCCCTCTCCTCTTCCTCCCTCTCCTCTTCCTCCCTCTCCTCTTCCTCCCTCTCCTCTTCCTCCCTCTCCTCTTCCTCCCTCTCCTCTTCCTCCCTCTCCTCTCCCTCCCTCTCCTATTTTTCCCTCTCCTCTTCCTCCCTCTTCCTCCCTACCCCTTCCTCCCTCTCACTCTCTACCCCTTCTTTCCTCTCCTATTCCTTCCTACCTCCTATCTCTTCCTCCTACCTCCTATCTCTTCCTCCTACCTCCTATCTCTTCCTCCTACCTCCTATCTCTTCCTCCTACCTCCTTCCTCCATCTCCTCTTCCTCCCAACCTCTTCCTCCCTTTCCCCCATCTCTTCCTCCCTCTCCCCCATCTCTTCCTCCCTCTCCCCCATCTCTTCCCCCCTCTCCCCCATCTCTTCCTCCCTCTCCCCCACCTCTTCCTCCCTCTCCCCCACCTCTTCCTCCCTCTCCCCCACCTCTTCCTCCCTCTCCCCCACCTCTTCCTCCCTCTCCCCCACCTCTTCCTCCCTCTCCCCCACCTCTTCCTCCCTCTCCCCCACCTCTTCCTCCCTCTCCCCCACCTCTTCCTCCCTCTCCCCCCACCTCTTCCTCTCTCTCCCCCACCTCTTCCTCCCTCTCCCCCACCTCTTCCTCCCTCTCCCCCACCTCTTCCTCCCTCTCCCCCACCTCTTCCTCCCTCTCCCCCACCTCTTCCTCCCTCTCCCCCCACCTCTTCCTCCCTCTCCCCCACCTCTTCCTCCCTCTCCCCCACCTCTTCCTCTCTCTCCCCCACCTCTTCCTCCCTAATCCCTTCCTCTCTACCCTCTTCCTTCCTCTCCCCGTCCATACCCTTCATGGCGAGACCACCGCATCCCGTTCTCATGTACTCTTTCGCGGAATGTCATCTTCTCGCATATAGCGACGCATCTTCTCGACATCGTCTCCTTCTTTACCTCTTTTCACCTCTCGGCAATATCTCTCGAGATGAATTGCACAACGAGGCGTTTTTTTCATCCTGGAGGAAGTTTTGTTTGTTTTTTCGTTTATTTTTTCCAGCGCGCGTGTCAGGTGATAGCGGATTACTCGTTCGTGTAATAATTTTTTATGATACCTCTCCTCATCTATCTCTCTCTCTCTGTCGGGATTTTTTTATTGGAGGCTTTTGTTGTCTGACGAAACTCTCTCCGCAGTATTCGTCTAAAATTTCTCGCGAGAATTTTTTTTATTTTTGAGGAAATTAATATATTCGGCCCTACTATATCGCGGTGGGGATGCGTTCTGAAAAAGTGCCGTGTTATGTGAGACTAGATTTATATAGTGAAAGGGTTATTGCACTCTATGCCCTTTTGGACACTATTTTCCAGAGCCAAAAATTCCAAACGTCTCTTTGATGCGCACATAGGTACAAATAGTGTTGTTGTCGGTTATCTTATCTTATAAACAAAACTCTTGGGCTCTCCGACACGCCTCCTCTCTCATCAATCTGGAATTTCGCATCCCAAGTCCGACTAAACCTCGTTATTGCGAACTAGAATCCGCTTTGTACGAATTTTTGGTATTCAAAACAAAACCGCGTGGTAGTGAATCTGTGTTATGAAAGAACACGTGTAATAGGAGGGCCAGGTGTAGTTATTGGCTGCTAATTTGAAGATTTTGTGCTATGTGCAGCCACTGATCTAGTAAACTATCCGATGTCAGTCTCTGACAAGGTATTTCGTAAAAGTAAAAATTGGACAACAGAGGCATAAATGCGTCTTATCTTTTTCGGTTTTAAACATTGCGTTTTTAATTTCTGCTTTTTATATTTCGAGATACAATTCATTTAGCGGTGATCATTCGACTTAGTCTGAATTTTTGGCATTCTCTAACAAACTTCTTTGTAGCGAACTCGTGTTATAAAAACCCGTGTTATAGATGAGCCAGATGTATCTTTGTTGTAACGTTTTTACTCAACGGCGTCTTGTATTCTCGTCGGATTTATTATTCAAATTTTAAACCGCATGCGCATGTACGAAACCGCTGCCCCTAGGAGTTGCTCGTTTTCCGAAATATAATACATTGAAAGTACTCATTACTATAAATAGCTCTGCGGAATAAACAACTATTATTATAAAAAATTATTTGTAAAAATTCCTTTTTATACTGTCACTTGTTTTCTCCCGTGTGTAAGATGGTCTCAATTTCCACTTAATAAAGTCGTTTGTCCTCGGCGGGATGCGAGAGCAAGAGGACGTATGTACAACCCCTTTCCAACCTTTTTGGCACCGCCAGACCAACGGTTTCTCCGGTTAAACGCAAACATTATTCGCGCCTCTTTTTAATTCCTAAGGTGTGTCGTCGTGAAAATGTGCTCACCCCGCGACTTTTCTCGGGCCATATCTTCCTGGGAAAACTTTGTCCTGAAAAGTTAACGTTATGCAGGTCCTCTCTCTTTCTCTCGCAGACACACACACCTGCGGCAATGAATTCCCACCGCCGCCTTCCCTTTACTTCGAGAGAGCATGTTCTCCGTTCACGTTCGCGCACTCGAGGGGACTTAATAAAGAGGCTTACTGAAGATTATGTTGAATGGAACGCATTGTTGCCGCTCGTTTGTTTTATGTTGCGTCTTTTTTTCGTTTCGTGTTGTATCGCCGTAGATGGAGATGTGAAAACACTCGCGGAAGAGACGGGGTTTGAAGATTTATGGTCCAATTATGTGATGTTTTTTGCCGCATATCTAGCGAGAGGTAGATTTAACGGACGCGTTTCTTCTTCTACTATTCAACCGTGACCTATATAATTAAACATGGTCGCTTCGTTTAGATTAGTTTTGATTTGTCGGTTTATCCGCGGGTGCTTCCTGCTGTGCTTGATCGTGCATTATTTTTATTTCATCGCTTTTCATTCGCAAAACAGAGCCCGTTTTAATGTTTAATTTTCCATTGTAAAACAAATTTATCCATCCTAGGGTTGGTCTGTTATTAATATGCTCCACACTATGCGTAAAATACGTGGTATGATTTTTTTAGAGCACAGATCGATGTATTGTTAGTTATTTTGGTAACATGCGACTTCAAGCATAAGCACTTGAAAAAATAAGTACCTGTCCTAGCTATCTCCAATAACCATAACAAGGTTATTGAAAACCGTATGCGTTCTTTTTTAGAATTTACCGTTGGTGAATCAGCACTGAAGACGCCTGCATTGCAGCCGAAATGAGCATATGGCTATTCTAACCTTATTAAAGGCTATTGGAAACACCTAAGACAAGTACTTGTTTTATTAAGTACTTATTCTTGAAGTTGTTTTCAGCCATAAGACGAGCTCGTTAATTCTCTTGTGAACTGAACATGCGCGATATTCATTATAAAATATTAAAGATGCATTCGGTTTAAATGGTACCTAATAAGTTTTTATGCTACGTCCAATAGCCAAAACTGGCCAATTTCAACAATATCCGGATAGATCAGCCCAGTGTTGTTTCTTTTGTTGCAACTTTGAAATAACTATCCGAAGGAAAGCGCTGAAACTGCACCTGAGACTAAAAAAAGTCATCCAACCCAGATCTTCTCGTATTTTTTTATTGGTGTGACTGATCGTGTGTATGTATATAATATCGTCTGTATATTTTTCGAAAGTAAATAGTTCGTGGCAGTATCGATACCTATCTTTCAATATAAATATTATCTTAAACGGCAAACGCATCGATATCGTCACCAATTTAATCAATATTCTAACAGTTTCCTCGTACAAACATAATATTTGAGCATATTTCTTCGTGTCGTTACACTTAAAGCTGAGTCTTCCAGACTCCTCTGATGAATACTGCCAATCATGCACATATTTAATTTCACCTCCACGTCTTTATTGCTTCCTTTGGAGACTAATAATTTTGTCCATTCTTTGCAGACGCCTTGCTGGCCGATCTCCAGAACACCATCTCCCACGGAGGTCCATCTTCGCCCGGTGGCTATGGGTCCCTCAACGGGCCCTCGCGCACAGTTGGCGGTGACCAAAGTATGGAACGCACCGTCCGCTACGACCACCGGACAGACCTTGGATCGTCGCCTCCTCCATTATCGGTGAGCCAATGACACAATCTCCTAGCCACGTCACCGTCGTTTCTGACGAAGTCAAAAGTTGAAGCGTATTTTCCGTAATCCGTCGTTTTCGCTTAGGCAGGGGTGAGCGACGTACCCGCGTGCGGCTCACGAGGTCGTTTTATGCGGACCGCGAAGCTTTGGTGAAAATTGTGAACATTTAACATATTTAAAAATGTAACATACGAATTCGTGTTTTTAAAATTAAACTTATGATGGTGAAACATGTAATATTAAAATGTTATCCCTAAAAACGTAATCTAGAATTGACTTTCACTCTTATGATACCTCAGAATATCTAGGTAACTTCCGATTTAAACTTTTATACGGTCCGCTGAAGCATTGGCAATTCTCAACGCGGCTCGTCGAAGGATTCGCAGCCACGAACGTTTGTGGTTTAAGGTGTTGGTAAGCTAAGCCGGCCATGGGAATGGCCGAATAGAACGCTAGCGAGTGAATTCGCTATTATGTTTCGTATGAAACATGTAGTGTAATCTCGTGGAAACGTATTTCTGCGGACCGTGCATTTCTCCACTTTAAACAGAGTTTCTTTTACTGAAAATGTAAATTACACACTGTAGGATAGGAAAATAGAAAAGATTCATATTTTAAGATCTCTTAATATTTAAAAAACGCACATTTTCTTCGTTCACTCGTAAGAAAATTACCTTCAAAATGCCTTATGAATCCTCGAATCACAGTTTAAATCTTTCTTCGCGGTATGCGATTTTTCAACCTGCTCTCAGCTTGTGTCAACCATCAGTTGTTCGACGCATAATGTAATATTTTGTCTAATAAATAATAATAAATGAAATAATGACAAAATATGTTACAGAGTTCACTTAGATTTGTACTTTCATTTCTCGAATATTTCTTTCCCGTATATTGTAGGTACGAATTTTTATGCAAATATATAAATGCTCGATGTAATACTTGTTACAGTCAAAAATCCTCAATAAAATCATTCCGTTTTATATTTAAAATTCATTTTATGGTTACTGAAGACAATTATGGAAATTTTCTCCTATTTAACTGGACCATTTTGTTTCTTAAAAACTTCCACTCAACTCTCGTCATTGACGTCATAATTTTATGAAAACTTATCTAATTGTCTTTCATTCCCATACCCATTGAAGCGATTCTGTAGAAAATGGATGGGAAAACTAGAGCACTTAAAGCCATGATGAAAAAAATCTGTAAATTTAACCTACAAATTCATATTTTAAATCCGAATTGCAATAGTAATAAAATATTCAGTAATGAAATTTTAACGCAAGAAACCTAATTTTGACCAAATTTTCAGTTACATGATTCCTCAGAATCTCACGATAACCTACGATTTAAGCTCTAATGCGGCTCGCTAAAGTATTGGCAACTCCCAATTCTACCCACCGAAGTACTATTCGCAACCTCAAAAGCGGCCCTCCGTGTAGAAAAAGTTTCCCACCTTTGCTGTGATTGATATAATTATGTTTGTGAAACCTTCGATCGGAAATGATTCTGTATCTATCTTTCAACTCGAAAAATTGCAAATTCCACGATGGAAGATGCACCTCAGCGTGTTTTTGCGTCCCATCCTCCGCAGACGCTTTATTTACTTTCTTTTCGAAGAATATTTTTACTAGCGGTCTCCGCCGCATCGCACGTCCTTGGGTCTAAGTTTCCAACCCGTTGACCGTGAAGCTGAATCCGTGTTAGCAAACGCACCGTGTCACACGCACCCCTCTCTTCGCCCTACCTCCGCGTTAAGCCCACATCCCTTTTATCCCTCGTCCGTAGCCCATATATATATAACTCCCTTTCCCATGTCTCTCTCTCTCTGTGTATTTCCCCATCCTTATCTCCCTGCCTGCTCACTGGTTCCCTCCCGCCACGTCCTGTGTTTGACCACATCCGCGCCAAAAATTTCCGCGAGTAGGGTTTAGGGGGGGGGAGGCGCGCTTTAGCACCTGTGGAGCGAGAACAAAGGGAAGCAGCGACGTGTAACGGCCATTCACTGCCCAGGAAAATCTCGCACGCTTCTCAAACATTCTTTTGATGTCTCTAGTTACGAAAACTATTTTTAGGGCGATTGTCCTCCGTTGCGTTTTTTTAGCCTACTTTCCAGAATGGAAATAGACTTATAGTTTCGTCGTTGTGTCTGTCTGTCTGCCCCCTTATTAACCCGTCGTGCAGGGTAAGTTTCTCTTGCGCATTAAAACATCTTAGAATTGTAATATCGGGGCGGGATTTGTACTATTATCTGAGGAAAGGAATGGGGATTCTAATTTTTATCGTAGAATTTTGCTTATCGAGCGCATTCCTTCGAATTTCGCGTAAATATGGGCGTTTTTGCAGGTTTCATCACTCATTACGAGTGTTGCCATAGCAGCGACTATTGTTGGACTCTGATTCGGTATAGTGTAGTATATACACGCGTTATTTTTGCCACACAAATACGCGTGATGAATTTAGTTTTCCGTTCGAATGTATTTGTAATATTTTACAACGCTAAATTACGAAATTTTGGAACACAAAGGCCAACATATCCGCGGCGATTTTAAAGTCTATGTATTAAATAAATATCATGTGGATGGTAGGCATCATGAGTTCCGTTTGGATCATCTTGTTTATTGTAAGAATCGCCGCGACAAGTTGTGGCGTTTCATACTTTTCCTTCGCACTTGTTTGCGTTTAATTTTCTTCGAGTCGTATTTAATGAGAAATTTATAGGAATGTAATCTGACAACGATATAATTTGGAAATTCGAGTTTTCTTATCGATAACCTATTTGTGTTATTTTATCAGATGGTCGTCGTGCTTTCTAACTTTCCGGTAGATGTCTCACCCACGAAAGACATAGTTTTCTAGATTAATTTTCCCTGAAAGTTTTTCCTCTGCGATTATTCAAGCTTTTCTTTTACGCATGGAAATTTGTATGAGTGTTCTGTTACCATTCGTCCCACGAATAAGATTTTTGCTTTCCGCGTAATTATTTCATCTTTATGATTACAAATTAAGAGTCACAGCTCCATGTTGTATATAGCAAGGATTATATTGATCACTTCAAATACTTTTAGAAATTTAATGTTAAATTTCCTGCGATTTTTTTATATCGGGAAAGATTACTCTTTTACCTTATAGAAATGCTCATATGAATTTCTGGGGAATGTGTTTCAAGTTTTCGAATACAAATTCCGTAGGTATCATTTCTCTCAGTTTGAACTCTTCGAGTAGTTTATTTGAAATATATCCTGTGTACTAAAATGCCTTTTTGCTGTTTTATGGGAAATGAACCATAAATGGGCCTTTCGATGATGTGTTGAGAAATGAGAAGCGTTTATAATGAATTTTAGTGGCATTTACGAAAGAGTATAACATAGTGTTGATCTCCGAGATTAGAATTTGGTTCTCTTGTTGGTGTGTATTAGTCGTATTGTCTAGTTTGATTTTCATCAATCTTGCGATCTAGAGATAAATGTCTCAATCTTGATTTGTAAATTCTTTTACCTTGTAAAATGTATAAAACACAAAAGAAGACTTTCCTTATTCATTTTAGCGTTAACTAATAATTTAATTGGGTATTTCACCGTGTTTTATTTTTATCTTTTGGATTATAAATATATAAACGAATCGATTGAAATACAAACAGGACTTAGAGTAGGTGGCCCTTTAGCACGCCAAGTGCTCGTAAAATGAGAATAATTCCATGAGCTTTACTCGAGTTCCTCTGCGTCTCACAGAGCGTATTTGCGTAATGCATCACTTGGTTAAAATCGACCCGTTCTCATTCCAATGAGGCGTCGTTTCATTAACCGACCCAGTTTCTTGTCGACTGATCGAATTTTCCACACAGTACCGCGCTATAAATACCCGTTTCCGCTTCTAAGCGGTGGATTTTGGCACGGGGTGGCGCAGTTACGAACGTTGCCGCGCCGCGATTTCAGCGCCGCTGTAGACGAGCGGCGACGCCTCGTACTTCTTGCCCAAAGGATTCCATCTCTCTCAAGTGTTAGCCGCGAGATGGCTGCTTTGACTAACTGCCTCGTCGAAATCCCCATATGCGTAAACGGACCATTGTCATTTTAGGCTTTTAAAAATACCGATCGCTTGATTTGATTTCTATAAGGAATTATCCTAATTTTTTGCATTAATTTTGCCAGAAAGCCTATGTATTTTTTTAAGTTTATGTGAATTGATAGGCCAATCTCGGAGTTGTGTTTCGTCTTGCTCCGGATTGTATTTCGGCTTCCTGATTTTTAGAAAACAATAATTTGAAATAGTTCACTTTTTATTTTTAAAGACTATTTAAATGAATCGTTAAAGATGTTTTTTAAGAAAACAACTAAATATTCTGTAACCTCATAAAAGAATTTCGTTGAATTTTTTTAGCTTTCATCTGTGCAATGTCGGCAAACCGCATAATGTTTCCTGGTTCATTGTGAAATTCTAATTATCTTTAACGATAATCTGCTGCATTCTGAGTACGCAAGATTTCAGCGGCGCAAGTTAGGTGATGTTTTGGCAGAGGTAGTGGAAAACACAAGGGAACTTGAGTTTACGTCGAAGTGACTCCAAATCGCTCCGAATAGACGTGGCTGAAATGACGTAATATGGAATAAGTTTTATAAATAGAGAGATGAGGATATGGTACTACGCCCAAGACGAAATTTACGCCAAGTTTTCTTTTACTTATCTCTAAACATATGTTGCAGTTAACATGTTGCTTCAGAATCAATTTATTCTTACACAATGGTATTATAATTAAAATCGTTCATCAATAAATTGCTGCCGTAACCATCTCATTTATCGTAAATTGTTTTTTTATAAAATAAGAAATAAAGTAATAGCAAAAAGAACAATATATTAAGCTATTCAGAATTTATTTTTTATTTAAATATTGAAGTGCTTATGTAGGGTTGGTTGTTTGATAATCCGGTGTTGTTGTCTTTAATCGGTATTATTTCTTTTTATTCGAATATTTAGTGCTTATGTAGGGTTGGTTGCTTGATTATTCAGTGTTGTTGTCTTTAAACGGTATTATTGCTTTTTATTCAAGTACTAGCTGAAACGCCCGGCTTCGCTCGGGAAAGTTTTCTTTTGAGTAGCAAACTATTTCTATTATTTATTATCTTTATTGATATATCACTTTTGATGTCATATTATAATAAAAATAATACAATAAATTTTGAAATTTACTTACTTTTTCTGTTGGGTATCCCAAGTTTTGAATTGCTGGTTCGGGGGTTTGGGTGCGGAACCCCCACAAAAAAAGATCCAAACTTTACCAAACGTTCCCCATTCCTTAATTACGCAAGCGATGTTTACATTGACATTGACTGTATTGTATTGTAAAGTTTTACCATTAATATAATTACGCATTAACGTCTTACTTGGAAAATGATCTAAACCGATAAATTTTGCGCTTAAAGGAAAATTTCGAGCGATTTAGCATGTAATACGACAAAACATGAACATAATTAAAATATTCAGTCTTATGTGCGTTAAATAAGCTATTTCCCGTGATCGTAAGTTAATATTTAGGTATATGTATATCCACATCAGTGAAGGGCTGCATGGCATTTTGGGATTTCTCCACACCATTTCCCATGCATTCTTATGGAAATAGTATTTTGTTGACTCCACGGTCTGCAAACCTAGACCAACTTCTTCCTTTGGTCCATAGGATGGTCCATGAAACTTTTGAATTCGATAGCTTCAACGGTGTAAGAACGTATAAAGAATATACATACATACACACACACTAAAATATAAGATTGTGCTTAGGGTTGGTTACTTGATTATACAGTATTGTTTTTAATCGGTATTTTTTTAATTCGACCTTCTGCGCTTACTTTCTTTACCTAGACTAATGCATATTATTTATGATTATAACTGAATTCAGAGAAGCATCATTCAATAATGAAATCGTCGCCTAGAAATCATTTCCGTAACATAAGCGATTGAATAAAACAAAAACAGCATAATTCGCTCCAGAAAATGGTGCCAAACCTTATGAGGAGTGTCCTCTTTTCGGAAGGGTGATCAACCTGATTACTTAATGAGCTGAAACGAAATAGGAAGTTTCTGTTTGTTTTCAGACAACAACATCTTCCCCGGTTTCATTCGGTTCGCGTTGATTTAAAACCACTCCGGCGGAGGTATTTTCATTTCGTACGAAACCCACTTCCTCTTGTATATTGACTTGATTTTTCTGCCGACGTTCAACGTCCGATTTATCTACTATAGGATGATTCTTGGCTCTTTCCCCGCGGTTAAAAAAAGAAGGCCGAACGAGCGTTTTGTTGTTTCGTTTCTGCTTTTTCTGTGTTTCTCGCCTCGGTGTCGCACGCTCTTCTCCCACGCAAGAGGGACGAGGGGAAGAAACGATGTGTTTTTCCGTATAACCTTCGATGTTGTTGGGCATCCCGGGCAAAACCATTCAGGCCGACGGGAGAGTAATTACAATCGCATGCGCTTGGGGCATTGTCTCGGCCCGTGACGTAACCGAACTTTATTTTGTCCCCGTTTTTGCGAACGATCAAAAAAAATGCTTTCGAAAAGCCCTATCAAAATGTTTAACTCGAAAGACGAAAATAATTTATTTGACGTTTTTTGAAATAGTGTTTACCTATTTTATTTTGCGCTCCTCGATTGTTTTTTTCCCTCGTTCATATTTGCTATGACAGAAGCCTGAATATAATCTAAAATACTTATCGAAAATGTCCTCTGTTGACTTGTAAAATATTTTTACAATAAGGAAGTTAAAAAATTCAGAAAATTAGCACTTGAAATGAAAAATTGACGAGGTTATGGACGAAAATTGTCTATTGAACAATTAGCAGATTACTGCTTTTTTAATATCTTTTATATTGCTTTTATTATAGTTTTTAGAATACGTATTTAATGAAAGACTATAATTTTGTCTTGGAAAAATATTTTTCATCGATGGGTCTTTTAATCGAACTTTCCTTAATTCACTTTTTCTAACTTAAACAGATTATTTGTGCACTTTAGGTCGGAAAAAAACAAGTAATTCATGAATTAGAGTGTCGCTGCATTTTAAATTTTTTATCGGTCTATTGTGTGCACTGTTAGTGTTAAATATTTATGGCGTAACATTCAATGAATGCGCTCCGTCGGCATTCCAATTTTAACCACGCTCAACTAGCCGTTAAAAAAAGAGTATTTTCGTTATAGTTTTTGTTTACCATGGGGTTGGGGAGTGTGTTTCTTTTCAGAAAGGTTGCGAATGTCATCGCCGTGTAGTCGGTTCCTCTTTTCCGTTCCAGTCGATCCCATGACCGCATCACTTATCCTAGCAACCAATAGCATTAACGCGCCTATTCTCTCTCCAAGTCGGGACGAGACAAGAGAGGTTCCACCTCATTCTCTTTCCCTCGGCCACTAAGGAGTCTCCACACACGCAAATAGATTCGAAATTGCCACTCTCCCATCGCTGCAAACGTTCGAGTGTGACCTCTGCACCCGGACAGAGAACTCGCTCCGTTGGTTCCTTTCATCCTAGCACCCAACCCACTCGCTTTGAGTCGCGGCCAAAACTTTATTTTTCCCGCCGAAATAAAAACAATTGGGAAGGCGTCGGTGCCATTACGAAGCTTATGCAAAAGTTAAACAGCCTCCCACGCCCTCTCCGACGGTGTTTTTTGGAAAAGCTTTGAATCGTCGTTGCGTTATTTTTACGATCGCCGAAGGTTCAGTTCCATTAAAACCTATACCATAGGGACTAAGGATTCGATTTCGTAAGTACTTTTTGGCGTTGGAAGTACATACATATTCCGCTGACGAAGGGACATGACTGAATAGGCTATTTTTGTGAGCTTTGTTTTGATTTTATGTTGCTTCGTGAAATAGTGTGAGTGAAATCCTATGCTATAGTATCTGCATATTATCTCGAAGACATAATCCTGAAAGAATATTACTGATATGATCTGTTTTGATTAAAGTAACGCTTAGTGAAACGTGTTTGCGAATCGAAAATGTCGACCAATGATCGATTTTCCGTTAGGCCGTCATAACCAAAATTCTAAACGTATAAGATTTTCAGCGCTGATCTGTATCCTCTAAAGACTAAACAGTTACTAAAAATGTTGTGGCTAATGCCGAATAGCATGTATTTCACTCATTTTAACTATCAATTAAGTTATTTATCAATCTATCAAATGTGCCATTCTGTGAAATGAATAACCATAGGCATTTCCCCTGGAAATGCCATCTTCTTACTCTTTTTACCGCAAATTCAACTTTATCAAACGCGCGACGGACGGACCTGCCGATAATGCGAAACCGCGAGCGCCATTTTCGATAAAAACTCCGAAAAGTCAGCGCGATTCGAAGCAACAGTCAAATACGGAGCGCGATTCGAAGCAACAGTCAAACACGGAGAAACGGAAACCGATCTCGCGTCGCGCGCCACCTCATCCTTATGCTAGACAAGGCAAAAACAATATCCGAAAATGTCGTTTTTCCACCATTAAACCGCACGCGAGAATAACCGCAGAATGGAGAGAGGGAAAGTCATTTCGCTCTCTCAAAATTCACGGAATGGACGACGGCGGAGGAGTAGCGTAAAATCCTCTGTGCTCCGCTGTCTTAAATGGTGTCGGAGACGGTCGTGACGTAGCGTCGGGCGTCGGCGCCAGCTGGCGCCCCTTTAGATTCTCGCCCCCTCCTTCCTTCCTCTCCTTTTCCGCCTCTTCTCTCGTACCAACCTCCCTTCCCCTATCTCCCTCCTCCCTTTCCTGCTTCCATTCCTCCCCCTTTTTTCCCTCATTCCTCCTTTCCCTCCCTACTACATGTAAGAATGGACCAGATGATCTAAATATCGCCCTTAAATAAAGTCGATTTATTATTATTATTATTCCTCTCCGTTTCTCTCCCTCTATCCCTCCTCCTTCCTCCCCACATTTCCTACTTTCTACCCCTCCATTACTCCCCGTTTCTCCCCCTCTGTTCATCTCCCTTTCTCCCCCTCTATTCATCCCCCTTTCTCCCTCTCTATTACTGTATTCTCCCCCTCTATTACTATATTCTCCCCCTCTATTACTATATTCTCCCCCTCTATTACTATATTCTCCCCCTCTATTCCTCCTTACATTACTCCCCGTCTCTCCTCGATTCATCTCCCTCTATTCCCCCTCACATTTCCCCCTTTCCCCCTATATTCCTACTTTCTCTCCCTCTATTCCTACTTTCTCTCCCACTATTCCTACTTTCTCTCCCTCTGTTCCTCCTTTCTCCCCCTCGATTCCTCCGTTCTCCCCCTCTATTCCTACTTTTCCCCCCTCTATTCCTACTTTCTCCCCTTCTATTCCTACTTTCCCTCTATTCCTGCTTTCTCCCCCTCTATTCCTCTCCCTTCCCCGTATCGTCCCACCTCTCTCCGTCATCTCCTCCAAAACTAGACGCCACATCTCCCTCTTTCAGTCTCCAAGGAGGCCGCTGCCAATTCATTCGTTGCAAAAGAGGCGAGTGTTGAGAGATTTTGACGGCGCGCACCGTGACCCACCTCCTGTTCCCCCTCCCCCCCCCCCCCTACTGCGACCCTTTCCTCCCCCCACCTCCTTGCCACGCCTTTCCCCACTCCACGCCCCTCTCTTCGCCTCCATCACCTTCTCTCTTACGTTATGCCTTTTAATTCCTCATAATGTCTTCTTCCTTCCTCCTCCACCCTAATATGCACCGTTTCAGAGGTAATCTGAAATTCCGTATACCAACGTCGCCTCTCCTTATTTTCATCCGTTTATCTGCGTCTGAATCTCTCACAGGAAGGTGGGATGGTTTGGGAGGCGAACGAGGGGTTTCGGTTTCTTATTAATTTTTGCTGTTAATGAATTATACCGTTAAATTATAGGTAATGAGGGAATGTTGTTATTGCAAATCGCGACAAAACTTTTGTCACGATAGTTAACCATTCTCAGGCAGAAAAAATTCTAATGAAATTTTTAGCTCAATGATCACATTACTGCAATTTTTGTTTCTTTTAATGCATCGCTAATCGGAGATGTAAGACGTTATTTTGTAGCAAGAACCGCATCATGGAAAAAAGCTGTGCTTTATTCCTTACTGAAGAGGCAGTAAATGTTTGGATTTAAAAGTTGAATTTGAAAGTTAATTTTAAACGTGGTGTCGTTGTTATCTTGCGAAAACTAAACCTCTTCCTGTGTGCGTCTTTATTTCTGACGACAATTTTTTAACGCCACGTTTGTTGCCAAGTCTGAAAGACTTGGAGGAAATCAATTGGAAAAACGCATGTCTTTGTAATCCAATACTCGAATGAGAAGGCTTAACGTCTAATTTCCCAGCGCTTTCTCTCGTCTGTTCGTCCCTAAAAGTTTCTTCGCATCGTCCTCTAGCGAGTTCAAGGTGAAAGAAGTCGGTGTGTGTGAAACGCAGTCGTTTTGGCTTTCGATGTCTTTCCCTTTTGGCATATTTAAAGGGCCACTAATTAGCATTCCCAAGGGCCACAATCCGCAGTCGGACTCTGCCATTAAATCGCGCCACAAAGGCGAAAGAGGCCGCGTCTAATCTCTCGTGTTGCGCTTTTCTCCGGAGGATGATTCTGCCAGTCGGTTTAATCCATTCCCGCCGTTAAAAAAGCTTTATCCGCCATATCCAGCTTTCGTCACGCGCCTCGCCGAATTCGTTATGGCGCATACCGGACTAATGCAATTTTATTTTCCGGCCGGTGACTTCAGCAGCATTATTGCTCGTTGCTAGGCTGAATTTTTGCAGAAATTCAAACTTTATAACTTTTTTAAGTGTGCGTGATTATGATGTTTTTTGCGATTATTTCGAGGTGTTTCACTTTATATTGCGTTGGTTCCGTGTATTTGCACTTATGGATTTGTTTTTAACGTATGTGAAATGTATAACTTTGAGATATTTCTCTAGGAACTTTCAGTATTTTTACAATTTCCTTTTTAATGTATTTAACATGTTCAATATTAAATACATTTTTTTGGGAACTATCAGTTTTATTTATTATTGAGCTCTACATTTTTTCGGCTTGAAATGAAAAATTAAACACGTTAAAACATTTTTTTTTCTTATCTGTCATGATACAGAGTTAAAACAAGCAATATAATCTACTGTATTTATAATTTCTACGGTTCCTTATTTAATGAACAAGGTAAACTGAGAGTAACGACTATTTTTCAAAAATGTTTTCGGAATTATGATGTTAAGAATAATTTTTAACGATCAAGTACTCAATTTAACTGATGGTGAATGTGTTTATAATTCCACTTGCTAATTTTATTCAAATTTTTTTATTCGTCTCGGAGATGACGTTCCGCGCGACCATCCATTAAAAAAAACCTGACTTCGTTTTGTTTCGAACTTTGGCCAACGTCCCCGGCGCTCGCGGGACATCGCGTAGGCGGTGAAATATGGTTAATCAACGAGACGCGAAGGAAGATTGAAGGTACAACTCCATCGCCCATTTTCTATCGTTAACGACGGATTATAAAAAAGTGGAGGAAAAAAATGCCTTCGAAAGATTAACGGACCGTGTATTAAACGAATTAATTCTGTTTCAAAAGCTAAAAACTGCTTCATTCGGCACAACCGTTTCCTTTTGTTTTTCAACCCATATTCAACTGAGCTTCTAATATTAGCGACGAAAACGTGGTTGGTTCTATAAAAAGACCCCAAAGGTGGAAATAGGGACAATGGTTTTTCTGCCAAACGTTCCCACGCAGGAGAATTTGGAGGGGATTTGATGGGCGGAGAGGAGGATGGGAGCATGAGAGACGGAGAGGGGAGAAGGGGCAGGAGAAAAAACTGAAGGTGGACAAGAATGAGGCAAAGAACGGAGAGGCACATTGTACGGCGATTAGCTATGAAACAGGAGACATGATCCAAATTTATATTTTTAAGTTAGTCATTCTTCAAGCGATACATTATTAAAAATAATAAAATAAATTAAATATTTTCAAATACATAATTATTTTTTTCTTTTGACCTTTCAAAGGTCAAGCGGTTTGTTTGGGAGATAATTTAGTGGTGAAATATCCTTCCGAGTCGGCGCAATTTTCTAAAATTTAATGGCTGTTAAAATTTATAAATACGAATGAATTATTTCATGTAATGCCTCGCGTTACTGCGTGTACGTTTTGAAATTGGTAGTAATCCGAAAATTATGGCTCATAAATAATTGTTTTAGTCCCAAAGAGAACATTAAATTTCGCGCGTTTTTAGTTGAAACTATTATATTCAGTGGATATTAATATTAATACTAATCAATTGGAGTTAGTAAATTTTAATAAAGTTCTAAATTTCGCCCGAATAAAAACAATTATCTATTTATCTATGAAATTTAATATAACTTGATTGGTGAAATTTTGAATCAACAAATATATAAGTTTCGACATTTCAACGTTGTTTTTCCCAAGATTGTGTGTTTGTTAGAAGTTAATTGAGGCCGGATTTCGACAGGACTCTATTTCAGTATCCCATTAATGTTTTCCGCTGTTTCCTTAAAAATGAGTTAAAAAATGAAATGTTTCGCATAAGAGAACTGTTTATATTTGTCAGGCGCAGAACTATGAATGAATGGGAAACGAGTTTGCAAACAGGGGACGAGTGTATGAAAGAAGTTGGTGAATAAATGAGTTCAAGAACAAGCTTTTTAAAAATACATCTCAGGTGTCTCCAATAGCCTGAAGACGGCTGCTTTATAGCCGAAATGCGTATCTGGTTTTTTATAACCTTGTTGCATCTATTGGAGATGCCTGAGACAAGTATTTTTAAATGTCTGTTCTTGAATTTATTTCAGTTGTAAATGTGTTAAGGAAGTGTAAGCTGGGATTTTGTTTCGCCAAATGAGGCAATTAAGAGTTCCTTCATCCATGATTTGGTAGTACATTCATATTTTAATTCCGAAAGCCATAATTTACTTAAGACTTTTGAAAATGGGCCGATTTGGATGACTTCAAGAAGGATTTATCGAGCCTACCTTACGGCTGAAATCAAAATGACAAACTTTCTCCATTACCTTCCTTTTCAAAATTCACACACACCATACCTTCCTTGACGGACATCCACCCACAAAATCTCCCTTAATCTACCGCGCAATTATAAAAAAATATAAAAAAACCACCACACGTAGTCTTGCTTAAGACTCTACTATCTATGCTAGGAGGAAAACTGGAAGGGAAAAGAGAAAGAGAATGGAAAAGGTTTGAAATGATACACGACTTGAAAAGGAAAGAGAGATACATTAAGAAATGAAGATAACAGGAGTATAAGGAGAACCAGATTTAACCATTATGTAATAATCGCGGACCTGTCTACGGACAGATTACCTATGATGATGGCAATCGGTGAATCACCAGTGGTGGCGGCTGCTTTGTAGCTGAGATGCGCAGGCTTTCACAACTTTTTATGGCTATCAAAAAAACATTGTTTTCCAATCTTGTTGATTTGTGAATATAGTTGTGTGCCCTTTCTTCTCATCGTAGTTTTAGATACTTTTTAAGTATTATTTTATCATGCAGGATAATCTTAAATTTATTTCTCTCGAAGTTGACATTAATTTGCGAAAATACATCATATTTAGCGTCCAAGAATAAACTAAATTAATCCAGATCGGTGATTCCTACCTCGCGTTTTGGTGAAGACGGCTTGGGTTAATTGTCGCCCACCTACTTGCCAAACATTTGCCTTTGGACGATATCCACATTTTCTTTTAGAACATTACAAATTATTCCGTTTCGTAATATATTTCATTTCCTTTTCTCCGAAATCCTTCTATTAAGAGCTCTTCTGTCGTAAATGTCGCATCCTTTCTTTTGCGTGTGGTTTCAGGAAGATGCTAAAGGAGCGATCGTTTCTCTTGGGTAGTTTGGATTCAAGGGGCGAAAAAGCTTGATCCTATTGTTCGCGTGGACAGTAAAATGCGAAACTATCGAAATAGTAGATGTCGATAAATGTGTACTTCACCCACTTCCATCCAACATTAAGGTTAATTGCAGGGTATAATTTAGATGTTGATGACACAAAAACATCGCAGCTCCTCTCCGAAAGCGTCGTGAAAATTTTTCTGCGGACGTTATTCAGCAATTTTAATTGTTTTTATTCGGAAAGCTGATGTTGAAAACTTCGAGTAAAGACGAAGAAATGAGAATAATTTCTTCTTAAAACTTAGGGAAAACCGCCATTCTTTTCGTCCCCGAACAGTGGGAAAACCGCCATTCTTTTCGCCCCCGAACAGTTCAGCCAATGGAAAAACCCGTGCAGGAAAGCGGAAAGAATGTGATAGCACTGTTTCAAAATACAAAGGATATACCAAACAAAATAGGACGCGATGAAAGCCAAGGAAAAACAACGGCAAAAACAAGCGCAAAACTCATGGGTTGATGAAACGGTAGAGCGTGCAGCAAAATAGGAGTTTGTAACAGCATTGTACGAACTTTTATTTCATTGCGGTACTGAAATATATGTATATTCGTACAGCTTCTGCAACGCCATTTTCTGATTACTCGAGCATATTTTTCCACATACTTGTGAATTGCTGTACCCACCATGTGTTTCTTTTCGGCAACTCGACACTTCATTAGCTTGGTTGCTTTCATTTACCCCGAGATTTCGTTGAAATTGATTTTTAATTTTATTAATAGAGACGGGAGAAATTTGCCACATATAATCTTAAGGAAGGAATTATGACACAGAGGAAAACGTGGAGAGGGAGATGTATGTGTTGTGTTGATAAGGGCGTGGCAGAAAGCTAATGATATTGGAAGGACGAGAAAAAGATAGACTTGAAATTAGGTAGGAGTAAAGGGAATAAGCATGATGGTGGTTAAAAAGGGATGGAGGAAGAAAAGAATGTAAAGAGTGAGCTGGTATGTGGAGATTGTAGAGATTTGGAATGAGGAAGAGAGATGAGAAAGGAGGTTGGATGAACCGTGATAGGAAAGGTTAGAAAAAGGATTGGAGGCCGTGGGGGTGGGAAGAGGAGGAGTGGAATAAGAAACAGGAGGAACCGTGGGAGTGGCTGAAGTGGAAAGAGGAATGTAATGGTTGGATGGGACATCGAAGGGAAAATGTAGTAGTAGTTGAAAAGGGCTGAGACAGTGGAGTGGGAAGAAGGTGTGGAGGTGAGGGAATGAAAAGGGAGAGAAAGTAGAGTAGGAGAGGGAGTGGCACAAATGGTCGGGAAGAGGTGAGCGGAGATGGGGGAAGGGGAATTTGAAAGGTAACGAGCGGTAAGAAGGGAAAGGGAGGCGAGATAGGATTAAGTGTAGTGGGAAAAATAACGTGCCACGCCCCTTCTATGCTTCCAAATCTTTCGTGGAAGTGTGTCGTCTGGTGTGAAGGAAGTGTCTTCGGGAAGGAGAGATGAGGAATATGGTTTTAGAGTATTTTAAAAAAATAATCTCTCGTGGTGGATGGGAGAGGTTTGGCTCCTCGCACCTCTTTAGGTCGACTTGTATTTATTTATACGCAGTTCATTTGAAGTCGGGTAAGTTTTAGATCGTTGCGACAGGTGAGAATTTTTCTTTTTCGCGAAATGTTCTCGGTCGGGGGACGTTTTTTATAAACATCTTTTTTTAAAGAGATTTGAAGTCGTTTTAGCGAATGTAATGCGGAATCAGGGCGGGTTTTATTTTTGCGCGGAAGATATTTTTGCCAATGTACCAGTTGTAATTTTCAAATTTTATGCGCAGTACTTATGAACGGCTGAAATAATTAGTGTAAGTTAGCTTTGAAATCCGTTGAATTCAGGACAGCAAATGTAAAGTGAAGTAAAACTTTGATTAGTATTGTTTTAGGTAGGTTTAAATGAAATCGATGCGTTGCTTTCGTATGTCGTGAAATTAAAAAAATACTATTGACAGTTATCGTGTCATAGATCTCATTTTATCTAATGAACATTTTTATTCGTGCTCTTTTTGCTGCGAAATCTTGAACTGTCATATCCTGCGAGTAATTTTGATATTTTTATTTTTTCACAATTTTTAATTATTTCTATCAAAGCACTCTTTGGCTCAGAATGGACCATCTAGCAGATTACACAATTGCTGGAAAATGTTTTTACAAAAACCTCGCAAATTCTTTGATCCTCTAATATCAGCGAAATATATACTTAAGTGCAGTAAAAAAAGAACTCGACAATTGCACGTTTGACGTTCCCGTTACCGCCGAGGAAAATTAATTACGATTCTATTGTTCGTTTTCGTAATTCGAAAAAAATGTGTCGAGAAATGAAAAGACACGGAGAGGGAGAGATAAGAGTTCCTTGTCCCGAAGCAATAAACTTCGAAAGCCTTTGCGTGATTTAATATGGTTTTTTCGCCTGTTTGTTCGTTCGCGCATTTTTCCGATTTTCCTTGTTTTCTTGTACCGGTTTCATCCCATGTTTTCCTTTACTAAGCGTATTTATTCCTTTACGTCACTATCTCCGTTTCATCGAATCTTTCATCCCCCTCCACGCTGCACCCTTTCCCCTCCCCTGCCACGGCCGTTCTCTCCTTATCCCCTCCCACTGTGCCTCTTGTTTCCCTGGTCCGCGTGCAGGCGGCTCTCGCGTTCCGACCGCAACGCGCCCTACCAAAGTTGACCAATCTCCATTTCACTTCTTCTCAGTATGCAAACGAGATTGTTTCCTTTCCAAAATAGTCTATTAATCTCTTCCAAGATAGGAAAGGGCTTAATTTTTTTACATAAGGGCGGTTCTCCGAAAAGGATTAAGGCAAGCTTTTAATAGAATATATCATTGTCAACGAATGGTACCACTAGGCTAGCCCCGTGATGAACAGCCGTATGAGGCCCGAGCTAGTGGGTGCATCTGGTGACATTTTGCCAGGGGCGGGGTTCATGTTGACATTTGGCACAAGATCCGATTTTCCCATGCATCTACCTTTTAGTCTTCTCTTTACTTCTTCCCCCTCGTCATTTCCGCCTCCATCGGCGCCTTTGTTCGACGTGCCACCTATTGTGTCTTACGAGCAACACTCTTCAACCCCTTTTCTCCCGCCTATTATCCCTTCTCCCGAAAAATATCTTAAATTTAGCTTTTTCATTCTTCCTTCGGACGTCATTCGCTTCGGCGGAGAGTGGGTCGAATGGCGAGGATTAACAAATGATAATAAAAAGATAATTAGCAGAATTTTAGAGGACAGTATGTCAATTATTTATGGAAATAATCTTTTCCGTTGAGATTGTTTTGTACTTGGTTGATGGTTTCAATTTTTCACTTGGGTGTTTTCATTAACGCGTCTTTCGATTGATATTTACGTTACATCCTTGTAAGATAAATATCGAGTGGGTGTTATTAGGCTACATGGTGGATTCTAGCGTATGTTAAGTTATTCTTGCGGCACTTCATTACGAACCTCTTGCGGCACTTCATTACGAACCTCTTGCGGTATATTTAAACGGTCTATGAATTGTTTTCGTTTAATTGAGCAGGTTCCTGCCGCGTCCCATCATGGGTCGAGAACCTGCATCCCTTGATGGTAAAAGCCATCTTAAAAGTTCAATACGGGCAATAATCTACTTGTTACCAAAACTTTTTGGCCTTAAAAACCTTGTCTGTGGTAGTTTTAACTTCAAAGATATGGTTTAATACTGATTTACGCACAAACGATACCGCAGAATCTCTTAAATTTTTATATAAACTTATGTCCACAGAAGCATTGACAATTTCCAATGCGGCTTGTAAAGCACTCGAGACTACTGACTACAAGAGGTTACCTACGCCTGGTTTATGCTGTTTAAAAATGAATTAGCAACTCAACTTATTACTTGTATCAAATAACTGATATAGTTAACACCTATATTCGCGAAACCTCGAGAAAGCATTTGACATCAAAGACTGCCGAATTGGCACTAAGGAGACTACTTTTTGGTTTAATTGTCAATATGGTTCACTCAACAGTTTTATGGGGTGCAGAATCATATCGTATCTTTATATAAGATGGCAGTTAAACATTTTTCTTTTGGAACTTGATTCTTTTATAACATTAGCGGTGATTTGGCTGTTGGCCAGATTGTAAAAAAGCGACACAAAAATCTCGGAATATATTATTGCATCGACCTAAATCTTGATTTTTAAAGCATATCCTCGTGGAATTCTGTTAAAAGTGTCATTAAAGCCTGTCTCCTTTCTCATTGTAAATTGGAAAAAATCGTTAATATGTTGAATAGGATTGGCATACAAAGTAATACCAACATTTTTCAGAATGATGTTACCCTATTTCGACCGTATTTTTTATATGGGTGATTCGCGCGTTATACTCCTCAAGTTCCATCTCACCCCATTCTAATTGGGGCAATAAAATATTTTAAATAGTTTTTTTACGAAAATTACCATCTGTTTATGTAGAAGCATTTTATTCTTATAGGATGTTTTTATTTATTTTTCTGGCTCCTCGCAAAATTGCCAGTAGAATTTGGAGTCGTTGAACCATGTAGTAATATTTCAACGAATTGCATCTCAATCGCTATTTGTTCTGTAAAGTAAAATTCCTCGCGAGGAAACAGCTGTAAAACATTTTGGTTTTACTTACGCTCGGGTTTGCAAAATAGTTTGCTCTACTTTTCACTCTAATATATGAGGCTGTCCTGGCGAGAACTAGACAAGATACAATGTGGCCCGATATATGTGTATTAATCCATGTATACTCCTATAATAATATGCATTTTCTACCAAATAATATTTATTGAGTTTATATAGTCATAATTTAGAAGCCATACGACGAGATTTAAAAAAGAAAGTGAATTAGATACCCTTATTAGTACAAAAGTTATGTTTATTTCAAGTTTTACTTTTGTTCCTTGTCGGCTTATCGTCCTTAGTGCTTCGTATTATATTGTAAATATAATTATAGAGCAAGCGCAATTGAAATAAAACTTAAGAACTCGCATGATTTACGCGAGCCTATTACGCGATACTGCGCGTTTCTGGGACACGGAAGTGCGAAAACCGCGAGGTAATTCACTCGTAAATATCCCCGCTTTGGCGGCTTTTTATTTTAAGGCGGATTCACGCTTTCTGGCCTCGTTTATTCGCCCTCTTTCTATCCGTCTATCCGTTCAGTGGTTCGGTCGCCATTTCGTTAATTGGGTACCCCGCAAAACACTGGAGAGGTGTAGTAAAGTTTGCGGGTGTTGACGGCAGACGCGTCCAATAAAAAACTTAACAAGTTACCAGTCCGTTTTCTCGGAGAGAAGTGAATGCGAAGGGACAGTTGGGGAGAATCAAATGGCCGCTATTAAAGAGCGACAGAATGTTTTAGGCCATCGTTTTTTTTCTCTATCCAAAAAAAAGCCATCGTCCCTTTCCTCGACCACTCCATTTCATTACTTTACTAAGCGGTTGACAATAGCCTCACTCTGCGATAATGGATTGGAGAGGATTTACTGCCGATGCACTGGCGGACGTGACGACGTCTAACTCGACCACGCCCAGCCCGAATGTTTTTATGCGTCGGGTGTTTAGTTATTACCCGCTACCCCACTCCATCTCGCGGGTATTCTTGGAACCAATGTGTTCTCGATTCGGTTATCTTCTCACCCCCGCGCGCGACCTATTTTTATATAAAAATAAATAAATGGGAGAATATTCGTCAGAAATTCGGGGAGAGTTCATCGCGTGCTCTCGGAAGGGGTTTAATTTGGTTTGCATTTACAACTGTTTGCGTCAGTCGCGTAATGGGTTTTGCAATTTTTTTTGTGGTTCCGCTGGGCAGTTAGTTAATTTAATCGCCGTTGAATTCCGCGGATGAGATCTATTTTTGATTTTGCGGGCTTCTGTTAATTCGAACGCGTGATCTTTTGACGTTTTCTTTGTTCGGAGTGTGTGAGGAAAACTTTTTCGCTTTAGTATCTCTGCGAAACGCGATTCGTTAAAATTCTTCGTCTCCGGATGCAGATAAATAAAATTTCGATGTTGATATTGATAAGAACTGTTATTTATTTAAGGTTTATCTGAAATGATTCGAAATAATAAAAAAGAAGTCGAACATTTTTGCTCAATGAGTGTAATACACGGAGACAAATGTTACATTATCTCGCATTTATTACAAATCGTTACGAAAAATTTAAATCCTCCATTTTGATTCCAATATAACGCGAGAAATAACAACATTGCAAATCTAACCCGATGCTTGGAAATTAAGATTTTTAAAAATGTAATTGGAAAAAATTTCATATCAAATAATTGATTAAAATGTACCGCCAAAGTCTTATATATGCGGAACTGAGGCGATCTCCTATATCTACTGCACTTGCGGCGGATGAAAAAGATATTTGCCGAAACTTCCGCGCCGCTGCATTTTTGTCCTGCTTTAAACCACATTAACGGTCGCGTGATAACGTAGCGTTCTTAGGAATTATTTCAAGATTCCCGCTTGTCGCCTTAGAAGTGTTTACTCAGGTGCTCCCAGTGCCGTCACGGACGTGATTAGATCATCGTTTTAGCGATGCAGTCATTCCCGCCACGGTGGCTAAAGGGGTGCCCAAAATGGCAGCGGCAAGTATCTGCGAGTCCGCGGAGGAAACGAGAAAAAAATACACTTTTTAGCGCGTTCTCTTTCCTTTTACGTCGCCGATGGGAACTTAACGTGTGAGTGTCTCGTTTCTAAAACGCGCAGTATCCGTCTTCGAGTTAACCGGCGTGATCCGTACTCGCGCGCGCTTATTTTTACCTTCATTTCCAGTCTTGCGGAAGATAGAAATGGGATACTAATTTTCTCCCGGTTTTATTTTTATTTGCTTTAATTTTATATTTTCCATCCGGACGCTATATTTGGAGGTGTCGTAAGCTGGTGAGAGAGAGAGGGGGGGAGGGGAGGTTTTTAGGGGCATGGAGGAAAAGGGGTGGGGTCGATCTTCTAGGTTCCTAGCAGAGGCTAAAAGGGCATGGCGTTGATCTTAACCTTCTCTCTCTCATCTCTCTCCTCCACTCTCGTTTCTCCCTTGAGTGTCGCCCACTGAAGGAGAGTCGTCGCGTAATCATTTAACTCCTTGGTCTTATTTCCCGTCCTCTCTTTCTCGAGGTGTGGAGTTCGTGAAGGGGATTAAGGGATTATTCCTTCGCATTCTTTTAAAAAATTGAAAAAGGTTCCCGAATTACTCATGTCCCTAACAGCGACCTTCTTCAACAGGTACGGTTACGTTTTCGGAGGTAAGATGGTAATATCCATCGTTGACAATTCCTTCCCACTCTCCCCCTTTGGCCTACATTACCGGATTTATTTTGTGTATTTTATGACTACGAAATGGTTTATAAAAAAGAAAACGGCGCTTTAGAGGCAAATGTAAAGTGCGACCACCAGAGAATTTCAGCCCGTAGACCAGTAACTTATTATGAAAAATATGCGGCAACGGCAGCTTCTTGCCGTTAAAACTACCAGCGTAATATAGTAGACCATTAAACAGATTTTTCGAGGATAAACTTGAAAGATAAGGTGGCCACATTCTGAGAAAGAAAAATCGGGACAAATTTTTTTTAAGCTTATAGTGGTCCATATGTTATTTAAAGAAAATGTTCCATAGTTCGACTATATTTTTTTAAAGCTAGCAGATAATTTTACAAATTCGCAGAATACTTTCGCAATTTTACTACTGGGTAGATCAGTAAATAAATTGCAACAAATGTTTTAGAGGCATATATGATACGATTTACCGAGATAATATTGCCAAGCAATGGAGTCGAATCAAACAGCAAATGGTTAAAATACAGAAAATCCTGTTTCCCAGTGTTCCGATTATTTTTTTCAATTCTATGTTCCATAGCGCTGAAAACCGAAACAAACCCCGAATAATAGGGGCTTCTGGTCTAGTGGTTTGCCATGTAAGCATCTAAACCACAATATTTAAGTTGAGTTCATTGAGTCGGTCATGAACAACGCGCACATTACCGTCGTTTTCATCGATACTAATTACAGTCGCGTACATTTCCTGTTAGAAAAGGTCCGAAGTCACGCGCGTATTGAGGAAAATTAATTTCTCGGAGTTGCACCAGCTTGTTTTCCGTATGACGTAACTTTTGTCAGCGAAATTCCGTAATTACGCGTTGCGTAATCCCATAATTCATGTGGAGCAGAATAGACCGTATCAAAATTCTCTGCAAATAGGCCTATCGGTTTTGTGCCAGAAGATTTGGCGAGATTGCTATTGGCAAGTAAGCGTCTAGTGAAGCAGCGGCGCGCTAAGCCTTATATCTTTTCGTTCTCTCACCGTTTGCCAAATTATTCTGTTGTGTTAGCGACTGAGTGATTAATTAATCATGCCTGCGCGGGTTGCAAGCAAGTTATCTAATTGTTTATCGAGACTTAATGGGTACGTTTTTGAACCTATCTAATCCCTGCTTGCAAAAGAAACCAATGCGAACTCGAGTAAATTACCGGGTGTGAAAGCAGTAATGGCATTTTTTCAGTGGAATTTTATGCAACTGGCGAGAAGTAGGTCGGAGGATTTCCTTGGTGTCATCTGTTTACGTTGTGCAGATGACAATTATCGAGATTGTGAAAGATCGACCATTTGTAGCGATATTTTTTCGTTTACGTTAAATGGAATATAATCACTCATAACAGCATTTTAAAGCACAAAACATTTGTTTTTTGTTCGGAAATATTTGTTCTTTCTGATTAATGAAATAATATGCTTACGGAGTAAATGTATAGGCTATATTAGAAATATTAATTTCGTGAAAACGATGAATATTAGGAAATTTGTTTTGAAGTAATGATACCTCGATAAACACTGTCTCTTATTGCTTTAAGGAATAGGACTCAAAAATATTTCAGTGTCTTTTTCCTGCAAATAGTGCGTACCATTCAGCCGCTCCATATGCGTCTTATCCTACAATTGTCGTGGCCTTTTTCTTGGCTGTGCTGAAAAACTTATCCGTGCCTCAGAATAAAGGTTGCTTGGTTATTATTTCTAGTACGTAATTTTTAATCCTCTGCTTCTTCAGTTTATAAATATTATTATTTTTTAACTTAAATCAATGTCGCTTAAATGGTGTGTAAACCTTATTTAAAACAATTAAAATGCTATCGGCATAAATTTCGCCGTTATTTCCGAATGCCTACAAGAAAAATAACCACAATTCCTAAGTACAAAGCGCGTGTATGTCTCGTTACCTGCGGCATCCCAACGTCTATGTTGAACAGTACCAACATCAACCGATTAAAAAAATAATACCTCAATATCTTTGCCGTCCGGACATCCCGCCCGGAAGAATCTGAACCCATGAAACGTACACACGCGATACGTCCTAAGGTGTTTGATTACCAGTCATTCGAGACGTGTCACCATTGCGGGACAGGTTGGGCCTCGTCCAAGCGCTTCGGTTCCTCCCATCTCTTCGGCCACCCACACCTTTCCCAAACATCCTCCCCTCCCCCCAAACTTCACCCATCGAGGCCTCTCTCAAGTCACGCCTTTCACCCCTCACTCTCCTCCAACCCCGCTTCTTCCATAACCCTATCCCCTCCCGCTTCCCCTTTTTCCTTCTCTCCCGCCTTCACCTAATGCCGCTTCCCTTCTCCACCTCACCTCCCTTAAAAAAGTCTCAATGGATGGAAAACATCACGGAGTAACTCGTTCACGAGATATTTTTTTTAATGGACTAAACTTCCTGTTTATGGAAATGGTGCAATTTTGTGTTGATTATACGTGACCACGCGAGCGATGGTATCGCGAAGTTGACATTGATTTCCGCCGGAATAGATGTGTGTCCCGGTTGACTCGTTGGTTATAACTTTTTATTGGCTAGATTTATTCATCTAGCGCATCGCGCAAGTCCGGTCCAATAGAATAGATCTGGATGCTTAAAATTTTTACGAAGACTTGGTGATAAATGTGTCTATAAAATTTTCGTAATTTTAATGAAAATGTGTAGATAAAATCTTTTCCGCTTTAGTTATAATACTTATTTTCTGTTTTAGTGTGACATCAACGTGTATACATTTGTCTATTTTCCTCGTATATTGATATTTAGACGAATCCTGTCCACCCAACTCACGGCTTCCAACTCCCCAGCGTAAATAAATTCCCTAACACTCTAGTTACAGAGGTGGCCAAACTGGCTCGCGAGGTTTCAGGTGCGACTCATGGTTCACGGGCGGGGAGAAAACCCAAACTAAATGTAAGCATTTTTTCATCAATTTGATAAATGGCAATAAAGAGAAAATACGACACAATCTGTCGAAATAACGCATTTATTCACGTAAAAAATCACATTTTTACGCTGATTTTTCACTCCGAAAATACCTTTGCGATCATTATGCGAGAAAATGTACTCCAAAGTCATGTAAAGCTCGCCAATTCCATTTTTCAAATAATTGGTTGTTCAGGGATATTAGTCGTGAGTTTATTTTTTGTTTATAAAAGCGAACTTGATTACTGCGTCTCCACCGAGAATCATTTTTTAATAGGCAGATCTTCGGGGCATTTTTTCCGAGTACAAGCGAAGGCTGCTGAATTACGCGTGTTAATGCGGTAATGGGTATATATGCTCATTCATCGCCGTCGTAACGGCTTATTTCCACCACACGTGGCATGAGAAACGCTCTGCCGCGAATCCAAACTTCCAGTCTCTCCTATAAAGTGGCAGTTCTTCCCCCGAATTCTGAGAGATTATTCGAAATTTTTCCTCGGCGCTATCAAGTTATAATTTATGTTTGACTTTCGCGGAATTTCAAGCGCGAGCATTAAGATGTTATGTGATTATTTCCCACACCTTGGAAATTCTCTTTCTAGCGACGCACCCCGGTAGTAAAAAAACGACAGTCGCGCGTAGTGATAAATCTCTCCCACCTCCCTTTTTTATGCGGACGAAACCTAATCCGTGCTGTATTCAGCCCAATTTGTATCACTCCTTCATTTCTCCTCCCTCGACCCACCCCTCCACCCCATTACCCAGCCATCCATCGCCCCAATTTGCTCCGTTTCCAGCCCGCCATCTTGGTCTTTTACGGTCCTTTTTTGATGGGTTCCCATCTACACCTGCGTCGTTCCGTCGCGATCATTCGTCGAATCCGTTTTAAGAGTCCCTATCATTCTATCTCTCTTCGCGTAGCAATTCACCATCTCCGCCTCTACTCCCTCTCTAATTTTCTATCTTCACTCCCTTTCTTTCTCCGTCCAGTGATTTATACCTCCTCCAGAGGAGTAGGACCGCATCCCATGCCTCCCGACATTCATCACTGTCCCGTTCTAAGTCTGGGCTTCCCTATGGTTAGAAATGGGTGCTCTTTTTTTCCTCCTACTCTGAAGGACGTCCCGGCAGCCTATCCTAACAATGGGTTGGACTTGAGACGGATTTATCTTCCGTTGAAAACGAAAGTTTGTGTTAAGGCGCGGAGTGCACGCCGGTATGGATCGCTGGAATGTGCGCGAGGATAAAAATATTCTTATAACAGCGTCGCGGTTTGCTCGATGGCCGTATCCGTAAGGGTGTGTTATTTTCTGCGGGAGAGGGCTGGAAGGGATTCAGCGGATCCTTTGTGGGAAAAATCTTGAGGTTTTTTAAAGCGTGGTATGGTTATTTTTTTTAATTTTCCGTATATTAGCAAGTTATTTCAATTCTGCTCTCATGGAAACTGGCTTCAAACGGTATTAATTTAGAAAATGAACCTAAATATTCCTCCCGATTCATTGTTTATACTGAAAATTTCAACGCAGTGATTTTTAAAAGCAACGCTTTCGTCAAGGGCGTGTATTTCCACTACTTTAATGATGAAATTCTTTCGTCTTCCACAAATTAATAACTAAACTTAAAAGGAAATGGGTGTTAGAGGTGGTTGTCGCTCTCGCATATATTCAAATATTCATTTTCGCCCTAGATTATCTTATTAGAACGCCAATGATGTCAGATTCCAACAGACTAAGGTTATAAATACATCCCAAAAAAGAGTATTCGGCATGTTTACTATCGCTGGCCTTCACAAGAATAGTCTCGTTAGCTATAAAAATCAGTTCGTTCCAACTAAAAATTTACGGCCTTTAAACTTATATTCTCAAAGATTTGAAAGGAAACCGTTCAGTCGTCCCATCGCTTGCATCCTTATCCGCCATCTTTATTTTCCCTGACCCGCCGACGCGTCTCACCGTGTCGCTCTTATCAGATTGGTGTGATATTCGTATTAATTTATGGGCAGTAGACAAAAGAGACCAAAAAATGCCGTATTTTACCCGTAATGATACCCTCGATTTTACATCATTACGTGGTTTATAACTTCCATTAGAACTTTTTCTTCGGGGAACGTAATGCACTGACCGAAGTGGGTATAATAATTAAAGAAATAAGATTACTTCCTTTCAAGAATATGTATACATGCGTATCTACATGAGTTTATTCTTCTTCGTTTAGCTCTTGTGTGTATTTTCAATTATATTGATGTTATCTTTTCATACTTTGTGTATTTATTATGTACCTGGGTATGCTAATGCTTGCTATGTTTTCTTCATATTACTCTCAAACTTTCAACTATACTGTGAGTATATTTCACAAGTTTTTCACACACTCCTTTCTTGTGCGGGTGTTTTCCTGCATTGAGGTTTTTCCTATGATGTAATTTTTCTGTTCGTCCTTAAATTTTCCCCACAATTATCCTCCCCCTTTCATTTTCAACTGTACTGCATAGTGAATGTCAATTTTTTTTAATTTATGAATTACTGAGGATTATATGGAAGAAGAGACATGATAATCTCAATCTCGCCCTAATAAAGACGTTTATCTATTTATATCCAGAGGCCATCTTAAAATGTTTCCTCCTTGTCACATTCATTTCCATAATCCATCCTTTTCCCCGTTCTATTCTTACCCTGCTCGAAAGCTAATCTCCTTGCTACCTTCTCTTGATCTCTCTTGTTAGAGACCACCTTGATGGTCGTGAAAGGATGGATAGGTGGGTCCTAACCGCCTAACTCTCCCTCCTCGTCCAGCCATAGGTCATTCGGACCACCCGTCCTTCTCCATCGCTCACCAGACCTTAAGGATTAGACTTTAAGAGTTGCGGGGCGATGCCGTCCGATAGCATTAACCTTTATATCAACCTCAAAGGAAGTTCAAATTTCCGCTTTTCTGGCGAAGTTAAATGTGTTTTGCCTGGAAATCTTTATGACCGGAAGCGCTGTCTGGTTGAATTTCGAAACGAAAAGGAGATTTTTCTGATTTTCCAAGACCTTTAAAGCTCTAAAGCACGTTTTAGTGATAGCTTTTGTTCGAGTGCGCCCTTTCGTTACTTAAACGTCTATGTGATATCGGGCAGAAAGTGGTGGCGCACTGGGCACTCCCACATTCTCCGTGAGGCTAGCGGGAAGGGGGAGATCATGAACAAATGGGGCCCAATATCGAATAATCTGAATCTCTTAACTGTGGTTTATGCAGTATTACGTCAAATGTATAGATACGAAATAATACGTTTTGTTGCATAGTCATCTCTTTTGAGTAGTGAAATCATAACAATAAACCAAACGTAGATCTTTAATTCAAAGAATTATCAAGCTCGTCCTATGGTTAAGATCAAAGTGATAAATCATAATTCTCCAAAAGGCATAAAACGGTTGTTTTATGCCTTCTGATTTATCACTTTAACGTAGATATTTATCTTTAGACCTTAGATTATCCTATCGTCTTGTTTACAAATGAGGCGTATTTTTAATGGTAAGATGTGTATTATCAAATGATTTACATGGCATACCACCCTGATAGTTAAAGGTACCATAAGGCATGTATTCATTATGCACTAGTACCGGTGAGGAAGGTATAATTAAGTTTGGTGGCCAGGAAGCTATTTTTTACGTTTCCCGGAGGCCCAAAGAGATTCCGGTGCGCCGCTGGCATAAAATCCATATTTTTCGAAAAATTCGATTATTCTGGAGGCTGAAACGAGGCGTATCCATAAAGGCTTCAGAAATAATTTGTTATAATTTGGGCTGTAACATTTTTTTGTCGCACGTGAGGTTTCGGCGGTTATTTTTGTATGTTTTTTCGCGTACCGGAAGTTCTGCAAACCTTGAAGGAGCCGAACCTGTTAAAAAGGTTGCCAGAAATCTTCGCCATCGTCATTATAATTACGCTCGAGATTTATCGATAAAAACTTAGCCGCTCTCGATATAATATTTCCCGCCCCGGCGAAAGTCTGGGGAGGATTACCGTTTTGAAAGCTTGGGGCGCGAAAAATACATTCCTCCCTCTAGAATGACAAATTAAAGCTCATTACGAATTTAAAATAACGATCTCATCAAGGGAGCATTTGTTCAGTTTTTTCTCGATGTTTTTACTCAACCTGGAGACTAACGATCGCTTACTTCCAACGTCTTAATCGTGAAGAGTAATAAAAATATCATTAAGAGTAAGTAGTTGGGGTTCTTTCCTTGCATAATATCTCGCGCCGCTTCTCAAAGGCTCCGGAGATCTCATTCTCGGTGTGTGTACCGCAAAAACGAGTGGTTCATTTGTTGCCATTATTATCTTCCCGTACGTTTCCTGGACGGTCGTGTTTATCGCGGATTGTCTTACGCCAGTAGTCGACTGGTCGCTCCGACTTGAAAAGATGAATTTCTGAAGAAATAAGTTTTCACAGAGATAAAAAAGAATTAGGGCGATCCCTTGACTCGTGCGTGTCTGTTTGGCTTTTCAGCAGTCGGTTAATTTTTCTCTCGTCTGAATAAAATAGGGAGCGAGACAGAAGAAACTTGAAATTGAAAGACTTATTTATCAAGGATTATTTTTTGTTTTATCAGACGCTATAAAACTTGTAGCCCTTGATTGAGAAATAAATTTCGTTGGTAAGTGCCTAGTTATGCGAATGGAGAGCCTCTTTAATTTATTAGTCCTCTGGGATAAAAATAGAATAAGAGTGCTTTGGAAAATACTTGCAAGTAGCCTGTAAATGCACAGCGCAGAAAATAATGCAACTATAAATACTCTTATTTATCGTTTATTACTTCCTCATCAACATTTTAAAATTTTCACGTTAAAAATTGCCGCAGTTAGATATTTTCCTGCGTAATAATATAAATAGTTCGATGTAAAACTTCGGAAATCGGGTCATTTGTTGCTATTTGAAAGATCAAAAACTGCCTAGTTATGTCTCTAAACATAACTGTGGTGTAGCTTTTAAAATGAAGTTTTTTTCATTTAAGTGAACGAATTTTATTTTAATTTGCTCTGACGGAAGTGTTGTGGATATTAATTCTCCTACGATAAAATTAAATTTTTTTCTTAAACGATTTGATTTCCGAATCGGAATTCTGACAAGGCTGGAGACATAAGTAGGAATATTGGAAATAAACAGTTTTTTGGGTCAGGCATTCCGCTGCGATGGCGCCCACCGGGCTGAATCTTTTCGGGTTCCTAAGTTTTCGTATTTAGGTTCCAAACCGTGCGGCTTCAATCTCTGGTCCATAAACATCGCGATCAGTACATTTCCGACCGATGTTTATTAAAAAAATCTGCAAAGCAATACTTGCGGTGCTGTATCGTTTTATTTTTGAAATTTTACTTCACGTGATCAACTCGTTCCAGCCAATACCCGCAAAGAGAAACAACATTCAAGCAGAGGTGAGATTTGTAAAAAGGTATTCTTTTGTAGAAACAAAGGTCTTTGAATTTCCCTTGAAGACGAATGCTTTGTAGCAGAGCACCGGACCTTCCAAGTCTTTTAAAGAGGAGTCAACTTGATTGTTGATTAAAATACAGCCACGAGGTGATCTTTTCGGCAGATATTGCCAGCGCACGCTGAAAAGTTGATGGACAAATTTGTTGCTTTGCATTATTCTTGCGCATAGAATCCTAACTTGAAAACTTGGTTGCTCTATATGCATTAATTCTTCATGCACTGTTTGTAGAAATGTATAATCGCCCGGACAAGCCGAAAACTTGGCGGTATTTTTTTTTCTCGAAAAAAAGCTCCAAAAGAGGTATCACTGTCATTTCACTCGGCACGCGCCATGTTTCTTGATGTAAGCTTGTAGTTTTAAGGGTGCCGACAAGGTAGAAAGGAAGTTTTTAAGACTTTTTACAGCATACTGTTTTGAAAAAGATGCGGAGGAGAGAGGTAGAGAGATAGGAGGGAAGTGTGGGTGTAAAAAAAACCGGAGACTTACTGTTGCACGTGTTCTCGCTTCTGGCGTTGGAAAGCGTAGGCGTGTAGGAAGAAGAGGGAGGGAGGGAGAGAGAAAGTCGGCACGGAAAGGATGGAAATGGAGAGAGAAAGAGGAGAGGAAGAAGAAGGGGCAAGAAGTAGGTATAGGATAGGATGGAGTGAGACTCGGAAGGAGTAGAAATAAGTTTTGAAAGATTGGCAGAGAGAAATGCAGAAAATTCCGCGTAGGTTGGGTTTCTCCCGGTGCTTGGTGTGGAAGAGAGAGAAGGGGGGTGTGAGGATACGCCTAGCAGCAGGACAGAGGGTGTTGTGTGGTCGTTGGAGAGCGTGGGTGGGTCGTAGGTGTGGAGGGGAGGTTGCAAGGAAATTGGGGCGTGACGCTGGCTGCGATGCCCGGATAAAAGAGATGTTGGTGGCTTCTGAGGGGGGTGTTTTTAAGTCGGAGGGTATTGGGGAACGGAAGGCGTGTTTGCAGTAAAAAAAATTTTATTTGTTTCGCGTATTTGGCCTTGCGTGCGCGCGAGCGTTTTTGTGCGGGGATCGTTAAAAGAAATTTTTCATTATTCTCCTATTTTTTGCCTCTTCTCTATGGCGGCCTTTGAAGCTTTTATTCGTTTCAAAAAAGAGTTGTGTGTGTTCTGGACTGCGTTTCATATTGTAGGCGAGTTTTCCACGGTCGTGTTTATGTTCTGCGCGGAAAACAATCATAATCCGTTTACATTCTCTCGTTTCCGTGGCATCACCGTCTTGTACGGACTAGGCGAAGTAAAATATTTTTTATTTTTTTATTCAAGTCGTTGTTATGGTGTTAAATAAAATGTGGCGTGCAATAAAAACAAGTGACTGTGTTGTCAGTGTATTATCTCTTTAATCTCAGGTCACTATTTTCGTTGATACACTTCTGAATTTTATTAATGTGGGCGATTATGCTTGAATTTTGCCGCGGTGATGGACTTCATCAACAGTCCGTGAAGCTACCGTGGTAATGTAATTACCCGTATATGAAAACCTGAAAAATACGTGAGAGAGGAAACTTGAAAAGATTAGGATCGTGTAGACGAAATTTTGAAACGAACAAGGATCGTCTTCCTAGTTAGGCGGTTGCCGAGTTATCAAGTTTTTTAAGCAATTGCACGGCCTTACGAATTTGAATTTCCAGTCAAATAGCCACTCCAAGTAAATTTTATATAAAAGATTGCTTGAAACTAACCGATAATTATAAATAGAAAGACGTTATTAATGTATCTTAAAGCCTACGGAATTGACGTGAAATTCTACTGAGTCAGACGAGCAGGACAATAATTACGGTATGTTTCCCTCCCTATCGATAGATAGGAAAGCCAAACGTGGTGCCAATATTTCCGTCGTGTTATGGAGTTAATATAATTAATTCAGCATAATCTCAATATCGGTATCTGCTTTGTCCGAAATTAGTGATTGGGTTCATCTAAGAAGCTTTTATTCTATCTTAAAATGCTTTTAAATTGATTTCCCTCTTTTACATTTTTATAATCAGCATTTTTTGGCGTCATAGACATAGGCGTATACTCGTGTTTTTATTTTCTTGCCTAGCGTTTTTAATTTTTGGCTCCGAAATATAACTATTTTCATTTCGAAACGTATAACCAGTTCTTAGGTTTATTCAACCGAAAATCAATTGTTTTGTCGGCTGTTTGTGTCGGTCTGGCTCTGAAAATCTTGAATTAGCGGTCTCCTTTGATGTTCTTGGAAGCAAAACTCTGAAAAGAATTACCTTGGCACATTCTAGGCACATAATTATTCGACCTAAGGTATTTCTTGAAAGGATGCCAACCGCTTTCTTTCTCGCTTATTGACATCCAGATGTCGCGCGAATATGTAACGTATGCAACGTGTAAGTTCTATTATCTCGATCCCCTCTTGGAACAAATAACGCGGAGTAAGTAAATGCCAAGCGGCTTGAATATGAAAGGGAGGCGTAGTTGGATTTTTGGCATATCTTCATTTGGATTGCGTGGTATCAACTTTCTCTCGAATCGCTAGAAGATTTAATTAGGCGCACCAATACGTAATCGAGAACCGGATCGTTTACAATAAATTTTCGTTTTTATTTTCCCGTAAGCTACCGAAATAGATTTTTGGTGAAGCCGATCTAATCTTGGCTTCGGGGATAACCTACATCCGATTCGATCGTCTTTGAAGTCAAACGGGCGCGAATCTTTAATCTATTACGAAATTTTTGTGTACCTAGTCAACATCGGCTTGATGTTACAATTTATTTGAAAACGTTCGTGCCGCTGTAATCTTTATTGTTTCCATTTAAGCCTTTTAAACTAAATCCGTCGTTACCTTTCTTTCTTGATTGATATTATTTTTTTTCTTCGTTTTACTTATTTGTTTCTGAGTAATTTTTCGCAATTATTTGTCAGCCAAACATTTTTCGGGTATTTATATTGTTATTGAAGAGCTTCAAATATAATATTTATTTTCTCCTATTTGATTTTACTAAATTTTAATACAGGTTCATTTATTCGATTGAAATTATCCTACAATAACCTCTCGATAGTGGAAAAAATAAAATTCCCAGCGTCCGTATAAGTGGTGTTCTGCCCAAATCAATTCGGGTCAGGCTCTTAGCGGTCTTTGGCTCCTGCTTCCACGGAGCAGCTATAGCTTCCGACATCATCATCATGTACGTACGTCAAGGGGAAAATTGCCCTCCAGAGGGAGAGAGAAATTAAGTGCCCACTTAGTTACCCTCAAGATCCAATTAACTGACTTTTAGAAATAGAACGCAGCTCGAAGTGATAAACCAAAATGCGTGTAGCGTTTTTAAAAACACGATAAATTTCCTTTATTTTCGTTATTAAAATATATGCGACGAGTCATATGGCATTTTTTTAAGATTTGCGAAGCGGGTGCATTTTCTATTCTTTATATACCCCTTCCCCACCCGAGTAATTCTTCAATTATCTTTTCTTCCGCGATAAGATTCGTCTCTTTTTCTCCATTATATTCGTTGGAAGATCGCCACCTACGCGTTTTGGTTAAACTGAAGCGTGTTTTGGATTGCGTAGCTTATAACACTTTACGCGTAACCCGCTTCATAACCCTGATATACCTCGAAAGCGTAACCAGCGCCCATTCCAGGAGGGGAGGGGTGAGATTCACGTGAAGTTGAAATATGGATGAGGTGCGAGAAGGAGTTAAATGGGGGATGGAAAAGGTGCAGGTGCGAGAGGAGGAAGGTATGCCGTAATCTCTTCGCGTAGGGAAGGCGAAGGACAGGTTCCAGAAGCGCTCTCTTCTGCTCTACAAGGAATGACTCGGTTTTTTCCCTAGCGACGGCGTGCTTGCGTTGAATTTGCCGACATGTTCGTCGAATACATCGACGGAATTTTCCGAGTGTCTGTATAAAAAATGCGTTCGTTAGGTCTCGTGGGGATCTGCATTTAGTTTTTCTGAATCGATGGAAAATAGATGCTGAAGCTAGGAAAAAACGAGTTGCAATTATTTTTTTAATAAGTCGTTTGGTCTTGCGCTTTTCACTTAAAGTTATATGTCATGTTCGATGCTTTGAGCTGGAGGACTTGTAAAAATAAATTTCATCAAGATCATGCTATATACCGTATCTTTTAATGCTCTGAATGAAAGTTTTCTTTCCAAAGTTTTTGATGTTTTTGTTGTTTTAGTGGCAGTACCGATGACTCGATTAAAACATAAATCTTAGTAATTAATGGTAATTCTATTACCTATATAAATAAATAGGGTTTTGTGGAAACTAGATTTTTTTATCTTCTCGAATGTTTTTTTTTAATTCTAATTCAGCAAGGGTAGTTTTTGCCATATTTTGTGTGAAAGTTTTAATAACTGTGTCTGAAAAGAAATCATCGAGTTTTAATTTGCCGCTTTTCCCTCAGAGCAACGAATAATAGAAAATAAAACGCGGTGTTGTCGATTTGCGTACTCCCAACTCCAAATGTGCTGATGAACGAAAATGAAATATGAATTTAATGAATGTAGATTTTTTAAATGTATAAATATCGAGGAGCGTTGCCGAAAATCCTCCACAGAATCTAGGTCGTGCGTGATTTGAGAAAATTTTATGAAAACCTACCAAAATTCTTAATTTTTCGTATATTCCGCATTTTATTTACGGTTATGACGTAATGTTGGATTTTTTTGTCATTTAATGACGTTCAGTTAAATTCCAACCATCAATTTGCTTCGGCACCCTTTTCCTTTCGAAAAATTTGAAAAGTATACATGTAACATTAACGAGGTTGACGATGCCTGGCATAGGGCGTTAGATTAATAGTGCAGAGAGAGGTGTCAAAGGGACAGAAGAGCAAGGAGGATGGGTGAAGGGCGAGGCAGAGGGAATGGGTGGTATACGTGATGTGGGGTGCGAGGCATCACGTGGTCTGCGGTCCTGGAATAGCCAAGGGGAACCCGAGTCGGTGATCTCTCCCTTCTCTCCGTCCCACTTTCCTTCCTTCCCCACTCCCTCTCTCCCTCGCCTTCTCTCTTTCTCTCTCTCTCTCTCTCTCTTCCCACGCGATTTTTCCTCTCCCTAAACCCGCCCTTGTCAGGCCTTTTACACCTTCCAAGCGATTAATACACCTGTGGTCCGATCACGTTCCGTCGCGGTTTGTTTTATTTTATCTTATATTTCGTTTCGTCCCTTTTTATAAAATAAAACAAATACTCGAGAAAATATGTTAAGCTTGCCTCGAGAAATTTTCGGTCACTCCCGACGACCAGAACGTCCGTCGAGTTGCAGTCGAAAGATTTATGTGTTGTTGTTTCAAGAACTTTCCGACTGTCGCCTGTTTTGCGTAAACGGAGGAAGAGGTTTTCCCAAGGATCGGAACGACGGTGTTGCATCAGGGTTTGAAGGGTTTGGAAAAAGAAAAAGAAGATCGAGCCGGTCGCCCGGAACGTAACGCGCTTGATGAATTGCAAAAGTCTCGGGATTGTTTTGCCAGCCCGAGGAAAAAAAAATAAACCGGGGCAGTTTTTCCGAAGAGCGCTTTTAGAAATATTTTTTCCTGGCAGATTTTATTAAATCGTTATCCTGAAATAGTCTAGTGATTCAAAGGCGGTGGAGGAAAGGGGACCAAAGGGGGGAAGGGAAGGGTTTGGGAGGTCATACTTAAAGGGCAAGGCAGAAAAAAACTTCAGACGGTCGGTCTTGTTTCAATTTTGGCGTGGGTTGTTTGATGGTTTTAATCTGTTCCTCTTATCTGCTTCCTCTCGGAGAAAAGAATTACCATGGTTTTGTTTCTTTAAGAGAGAGAGAAAGGGTCCGATTCGGTCGTGAAATCGAATGTATTTTCGCCTCTTGATCATGATTATCTACAGTCAGACCCCGATTTAACGCTTCTCTATATATTGCCACCCCCGCATATCGCCCATGAATCGTTCTGAACAGAACTTCCATCTTATTATTGCATAGAGCAAGCATATGACTCGATTTAACGCCACTGTGAGTGATGGACAAACGATGGCGCTAAATCAAGGTTGGACTGTTATTTATTTTCTTATGTTATGGAAATTTCAGAAAAGTAAAACCATTTCTGCGAATTTTCTTCTTTTCTGCCAGTTATTTTCTTCGAACTAGTTGCACAAAAGTTTCTTTGTCCTAAAAATTCCGGTGCACGTTGAATGAAACACATCGGAAGCAGTAGTCTACTGTACCCTTAAGTACACACAAGTGGGCGCTTGGGATCTTTATGGTCGCATGTTATATTTTTTGTTAATCATCGTGATGTTGTTTATTCGATTTAATCAGTGAGTTATATTGATGGAAAATATACTAAAATGACTAGTGAGTGCAAAGAATTTGCGTATCATTGGACAAAAATAACAACAAATTAAGTAAAGTTGTTTATGGTCTAATGCAGTGGTTCTCACGCAGATCTATCTTGCGACCCCTCCATGCGGATGTTTGGAAAAAATCAATTGGCATAGCGAAGACTGCTCGCGACCCTGCGTTTGAGAACCACTGGACTCTAATGATCTATCAAATATCTATTGGGGTCATATAGGTCCCACGCGCCTACTTAAGGGTTAACGAACGGTTCGTTGTTTTTTAATAGCTTGGATATGCAAAATAAAAACCTTCCTTAAGACGATTACTCAGAAAAAGGCGTCGTTGCTGATGCAAACAGGAAGTATTCATGCAATAACTGAGCGTAAATTGGGAAAGCTGATTGGTTGGTGTACTAGTATTGAAATCGAGTTCCTATATAAATTAATTAACAGTTTCTTCAAGTAATGAAATTTATATTTTTCTCTAAAAGGGAAAAATTAAATTTGAGGCAGTAACTTGAAAAAGGTTGTTTTGAAAGTTATAAGACATAATTTGTTGCTTAAGGGATATTAGAAATGTTTTTTATTGATATGTAAACTTTATAATTATTTTTGTGTTTATTTGCGCAAGTTTAAATTTTCTCTTTTTCGGTTCATTTCTCAAATGTGCATTTACTTCATATCAATGTTAATATTTATTTATACGAGACATAATGAGAGGGCGATGAAACCAGTGATCGTGCCCAATGTCTTATACAGTAATCTCTCCATATTCTTGGGTTTATATTCGCGGTTTCGCGCATGAATTATTTTAGCGAGCTTCTATGTTCGCAGGAAGTAAATTTCACTAATTAGCGCTCTCCTACCGTACCACACATTGCAGGGATTACTATATGTATTCGTGAATGGTTCCTATACAGGCCAGATTGTCTTTGTATCTTAGCAGTTTGTTTAGTTTCGCTTACAACGGAATAATAAGAAAGATATTTTCAGACGTACCTAAGAAGGCCTACACTTTAGGATATATGTGAGAGAACTCATCAAATGTTTGACTGGTGTCGGTGGGGTTGCCAGAGCAGTAAAGCCAGACATTTTTATTAATGCATTAAATTATAAATGAATTGCCGTATTTACTCGAATAATTCTCGCGCCTTTTCTTCATTTCTCATTGTGAATAGGGCATCGGGGGCGTTATTCGCCTACCGCGTATCATTTATTTTTCTTAATTCCACGTCGGAAAGTGAGGGGGTGTGAATTACAGAATGGTGTGAATTTGAAATGTTTTATCTTAAAAGAACTGTTATGCTTATAATTTCTAAAGATAAAAATACAATAATGTTATTACTGTATGAACAAGAGTAGTTGTTCCCCTAAATCCATTTTTTCTATAAGCTTTTAATATATCTATTCGCGGTTTCTATGTTCGCAGTGTTTTTCAGGACCGTAATCCCCGCGAATTTGGAGGGACTACTGTACTTATGTTAGCATTGTTACATCGCTCGTCTGGGGAAATCGAAAGGAAATTTCGCATCAGAACGAAATTTGCGTATGGAATCATATCTTCAACTCCTCGTATAAAGGAGAAGAAACTTTTGTTTTGCCATTAGAAATGCCCTGCTGCCTGCAGGAATAGGATACGTATGTTAACGTTTGCAATTAATCACGGGCTGTTTCTCCCTATAAATGTTTTCCTCGGATCGAGAGAATTGTGGCAGCGGCAAGCCGTGCAGTGCTTTTCTCGTTCTTAGATAAACACAAAAAGGGAGGAGGTGGAGGTATTCCGTGTAAATAATTACAGTCGTTTGCTTCGGTGGAAGTTTTATTTGTAACTCTTACTTCGAGGCGGTCTTTTAATGCTGGGCAATTTTATTAAGTATGGTGGAGTGTTTTTTTTTTGCTCACGGGAAGCAATTCGCGGAAAATTTATATGCTTGAATTGTTGTCCTCAGCGACTTTTGTTTGTATTTTTAGTTTTATTTTAAGGGACTGCATGTAAAAGCGCGTGGATCGATGTTCGAATCGAATTATTCCAGTTTTTTAGAAAATTAAATGAGAGGATTTCGAAAGTGTGACTCGTGTTACGCTACTCTCGATCTTATTTATGTTTGCAAATGATACGCGTTTACATCGACCTGTGCACTCCTTTAATTTTCAGTCGGACCGATTAATATTCTGACGAAATTCGCTTGAAATTCGCTTTTGTCTCATTATCGTGAATTTTTTTAGCGTAAAGATTTCTTAGTTCGATCGTAGATAAGTTGTGAGCATTTAATTATATTTTTAAAACGTTGGATTTCGCGTCGTTGATCATTAATTTTAAACACAGGATCAAGCTCGTTCTTTCTTTGGTAAAAATTTTAAGAACTTTCTCCCAAAATTCAGCCATACAAATGACCAGCGTCGAGAAAGAAACACATCTGAGTGGCACTTCTTAACCAGCTGTCTTATTTCAGAGAAATTCGGGCGTAAAATAGTTACAGTCTTTAGACAATTTGTTCTTTCTTGATATTTCAATTAAATTGATGAGAATAGCTTGGACTTGGTGAAATAGATTCACGATTTAACAGGTGAGGGAAGAGTAGCGCAGCAAATTACAAAAGGCGCTTTTTTCACCGACTGTTCCATCGGAGTAAAGAATCGCAGATGTTATGTATTACTGGTTGCCTACATTTGCAGGCGCATAGGGCATGCTCCTGCCATTATCCATTTTTTATTTTTTGCGATTACTCTCCAGCAGCTGATCTTAGATCTACCAAAGATTTACCATGTCTAGCTATCGTATGGATCAATCTAGCGTGAAAATTTGTCTTCTCCCAGCCGCAGGATTCCAGAGATATTGCCCTTACGGACGGACGGACAAACCGAATATGTACATAGCGCTTGTTTTAAGAAAAGAGCGCTAAAGACTCGGAGGAAAAATAAACTTTGTCTGAAACTTCACGGAGTGTGTCATGTAAGAAGAAGGCATTTGTCATCAACACACGGTAATTTTGCAGCGCAGCAAAACCATGGCCTTTTGATAAAACGTTTATATTCCGTAAATTTGGGAATGAAGTTTAATATTTTCCCTTGTTTTATTCAATCAAATTTTCACCGCTGGTCGACCGGTCAGCTGTTAAGTTTTTTTAACCTTTCCTTCCGCAGTAGTTTAGTATCTGGACTCTTGGCGGACGTGATTGTGAATTGGTAAATGAGGCGTTAATTTCAGGGGAAAAGAGAGTGAAAAAAAGGTCCACGACCTCTCGGAGAGATAAAAAAGGACTCCGTCAGTCGGTCACAGGGACTCTCGGGTCCGCCGAGAGGTCGATGAGGCGGAAAAAAGAGGGGAGAGAAGGGGAAAATACGGAGGAGGCAAGGAAGAGAGAGAGAGAGAAGGCGTGAGGGGAGGGTGTTTCGGGTGCGAGTGGGAGTGAAGAAAGTCGGTGGGACCAATAGGCATTTATTTTTAGTCCGGGCAGAGTCTCCTTTTCCAGTTGCCGTGCTCCGGAAGAAATCCTCGCTTTTATTATTATTATTATTATTTTTATTCCGGGAAAAAGCGAGGAAGTTATCCGAGTGGTGTTTTCGATGGATGAAGCCCAGGGCATGTGTCTGCGGGAGAAGGGAAAGAGGAGGCGGATGGGAGAAGAGACGACGATGCCGCGGAGACGTTTTCTTCCTCCTCTTCCTCGCGTTTTCCGTTGATATCCTCCATCTCTTCCCCGAGACTAATGCGTCTCCCCCTAACCCCATCCCTCCATGCACGCCAACAAAGAGGTACCTCGGACGTACGAGATACGTCCTCCGCGGATGTTCTCGCATTCATCAAATCAACGTCCACTTCCCACGCGGGCGCGCTCTCTCTGTCTTTCAATCTTCCCTTCACTCATTTTCTCTCTCTATCTTTTCCTCTTTCATTCCAGCGATCGTTGTCATTTCATTATTATTATTATTATTTTCGCATCGAGGTCATGGTTCAGTTTTACGACAGCACGCCTCTAATTGTGACGTTCAGGTGGATATTATTAGATTTATGGGATTAGCGATTCTTTTTCCGACCGCGAAGTATTACTTTTTTTTCGGCTGAAATTAATTCAAGTTGTTTTTTCCTCCAGAACTCTTCGAAAGGGAACCGTAGCTTATTACGGAGTGTTGGAGCGTCCGAAAAGATAGTTTTTATTTTCTGTCGCCTATAGCCAAAGCCTGAGTCTGAAGTTAAAAGAGCAATTGATGACACGAAAAGAAGGAAGGCTGTTGGGAGTGATGATATACCAGTGGACGTTCTTAAGGTTTTGGGGTCGAAAGCAGTTAAGCAACTAACAAAAATTTTTAACCAAGTATATGATACTGGCATATGGCCTGAAGATTTTTTAGATGTTGTTATGGTACCACTGGAGAAAAAGAACAATGCAAAATGTTGTAAGGATTACAGAACAATTAGTTTAATTTCTCATACAGCTAAAGTTCTAACTAGAATAATAACCAAAAGAATTGAATGTAAAATAAAAAAGGAGCTGCAAGATAATCAGTTTGGTTTCAGAAGAGGAAGAGGGACTAGAGATGCTATAGGATGTATGAGGTTGATGATAGAAAGAGCGCTAGAAGTCAATAAAGATATGTATTTTTGTTTTGTAGATTGGGAGAAAGCTTTTGACCGAGTGAAATGGGATAAAATGCTGGGTATTTTAAACAAAATTGGAATAGATTGGAAAGATAAAAGACTGCTTAAAAACCTTTACTTTGATCAAAAGATTAGAGTCAGGGTTGAAGGAGAAGAAACAGAAAGTACTTCAATAGGGAGGGGAGTGAGGCAGGGATGTCCTATTTCACCAGCGATATTTAATATTTATGCAGAAACAATGACAGAAGAAGCGTTGATGGAAGAGAAAGGATTTAAGATAGGAGGTGAAAGTATTACCACCATTAAATATGCAGATGATCAGGGATTAATAGCAGAAGACGAGAAAGAGCTTCAGAGGATGACAGACAGACTAGTGGAGGTTGGCCAACAATATGGAATGAAGATCAATGCTGAAAAAACGAAAGTCATGGTGGTTTCAAAGGAACATAAAGAATTAAATATAATGGTAAATGGACAAAAATTGGAACAAGTAAGTAGTTTCAAATATCTTGGCAGTATTTTAGCGCAGGATGGAAGTAGTACACAGGACATCAGGAGTAGGATTGCAATGGCAAAAGCAGCATTTAACGAGAAGAAGGAGCTTCTCACAAGCAAGAAAATAAATTTAGAAACAAGGAAGAAATTAGCAAAATGCTACATATGGAGCATAGCTCTTTATGGTGCAGAGACGTGGACGGTAAGGAGAAAGGAGGAAAAATATTTAGAAAGTTTTGAGATGTGGGTATGGAGGAGAATGATGAAAGTGAAATGGACAGAGAGGAAGAGAAATGAAGAAGTATTAGAAATGGTGGGAGAATATAGGATGCTAATAAAAACAATCAGGAAAAGAAAAGCAAATTGGATAGGGCACATATTAAGAAGACAGTGTTTACAAAGGAAGATCTTAGAAGGAAAAATTAGTGGAAGAAGAGGAAGAGGGAGAAAAAGAATAGGAATATTAGATAATATAAAGCAGGGATATAATACTTATAGAGATATAAAAGAGGCTTCTAGGGAGAGAGAGAAATGGAGGCAGAGATTCAGTTAAAACCTGTCTTCGGACAGAAGCATGATGAATGAATGAATAGCCAAAGCGATGTTTTAGCAGTCTAAATTTTTGTCTAATTCAATTCAAAGGCGAAATTTTTCGGACGGAAAGTTTGTTTTCTTTGAAGTTTTGCGGCGGTAGAGTCCGTCGGTGACCCACTTCTAAATGTCCCGCTTCAAAAAAATCCACTGAAATAAATTTTAATTTGTCTGTTATTTGTATTTTGTCTCGTTAGAGATGTCATTTGATATGTTGTAGTTGTCATGTAGATTTATCTAAGAAAATAATACCTACAAGCATCGCCATCGTACCATTTAAAATTTGACTTATCTCAGACGTTATTATTCGGATTATTTGGCAATGATATGTTACTAGATTAGGGTGAAAAATTATCACCCAAGAAAAAAATTATGCATAAATATCTAACAGTAAGTATCCGTTACCCCAGGAATTATATTAAAAACCTCAAAATTGTCTTATCAGATTATATTTTTAACCTAGGTGAAATTTAAAATATTTCCCCTGAAACCCTAGATAAATTTCTGAAAATCTGCAAAAATTTATGGGTACGGTATGTTTGTGTCGTTTCCAAAAAAACGTTACCTAGAAGATGTATCTCACGCTCGTTAACCTAAATAGCTTACTGTTCCAAAGTTTACCAAAGCACGTTTAGTTTATTCACTCGAAATATCAACATTATTTGATTACTCAAATACACAAAATTGATTATTCGAAACAATTAGTTAGCCGTCTTTCACTTTTTATATCTCAAAAGAGCGAGAATTTTTTGAACGAGCGTATTGACCGAATAAAATTATCTCGTCCCTACAAATAGCTACGCCACTTAATTGTTATCACTTGTTTCGGCAAAAACGACGACGCTTGGGTTTATTAGGTATAGTTTATCCTTATCCGTGAAATGAGTCACCGTAAACAGATCGAATTCATTCTGTGGAGTGTGTTTACAATGAGAGCACTTCGCATGGCTCATGCTCTATGAAGTCATTCCCAATTTTTTGTCGCAACGCTTTGTCTCCTTCTAACCAAGCATTTCTTTTCGTCTTCTCTTTCTCGACAGCCAACTTATCAGAACCAGAGGATGATCCAGGAAACTATGACAACGACCACAACAAAGAGCTACGCGCCTCATCATCACCAGACGGCGTCGCCGGTACACAGGGAACCACCGCCTTCCCTGAACAACAACCTATCCGAACTAGACAACCTCCTGCAGGACCTGAGTAACGCGCGTTATACTGGTTACACGGAGAGAAAAGGTTAGAAGGAAGTTCCCGGAGGGAAAAGTGACAGTAACACTTGGAGGCTAAACGCCTACTTAATAAGCGAGGCGGACGTGTCGTATGTTACGGAAGGGGATTATCCAATGAAAAATAGGAGATGATTCACCTTCCCCTTTCATAAGATGAAAGTTGAAAGTCCGCGTAAAAAATTTTCTGACGGGACGGTGTTTTCGGAAAACAAAATTTGGCGAATTAATCTGTTTTTCGCGGCGGAAAGATCCGCAGGATTTACTTTGCAAATATCACAAGTATGTTTTCAATTTTTTTAAAGTTAGTCCTAATATTTTACTCACATTTACCCTAACATTCATTCAAAATTTGCGTTAAAATGTTTTAAATCATTACAGTAAATCCCATTATAGCGCTGCTCGTTATTACGCGGATTCGAATATAACGCCGGGCAAACCATGTCTCCCGAAATACGCATCAATTTCTACGTATTAACTCATGTTTATGTGTTGTATTGTATAGCCCATAACTCGAGTGTAAACATATCCCCCGGAATGGGCTTTTACTGTACTTACAACACATTTTCGCGCTGTCGTAGCCATTTTTACAAATTATGCATGTGAAACGACGTTTTATTTTTACACGTTATGGAGACAAGAATGATACCTTTTACTACGGATGATTTTTAATTACTTTTGCAAAAATTGTGTTAGACAAATGATGAAAGCAAAATGAAACTGTTTTGTATTACAGAAGTCAATCATTTGACCAATGGATCTCCTGCACCAACATCGTCTATGGTGCGTTCCCCAAGCAGTGCCAGTCGAGACCTTCCAAGACCTTCAGTTGACAGCCTTCTGGATGAACTGGATACTGTTGTGCCCAATGGGTGAGTTTCTTTATCTTTCATTCACATTTACCCAAGCAATTATGCAAAATGCTGTGGGTAAAATAAAGACTGCATCAGAAGTATTTTTTCCATAATTAGAGCACTGAAAAACTTAATGCTGGAAATTTTTTAGCTTTCAGTAATAGCGAAATTTTGTAATATATTAGCTAATAATTTTTCTCTGTTATATCCAGCAGAGATACAGTTGATGGCCGAACAACGACCACTCATATCACCACCATCCATGAGTCAAGAGACATGGGTGGTGGTTACCCAGGAAGTGGAGGGCCTGCCGCATCATCTGCCACAAAGGAACTGGATGATCTTATGGCATCTCTCTCAGACTTCAAGGTAGGAAATTGTTCTCTTTGTGAAACATTTTTTAATTCCAATAACTTCCTAACAGTTTTACTTAACATCTCTGTCGAAGTAACCAAAATTTGCTATTTTTTAGTGGCCGTCAGAATTCATTGAGTTCAGGTTGAATTCAATATTATATTTGTCTTTATACATTCATTATATAATGTCTTGTGCAGTATATGAAGTATTTTCTGAATTTTTAGCATAGTTTTTGGTTTGTCTGTCTGGCCGTTCATCTGTCTGTATCGGCAATATCTCTATAACTCTGCAACCTGGAGTAGCCAAATTTTCAGGATAGGTTGGTCTATATGAGAGCTAGACACGGTATAAATTTGGTGGATCAAGGACCAGCTGCTGTGGAGTAATAGGAAAATATCGCTGAAATGTACATGCTGCTATGCATGTAGGCAACCAGCAATAAATCGCATCTGTGATCCTTTACTCTGGTAGAAAGATGTCGGTCTGTGAAAAAAGCACCTTTGCCTTGCCCTGCAATTCTTCCCTCGCTTGTTTTCCAATATTATGCATAATTAGTGTGTGCAGGAACATACTGTTAATCGATTACAATTTCTTTTAATTGGTCTATAGTTATGTCAAATTTCGGCATTGTTTATATCATCATCTGAATTAATCAACTTGGTTTAGGTATCTGCTTTGGATTATGAAGGCTGAAATTATGTTATCAGTAGTGTCAATCTGCCTGAAATAGTTGGATCAAGGCAGGCAGGTGTTCAAGTCCCTTTTATAGCTTTTGAAGATTATTTGCGTGAAGTCATATAGATCAGATCATCTAAGCTTTCACTTTATTATTATTTATAATACATTATTTCTAATAATCCTTATGCATTTTTCTCTGTGAGATCACAAATATCAAGTTAGCTCCTTGAAATTTATTATCAACATTCAGAGCTGGTGACATATATCTTTAAATGTTTCTATTTGTCTTAGCTGTGGAAGTGCAATTTTTCTTGGATTCAAAGAAGGGTTTTGATTTGTGGATGTATGCCTTGGTAGTGAGTGTATGCCAAACATTTCTTTTTCCCTTCCCCTGAGTGGATTTGCACCTGCTTTCCATCTTGATTCCTCTCCCTTCTTTATCTCTCATCTTTCCTCACCCAATTTCCTCCCTAAACTTAAACTGTTTTCCCCTTTATGCCTCGAATGTAATCCTTACTAAAGTGGGTTGCAAACCCAGATTCCTCTTGCCATGCATCATTTTCTTTTCATTTTCTATCATTCTACTCCCCTCTTCCCCCTACTTTATCAGTCTTCCATGTCCCTCTTTCGTTGTTCCCACCAGGAAGCTTGAGAGGGATGTTCTTGGCATGCACCCAATGTTGCCAAAATGTTGGAGGGAGACTATTTTGAAGCAGTGAGTGTTCCTGAATGTGCTATATCGTAGATGGGCCCAGAGAAACTCAGTTTGCATCCAAGTTTCTCCCCTAACCAGACAGTGTAATCTGGTTTATAACTTCTGGAGCGTCGATTCAAAAGTAGGGCGTGCAAATGATGGGCATTCCGAGAAGTTTTCAGTCTAGTCTAATTTTGCCATGGTCTCTTGTATTGTGAAAATTTTGATGTATTGTTTACATTGGTTTTATATTTCAGTTAGATTTGTAGGTGTGAGAATATCTGAGGAATCGATCATATTTTTATGTCAGTTATGTTTCCTGTGATTTAGGATATTCTCATCTTGAAAAATGGAATGAAGGAATAAAATTTTTGATGATATTAATGATGCAGCAGTGTCTCAGTAAGATGGAATTTGTAGCACAAATTACAGTAAAGTGAAGTTCAATGTTTTTTTGGAGAGTGGACCTTTTTTCCTCTTTAATTTGGCTCTGGTGGCTGACAGACATTAGATTCTTTTGTAGAGGGATAGGCAAAGTGATAGCAGTCATTTTAATTTGTTTGCTTTAAGTAACGTTTTAAATCTTTATGCACTATTTGTGTAGCTATATCCAAGTTTATTTTGGAAATTACCTCTCTTTGCTACCCAAATTTTATTTTCCTTATTAAATGTATGGTTTTAAAATTTTATTTAGAAAAATTTTACTATAAAACGTTTACATGGCACAGTAATGTTGTTTATTAATTTTACCAAAAATGTAGTTGTTAGTGCTAGATGATCGAAAAATATACGGTTTTATGAAGTTGAATTACCCAATTTTCCTTGTCTTATCCTCAATTATGCAATAATTTTTTCCATTTGGTACATCGAGAATTATTAAAATTGAAAGGATTGATAATTTAATTTTGATTTATCACCACTTTTGTTTTTTTTTAATGAACATCACCGTTTTCTTGCCATTATAGATCACATTGGGGTTATTTACTCTGGGTGTTATAAGTATCAAACAAATCAGTTCAATTTATTTTCCTCAGTTGGCAGGGTGGTCCATCGTATTAGCTCATCAGTCATGATAGTGGGTCAGAAATAACAGAAGTGGGGAAGAAAGATCCAAGTTTTCCGTATCCAGCGATGGAGTGATAATTGCGGTGATGCTTCGTGCATAATGCTTAGGAGGGTGGGAGTGATACAAGGTAGGGGAAGGGGATGCAAGAGGGGGGGAGGGAGAAGGGAGGTTGTATATTTGGTGTACGGCAGTGGGAAGGGATAGGGAATTGGGGATGCAGGTGGTGGTGGGGCAGAGGTGAGGCCATGGTGGCAGGCCCTTACTTGGCCCACTTCGTAAGGCTGTGCTTGCTGCCGAGGCTGGCATCTCCAGAAATAGCTCGCCTTCCTGAGGAGAGAGGGAGAGCGTGGGACCATATGAAAGGGGTGTGGTGGGCAGGGGAGAGCAGAGAGAGAGGGGGAGGGATGGGCGGGGGAGTCGTCTGGTGGGGGGAGGAAGGTATATGGAGGGAGCCGTGGATGTTTGGAGTTTGTTGGTAGAGCAGAGAGTAAGTGGGAGGATTGGGAGTAGGGAGGGGAAGGTGGAGCGGGGTAAGTTAGGTTTTTAAAACTAGGATTTTGGAAGGGAGGGAGGGTCGATGTAACAGCATCGGGTGGAAAGGGAATACTGCAGGGGAGAGTCCAACATTGGATGGGGATGGCGGTTTTCGTGCAGCGGAACGCGAACGTTTCTATGTACGCGGTTTGGAGCCGATGATGCTGAACTGAAGAATCGTATTATTATAATCGGTGGTCGAATGGGGCGGGAACGCGTGTGAACACCGTTCCACCTGATGCAAAGTGAAGCCCATAGCATTCCTGTTGTTAAAATTTTCCAATTCGAGCACTGAATGTAATGTCGCATATTTTTATTACGTGAGCGATGAACGCTAAAAATATCTTTCGTTTTCGAAGCGTCGAAATATTTTCTAAGTATTACGAGAAGAATGAATATTTTATGTGATGATTGCGGAATTTTTTGAGATAACCCGCAGAGATGCAATCGTAAAATTAGCGTTGCGAAGTGAATTCACAAAAGCTCTGAAAATGTTGGAGCCAAAGGAAAGTAATTGGAAACTTTGTTTAATATTTTATCAAAATTTGAAGATGTTTTTTTTCCGTAAGCATGTACACGATTTTCAGTGAGAATTGACGAGTGCGCGAACAATGGAAAATTTATGGAGTTACTTGTGCTTAAATTTTCGGAGCTTCGATTTAGAAAATTTTCAAGCAAACTTTATCGCCTGTTCTCTAATAAATATAATTTTGTGCCGGTTGAAAAATTTAGCTGTCGATTTATTTCCATCGCTATTTCTGGATGGGGTTTATATTCGCGGGCCAAATCATCGTTGAATTTTCACGCTATCAAGGCTTATATCAAAATGAACAATTGGTCAGACATCAGCTGCGTATGTTTTATTTATATATTATCGTTAGGGCATCGCTAGACGCATATAACCAAGGCTAAAACCCTTGAAAATTTCCGAGTGGTGCTACTTTCAGACATATTTCGACTTCTTTTCGATATGTATTGAGTGAAAGTTCAGGGTCGCCGGCCACGCGTCCTTGAGCGCCATGGTACCTGAGAGAGAAAATTAGTTATAAATAATGCAATTAATATGTTGAAATAGTTGTTTATAATTGTTTCCTATTTATTATAAATTTACGTTTTTTTCCCCCTTAAAGAATTAGTTTAGTTATTAAACATAACTTCGCGCGATAAGGTCTTAATATTCGAAGTTACACTCAATAACTCTTAAGCTATTGCCTTATAAAAGAAATATTGATTATTAAACGCTCATAATTTATATTTTACAAGATTTTGATGGAATATTTTTGAGCCGTTCTTGGAGAAAAGAGTGGCTATGTATGCGTTTGGAATGGGTGTCTTGGGCAATTCTCCAAGCGTGTCCCTCGTTTTTACAAAGGTAGCGTTCGTGATTCTCCATTTTTTAAATACTTGAACGAAATTTTCTTTTTAAATTGCCTGAGACTATATATCTGTCTTCAGTTTAATATATTCTCTGTTGTTAAATAGAAATTAACTCCTTAACCGTAATTTTACGGTTAAGGAGTTAATTTCTATTTAACATCAATTTCGCCGTAGTCTCCATCTTTACTTATATTCTCTGTTGAATGTGGTTTCGTATCTTAAAATGCTGCTAGCAATTATAAGTTGTCCCTTAATTGCATATGCCACGGTCGAATGAGAAATGTCTTTGAGATTTTGCCCTGCGCCCAAATTTCTCAGAGTGCGCCCTGTTTTTTTTATAGAGCATTCAATTATTTTTGGCGCTTTTATCGTGGTTTATGCCGTTCATACTTAGAAATAACGTACATTTACTAAAAGCCCTTTGTGAATGCGGGAGGTTTGCCAATTCTTTCCTTGCTCCTTAGGCTTTATTATAGTTCCTCATGTTTCTCTGTCGTTAATTGTGTGACTCGGTGTGACTGCACCGCGTTCTCTCGGGCGCACGCTACGTCGTCGCCTTTTTAGCCGTGCACCGACATGTCGTGGAAAAGCGCGCGAAGTAAAAAATAACAACCGCCATTTTCCTCGCGTCCGTTCCAACGAAGGCTTCCGGTGGGCTTCCGATTATGTCACCGCCATCCTCGGGAGCATCAATTTCTCGGTAAAAGCGTCAATCATTCGAACGCCGACGCTTCCTCCTGGACCCTATTGGGACGTAGGTGTGTGGACTCCCTACGCGACTCCCAACCCTCCACCTCGCGCACACCCACGTGGTGTTGACTGAAGAGGGGTGCGTATGGTTGCGTGGAGAGGGGTGGGATGAGGGCAATGGGGAGGGATTACCGGGGAGAGGAGTTGATCGGAAGAGGAGGATGGGGAGGGAGTATGGTCAGGGAAGGTTTGGAATGGCTGGGTGCAGGATCTCCCGAAGGAATGGGCAGTAAAAAGGGACTAGGAAGGGGTTTTTCGGAAGAGGAGGAAGGGTAAGAGGGAGAGAAGCTACGTAGGGATCAGAGGAAGCGGTGAAAGGGAGGTAGGGGAAGGAGAGAGAAAGGGTGTAGAGGTGGGGTAGAGAGGGGAATTAGACGGAGGAGTCGGGGATAGTCGCCCTCCCTCGCGGCTTTTAACATCAGTTTCGCCTCAGCATCTTTCCGAAGGTGTTGGCCCCCGGCCTCTTGCTTAGCGGGATATCTTCCAGTATACCGTCTCCTCGAGGGTACCGGTCGTTTTCTTTGAAAATCTTTCCTCCTTAACCGCGAAAGTTCGCTTTTAGAGGGAAAAAAAGATACGCTTTCAGGGGTCGTTTGCCCCGATACCACTCAAATAGGTTATGTACACGTATTTTTCAATGGACTTATCTTATTTTTAAATCTCCTCTCCTTTCGAAAATGTTGTCTTGTTGAAGCTGTTTTTCTACCGGAAGAGTTTTGAGTTTCCTGCTTAACGTTTAGTATTTTAGTACTATTATTTTTCTGTTATTTGATCCAGCTCATCGATACCGGAAGCCCAAAGGGATTTGTGTGGATATTCTTAATCGCTCGTTGTTTTTTGTGTGGACTTCGTGGATTTACTCTCAAACTCCGCTAAGCTGAGTAATGGTGTGCTCTCCTGAATGGAGAAAACGTGGTGCTTTGCATTATATAACTTTTCCGCGGGAGGCAGCGCCGCAGTACGTCTCCAGCGCGCCAATTGCCGCCTCGCTGCGGGTATTTACGGAAACGCACAACTCTTTTCGTCCTATATTTATCTCTTCCATCCTACTATTTAAAAACTTCCATATATGCACGTCGCGGAATAGGGGCGAAACCGCGATCCGACCAAGATTTTGGAGTCTTGGTTTTCGCCGTTCTTTTTTTTTCTCGCTATTCCTTATATTACAGAGTCGGCCTCTTTCGGAGGATAGCCATTAAGTGGCGGCGAGTTGCCAACAGCAAGAACCGCCCACCTTAAAGTTCCCCATTTGTCTGTTTTCTTAACCCTTTTTTCCTTTCCTTTTGTCGACTCTCTGCCGCCCGAACCTATCGTACGATTGTGTAAACAGGCCTTTCTTTTTTCTCTCTCTCTCTCTCCCTTCTACCTCCATTCGAGCAGATTAATGCGAGCACTCACCAGCACCAGACGGTAACGGACTCGCCCTACGCCAAACCCAATAAGGCAACAAAGAGTACTCCTCCCCAGCCGCCACAGCACCATCACCAGCAACAGCCGCCGCAGACGCATCAATCTCCCCCTGTAGCCCACCACCACCACATCCAACACCCCAGGCACCATCCCAACGCCAAACAGAACCAGTTGGATTCCATGCTTGGAAATCTCCAGGCAGACATGAGCCGCCAGGGTGTTAACACTACTCAGAAGGGGTGCTGCAGTGCCTGTGACAAGCCCATCGTGGGGCAGGTACGGTGTGGAGTACCTGAATAGAATTTTATGTGGAGAAGTGGTTCCATAATGAGGATATATGAATATCTCAACGTCTTCTGCACATTGGATGAGATGAACTGAGTGTTAGTCATGGCAGTAGATTATTTTTGGCCTTCATGATCAGAAATCTGTTAAAGTGCATTTTTTTCAAGTTTTTGAATGATGCTAATGTTTTTTAGCACTTAAAATCCTGCATAGACCCAAAAACCGGGTTAAAATGTACTATTGTTTAAGAAAAGTAAGATTCCACATGTCAAGTGTCATAAGCCACTCAAAACCATGGTCCATTTTATCCATATATGTTAATTAATTTGCAAAATTAATATTTTCAATGTAAATGCTATTCTCACTTTAATTTTTGGGTAAGTATTGTAGAAAAAGATTCACTCTTGTATCCTTCCAGGTCATCACTGCACTCGGTAAGACCTGGCACCCTGAGCACTTCACATGCAACCACTGCAACTCAGAATTAGGCACACGCAACTTCTTTGAGAGGGATGGCGTGCCTTACTGTGAGCCAGATTACCATAACCTTTTCTCACCTCGCTGTGCTTACTGTAACGGACCTATCCTGGATGTGAGTTTTTCTAGCATTGAATTTTAAGCCATTTTTTTATCTGACAGTACCTGATATTGTTGCCAATTTTTGTGTTATGGGGCATTTATGCTATGCGATTTTATTCTCTTCCTAACAGAAATGTGTCACTGCTTTGGAGAAGACATGGCACACAGAGCACTTTTTCTGCGCTCAATGCGGTAAGCAATTTGGTGAGGAGGGATTCCACGAGAAAGAAGGAAAGCCTTACTGCCGGGATGATTACTTTGACATGTTTGCCCCCAAGTGCGGAGGTTGTAACAGGCCAATCATGGAGAACTATATCTCTGCCTTAAACGGGCAGTGGCACCCAGACTGCTTTGTTTGCAGGGTAAGTTGTGCTGATTATTGATGCTAGATGTAGAGCGCATAGCTATTATGTTTATTTATCATTATTTTCTTCTTAATCACTCTTGCCTTTTATTATAAGTATGTTGATATATTGCTTTTTGAGACTTTACAAGTATTTCATAGTTCAATCCCTTCTGTTCATTCATTTTACTTCATGTTGTTTTGAAATATTTTATCATATCTTCCTCAGATTTCATTCCTGTATTGCCAAATATAATCATTAGAAGCCTGGCATGATTTTGTGTACTTCTTAATTATCCCATTTATAGATTTTTCACATTCTTCTTTTATGGCATTACACTGTTATTGATATTTTGGTTGTTGTTGCGTTGCCATCCCTCCCTTCTCCCATGCTCAACCCATTACCAAATCAACCTTAATTGTCACCTGTTGCTGTACTTGGAAACTACCGAATCCCACTAAAATGATGCAGGATTGCAAGAAACCAGTCTCTGGAAAGTCCTTCTATGTGATGGAAGGAAAACCCGTGTGTCCCAAGTGTGTTGGATTGGATGATGAAGATGAGGAAGAAGAAGAAGAAGATTGAAACTTCAAGCCTCTTCAAAGGAACTCTTTTAGAAAGAGAAAAAATTGATGAAATGACGACAAAAAACTTTCCATCTCCACCATGAGATGGGACCCATCAAAATATATGCCCCAGTCCCAATGTCCAAAAGAGGTTTCAATAAAATAAAATGCTCTCACATGCCCTCAACAAATTTTTTTTAAATCCCCATAGAAAACATTAGGATGTTGGTACACTGATTTCATCGTGTTATTTTTCTAGCTAATTTGTCCTTTAATTTATGAAAATCTTACATAACTTTATGTTTTTTCAGTTATTTTGTACCTTTGATCAGTGCTAGGAAAAGTCTTAAAATGGAACTTCACAGAGATAAATATATTTTATATGTATAGGTACCTGTATAGGTCAGGTTTGCGATGTCAAAAATTGTGAATTGTTTCAAAGAAAGCCCCTTTTTTGAGGAAATTTTATGTATTCAATAAAGAAAAAAACAAAAAAAAAAACAATATAAAAACAAACCAAAAAAAAAACAAAAAACCAAATAGAATATCCTATCAAGCTCTTAATGAGCTATGGACCTATGGCCAAGTTGCATTTGAGTGCAATATTTGGCTGAGGTTGCATTATTTACATCCTATTCAGAAATGTTCCATTGACGCTAGGATATATTTTTTATTTTAGACTTTTTGGACACCTTTCAAGGATGTTCGTTAATCATTTTGAGCAAATGAAGGCTTTTACATAGTTTTTTTATTTAAAATCCTTTCAAAACACATCAATCTTTTAATGGGTTATGCAGGTAGGGCCAAGGTTTTCTTTGCCAGACCGAATGATGTATGAACTTCATTACCTGAAGAGCTCCTTAGATATTCTTGGTGTTCTTCTGAAACTGAACAAAAGTTTTAAGACATAAATAATGATAACCATCCTGAACACTTTCTGTTCCCTGACACTTGATTCTGGTCTTCCTTAAAACTGTCTGTTGAATCGGCGCATTCTGAGAAACGTAGTTGTGAGCCATTAATATTTTACTTTCCTCTTTCCCATTGTCAAAATTAGAAGGAATGCATCTGTGGGCAAAAATAATGCCTCGTGGAATTTTTGCAGGAATTTGGCATTTTGCCTAGATGTTGCAACTGCCTCCATTGTGGGTTCTTCGTAGATTTTTTTAAATTTGTCTTTTTTAAATGATCTGGAGTTGTCATTATGAGAAAAATCACATTTATAAAGTCTCTTCGATCCCTCAGAACCATTTAATGGAATCTTAAACTCTCCCAGTGCCCCATGTAGGTGGTAAAATTTAAACAACTAAATCTTTTCATATCAGTTGTTCTATAATGTCATGTACAACTTATTTTTGTAGATATTGATTTGATATCTTTGTGGATTTGAATTTTTTTGTTTTTCATTCATTTTTTATTAAATGAGTTATTGCTCTTAAGACTGAACTCACCAAGGATTCAGCATGGAGGAATATGGAGAGGATAATATTTTTTGTTGGAAATTGGCAGTTCTCCATGAGAGGAAGTAATGCAGGAAGTATTTATTAAGTGGAATTCCCTTCTCTGCCAAACCTTTACAGAAAGTGGCATGCTTGGATAGCTACACACACTTAATTGGCAAACTTGATGAGGAAGTTTTCTCTTTCAATTGCATACAGAGCCAAAGTGACCTCTTTCCTTTGAAATCCATCCAGAGGTCCAAGAAAATTCTCATCCTCCATTTAACTCGCATGTGCAGGTATCATCCTGGATGTTTTCTGTCTACATTTCCCTCTACCTTATGATATTATGCCATCACCATTACGTGAGTCCCTTGGAGTGGCTAAAATAGAAGGGGAAGAATGAATTTTCTGAGTTTGGAGCATATTCTCACCCCACTTTCTTTTGTGGCGGGGATATTTCTGTCTTAAGTTTGGGAAAATGCCAGGTGTCATTTTTTAAGGTACCTGTCTCCCTGCTGAAAAAGTCCAACATATGCTATGATCCATACAGCAAATGCATAGTTTCAGCTGCTAGTGAAATAAATGATGGATTAGGATGGATCCCTTACCTTCAGTATAAAATCTTCCATAAAATGAACACAATTTTTAAAATTCCCAAAATTTTCTTCTAGGGAAACATCAAAATTAATTTTCCTTGCGTTTTAAATTTCTGTGTTTTTATTGTTTATATTTGAAATAAAGTATGTATTTCTGTTGGATACATTGGGAGTTTGTTAATTCATAATTTCTTTTTTGTTGTTTCAGGATTGTCGCCAGCCTTTTCATGGTGGTTCTTTCTTTGATCATGAAGGCCTGCCCTATTGCGAGACTCACTATCATGCAAAGAGAGGCTCTCTCTGTGCTGGATGCCATAAACCAATTACTGGTTAGTAAAAATTGAAAGTTAGAAATGTCCCAATTAATGGTGGAACCTCGGAGAATAAATCTATTTGCTTCTGTAGTTTGAAGCCTGGAATACTTAATTCTTTAATTTGTCTTGGCTATATTAAGATATGAGCATCAATGATAGTATGAGGTTTTTAGGTCTAGAATATAGTATTGTATTTGCACAAGCAACGTCTATAAACGGGTAACATCAATCTCTTTAAAAAATTAAAATCCATCCAACTTTAGCATATGAATATTGTGATTCCATACCAGCATAGTAATCAAATAGAGGCAGAATTTAATTAAATTAAAAAAAAGCAATTTATTGAGAGTGTTGATTATAATCTAAAATTACACATTTACAATATTGGAAAAACTACCTTAACAGTACTGATCTTAGACTGACTGACTGAGATGATGTTGAATTTCTGAAAATCTACCGTGTACATGAAGTATCATATATAACAGAAAATGATGTGATCATACATTATGGAATTGGTAAACTTAAAAATAACTTGCTGTTTCCTGTGATTCTAGTGAGGGAAATTGATTGGTTTGGACACCTATTGTACCACTTTTCAGTTTAATTGCATTCAAGCAGCAGCTGGTTCATACTGAAAAGTTGCTACTATTTCGCAAACTTTCTCTAAAATAAATAATATTAGCCAGGTCTGCCCAGCTAATATCAACATTAGCCAGATTTTTACATTATCAGCAACATATGCATGCTTTGGAATATTTTATGCAGACAATGTATGCAACAAATGCTGATTTTCAGAATAAAAAGCTCTAAGTCTGCAAAGCATCAACGCTCTAAATTTTGAGGAAATATTTTGATAGTAAGTTTGGATATTACTTAAGGCCATTCAGTAATTTATGTTAATTTGCAAACTCCACTTGGAAAGGCTCGACTTTGTGGAAAGATTCCATGATAGAAATAAAAACAATTATTTTAATTTCCACTAAACTGGTGAAAATTACAATAATTCTTTTTATTTCTATTATGTTTATTTGAAATATACATATGTATTTTAACCCCTTAACTGCTACATTGTTAGTTTCCTTGCCATGCTGCTGGTGCTATAAGCTAGCATGTGTGCGTGTGTAGCAGTTACGAGAAAATCTAAGATATGTCTTTAGACATGTATAACAGTAGGGGCACAGCTCCGAATTTGTCTAAAGGTGTCTATAGCAGTGGGAGCACATCTCACTCACACCTTATGTCTTTAGACATGCATAGTAGTTAAAGGGTTAAGGGACAGTGTAGCTCTCCTTTATTAATTTTCCATTTGCTTGAAGTATCTATTTCATATTCATAAAATTGTTATTCATATAATCACTTAAGATAATGACCATATATTCTTTATCATAAACAATGGACTTTTGATTGCAGCAGACTTGAAAGTTTTTGAGATGATATTATTCTTCGACCAACTACAATTCATGTAAAGTAAAAAGATGTGTATCACAGATATTTCAATTTTTTATTATCGATTATGTGCCCCATTAATAGTTATTTATCTGTATTTTCTTGTTTTGACTTGTTGATTGATTTTTATGCTCTTTCTCCTCAGGACGATGCATTACTGCCATGTTTAGGAAGTTCCATCCCGAGCACTTTGTTTGTGCTTTCTGCCTGAAGCAGCTGAACAAGGGAACTTTCAAGGAACAGAATGACAAGCCATATTGCCATGCTTGCTTTGATAAATTGTTTGGCTAGATTGCAGCCTCATATAGGAAACCTATACATTGATATTGAAATTTTTTTAAGTCGCAGTGTAAACAAGGGCTTCCTGGTCCCTCCCGGTTCCAAATGTTTTGATTGATCCAGCAAATTTCAGTTTGATTTGCCAGGGGTAGTAGTAAATAAGGTGGAGTTTGGGATGCAATCATATCCCAAATATTGGCCTTCACAATTATCAACTTGTCTTCCATGTGGGTTAGAATCAATGCACAACTTTTCAGCCATTGTTGTGGAAAATTGGTATTTGCCATATTCTAACTGCACATGTACCTCCAGTCATACTGTGGTTTCATAAACCGTATATGAGAATTAAATGGTAGGAATCTGGTGCTGTATTTGGTTCCTTTTTTGTACATTGAAAAACTTCTTAGTTTGGTTTTTATCGAGCTACTTTTTTATAAAATGATCACTAAAATTGCGACAAGCACTTATATATATATTTTTTTGCTTAAGTAAAAGGTTTTCATGTGTGTGTGTGTGCTTTATGATTAAGTATTTATCTGGTTAAATAATGATTAATTTTTTATGATATCATTAGGTACCTGCTTTGGTAAGAAAGAAGTAAGGAAATATCATAAGGGAATAAGCAATAAGTGGAAAATCACGCTTATTCACTCTTTGAAGTATACACGAGGGAGATGAATTCTCAAAAAAAAAAAAGTCTTGTAAATAGGATTTTTAAAAGATACAAATTTTTCATTTGTGTAGTGTGAATGGCTGTTGACATAATCAATCCACATCTGCTCGTCTGTAGCAACGACACTCCATTTTATGTGATGATCCTTTGTCATTGCATATTGTCAGTTTTTTTCAGTTAGTTATATTAACCAGTTGTGAATAAGTGTGATGTTGATGTATGTATGTGATTATTTTCTTTGATGAATGAGTGTGATGTAACTTTAAAGAGCCTAGGAAACATTTTTTTTTAATGTCTGTATTATAAAGTGGTGTTTAGTTTTTTTCTTTACTAAATAGTGCTTCTGTGAAAGAATTTCATATATTAACGTGAAGTTTTTCTTTGTAATGTCATGTAGATTGGTGAAAATTAAGGGCAATGGCAGAATTCATTAACTAAAAGGAAAATTAAGGATTCCTTAATTAATTAATTAATTATTTCCCTTCTAATTATTTTTTAAATCTAAATTTAAATGATATTTTTGGGAAAACTTTCTTTCGCTTTTCTTTTTGGGTAAATTTGCTATTTCATCATTCTTCACAATTGTTTTCATATTTGTGACGAGTCATTGTAAATTTATTGTGAAAGTAATCTTGTTTTTAATAGACCTAGCTTTGATGATACAATTTTATTTTACTTTTCTGTTTCAATGATTTCTGCCATTGTCTCTTTAATATGACTTACTACTCAGGGCCATACATATGGAGGTTTTAAATACGTATCAGTACATGTGCAAGGATCACACCAATGAAATCACTGGATTTTATCTTGCCACTGAATGACTTAAACTTAAGAATTTGGCCTGAAGGGTAAATCAATAGTTTCAAATTATAGATTGTTTCAATTAAAATGTTTGTGTTTGTTGAGAAAACTTTAAAGTCTGTTTTTGCCCATGTAAACTTATTACAAGATTTCTCTTCTGTTCACTATATTTTGAGAATCTTGCATTGGACTTAAAGTCTCACTTTATGGCTCTGTTTTTTTGCTTTTTATAAATATTCTACAAACTATTCAAATATACTGTTCAATAAAGAAATACATTGTAATTAGGCTCTTTTTCACAAGAGAAGTGGGTTGTATTAATTTTTAAAAATTGTTATTGTACATTTAAGTTTTGGAGTTTCTCAGTTTGAACAACTGTTATGTAATGTATATGTCATTGATTTGAGTAAGTATTCTGGTATATGCCTGAGAGCTCTTTATACTTCAACCCATGTTGTAGAACGAAATAAGCTTAATAAATGAAAGGTATATAAAATTGCTTGGTATTTTTGAAAGAAATTATAAATGAAATTATAAGAACTTCTCCCGCTAAACATTTATTGTGAATGATAATTTCAATTTATAAATAAAGCATAGCATCTTATATGGCCTAGAAATTCATATTTTTCTATTTGTAAATCTTTCTCTATAATAGCACAATAAATTTAGGCTAGATAGTAAGATGTTGTATAAGAGAGTAAAGACTACATGCTCTACACCAAACACGTGCATCTTGTTTCAACAACACATGAAAGAAATTTTGGCATTGTCAGAAAAGAACGATGTTGCATAATTGGGATTAGTTGCAAATTTAAGAGGCAGACGAAATATTGCTAAATTATATAAAGTGGCTATATAGTTTTCATCGTGCATTTATCCGCCATGCGATCACTAAATCATTTCAGTAATGTATATTGAAAATGTAAAATACGTAAAGTAAATCCTGTGTAAGGAAGGGTCCAGAAACCCTGCACAGCCTATATGTGCTGCCAGTTGCTTGTATTCCACCAACATTATAGCATAGACAGCCAATACTGCAGACAGTAAAGCCATAGATAGAGGGGGTCTGCTGTTTTTACATTTGGATAAATGGAAAAAAAACCTGGTATATTATGTTATAAAATAGTAAAATATTTCTTCTTGCTTGTGAGTCAATACCAGCTTTAGTTCTAACAACACTATGTATGCACTTAACTTTTTTGCTGTGGCATGCAGATACAGTAGATCGTTGGTTATCTGATGGCCTAGGGAGGAAGGGGTCGCTGGATAATCACATCAAAGTTTTTATACAACATTTTTGAACATTCTTTCGCAGCACTTGTGTTTCTGTGTGCTGTATGTGTTGTTTAGAATTTTTAATTTGTTTACTTACCATTCAAAAATATTTTGAATAAAGCATGGAAGATTTAAAAACAAATACAGTACTGTAATAGAGAATTAATTACATACAATTCAGTTACATACAACTCAGTATGTGTGGGTATGAATTTGCATAGTGTTTCGCCGGGGATTACAAAAAGATACGGATAAACGAATATTATGTATAACTATTACATATAACTAGGCTTGGCAGTTTTCAATGTTTATCTTTTGTAAAAATCAAAGAATAAAATCAATGTTTGTCCTAAAAATCTGCGACGAATATCAACGTTTATTTAATACATTTTACTAGAATTTTTAGTTTTCGGCTTTTATATTTCTTAAAAAGTGATCGCTAATACCGAAGTTTATTTTAATAAATTTTATCGATTTTTATCTGTAAAATTTTTACAAATTGATTTCCTTATAATTAAATTTAACTAACAGTGTGTAAATAAGGCTTCTTGTATGCTGGCTTGTTTGTTGTTATCTATATTTTGGTGAATGTGTTGTTCAACTTCGAACAACAACTTGGGAGTAAATTTTTTGGAAAAAATCAGAAAGTATATTTTACTCGTTAGTTCGTGCCCCTTTATTCACAAAATCGTGATCATTCATGGAAAAGGTAATGTGATGTTAATATTATGTATAACCTAATGTATGAATGAATGTTTTTATTTAAAAAAAAACTTACCTTGTTGAGTAACAAATGACTATGAATGCAGAGAAAAGCCCAGAGTGCATATGCAGAACGGTGCTTCTTCGACAATAATGCAAAAGAAAGTAAGCAAGGGGGGGACACTCTCTCGGAGGATGGTTTATAAATTTTATGAGAGCGTGCTTTTGAAAATACCATAAGGGCATCTGATGACTGGCACTCATTTTTCATTTCGGCAAAACCTTTCTTTTTGCCTCTTGGAGGAGGTCGGCAGATCTTGTCACATAGAAGACGCAATCAACGTCTCCCAACTTTTCAGTAAATGAAGTCCAAAGTGAGTTGGGATTATCGGATCTGGTTGAGAGTAAAGACAGAGCCTGTTAAGCCGATCATATTGCATTACCCCCTAACATTGGTTTTGGATCCTGCGGTAATGATATAAGCGACATTTGAAAGGAAAGTGTAATGAGTAGTAAGTAGTAGTAATTGATTTTTAAGCATCAACTGCTATGGTCATTTTGCACCGTCATCAACTGGACATACAGATGGGAGGAGGGACATCCGGTGCTGGCATTAGCCTACTCTTTATGAAAAGCACCAAGAGGGCCAACTGCTCAATGTCCGTTCTGAAGGACGGAACGCTGACTTTGCGCAGTCTCCTCAAATCACATAAACAGAGCTGGGCGACCTCGGAAAAAACATACTTGTGCAGGATTCGTGCCCAGCTTCTTAACCAATACATCACCGGCTCCCCCGAAAGTGTAATGAATTCTGAATGTTGTGTGGCCACTTGGATGCTTGGTGGTAAAATACATCAAGTTTGAGTGTGGAAAAGTATACAGGTATATGCAGTTTGATTACTGCATCAGCCACGGTCCTAATATGCTCCCCACGATTCCCTGTCAATGGCACAAATTTGGATCTATGTACATTGCAGTAAAGTTTTATGAAACAGGCCCTGATGGAAAAATTTTAAAACAATATCAGAAGAGATGTCATACTAATTAGATGCTGTACAGGTGATTGAAAATATTTTAAAGGAAATTTTGCTCCGAATTTAGTTCATTGACTGTCTTTTTACTTTGAGCCATCTGAGTACCCTGATTTATTTTGTATATTATGTAAAAAAATAACGTGGAGGCGGCGTGCATGTAGACTGGCCCATGTGGAATTTTCCACCTCTGGTAGGTGAGTTATTAATGTGTTACTGATCTGCAATAATAATAAATGATGATATACATCCTCTTGCATACTAATATGTGCCAGAAATGAGCCACAACGTCCTTTATATGTTAGATTTTATGAAAAATTTCTCCTCTTCTGAAGTTTAATTATGAATAGTGTCAAGGGGAAGAGAAGCAACAGAGAAAGAAATTGAAGCTATTTTTGAAAAGTTTCTGGCAGCGACCCTGATTATAATTCTGATGTGGTAGAACAGGATGACAATGAAACATTTGAGCTGTTTTCATCTACGAGCACAACTGCATCAGTCTCTACATTTAAATAGCATAAGATTGAAAATGTTCAAGACTTTGGCTGATTTAGAAAGCATTTCAAAATTAAGTGGGGAATAGTATTTTTTGCTTTGATGATTTAGATATATATCACTGTTTTTCAACTTTTTTCCATAATCTATCTTTGAATTAATTGCTAAAGAGACTAACAGACATGCTCAAAGAGTTCTAGACTGAATAGGCATACTCTCACCATGATCAAGCTGTAATAAGTGGTAGGATATCAGTGTCAAGGATATGAAGACTTTTGTAACTATAGAAACTGCCATAGGGATGATACACAAACCTACATTAGAGTCTTACATTCAGGACACTCATTGACTAACTCAAACTCCTGGATTCACGCATGTATTTAGAAGTGATCAATACCAGTTTACTATATCCTTCTCACATTTTGCTAACAATGAGGATGATACTGCAAAGACGATCAGCTTTTAAAAATCAAACATATTAGATTTAGTGAAGGGGCCTTGCTGCCTTTAATAGTAAGAAAGATATATGCATTGATAAAGCAGTACCTTCCCAGAAACTGAGAATTGCAAATTCGCGAAGTGCAAGTCCTGTTTTCCCATAAGACGCCATTTTATTACGAGAGTGGTTCCCAGTCAACCTAAAGAATTCATTTTTTTATCATTAATAATTCAGTTGATCAGAAAATGAAAGAACTCGTAATCGCAAATTAAAAAACCTAGTATTAAAAAGTGGTTCCATTTCTTTTACTAATTACGTTATAAATGAATAACCTAGCGTAATGAAGTTAAAAATTTCTTTTAGTAATCGCCTTCAAATTATGCGGCAGAAAATCTTACATTTACATTAAAAATTCTTAATAAACAATGAAAACCTAAAAAACAACAGTTCCTTAAATTGCATTCAAAATACAAAGATAATAGCATTAAATCATTAAATATTTCGGTCAAAAACTAGCAATCTCATACGCGAAGAACGAATATTTTCAATGTCATACTATAATTTTTAATTTGGTCGCTATATGCCAGCAACTTCGACTGTTATCGAAAATAGCGCCGTTGGTAGTTAGTTTTAAACTGAGCTACAAAAGAATTAAGTAGATAGTTATTACGTTTGTTTACTTTTAAAACTGTTAATAACGAGCATTATAAATATAATATAATAAAAATGTCCATTTTAGGGTGCTAAAGTTTAAAATGAACTTAGAAACAAAAAAGTAGGCATCGTAAACACATGACGCGAAATGCAAGTAATATACGCGAAACACGAGTCATGGTCATCAAACATTTTGTCGCGAATTCCAAATTCGCGAACCGTAATCACGCTAAGTACAAAAATGTAGTGAACTGGATTGCTTTTGAGATTTGACATGTACATATACAAGTAAAAACACACCAGCTACCATGAAAGTATATTTGGGGTATAGGGTTTTACAAATGTACATTTTGTATTATTTTGACTTAATTGATAGTAGCTCAATAACTTTGGTCAAAACTAACAAAAGTGGAATACTCCTTTAGCCAAAACAACTAGAGGGCTGCAAAACCCAATGCATTTCGCCCACAAGGTGGGCATCGTCAGGGGTAGAACCTGTTTCACCAGTGACGTGATAAGTAAACTAAAAGACAACATTAAAAGAGTCTGAGATTTTGGTCTCCTTTGACATCAAAAGCCTCTTCCCAAGTGTACCTCTGGAAGAAACATCCCAAATTTTAAAATCATTGTTACTAAAACAAAATATTTCTGATGAAATTGTCCTCGAATATTTACAACTTACTAATTTATGCATGTCACAGAACGTTTTTTCATTTAAAAATGAAATTTACAAACAAACTCAAGGCACTTCTATGGGAAACCCCTTATCTCCCTTTTTAGCCAACATTTTCATGCCCTCTTTTGAAAACGATTGCAAAGAAAAATTTCATTACTTTCCAGATATATGGTTGAGGTACGTGGATGACATATTCACAATCTTTGATTTAAAGAAACAAAATGTAGATGAATTTGTTAATCAGTTAAACAACATATATCCTTCAATCAAGTTCTCTTATGAACTTCAAGAAAACAACACCTTGCCATTTTTGGACTTGCTTATCATAAATAATAGACAACACATTGAGTTTGACATTTTTAGAAAACCTACACATACTGATAACTTTATTCCTAACAACTCCTTTCACCCTATGAACCAAAAAATAGCTGTGTTTCAATTTTTAACACACAGATTATGTAACATCCCCCTCAATAAAATCAGATATGCAAAGGAACTTAAACACATAAAACAAATTGCCGCTAAACTTGGATACGATAATAATTTAATTAATAAATTAGTGAGGAAACATAACTCCCTTGAATTAGACAACAAAAAAGAGGGCAAATATGTAAAATTGCCTTATTTTCCACCATTAAACAGAGGCTTGAACAAAATTTTTAAACATAAGAATTATACCATAACATATCATTCATTCATTCGTGTTCTGTCTTGCGACAGGTTCTACCAATTAATTAATTAATATAACATATACAAATCCTTATAATTTGAAAAATTTACTGGGCAGTACAAGACAGAACAGAATCCTTGAACAAGTCCGGTATTTATAAAATACAATGCTCACACTGCGACAAAAAGTACATAGGACAAACAAGAAGGAAACTAATAGCACGCTTCAAGGAACACATGGCTCACTATAAATATAAACGTTTTGAAAAATCAAGCGTTGCCAATCACATCTTTGAAACAGGTCATAGTATACACGTAAACGATTTAACACTGATAACTTCAGCCAACAACTCACTAAACTCGTTAGAAAACCTTCACACTTACAAAAACCGCGATACACTTATGAACACAGACACAGATTTCAACAAGACCCTATACAAATTGACAGATTTAAACGACACACACGCCGAAAAATCTTTCCGCGTTTTAATACTTTCCGTTTCAACCTGGCAGTTGGCTTCCAGTCACTGGTGAAACGGGTTCTACTGTTGACGATACCCACCTTGTGGGCGAAATGCATTGGGTTTTGCAGCCCTCTAGTTGTTTTGGTTAAAGGAGTATTCCACTTTTGTTTGTTTATTTTGACTTGTCTTATACAATGGTAGATTTCTATTCACTTCTTTATTGAATGGTTTTGATAATAAGGAATATTAAGTTTATATGAATAACTTTTATTCAAGTGTAAAACTTTATGAGGGTCTCAGGTTGAAGCAAATTGGTGCTTGAGGCAATTGTTAAATTCTTGCACAGTATATTTCACTTTTCTGTTTACTCTGAAACATTATTAATATCGTCAAACCCGAGATATCACTGACTTAAATGAATTACTCAAGCATTAATATTGGATAAGCAGTTGGGGAAAAACTTACTGGGAAGGTTCACCAAATATAATTAGTCCACACCCGTTTCTGGCACTGAATATAACTTTACAATGCCTAGAAAAATATCTATAAAAATAGCTCTAATACCTAGTAAGAGATAAGCTCTAGCTAAGGAGTAAACAGAGGTAAGAGATATCTGTGACAGCCAAAAAATGACATGCTCACGTCTAAAAAATCGATAATTTATATGGTCAAAGGATAAGCAGAAATAAATAATGGGTGAAAAAGATAGTGAGGAAAATCCACAATTCTGCTTCCAGAGACAATATCTACTATAAAATTATATTGGAAAAATTATTTTCATATCTTTTAAAGGCTTAAAAGTATCAAAGAAATATATTAAATTTTTTGTGAAAATTTAATTTATAACTATTTGTACTGGAGCCTGGAAGAGTAAGGCACCCAATCTAGGCGTTACAGACAAAATGCCGCAAAAGTCCCAGTTGTTATTTGAAGTCCTTCAATGTACATATTAGAGTAAAACTTTCCTGCATAGTGGGCCACATTGAAAGTTGCGAACCTATAGACTGGCCATACTGAAAGTTGCGAACCTATAGCCCTATAGGCTACATTGAAAGTTGGGAATGCTTCAGCGAGATTAGTGCTTACATCGAAAGTATATGAGCGAAAATCAAGCAAAAAATTTGAGCGAAGAAATGTCAATATTCAGAGTTTTATGTTTCAATTAACAAATATATTTCGTGTAAAATTTTACGGATCCCGTTTTCATCTTATTGTTAGCTTCGCGTGCCATATAAAATTCTCTCGATGGCCGGATGCGACCCGCGGGCCTTAGCTTTTCGAACCTATATTAGAGGGCGGAGAGGGGGCAACTTATTAACTTTTCTCTAGCCGAAAAAATATAAAACACGCTGAACATTAATTATTTCAGAAGCCATTGGACTACGGACTACAAAGTTTTAGTAGATCTCTTTGGCACTCACATGAGATATTCGGCTAATAAAGTTAAAAATCACGGTAAATTGAATATCGTACGTAACTCGAAAATTTACTACATTAAAATGAGGTACGATTAACGCAACATTTACGCATTGCAGGATACGGATACCCGAGCTAGATAATAAAACTAAGTGAAGATTCTGGTGAACTACCTTAACTACAAAATTATTTTTAAAATTCAGTGAAGTGCGGATAATGCGAATTTTTATAACTTATAAGTTTCTTCTTCGTGCAAATATCCAAATAGCTATTAGGCTTTGTCATTGACAAATACATTTCCAGCTGGACTAACATTTGGCAACAGTCAATTTGCGGATTAGTATCGTTATTTGTTTTGTGTTGTAGTGATGTTTCGAGCGCGAAATGTTTGTAAAGGAGATCCGAAATTCTCAAATAATAGCTCATATTGGAAGGAAAATCTTAGAGAAGTAAGTCTGTTTATGCCGTAAGAATGTTTTAATGATTTTGCATATAATGGCATTTCTCTCCTTTAACTTATCTGCGCACGTCTTTTGTGCAGATTTAATCCAGCAGATAATGAAGAGGTTTCCTTTTGTTTCTTTGTAAAAATTTTCATTTATATTCTAACATTTTCTTTCTCGATGATTTTTTTAATTGTCGTTTTTATTGTATTCATATTATTTATTTCGATGTACTTTTTGTTGAGTGTTGCTTGCCATTACGGCACGCACAAACTTTATATATTTCGTTTTGGAACCGTGTTGGTACAAAAATTTAGAAATATTCGTTAGATTCGCTACAAAAGTATTTATTAGAATTAAATTATGTTACTTTTTGATTCAAATTATATGTCGACTCTTTTTTCACTTGATATAGCGTTGTCGTGAAAGAATCAAAGAAGAACGTAATCAACTCTTTAACTCCACGAGAAATTTGCCAACCAAAGAAGAGCTGAAGTGTTATGTATTAGGAGCAGTACAGGAGGAATGGAAGGAATTAAAAGAATTAAATGGCTGCAATAATAGGCAATTAATTAAAATAATAAATTTAAAGCATTTTCAGTTCTGATTTATATTAGTTTTCATTATATGGAAACTCTTACACACAAATCTTAATTAAAATTAACTTTTTTCCAGCTCATCCAGTTATTGGCAGGATCTAGAAATCGATGAAGATCTCATAATTAAAGAATTGCAAGAGGAGTTATTACTGCAAGGTAAACTATCCATTTGCGTAATTATAGTTTCCGTTGAATGTTATCGTTCCTTTCTTGATTAGTTTCTGGAAAACTATAGTGCAAATGGTCTCGGAAGAAATTTAATCATGTTTATGTACACATAATTTAAACAAGACTACCAATCTTGTATGGACTCTCATCCATAACTCAAGGATCTTCAGCAAGCACAAAAATGCTAGTTGGTATTCATTACATAGCAATCTATCTTAAATTCTTAAATCCGTTTATAAATATTAACTTTTAATATACCAAAGTTGAAATTAAATAACATATCATCATCCTTTACATTTGTTTATAAAATAATTTGTCGTTATTTTGATTAGTGCATTGCCCATCATATAATTACAGGATTTTATAGATGAGACATTAAACAACTAGAATTAGAAATTCATCTTATTTTAGACAAGTACTTAATCGACCAAAAGTATTTCAAAGTGTACCATAATGGTTAACTGCGTGCAAAGTACTCTGTAGATGTGTTAATAAGATGCGTGAACAAAGATGATAAAAATATAGTGCATCTATGTTTTCAAATTGTTTGATATCAGACCTGTTTCACTCTAGTTAACAAAAATAGAGTCAACCCTTTCTCAGTGATAAACAAATGAGCTTGTGTTAAATCAATGATTGCACGATATTTATTATTGAGATAGTATCTCCTTTTAAAGCAACAGTTTTTTGCTCTTTTGTGAGTACCTAGCTTTAAATGATTGGCATTAAGTTTAAAACATGTCATTACTTCAGTAGGTACAGTAAGATAATAGTGGTCAAACTTTCTTTGTGTGGTTACAGTCGCAAATAGGAAAGATATCAGCATGCCAAATATAAATGTGAACCAAAAAATAATATAATTCCATGAAAATACAAGTGACCAAAATCCACAATAAAAATTGGATTTCTCACAAATAACACATGGTATTAATTGTAAAGGGAACTCTGTTTTATAATTACAGAAGGATTTTTAATTATGGTTAATTAAATGTTTAATTTATTGATTGATCCTCGAGTTGCTTCATTTTAATCAACTTCAATTTGTGGTTGCAAATTGTAATTACTGATCTTATAATATTTCTAAGGTGGTCATCAGTAAGTCATGTACGCTTTTTGTTTTTATGAGGTTCATTGCTGAAGAAGTTCGTTCACATTCATAAGTAAACAATTCTTTCAGGAAGCCAGACATTCTCAAGAACATAACAATTAGGTTAAACTCAATCTAGTTTGTCACATTGAAGGGGGAATGACATTTCTTTGAAATTATTCCTTATGTCTTTCCACATCTTCTTCCCTAACACATTCACAAACTTTTTGTAGGGCCACAAAGAAAAGCTTGGCATGCTTGCGACACTTTGGCCTCCACTGCTGTAGGTGATACATTTATATAAACTCAGCCATGTTTTAATGTGATTTTACCCATTTTTAGCCTTATTTAGTGAAACTTCTGTTAAGTATCCATAGACAGCTCAGAAGAAAAGTGAATGTTTAGAGGGGAGGTCACCCAAAAGAGAAATAATTAACATTGATCATATGGAAATCCATTCTGAGAAAAATGGTTGTTACAAGGGGTTGTTGGCAGTATAAGTTTCACTTTAAACATGTTACATAAAAGTTGTACTTTGACTTATTAGAGTTTCAAAAATTTATTTGAAAATTTTTAAAATGCTCTTTTTTGATTATTTTATAGTAATTATTTAAATTTATATCTTTCATGGAATACATCATTGTAATCCATGATCATTAGATCCAACCTAATGAAATGCACTAGTCATGAATACGATTTAAATTTCTTTCCACAGAGGAATCCATGTGCCAAGAGTATCTTTCACAGTACGAGGTAACAGAAGCAGAATATGATCAGTATTTGGAAGAATTGCAGGAAGATTACGTGATATGCCCTCTTTGCTGTCATAGAAAGTTGATTATGACATATGATAGTGAAGTTGGAAATCATCTTACTTGCAGCGGTGACTGTCCACTGTCAAAGATACTTCCTTATGGAATTGACGAAGTTCGTAAACGCATTGAATCAGCCGTAAAGGTGCATTCAAGCTGTCAATATCCTCCCGGATTTACATTCACATTCACAACCAATGAATCTGGCTTATACCTTGTGTGCTCTGAGTGTGGAACTATCTTCTTTGTTCTCTAGCGGCAAAACATTATTTAAAATTTTAATACAGCATGCCAATAATGGTAGAGCAAAGATTTGAGACAAAATGAGTGATGTACGCTATTAATTCTTTGTGTGTTAGAAGATATTTATTTATATTATTTTTGTTATTAATATTATTATGCATCAAGCATGAAGACTCATCAATTACTGTCCAATTCTTGTATATACAATAAAGGAATTCAGAAGAACATTTGATTTAGCTTTTTGTAACAATGGTACTTCCATGTAGGTAACCTGCTGTTATTGCAGCCGTATTTTCTCTAATAAAAAGTTAGTTCTTATAAGTTTCAAGTGACATTTGTAAGGGTCGTGTATTTACATTCATTATTATACTCTAATTCCATTACTGAAAAAGTAACATGATATTTGGAAACTAAAAATTCCTGTCAACCTATCATGAAGTTATACTGTAAGTATTTCTCTCTTGGCTCTCCATATCAAATATCCTATTATTGCTGTATTGAGTAGAATAATTACTGAATATCTTGTAATGGTCCATAAAAACTTTGTGACAATAGGAATACTGGCATTAACCATAATATCTTGTAATTTAGTGTCTGATTGAGTGATATCCTGAACGATAATTTAGTACTCTTACTTGTTATTTGTTCATTAACCAAGAAGCAATTGATTCTGTCAAAAAGACTATTGGTGAAATGTATGGAAAACTTGAACTCGAATAAAAACTAGATCTACAATAATTGTTCCTAATCCAGAATTGACTTGGAAGGAAAGTTTTCATAGACTTCATGCTGCCCAAAAAGGGATGTAATAAAATGGGTTATAGTGTCGTTTTAGGAATTGATAAAACCTACCATTTTTTATGACGAGCACGCGACAAATTTTATTTCTTTCGTTAAATGGAGTACAGGTGTTAGGAATGAATTATCTGAAGATATAAGAAAATACGACCTTAAAGAGTGATTCCAAATATGCGTAAATGTGTGGCACCTGTAGCTTAACAGCAACAACGGTTTCACATCTATTATCAGAAATTAAAATTTTATAAGTAGAGTGTAAAAATAAATATAATATCAGATTAAATCAAAACTAATTAAATAAATCTATAAGACCACTCAAAAGAAAACTCGGTTATGGAAAATATGGCGTTCATATTACTGCTAGTGATAATATATCTGTACATCTAAATTTCTCTTAAAAACTCGATACGTTAAGCGCAATTTGCACGTGTGAGCCTTGGTGTGAATGTGTGTGATAACTTCACGGACATTTGGTGTGTGTTTTATTGAAAAATGTCTCGACTTATTGTGAAAAATTTACCCAACAACGTAAGTATTAATAAATCTTATTACATAAAATAAAATTTCTATTGTAATTGATGTACTCAAATAATTGGTCAATTTTTGATTGTGTACAGATAACCGAAGACAAACTGCGTGAAACATTCAGCACGAAAGGGACTGTCACTGACATTCAGCTTAAATATACAAAGGATGGTAAATTTCGTCATTTTGGCTTTATCGGATTCAAATCCGAAGACGAATGCAAGGTTGCTCTGGAGTATTTTAACAATACGTACTTAAATGCCACAAAAATTAAAGTAGAATTATGCGCTAATCTAGGTAAGCTTGCATTTATATACTCCTATTATTACATTTTACATTTTCGGACGCTGTTGTAATTGAGTGTTTCTTGTAATAGGTGACCCAAGTAAACCGAAATCCTGGAGCAAATACTCAAGTGACTTCTCTGCAGTTAAAGCTACCGAGTCAAATCAAGATAAAACTGAAGCTAAAACCATAAAAAATAAAAAGAACGATAAAAATGAAGTTGCGGAGATATTAGAAAAGGTACAGATTCCTCGCTGATATCATAAATGATCGAAAACACTTAAATGATAAATAAAATTTGGTCTATGGTATTATTTGCGAAGAACCAACTTATAAACGGATATTAATTAAAAACGACTAACATTAGTTTTTATATGTTTTATTAACGCAGCATAAAGATGACCCATTATTTGCTGAGTTTATGGAAACTCACATGAAAAAGAACAAGACCATTTGGAGTAATGATACAGCCCTTGTTGAAGATTTACCAAATATCACGAAACCTTCAAAAGATGAAATATCTAATATACATACTAGTGATGATCCTGAGGAGGAAGGTGGCAATGACAACAAATCTGAGCAAGATGAAGGAGAAAAAAACGAACATGAAGAGGTGAAAAGCGAAGATGATATAGACGACAAACCTCTTGCAAATCAAGACATTTCTGACATGGAGGTAAGGAAATTGAGTGGAAAATAGTAAGTTTCTAGCGTATATTTTCTGCTTCAAGTTGCTAATGCAGTACACAAAAGTCGAAATATTTGTATTTTAGTACCAATTTCCTTAAATTGGCATTCGAAACTTAAATTTGTTTGTAGTTTTAAGATATTGAACTAACTAAAATTTTGACGTAACCAATATACTATTTATATTATAAAGATTCTGTAAAAGTGCTGTTCATTTTGCTGTTGGATACAAATCTTCCTATGATGTCAGTGTATTGAACCAATAAAATGCATCTTTATTTTTCATCTATTCGTAACTTATCAAAAAATATTCATTATCCCTCTTGATGCTAGGCCTAGTGCTCCCTACCTTGCTACAAATGCCATGCTGTTTTTATCTAAAGACTTTTTATTATCGAATGTACTTTTTTGTAATGACATCTGACTGGAAAAATGCGAAATTAAACTCTTCTCTCACCATTGGATCAGTTAGATCTTGCCATACTTTGTACCACTTGCTGCATCAGCTCAATGGCATCCATAGGGTCAAATGATACTGGCAGTTTTTCGTTTAAGCGTGTAACATTTATTTTACTCGGCTCCAATGGGTTGGGTAAGTTGGTGGAAGTGTTTTTTGCTCCTCCTCACGTTATATGTGCCATAGCAGCACGTGAGGAGGAGCAAAAAACACTTCTACTAACTTAACCTGTTGGGGCCAAGTAAAATAAATGTTACATGCTTAAACAAAAAAGTGCCATGATATTTTTATAAATGGTATAGTTTACAGTACAATTATTTTGATTTATTCTCTTAAATGTATTATTTTTGTCTGTAGTTTTCACATAGTAGTATTTATGCCTACTTAAAACTGTTGTATGAACTGGACTGTGAAAGTCTCACTGCAAATAATGTATCATATTAGCCTGAATATAACACACTGTTTTTGTCAGTGAAATTGCATTTGAAAAGTAGCTCTTGCATCATATTTGAGGACTAATGATTTCAATTAGAATGGAGAGTGAAAAGTTCTTGGTCCAAATTAGGAGTTTGTTTTGAACATTCATATTTTAGACTTTTTCTAGCTAGTCCTCCTGATGTTGATGTACTATTTTGAAACTGTGTATACATTGCCACAATATAGTGCAAGATTCTGATTTTTTGGGCATTGACAGTTTTTCCTTGAAAATCCTTCCAAAATCTTATGGTCTGGTTATAATCAAGGTCGCCTTATATTCTGGCTAATATGGTACTATGTAGAAAAATAAAATAATTAATTAATTTTGTGTAATGAGATGCTATCTTCATGTGTTTAATGATATTGTGGCATTTGATTTCTAATTGGGAAATATTCAAAAAGTTATTCTAGTATTTAGAACTAGCCTTGCTTTGGTAATTTTATTCTCTTTTCTGCAATGTGGTATTTTTGTAGTACCTGCAAAGATTGAAAGGCATAAAAGGCAAAGAGAAAGAAATTGACAAGGAGTCTACAAAAGTCGATTCAGCAAAGAAAAAAAAGAAGAAAGATCCCATTCCATTGTTCACTCTTAAGATTCAAGGTCTTGGATTCAAAGCAAGGAAAAGTCATGTAAGACATTTCTTTCACCCTATCAAGCCGTATTCTATACGACTGCCACCACGTATCAAGGGTATTGCCTACGTGGGATTTCGCACAGAGAAAGAAATGAAACAAGCTCTTGCCAAAAACAAAGGATTCCTATGTAAGTCCTGAAAAAATTGAATTTGGTTGAGATTTTCAGTTGATTTGTTATATTTAGTAATCACTGAATTTTTAATATGATTTTGTATTTGTTTCATTTAGCCTTAATTTTAAGGTAAATTACTTAATGTGCCACCAGGATTACATTGTTGTTTCACTCTGAACCAGCAGAAGTAACATTTTTGGAGGAATTATCATTCACACTATTAATGTATAATCCATCACAATTAATTATAGAATTGTAAAATCTGATGAAATGGCATTAAGCATATCAACATTTTAAGAGAAGTTTTCCACTAAAATTTAAATGTAATTGTTCCTTTACAAAACAAATGATTGTTGACAGCAATTTTCCTCACAAGTCCCAAAAAATATTGCTAGTTTCATTATAATACAAGTAAGATACCCTTGCTAAAGTAAGAGATGGAAGCATGTTTTCTTAAAAATTTTCCTATGAGGAGAGGAGAACCTGCACCATTGGAATGTAGATCCTCACTAGACCTTCCAATGCATGATAACTTCACTCCTCGAGCTTCAATGGTTTGAATACAGTAACATTTTAAAATTTGAATTTTCCGAATTTGAAGCCACCTAGCAGAAAATATAAGAGCTACCTGGAAAATCCTATCATTGGAAAATTCATATATTAATAAGAGCTATCTAATTCAAAACGAATTTTTCAAATACAGTGTGTCCTTGGTTTAATGTTGCTTTGATTAACGTTGATCTGCATTAACATCATTGAAAAATTATTACCCATATTTGAATTAATGCCATTGATAATTTGAGTTAACATCGTCGTGACTCAGCACTGAAATTATGAGCAAAAAAATACCATGTAGATGACTCTTACACGCATCTGTTGCACAGTGCTTCTACAGTTGCAGTGAATTGCCCTATTAGAGTGGAAAAAGTATTTTGGATTGACATATTTTTATTAATTTTCATTATTTGCATGCTGATATTTTGTAGCAATGGGTCCAATGAATGGTAGTTATGGCTTCCTTCTCGAAATTCCCCCGGGCAATCATTAAAATCCTCTTAATCCCCTTTAATAGAAATCTTACAAGCTATGTGAGTTGTGTAGGGAGGAAGATCAACTTAGTGTCCCATTTTTAAACTTGAAATTATTCTCTACTGTTGTGATAACTTGAGTTTTTCTGTTGTGAATATCTAATAACTTTGTTTTTGTATAACATTTTAGAAAAGGTAGCAAGTGCTTGTGTATCGTGATTAAATTTGTTAAAATTCTTTACAGCTGGGAGGCAAATAATGGTGACTAAAACAAAAGAGGAAGAAAATGCTGGTGATAAAGGAGAAAAAAGTAAACCTGGTCTATGGAAATGGAAGGACCAGGAAGAGAGCCTCCGTAATGAGGAAACCATCGGTGAATCTGGCAAAATATTTGTACGTAACCTAGCACACACCATAACAGAGGAAGATGTAGAAGCTCTGTTTTCTAAATATGGTGAGTTTTATCAACTGAAAATAACTCTTAAATGCACTCATTAATCTCATTTGGCCAAGTAAAATTTTCTTGATATTGTGAGCTTTGCTAATTAAAAATAGCTTGAATCAACTCGTTCATTTCACTTAAGTAAAATAATCCATGCATGGTATAATTGCAGATATTTCTGTTATGGAAAGAATCAGTGGCTTAGTTAGGATTGCATGGACACTGTGATTAGTTTTTCAAGTGCTTCATATTCTTCACATCCCTTGTGGGCCTGTCAGGCTCCAAGGCTTTGTCATGGCTGCTTGGGTGATAGCTATGCTGTTTGAAGGATTATCTCATTAAGGAAGATTTGGATATAGTTCTAATTTCTATATACCAACAAAAGCTGGCAGTAATGGATTTCAATCGATGATTTAGTTAAATACAATAACTTTAACAAGTTTAGGAATACAAGTTGTGTGAAGCCACAGTTCTCAGCGATGATTCAACAATTGCAAATTCCTATTTTATTGTAATCTACAAATGCCATCTGTTGTTGAATTGTTGCTTCAGTATGTCTTATTCTGGATTGTTCTATGAGATATCAAATATTGCAATGAAATTCAATCATGGTGGCCCCACAAACACTATTTACGGAGTTGCAACAGGAGATTGTAACAAATATGGCAGAAAATTGGTTTGTCACATCTGAAAAGTTTTTATACATATGAAGGGAAGCTGCTAATTTTTATGTTAATGTGATTCACTGATGCACTTTTTTTTGTATCTTCATGATCGCCTCTTGATTACTGTTGTAATTCCTCTACAACCCTGTGGGACAATGCTCACATTCTTTTTGTGAAAGTAGTGTGGTTGTTTTCTTCCAGTTGTAAGGGCACATATATTAATTATTAATGCCTTGAAAATAATTTGTCCTAATATTGGTAGAACAAATATATCATTTTGAGTGTGATTGAATGGATCGCATCAGAAATATCCTCATTTAGTAATACATATTTTATTTTAGGGCCCTTGGCTGAAGTTAATGTTCCAGTTGACTGGATAACTAGAAAACCAAAAGGCTTTGGCACTGTTACGTTCATGATACCAGAACATGCTGTAGCAGCCTTCTCTGGCCTTGATGGTACAGTTTTTCAAGGAAGAATGTTGCATCTTCTGCCGGGTAAAGCCAAGCCAGATGAGGAGGATGTGGGTATGTTTAACAATATTTACTTCCATATAAATATTTTATTTTAATATTAAGAAAATAATCTTAAATAAGCTTTTATTGCATTGATATTGAAGGAGTATTTGTATCTAACTTCTCAGCATTAAGTCTCCTATTACAGTAAAAGCTTTGTTATCCAGCACCTAAATATCCAGAAAACTTAAATAGCCGGCATATTTCCAAACTAGAGCTTGCTGCTTGGCAGAGTTTGAAATGTAAACAGTTTGCCATTGTGATTCAGTCATTCCAGTTGGCTTGTGAGAGTTTAATACTTATTTGCTTTTTATCTATCAATCAATCAATCATTTATTTAACACAAACAAATTTCTCCAAATTACATGTGTTATAATAGATATACAACAAGCACATACGACCATGCCCTCGGCAGGATTCAAACACACGACCCTGACATTGGCTGTTTAAATTTTATCCATCCAAGCAAAATGGCTTTGAATAAAGCATCTATAAGTTCATAACAAAAAAGAAAGAGGGATGTGTTAACCAAAAAATAGACATTATTACTGTCCGCGTCAAAAAGACGTGCATATCAACTTTGACACGCGATCATTTGCGCTACGTTTATTGGAAAGAATATACAAAAATACCCTAGGAAAGCGTATTTTATGCTTAATAAGGTTTGATTTTTTAATATTTTTAGAAAGAAATTGTAAAATTTGACGGCGAGTTAAACACAGAAACTACCCTTAAAAACCAGCTACGCAGCCAACTTTCGCGAAAGTGGTCATATATAATAGGTAATTCATAAACGAATAACTACTGAACAAAATATTTTGAAATTTAAAACAGTGATGATCTAAGATATAGTAGAGGCAATGCAATAACTTTCTAAGCTCTATGTTAATTACAGTGGTTTTAATTGGGTTACAACTTTAAAAAGAAACTCGTCAGTGGGGAAAAATGATAGAGGAATTCTGAAAACACTTATAAAGAGACAATAGAAATTTTTTTGTTAGAATCAGATTTTGTTTTAACGTTTTTGTTTCATTAATTTTAATCTACACACAGTACCGTATATGTTGCTTTCTGGGTGCTTTGCGATGTTGCCAAATGTCTCCTTTCTCTCCCTCGCTGGTAGGCGGTTTCTCACCTTCGTCATGGCCCACACAAAAACCCCCTGATCTCCTCTTAAGTTTCGTCCTCACTGATTTCGTTGCTGCTGGAATCCTCATCGAGGTTGATAATTAAGGGTTCCACGATATTTTTTAGCACTTGGTCCTTGGCGGCGTAGAAGTCCTCCACCTTGATAGTGTGCTTCGCAGCGTTTTCCCACACGCACTTCGGGGTGTTACGCAGTGCCTCCTTGCACAGTTGCAGGACGTCTTTGATTTTGTGCGTTTTGTTGCGCTTCGCCACGTAATTTTTACGTTAATCACAAAAGGCTCACTTTCTAAATTATTTTCTTGATCACTCCAGAAAAGACGGTATTTGTTACTACTAATATTTTCTATTCATTGTAAAGCTTGACGCTTTCTTTGAAGCATAGCAAAAACATGAGGCACCAACTGGACTGAGATGATACACTAAATGAACTAAGAAAACAAAACTCTAGACAAAACAAGTACCTTCTTTATTACTCATTTTATGAGTAATTAGCAACCTCCAATGAGGCTAGATAGAAAGAGATAGGAGTTTAAATCCCGCTCAGCCATGCTGCATGCCAGATTGGTGGCAACGTCGCTACCTGCATCAGCATAGGAAATGAAGCGCCTTATGGCTACAAAGAAAAATATCTATATAAATTTATTAAAAGTCTTTATTAAAAATTTGGTCCCTACAAAATATTTTCTTTATGTATCTCTTTACAACAGTGTTTTCAGAATTCCTCTATCATTTTTCCCCACTGACGAGTTTCTTTTTAAAGTTGTAACCCAATTAAAACCATTGTAATTAACATAGAGCTTAGAAAATTATTGCATTGCCTCTTCTATATCTTAGTTCATCACTGTTTTAAATTTCAAAAGATTTTGTTCAGTAGTTATTCGTTTATGAATTATTATATATGACTACTTTCGCGAAAGTTGGCTGCGTAGCTGGTTTTTAAGGGTAGTTTCTGTGTTTAACTCGCCGTAAAATTTTACATTTTCTTTCTAAAAATATTAAAAAATCAAACCTTATTAAGCATAAAATAAGCTTTCCTATGGTAGTTTTGTATATTCTTTCCAATAAACGTAGTGCAAATGATCGCACGTCAAAGTTGAGATGCACGTCTTTTTGACGCGTACAGTAGGCATTTGGAAAAAGGTGAAAATTGGAAAGTGTTGTTGGATGAATTTAATATTAGCTCTTCATCTATTCCATCTAAAAGTGATATTGATGAAGAGAAGCAGTAAATGTTCAGTTACAATATGTACATAAATAAAAGGCTTTGAAGTTAGGTTCATTACAATGTTTTTTTAATAAAATATGATGAAATTTTACTTGTTTTGCTTGTTCATACTTACTCAGCACAGTGTATATGTTGGTTTCAATATGGTTTACATTAGTACATATCCAAAATTTCAGTTTTACTATTGTTATTAGTTGGCGAGTCCTAGGTAGATAGGCAGCTCAGATAACTGGCAAATTTGTTTATCTGGCACCCCCAAATCCCCGTCCGTGCCAGATAACAAAGCTTTTACTGCAATGCCTGTGTTGTTCTTTTTTACAGAAGGCCTAAATTACAAGCAAAAGAAAGCAAAAAATTTAAAAGATCAAGCTAAATCATCTCATAACTGGAATACTTTGTTTTTGGGTCAAAATGCAGTAGTAGATGCAATTGCTAGAGCATATGACACTACAAAAGAAAAGGTTGGTGGTTTCTTAAGTATCTTATATTTAAGCTGGAAAAGTTAGGCATTTTTATCAGGAGGTGATAAATTTTTCCAAAATGGTTTACATTTCTTAAAAATTATAACTTACTGCCAACATTTTCATGTTTGATGTTAATCAACTCTTTTGGCATTAAAATTGCTTACCCTCTCTAAAATTGGTTTATTATTTCAATGAATTGGCATTATAAGGTTCTCATTTATGGATATAACTCTTAAATTTGCATTGTTCTTAACATGAAATTTTAAAGAAAACAAGCAAATTCAATATGATTGTGTTCTATAGACAATGAAAATTTTAGTTTATGCTTTATGGATTCTCTGTTTTGTTTACCAGAAATTGCATTGAATTTTTTCTAAGTACTTGTTATTTTATATGATAAAGTTTAATAATGAAAGGAGAAGTATTTTCAAAAGATTTTCTGTTGTTGTATTCATGGAAAGGATAAAGCTATAATTTTATGAACTTTAAATTTGCAAATTGTGAGATTTGTTAGTTGAATCCATATGCTAGCTAAAATTTGTTAGGATTTTATATAGTGGGTATTTAATGTGTTAACAGTGCTATTTGTTGTTGGCATTGGTTATAACATATATATTATGTTCTAGGTTCTAGATTCCAGTCAAGGTAACAGTGTTGCTGTGAGGTTGGCTCTTGGTGAAACGCAATTAGTCAACCAAACTCGTGACTTTCTAATAGAGAATGGTGTTTCCTTAAGTGCATTTGATCAGGTAAGTCCTAGCTTTTTTGCATTAAACCTCTGTGGTCGTTTGTGAGTGTCATGATCAGAATAAATTTTTCTTGCTTTCTTTTAATGTACGTAAAATAGTAAAATCTCTCTGGAGCTCAAAAATTAGTGTATTAAGTGTGCTCTTAGTTTTTTGAAAGCCAACCATATAAATATGTAAGAAAAGTCTTTTAGCTTCTCTATTATAAGAAATAACATTTACGGATAGGGCTCAAATCCTGCCATGTGCATGGTTATTTATGCTGGGTCTATTTATTGTTGATGGCACAATGAAAAATAAGTTCATTATATATTCCTCATGGAAAAATGCATTTTTCTTTTGCAAAGGCTCCAAAGAAGAGATCGAAAACTGTCTTGCTGGTTAAGAATCTTCCTGCTGGAACGGAGCAGTCAGAAATTCGAGCCATATTTGAGAAGCATGCATTGTTGGGTCGAGTAATCTTGCCTCCAAGTGGCCTTACAGGTGTGTGATATATTAGTATAAAATAATGGCATAGAGCTGAGAATTGTCAGTGGAGTAATCTTTCTTGATTTTGGCCACAAATATTTTTAATTTTACCTTCATCTTAATGAAATTATTGTAGCTGCTTTAATTATAATAAAATTCATTGATACCTATAATTTGTTTTATATCATTGTGCTTTGACCTCTAACCTATGAAATAAGTCCATGTTTATTGCCACTGTAGAAAACATCTATTTTTAAAAAGTAGGTATTTCATAGTTATCTGATTTGGTTTATAAAAATAAACAAACTTGCCAGATTATAAGATACATGTATTTCCAATAAAAGGTGATTGGAAATTTGACTTAGCTTTTTCAGTGTGCCAAATTACTGTTTTTTGTCATGTAAGTGTAGCAAATGTATTGAGATGTTTATGAAAAATTTACTTCAAAATCTAGGTGTCTCTCACCTACTGGCAAATATGCTAGTCATTAATTAGCAGTCCTGATTTTCTTTCTCTCTTTTTGACTCCTTTAAAACCTATAGTTTATTTAATTTTTCTGGGACACTTGTTAATTGCATTTTCTGAACATTTTGAGTTATGATTTTATGAATAGTATATTTTTTTGAGATATTGATTGATATTTTGACAGTTTATTTGTAACTTGGTGGCATTTTTTGTTAATTAGGCTGGTTTACAAAGGAAACAGCCTTATGAAATGCTCCAGTCTGTGTGTATGTATGTGTGTCCCTTACTAACAACTTTTGCACCAATGGACCGATTTTCATGAAATTTGGTGTGAGGCTTATTCTGGCTTGGTCCACCTCCGGGTTATTTTGTGAAGATTGAAGTCCCAAGTTCGATTCCAGGAACATTTTTACCCTATTTGATTTACATAGAAAATCCCAAATCCATCACATGCAAAATATAATGTCAGAAAGAGATGTTGACATTGTTTTTAGTATTTTAAACCTGATAATTCTCTATTAATTTGTTTTCCAATTTTTCATTCTCATTGATAAAATATGAACAACAAGTGGTATTATTTATGGTATGAGAATTTCTTGGAATGACTAACACATAAACATTTCCTGTCATTATAAGTAATCAATTCGGGATGTCAACTTCGGGAAACCAGCCTGCATTAGTCCTGGTTTGGACTTCTTGTTGGGTACCTGTGACATTTAAATACCGATAAAAAGTATATTTCAAGATTCAACTTTAAGAACCTACCAAAAGGCAAACAATAAAAGCACAAATTGAAGTACCTCTGTTTTTATACAGAAATTTTAAATTGTAGAGCACTGATTATCTGGGGACCCATTAACCATTGGGTGGATTATCCTTGGTCGTGGGCAGGAAGTCGAATTATTTCCATGTTTACATTGTTGGAGTCTGATCTTTTATTCTCACTCCCATTACATTTTAAGTTTAGTTTGTTGTCATTCTTTGGCGATGTATTCACACATTTACATAGTTGGAGTCTGATCTTGTATAAATTCACACCTTCATTAAAGCAAGAGTTAGTAGATCGAGGTGTTTTGTGAGATTTCATGGTGTGCAGAAGTTCCTGGTCTTTTGGAATTTTCAGAGAGAAATTAATAATTTTTTGTCATCCAAGTAAGATATATTTAACACGAAAAATTTTTCTCTTTGTCGAAGTTATTTTAAACCCTTTAAAATGTCGAGCAAACGAAAACGGGTGGTTTTAACAGTTGAAAGGAAATGTGAAATAATTAAAAGATGTGAAAAAGGTGAAAGTGTTTCAAGCTTAGTGGACAAATTCAGAATTGGCCAACAAATGGTGTGGGATATTACCAAATACAGGTTGAAACTTGAAGAATTTATCTCTAATTGTGAAACATTTGCCGGAGCATCTCAAAGAAAATCAATGAAATGTGCGATGTATGAGACTTGATTTGGTCATGATTAAAGGGGTTCCACCAACGAAGAGCAGAGGAAACTCCAATATCGCGGCCGATGATTTTGAATCGCAAAATATTTTTTCCAAAAATTAGAGGTTATTGGGACATTTTAATTTTCTTCTGGTTGGTTAAAATGCTTTAAAGAGTGGCGTGGCATAAGGGAGCTACAAATATAGTGTGAACAACTTGGCGCTGATAATGTTGAAGCTACAGTGTTCTGTGATGAGTTTGAAAGACTAATCCAGGAGAAGGGTCTTGTTCTGGACCAAATCTACAATGCTGATGAGATGGGACTTGATTGGTGAGCGATGCCCACTCGAATGTTAGCGTCCGTCTAGGTAACGCAATTGACACAGAAGAAGTCACGCAATTAATTGTTAAATCATTGAAAGAAGTTGAGGGATTCCTAGATATGGATGAAGAAAATGTCAATGAATGTTTATAGGTTGATGAAAACGAACTTGGGTATGAAAGAATGATGAATGATGGTTTGATCCAAAGTGTACTAGAGCCGACGGCTGGTCCGAGAAATTCTACAGAAGCTGAGGAAGAAGAGAATGACAAAGAGCTGCAATCATCCTGTAACGTAAGCTTTAAAGAGGCACTCTAAGCTACAGAGACATTATTCCAGTTCATGGAAAATCAAGACGACTTTGTCTATGTTGACTTGTTACAGATTCATGGATACATAAGAAAAATCAAAAACAAAAAAATTACGGAGTTTTTGAAAAGGTGATGTTTTAAAATAGTATATCTTTTCATTTTTATTTTTCATATGTTTATAATGTAATTGCATGTGTAATTTTGTTTTAATTATGTATTCTATTAATATAACAACAATTCTAAAAAATACATTTAATTTGAATTATCCATGTTTTTTTATTATCCGTTTCCCAGTTCCCCCCAATTACTACGGATAATCGGCGCTCTACTGTATTTAAAAAAATTCTTTGTGACTAATCTGCAGATCAGGATAAAAATATGAGCTATGATTTATTTCAATGGGTGAGAAATTGGAGTAGCTATTGGAGCAAAGAAAAAAATCTAACGGAATTAGTATGTAGGATTCTTAGACTGTTTGTTACAACTTTGGAATTTCTGAATATTTACCATGATGCTTTGATTTCTGCTTTTATTTTTTGCCTTTTAGTGTGTTCCAAAATTCTATTTTATTATTATTATTTTTTTCTTTTTTAGTAATGCAAAATGTTTTTGCCTGATGAATATTAAAAAACAATTTTTGGTACTTGAGTGTTATCTACCCACAAATTTCTCCCATAGGAAGTGGCACCATAGGTGACCAGAAATGGGACTACGTTATGTACAAGAAATGGAACTATGTAGTATACATATGCATATCTCAATGATCTTTTGTTTGGTTTTTGTTGGTTTTTTTAAGTGTGTTGACGGCTATGGTCATTTTGCACTGTCATCAACTGGACACACATACAGAAGGGAGGAGGGAAACCTGGTGCCAGTATTAGTCTACTCTTTACGAAAAGCACCAAGGAGGCCAACTGCTTAATGTCCCTTCTGAAGGACAGAACACTGAATTTGTGCAGTCTCCTTGAACCACACAAACGGAGCTGGGCAACCTTGGAAAAAATCCTACTTTCACAGGATTAGTGCCTGCTGCCCCTTCAAGCAGCAGGAGAGTAGCAGCCAGCATCTAACCATTACACCACCGACACCTTCTCAATGACCTTTAGTTTTATGATGTTTGCTCTGCTTCATGCACCCAATCTCCGCTGGAATGGAGAGGGTGACATTGGTGCAGGCAGGGCACCGCATGACTTCAATCTCCAGCATGACTTTAATCTCTAATGCTAAACAAAAGGATTTTGAATAACAGTAAACACAACCTCCACGTAGTCCTATTTCTCGTCACCTATGATGCCACTCCCTACAGGAAAATTTGTGGGTAGTTAATGCACAAGTACCCAATTTTTTAAAATAAATTCAAGGAAATTTTTCAAATAGAAAACAATTTTCCTGAAGACTCAAAATGGTTTTCTATTATAAGGAAAGAAAGAAAAATATATTTAACTGTAATTCAATAAGGCTATGCAGCAATCAAACGGCCAATAGAAGGGTCTTTTAGCCAGTAACAACATATTGATGGCACAAAATATATAGTACCTATTATAAGGATAGACCTTATAGCATTTTAAACTGATATTCATATAGGGGGCACTTCAATCAATTGCCCAATAGAAAGATCTCGTTGCCAGGAACTACTATGCCAAAGAAATCTTCCTGTAGTGAATTTTACCTGCTTAGCAATTAATTTTGAGGATTGAATACATGTGAAACTATACATAATAACCAAGTTGAACTAAATATTGAGGATTAATTTTGAAACAAAAAAATTCTGTTATGACTGGGATTCAAACCTGGGTCATCCAGTTGCCAGGCAGATATTCTACCACTGAACTACCATAGCAGATAATTTTTCCTGATTCTGAACGCGGGTGTTTTTCTTAGTTGGGTCTGGGCTAGCCAAACTAGTATCAACCAGCCCCAACGGACGTCCTCCAAGAGAATGTCGAAGAAAACCTCTCCCTCTCATCTCATCCCATCAATTTCTTTAACTAAATATTGATAAAACGTTCTCTTTGTAGCCATTGTGGAATTTAATGATCCAGCAGAGGCACGCACAGCTTTCAGGAAGTTGGCATATACCAAGTTTAAGAGCTTACCACTGTACCTTGAATGGGCACCAGAGGACACATTTACTAGCAGTACGTCTTCCAATGTGGAGAAGGAAAAAAATGAAACAGATGAAGGTATTTCTCTCATGTCATATTCACCGTATATCAGAATTTTCTTTTTTGATTTTCTGTTGATTATTTTTCATTGCTGAATCACTGTTATTTATAACATGAAAAGATCTTTCAAAATATCATAAACTAAGATAATTTTACATTGTTTTTTAAAATTTATAATGAAGTTTATAATTAATATAACCTATACTAGCATAATTGCCTGTCAAATATGATGGATATGGGTGGGTTAAGTATTAAATTCCTCCTTTTTTGTCTTCCTCTCTACCATTCTCCCTCCATCTCCCCCTCTCTGGATAAATAGACTTCCTAGCCTCAATCTCGCCATAAAAAGACTATCTATCTCTCCCCCTCTCCCTCCTCCTCTGTCTCCCGCCCTCTCTCTTCTCCTGTCTCTCTCTTTTTTTCCTGTCTCCTTACGTATGTAGTATAAAGATTGAGACGACAATACAACCTCGAGATTTAATAATGATATGATCGGCAAGGCAACATCATTAAAAAGCTTAAAATTTTCCAATAAATGTGATTTGAACTTATAACTTGCGCAATTTCAAGTCGTATGCAAAATGTGATGATAAGAATAAGAAATGTTATTTATTTTTCTTTAAAATGGTCCAGGTCTGAAGATCGTAGGTCAATTATTTCTAATTTTAATTTGCAAAAGAGTAAAGGCCTGTAAGTTGAAAAATCAATTTCTATGTATTATCTTATGGGAAATAGAAATTATCTACTGGGGTCGAACCCGTGCCTTTTTTGAGGATTCTTTTTCATAAATGGCTTTTACTATAAGAATCAAACATTCCTACCAAATTTCAATTTTCTACCTAAAAATAGAAGAGCAGTCAGTCATAAATAGTTCATATTAGTCAAGCATGACCGGAATTCTTAGTTCATTATTTAAAGCGAAGCGATTAGCAACAAAAATGAATCATGTCATGTAATGAATTTAAATATATACCATATATACTCATGTATAATGCACAGTTTGAATAACAAATTTTTAGGCCAAAAAGTAAAGGGTGCGTTTTATACATGGGTAACACTTTTGTGCAGTTAAAATAAAAAGATGAAGTGTCCCTAACTCACACCAGATTCTCACTTTTTGGGTGAATAAAGGGGAAAACACGCTAATTATCGTTAATCCAGCTTTTACATATATTAATTAAATGTATCAAACACCTAATTAAATCCTTATAATTGTATTTCCATCCTCCAAATGTACCACATTTCACTAGCTAATCAGCTGATTGCTGTAGTCTCCTGAAAAATTGCCAGGTAGATTTCCCGCAAAGCATGTATCGAAAACAAAAAAACTTACAAGGGTAGGACCAGACATTGATGTCACAAACTGTGACCAACTTTTGCTGGTGGATAAAAGCATAAAAATAAGCAGACGTGTCTCGGCTTTTGGCTCCATAAACCCTAGTTCACAAGAAATCGGGGGTCAATAGCCCCATAGAAATGTTACGGCCATGTCAAATGACAAAGAGCTCACGTTACATTCGTACTAACAACACAACAGTGTGTGTGCATGCGCAAAAGTATGTGTGTGAATGAATACAACTTGTAATCTTTCATTTTGAGTTGTTAGTCCTCTCTCCATTAGAATAAAATACATTTTCAGAATAATAAAAGATTTTGGCAGCTATACCTGCCTGCTGTTCAACAATGCTACTGCTTTGAAATTAATTTATAAGTTTAATTAACTGTTAATGAATATGCATTTTGTAGGCAATAGGAACTTTTTCCCATGCATATGCTTACTGAGCATAATTTGTTTTTCTAAAAATAATAATCCAAGGTATTATTTCAAAACAGAATAAAACTAATATCAAATAGTACTTCATTGTAATAGATTGAAAAGACAAAAAAAAAATTGCCAGTATTGGGGTTCAAACCCCAAAAAAAGAATTGTCAGTTTCGAACTACTCGGCTAACCTGCCTATGCATTAATTAACTCCTTGTGATGACCTTATAAGGAGCGCAGTAATTTTCTATAAACTTTGACCTCTGATTTCTTGTGAACTAGGGTCTATGGAGCTAAAAGCCGAGACAATTGTCTGCTTATTTTTATGCTTCTATCCACCAGCGAAAGTTGGTCACAGTTTGTGACATCTATGTCTGGTCCTCCCCTTGTTAGTATATACACAAATTGAAATATGTAGTTAATAGTTAGTTAATGAATATCATTATATATAGACGTTCCTTACAGAGGAGGAGGAGGAGGATATAACATATCGATATCATTATATATAGATGTTCCTTACAGAGGAGGAGGATATAACATAAGATAACAGGAGGATACTAATGTTTAGGCACTTCCAGATGAGCTGGAGATTCGAAATGTTTTTCTTAGCTAGGATTTTCTGCAAAACCGACTAGAAAAAAAGAAAATCTTGAAAAAGTGCAACAATGCGGCCGCTAAAAATTCGCAATTGTTTAAATAAATTTTCAAGGTTTATGTATTTCCGAATGTGCCACGGAGTTTAAATTCTTTTCGTAAGTAGAATTCTTTAAAAAATGAAATAAGGATTATACAAATTTTGATATTTTAATTTGTTTGTCAGTTAAAAATTCTTAAAGTTTAAACAAATGGAATGGTTTAGGTACTACGGGATGAGCTAGGAAGCTGAAATTTTCAAATTATTTACAGAGTAGTGAATTGGCATTAATAAACCTTACAATTTTACCATATATAAATTGCGGCGGCCGTTAAAAATTATAAAAATTTAAACAATTAGAAAAATATTATTTTACTCATAGAAGAGCTACAACTTTAAAATTTGGCTTGTAGCATTAGTACCTTATAATGAAGAAAGTGTAAAATTTTTAAAATTGCAACATTTGGGGATTGTTTTAAACTATTATTTTTACATGTGGGAAAAACGAAAATCGCTGCGGAGGTGAAATTTTTAGAATTAATAGAATATTTGTAATGATGAAATATCTGTCTGAAAAATTAATGTTTTCTCAAGGTGAGATGAAATGCTTGCAGTAAGCAAGCACCTACTAGTATTATATATAATTAATGACGTAAGTAATTTCAAACCCATAGAAATCATCTTCCTCATCATTTTCACCACCAAATAACTATGCAAGAAATTTTGTTTTCAACATCAATACATATTTGTTTTAGTCTAAATGCCAACTTTACCTTAAATTTTAAACTTCACTTGCAGAAACACAACATATAAGAAAATTTTAATTCTTTAATTTCATTAAATAATTTATGGTAAATTATCCGAGTACCAAAAAACTATTAAACCAATTAAAAATATGAAATTAAATAATTTTAAATAAAAAATAACTATGAAAGAAACTTAGGGAAATACAAAAGTGAACTGGAAACATTTAAATTTGCTTTAAAAGGATAGACCTTCTCTAAAGCTCTCCTAGAGTTATAATCTTACTATTGAAAGGAGTTTCTTGAACTAGGAAGTGCACTAGTTGAACCACAGGTCTTATTAACTTAAATCTGAGGATTTATCTCAAGCATCAGAAAACTGAATGAATACACAAAGTACTAATAAAATTCCTTTGTCACTCAAAATTTTTTTTTCAGTCAAAGAAAAGGATGGAGATGAAAAACTAGTTTCAGAAGTGAATGAAGAACAATCCAATGATGAAGATGAAGAGCCTGAGCCTGACTCAACATTGTTTGTCAAAAATCTCAACTTTAACACGAGGGAGAAAGCTTTGACAGAGGTGAGGATATTTAAGAATTTCTAAGCATTAGAGAAGTATTTTTCAAAATTAACAGAAGGCAATAGAGATGCTATTAATTTTGAAATCAAAAGAAATTCTTTGTTTAAAAACTTTGGTGTTGGCAATTTTTTCCTCAGCACTTCAAAAAGTGTGGCAAGATTTACAGTGCGACTATTGCTGTGAAAAAGGATGCTAAAAAGCCAGGAGAGTTGTTGTCCATGGGTTATGGCTTTGTCCAATTTATGAAGAAAAGCAGTGCAGAGAAGGCCCTTAAGACTCTCCAAAACTCTATTTTAGAAGGACATGCAATTGAGCTGAAAAGATCCAACAGAATGGTTCAGTAAGTCATTAAAATTAATATGAATCCAAATTATAATAATACAAGTACTTGGTGCTTGCACGCTGCAAGCATTTCAGCCCATATTGAAAGTAACACCATAGGATTTTGAGGGAGTGCAGTGCATCAGGCAGTCCCTAATGTCACTTCTATCAGGGTTTCTTCTCCTATTCTGATCCCTGATAATCTTATAGAAAAACAAACCTAACTGCTCCTTCCTACAGTTGATATCCCAGATTTAATCGCCGTGTTTGTGCTTTTAGTATGACGTTAGAATTCTAATTATTTATGATACCCTCAATCACAGTGCATAATGCAATTAGTGTTTTGGATACAGTAAAATCTTACACATTATCGGAAGAAAATATAGGTGATGTTTTCATAATATGCATGACATTGAAAATTAAGAGTAAGTTAACGTATATGCTTAAGGGAATAAATTTGATGTTAACTCGTTTAAAGAAATATGAGAAAATATATTTCCCTAACTTGTATAATTTTTGCTTTCCCTTGAGATTCGAGTTATAGAAGTTCCACTGTATGTATAAAAATATATTTCCGTATTTTTTAATTTTCTTTAACTCGAGTAATTTTTATTTTCCCTTCAGATTTGAGTTATCAAAGTTCCACTATAATCCATTATGATGGCATTAATTTCCATTAAAAGAATCAGAACGTCATTAATTTCCATTAAAAGCATTAAAGATCCCTTTAACCTTTAAATGCCGAATGTGCCCATATGGGTGCACAAAATGCAATAGTTCACGAACGTATATTTTTCATATATGTTTCTTTCCTCTAGAAAACAGAAGTATGCAATTCTTCATTATTTTTACAATAAAGTGCTTTTTATTTGAACATTTTGGTGCCAATAATTCATGAGATGTCATTTTTCCATAAAATAAACAAAAATTCTCCAAAATAAATCCGGCGTTTCAAGGTTAAAAGCAATGAGGTCTTTGCCATGGTTTTTATATATTTCCATTGTTAAAAAGAGGAAAAATTCACCCTTTTTTCTGATTAAAACAGATATTTACGCTAATTTAGTATGTATTTGAATTCTGCCTTAAAAGGTTAATAACTCTGTTCTTTCAGCTAAACAACTGTTCTTTTCCCGAATTCATATTTCAAATTTAAGTAATTTAAAAATGCATTCGTAAAAAGCCTTGCACTGAATCCCATGCTTTTCTTATGGGGTATTGAAATGGAACGTTGGGGTTAAAAAGAAAAATATGAACTTTTTTGTGACCCCTGATTTTTCTCGTCAGTTGTGCCACCTGGCCTACCTACATGCTAAATTTCAGATTTATAGCCCTTCTAGAAGTTCCTAAGAGTTTTATGTCAGTGAATGAGGCACAAGTAGCTTTATTATTATACGAGTAGTCGGTGCTTGCAAACTGCAAGCGCTTCAAAAAATCACCATACACCAAGATCTAAACTCTTAAATAAACCAACGTGATCTCCGGAGTAACAGCACTTCAGTCACGTGGAGCCTTTATGTATTAAATAATAAATTCCATGAGTAATGGCAGTATGTTTAAAATTTTCCATGAAATTAAGGCAACTATCTATAATTTCCATATTCTCTCAAAACAAACAACTTCCATATTCTCTGGCAATCTGCTCGTGTCCAAGTTTTCAAATTTAGTGACTCAGATCACACTCGATGAGCCATAAGAATAATCATCATTAAGACAATATGCTATACATTAAATTCATAGAAAAATTGGGATATTTTCTGTTAAGATTATGACATCATCATCCATGCCTTTAGTGCATATTTGGATAAAAAATATCGAGATATAGGTATGATGTCATTATATTTAACAATTGAAATGAGTTAAAATTTCTCGAAAAACTACGAAACACAACATTAAAATACTTTTCAAGTTTTACCGTCACTGCTATCAGGGTTGCTACTCCTATTGTGATCTCTTATAGCCCTGGAGAAAAACAAACCTATTTGCTCCTTCCTGCAGTTGATAATCCAAGTTTAATCGTCATATTTGTGATTTCAGTAATATGTGAGAAATGCAATTATCTATGATACCCTCAATCACAGTGCGTGATGCAATTAGTGTATTGGATACAGTAAAATCTTATATATTATTGGAAGAAAATATTGATGATGATGTTTTAATAATTGCATGATATTTAAAATTAGAATAAGTTAACTTATATGCTTATGGGAATAAACTTTATTTTAATTCAATTAAAGAAAAATGAAAAAATATATTTCCGCAACTTGAATTTTCTATAACTCGAATAATTTTTGCTTTCCTTTGAGATTCGAGTTATAGAAGTTCCACTGTATATATACAAATATTTAAAAACATATTTCCATAACTTTAATTTTCTATCACTTGAATAATTATTACTTTTCCTTGAGATTCGAGCTATGGAAGTTCAACTATAATTCGTTATGATGGCATTAATTTCCATTAAAATCATTAAATCACTGCAATCGTAATGTATAATATCAGATCCCTTTAAAAGCATTGAGGTTGTTGCCATAGTATTTAAAGATTTTCATTGTTGAAAAGAGGAAAAAATTCACACTTTTTTCTGATTAAAAGCAGATATTTACGCTAATTCGCTAGATATTTGAATTTGCGTTCAAAAATTAAGAGCTCGGTTCTTTCAGACAGACAACTGTTCTTTTCCCTAATTCATATCTCAAATTAAAGTAATTTAAAAATGCATTCTTAGAAAGCCTTGCACTGAATCCCATGCTTTTCTTATGGGATATTAAAATGGAACTTTGGGGTTAAAAAATAAATATAAACTTTATTGTGACTTTCGATTTTTCTCATTGGTTGTGTCACTCAGCCTACCAACATACCAAATTTCAGATTTCTATTCCTTCTAGAAGTACCTTAATGTTTTTTGTCAGTGAGTGAGTGAGGCACAAGTAGCTATATTAGGTATTATAGACTAGATATTCCCCTGGTATGCTATTGATTATATTCTCCATGCTACTTGTGGAGAAAGTTATGTTTAATTAAGATGTCAGCTAACGATTGATGGATCTTCCAGGTGCCAGTTTCTTTTGTTTTTTTAATTTTTTCATTATGGAACAATAATGGAGTAAAACTATCGCTAATTTTTGCAATTTTAAGAATATTATAATTTTACCACATTGAGTTAATAATGCCATACATTTCTGCCAAATTTTAAATTTATAGTACAATTAGAAGTGAAATAACATTTATCAAATTGTTTAAATTTAAATAATTTTTACGGCAAAAATAACGATTTTATGGCTATATTGAGATATTTATTCGTTTACATAGACTAACCACTAAATAATTTAAAAATTTCAGCTCCCTAACTTGCGGCGTAGTGTCTAAACATCTACCAATTTGTTTAAACTTGAAGAATTTTTAACTGCCAAACAAATAAAAATATCAAAATTTCTATAATCCCTATTTCGTTATTTTACAAATCCTACCTCTAAAAAAAATTTCAGCTCCGTAGCACATTTGTAAATACATAAACCCTGAAAATTTGTTTAAACAATTGCGAATTTTTAACGGCCGCATTGTTGCACTTTTTGGTGATTTTCGTTTTTTCTGGTCGGTTTTGCACAAAATCCCACCTAATAAAAAAATTTCGAATCTCCAGCTTATCTGGAAGTTCCTAAACATTAGTATCCTCCTATATGTTATATCCTCTTCCTCCTCCTCCTCTGTAAGAAACGTCTACAGTAAAACTTCGCCGAACGCAGGGGTTAGGTTCAATAATAATGACATAGTTTGCTTATATTTCCTTGAAAAAAGATTATAAACCGCATCAACTAATTATATAGAGTAGTATTACGTTAAAAAAATATTTAAAAATTAAAATTAAATTCTCGCGTAATTTTACACTAGGCAGACATTCACTTTTATAGTTTTCCCTTTATACCTGGAAATGCTTGCTTAAATACGACACTTTCATCGCTCACAATGATAAATATTTAGAAATAAGTTTTGAAATATTTAAACTTAATGTTCACAGAACTGAAACAATACATATTAAAAACTTGTTGATTAATATCGACAGCGAATCCAACGATCGGTCCTCAGCTATGCCGGATTGGCCTCTGCACAGATGCATAACACTAGCGGCACTACCGGCAGTTGTTTGCACTCACCGAAATGGTACATACTGGCATTAATTTTCGCGTAATTTTTATTTATCGCTAGAAATATTTTATTGAAAATTTAATGAAATATTTTAACGAAGTTACAGTGAAACTCACCAAGGTTAATTAGATGGTCTGCTCTTGGTCTTGTGATTTCGATGTGCTCGGACCTTGACTGGAAGAATTTCGTGATAGGCATCTGTTTGGTCTTTTTTAACTCCCTATGAAGTTCTATGTAGGGAGCTAAAGCTGATTCTAGACTCCTCTTGAACTTCAGGCTTCTTTCTACTTAAGGATCAAATTCCAGTGGTGCTTCTTTTAAATCTTCTGTCTCCTTCAAAAACTTCTCCAAAATTTTTGCTGTTAACTTTGGCTTCTCAGGCTCCGAATCGTTCTCTTCTTTTTCACCTTCACTTGAAGTTTGTGTCACCATATCTAATTCAGCAACGGTTAGTTCCTCTGCATGGGACTCTAACAATTCTTCCACATCAATTTCTTCCATGTCTTCAAAGCCTTCACCCCCGATGTGTCTTGCGATATTAATTATTTCCCTAACGTCCTCCGTATTATCGGGAAAACCTCGGAAGTCACGAATCTCACTTCATCCCTTTATTATTTCAATGGCCTTCGAAATATCAAATTTTTTCCAGCAATCGCTAACTCCTAAGGATGGATTTGTCTCCATCATTGAAAGAATGTTAGCGAAACTTCTGTGGATGTAATACGAATTAAAGGCTGCAATAACACCCTGGTCCAAGGGCTGCACAAGTGAAGTTGTATTAGGTGGTATGAACTCAACTTCAATTTCAGGATGGGCCTCAGCAAGAGATTTCGGATGACCTGGTGCATTATCCACTACGAGGATCACCCTAAATGCAAGATTTGTTTCCTTCAGGTACTTTTTCACTTCACGAACGAAGCAATTCTCAAACCAATCCTCAAAAAGTCTTGCAGTAACCCGAGCTTTGCTGTTACTCCTCCAAAATACAGGGAGCGAACTTTTACGTTGCATCTTCGGGGAGAAAAGTTATTTCCAGCGGAAATATTCCTGGGGGCTAAGAGATCCATCGGCGTTACTTATGTGACTTCTTTTTAAGGACGGTAGTTAAGTGCTAAGTCTCACGTGAGGTGAAAAACTGAAAAAAGGAACCTCATCTCCAGGTTGGAGTTGAAGATAAAAAAGCAGTTAAAAACGCTGAATGATTTTTTATTGGGTGCCAACAGACTTAACAAAACACTATAATCGTAGTACGATTTTTTTCTTACTAATGATCTTTTCAGGGCAAATATTTTATTGAAAATGGTCATTCAAGGAAATCGCATAAAAGTGAATCACTTCCCGCGGTCGGTGAAGCTCATCATACATTTGAGTGCCGCGTAAATTTGAATCCGCATTGCAGGAAGCCGCATTCGGCGAAGTTTTACTGTATATAGAATGATATTACTCGTACTATTTCTAAATTTTTACGAGTTCCTTTTCCTACTATGACTACAATGGCAACTTAAGCACTACACAGTTCTTAGAGTTACTGTTTTTGGCACTACAAACAGGGGGAGGATATATTGCGCTTCCTCTGAATTTTTAAAATTGCATTTCATTGTAACGAATATATTTTGGTTGTCCACACAACTTCGTTATACTGACATTTCACTATATGTTGATTACTAAATCACTGTACCTAACTTCTTTGCACTTCAAAATAGCTTCAGTTAGCTCTTGGAATTACAAATTTGTCATTTTTAAATGAAATAAAAGACAAAGTCCACTTGGGAAGGCTGTACTTTGTGGAAAGATACCATTTAAAAAAAAAGAAACTTGTAAATTTCCACTAAAAAGTTTAATAACCGACCGGTTTCGCCTGTTACAGCATCATCAGGTGACGAAAGCATGGTTGAGAGTTCTATATATTCGGAGAGTGGGGTAGGAGTGTTAAATGAATAATGATAGGCAGGAGGGAGAACATACATTCAGTAATGAGATAATGTGAAAATAAAAAAAATCGAATTACAAAGTGAATGACAAAATTCAAACGGTTATAAACAGTAATGCGAGCAAGGTTAGTAATTATAAAATAAAAGCAATTAACAGAAGTTACAAAAAAGTCGTTAAATTACAAAGTAAAAGGCAATAAATTAAATAATTAGGAAAGCAGTAAAGAGAATGCCAGTTTCTTGCTTGCTTCTTTAACTCAACTACTACAGAACATAGAAACAAGTGGGTTGTGGGTTTGAAAAAGCTTGTAAACTGATTTGATTGACCAGTTGTTTTTTCTTTTTTAATTTTTTTCCATTTTAATAATATGGGGATGAATGCAGCATATTTTTAATTTGCATTTTAAAACCAGTTACAACCAAGCTCCAAACTCAGTACTTAAGTGATTGTATGCCTGAAAGTACAAAGTTTATTTTGATTGAAGAGAGCATTCAAATCCATGCCAAAATATCACAAAAATACATTTCGAAGCTTAAAAGTCCCATTTTTCATGGCTCTAACAATGAAAAATCATAAATATGACAATGTAAATGCATTGTTGCTGTCAATGGGAGTCCATTGCTTATAAATAGGTAACAAATATCCTTGCTATGCTTAATTTTGTTTTTGTTGTATTTACATATAAACAAATATTGTCACGGATTCCCTTGCGATCACTCCGGATTGTTATCATGCTCACATATCTCCCACGTACGTCCCGCACTACTATACCCTGTGACTCATGGTCTAACACTGCCCGGCCTCTCCAGTACCCTCGCTCTCAGCCACCTGGTGACCACTCGCGACAATATGTTTATCTTTTGGAAGTTTTTTAGCTTATAATATCCATTGCATTCACTTCAACAAAGCCTACTTCTCTCTGGCAAACTAGACATGCGACTTAAATCAACTTTTAATATAATAAAAGTATAATAATAACAATATAATTAACATTTATTTTGTAAGATTTATTAAATGTTGACTATGTGCCATTCATATTTTTAAGAAACCAGTGTTTTATGTTGTGCAGTAGTAAGATTCACTTTCCGTTGAAATTCAATGGGCACTTACACTAGTATTTATATATTTTCTTTTTTTGTAGGTCCGAAGTGCGTACTGCTAGGAAGAAATCAAGTGCTGGTAAACAAACCAGTTCTAAGATTTTGGTGAGAAACATTCCATTTCAGGCAACACAAAAAGAGGTTACCGAACTTTTCCAGTAAGTAATGAAAATCATTTATTCCAAAAACTTTTAACTGGTGCAATTGCTTTTTATTTAAGTTTGAATTTAAGCTTGTGTTCATTGTAATTTGAATGTGTGCTATGATGGATATGACTGGGAGAAAGGAGATTCAAATTTGGATATTGATGCTTGATTGATTATAGCCGTTTTTTAAGCCAGGATCTAAACAACCTTTTTATTGGAAGGAAATCTCGAACAGTATAAATTAAGAGATGTAATAGCATATTGTTCAAATTAGCCTATTTTATTGTAGGACCTTTGGTGATTTGAAGTCTGTAAGATTACCTAAGAAATTGGTTGGTACTGGATCTCATCGAGGTTTTGGCTTTGTGGAGTATTTGACTAAAGCAGATGCTAAGGTTAGATGAAAATTTTTGTGTATTTTCTTTTCAATTTTGCATGAATGTATATTGTGTGTGTGTATTTATTATAAAATTTATTGTTACATGGTACATTTTGCAGCAAGCATTTAAGGCGTTCAGCCAAAGTACTCATTTGTTTGGGAGGCGTTTAGTGTTGGAGTGGGCATCAAATGAGGAGGATGTTGAAGAGCTCAGGAAAAGGACAGCTAAGCATTTTAATGAGAGTAAGCCATATCACTATTTATTTTAAGTGGATATTTTACTGAAAGTTATTTGTGTATATAGTAAAGATGCCATATTTCAGATACCTAAAGTTGGAGCCATTTTTTATGTTGACGAAATTATAAAGAATTAGTGCTGTTTTGCATACAGGTTGCTAAATGTGTCTAATATTGCAGATTAGCAAATTGCTTAACAAAATCAAAAACCAAAAAGAAAAAAAAATGGTCCACCAAAATGGTGCCCTAATTTCAGATAGGGTGATTCCTAATTTTGGATAAAGTTTATAATAGGACTAGGGGCTCTGCCCATATGTGTTATGTGCATCAGCCCGTGCTTTGCTCCGTGATGTGAATTTGTCTGTTGCCCATGTGCAACCCTGAACTTTTGGCATATAGTATTTAAGGTAGAAAATTATATCTAGTCCTATTTTCAGGCTCTCTCACTACCTCCCTATATCCCTCCCTCCCAGCAAACCTCTCGCTTTCCCTCATTCTCCCCCTCCCTTGGGGATTAGGTGGAAGAGGAGACTGACTTCATCGCAGTTTTGCCTCAGTAATGACGTGCAATTTCCTCTCTCCCTCTGCCTGTCTCTGTCTTTAATTCTCCCCTTTCTCTCATGCTCCCATCTTCCTCCGTTATTCCAATATGGTGCAAACAAAGCACAAACAGAAAGGAAGAGTCAAAAGTCGCAATTGTGCAAAAATGAGGAGCATCAACAAAAATGAACCCAATGGAAAGGAGAATGTCTATGGTCTGCATCAAAGCATTTGTTGTGAGTTGATTAGATCAGAATCAATAATTCCTTATGATGTTCTTAAGAAAGTCGACCTCGGTTGTACTGGATTGCCAGAGGATTGCAAAAATCCGTTATAACCAAAGTCCATAATATCCAAGGTTCAAGTGAATTACCATATTTTCTGGCATATAAGATGCACTTTTTTCAGAAAAATGATCCCCAAAATCAGCCTGCGTCTTATATGCCAAAGGCAAGATTATTAGTTCTCAATACTGACATTAACGAACACATCCCCAAAATGGAATGATTGGCAGTCATATCTCAAAAATATTAAAATAAAGATTATTTATAATTAATAGTGAAAATTTTGTTAATATAGGCCAAAATACATTATGCAACGTGAATTCCAAGGATGTGTTTTCATTATTACACTTTAATACATGTCCACTCACAGTGATTACAGTTTCAGCATGTTTGCAATGTTTTACTTCCTAATGAGCCCGTTGAATAGTGCGATTAATGCTATTGAACAGTAGAATTTGTGTAGATGTCAAATATTTTATATCTAGGATAAATAGCATTAAGTATATTGAGATCACAATGGCTGCAATAATGAAATGATATGCCTACACTATTACCTATAAGCTTCAGGTGATTCAATATGCAAAAACACATGGAAACCGAGCAGCAGCATGTCATTTCGGTCCACCTCCCACAGAGAAAAATGATCCATGAATGGAGAAAATGAGGAAAACTGAAGCTGATGGATAAGAGAGACATAGTCATCATAAGGTTGGTCTTAAATGGTCACAACTAGGAGAGGAAGTGATGGATAGTAGAACAGAGGAAGTTTGATATTGCTGTATTGATCAAAATCATTATGTACAAGGCAAAGAGTTGCAGAAGAAAAAGGACTAGTTGAGTTTACATATCATTATTACATATGCATTCCATTTATTATTTATCTCATTAAATTAAAATCTCATCTTGCATTTAAGTTTAAGTAAGTACTATCGGTAAAGATGTGTGATGTGATGTGTGCGGCACATTCCGACAGCTTAATTGTCTCTTCTCCAGGGGACACACCTCACACTCATTCTAGAGAAGCAGTGGGTCCATTCTGCTAACTTCCTCTCTATTTCGTGTGATATTTTCCGTATTTACTCCAGCATCGCACGTAGCGAGTGTGGGACTCGTGGGGGCCGATGTGGGAGCGGGAGGCTCTTGATGGATGTCGCCATGGTTGTCATCGTATTCATTTCAGCCCTTGTGGAATCTTTCGCAGGCACCAGAGTAGTGGGGCAGCATGAGATAGCACGAAAGCGGGGGGGGGGGGGGGGGGGGGAGAGGAGGAGGTTGGTGAGCCAGGCCAGAGAAGAGGGACATAGGAAAATTCCACGACTCCTGTGTCATAATGTTAGGGAATGCCGCAGAAATCTGTTATAACCGAAGATCTATTATACGGGAGACCGGTGTAACCGAGGTAGTTACAGTGATATAGCATAGTAAAATGGTTGGGAATGAAAAAAATCTGTTATAACCATGGTTGACTGTAATTATTGAAAGCATCGAGCCAATTCAATCTTTAATTAGATTGCAAGTTCACTTTTAAAGGCCTTGAGCTCGCTACTAAGGTAGTTAGAATTTTTCATTGTGCCTCAGAAAAATATGCTTTCTTTGCATTAAAAACAAATTTTTACTCTAAGTTTTGAATTTCATCTTTAAAAATTAATCAATTCATTCGTTTATCTACAAAACTGTTTCTATACCGAGTTCATATCTTCACAATTTTTTGTGGCTCCTGTGTTCTCTCCATATAATGTGGCTCTTTTGATTTAAATTTTAAAAACGAAATCCAAAATTTTATATTTAAAAAATAACCAAAATGAAGAACAAACAATGATAATAGCAATGACAAAGAATAAACGAAAAGAAGAGCTGAACGTTAAGAGAATGGAAGAACCATTGAATACAGTAAGTAAAAATATCTTTCAATGCTTCCTACTCTCCTTACTCACCTAAACACTTCATTTAGCTGCTTCTAACAATTTGGAGAAATTTCTTTGTGATAAACTTTTCGAAAATATCACAAGCCCATTGAATATTGATGCGAGTTCCGTTCCTGAAGAATAGCAATTATAATTGATAGATTTGCAGTGTAATAATGCTTCGCAGAACATTTTTTCAGCAATGGAAGATAAAATAGAGTTCTATAACATTCATAATAGCTGAAAAATACCATTTCAAGAAAACTTGCTTTAAAAATTGCTTGTCTTTTCAAAAGTATATATTGATGTGAAACATTATTTTTAAATGTTAAAATTTCCAAAAAAAATAAAACCAGAGCTTAAATAACTGTTAGATATTTGGAAAATCAATCAAGAATCATGACATTCCAAAATATATACCAGCCTGGAATATCTCACCATAAGTATGGAAAACTAAATTTCTTATTAGCGAATCTATGTGGATATTTCTTTTTTATAGATTTTTATGCATTCTTTGCATGAAGTGAACGCATATATGGGAGGTCATTTCCATCCGTCCGTCCACATGTTAAAACTTGGAAACTGCTGAATGTATTGTGATTAAATTTAGGATTGGGAAGTTTTGCTAAAATTGGTCAACCGATCCCAATTTTGGTTAAAATCAGACAACAATTACCACCACTTTCCATGGAGACGTACAATGTTCCTTGGTTTCAACTCGGGAACCTCTGGGCTTATTTTGATGAAATTTGGTAGTGGGGAGTTTTGCTAAAATTGGTCTACTGATTTAAATTTTGGTTAAAATCAGACAACAATTACGACCACTTTACATGAATACCTACATGTAGTTTACAATGTTCCTGTTTCAACTCATGAATCACTGAATGTATTTTGATGAAATTTGGTATTGGGAGTTTTGCTAAAATTGGTCGACTGATTCCAATTTTGGTTAAAATCGGACAACAATTATGACCACTTTACATGAAGACATACATTTACATGTAGTTTACAATGTTCTTCTGTTTCAGCTCTGGAACTGCAGGATGTATTTTGATGAAATTTGGTATTAAGAAGTTTTTCTAAAATTTGTCATCCGATTCCAATTTTGGTTAAAATTGGAGAATAATAATGACAACTTTACATAAGGACTTACATGTCTTTTATAATGTACCTTGCTAGCTTCTTGTTAAATACTCATCTGAGTGAAAATATTGAGAACATTGTGAAATTCCAAAGGATACATTTGGAAACTGTGTACTCCAACATGGAGAACACCTTTCCAATCTTGTTTTCTTTGGCTACCTAAAAAATATTTGTTTTCAAGTGGCTCTTCACTTGGTTTGGGTTGTCCAGCCCTGATATAGACCTTTTGACAACTTGAAATGGAGTAACAGCTTGAGAAGAATGATTGTCTAGCCATAGTACAATTTCTTGAGAGTAGAATTTCTTGAAAGGAACAATAAATGCTAAAGGTTGCAGCTTATGAGTAGAGTGATGCATAAAATGTACACTCCCCATTCTCTCCCCAAAGCAATGATATCTAGGTTCCTTGTGTGTGTGAAAAGTGACTGTCTAAGATCAAGATGGCAGAGCCTTCTTGCATTGGTCTGACCACCTTAACAAAATGCTTGAACCACTGAGTAAAGATGTGCAATTGTAGCCATACTGATGGATGGCATATGGCAACAGTGCCAGGAGGGGTGCCATTAAGATGTTATGGTTTCAATCTAGCTCTCGAAAGCACAATCAACAGTGGCATAAAATTTCCACTGATACCCATGCATGTTACAACTCTTCAAGAAACCTTTCTACCAAAGACAGCCTGGCGACCTGCTTCTTTCCTTTCACATTGAGAACATTTGATCTTGTACCGTCAACAATGGTGATAACTGTCTCGTCAACATTCAACACTTTTGCCGGCTGAAAATTTACTGTTTGCTATTCAGGTTTAAGCAGGTTGAAGTATGCGTCCATGTTTTCTCTTGTAGAGCTTTTTACTCTGGCTAAAGAGACTGATTGCTGTGTTCCAAAAGCCAATTCTGGCCGTGTTCTGACAAAATTCCTAAAACATTTTTTAGCAGCCATTCTCTTAGAACAAGAGAATGGATTGTTTGTTTATATGGAATTTCTGGCTAATCGACCTTTTGGATTATTATAGCCATAACTTCTTACACATCAGAGACACTCATAAGGGAGGAGAGAAGCCCGGTGCCAGCATTATCCTACTCTTTACGAAGAGCACCAAGGGGGCCAACTGTTTAACATCCCTTCCGAAGAACAGAGCGCTGACTTGCACGCTCTCCTCAAATCACACATGTAGGGGATGGAATGATCTCATGTTGAAAAATCCGACCTCTGCTGGATTCGAACCTAGGATACCTGCATGGAAGGCCAATGCTCTAACCACACTTCCACCCAAAGAGAATGGATCTATGTTGTTCCTAATAATGAGCTGATATGCGAGGACTCTAATGTCTCTTCTCCTCAACCCAAAATTCATCACCTATAGCATGTTTTCTTCCTATGGAGGTAGAAAGATGCTCGTCCGAGTTAGTACTTTTGACAATTTAAGAGAATAGATCTAGGAACATTGAAGGCTGTGTTGCCTTTAAAAAGCCCATTTCCTTCTTTTTGACTGATTCTACAGCTTTTCTTTTTCTGCCAGCCATCTGATTGTGAGAAGGAACACAAAAAAGGACAAAAAATAAGGTTCCTAATTTCGAGTATCCCCTTAATATCTGAAATTTGGCAACCCGTTAGTAATCTAAATATGGTGGCACGGCAAGAAAATGAAGCTTCTGGAAGCGATCGAGTTGCATGCTACACAAACTCAAATGCGGATGGCTACAAAGTACGTGTGGCTGCCGCAGCACTGCTGTTGCTTGAATCCAAAATTAGGCACCTAACAAAAATAGGGCATCTTTACCCTAGTACAAATACTCGATAATTAATTGATATGTTAAAAAAGTTCATTAATGCATCATTAAGGTTGTTTTAATTAAAGTGTTAGCTCTATTGAGCATAACAATGCTGTCAAAATTTGAGGATTGATTGCATGAAACGTTTAAACAATTACGAGTTCTAGATTCTAAATTTTTCTGTAATCCAAGTATCATTTGAAAATTTATTTAGAAGAATGCCGTAAATTCATTTATGGAGGTATTCAACTGCTTATTAATTTGTATTATTTTTCATTATCATATCTCCAACTTTTCATACTGTATTTTTAGTGTCCCTACTCCTATTTCATATTTTGTGCTTTATCATCATTTTGTTTCATTATTTAACTCGAACCACTTCTCTTTCCTCAGGTGCTCCAAAAGCTAGTAAGAAGAGTGTTTTTAATGCAGAGTCTATGGATGATGAATAATTATGTTACTCAGTAATTACTTTTGTACAAAGTGATTGTAATGCTTGTTACTATGAATTGATCATAAATTTTTTAATGTTAATTGGGATTTTTAATTTAACAAAGGACTTTTTAAAAAAATCTACATTACTATTTCTTCTGTTGACAGAAATTACTCGGAGATGATTTATATTGTTAACATAAAAATAAATTTCTAAAGAAAGAGTAATGTAGCTTTTTTCATTGCCCAAAGGGATAATGATAGCATCTGAAAACTATTCCAAGGAGATTTTAAGTATATAGTGTTCTATGAATAGTTTACCTTTCTTCTTTACTCAAATACCTCTTGGTTGCATCTTTTATATCGAAGGAAAGGGGATTGATTGATAAAGAAAAAATAGAAATATAATAAAATATCAAGGCTATGATTGTTTTGTTAACATTTCAATATTAATTGATTAGCATAGTTTCCCATTGTGAAAGTGAATTAGGCAGGTTTCAAATAACCTAGCTATAGTTTTGGAAATAAGACAATGAACCCTTTTGGGATAAGTAGCATGAGTTGGCAAGCAACTACTGAATTTTTTGTTGCAGCATTGTTAAGTAGAACTTGAATAAAAAAAGAAAGCCTTTAATTCAGGCAGAAAAAACATTTGAAATCAGATGTAATGCGCTCAATTATATTCAAATTAAAATGCTTTTGAGCATGTAGTTACTGGAAACTGTACATTGGGCATTTTAGTGTTAATGAATCAAATTTGAGAGATCTATTCAGTTGCCTTGCGGAATTCCAGGCAGATTTTTGAGAAGCTGTAAAAAAAATATTAAAAAATTCCTATTATCATAGTAGAGACAGCTAAAGAAGCGTACCTTCTACCTGTTTAAAGAAAATATTATAAAAAACGTGTTTGGAAAATTTAATCTCGATCCGGCCATTTGAAGAACAAGCGACGATGTGCCTTGAATGCAGTAATAACATTAGAGATGAACGTTTCTTGGAAAATAGAAAAGTTTACATTTGTATAAGCAAAGCTTACTGGAAATTCAAATTGTTTAAATGATCGTATTCAGATAAAAAGCTATCGTAAAACCTTACAAAACATGACACATTATGAGAACCATTGGAATATTAAGAAACGATATCTTAAACGTAAAATCTACGAAAAATAATAGGTTATGCTCAAAGGTAATCTAAAATAGGGATTTACATTATTTCGAGCGAGATTTAAATTTTTTTAAAACTAATTATTGATTTTAATTATACAGCTGTGTACTTATCAACTCAATTTGTCATGCTCGTAGAAATATAGACGAGTTTTATTTAAATAAAACATTAAACCCGTCATTAACTATTATAAATTTGCTTATTGTTAAGATGTAATAAATAAAAAAGTATATTTCCTAAAACTAGACAAATTTAATTTAGATGACAAACATGTCAGCTTAAATTAGTTTTTCAAGGTATTTTTTGGCTAATCCACCTCTTCGATTAATATAGCCTTCCTTCCACACCGAACACAATAACAAGGGAGGTGCCGGCAATAGCCTACTCTTAACGAAGAGCACCAACGGCTTAACGTCCCTTCTGAAGGACATAACGCCGACTTGTTTTCATGGTGTAGCTCAGGGGTCCCCAAACTACGGCCCGCGGGCCACATCCGGCCCGCGCAGCGATTTGATCCGGCTAGCCTTATGAGCAAGAGTATTCATTAGATATCATTTATGATACCTAAGCGCCATTTTCTGAGTACTTGGGTACTTTTAATAAGCGAATTACATATTACAGAATAAAAAAATTCTCAAAACTTGCTCTGAAATTTTCACCCGGCCCGATCAGTCATTTAAAATGCCGTATGTGGCCCGTACAGTGGATCATGAAGCCTCATGTGGCCCTTTCATTAAAATGTTTGGTGACCCCTGGTATAGCTGATTCAATGTAGGGAAAGTATTCCATGTGAAAATTCTCATTTCAAATGCATTTTTGAACTCAAACTTGGAGGATTTTCCTGCTTTAAATTCTACCCTAATAACAAATTTAAATTACTATGAGGAGTTCACTGTTACTCACTTTTTCAAAGTTATGACAAGCATTAAAGGTGGCAGTGCGAGCGCGTATCCCACAATGCATTTTAATGCGAGTCTGTTTTCTGACAGTAGTGGAGCGGAGAAATGATGAGGGAAAATGATGGCTGAACAGTTTCGGAAGGTGGAACAATATTCGCCAAAATCTTCCCCCCGAGGGGCACGGTCCCCCGTTGTTTCTCGTCAAGATTCGACCGGAACACTGAAAACGACGATCTCCCTCGGGAAAAATCCGTCCATCGTCCACAGCGGACCCTTCTACTTAATGAAGGAACCGCCTGGTAAGACATAAACAAGATAACGATACGACCAAGATGAATAGGAATTTTATGTGAAACTCACGTTACTGGTTGTATTCATCCTTTCAGGCGAGAGTGACTTAACTGGTGCGACGAACTTGATGGCATACTATGGTTTAGAACATTCTTACAGTAAATTCAGTGGCAAAAAAGTGAAAGAGCAGCTTTCGTCTTTCCTTCCTAACCTACCCGGTATGATAGATGCTCCGGGAAACCAAGATAACAGGTAACATAATTAATAATTGTACTAATTTGAGAGTGATTTTGTGTCTTCGTTATTCATTGCAATGTTATATTTTAGTTCTCTGCGCTCTGTCATCGATAAGCCTCCAATTGGTGGGAAAGAACTCCTTCCTCTTACAAGCGTACAGTTAGCCGGATTTAGACTGCATCCTGGACCAGTAAGTTCATAAAAAATCTCTCTTTATCTACATAATCTATTGCATAACGTCGTGGTACCAAATTTATTGTGGTACCTATTGTGTCTTCTAACTGTAATAGTTTTAATTAAAAACAATTATTAATACCAGTATAACAAAAAGGCATTAATTATAGTCATATTTCCGCGATTTTATGATAGATATTGTTTCAATTATTAAAAATCCCTCTTTTATGGTGTTATATTTGTGCATGGAAAATATGAAGTTAATAAACTCATCCAAACAGTACATATTTTCTAATGTCATGTATGTTGTAAATAAGTTGACGAATCGTTTATGACATTTTTATTTAAAATATTTTCTAAAACAAGACATATTAGTCCATTTTGTATAACAAAGATGAATATAATGTAAACCTTTACCTATAATTACAAAGTTTGTCATAATGATAAATTAATTTAAGCAAAGTCAGCATTTTATAAATTTTACCAATGGTACCTCTTGTTTTAAATCCCAAATTTTTCATCCATTTTCAAGTTATTTTAGTCCGACATCCCACTACATCCAAAGAATTATCAAGCTCATAATCATTTTTATTTTCTTTTGCAGCTTCCCGAGCAATACAGGTATGTGAATCAAGCACCTCATCGGAAACACAAGAAGGGACACAAAAGGCACAAGCACAAGATTGGTGGTGACACACCTGGTGGGGGAACAGAAGTGTCGGGGGGCGGTGCAGCAGTTGGAGGAGCTGGTGGAGTTGTTGGAGCCCAAGGAGGAGCAGTTGGCGGAGGTGGTGGGGTGACCACACCAGGCGGAGGTGGGGTTGGAGGAGATATCACCGGGTCGACTGGAGGGACAGAAGTCCACGAGAAGAAGCACAAGAAACAGAAAAGGCACGATGAAGAAAAGGAACGGAAGAAGAGGAAGAAAGAGAAGAAAAGGAAGAAGCAGCGACACAGTCCGGAACATCCTGGTGGCGGTGGACTCTCGGCCCCAGCGTCAAATACCTCCTCTGGTCAACATGCCAATGGCTGACATGAAGACAGACCTGCCATTATTTTTCCAAAGAACTTTTGAGCTTATTTATTTGTCACAGATACTTTATGGAGGTAGTAACTCTTGACAAATCCTAAGTCTGAGAAAAGTACCAAGAAAAGTGCCCATTTGTATGAATTACTTTAATTTAGGGATCATTTATCAAACGTGAATTATTGTGTTAATAGAACGATGGATTAATATATAATGGCTCAAGGTACTGATTTATGGGTGAAATACCATGAATATACACAAACTATAACAAATGTACAGAGTAAATGAAATGCAGTGTATCGATGAGTGGGATTATTTGTGTTAATTTAATTTGGTCTCCTTTATAAGGATGGTGCGTATGTTATTTTTGTTGATTTAAATTAATTGGGAAAGGGAAGTGTTTACACAGAGAGAGTTGCCGAAGTTTGTTGCTTAAACTGTGGGCATTAATTCCAAACTTGTTTAAAATACAAGTGGCTGTAAAGGTGAAAATGTTAATGAAAATATGTATAAAATGTGTTGGTTTTAAATGAAATGATTTGGAATTTTCTATTAATGTTTTTTGTGAAATTGCCTTTCACCTAAATGCTTAACGAAAAATATTTATATTGCTGTTATTCTATATTAGCTGATGCTTTCTTATATATATTTGTAAAGTTAGCTGCTTCTACTACTAAAATACTAAGTTACCTAGAGGAACCCAAGGGCTCTTTCCAAGGATAACTTGAGGTATAGAAGTGCCGAAATTTAATAATGATAGATGAGATGCTGTTGCTTATGTTTTGTCCATCGATATTGAAGAACTTATCCTGACCAGCATACAGATCTTTAAAGTGTATCGAAAAGCTTTTATAAATTTGAATAATTATCTTTAGAATAAAATTGGATCGTTTTCAAGCTCTTCCTCTATGAGCCGCCACAATTTCAGATTGGAATGAATTTGTTTTGCACGTTGCAATTTACGAACGAAAATATATTTCGATAGCATTGCTCAAACGAAGCTCGCAAAAGGTACGTATTATTTTTCTCAGCGCTGTTTGCGTTTGATTTGCTACATTGGTTTACTCTGCAATCTAGAAAATACTTATTTGTTCGGGTTATATTGACTTGGTTTAGAAGAGAATCGAAAGTTGAGTATTGGTACGCCTGGCATTGAGTGAATTTAAATCTGCTAGTTTGGTATTGCGGAGCAATATGTCGCTTGTTTATGTTGACGGAGATCCTTGGTATGCATATTAGAATTAACTATAAATTTCCTCTAGTTTAAGATAATGCGAAATGGTTGTGCATGTATTTATTAGTTTTGAGTTTTAATTAATGCGTTACAACATTTTGCAGGATTACCGAATATGAAAGCTGTGAGAAACTATATCGTGAAATCATGGAGCAGCTCACTATACGAAGTCAAGAGCTTAAAACCTCCTTAGAATATGCTCGCATTTCTTCCTCAGTTAGATTTCGATTGAAGCAATATTCAACCGAGGTTCAGCAACTAAAAGATAAATTACATCAAGCCTCGATGTCACGATCGATGTATCCTTTCTTACAGCTGTTGACGCATATATCTTCTTAAAAACATAATGAATATCACAAATTTAAAAAAGATTCGTGTATAAAAGCAATTACTTTAAAATTAACTCCACAGTATTTGCAGTTTTTTCTTTAATTATGTTTCAAAGTACTTTGCAAGAGGCGGAAAGGCGTAGTAGACTGATCGAAGGACTGAAAAGTAAGGAACGGCAGTTGCAGGAGCTTTTCAGCGAAAGGTATTGACTGAATACCATTAAATATATGGTAACATGATAATGACCCAATTAAAGATTGATTTGATTAAATAGAAGTGCGCTTCATTGTTGTTTGATGTGTGAAGCACCATAAACAAATTCCTAGTAGTGTCCTAGGAAACTTTTAACTTAATAAGTTGGTGCTTACTACTTTCTATAACTTTTCCTTGTATGATTTCGAATTTTCAAAGGCAAATGCATATTTTTTAAAAATAATTTCCATATTTTTTAGGAGTCTTTCTGTAATGGCTGGTGCTCGTGCTACACGCCAGTTCGCAGATATGGGTGTAAGTGGCTGGAGAGATGAAGATGAAGAGGAAAATGCAAGGGGTGGTATTGGCTTACCTTCCAGTAATGACTCGATTGATGATATAAGAAAACAACAGCAAGTCATAGTTAAAGGTTGGTAGATATTTTTCTGTACTGTACTTTTGATTTCATTACTCTTCATTGACTTCATAAATGTACTTAAAGAAATAATTTGTTACTTTTTGGAATGCCACATCAACAAAATTATTTGCAACTTAATAATTTTCACTTTATTTAAAATATTTTTGTGGCCTGTTTTATAGTTACCACTGCAATATTAGACAATTAATGAACTCAATCTTAAGCATAGGACTGACTGGGAGGATGGTAAACGAAGGGGGTAGTCAATTTAAATTCAATCTCAATGTCAAGTATACCAATACATGACTTTTTAATGTTATAATTTATGTCAAAATGTAATCTGCCCATTTATGTATTTCTGAGGCTAAACTGATGTAGCTAATTCCTCTAATCTCTTCCCCTTCTTAACCACTCATCTGGGTATGCCGTATATATCCATCATTGCCAGCCACACCAGTGTTGGGTATGCCATATATATATATATATATATATATATATATATATATATATATATATATATATATATATGTATATATGGCATTCTGTTTTCTCGGCGGTTTGCTATGGGTATGCCGTAATATTCTGTCACGCAGATTCTCCTAGCTGCGTCCTTTTAGTTTACCATCTGTGCAGTAGATGGGCTTCATTTCTTTATTTGGAAAAGATACACTTCTCGCACTTCTTCTCGTGCCTTTGCTGGTTGCATTTCTATTACCCCTAATTTTATGAAAGTCTGCTACTTTTTCACACCCCCATGCAAAATTTTACCATTGCCGCAGCCAGCATTCTTCTCTCTTTGGAGACCCTGCTATTTATAAATACTCTTTTAAGTACAGTTAACTGTATTCACGAAAAACATGAATAGAAAAAAAAATTATTATTGTTATTTTAAAATGTTTTGCATTTTATGTAGAGATATGGCTTTTTATAATCTTATACTCTTTCCTATTTTAGTATATACTATAACAACAACTACTGTATTTTGTGTTTTTACCTAATGTTAATTTCAAGTTTACCTTACAGAATATTGTATTTCTTACTATTAACAACATTTGTCATTTATAATATTATTAATTTTATTTTTTAATCATTTAGTAATTATGTACATTTTGAATATCTTTATAATATATTTTAGGATTTTGTGTACATTAAATATTATTAACAAATTCATTTTATTGTAATAATAAAGATATGTTAACATTTTAATTCATGTCTTAGGTAAAAATAGTTTAAGACAAATTTTAAGAATAAAAAATTCAGATACTAAATATTTAACGTATTTTTAATTGATTTGCCAAAGATAAAAAATTCACTTCAATTCCAATTTAAATGCCCACCACTGGTGCAGCTTTGAAAAATAAAATACCCAGATGAGTGGTTAATTACTGAAATTATAATTTTGTTCGCATTACTGAGAGAATGAATGAAAGCTAAATTTTTCCAAACATTTATGAACAAATATATGACAGAAAAGTAGATTGGTATTTTTTTTCTTTATTTTATCCATATCTTAATTTTATGTAAAAATGGCTTTCTGAAAAAGATTATCAGCGGGTTGGCAATAAAGTACTGTAAATTCAACTGTTTAAGCTATGTGTTGGTAAAAAAAACGTTCTTTTATGTTGATGCTGAAACTAAATTGTACAGTAAGTAAAATTTAATAATGAACATGGTCTGTTATTAAGATGTTGCAATTCATGCAGAACTGATTTTTACTATCAGATTTATTGGAATGTCATTCTTAACTATACAAATTGGAAGACCATTGAATGATATTAACCCTTATTGCCCATGAATATGTTTAAATGTACACCAAATGTTGGCACTCACATTTAAATGTATGCTTGCTGAGTCTCCTTATATGAATGCATAGGCCCATGATATTTTTTAGACTCTGGAATGGTGTGATGTCCTGAGATATGATAATTTATACAAATGTAAGCATATAATATTTAGATATCGCAACCAGAGTGGTGGGAATTTAAACTCTGTACGATAAGGGTAAATATGATTTAATTTCATTTCTTTTTTATTTTTAAAATTTCATAATATATATATTAACAACTGCACTGTTCAAAGGTCAATTAAAATTTTTTTTTCAAGCTCATGCAGAGTTTAGATACACTACTGAACTTTGTCTCCAATTTTTTTTATCACCATTTAGTTGAGGCTCATTGTATCATCTGTGACTCTTCTCATGCTTATGTTATACTCATAATGATTCTGACAAGCCCATATTATTATTATACATTACCTTTAGTTGCATCGGAAATCCCATACTGTACTTTTACACTATTTAAAATATAGTAATTGACAGGAAACATGTTAATACAGATGCATGGTGAAAATTAAACTTTTTTTTTTGAAAGATTTTAAAAATATTTCTTTACTTTGCAGAACAGGATGAAGGCCTGGAAGTATTATCAAAAGTGATTTCTCGACAGAAAGAGCTGGCAAAGACTATTGGGAGCGAGGTTGACCTCCAGAATGGTAAATAATAAACTTAAATAAATAACACAACTTCTTGTTTTACAGATGAGGGTTTTTATTTCTTAGTCTAAACATCTAAGAATTGGTACAGTTTTCATTGTTTAAAACATTTGGAAACGTTGCTTAGAATTTTGTAATGACTGAATTAGTAACAGTCAGGGTTGGAATAACATTTCAAATTGTTACGTTATTCTGTAATGTTACACAGGATTAGTTTTCACTACATAACGTAAAAATAACACTATGTAATTTAATTGTAACATTATTTTATAAAACCATTATATAATGTTATTTTTTTAAAGATTTTTTTTCTTTGTCAGTAGCCCAATCTTTGTTTTTAAATATAAAAGTAGTAAATAAAATGACAAAATAATTGTCTATAATCAATTAAATTCAGTTATATAACAAAAACTGTCAAAATAATACTGTAAAATTATACATCCTTGGCAAAAAAGAAAGAAAATACATGTAAATCTCAAAATAATACATACTTCAGAACAAAAACAAAAAGTATACATATCTTTAAAAAATTGTAAATAAAACAAGAACAAAACAACTCCATGATATTATATTAATACAAAATAAAATAAATGGCGCAATACACATTGCACAAACCTTCTCATATACGTATCTATGTTTGGTCGACTGTGTATGCTTATAAAAGAAAAATGCTTATAAATCAAAGTTTACCATAGTTTAGCATATATTTTAATGCCACTGGATGATCTATATTATTTTTTTGGGACATATGGCTTACAACGGGAGGACCAGAATAAAAATAAGCAGACACATGTCTCGGCTTTTGACTCCATAGACCCTAGTTTGCAAGATATCGGGGATCGAAGTTTATTGAAAATTACTGCGCCACTTATAAGGTCTTCATGGGGAGTTAATTAATGCATAGGCAGGCTAGCCGAATGTTAAGGCCCTAAACTATGAAGCTGATGGTTCTTGTTTTGTGTTTCAAGCCCCATTACTGGCAGTTTTTTTAAAATCTATTACAATGAAGTACTATTTGATATAAGTTTTATTCTATTTTGAAAGAATGCCTTGGATTATTATTTTTAGAATAACAAATTACGCAATCCATGATCGTTAAGCATATGCGTGGGCAATACAGTTCCTATTGCTTACATAATGCATATTCATAAACAGTTAATTAAACTTACAAATGAATTTCAAAGCAGTAGCATTGTTGAACAGCAGGAAGGCATTGCTGGCAAAATCTTTTATTATTTCGAAAATGTGCTCCTTGGTATTTTTTGGGACACCTCTGCCGAGTAGACCATATTCCCGCCACAGCTGTGGAGTGCTTTTCCTTGCCTCCGAGGGCCATTGAAGGCAGGATCACATGCTGGCCCAGCGCATCTGTGCCCCGCTGGCGGCACAGGCTACCAAGATGAACGAACTGCTCGGTCTTCGTTCTTCCCCCGGTGGGAGTAGCGGTCTAGCTTCCGCTTGCCCGAGGGCATACCACAGTCACTATGAATCCAACCCATCAACCAAGTGGCCAAAGCTTGGTTCCCGTAGTTCCAATCTGTCACCTAACGTTTCCGCTGGGCACCGTCATTGGTGGGACGGGTGCAACCCTGTCAGAACTGCTACTTCTTTTTCGGAACCGGTAGCCGAGGGTTTGAGTGACCCATACAGCAAATATTTTGAACCGAATTTCAAATAGGAGTGAAAAAATAACATTTTATGACTTTTATTTAAATTTCTTTAACCCTCTCCCGGCCAAATTTAAATACCTCGATCAGCCGATTTTGACCCTATTATTTTACAAAATTACACATTATATGCATCACTTCATGTTACCTGCAGTAACGAAGCGCACCTACAGAGGGTAATTGTAATAAAAAAAAGACAGACACTTTCGACCGTTTAAGCCAGAAGTGGTTGTTTGATCTTGAACGCTTTCGAGCGTTTAGGCCGGGAGAGGGTTAACTAAAATGATTTTTCTGGAAAATTTTTAAAACTAATATAGTTAAAAGAAAAGTGCGATCTTAAAATATAGTTAAACTCATTGCAGTTCATGTAAGTATTTAGTTAATAGTAAGTAAGTTACTACACATTTTTCCTTTGATGGTAAATTGACCGTTCACATTTTATCCTGTTTTTTACGAGTTAATAAGAGTAAAATAATTCATTTATTAAGTTAAATTCTATATGTTTTAAATAACTTATAATTTGCTCAAATATTTCAAGTAAATTTCAGCTACTTCTTTATGCATTATATCTTATTATTTTGATTTTCCTCTTATTTTCAGCAAATATTTGAATAATTATTTGGCCTCTCTACTAATAATTACTTAGATAGTATAATTCAAACAAAGATAACTTTCAAAAACACTGATTTGATTGTGCATGAATGCCAAACCGGATCATAGGATATCTTACTGATTTTTCATATCGAAATAATATATATTTGGAATACTTTTATGATAAGCCTGTCATATTTGACGGACAATTACGCTAATGTTTTAATAATGTTACATTAAACATTATTGGTTATTATAACATTATTATAATGATATGTTTATATTGTTACGTTATTGTAAAAAAACAATTTAATTGTTAGTCAAACCTCCGTATAACAAAATTTGCAGAACCGAAAATAAGGGATGTTCATTGTATGGATGTTACGGAGGGTTGCATACACACGGGCTGACCAGCCTTGCGCGGGTACATCAGACTTAACTCCTTAGAGACGGGCTAGATTTAATTACCGCTACCATAAATCCGGCAGGTATTTAATTGAAATGGCCAATTTAAATGAAATGGCCAATTTAATTGAAATGGCCAACTTTGATGTAGTTCATTATAAACATTTATAACGTTTTACCTAATAATCGGATTTATGTGAAAATTTCGGAATATCTACATCATAGTGCATGTTATATAGCTTATTTTTTTACATAATTCTATTTCAAAAAGTTTATGCGTTATCACATGATGAAGTTGAACAGTTGTATAAAACTCCTTAAGCCAAAAAAAATTGTAGGGTAAGCCCTATGCATTTCGCCCACTAAGTGGGCATCTTCAGGGGAGAACCTGCCTTGGCAGTGAACAAGGTTCAACTGAACCTTGTTCACTGCCAAGGCAGGTTCTCCCCTGAAGATGCCCACTTAGTGGGCGAAATGCATAGGGCTTACCCTACAATTTTTTTTGGCTTAAGGAGTTTTATACAACTGTTCAACTTGGAGCCAAAGTGATTACGAGCTACCATCTACTGTTACATGATGAAGTAATAACGGTTTATAACACACAAATGTTTAACTCTTAATCACTGCTTTTAGTGCTAGAATAGTTCCCATGAACTTCAACTCCATTCAAATAACGCAGTTGAGTTCTCTGTAAATTTTCAGTAGTTGAGAGCCTCTTCCCCCTTTATCTCTTCCAAACACAGACGTTGTGGCACTCGAGAAATGTTTACGAATAACATCGCATGGATACAATTTATGAAAACGAGAGTGAATCATCTCTAGCTGTCCCCTATTCCCCTTCTTCTCACAGTGCCTTAGCGATCTTGAACACTACTAATTCCTGTTGATTGAGAACACTTGCCTTTTCCTCTGTATCTTTGATTGTATTTTTTCTGAAGATGGGATTTTCTCATGAAAATTATCCACTTTTTAAAAAATGATTTCCTTCCACAAAGAATGAGCTAATTTCTTAAAGTGATTTGGAGACATTAATAAATTTTTAGTAACTGATAGAGATTGAAGGTGAAGAAATACAGCAAATCATTTTTACTCGCGTCAACCAGCATAGCAGACATAAGTTAGTTTTGCATAACTAAAATGGTTAGAAAAATATTGTATTTAACATCTTCTTATAATATTCTATATAATAATGTGAAAGCCAATCGAAAAAAATTAAAAACTTATCTCTATATAGCAAATTAAAAGCACGGCATGGGTCCGTACCACACACAGAGGCCGATATGGTAAGAAACTGAGGTCTGTACCATGCACAGATTGGCGCTGAGGGGTTAATCATGGGACCAGTGGCGGCCCGAGGAATTTCGGCATCCTGGGCAAGATAGCACTCCATCACCCCCCTCCTTCAATGTTTGTTGAGATATTTACAAAGTACATGTGAATTTATTCATCGCGCTGTAAAAATTATTGATAATGAAAAATTAAAAGGAATGCCATCAAGATTCCAGCCTGTTTCTCAATATAAATTGGTATCCGATATGTATTCACTTGCAAGTAATGCATAGATATATGCATGCAACATTAGGGCAACGCTGTTTTTGCGCCGAGATGATCCAACGACAGTCAATGTTTACAATTTTGTTTTCATCGAAATTTTGTTGTATGGAGGTGGATTAAATATTGGGGACCAGGTTCAGCCTTTGCTCTACAGGAGTTTTTTAGCTATGGAGGTTCATTATACGTAGGCTTCTTCTATGCATTTTACATGTTCCGGGAGCGGGACTGAGATCCGAGTTCATTATATGGAGGTTCTCGTTATAGGGAAGTTCGTAAGATAGAAGTAATATTGTCAGGTATCATTGCATTATGTTTTCCATCCCTGGTTACAGTATAGTCATTGAATACATTTTAAATTATGTTTAATACAAACTCATATCTATTTCATCATTATAATTATCAGTATAAAGTTAAAATACAGTTTGTCTTATATTACCTTTGTTTTATATTAATGAAATTTACCTTTTGCTTTTTCCTCTAGAGATCATTGATGAACTAACTGAAAATATGGAGAATACTGATTCTAGAATACGGAGGGAAGCTAAGCGTATCCAAACTATTGCATCAAAGGATCGAACGTGGAGTAAGTGGTTTTTGTTTATATAGACGGACTTTGTCTTTCACGGTTTCACCTTTCACGTGTTTTGTTCTTTTGAGATTAAATCACAGAAGACGTTATGTGAAGCTTTACTTCGTCTTTGCAATGGCAAACAATAAATAAATGAATATTTGAGCTGAAATAAAATTGCTTTTTCCCTCGGTTCCCTGTTGTTATGTTCTAATACTCAATAATATTTAAGTAAGTGAAATGGTGTATTATTCGGGAATAATGAAACATTAATTTACTTTAATCTATTATTCATACTTATAAATATTAAATAATAATAATACTTATAATAATTCTATAATATTATTATATACAGGCAGTCCTCGCACTTATGACACAATTGGTTCCCAAAAGTCCTGTCTTATGTCGAAGCACATTTTCCCATAAGAGCAATGTTAAAGATTTTGGTTACGTTCTCATCCTAGCGGCCAGATAATGTATTTTTATGAAATGACCCGTAATATTGTACTCAGGCAAATATAGATGTAAATATAATTTATAAAGACTAAATAAATCCTTTTATTGTAATAGGGATGCAATAATGACTTAGAAAAATATCATCGAAAAGTATAAAGTTGGAAAAATGCTGGCAGGTGTCCCACCTTTTTCAGAGCACTTAATTACGTCCACCTTCGTCATGGGCATCGGCAGGGGGGGCAAGGGGGGCAGTTGCCCCCCCTCTGGAAATATGAAAAATGTAAATATTTCATTAGATTTTACTTTTAAATGGGAATAAACTGGAAATGCCTAATAAATTTCATATCTTAATAAAGAGATGCACATGAGATAGCAGAACAAAACGATAATATCTGTCATTTGGAACAGTGCAGAGGGGCCTTTAAGTCTGTTTATAATATTCTCCAACGTCCAAACAGTGGCGGATTTCCCTTCCCCCTAGAGGCCAGAGGATGAGTGGATGTTCAGGACCGACGGTGCAAGTACATTTTTCTTTTAAAATACATGCATTTTAGCATAGGATTTCCAGTCTAATAAAATTTATCGAGAGAAATCTATGTTCAAGATATAGACCAAGAAATATTGGTTAATAAGCTAAAATTATCAATTTTTCATTCACTTTTATCATTCTACTAATTGAAGATTTTCTAAGTACAACAAAGTATGATAATGACATATGTATTCCTTGATTACTCAATAAAACTCAAAGGTGCAGTTTGCAAATATTGCATATTATATCCACAAGCTGTTCATCAAGGCACGCAAGGAGCTTTCATCAATAAGCCATTCACAAAATTTTTCATCAGAGTGCTAAAAATCATCTTTCGAGTTCCTGGCATAAATATGCACAAATAGATACCAGTATTTTTTTTAAACAAAGAAAAACCCAGAACAGAATATTCTTTGTCAAATTGACAGTCCATCAAGGCTAAAAGTTGAAGAAAATAGAAAGAAGCTGTTTCCCATATTATCCACTCTCATATTTTGTGGCACACACGACAATGCACTTGGTGGAAAAACCAGCCATATTGTGAACATGCAAAGCTTTTATGAATTTTGGATCGAAGCAGGGGATGAAACACTCCGTAAACATTTAGAAAATTTTCCAGCTAATGCTCGATGCACATCGGTGCATATAGAACATGAGCTGATTGGACTCTGTGAAGAGAACATTAGGCAGAAAATCGTTGCAGAAGTCAATAAATCAATCGGATTTTCTATATTAGCAGATGAAAGCACAGACATATCAGGTAAAGAACAATTGTCTCTTGGTGTGCGATTTGTAGACAGTAAGGACATGATACGGGAAGAATTTTTGTGGTTTACAACCCTTACTAGTTTTGATGCTGTCTATTGCTGTAATTATAATGAATAAATTTACACAATTCGGGCTGCGCCTTGAAAACTTAATTGGACAAGGGTATGATGGGTGTGCAACAATGGCTGGAAAGCAGCGAAGAGTGCAGATCATTATTAAAGAAATATGTCCTAAAGCCATTTTCGTGCATTGTTCTGCACACAGAGTGTTGTACATGATTTAAATGCAGTGCCAGAAATAAGGAACACCATTGGCTCAGTCAAAGCCATTATAAACTATTTTCGTGGCAGTCCTAAAAGAAGATCTTTGACTCCGTCTATACCAATGCTATGCGAAACCCGTTGGAGTGTTAAGTACAAAAGTATTAGGATTTTCACGTCTAACTTTTTGAAAATGCATGAAAAATTAAACCAAATAGCTGAAACACTTTGGTAAAGCATCCCAAGAGGCGCATCAACTAGTCAATGTCACAAACACAACAATTTTTTTTTCTCAGTGTCATTATTATTTCGACTTATTCATCAATACTGGAACCAGTAACGCAAGCTCTTCATGCCATTCAGTTGGATATTTTGAAAATTCATGAGCATATACTAAAGCTTTTAATAGTGCTCCGAAATCACTGACAAAATGTTGATAGTCATTTTAACGACATTTTTTTGGAAGTTAAGGATCTAGCCGAAAAACAGCATTAATCTAATGCTACCAAGAACATGTGCATGCCAGACCTATCGATCCAATTTCAAAGATTTGCCTGTGGAGGATTATTATCATCGTTCTGTTTTTATTCCATATTTAGACTCGATTATCTCATCGCTTGAATGCCGATTTTCTCCAGAAAATGAGAAGCATTTCAATCTTTTTATACTCTGTCCAAAACAAATGAGTCAATTGGGACGATAGGAGTATAAAAACAGAATTTTGAATCTAAATATAATTTATGAAATCGGTAATTTGGAAAATGAAGCGATGACATGGTATGATATGTGGTCAAGTAAGGTGGATTTTGAGTTGGAGAATGGCATAACGGATTTGATTGATCACACAGACCTTTACCCGGCTATTAGGAAAGCAGTTTAGATTGTGTTAACTTTGCCTGTTTCTACTTGTACGATAGAACGAAGTTTTAGTACAATGAAGAGGGTAAAGACTTGATTAAGGTCAACTATGGGTGATGATCGTTTGTCTGGGCTATGCATGTTAAGCATGCATAGGAAATATGTAAATGAAAACAAAGAAATATTTATGGACCAAGTATTAGAAAAGTTTGGTACTGCCGCAAGGTGTTTGCAATTTTTGTTTAAAAATTAATTTCTTTGATTTTGAGAATGACTATTCTGTTTTTGTCAATAGTTTTTGTAAATAAATGAATTTGTATGAATTTTATTAGTTGTTTTCTCACTATGTATTTTAACCTGAAAAATGTTCTGCCAATGCAAATGTACACATTCATGGTTGTTCGTTAAAGGTGGGTATTTTAAATATATTATAAAAATGCAATATTTATATTCGATGTTAATCGTTCCATGAAAATTAGGCAAATCAAAGATTAATACATATTTTTTATTTGCATCAAAGCAAAGCCTGTCGGAGTACATTTTACCGTGCTTCAAGAGAAAAGCAATCATCATACACAAAGTGAAAAGCTAAAGACAAATGTACCTTAAGCTAATTTCAATAGATTTTGTCGTCACCTGGAGGCCGGTTAAGCAAAATTTTCACGGGTTTGAAAAATCGTGTTTGCCCCTGTGTGTTAGGCATTTTTGTGTTTTGCCCCCCCTGCAAGATTTTCTGCCGACGCCCATGATCTTCGTATAAATTTCTTAGAACCTGAAGTATCTCCAGCACTTGATTTTCTCTTATCAGCCATTTTTAAGGGTACAGATACAGTTTTAGAAAAATAATGCGAACAATATGCAGTCCTCCACAAAGTACTAGCATTGTAACAAACTAATCATTGTAAGTCAGAAAACACCACTCAAAAAATAATTTCCCAGGGATTAAACCCTTAAGCTGCGGAAATATAAATTACCCTACGTGCTTAAAATACGTTTTACCGATACTACCTCCTTCCCTTCTACCTCTGATTTTAAGCATGCTTGGTATCACTTTGAATTTGTTCCGTCGTCCAAAATCTAATAACTCGTGTAGAAGGGATTTAAGGAGACAATGACTGGTCCTCATATGAAATCGTGTTAAATTACAGTGTAGAACGTTTTATGTGGCATCTTGTTACCTGCCGTAATCAACCACATGTTGTTTCGACCAGGCCTGCAGGCTCAGTATCGTAAGTGTGGAGCGGTGCCTTAAGTCTGGAGCTTGTTCCTAAATTTGTAAATGTCATAAGTGGGACCACCATTAGACTGACTGTATTATAATAATATTATTATAATTATTATATTATATTAATATTATTATTATAATTATAATATTAGGGGGAAAGCCCCCTGCTCGCTGACGCTCGCCTACCTCCCCCCCCCCCTTTGCTCACTGTTTCTTCATTCCTACCATATAGCAGTAGATGGTAGCTCGTAATCACTTTGGCTCCAAGTTGAACAGTTGTATAAAACTCCTTAAGCCAAAAAAATTGTAGGGTAAGCCCTATGCATTTCGCCCACTAAGTGGGCATCTTCAGGGGAGAACCTGCCAACCTTGTTCACTGCCATGGCAGGTTCTCCCCTGAAGATGCCCACTTAGTGGGCGAAATGCATAGGGCTTACCCTACAATTTTTTTGGCTTAAGGAGTTTTATACAACTGTTCCTACCATATAGGTTAAATTATAATATAGAGAGAAATGTATTTCCATAACTCGATTTTTTTATTAACTTGAATAATTTTTGCTTTCCCTTGAGATTGGAATTATTGAAGTTCCACTGTTTATATATAAAAAATATATTTCCGTATTTTTAAGTAACTCAAATAATTTTTACTTTCCCTTGAGATTCGAGTTATGGAAGCTCCACTATAATTCGTTATGACCGCATTAATTTCCATTAAAAGCATTAAAGATCCCTTTAAAATCAATGAGGTCATTGCCATGGTTTTTATACATTTTCATTGTTAAAGAGAGGAAAAATTCACACTTTTTTCAGATTTAAAGCAGATATTTATTCTAATTCGGTATGTATTTGACTTTTGCCTTAAAAAATTAAGAACTCCGCTCTTTCAGCTAGCCAATTGTTCTTTTCCTGAATTCGCATCCGAATTTGAAGTTATTTAAAAATGCATTTTTAGAAAGCCTTGCATTGAATTCCATGCTTTCTTATGGGGTATTGAAATGGAACATTGGGGTTTAAAAAACCCCTTAAATATGAACTTTTTTGTGACTTTCGATTTTTCTCGTTGGTTGTGCCACTCAACCTACCTACATGCCAAATTTCAGATTTCTAGCCCTTCTAGAAATAACTAAGAGTTTTATGTTAGTCTTAGGATTTTTACTTCCGAGTGTGCGTTATGCATCATGATGACCATTACGATTTTATAATATAGAGATATTAATACTTATAAATATTAAATATTAATAATACATATATTAATACTATAATATTATTATATATAATAATATTATAATAATACTTGTATTATTAAATATATCCACCCTATATATAAAATGTGAAAAGTTGCTAAATCTAATTTATTGGCGTTACTGCTCAGGAGATCTTTCTTTTTGATGAGTGCAGTGGTCTATGCTTTGTGTTTTACAAATTATCATTTATTATTAGTGATATTAGGAGCAAAAAATGCATTGAGTGGTACATCATTTTGTTTTGGTGATAGTAACCTGCAGGTTGCTCAGAGTTTTAACAATTATTTTTCAAATTTAACCCATCTATTAAATTTATATTGTCTTTTAAGCATCTAAATGCAAGCAGAAATGATCATTCGGCTAAAAGACAATGCAAAGTTATGTCCTTTAAAGAAAAAGTTGGTATATTGGATAAATTAAAAAGCAGTGCAAGTGTTTCCTCTATATCTAAAGAATACAGAGTGAATGAGTCAACAATTCTCTACATTAAAAATACTGAGGAGAAAATTCAAAGAAATATATGCGTTGGTGTGCTAAGTTTTCTTTTTATGAGTCATAACACTTGATTAGAAAAATGGAAAACCTTTTAAGCATATGGATAGAGGATGTAACAAAAAATATTCCGCTTAGTAAACTGCTAATAAGAAATAAACTGTTTGAAGACTAATTTGAAAATTGTTTCATTTGGCAAGTGAAAATCTATCTGAGGGTGAATAATTTGTATATATATGTATACTAATCCAGCAATTACTGTTTGTGAAGCATAGAATTCATATAACATTCAGACATCCATTGAAATCATTAAACAGTTGTGGAACAAAGTTAAAAATTCCTATATGAATGGCTTCCGGAAAAATCTTTGACTGAAATTGGCAGGATCATTGAGTTGGCAAAAATTATTGGAAAGATTCAATGATCTGCAAGAGGAGAAAGTAAGGGATTTAAATGAGCCCAACTAGGAAGAATTGGCTAATAAGGAAATTGTAAAACTTTAACAGTCAAGTGAAAGTGACGAAGAAGATACAGAGCATGAGGAATCAAAATTAACTACAAAAGCATTAACCTGTGCCAGCGGGCCATAGGTTGCCGACCCCTGATGCAAAGGTTTAAAGCACTTTGTATGTTTTAGTGAAAGAGTCTCTGTAAGTAGTTTGTTTTATGGAGTATGTGTGTGTGTGTATTTTTGGCTAATCAACCTCTTGGATTATTATATTATTGAGTATTTTATTGCATAGAAATACTGTTTAGTGTATCATCCAATATAAAATAGGCTCTAAAATTTACCTTTTCCTTTAAATTTTTCATTTTCTGCTCACAGTTTCCTGATTTTCTTTGTTTCAGTGTACTGGTTGCTTATCATATTGCTGTTCATCACCATCATTGTGTTGGTATGCGTTTAACTTGGCTGCAGCTGATAAATTTTTGCAAGAATTTCTGGGAAATTAATTCTAAAGTAACCATTAACATTCAGTGGAAGCCTTTTTATAATTGCTCTCTCTATTGAGAAAATATTGAATGATGGCTATGGTTTTAATCCAGTTTCTAATACCTCCCAAAAGATTTTTTGTGGACATCAATGAAAGAACTACCGAGAGTGAAATATATCAAATGACTAATCACTTTTTTATGTGGAAGTTGGAGAATTCATTTTAAATCTAAGTATAACTGGATTTAGTTTAGCTCTATCCACATTTTATGATAGCATTTTTATCCTAAATTTGGTAGATTTTTAGAGAAATGAGTTGTAATTATCAATGATTTACATGCCTCGTGTAGTGATAAAATGGTTATCCTAATTTTTTTTGTTGCAATAGTTATCGATCTGTTGAATAGAAGCTGTAAGTTAAGCTCAGTTACTCATTTTTTTAATATGTTAGTTCCAAATATGTTTGCATAAGAAACAATTTGTATTAATGAAAATAATGCTCCATAACTTTGTGGTAATACATAATTAACACAAATAGAAAATTAAACATCTTTTTGATATTAAATCCACATGAATGTATTGGTTCCTGGACCCTGCTCAGAAAAGTAGGTAATCTCCTCTCTGAGGCCATGGATAACATGCTTTGATGAAACGGTTGCTTTATCAATCCTCATGGATCAAACATCAAAAAGTTGTTATATTTTCTACTTAAGTGTTAGTTTGCATTAAATATGTAGGTAAGGTATTAATTTAAAAAAAAAAAATTTCTTCTGGTTTTTGGCCCTGTCAAAGAAATTCTTTTTAAAAATACTCAACAAAGTTGTTAAATATGTGTTAATTTCTAAAAGTGAATTATTGAGCTCACCATATAGCTAGAATTCAATTGATAATCCAGATAACTCCAACGAATAAAATTGTCAGGAAAATAGAGGCATATTTGAATATGTCTTCAAGGTTGATTCATAGATAATTTAGAATCAACATTCCGTGAATTGCCTCTTGGCATAGCTGTTTTTCCCATTCATTGCAAGGTAGTTGTCACCATTATCAGATGCATATTTTTATGAAATTTATTTTAAATATTCATATTAATTTTTTCAGCCAAAGTTTATCTGCAGTATGTTCGTCAGTTAATCTACTGAAAAAGTTGATTCCATATGGAGTAATGGCCATGTTCGTCAAATGATCAGTGAATGAATTTCAAAGTTTTTATTATGTAATGTATTTCATGTAAAATACTACTTGTATATTACTTCTCAGAATGCGGGATGGTGAAAAATTTCCTTTTTGTAAAATCACATGGAAAATTCTTGCATTTCTGAGTTGAATTTGAAATAAATATATGCAACAGAAATGGCTGTGAGATAAAATACACGCTAATACTATGCATGGATTATGAAAATCTTTGCGTGTTACATGAAACAATTTTAAGGAAGACTTGGTTTTTATAGCCAATAAATATTTTGAATGTCTTTAAATTTTATGAGAATGGTATTGCATAAGATTATTTCTTCTTACAATCATTGAGGGCGATTTAATATGGCAGGTTTTCGGAGTGTGATGGTGTATCGATTTTGTTGGAAAGGACAACTGTAAATATTATGTGAATACATGATAGAAAAAACATAATAGAGGAGAGGAGAGCTTTTTATGCTGTGTAAAAATGTGAAGTTATTGGACTGATTTTTCTGAATGATGAATTAAGTTGTAAATAAAGTCTGTTGTTTCAACACCTTTTTCTTTGACATTATTTATCTATTAGAAGGTACATCTTACATAATCACTGTTAAAGGTCTTATAAATAGTTTTGCAAGTTTTACTTTTAATGTTTCCATAACCAACAGTTAACAAAATCATAGCAGGGAATTTTTAATCATAATTCTGCAGGATAATTATCATTAAGCAATATTTTGATTGTAAATGTGATTTTGCATTTAAATGAGTCATTAAGATGGATTCCATATATATTACCATTATATTTCTGATTTTTATTATTGGGAATTACTTGGATTTATATTTTATAATTAACTTAATTTAGCTTAAAGCTATAGTACAGTAAAAGCTTTGTTATCCAGCACGGATGGGGATTTGGGCGTGCCGGATAATCAAATTTTCTGCTAATCTGAGCCGTATACCTACCTAGTATTCACCAACTTACAACAACAGTAAAACTAAAAATTTGTATATGTACTAATATAAACCATGTTGTAACTAACATATTGAGTATGTGTAGGACAAGCAAAACAAAGATAATTTAATTAAAAGATAATTAACATCACTGCCCCGGGAAACTTCTCAGAATGTTCTGGATGATTTGGAAATATTTCCGTTTTCTAAAATGTTGAAGGGTTTTTGAGTATATAGAAATATGCCGGTTGTTAGAATTTTCCGGATAGTTTGGTGCCGGATAGCAAAACTTTTACTGTATATTGAAATATGACAGACAATTCGGTATTAAGAAAATATAATTTAGAGAAAGTTAATAATTCTGATAATCCCAATATTCTGCAAGTGAATTAATATCAAGATCTTTCCTGAGGGAATTATCGAGCGTATCTTATGACCGAAAATAAATTCCAGAATAAGCACATCTGTATCAAAAATCTGATGTGGCCACCACATGACTTGCTCCATATCTGTAATATTTCTAAAAATTCCAAATAGGTTACATAATAATAAATATTTAAAGAAACTGCGAGAAAATTTTAGACTTTACAAAGAACATAAATAAATTCAAACCATAGCCTTCTGATATTGGATATAGCCACAAAGCTCCAACAATTACGAAAACAAAACTTATTCCAATACCTTTTTACTTTCTCCATATACGTAGTATAGGGGAAAGTATTGTTTTCATGAAAAAAAATCGACTTCGACAGTTCAACGTAAATACACGTTTTGAGATCCCCTGAACACGTTTTGACCATTTTCTCGATGTCTGTATGTGATAGCTTTCTTGTGGGTGCTCTAACTCAAAAACTATTAATCAGGTCAACGCGAAATTTTATATTTAACATTTTCATATAAGTCAGAAGAACTGATTAGTTTTTGGTGAAAATCGGTCAAACGGAAGTGGGTGTTTACTCTTGTCACATCCGTTATTTTAAAATATTTGCTTTATTATTTGATCAATGTAAAAATGTAATAGAATAAATGTTGTAGGAGATTTAATTTTATACAATCTTTGTTTGAAACATTTTTCCATATAATGCATTGTTTGAGAGATATCTTATATTTTTAGCTGCCACCACTACGCCACCTATCGACGACTATTGTTAACAATTAACGCTTAGTTACGTCTTATTAGTAGCGCTCCTTTTTCTTTTCTTAATTGTTGGAGCTTTGTGGCTATATCCAATATCAGAAGGTTATGTATGGTTTGAGTTTATTTGTTCTTTGTAAAGTCTAAAATTCTCTCGCAGTTTCTTAAAATATTTATTAATGGGAAATACGTAAGGAACGGTATCGAAAGATTAGGTCATTCTCGAATTTTTATCATCGTAACTTGTCTCGGGGACTAACTAGTAGTAAATGTTGATCTCTATCCAAATAAAATTTTTAATCTATACCTCCCAGTTAATATAAGAGAATGGGATAGAAATATATGGATTTTTAATTGTAGTTTTCTGAGAGAAGCGTCTTTGCGATCGATGTAAACAAAATATGCGATGTTTTGCTCGGGATTGTGTTGAATTTTTATCTCCAAAACTATAAGGCGTAATTATATGGTCTCTGGACCATCTTGTAGTAACTGATATTCTCTATCCGAATAAATTATTTAATCTATACCTCCCAGATCATATAAGAGAATGGGAGAAAAATATATGGATTTTTAAATGTTGTTCGCTGAGAGAACCGTATTCGCGATCGATGTAAATAAAATATGCAGTTTTTCTCGGGGTTTTCTCAAATTTTTATCTCCAAAAATATAAGTTGTAATTATGTGGCCTCTGGACCATTTTGTAGTAAATGTTGTTCTCTATCCGAATATTTTGTTAAATCTATACCACGCAGATCATATAAGAGAATGGGAGAGAAATATATAAATTTTTAATTGTTGTTTGCTGACAGAACCGTCTTAGCGATCGATGTAAACAAAATATGTGATGTTTTGCTCGGGATTTTCTCGAATGTTCATCTCCGAAACTAAATGTTTGATATTTCATTGTTGCTTGACGGATGCAATTTAACGAGATACGAGTACCTATAAGTTGATTGAAGTAATTATGTAAAGTGGAAGTTCTAATTGACAGATTCAGTTAAAATCACAATTGGGCGATAATTTTTAGTAAAGATCACTCATACGTTTAATTAAATTAATTTAGGAGATGAAAGCTACGACGGACGGACCAGACGTGCTCATAAGGCGTTCCGCAATTACCGCTTCGCTCGTAAAGAACGCCTAAAAAGGACACAATAAAAAAAAATCAGATGCGGTCTTCGGCTTTAAAGCAGCCATCTTCACTGAAAAAGGATTAAAAAAAGAACTTAGAATCTACTTTCGGTGAATACTTATCTGCTTATTATTCACTGCTTTAAGTAAAAAATTAGCTTGTAGTTCGTCTTTAAGTCACTGATGGCAGTAGTAGTAGCAAAAAGGTTTCAATTTTTTCAAGTAGTTCTCATTTAGTACACTGTAGCGCTGTCGTCGTAACATTGGAGAACTCTTGGTAGGAAATTATATTTGTGTGAGAAAGACTGGGGAGTTCTCCTGTTGTAGTTGAGCATGCCCACGTGAACTGTTTTCAACTTGTCCTAGGGTCCTTGAAGATAACTGAAGTTACTCACTGCATTTCGGAATTTTAGCTTTTGTGAAATTCGTGTTTTTTACTACACTTCACTGAAGAGAGAAAAACCAGTTGTACTTCATCAGGTTTGCTACTTATACTTTCCTATTTGTTTTTTAGTCTTTTTTTGCTTGCCAGTTGTTTCATATCGATGATTTAGTAAACATTATTAGTTTATTCTCTTAACTTGTTTATTGAACTATTTGTCGCACCGGTTCGTTTAGACTGATGTCTTGAGTAGTTGATCTCATATTTGTATCAAGGTCTGATTTCCATATACATATTATGAGCTGCTTCATAGGAAGAGTTTTGTCATTTTACCGTTGATTATTCCTTTGAATGTGATTTTCAGGTTTTTGTTTTATATTTTTATTGAGATTACTTGCCCCTTCTTGGACATTCATTTGTTTTAGTTCGCTTATGAAAATTTAAATTTGTATAAATATTTCACACTTAGTTTCAGCTATTCTTGCTCTGTGTTTTAAATGGCAATTTGTTTTGTTCGTGTTATAGGTTTTCGAAGGAAAATTTAGTAAATTGGTTTCCGGTGTATACATTGCTGTTATAATTAATGGACTTTGTAGTCGTCTTAATATAAGTTACGAATATGAATTTTTTCATAAAATGCAGTTGTAACTTTTGACATGAATCCCAACTCTGCGTCTATCGTGACGTCACCGCGATTCGGTAGTGTTAAATATTATGGAATTTTTTCTTATGCAACGATTCTGCAAATTTGAAGAACCACCTGTTTCCCTTCGCCGGCGATTCCAGTGTCGTAGCAGGCCAGCAATCTAGTACCTTCTTTCTATGATATCACTATTATTATCTGTAATACGATCACGAAAGAGTATTTTATATTCGATGCAATTTTGGAGGGATTTTACTAAAATATGAATTAAGTGTTCTGTTATCAAACATTTTTATGGTGTAGTTTTACAATTTTTGCATTGCTTATTAAGGCACGGAGAGCAAGATTTTATAGATGTCAAATATGGAAATTTTGTTGGAACTGTCTAACCTGTGAAGATTTAAATAAATACGACAGGGATATAGGTCAAGATTTTTTCAGATAAAAACATCTCCCGCCATTGACTTGAGTAATACCCTGGTCGGACTTCATGTAATTTTTAGGCTTGTCCTGATAGTTGTAGGGACGGTCATAATGAAATCACACAAAGATGAAAATTTCAGCTGGTGGTGGTTGTTATTATTTTAAGATACCATTTAATTTGACGTCTTTACATCACAGTGCATCAGCTTCATCGATTAACATTCCCAATTGAATTTAATGCATTTCACCGATTTGCTTTCGGGTTTATTTCGTTATATGTTTTATCGGATCACTCGGAAACAGACGTCTCAAATTCATATCGGCGGTCGGTCTGCATGAAGTCACTGCACCGAATCCACGGGCCGCATTAAGGGACCATACGGTATCCGCGGGCCGCATTCCATGTTACCGACTTTCCCAGTCTCACGGCTTAATGGTCTCTGGGCATCACTTTCGCCTTCCACTGGGTACGGAGATCTTCTCCACCTTTCGACACGCTCTGAAACCCATTCGTTACAAAAATACTAGATTCGGGGTCGTGGTTTAGGTTCTTTGGACCCGCAATAGAGGAGAACCTTCTTCCGTACTTGCGGGTTGCTGTAAATGGTAACGAGCGTTAAACAGCTGATATTTTGAACGTGTTGATCTGATGCAATTGTTAAATTTGTCAGATTATTTACAGAGATTTACGTGAAATATTTTTATAAGAAATACTGTGGTTGGGTCGTATCATAACATAAAGTAACCTACTCCAAGGTCCGCGAGTTTGAAACCCCTGCTGTATACTTTGAAAGAGGCAGACTCCGTTTGTCAAATCTGAAACCAGCAGCCACAGGCGCCCAAAAACATCCCAAGAGCCAGTTTCAACTCTAGTAATTCGTTATTAACTTTTTAAGCGGTTAACCAATGGTAGGTTTTGTAAATGTTTTTAAAACTACTTTTTGTCTGCATTTCCGTTTTCATCCTATAGCTATCAATGGCAGTTGATCAATATCCATATCTACTAGCATTAAAGCTTCATTAATGCAGATAATTGTCATCTATAAGTAGTGAGTTTGATTGGCCAAGCTTCTCTCGGGCAAAAGCCATCCGAAAGAATTGGTCCCTACAGTAACCATCGCTACCGTTCTTTTATTTTAATATTCAATTGTAGTATCACGCTTTTTTATTTTGCTGATTCCCCAAAAAATCAATCCAGTTCTCTAAACATATACATGTTTTCCTTGATTTAAAAAAGGCCGAAGCTAATGCTTATTAAAAATAGTGTCAATTTGCAATGTTCAATATCATTTATCAGATGGCTGCATCTGGAAATAAAACTATGGACATTAATGATTAAAATGTATCCAACTTTCTAAGGTTGCATAAGATCCTTTACCTAAGTTATATTTATGGTATGGAAATATTTTACTTTCAATAGACAAGTTATATATCCTGGATGAAATCTGGCTGATAATTGCATAATGAAAACGAAATATTCTTAGCATGTTTGAATCGCGAAATAAGTTTGGTTTGTATTTTAAAATTTCATTGGTAAAGCTGTTTCGAATTGCTTCTACGTTCAGTTCGCAAGGTTTGCAATGAAAAAACAACCCAGATTTTTTCTTTCGCCAGGCTAATTATATCGTCGCAGCTACCTACGCCTTTTCAGCAATATTTACTAGCGACATTCTTATGCGAACGCGACTCGGTGGAATAGCAGTAAGGTCAAGGGCACGCCTACGCGGGTGAAGTAGCCATTATGACGTCTTTAGTGACCAGCGCGAATAATACGGGGTTTCGTTTTCGAACAGGTGGCGCCTCTCCGTTGGCTTCGGATATTTCTATCCCAGGATTATCGGCACTTGCGTGAAAATAAGTCTCTAGAGTTTGATTTTTTTGCCAAACTCTTATTCAAAAACACCGAAGGCGTACTATTAACATTTACAGAAACAGTTCGCAGTCGCTTTGAGAGCGAGGAATTGTTCATTAACCGTCAGGTCAGTGCAGTTATCAATTTAGATTGTTTTCTTTTGATGGACTTAAAGCGTAATATCTCGAAATGCCTCTATAAACAAACTCCTTAGTTTATTTACTTATTCGTGCCTCAGTAGCTACTTTCATTCCTATTACGTTCAGCCTAGATAATTGTCGTGAGGAAAACCAAATTTCGCGCCTATATTTATTGCGACTAGTTCCCAGGTTCCGCTTGAATTGAATTTTTGTTTTTAAATTCTATCCGAAGGGCATTGTTTTTAATTTTATACGCAACACTTTTACCAGATATGAAACGTTTCCATAGTTACAGCGTGATTTAACCCTTTCGGCCATGAATTTTATTGGGGTGATAAATGTTTTTGTTTTTTTTTGAAATTGAAACTTAGTTATTATTACTTCAATAATTCCATTACCAAACTTTTAGCTCATAGTCCACACTTTTTCCAACATCTTTTCTATCCACTATTGTGTCCACAATACGCGTCGAAAGTTATTTAAATAATGTAATTGAACGTCCATAAAAGTGGACATGTTGACCGAAAGGGTTGAAAATACATTTAAATACATGTTAGAACTGAGATAATAACTCGATATTCGTTCTTACATAAGAATCAGGAGGTAACACATGTTCTTGTTTCCAAACGCGTATGCTGTCATAGTGAATTCCGAAACTCGTTCAGTGTCGAAAAGAAAGTCTCATTTCCATAGTTTAAATAATTATCCTAAACACCTGAGTTGGAGCCTATGGACGTAGAAAATTTCATTCATCCGTGAATACCTCAAATATTATGGTACCTACGGAACTGGTCGAGGGGCGTGTCTGACTTCGAACGCTAGGGACACGGGTTAGAATCCTGCTGAGGGCATGGTCGCGTGTGTTCTTTTTTGTTACCTATCCTTGGTATGCTCATTTTCAGTTAAATGACCGGATTCATGACCTTCGGCACTCACTTGTTTTTCTGTCAGATTCGATGACCTTTTGCGGTTAAATGTATACTTAAGACTTTTATTAATTGAAAAGTATTAATTTTTGTCATTGTCTCATATTCGGTTTGTAAGGTTCGACTACTTTTACCGGATATAAACCCGCGCAGGAACTGGTATCGTGGCGAAAGAAAACTGGGATTTTTGCCTCGAAAGCGGCGGGTCATCTACCGCGTTCGGGCGACATTTATTGCGAACTACAATTGAAAAATTCCACCCAATTTGCATTCGTCTGCCTTTTTATGGAAGTGCTTCGGAGACTTTGTTTCCTTCCCACAATTCACCGTGTCTAAGGTAAAAGTTTTGGAAGCCAATCGGATCGAAACCTAAGCGTTTAGTCGCTAGGACCCTCTTTTTTCATTCTCCCTATATCTCTTGCTTTCCCTAGCCTTATTTCGTACGCGACCGTGGAATGAATTTATATCGGTCCGAAGGAGACGAGCGGAATTATGCCGAGTGTCTTTCGCTCATCGGGACGCTGATTGGCTGGATGTTGTCGAGGTCGTTCGACGCCATGGTTTTCGTCACTCTTTTAACGCTCTTACTCTTTGATTCGTTCGGTCGGCTTATGTTTTTTTTATCGTCCGATATTGATGCAGACGTTTCCAGTCATCATAGGCGACGACAGTAGAGAGCCGTCTTCCTCTCGGTTTGTGATAGCCTTCTTCGTGCCCAGTGATGATATGCGAGTGCGGTCGAAGGGGCGTGTCCCGAAAGCTCTGTGGTTCTTCCCATTTAAGTATTCTTAATGAGAATTATCCTAGAGCATAAGTAAAAAAAAACCAGTTCCGCATATTCCAGTGTTTTTTGTCAGTCTCCAATTTTCGTGGATGTTTTCAAGGAGATTCGAAAAGTTTAATGACCCCAAAAACATTCGAGGACGTGCGCGGCATAATTGTACCCATTGGTGTTAGTGAGCGAAGGAGTAGATCCAGAATGGACCAGAAAATACGTCGAAATAGTCGCTAGCACTAAGAGATGCTACAGATCATCTGTCTCAGACGCAATAATGCAGGTCAATATAGGCTTTAGCTAGAGTGTACATATGTATGTTTGGTGTAATGGCTAGGGTTGCCACCTTTAAGGTCTTCGTGAACCGGATATTTGTATTCTAAAACTGGAGATTTTCTCTGAAATCCGGAGACTTTAGAGGAAACCCGTGAGAGATGATATTTAATAATCTAATAAAAATGCATTAAATCTAATACCATATGTATATATTATTAGTTTTTCTCCGTTTTTGTTTTAAAAATAAATAAGTTTTTGAGATTTTACGATTTTAATGTATTATTGATATTTTCTAATTAGAAAGAATAGGCTTGATGCAACTAACCATCTTTTAAATAAATAGTACATAGGTTTCTTAAATGAATAAAACATTATATAAATGAATGAATTTTTATGTCATTTCGAAATTTATATCTATCTGCTAAAATACTTTCCTCCCTCCCTAACGCTTCGGGTGCTCGAGGAGAAGAATACGGGAGTCAGAGGAGTATACGGAGGGATAAGAGATAGCCAATGGCGGATATAAAGGGGAATAATACAGTAATTATCCTCCCTCTCCCTTATAGTCTTCCAATTTTCCATATCTAAAATCACATTTAAATAGGTACATACATTTATAGTAAATAATAGAAATGATGTAGAAATAACAACATAATATTAAGTGAAACAATGCCTAATTTATTCAAAGTAAAAAGTACAAAACTAAAAACTGTCATTATACATACTTGATAAATTATCGAGATTTTTGCTATTCTGACGATGATAGAGACTCAGGTTCTGACTTTTCGGCTTTGTAAAAGTCAAGTCCTTTAAATTCAAGTTGAAAATGATTAGATAATAATCTCCGTTTCATTGCGCCTTTAAAATGGAAACTTGATGAGGTGCTTAAGAATTCGGACAGTCATTTATGAAAGGTAACAAAAATGGCCTTAAATTGCACACAACAAATTTAAGGAGAAATTTGATTTTACATTTGCAATAAAATCATCAGCTGGTCAGCAAGTTGTGCCGTAAGGTGGGCGTTAAAACAATTCCCGCGATTTTGTCTGTAAAGTGAAAATCTCGAAATCTCGCAAGGATTACAGGAACAACATTGAAACAAGTGAACAGCGTTAAGCGCGGATTTCCAGCCATTTACTTTCTTGGTCGGATTCGATTTCTCTTCGTGGCGAAAGTAAAACATCGCTCTTATTGCGCCGCTTTTTCACAAGTCCCGGGTATGTATCTCGATTTAAAGCAGTTGTGGAATGCAAATGAATTATAGGCTGAGATTACTTCCGGGGATCCCATTCTACTCTAATACAGAATCGTGAACATTTTTGACGCTCATTGCACCTCCGTTATCTCGGCGTGATGCATTTCTTTTTCTAAAAGATCTCTTCCACTCTCAATGCTTGCTGAGTTACGAAAGCGATTCTTTTATTTTATACGCTCAGTCCCTCCCAAACTCAACTCCTTCTGAATCACTTGTTCATCACTTTTTGGGGGCAAAATAATCCGCTGTTTTGAAACGGGACAATCACGGTGAATGGGGAAATCCGGGTAGAAATCGACGTAACTGCGTTTCAACGACACAAAACAGATCTTTAGGTATTGATATCTAAAAGACGCAACTGCGAAACAACTCAAATAGAGTCGACGCAAATCGGGGTCTTAGTGTAACTCGAAACATTTTCAGTATTTTTCAAACAAGCCTACAGCGGTTAACCGGCAATACGGCTGTTAAAGCTCGCTGTCTGCATTTAATTCATGGTCACCTTAATTGGAAGTTTACAACCTCAAGAAAATGAGCTGGAGATTTGAGTTACTGATCGAAGAAGTAGGTTCGTATATTTTCTCTTAATTTCCCGAACATTTCCAGGCGAATTGGCTTCTCAAGCTTGTTTTTTTCTCTCCTGCCAGAATGACGCAATTTCTAAATTATGTAACCCAAGTTCCATTTCTCTCGTGTTAAATCGTCAATCATAACTTTGCTTTCCTGCTCTTGTTCAAATATACATTTGAACTCGCACTTATGTAATACTATTCCGTGGGGGTCAGTGTTTAGGTCGGGATTTTAACTTTTCGTGGTAAGTGGACAAGTTCGCCGTGATTAAAACAGGAAGGCGTTTTGTGTGGCAGTCCATTGCAGTATTCTTATGTCGCATTTCGGCGCATTGGCGTGTATAGAAATGAATTAGATGATTAAATGCTATATTAAAAAAGCGCATTGCAATTTCACAGGTCGATTTCCATTTTTATATGGATAATTTTTCACGCATTCAGTTCTAGGCGAACGCGTATCGTGTAAAAATAATCTCTCTGACTAGGATGTCGTTTCGATCAATGAAATGAATCGAGCTACAGCAAAACCCCGATTATCTGTCCAGCGGATTAACTGGGAAATCAATAGTTCTGAAGCGAGTCTGAAGTTTTCAGCTTAGGTGAAAAATGAAGAAAACACGAACTTCACTGGTTGATTAAGCATCCATTGGTACATCATATCAATCAGAAAATAGTCGTTTCAGCAAAAGTGACACAGCTGACCGAGCTCTTTGTCAACAAATATACGTATACTTATTTACCCGCCAGTTTTCTCTTTTGTTTTATATACATTCCTATAAACCAAGTATCATCTTAAATTCGCAGCGATGTTGAATTACTGTGTGAGTGAATGCTTTAGTAACATTTTTATCATAATGTCCAGTATTTTTTATTCGCATGCATAGCGATTACCTATTGGACAGACAGATTAGTCACTGTCAAATACAGATTTTAATTTTTTTTGTTCGTCTATTCCACCCTAATTACAGCTTCTGGTTTAACTGTTAGCTTTTTATTTATGGCATTTGAGCTGTTTTTAAGGAAATATATTTGTACAGGATTTGACGGACAATATACCGAATTTTGCTTTTAAAAATGCGAATCATCCGTGTTCTCTAATTATCCTTGCCTACCAAGGTTCAAATTAACATGGATAATCGGAGTTTTACTGCACTTATAAATCGGCGGAAGACGATAATGCGAAATTTGTAATGATGTAGTTGGGACGACGAAAGAGCTCCCGCCGGCCTTACCTGTGATTCCATTTTAAATGGCCCCCCATTTTAAAACCAGTTACTAATCAGGGTTAAATATTTTATGCAGATGAAAAGATACCATTTAGTATGCATCCAACACAGACTTCGATGACGATAAGTTCCATCGATATAAATCATGGTGACAAATAATTTTCATCGATTCTTGAGCGTTTATCATACTAAGTGCTCCGCCTCTATACCTTTTCGGTGAAGTCGGTTACTACTCCTACCCCAATTTTAACGGAATTGAAAGTGTATTTTCCAGTTATTTGACCTTCATCGGATCCCAGAGAGGATTCGTAGTAACTGTAAAGCTAATAATGCGCTTTAACCGGAAGCCGAAAACTCACTCGCCCTAAGCAGGCATAATTCCGAATATGGTTAAGTGTTACTTGTCCCTCGAATTCCTTCTCGTCGCCGATAATTCAAATCGGCACAGGATAACCAAAAGCGTTCTGGTCCTATGTAAGAGAAGTCAAGGGAGTGGGTCCTTCAATACCCTCCCTGCGATGTGATTCCGGAGACATCCTTCACGATGGGGAGGATAAAGCTAATCTACTAAACGTTTACTTCGCGAAGGCGTTCACGGCAGGTGGAAATATACTTAAAGATAATCTTATTCCCGATGGATGTACTCGGATGGATAATATTAAAATCTCTGAGGCAGGAATAGCGAAGCAACTGAGTGCGATAAAGCCCAACAAAAATCCTGGACCAGAAGGAATTCCCGCGCGTGTATTAAAAGAACTAGCAGAAGATATAGCTCCCTTCCTTCGGATAGTTTTCGAGAAATCTCTTACCCTCTGTGAGGTTCCTGATGATTGGAAACTAGCACACGTCACACCCATTCATAAGGGAGGTGACAAAGAAAACCCCGAAAATTATAGGCCGATTTCTCTAACATCATTATCATGTAAGATTTTGGAGCACATTATTGTTAGCAACACAATGCGTTATCTTGAGAGTAGATCGCTCTTAGTCAGCTGTCAACATGGCTTCAGAAAAGGTAGATCCTGTGACACCCAACTCGGTCTGTTTGTGAATGTTTTATCATGCGGCGAAAATAATAAGCAGGTCGATGCAGTGTTCCTTGATTTTAGAAAAGCTTTTGACAAGGTTCCCCACCGTAAGTTGTTATTAAAATTGGGAAATCTTGGCGTTAATGTTAAAGTCATTAACTGGGTTCGCGCTTTCCTTTGGAATAGAAAACAAAAAGTAGTCATCGATGGTAAGTCCTCGAGTGTGGCAGATGTAGTCTCTGGAGTGCCGCAGGGTAGTGTGATCGGACCTATGCTTTTCTTGCTTTATATAAACGACATCTGCTCAGTTGTAAAAAGTAATATCAGGCTTTTTGCGGATGACACCGTAGTCTATAGAGAAATTAGTGGTCCTAGCGACCATCGTCAGCTTCAGGATGATCTGGATGCGTTATCTGTTTGGTGCAAGGAATGGCAGCTAGAAATCAATCAGAAAAAGAGTAACGTTCTAAACTTTTGGAAATCTAGAAGCCCATCGTCCGTGTTTACCTACTCGATAGATGGTGAGATCATTCCTGTTTCGGAATCCGTGAAATACCTCGGGGTAACCTTGAATCGTGACCTGTCTTGGGACACCCACATAAGACGAGTGATAGGTGCGGCAAATAAGAAGTTGGCTTTTGTGCGTAGGATAGTCAGGAAAAGCACGGAAAAGGTGAGAGAATCCTGTTATTTATCGTTGGTTAGACCTCAAATGGAATACGCAGCAGCGGTTTGGGATCCATATCAGAGGGGACTCATAAAGGATTTAGAAAAAATACAGCGGCGAGCAGCTAGATTCGTGAAAAAGAATTACGATAAAAAACAGAGCGTTACGTTACTCATTGATGAGTTGAGTTGGCCATCGTTGAAAGATCGTAGATTACAGGCGAGACTTAAACTTCTAGATAAATATAGGTCGGAGATATTCGTAAATGAAATGAAGGATATTATTCGACAACCAACGTATATCGGACGGAGGGATAATGACGACAAGATTCGCGAAATAGATAGTAGGACGGAGAGGTATAAGGAGTCCTTTTTCCCTAGGACAATACGTGACCACAATAGATAACAGTGAATAATAATTAGTTAGGAACTTGGTGCGCGGCACCCCCTGCCATCCACCGTCAAGGTGACTTGCAGGGTAATATGTAGATGTAGATGTAGATAACTGAGGTTTCACTCGTCGATTCAATAATATTGAAAAACTTAAAACTTCAAAATAAAACTCGGGGTAAATTTCCCGGCGAGTGAAGGTTAACAAAAAACTTTTGAAATCCTGGCCAGAGAGAAATTATCATGTTTCTCCAAATTATTAGCATCGTCTAAAGGCTTTCAAAACCGATAACGTCACTCAAGTCACCCGTCCCCTCCCCCTCATTCCCCTTACTTTTAAACATCTCTTACTTTATCCAACTTAGATGAAATAGTCGAGCTTAAATGAGCTGCGGCACGGAGAACACTGAAATTCAATTTACGCGTTAGCTATATAAACAACTTTCAAATAATGCTTCAACGTAATTGGATCGGACAAGAAAACGGCATTCGTAAACCTGACATAGATCGCTGGGTAGTGCAAGTGAAGATTGTCCGAATAATGCTTTTTTCGGTTGCCGGATATTTACGCGCAACTAAAGTCTCTTTCAATTAAAAACCCGATAAAACTTGTATGCTTATTGTTTTTTCGTAACTTAAGCAAAGATGGTCGTTAAAACGACGGGACTTTTTCAGCCGTGAAAGTCTTTTATACAAAAGTTTGCGCTTTCGTCAGTTTGCCAGACTGATTAAGTTTAATTTTCCAACCTCTATTCACAAAACATGCTCGTAAATCAAAAATAGCTATGAACTTTTCCTTGTACAGAAATTATTCACCTTCATAATTTGTATATCGGCTACCTCGAAAACAAAAAAACTTGTCCTCCCGCAATATCCCCTAAATAAAATCTGTGGATTCTATCATAAAATCTGTGGATTCTAACAAAAAATCGTTTCCTTTTTGTGTAATAATAACACATGCGATCATAAAAAACGCGAGAACGTTAGACATCATTGGGCAAGCCCATTGGACATGCGAACTTTATTGTCGAGAAGCGAAACAAGAAAGAACTGCCGCTAAGGAAGGAAGAAAAACAATGCACGCGTCGTGATGAATGAAAACTGGCAGTAAAACAAACTCGTCGAATGCGTAACTATGCATTTCGGTCTATTTTTCAACGACTGCCATCAAAGTGCCAGGTGTCGCCGTGGAAACATCTTGAGATCTGTCAGACGTTAAAAAGGAGTTGGCAGATATTACACAGCAGGGTCACCAAATGCGTCCACGCACCAAACGGCAGAAGGATCGATATTCTTTACGTCGAGTCTGCTTTTTCTTCCGCATAACTTTCTCCTCCGCAAATTTTCGACCCCTTAATCATGGCCGCATCGTTCTGTTCTGAGGGAATATCTCATCCGACGGCCTAACCTACGAAAACATGGCGAACATTATCCTCTCGTCTTTCAGATGGTCGCCAATTTAAAAAAAACTGCAAATCAACGTTAGCCACGGACCTCTTTTGTCCTTATGTTTCATTTCCACGAAGGGACGAGACGAAAATTCAAATTATTCAAACGAACGAACTTCCTCAAGTCCGTCTTCCTTATTCTTTCTGCTCCTTCAATGGATTCGCGGTAAACTTCTGTCAAATACCTGTGTATCTGGAGATATAACCCATCTGGGATGAAAAAATAGGCTTGCGTACGGAAAATAAATAAATTGTAATATAGCTTCAGACTCGAAAGATTTATCTTCAAATGTATATAGATATATATTTAAATTAATACACTAACTTATCTAATCCGTAAGTCTATAATCCGAAGACTCCCGTATTTCGAGACAAAAGCTTGAAAACTCTCAATCCGCGAAAACTCACGACCTTCGATATCAATTGTAGATGATGATTAAAACAGTATTACTGTCATGGATTTAGCCGCATTTTTTAGTTTTCATACTGTATTGTGTAATATTCAAGTCTTTTCTTTTTCAATTAATCAACTTTAGTCAACATTAGTTTTAGGTAGCTCATGGCATTTGTTTTACAGTAAAATTACGTTTCTACAAATAAATATCTCTGTTTTAAGGTTAAGTAACAGAAGTAATTCATAATTGACTTTCTTTACCCTTCGAAATTTTCTGTAATCCGTAATAGCCTATCTCCCGAGATTTACGGATTAGAGAGGTTCAAGTGTAATACGGGTTAGCTCCATTTAAATTCTCGTGTAATGATGAATAGATAATTGACCAATGAACAAAATTAGCGTGAAATAAATACGAAAATGAATAATTAACACCAACATCTGCCCATCAACAATGTTTGAGACATTGCATTACCTCCGTATTAGGAATTTAGCAATGCATTTAACGAACGTTTTCGAAATTTTCAAAATATTTTCCTCCCAGTCCCAATCAATATCATCGCTAGGTTTTAGCGCGCCGAGTCTATTCGACATCTCTGAGATACAATAAACATTGACCACGAGAATCCCTTCATACTTCTCTGCCTCTATAAAGAATATTAACCCCAGACTACTAAACTTTCGTCTATCAGACTACTCTAGTTGCAGCAAAAGGACTTTTAACACAGTTCCGAGTAAAATATGGGGTTTCGCGTTTGTTTACTCTAAGACTGCATTGGGTTAGAGCTGTGAAAAGAATGACGTGTTCCACAACCTGCTTCTTACTACTTCTTTTAGTTGTTAGTCGCCTCTTGGACGAATGTTTAGTAAGTGCGTCAGCCTCTCAGCTCGTTCATTAAAAGTCATGATCACAGAAATACTTGGAGTACAACCTGGATCTGCAAAACCAAACAAGAAATCTGTGCTTTTTGTCCCTCCAAGATGAGAAGAATAACAAGGTTTTATTGTCTGCCTTGTTCAAGAGTGATGTGTGGCGATCACCGAGCGAACATTTGTTTCGAATCTTACATAAATTACTTCCTATTATGTTATATATTATCTTAAGATATTATCACACACTTTTATAAAATTAAATGTAAGAATTTATTAAAATTTTATCAGAAAATAAATTTTTTAGAAAAGTAGTCCAATAGACGAATGTTTAGTATTAATGTCCCATCTTGACCATGTTTAGCAGTCTAGAGTTAATTAAATATGTACAATCATGAGCGATTTCGAAGTACCCCCACTTCTTATTTTGGCCAAACTATTACGTGACGGATGAACTAGTCGTAAAGCGAAGGCAAAAAGCTACTTTCTAGCTCGATTCATTTTCTTCTGCCGTGAACCATCCAGAAATGTGTGTAAAAGTAGTTGTTGGTGAAAATAACGGAACTGATCCACGTTTTACGCAATTGCCCGTTCAAGACGCAACTGCGACCTTTGGAGGTTTTTATCAAGCGAAGAGACTTCTTAAAGTGCGATGTTGTAACTCTCTCCTTGGAGAATTTACACCGTGGCTGTCATTTTCGAGCGCCATTGCTCGCGCGGACTTCGCAGTTCATCCCTGACCCAGCGAAAAACGAGGTAAACATAGCCTGGGACTCGGTTGCTCGTCACGTTTGGCGCTAATGATCATTACTCACCTAATTCCATTTGAATGATTTTCTTTTCACCCAATTCACGCCCTCGAACTAGTTTTTCCCCGAAGGATACCCGGTCTGATAAATATATTTTCACTTGTTTTTTAAAAAGTCTCTTTCTTGAAATGGTGGTTTTTTATTTTTATGATGGATAGGTCTGGAAAAGTAACTAAGTTATCAAGCGTTGGAATTTTTGTGATAGTTCTTAGATTTTTCTGATCGTTGGGTTTGTTTAAGAAGTCGACATTTAATGTCGATTTTCAATGACAAAATTCTTAACTGGACGTAGGTGGGCCACGGTATGTAAGTTTTATACCTAAAAAATTTAAGTACACTATTGCAGATTCAGTAATTACCGTAACAACTTTTACATGCAATTTTTATGCGACAAAAATGAGGTGATATAATTTACTTATGCAATGGGAGATGTTGCACAGTTTTTCTCTCGCCATTCCACTTATATCCGGAGCAATGCTGGTAGTTGCTGTTCTTAGAATGTCTCCTGAACTCTGATCTGTCAGTGCTAAACGTAATGAAACTCGTTTAATTTCATAAGAGAGAATGTTTGTTCACATATGCGATAAATATCCATAACAAATTTTACTGTATTTTTTACGGAAAAGGAAAGCACCAGCTGAGTTAAACCCTGCCGGGCCAAACAAATTGTGTCGGCGGGCCAAATTTGGCCCGCGGGCCGTATGTTGTGCACCCCTGCACTACACCATAGAAAGAAGAATTAAGTTTTGGTCGCCCCAGATTTTCGCATTTCTTGAAAATTCTTATGATGTTGCACGAAAAATTGACCTTTTTCTCATAGAATTTTCCGAATCGTGAGATACCAGTTCGTCACCTGCTTTTTGCCTCGACGAGAAAAATGCTACATATTTTCTAAAGCTGTCAGCGTCGCGTTTTCGTTGTCGTAAGCGCCAAGGCGGGAAAATCGTGCGAAGGACAAAATCAGCAACCTGTCAATCGTGTTTCTCCATGTATGCATTGCTGCATAGCGTTTAGTAACGATTTTAGACGGTGTGCGATGTCTAGTAGGTGTCACGCGTTAAAAAGACTGCGGAACTGCGGCCAGAGTGATATCATTAGTTGAGAATTTGAACGAGCGAGCCTTGGTATGTCTCGTATCAAAGGACACAAAAAAGGAATACAAAAGGAAGTGATTGAAGTCACCTTTTAGGTATCTTGGGTGCCACGCCGGAACAAGTGTTCCGTGAAATTCCACTGACGGAAACTTGGTGGCTTTCGGAATACGCACCTGCTTTTTCAACATCCTTTCGTGGATGTGTTTCCTCAAATACCACGTAGTATTTATTATATTATAATGTAGCAATTGAAGCTGATAATATTTTTAGTCGTTTTTTCTGTCATCTGTTCCATTGCTGTATTTGAATTAAAATTTTTATTTTTATTAACGCTTATTCAATATCCGGACATTTGGTAATAGGAATTGCGTCTTCATAATAAAAACGATTTCTCCACTGACATACATCGCACGCTATATGTAATCCATTAAATAAGCCTTAAGTTTGTGTAACTCCATTCAATTCAGCCATCATCCCTCGCTTTGCACTTGGGTTTTGCACGGTTTTCATGTCAGAGAATTACCTCAAATTGAACGGCCATCAATTTAACTTTGGCACGGTTTCTGAATCGCCTCTAAGCATTAAAAAACAAAGCGTTTCATTGCCACTCACAGGTTATAAGAAAGGGTGAAGTCATTCTGGATACGGTACAACTTAATTCCTGCATGTTAAATTCAAGATGGCGTTCAAATGCAACTTCATGTATCCCTATGAGAAATCTATCTCACTTTGCACGGTTTCGCTTTACACGGTCTTTTACAGGAGTGCAGGTGCAGTGCAAAGCGAATTAAAATAAACGGTTCGAAAATTTCTGTTATTTAAGAACAAATAAGACTTCAAACTATGTAAAATACCACTATACTAATCAATAACATTTCCAACTTGCGACGTAACTACACCATTATCAGGTTGTCACGTCGAAACCTGATCGTGTTATTGATTAGTATAGTGGAATTTTCACATAGTTTGCTGTCGTATTTGTTCCGAATTATGGAATTCCGCTAAGTTAAAGCTTCCATAGTGGACTTATTAAATTATTTATTTATTTAAAAACACTTCACAGGTAACACCATTTTACTTGGCGAAAAAACATTGGGTAGTTTGATAGAAGAATATATCGACTCTAAAATTAAAAAAAGCAATTAAAAATAAAACTTAACGTCCCAACTATCTGGCCAAAATCGTGCTTTTTTGGAGCGTGATATCGATCTAATAATTGCATTTTCCCTAGCGATACGCGAGCGAAATTATCAATTGATTGATAGCTTATTAAGTGCGGAACAATAAATTCGCGAAATAAACCACATGGGTGACTCATGCCCTTGTAAAGAAAAGGCTAAATAAATATATGCGCATTTCGTCGAAGAGGTTAGCGATCCATAGTTCCTCGTTCTCGGCGAAGGCTGCGTTTTTCATTGGCGTAGGAGTCGAGTAAATATGTAGTCAGACCCCGATTTAGCGCCACCGTTTGTCCATCACCGACATTGGCGCTAAAGTGGGGATTGCGGTAAACCGAGGCATAAGCTTCCTTTTTGTAATCTTAAGGTGGAAGTTCTGTTCACAACGATTCGTGAACGAAATACGGGTGTAGCACTATCAGGGAGAGGGGGGCGCTAAATCGTGGTCTGACTTGTAACTCGTATACATATTGCGATCCATATGAGCCGAGATCGCGCTAATTAATTTTTCATTCCTTAATGCGCGATTACTCGATCGTCGTGTCGCGTTATCTAGCCGCGAAGGGAGCTGGCGTTGCGCATCCAGCGTCCTCGGCGGTTGTTAAAGGCGGGTTGGTCGTAGGGATGGAATACGAGACCTTGATAAACGTAGACGGCGTAGTAAGTTTTAAAAGTCGCGGCATTGCGCAACGATTCTTCGCAAACGTACCGACGGCCGTTTTTCGCGTCTCCTCGGGGCTTAGAGACCGAGACGAAATTTACGAGAGGAGCAATTAGTGTTTACCGCTTGTTTTTTTTTCATTTTCCTTTATCGGAAGAGAATACGTTGCATTCGCGTTTGTTTTTCCATACTCTAACGCATGGCGAACAGTCTTATCGCCTCGAGGATGCGAAGGAATGATTTCTGGCGTATAATAACGTTCTCAGCCCTTTGACCTCGTTTGCGGTGTACATACATTTCATCCCGCGAGATGCATTCATCGCGAGTTGACGCCTCCTGCATCCATCTGTTGGAAAATACGAGAACTAGCGGAAGAAGCAGTAGTTCCTCACTTTTTATTAATATTACATCCGGTAATTTTTTACGAGTTTCTAGTTCAGTGGCTTCCAACCTTTTTGTAGGCACGGCACCCACCACTGACTTGGAAAACGGTACAGGAGTGGAGTTAATTAATACTGGGTCTATATTTGACTTTTGTAATTTGCCGAGTAATTTAGGATAGCAGAATATTATCGATTGAGATTTTAAGGGGTTTAACATTAAGCCATTACAAGCACTCCAGGTCATGAGCGATCTTATATCCCTATTCATGCAATCAATTCTGTTCTGAGATATTTGAATTCCTATGTATATTTGCAGATCGTCAGCATAAAGGTGGTACTGGCAGTGATGAATTGAGTTAGAGATATCGTTTATATATATGGCGAAAAATAAGGGTTCTAATGTAGATCCTTCAAAAGCGAATTCACAAAGATAGATGTTACTTGCACGAATGGGCAAAACCAGCTGGTTAAAAGGGATAGTTCTTGCACAAACCAATTCGTCATAATTACATTGTACTACATAATTCCCCTCTTCACTCTTTCTCACCCCCCTCCCCACATTCTCTTCTACTAAACGTAATCGACAATAGTTTGTTAATTTCAAATTTGTATCTATTTATATAATAAAAGGAATCGTTTTTTCGTCGGAGACTTTTCTTGACAAATGATACACAAAGCCTGCGATCTGCCTATCTGCATAAATTTCAAATTTGTATCTCCCTTTATAACGCTACTTCTGACCGCGAGGGTGGGCTTTACTAGCAGTAAAAGGTGTGTAAGTAAGTAAGTGGGGTAAGTTTTTTAACAAAGGAGCACGAGGTTAAATTTGAGGTCATCGTTCGACAATTTAGTTACACCATATTCAGCTTTGCTTCTTTTGGTCTTTTTATAACCTCGTAAATTCGATCGAAAAACTTTTGATTTTTAATTCTCGTATACGATTTCAAAACCATGCCAAAGCGGAATTTATGGCGGTGAAATTCGAGGTATTTCTAAAAAAAGCGCTAAAGCGAAACTGTGTAATTCGAGGGATGTTATAAATCAGCGTTTCCCAACCTTATGAACTCCGCGAACCACTTCAGAAACCCTTTCAGGCCCTGCGGACCACCTCATTACTTACACTAACCTACTTACCGTATCTACGTTTAAGAAAAGGGGGTATGTACGTAGTTTGACCATTTTAAAGTATACACGCAGGCGAATTCCAAACGGTACGAGCTCTCTCAGCTTATGAGGTAATAAGATCAACAAAGTGTAAATTACGGAGAGAGGTGGAATCGGGAGATGCGAAGGAGTGGGAAAATGTTCAAGTAAAAACACCATTAATGAAAATATTCAATGCCTGTGATAGTGTACAACCTGCTTAATTTCCTCCAAAATAATTCCAGCTAAATGTGAGGTGCGACCTAAAAATAAACTAATTTTGGAGACCTCCGCGGACCACCAACAAAACCTTCGCGGATCACAAGTGGTTTGAGAAACGCTGATATAAATCAAATTGAGAGGCACGCGGAGTAATCCAATGGTAATGCAGCACCTCGGCCAACATTTCCTCTATCCGTTCGCATACAGGCGGCGTTTCTCGGTGGAACCTTTTTCTACGGCGGACATGAATTATTAACCCGCCGCGAATGCGTTTCCGTTCCATTGAAAGTCTTTGGCCTCCGTTGTAATCTAACTTGGAAAATAGTATCCCTTGCTGCAATTTTCCAACGCCTCATCGTCTCCTGGTCCTCTGCAACGTTCTCGGAGACGACTAGGTGAAGGGCAAGGATTTTTAGTGCTGAATTACAGCGCTATTTTTACCAGCGTTTAATGGTGTCGATGGTGTATCCGCCGATCACTTCCGTCGCTCGCAGCTGCAAACGCTCCGGAAACGACGGCCGTCCGGAGTCATCCTCGCTCTTGTTTTTGCGTCTTGTTTTTAGTCTCGTCTTCGTCCTCGTTTCGACGAAATATGTGTCGGCACCGTTTTTATCTTTTTATTTGTGCGATTGGCGTCGAGGATATTTTTGGAGAACCAAAAGGCTCGATTTGTCCTCTATGCTATGCTGAGGGTTTACGTCACGCTTATCATTTATTATGTGGCCTGCGAGCTTTAAACCAGTGAAGGCTTTTCGTTGTATTCGATTTGCGTGTTTGTCTCTGCTGTGGGTGCATTGTGATGGAATCGGGTCATTACGAGCGTTCTCTCAAAGGATGTGCGCCTGCGCGGCCGAGATGCATTCCTTCAGGTTCCGCGTTTTTTACCATCTTCTCGTGGCGCACATCCACAGGTTACCATGGTATCTTTGCGCATAGCAACAGTATGTACTTTCGCGTATGGATGGAAAAGCTCGGTGCGATACATGTTGCGCAAACTTTCCCATATCCGTACCCTTCTAGTCCGCACTGGTTACTTAATGCAGTGCTGCTTCTACTCATTGAGTCGGTTGGATCTAGAAGTGGATTTGGGAGAAGGGGGGTTGAAGGACGTTATGACGTTAGAGGAGTGTGGCGGTTTATTGTGTGCCAAAATCGATGTATTATAATGTCCCCGGGTCGATTTATATTTTTAAACATTTGGGCTACGTAATATGATTTATGACATCAAGGTCTCTCTTTTCATAAATTTTAACCGAAATCCTTACATCTATTTTTCAGTTAATAAACATGTGGAACTCGATAAGGATTAAACTACGCTTCGTTGTAGCGCAATTTGTTTGCTTCAACAAGATCCGGGTGTTACGTCACATTAATGCGCGAGATTTCATCAGATTATGCGGAACCGTTTGGACCTCTGGAGCCGCGCGTAGCCGGCAGATTACAGACGGACGGAATCGCAAGAACCACATTTTCAGGCTTGGTGCATAGTCGTCAAAATCTCGAAATCTAGTTTTCATTTTTTAGCATTTGAGCATAGCTTGCCGTTCCTTCAGTCCGTTGGCGCTGGGAAAATTGGATCTTTTACGTCCATGTGTAATTGCTTTCTTCTAGTTCCACTTAATAACTTAACATGTCTCCCTAACGTTGAAGTGCTAAGGGAAGTAAGCCGTTTAGAAATATGACAGTCTTCACCGTTGCTTAGTTGCGGGTACTTCATCATAAGAAGATTTTTTTGGACTTTTAATGAATTGTAAACTTCTGACTTTAGAAAGGAGTGGCCATTTTGTTTCATCAACATTATCTGTGTACCTAGTCCTCTGTGTACAGGTCCTTGATTATTACAGGTTTATCCTTGTCTGAGGTAGTTCCCCGGCCCCTTCATTATGATCTTTGCAGTCATTCGCTTTTTCCCAATTCTTCTTAGTATTTTCTCTTTCCATCCTGCCATTTTCTTCAGCGTTCTTCCCTATGCCCACATTTCGAAGCTTTCCAAGCATTTTATATAATTTTTCCTGGGTGACTACAATTCTGCTCATACAAGGTGATACTCTACGCATAGCATTTTATTAATTTCTTACACAATTCGTCGATTATTTTGCTCGAAGTGAATGTTTCATCTTTGCTTTCGCTGTTCTAGTCCTTATTCTATCAGCGCATTTTGAATCTCAACTTATTTCCAAGGTATTTCTTAAAATGTTTATCAAAACTTAAGAGGCGCAAAGTAATCATGGGTTTTCCCATGGAATTCCACAGAACCCCCCCATTTTGCTGTCGCTTTTTTGTTATTTTCTACTTTCGAGGAGGATCCATTCATTCCAACGCATAGGCCAATTTTTGTGATTGGCGCCGTTGCATTGTGTTCATCCTCTGCGATCCATTTGGTCTCCTGGGTATTATAAGGAGCGCGCACAATTTCTTATTCATACTCAACGTTTTTTGCGCACCCCTTAGGCGGTTTTTGCACTCTCCGTCTCGACAGCTCCATTTGAAGGCTTCTTTGAACCTAGGCGAAACCGTTTCCCATGCAAAACGCACTTTCACTTCCACGTGGAGGATTTCCGCAAAGCTGTGGCGAAACTGTTCACTAGCTCCATTTATCCCTAAGAAGTCCGCGTTAAAAATCCCCTGTGTTTTAGACTGGTCGTCTTTTACGGGGACGGTTTCCGCTTTTGCGTTGCCACGCCCACCATCGCCCGAAAATACTGTCCTTCCGCCCTATTGTATCGAATCGCGTTCATATTTGATCGACTGTGCTGCAAATCAATCAAGGAAAGAGCTGCTTAAGCAGACAGTAAATGGCGTTTTTTCCAAAAAAAGATTTGTTAATACAGAATGTTAAAAATCATGTATACTAGTATGATTAGTCTGAAATGACATTATAGCATGACAAAATACTGAATCGATTGGCGAAAAAAAACTAACTATCTGCTTTCGTATAGGAGTTGGCGCGTCAGACAGACGGACAAACCGGGCGCATCAACGGATTTTTTTAAAAACCGCTACAAATGTCATGTTGATTTTTTCTACTCTTTGTGTAAGGTTTTCTTAATAATACAAAAAAACCTACGAATCAGAGGGTTAGATGGTGTCTTAAGGTACATCGTAAGACTTGAGGAGTTCATTGGGTGGTGGATTTGTAAAATGCTTCGCCCTTCCCTCCCCCCTTTAGTTTTTTTTTTCGAAGCGACATCGAACCATTATTACAGGAAACTGGATGATAAAAATCTTAGTTTAACAAAAACTATAAATCTGTTCACCAGTTAATTGTCGATCTCGTCTAATGGCTGAAAACAAATTCAAGATTGACCACGTAAATATCGAAAACTTGAAAAAGTAAATATGTACTTATCTCCATTAGCGAATCCGCAATAAGGCAAAAGTAGGCAACGGCCTAGGGACGGCAATAAAACACGGGATTTGAGGGCGGGTATGAAAAAATTAATATTACGTTGACTTTTGATAGACTATTATGATTCGCGGACGGACGGACGGACGGACAGAGAAGCCGAATGCGTGAGCGGTTCTTTTAGGAAAAAATCTTGCCAACAAGGGAGTGGAATAATAATTTGGTCTAGGGGCGGGAAATCTCCGAATCTGTCACTGCTTATATTAGATACCTCCCAAAGATAACCTTGTTGTGGCCATTGGAGTACTTTTTCAAATTCTTGATACTGAAGGGCTTATTCTAGAAATAAATCGGTATAAAGAAGTTCATTACTAGTAGTAGGCGATAACTAAATATGAGCTGTGAAGAAATGTTTTATAGTTTTTTATTCGATTCTTCTTCGGTGTATGAGCTGAACGAATGACCGTGAGACACGGTAAATTTAATATTTGAAGGAAATAATTCCGCGAATAGAACAAGGAGGATCAAGAGAAAACGGCAGTATATACAAATGCATGTACCTACCGAAAATAAACATTGCCACGAGATCGAAATTCTGATTCGGCGATTTTTTTTTGCGTGTAAACGTGTATCTCAGGCGATTAGATTTGCAGAATTCTCAATTTGAATAGAATTTACCGAAAATTCAAGCTATTTAAGTTCGAGTTACCGAGGTTCGGCCGTACTTCTTTTTTCTCCCTCGAAGTTTTCTCTTTCCATTATGGCGTACTTGGCAATCCGTAAAATATTTAACTGCCGAAAAATTACAACACTTTCTCGCCAATTAGTTTCGCTGGCTTTAACTCGCCCAACGTGTCCGCCGAAGCGTGCCAGAAAAGTTTCCTACTTAGTGCAGCCAAAATAATTTTCTAGCAAAACCTTGTTACACGGTGTATTTGCAGTTGCTCAGTCGGCGTGGGCTTTAATTCTCACTATCTTCTCAAGAGGCTTTTGCCTGCGGCCCGATTAGAAATTCATTATCGCCGTTGTATTGCGCGGTCTCCGCCATATGCGAATATCCGTCGCCATAGGACAGCATTCCAACGCGCCGAGTGAAGCATTAATCCGCGTTTGCCAGCTGTTGTGTTTGTGTGTGTGACTGTGCTCGGCCTCGCGACACTCCAGGGCATTGACATTGGCCGTCTTGCTCAACCAGTGACTCGCAAATTCCGATTTATCGCTGGGCAGTTCTCCTCGAGTGTGTCCAGACTACGCGAAAAATGGCCGTTTAAAAAAAAAGGAATATTTGTTTTAAGAAGTTAATATAAACCCTTTTTTCAAGAATTCGTTTGATATCGATAAGTTGATGCCATGTCGAATCGGCGAAGAATTTTAATATATCGATACATGAGTTTTATCGAGGTATTTTTTTTATTTTTCAGTTTTTTGGTCCGTTTCTGCTCGATTTTTATGTGGTCTTTCAGTCTCTTAATCCGCGCGTGTCGACCCGACAGCCCTTTCTGTTCATTAGCGCGGCCCGAATGCGAGTCTTTATGTCTTAACCAACTCGTTCGAGATTTTATAGAAATACATTCTTTTTGTGACAGGGATACGATTTTTTCTTAGTTATCGAGGTTCGACATAACGCGGTTTCTGAATTCTTATTTTTTTTAAATGCAAGTCGTCTAGAAAAAGTCTATTTTTTCCAACTCCGCCCCTCATTAAAAAACTTTTGATCATAATTCGGTCCTTCCATGACATCCATTGCGTTAATGCGGCCCTGATGAACCACACATTTCAACCCACATTCATGCGGCAGGTTATCTCTCGTGTTTTCATTTGATTTCATGTTTTTTCGGACGATTGTTTGTAACGTAATTGTTGAGTAGCGTCCATTAGTGTCGTCATTGTTAGCCAAAATGACATCCTGACCGCGATTGGTCTAGATTTTGAGTTTTATTCGGCGAACATCTTGTTTAATCGATAAAAATAAATCGGAATTCACAATCTCTTTTTGGTGTTTTCTTTCGGCGTAAATTTTCTTCTTCGAAACCTGGGAGGCTCGTTGCATCACTGTCTCTTCCGTCACGCTACGCGCCTAATTCATTTTTCTCGGAAGCGCGGGAATATTAATGGTTTCGAAATCATCCGTCAACTCTCCGGGAGCGATTTGAAAAGCGACGAGCCGACTGTGTGTTTTACTTTATTGGGGTTGTAAGAATTCTACCGTTTGCTATCCTTTTGACAGGACTTCCTTTCAGAGCTGAGTTAGCGATAACAGCTTTTATCAAGCGAATATTTGGGAGCATTTGTTTGTTAGGTACAGTAATTAATTACCCGTAACGTTTGTCGGAAGTCATGAATGTTGGAATTTTTGGTTCAGTTATTTTATTTCTTTAAGATTCTTATGAAAGAGGCCCTACTCCGCCGAATAGGTTTATATTTAGTATATACTTCTTAAGTCAACATGCATTGTAAATATCATCGTGTCTTTTAAATATCCATCTTGAAAAGGGTCGTTTAGTCGCCCTACTTATTGACATTCGCGCTCTCTACTCTCTCTTAACAACCTCATGTTTAGTATTAACTTTATTTTAGTAATTAGTAGTTTTACAATGTTGTAGTATTATCCTTAGAATTATTTTAAAACTGATTCATTACTGTAATAGAGTTCTATTAAAACCTAAAAGAGCCAACTGGAAAAAAAGAAAAACAAAATAATAAATATTAATAAAATAATATTAATAAAAAATATATATATGTATTTAATAATAACTATCAACAATGAAAAAAGAAATAAAAAAGAGATATATATATATACCTATCAAAAAAATAAAAATAATATTAAAAATAAATATAGCAGTGGCCGGGTTGATTTCAGCATTGTTTTTAACATTTATGGTTTATTGCATATATTTATTAGTAGTAGTTACCATATTTAGTAGGCCAGATTTATATTTAATTTAAGAAATTAGTCAAAACACCATAAGGTCCAAAACAATTGTCAATAATATAATATACCCCATGCAATGAGCAATATTCCGACCGGCTGGGAACGTGGGTGTTACCACGATGGACAGCCGATAGGTATGGTAAACTACATACTTACCAAACCACTATAGAGAGAGAGAGAGAGTACATATTTTTGTTTCGCTGTTTCCATTTTGACTTTCAAGAAAGACCAAAAAGATTTTCTATGTGAGAAAATTGGATCATGAATCATTCAAGGAGTGTTTCCATTAACACAGTATGCACATGCTGGTTTTATTTTGTTATTTTTTCTTTTATTTTTACGGCTACAAACAACAACATATAAAAGATGTCGGTTCATTCAGTATTGTGTTTTTAAAAAAATTCATCGTATGATATAGAAATCGGAGGAGACCCGCGTCATAGGCAAATCCACGGCACTAATAACGGAGTTATAGCCTGGATGCGTAGCATATGAAATTTCTTGCGCTCTTTTCGGAAAATGTGGGAGAATTGACGGCCAAAACAGGGCTTAATGTAGTAAAAATGGAAATCCTGCCTAGATGTTTATAGGTGATGTGGAAAACTAAGTCTGATTTAATCCCTGTTACTCTTTTTAACTTCATGGGAAAACGAGTAAGTTAGAGTTATTGAAAAAACTTTTATTATTATACGGTTGCTGGTGCGATTGTTTTATTTGAAGTTTCATTCCGATCCTAAAGTTATGGGCCAATAAGTTAATTATGATTTTCGCGAGAGCGTTTTTTTTTTGCGATCTTGTCGGAGCGAAGGCGGACTCGCTTTTCGCGTTTTTACCGTATTTCCCGGAAACCGTGTAAGTTATCAATTTTTCTAAGTTCATCGCAGAGACTTTTGAAACAGGAAGGTCCTTCTATCTGGAGAAGAAAACTATAATAGAGAGTTTCTTTGTTTGAAATTATCTTTTTTAGAAACTTGACCTGTGACCTGCGTATCCTAATTTTCTCTATTGTTTCAGTCTTTGTCTCCTCAACTCCGGGACGACGAGTTAAAAAAAATTCTCCCTCGCTCGTTTTCACGAAGATTCGTTCTTCCGGTTTCGCTGACACGCTCCCGCCATTACATCTTTCCTGTAAAGGTGAGAGAATGCATATTTTGTTCGGGACATGCTACGATTCAGTTTTGTTTCTTTTGAGTCGTAAACCTAATTTCTCACTCGCTATAATGTCATTTGCGCCTCTACAAGCAGGTCAGGTTATTTCAGGACGCATTGTTACGAAAAACCTTTCGTATGGAGGTTCTGCTGAAGCTGAATAACGGAAGAGTTTTATATTGTCACGGAAACATTTTTCGTAATCTATCTTGCGAGAGAAAGCTACGGTGAATGACTCCTAGATCTGAATGAGCTTTTGCGAACGAGTAGTCGACGTCTTTTTCTGATTTCTTTTGGAATTGGCTTCCAACGCTTTGTCATTAGAAAAATGAGTTTAAAGTTTTTGATGCGATATTATATAAATCTCATGAATTTCGGCATTTCGTATTGATAACGCTGGCAGCCCAGTGGTAGGTGCTTCGGGCTGGGGATGAGCGGTTTACCGCTTCGCTTCACATCGTTTTGCTACGTTGCTATTTAGTTAACTTTTCTACCAACTTTGACGTTATTCAAAAAAATACTACGCGGAAGTAGAATCCTATTTTTGCGATGGGACGAAATAAAAAATGACACATTTTAGACACCTCATGAATTTTGTTTTATTAAAATTATATTAGATGCTTTTTTGTAACGTCGTTGTTTACATTGAGGGCATTAGTGATTATTGAGAAATGGGTATGATTCCATTAAGAGAATTTAGTTCTCTAGAAATATGCGCGTAAGCAGAAATTATTCAAGTTTTCGGAAAAATCGGAAAGAAAATATTTTCAACAAATAAATGAACAAGCTAGAAAGTAAACAAGAAAAGCTATTAATTACAGTAGAAGCGTGACCGTAAACGTGGCTTAAGTGATAGAAAAATTGTAAAAACAATATATAGTTAGGTGATTGTATGGTTGCCATTTAACTTACTCCTGAAGGACAACCTTATTGATGGTGGCGCCTCCGTAACTTATTCTACGCTAGCTTGTTCGTTCTGACGGTAATCAGTTGAGCTCGCTTGTTATTTTGATCAGTGTGTGTGTTAGTGCGTGTTTGCGTGCACGCGAGGCTTTATGCGGTGTTATCTCCCGAAATCTTCCATTTTGAGCTTCGTTTTATCGATAAGTGCCCGGATAACCAAGCCTCAGCTGCATTTTTTTCAAATAAAAATTTTTCGTATCAGATATATGACTCCTTAAGGCTTCTTGATTTTCATAAGATCGGAATACGTTTCGAGGAGCATTTTATGGTCTCCGATACAGACCTGTGAACTTGTATGGATCGAAGATTAGATACTCCTCTGGTTTCTGCAATAATTCCCGTTACTTAAACAATGGTAATCCAAGAGTACTTTTGTTCTTTCTTTAACGTAATTATCTTCCTTTTTATCACATGTTCTAAAAAAATGGGGCAGATGCAGTCGTAGACCCTATTTCGTATGATCATTGTTTCTGGTTTTTTTTACTTCTGTACTCATTATTTTACAGTATAACTTGCGCTACTCCTCTGCTCCAATCTATTTAATCCGATATACCTTTGTAAAAGCCTAACTTTGGGCTCGGTTGCTTCGCCTTTTGTTGCCCATCACTTTTCCTATGTTTTTTAAAATCTTTGACGGCGCTTTCGTCCCAAACCTTTTGCGACCTTGTTACATTTGTTAGTGTCTCATTCCATTTCCCATTCGTCCTAGAACGGCAACAACTAAATAAGGAGGACGGCTAGTTACCACATGCTTAGACATTTCCTTTTGAATCTGGTGATGTGTCGCTTTGATCGCGTAATGCATAGTTTTATATTTGCAGCCAAATGATTTGTGGGATTGTTTCTTAAACACTTTTTTATGACTGTAATAGTCCTTTTTGCTGTTAAAAAAACTATGTATATCGGTATATGAAAAAGAGGCACAATCGACATAACTAAAAACGGATGATATATACCGAATTCTGTTTCCTCACTTATGCTAAGCTAGAACGTTGTAAATATTTCGTCAGCTGTAGCCTAGCATGATGATATCTTATGCATCGTGCGTCGGAATATTATTTTCATTTGGAATTTTTTTCAACACTGCGTATAGTTTTGTTTATTGTTTACTTATTATCACAGAAGTTTTAGGTAAGTGGAAAATCCGGGTTCAATTCCCTGTCATAGCAGAATTTTTTCTCGTTTCAAAAATATTCCTAACGTTACAACTTATGCCTGTCTGCTTAGGATCTTCAGATAGCTTTTTTTACAACATTAGAAGTTGTCAACCTTCAAAGTTACTGGAGTTTACCATTGACCTTAATTTTGAAATAAATTTTTCTCTCTATGGCAGTGGTTCCCAAACTGTGTGCCGCAGCGCACTGGTGTGCCGCAGTCGACTTTCAAGAGTGCCTCGAAAAACTTTGTTTAGTAAATCAACGATTTGCATGTGTTGGTAGGTAACTAGGGAAATAATTTCTATTCTAATAAATTGATTATGTAGGAGCATCAACAAATGAATGCGTCTAAAGGTTTTAATATCCGTATCTGAAAGTATATAGAACCTGTTTCAAGGCTTGGGTGCCGCGAAATCCTCTTGATCTTTGAAAGTGTGCCGCGACTCAGAAAAGCTTGGAACCACTGCTCCATGGACTTGCAGCGCGCGCTTTTGATTAGATAAATGCATATAATATTGCGTGCAGTATCAATAATTGTGCAGTTAGGAACTTCGGATGTTATTACATACACTTTTTGGCGTAGACTTTGGCACGTGTTTGTTGCCAATGTTTGTCTCATTAGAGGAATATCCTTCATTTAATGCTAGAACACGGAAGGAAAAATACAAGATTAAAGAAGTTATTAACCATAATTTATTTTCATTTCAAATATTTACTACAAATATACGAATTTGAGCAAAAATATTTTGCGAATGCAAAACGCCCTTGTATTTACAGCTCACGATATGGAGTTTAAGATGGATTGACTTCCGGCTCTGTTAGGTCATTGCATCGTAATAAATGCTCCGTCTGCTATTATAAATTCCCTCCAAGACGGTTGGCGAACGCTTGCCATCTCATCCGCTGGAAGTGATTCAACTTCTCTTTCACTTTTCTTGATACCATCGGAATGGAAATCCTGACCTAACGTCGCTGACCACCTCTCGTTCTCTGTATCTCCCTCTCTCTTCATTTCTGCCCTCTCAAGTCGCTTCTTCGCAGTGGAAACCGGTTAACACGAAGCGTGTGGGATCGACAGAAATATTTCGTGTTATCCTAATCTCGTGCTGAACGTTTTGACGCTCAAGTTTTCATTTTTATTATATATGGAAATACGCGCATAGGCAGGCTAATCCGCGGTAAATGTGAATCATGGAACAAAATCTGCACAATGATCCATTCTGTTACATTGGCGTTACAGACCAAGTCGGTCCAAGGCCCTCCTCTTTTTATAGAGCATTTATTAGCAGCTTTTGCGTTGATAGGTTGCTAGCACTATCTTGCGACCATCTTTTACTGCAGCGGTTTCCGAACATTACAAAACCGCCGCCCCCCCCCCTCACCTAAGAAAAATGTCTTTGCGCCCCCCCTCTGTATCATGTTCAGTTAAAATTCATAAACAATACCTACTGGACCTACAATTGCAATTAATATGACCTTTAGAAAAACACGGAGGCAAACGATACGTCCTAGCCAATTGAGGGCTAGAATTTGATGGCTATATATCGTAAGTCTCCTAATTAGGATGGCTAAACAGACGACAAATATACAAGTAATATTTGCCCCCCACGCGCCCTCCTTCCCCCCTCCAGTAGGTCGCGCCCCACTGTTTAGAAACCGCAGCTTTACAGTGGGAAGCGCGTTTCACACACCCTCTCACATCAGGGTGGATGGAAACCCGTTGCCAGCATTGGCCTACTCTTACGATGAGCACCAAGGGGGCCAAATTGCTTAGCGTCCCTTTCGCAGAATTCAAGCCTCAAAAGTAGGGGATGGTGCTATCCCAATTTGAAACCTCCGTCGGATTTGAATCCGGGACTGCTGCGTGGAAGGCCAGCGCTCTAGCCACTCCACCACCGCAGCCCTACAATGTACATTGATTAATGACACTAGTTAGTTGCATTTTATTGATTTATTTAATATGTAATTCTTTATGGCAAGATTTGTCTCTAATTTTCAGTAAACAATTTTAATTGATATATCGAGCACTGAATTACATAATTCGTGACGATAGGAATAGTCTCTACTTTTTACTAAAAACTCCTAATTTTCTTCCGTACTGCGCTAAAAATAATTTGGTTCTGGAGGAGGAAATGGCATTTGAAAACCCTCTTCTGTCAACTGGCATTTCGTGAAGGATTTTGTATTGAATTATATTCTCGGGACCTAAAATAATTTTCCTGTTAAACTACATATTTTCATGTTGACCGTTTCTCGTTTAATATGCACAGAAATAGGCACAGGAATGTTAATTCGTTTTATCCGTTTTCCACTGAATTGCTTTATCAATGGAAGATGGTTATTATGGATATTTGTTGGAAATTATGCATTCCTCTTTCTGTCTTCTGCTCTTAAAATCTTTCGCGGAAATGATCTTCGGCGACTCTGTTCGTCCCTTTTTCCGTAAGCATTCATAAAATAGCTTACTTTATTTTTATTTGCGATTATATTTACGCAATTCTGCTCGACTTTGACACAGTTACACTTGGGAAATATGTGTGTGATGTTTGTTGTTTTCTTGGCTCGAGTTCAAAACGATGAAAAGCTTGGTTAAAATGGTTTATTCATTACTGCGCTGATTTTGAGGATATTTTATGTATTCATTTTCTTTACTGATTTTTGTAATTATTTATGGATACTACAAGTTCTTATTTCATATTTAGTCACTCAGATCGCTTCTCGGTGTTTTTTTCAACTGGGTTTTTGAGCCCTTATTAAATCACTTTTTTTCGGTCATAGCAGATTTTTTCTCGTTTCAAAATTTCCCAACTATCTAGCTTTTGCCTGTAACATAAGGATCGTATGATCCTTTAATTCCATCGACTTTTAAAGTAGTTTAAAATATTCATTGATCGAAATTTAATCATAGAATATTCGTAAAAAGTTATGCAAATATTTCTCTAACTTTTTAAATTTATTTACCAAGATTTGGTGAAAGACGTTTATACTGATTTTTATAATTTATCCCGACATTATTTCCGAGTTGATTGTTTTTGTGTACAAAATAGCCACCTGCGCCGATTTATGATCGAAAAAATTGCCACTATTGGCGTAGTCCAGAGATGGGCAATCGATTTTTCTATAGAAGCCGCTTTTTTCCGATGTAATAAAAACACAACATGAGAAGAGTACTGGTGAATAAGAGGCTTATGGTTTCTTTGTTGTGACTGTCTATGTTTCTGTATTTTTTGCCGGTTCTCACTTTCAACTTTTGAACCGACTTTCATGACAATCGGTTAGAATCTCTTTTCTACGGGGGCTAAGCTCCTGGAGACAGGTTTTATGGCGAAAATTGAAGTCCCGGGATGCATTCCATGAACTATCTTTTCCATTTTATTTACGTGGGCTCTCGGATACCCATCGTGCAGGGTAATTTCCTTATGCAAACAATAAGATATCAAAGAAAAGTGATATCGGCGCGGGATTTTTTATATTCTCTGCGGAATGGAATGAAAATTCTAATTTTTGCCGTAGAATTCTGTTTATTGATCGCATCTCTTTGAATTTTGCGGAAATAATTGCAATTTTACAGTTTTTATTCGCTCATAACGAGATTATTGCCATGGCGACGATTATTGCTGAACTGGCCTCGAGTATAATCTAATTACAAATGCATTTTCTTCCCGAAATCAAGCCATCGGTTGAATTTTTGGTAGAAATTTAAGTATAATAATAATAAAGTATGTAATGTGGGAAAACAAAGAGCAGCTCATCGGCTGTGAATTGAAAGCCAATATAGCCAATGGCTACTCCATCCAGTTATTTAACAATTTAATGGCAATACATGTAATTAATTCGATAAGTCTACCTTAGGAAAGTAGGCATCATAAGTTCTGTTCGGATCATCTTGTTAACAGTTTAATACTCAGGAGCTACGTAGTTTTTATAAAAATGTGAAGAGCAAATGTATTTAATTCCAAATTACAACAATAATGCAAGATTGAACAACACTTAAGGAAGAACAAATTTAATATATTGAAAATACATATATTTAATGCTTAACGGTCTTTTCTACAATAACTGGTATAAATTGAACAAAAAAGAAAGCCACAGAATATAAATGAATAAATAATGAACTGCCACATAAATTTAATAGAAAATGGCGTATAGGGTTATTATATTATTGTACCTTTTATCTATTTTTAAAAGTATATTTTGTTGCTTGTGAAACATTTTAATACTTCAGTTTGCTTAGGATGTTTTAGAAAATTCAGAAACTCATCGCAGGTCATATTAAAATTTAATTTACTACAAATTTCCGCTTTTACTAACACTATTATCATCCTATTCCTTTTATCCCTCCATACATTTGTCAAAAGAGAAAAAACACTTTCCGCAAAGGAGTTGGTAACGGGAATTCATAAAATTGTTGACAAAAGCTTAAACAATTCAATGAAATTATTTCCATCTTTAAATATTATTACAATCATTAAATACTATTATCCATTTCTTCTCTACTGGTAAGTCGCGAAATTTATTATACATAGTAGGTAAATTTTTGTTCAGGTTCGTTTTACCAGAAGTATTTTTGTATACCTTTAAAATGCTAAATTGTTTGAACAATCATAACATTTTCAGAGGTTCTAGTTGTGTTTCAAAAGTTGCCGGAAGATGCTCTCCGCGCGTCTATTTCTATTGCAATCTAGCCGGCAGGATGATGGTGCCTCCTTATAATGCTGCGTGTTTTAATTTCGAATGATAAATTGTTTATTCTCATGCGTGTTGCTTCATATATCGTACCGCGTGACTGTTTATTTATAAATTCATGTACCTGGTTAATATCATGACACTAGAATGAAATCTTTGCTCTCTTAGAGAAATTAAAAATGAATCGCAATATTTAATGCCAATTTCGAAAATGTTCATGTTGACCCTGAGAATTTTTCTCTCGCCCGGAGACAATTCCGAAAATCCGGAGACTCCGGGTCAAACCCGGAGGGGTGGTAACCCTGATTACAGATATGGAGAAAGTCATGTGGTGGGCACATCAGATTTTTTTATTTTCTTAATAAACTTTCCCGTTGAATTTCAAGGAGCATCTCCCTAGTATTACTACTAAACGCAAACTTTCTCTAATCGAAGTCGCACACAGAATATACGTTCTAGCGGCTTTACTATATGGAAGAAAAAGTTGATTTATCGGAACGCACCCAAACCCTTATAAGAGCCGCAGATTGCCGACCCCGAAACCTGAAACTTCGTAGCCAGTCAATAATCTCGCCATTCCTTATCTTTAGATTCTACGTGCTCTGATTAATGGTAGATTATCTGTCACGCTTCTTACTTATCTGAGTGGCACACGGTAATGTCATGGTTATTATAGTGTTTTTCCCCTCTTAATGATTAAATGAACTGTATCTTCTTATCCTGAAATTATTATACGACTTCAGCTACTGAAGATGGGAGCATAGCTCCCGAAATACGTATCTAGTGGTCTTCCCAGAGATTTCCAGAGTGTTTGTGCGTGTGTGTTTTCTTTTTCTTCTTTTTAGGCTATTTTTTGACAACAGGTCCCTGTTGGCCATCATCGTCCTGCAAACTTGTAAGCATAATTTTAATTTTCCTTATTTCTTATTGACGTGTGAGTGCTCTCTGGGTTAATTTACGGTTCAGGAGTTTTAAATTTTAATTCCCCTGAAATTATTCCTTTTTTAAGGTCTCAAAGTTCCTCCAAATGCTTATTTCAACTGTCACTGCCTCCATCGAGACTGGCGACCGAGTTCTTAGTAATATAGTATCGTTAATTTCATCAAGTAGTATCTAAAATTAGATGATGATTACGTAGCTCGTGCAATTGCATCCCAAGCGAAAATCGTTAAAATGAATTTTGTTGTGTATGGAAAAATCTATACAGGATCGATCACTGATGTCTTCTAATCTATCTATCTATACATACATATATACACACACATACATACATACAGGCATACATACACACACACACACACACACATACATATATATATATATATATATATATATATATATATATATACACACACACACGAGTAATCGGTGCTTGCATGCTGCAAGCATTGGTGCCCTATAGCCACCACACCAAATTTCATTCCTCCTACTTGTTGAGAATTACCGTAAATTAATTCCCAAATATTCCGCAATGCTATTTACACAGGAAAAACTCAAATGTTGGAGTGCCTGGAGTCGAACCGAGGAATCCTACAGGAGTGATCTCATATTATTTATGAGTCTATTCATGGCATCTAGAAACCCTGAAAATTTCAGCGCAATATTCCTCTTAGTATTGTCTGCGCACCAAAATATGTTTTCCCTTTGCTTTTAAATGTCACGGTCTGACAGTGACGTCATGACACTAAGCTACTTTCAGTTCGTGGCACTAACCTCTCGTTCAGTTTTATTAACACATAAAATAAATTCCCGAAGAAAAGCATTGTCTCGTAGTCATGACAGAAATATTGGGCCATTGTTATAAATTGTATAAAATCCCTTTTTTATGCAGTAAAAATCGAATAATTGGACTAATTCGGCACGGATTCGTGTTTTACTTTCAGGAAAAATAATCCTCGTTCTTTTTCCGTCTTTTAATTCAGGTCCGGAGTTTGTACCTTAATTAAAAGTAATTTTAAAATACAATTATAAAAAGGCTTGTACGGATTTAAATGGTTTTCTAATGGGACTTGAAAATGAACGTTTTGGGGTGTAAAAGACCCCGTTGTAAGGGGAAATTTTAGAATTTTCGATTTTTCCTGATGGTTTTGGACCAACGCCAAGGTTCCCTCCAAATTTCAGCTCTGTAGAATATCGTACCTTAGGTTTTATATAATTATATATAATATGTTCTTCGTAAGAAGCAGCTATTTATGTATATAGTAAAACCTCACCTAATGCGGATTCTTGCAGCGCGTTTTCAGTTTTGCGCGGATTTCATTTTTACTCTAATTTTCTTGCTGCATTTTCAGGCAACGCGGAAGGTTCCAAGATAAAAATCTGAAAAAATTGCTGTTTAATTTGGCGCGGTCTACAGCGCCTCACTTATGCAATTGCAGTTGTTCCTCAAATTAATAAAATAATAATTAGAAAGGAAGAAATGCATGAATTAAAAATATTTACTTTCTAACAAAAACAGCAAGCTATGAGCATTTGCTAATGTAAACATTAACAAAAATTTAAAGTAAGTTTAAGTTCATGTCTCGGACTCCAAAAGCTAAAAATGTTCCTTAAATAATAAATATGGATGCGAGAAATGTTTCATATTTTGTAGATGCCTACAGCAACAATAAACATAAAGCTTAAACTTAAACTGAAAAAGAAAAAATATTATACGGAATACATACTGGTATACCTAAACTGATTGTATATAACTTTTACAGCACAATAATCTTAAGGCAGAGAAGTTGTTCTGTCATTTAGTAAATTACCATTTTCATGAATTATATTTATAAATATTTTCCTATTTTATTAATATAAAAATACAATACCTATTATGTTAAGCTGCAACGTTACTAAAAGAACAAAACTCTTTCATGGCACTCCAAAAACTTTGCCGAAAGGGAAAAAAATTTCATCTATAGATTAATAACACAAATGAAATAAAAAACAACGTACAAATAAAATGCCTTAAACAATGCCAAAAGTTAAGTAGCTTCACATTAGCCGTTTTCAAAAATCGCTACCAAATTCGTCTAACTAAGATCAGGGTCGTTCTCATCCTCAATGTCACTAGCTTCACCTTCTAAATCATTCAAAATAATCATCACAAATTCACCAAAATATAGGATCATCGTCCCTAATTACTCACACAGTCCCAGGTAAACTAGAGGCGTTTTGGGACATTTTTACTCATCAGAAATAAATAGAGGGCAAAACGGAATTCACCCTTATTTTCTCTTAACGCGCCGAAGGCAGACATCGCAAAGAGGAAAGAATTTCTTTTAAATGTATCTGCGCAAAACGCGGGCGTGGCGGAAAAAGACCTTACCACTGTTTCCTTTACCTTTGTAGTCTCTCTTCCCTGCTTAACTATCCTATTCCTCGGGCTTCATGAAGAGAACCGAATCCCAGCCGATCGCAATCTTTCGGCCAGTGGATTAATCTCCCAACCCACCGAAACGGTTTCATAGAAGAGCGTTATCGAACATTTGTTCTTTGTGTGTCGCGGTAGTTCATTGGTAGAGTACCCGACGCGAAATTGGGAGACCCTATCTTAAAATTTTTATGGGCTAAAAGTATTCATATCACTTCCCAAACTCTGGGAACCTAACCCTATTTTTTCCATAAATCATTACATTCATGCAGCGCGTTTTCTCGCAACGCGGCCCTTTCAGGAACGTTATTACCGCGTTGCATGAGGGTCTACTGTGTGTGTGTGTGTGTATATATATATATATATATGTATATGTGTCTGTGTGTGTGTATACAGCATCTGCCCCGGGCGTGACTAAAGAAGGGGCGCAAACATTATTAAAGGCAAGTTGTGTATGTCACAAGGACGGGAGATTTCACTACTATACTTGTTCCAGACATTACGCATAGCAGAAACTATAAATTTTGATGATGCTATTGATGAGTTTGCTGCATTAAAATCACATAGAATAACTCTTTAATATTAAAATATACTTTCTGTGTTTAAATTATGTATGTGTGTAATTGTATGTAATTATATTTATAATGATGTATTTAAATTATGTACATGTATAGTAAGAAATTATATCATTTATAGTTTATTTTTATTTATTAATTGTTCGCCCTAAATCCATGTAGGTAGAGAATTTTTATGGTAGTTTTATTTGGTAGTTTGCTCCGGGTGCTAAAATAGCTAGTTACAGCGCTGTATTTATCTTTATTTAGTTAATGTAATTTTATCTTCCCTTTGAAAACGTTCCGTGGTTTTAACCTTCCTGACCTAGAATACTTTCTTTATGTTACCACTGGTTTCCTTGGTAGACTTAATCTGACATTTTCTCATCCTACGGTTCATTTCCATTAATTATTTCGCTTGAGCATCAGATCAGTAGTTTAAAATTCACGGTTGTGGGCGTAACATTGTGGAACTGTTCCATGATGAACAAAACCTAGGTTTCGATGTGATACATCATTACCTGAAGATGATGCATCACATCAAAACCAGAGTCGTGTTGAAATCGTAAAACAATGGAAAATACCCAGTTGTTGTTGTCTTTGTTCTAATTACACTGTTTAAATATTCATCTGCTTCTTTCGGTGGTTAAAATTGATTAACTTATCATAATTATAAAATATTGCATCATTTTCTCAAGAAATTTAAGCGCCGCTGACGTTGAGAAACCATGTTGTTCGAATGACCGACCAAATCAGAGGCATAACGATGAATTCGCGTTTTTTCTCTCCAGCGTCATTGTTACTTGAATTTGCTCTTTGATAACATTTTTTTTTCTTTCCTTATCTTTTTTTTGCAAGTCTACCCAGTATCTTGTTGAGTCATGACGGCATGATCGACATTTTTTTTGTTGGGATCATTGGCTTATCCAATTATGTAATCGATGTTACTTGCCAAAGTTTGTGTTAAAGTAGTTCTTTGAAATTTCGGACAATAATTGTATCACTTATGATACTCAAAAACTTTTTATTTTGAGGGTCTGAATGTAAATTTATCTGTAACTCTGGTCGAGATTTTTACTTTGGTTCCTTATATGTGAGCATGTAAAACACAGCATAATTCCTTCACAAGCAACTTTTATATTTTTCGCCAAAAGTAAAAATAAATGCATGGTTGACTATTGTCAATCACATGCATCCATGGTGTATGCTTAACCTTTAACTACGGAGGTGAAATTATAAACACCAACTCCTGGACCGCTATTGTTTTATATTATTATCTATTCACTAGCTGTATCTACCATTGTATTCTCCGTGTTTAATGATGCCATGAGGGTTAAGAAGTAATTAAAAGAAAAAACTTAACATTCACTTTTTCTCTATGAACTACCGGAAAGTAAATTAGCGGGGTAATTTGATACTACATATAACTTAAGTGGTGTCTCACGGAGCGCTCATAAGTAGTTACAGGTCAAAACTACGCTACCATTTAAACCTTCGATTTATTTACCTTTTTTCCCGCCAAATCCAGAGTTGTTTAAAAATTAATGGGACGTTCTTTGTTTTTAGGCTGGTTTTCAAAGGAAACAGCCTTATGAAATGGTCCTGTCTGTGTGTGTGTCCCCTCCCAGCGTCTTTTGCATCAATGGACCGATTTTCATGAAACTTGGTATGGGGCTCGTGCTGCCAGGACCCACCTTCGGGCTGTGTTTTATTTGGCGAAGATTGAAGTCTCGGGTTCGATTCCAGGAACTTTTTTCCCTATTTGTTTTACATCATCATCATAGGTAGTCTGTCCGTAGACAGGTCCGTGATTATTCTTGGTTAAACCTGGTTCTCCATATACTCCTATTTTCCGCTGCCTTCTTCATATCTTGATAACTCTCTTTCCCTTTCAAATCGTCTATCAGCTGAAACCTTTTCCTACCTCTTTCCCTTTTCCCATCTTGTTTTCCTTCTAACACGTCTTTAATCATACTCTCTCTCCTCAGGTAATGTTCAACCCAGTTAGCCTTCCTCTTTCTGATAGTCTGTATAATCATTCGCTTCTCTCCTATTCTTCGTAGCACTTCATCGTTTTTCATCCTATCTGTCCATTTTATCTTCAGCATTCTCCTCCAAGTCCACATTTCAAAGCTTTCCAAGTATTTGATGTCATTTTTCCTTAGCGTCATGTTTCTGCCCCATACAATGCTATGCTCCATACGTAGCATTTTATCAACTTCTTGCGGATATCTTCCCTTATATTCTCTGTAAGTAGTTGTTTCTTTCTCCTGAAAGCCGCTTTTGCTTTTCCTATTCTGGTTCTGATCTCATCCGTACATTTTGCCTCTCGTGTTATGATACTTCCAAGGTATTTATATTCTGCAACTTGTTCTAAAGGATATAATTAATAAGGTCAGGCTCAACTTTGTGGAATTTACTCATAATGAAAAGAATACTTAGTGGTTTCCACAACTTGAATAAACACGACCGGTTCCACTACGATATTATATTCTTATATTCGGATGTCCTTGGATTTTTCTGTATTTATTTCCATACCGTATTTTCTACCTGTTATCACTAGTCTATTTATCATTTTTTGTAGCTCCTCTTCCTTTCTTGCTAGAAGTACTTGAACATCTGCGTATTTTACTGTTCATATAATCCTTCCTCCAATTTTGAAATCTCCTGTGCCTTCTAAAGCTTCTTGCATTAGACTTGCTCCGTATATATTGAATAGGGTTGGCGATAGGCAACAGCCTTGTCTTACTCCTCTACCGATATTTATTCCGCAGGTGTCTCAAACCTGACTTTACAACTTGATTCACATATAGATTCCTAATCAGTCTCCTGTCTTTCCAGTCTACACCTATATCCTTTAATATCTTCATCAACTTTACCCAATTTACTCTATCAAAGGCCTTCTGCCAGTCTACGAAACATATGCAGATATCTTGACTGTACTCTATTGCCCTTTCTGATATGATTCTAACTACTCCTATAGCATCTCTAGTTCCTCGTCCTTTTCCGAAACCGAATTGATCTTCCCCTATTATTTCTTCTGCCTTTTTCTCCATCCTTTTATTAAGAAGCCTCGTGATGATCTTCGATGTGTGTGACAGAAGGCTTATCGTTCTGTAATCTTTACACTTCATTGCCTTTGGCTTGTTTTACATAGGAAGTCTCAAATCCATCGTGCAGAGATGTTTTCTTTAATACTTGAAAATATTTTAAAATTGTGATATCGGAGCGATGTTTGTACTGCTCTAAGGGGAAAAGAAAGTAAATTGTAATTCTTATCCCCGAATTTTGATAACTGATCGTATTTTCTTGAATATCTACTAAAACATAGCGTTTTTGCGTTTTAAATCGCATTTTATCGGATTGTTGCCATGGAGACAATTATTACCGAACTCGGCTTGAGCATAGACGAGTGAACAAATGGGTTATTTTATTTTCCACTCGACTACCCTTCAGCAATGGACAGTTTATCCATACATATTAGCGTATAAACAGGAACATTTATTAAATTCGTTTATTAAAAAAATACATGCAAAATATGTCAGAAAGAGATTTTGGCATTGCTTTTAGTATTTTAAACCCGATAATGCGCTATTAATTTCTTTTCCAATTTTGCTCAATCATTGATAAATTATGAATTACAAATTGTATTTATGGTAGGAGAATTCCTTGGAATGACTAACACATACCGAAACATTTCCTGTCAATATAAGTAATCACTTCTGGACGTCAACTTCGGGAAACCATGCATTACTCCTGGTTTGGACTTCTTGTTTTTTAATTCGTTCAGTTTGTCCGTATGTCAGACGCGCTAACTCCTAAACGAAATCAGCCAAGAGCAGGGGTGGGAAAACTTTTGAAGAGCAGTTGCAATTGCTTAGGCGGGCCGCATTAACAGATGAAAATGCTCTTGCGGGTCGCATTAGGGTCCATATCAGAAGTTAATTGAGAGGACGCGAAGTTTTATATCAGTGAAAATCGATAATTAATAATATTTTATCGTAAAAAATTCAAAAGAAAAGGTTTTCCGGCCATAATTGTGACCAACAGATACGAAATTGTTTGTATTAAATTTCATGGTTCGCTTTCATGACGACAGCGCGGACCGTATAAAATGCTCTCACGGTTTTCCCCCCTCTGAGCTAGAAGACTTCGGTTTTTTCCGCCAATCGATTCAGTATGTATTCTATCTCGTTGTGCACCTTTTCTCTATTTTCACGCATGTCTCTCTAAAATAAAAAACAACCTGTACTGTCTGCTTCAGCAGCTCTTTCCATACTTTTTTCAAATAATTAGTTTGGGGACCGGTGTAAAGAATTAGATCTATTGAAAGCATATGGCACCTAAATGGACGAAGAGTCACGTGATGTAGGGGAGGTGACTGTGGAGGGGGAAAGCTTAAGGGGAAGGTGGCTGTGGAGAATGACTGATTACCCCATGCGTATATACCCTTACCCCCGCGTAGCTCGCTTTCGAGAATGGACTCTTCCAAGCTGAATTCGTGTTTGTGCGCAGGTGCCATAAGCTTTCAATAGATCTGTACATATTAGAGCGTTTCAGGCTTTAGTATGGTCATGCGCCATTACTTCGGAATGAACTTCTTTTTCACAGTGTTTTGAGCTATTTTTGCGTCATTGGGTCAGAGACTCCGGAGGCACTCGAGCGTGACGAAAATGTTTTCTTTATTTATTTAATTTAAGTTCCACCCAAAGTGCGGGGCGAAATGAGTGTGGTCCACATTTCTCGAGTGTTCTTCGCTTCTTTCTAATTTGCGCTCGCCCGCGTTTCTTTTGTTATGTTTTTAATTCTGAAGATTGCGCCGTGGCGCGCTCTTGAACAAGTGCCACAGGTTGGATTACTCTGTCCTCTCTTTCTTCCATCCGTAAAAGAATCGCGTTTTTTGATTCGGCTTCTACATCTACATTATACCCTACAAGTCACCTTTTCGGTGGATGGCAGGGGGTGCAGTGCACCAAGGGTCCATAGTTTTCCTACGTTATCTTTTTCTATTATGGTCTCTTATCGTCCTAGGGAAAAACGATCCTCTATATCGCTCCGTTCTACAGTCGATCTCGCGAATCTTATCCTCACTGTCCTGCCTTCCGAGATACGTCGGGCTTCTGATAAGTCCTACTACCTCATTCGCTAGTCCCTTCGACATAAATTTTTCCAGTAGTTTAATTCTAGCCTGCAGCCTACGTTCCTCTAACGATGTCCATTTCAGATTTTCTATTAATGATGTTACGCTTTGTTTACTATCGTAATTCCTCTTTACAAATCTAGCTGCCCTGCGCTGAACCTTTTCTATCTCGTTAGTGAGTCCCTTTTCGTAAGGATCCCACGCAGCTGAAGCATATTCGACCTGCGGTCGAACCAAGGATAAATAACATAATTCTTTCACTTTTTCGGAGCTATTTCGAACTATTCTCCCTATAAAGGCCAGCTTTTGTTAGCGGCACCTATCAATCGGAGAATGTGGGTGTCCCACGAGAGATCACGATGGATCGTGACTCCAAGGTATTTAATAGAGTCTGAAACTGGAATCTCTACTCCGTCCAACGAATAATTATTATTCAACGAGAAACTCTTGGTTCTTCAGAAGTTGATGACGCAGCTTTTCTTTTGGTTGATCTCTAACTGCCATTCCTTACACCATGCAGAAATAGCTTCTAGGTCATTTTGGAGATACTGGTGGTCTTCCGGATTGCTTATTTCTCTATAGATGACGGTGTCGTCCGCGAAAAGCCTAATTTTAGTCATGACTACTGAGCTGATATCGTTTATATAAATTAGAAATAATAACGGACCAATTACACTACCCTGTGGAACGCCAGAGACAACCTCCACTAAGTTCGAAGATTTCCCATCTATAACAACCATCTGCTTCCTATGATTTAAAAATTCACGGATCCAACTAACGATTTTAGAATTAACGCCTAAGGTTTCTAATTTCGTTGTCTTCATTCGCGCGGTGTCTGCCTTGCAAATCCTGTTTCGATATCTTTTGTCTTAAGGTCGCGATTATCCCATTGGCTGCCACGTCAGCCATATTGCGGCTGACGTACATGCGATCTTTTCAAGCCGTGTCAGGCGTTTCTGGCTGGCAGACAGAATTTCTGTTGGATTTGTGAAGCGTGCCCCTTCGGCGAACATGTTGGTATATCTTTCGTGGCGCTGTATGGCCAGACATAAAAAATGTAGATGTATTAACAACTGTTTTGAGAAGCCCGATTTATTTTGTAATCCAGACTTCGAAATTACAAAAAAATCTTTAAAATTGTTAGAAAATAACTTTACATATACGTATGTACATATTCAGTCATCTAAATGCGAAAATTCTCATTCTGAGAAATAGATTTATTTTGAGATAAAAACGCTTCGAAATTAATATTAAATAAATAAAAGCTCACCAGAAAATATCAATATGACAAATAATTGCGAAAAAATTCCTTATAAAATAATAACAGTCATTAAAAACATCTTACTACTGAAATAGGAATAGGAGCAATCCAGACGCAAATGGGGTGCGTTAGGACAGTGTAGCAGTGTACTATGTACGCCCTCTTCCCATTTTTCTGTCTGTTTTTTTGCCCTCTTGTTTGTTCTTATTGAGAGTATGTGAAAATTTCTACATATCGGTCATGTGTGTACGCCTCGAGGAGATAAATTTAGAAAATGATTCATCTATATCATATCTGAAATCTCTTTTTTTCGTAGCAGTATTATATACAACAAAGGAGTTTACAGGTGCTATATCGAGAGTTATCAGTGCCTCGCGTGATTAATGCAAACTCAATTTCGTGCGGCAATTAACAATATTATTTGTGTCAAGGCTGTCAGTCATATGTGACGGATATGACGTAGTAAGACGAAGCGCATCATGGTGGGCCATGTCAGACATGCAAGACTGACGGTTTTGGCCCTAATTATGCTGAAACCATTATTACAGGAAGCGAATCTTGTTTTTGGACACAATTTATTGAAAAAAGTTTTACAGGCCCAGGGGAATATTTTCCCGATCACTTGCCTTCAAAGCAGTCACCGGAGGTACAAAATTATTGAGTCCTTTTTACATTTCCGTTCTCGTTTGCTTATGAATGCATAAGGGAGTGGAATTTCGAGATAAGTTTACCGTTAAAATAATTTAAAATTCAAATTCGCACTAGTTCCCCCCCGAGCAAATGTGTAGGCGTTTAGGCTAATTATATCTGGGCAGTCATTCAGGAAAGGTTCCCATGCATAACTCCTTGCAAGTGTTTTAGAGAAGAAAAAACATTCTTTATGGAATCATTATCAATTCTGCCCTATTTATCGTTGAACGACCACTCATACAGCGCTTATAATTCTTGCACCATCTTGCCATTTCTATTAATACGCAGATTGTACTCGATGGTGCATAAAACGTCTCACTCCACTCTTAATTTATCTCATAGTTTCGCAATGCCGAAACTTTATTAAAACTTGTATTCTCGTGTTAACGTAACCACTGCCTGCTACTGTATATATAGGCTATTTCGCTTTTGGATGGCAATGTTTTTATTTCATGTAAGTAATCAAAATCGCGAGTGCGAAGTGTTTGGTGATGCCTACTGTGAGAAATAGGAGTTTAAAATAAAAATTCAATGTTGTAAACAGCGCCGTAACTACGGTATGGCGAAGGTGGCACTTGCCATAGGCGTCGCTTGTAAAAAGCCCCAAACATTACCTCAAAAGCATTGCAAAAGTTTATTTTCCCATAAATAAGTATTGATTTAAAACTCCAACGTTAAAGTTATTGTCGATACAACGCTATTATAAAACGCAGGAAAATAATATTCTACATAATTAAGGTGTTTCCCAATATTTTGCCATAGGCGCCATATCTCCCTGATGCGTCACTGATTGTAGGATGTTATCTTTTTGAAGTTTTTTGAGCCGAGAGTTCTTAGTGAGCAATTTACTCGCCCGACCGCTCGAATGTTTCCTAATTGCTAGATCCGCGTGCGTTCACTAGGAGGGTGCGATTTCATCAGGTTCCATATTTAAATATTGAAATCGATTATTGAGGCCGCGAATTCATATCTATCCCTGTTGCTAGCGAGTGCATTCCGAAGTTACCCGCTAGTGCGGGAGCTCTTAATCTTGACGCATTCGCGTGCATCCCATCAGAACAGATAATAGCTGTGAATCATCATTTATCGTGTTTCTTTAGTTAAAATTTATTAGTTTTCATCAATTAACTCTTCTGGACCTCTGGTTCAGTCCCGCCTTCATCGCTATCGCTTTTAGCGTTTAACTTAGTGTTTTAGTCGTTAACGTGTACCACCGATGGGGAAAACGCTGCGCATCGATAGGTCATTTTTTTAATCTGGCGAACTGATAGAGCTGACTTAGATTTTAATCCTTATTTATGACTTAAACCTAGACAAAGTACGTCAATAATGGAAATAGTACTATCCTTTAGGATTTACCAGAAGAACTTGCCCATTTTTCTCGGAGGGCTTGTTCTGTGTATGTTATTAAGAAAGACCTTAACTCTTCGTGCTGTGCATTTTTCTCTTTGAAATGACCGTATCCGACTTTTGACGAGAAAATTGCATCGTGGATTTTCTTTGCAACCTCACTATCCAATGAAATCAGTAACAAAAGGACAAAATCTCGTAATTGTCTCGTCTTCCTGCCTACCCTTGCTATTAGGGCATACACAATTGAATTGGATGCAAATGCCCATAAAGTGCTTAAGAGTCCAAACCCTCGTGGGTATGCATTTGTACGTAACGCCGGACTTGAACCTCAGCTCAGTGAAAAATGTTTACGTCATGTCAATTTTCTATAATAATTTTTGTTACGATAATGAAGTGTAACGTTTTCTCTAGGTTCTCAGCGCTGTTTGTAGAACTATGGCATCAAGACTTCGACGTTGATATTATTTGCTACAAAATTTCGCATTGTCGTATTTTTATTCGACTTCGAGATTTTGATGGAAATGCACGTTTTAGGTGTCCCTGATTCCATAAAAGTTGTTTTCGCCATGTCTGTTTGTCTGTCGGTCTGTTCGCTGTTCTAGAGCCCAAACGCGTAAATAAAATTGAATGACACCTCGTATTTGTGCAACATATCATATTTTGCAGACCTTTTTTTATAAAAATGATATTGCACAAAAATGAAGGTTAGTTTATTCTTGGCGATTTTAGAAATATCTTATTTACTAAAAAATGGCACCAGAGAATTTGATCAAAATCAATCCAATTGTAGAGCCTGATGTCACAAATCCACTAAAAATCTTATTACAGCCTAAACGGTTAAAATGAATCGAATGATATCTCACATTTTTGGACAATATCATTCATAATAGACACTCGGAACAGATGAACGATATTTCGCAACAATTAAGAGTCCTTTATTCTAGGATATTTTGAAACAATTCGATTTACTCAAAAATGGCTATAGTGATTTTGATTAAAATCCATCCAATCGTACAGCCTATGTCACAAATAATACTATGTCATATGTCCTAAATAATTACTAAATATTGACCAGTGGCATTAATATATACGCTAAACAAATATACGTTAAACTACGGATAACTTTGATTTATAAGCGTACACAGTCGACCAAACGTATATGAGAAAGTTTGTGCAATGTATTTTGCGCCGTTTATTTGTTTTCATAACGTGTGTCGAAGGAGCTTCGGATTTTGTAATCCACTCTTTCACTATCCTATAGCGAACGTAATTTTGAAAGCGAAGGATATAAAGTTTCTCCGAATGGCCATAAACTGTAATACTCTAATGTAGTCGCATTGAATTCTTTATTTATTGATACCGTCAAATCTCGCCCTTAATAAGTATTCATTTAAATGTCAAACTATGGACTTAAAGCTGGGTGGCGAACACTTTCCGAAAACGCGCTAATGGATGACTATTTTACATAATTTTATAATGGCCTCCACTGAATTTAACACTGTAGAACCGCTCTGTTTAGCCAATTTCGTATCGAGTCCAAATTAAAAGGGACACTAAATGCTTAGAGCGAATGAATTTCAAAATTATCGCTCAATTTAAAAAGCATGGCTACGTCCATCATCTTGACCACCCATCCGAGCCGCGAATTTTCAACGAAAGGATTTTCCGTAGGGTATTCGCGTTATTTTCATTTCGCCCGATGGAAACATTGGGAATGCGAACATCCTCGCGATGAAAAGCGAAATTTTGTGCTCGAGATTGAGGCGTGCCTCCTCTCTCTCTCTCTCTCGGCTTATTGCATACTTCAAAAGTTTGCTTTTATATTTTTATCTCTCTCCTTTCAACCTTTCGTTCATCCTTACTCTCCATTTGTATCTTCTTCTTCTCACTCTCTCCTTCCTTCCTCTTCCTCCCTTCTTCACCTACCTCTTCTCCACCCTTCGCATTTTTCTCATTCCCTATTCTTCGTGGATTAAATTTTATTGTCTTACGGATTCTCTCAGTACGCACTCGCGCTCTTTCTCCTTCTCCCACTTCTCTCTCCCTTTCTGTTTTCCTTTCTTCTCCTCTTATCTTCTCCGACCTTGTATTTCTCCCTTTTCCCTTACGTTTTACTTTGCGTCCTTTATTTTCCTCCCCTATCTTCCTCTCTCCTTCCCTCTTCTTCTCTCTCCTTCCCTCTCATCCTCTCTCTTCTTCCCTCTTTTCTTCTCTCTCATTCCCTCTTTTCTTCTCTCTCTCTCATTCCCTCTTTTCTTCTCTCTCTCCTTCCCTCTTTTCTTCTCTCTCCTTCCCTCTTTTCTTCTCTCTCCTTCCCTCTTCCTATCTCTCCTTCCCTCTTTTCTTCTCTCTCCTTCCCTCTTCCTATCTCTCCTTCCCTCTTTTCATCTCTCCTTCCCTCTCTTCCTCTCTCTCCTTCCCTCTTTTCTTCTCTCTCCTTCCCTCTTTTCTTCTCTCTCCTTCCCTCTTTTCTTCTCTCTCCTTCCCTCTTCTTCTCTTTCCTTCCCTCTCTTCCTCTCTCCCTCTCTCCCCTTCCCTCTCTTCCTCTCTCCTTCTCTCTCTTCCTCTCTCCTTCTCTCTCTTCCTCTCCCCTTCCCTCTCTTCCTCTCCCCTTCCCTCTCTTCCTCTCCCCTTCCCTCTCTTCCTCTCTCCCCTTCTCTCTCTTCCTCTCTCCCCTTCTCTCTTTTCATCTCTTTCCTCCCCTCTTTTCCTCCCTCCCTTTCCCTATTTTTTTCTCTCTCCTCTCTCTTCCTCTTTTTTCTCTCCACCTTTTTCTCCTTCCTTCACTTCTTTCCTTCGTTGACCCGGAGCTTCACTTGAGGTGTATGAAGAGATGATGACGTCCCATAATTGATCCACCTCATCCTCTCTCCCCCTCCTTCCCTTCCTCTCGTACCCTCAACGCTCTTCATTCCTCCAGATTCTCTGTCGTTCTCTCATCGCCGGGGTTGAATTTTTCCTCCCTGTAAACTACGGCTACCGTTAATTTTTTTCCGAGTGGTTGTTTGGGTCGCAGTCGTTTTGTCACGAAGACGTGGTTAATTTTTCTCTGCATGATGGAATTTCAGGAGGGTGGCGGAGTACTAACTTCCAGAGTTCGTGCTTTTCGTTATATGTTTGGAAAATCCAATTTTCATGACGGCGCATCGAAATAATTTAACAAAATTTTTCTCTGCTGTGGATTGGCAGGTGTGGCTTCTGCTTTCCCCGGATGCGGTTGTTGGAATTCTCTCGCTGATCAGAGAGAAGAGGATTTTTTTTATTCGATTTTATTGTTGCTATTATTATATTTCTGTTAGACTGATGTACAAAAATTGTGCGACGATTTTCTTCAACAGAAGGGTTTAAGTCAAAACACGTGCCTATGGGTTATTAAGATGTTATTGAAGCGTCTTGTGCCTTATAACTATTTCATTATATATTTGTTTGTTTACATATTCTAGTTAACGAAATTTTTCCTTCAAAAATCATGAAACTATTAGGCAATGCTTTTTATTCTCTCGTTTGTACGTCTTTTATAGGGCTTATTGTTTTTATTAATTCACTTCTTTATTAGCAGTAATGGTTTTTCAAAGATTAAATTGCCAAATTTATGAAGTTTTTTCGCTTACTGCATATTGTTTCAATAATGTGACAAGGGGGAATATCACAGGACACATCCTTTGTGCGCGTATTAATAATTTTTACTTCTAAAGTGAAAAGTATGACTTCGTTTCCTTTCCATTTTTAGTGAAAACGATGTCGTTTCTCTACCAATGATTTGTAAATGGGGTCACTTCCAATCTTATTTTTCATGCCATCCAGTTCATTTTGTCGTGCATTATCTCCTATTGCTATCGCGATGAAGGAGCTCGTTCCGGTTTAATCCGCATATTGATTCCTTAGCAATTGTCGATTTAAAGGAAATAACCTACTGCAGTTTTTGCTTAAGAAATAACTGCCAACAAAAATATTTCAGCGGAAAATTGATTCCGGATTTTGCATTTGGCAACATCCTTGCCGTCGACTTAAATCCGGAACGGAGGTCTGGTAATTATGACGTCATGTCTCGTTTTACTTTTAAAAAAGCTTTGTTTGACGATGCGTGTTCCCATGGATAACGACGAGAGAAAACAAACACCTTCTAGTAATCCCTGCCCTGTTCTCAAGGTTTCCATCAAGTGTACCTTCTTCTCGAAACCATTATAATATAGCTGTATTGTGAGCCCCTACTCGTGTACAAATTTGACTGGAATATCTATGGTCTTTGTTCGTTGGCGTTTTTAGAGCCTTTTTCCAAAAAATGTCGCTTATTTGTCTGTCCGTCCATTCGTCTGTGTGGGCAAGGCCTCTGCAATCCTGCAAGCTGGAGAAAACATATTCAGGATAGGTTGGTTTATGTGAGAGCTAGACATGATAAAAATTTGATGGATCTAGGACCAGCTGCTGGGGAGTAATCGATAAAAAGCGCCTTATGTAATTTGCTCTGCAATTCTTCCATCTCTTGTTGGCCTTGTATTCATTGCCCTTTAATTGCGAGAAAATGCTTAGATCTGGCTATGTAACTCCTAACGATCGCAAGGAATGAACTTCCTTCTGCGATACCCTCTCACGTGGGTTACGAGAACAAATCTTCCATCATGTGTTGCCGTTATCGTCTTATAAGGCTGCAGCTCTTAGGCAGCAGGGTCGGCAACATTGGCGAAACAATCCAGTCGCTTTAAAAACGCATGAATATGAAGCGCTTTCGTGAATGGAATGATTGGCGATCGTTACTTGCTGAAACTACATCCTCTTTTGTTTAGCTATGACGTGCTCGTCTTTTCCCGCTATCCCGCTGCAGGGGTCTGTATCGCTCGACCTTGGAAACAATTTCTGTGATTGACCCACTTCGCTAAAGGAGCACTACTGGAGAAACTCTTCGGCACTCTTCCCCACCTTCGACCACAGCCATATTTATCGATTCTACCGCCTCCGGTATCCTTAGCAATCTCCCCACACCGCCATCGCTTCTCGCTCTCTCTCTTTCTTCTAGCTAGCTTTATTCATAACAACTGCCTCTGATCCACCTTGGCCTTCAATTCGTGATGCATAGCCAAAGGCGAAAGTGAAAGAAAGGTAGAGCTGAAGCAGGAAAACTTAGTCGCGACTGTTTCCAGGGTTCCCTCTTCCCCTCTCTCTCTTCCACCCTCTCTCGCCTCCTCTCTCTCTTCCACCATCTCTCCCTCTCTCTCACCCCCCTCCTCTCTCTTCCATCCTCTCTCCCCTCCTCTCTCTCTTCCACCATCTCTCCCCTCCTCTCTCTCTTCCACCCTCTCTCCCCTCCTCTCTCTTCCACCATCTCTCCCCCTCTCTCTCACCCCCCTCCTCTCTCTCTTCCACCCTCTCTCCCCCTCTCTCTCACCCCCCTCCTCTCTCTCTCCCCTCCTCTCTCTCTCCCCTCCTCTCTCTCTCCCCTCCTCTCTCTCTTCCACCCTCTCCCCCCCTCTCTCCCCCCTCTATCCCCCCTCTCTCTCCACCCTCTCTCTCTCTCTCCTCTCTCTCTCTCCCCTCTCCCCCCCTCCACTCCCCCCTCTCCCCTCCTCTCTTTCCCCTCTCTCCCCTCCTCTCTCCCCTCACTTTCCCCCCTCTCTCTTCCCCCCCTCTCTCTTTCCCCTCTCTCTCTTTCTCTCCTCTCTCTCTCCCTCTCGCTCTCTCCCTCTCTCTCCCCCCTCTCTCTCTCCCTCTCTCTCTCTCCCTCTCTCTCCCCCCTCTCTCTCTCCCTCTCTCTCCCCCCCTCTCTCCTCCCCCTCTCTCCTCCTCCCCCTCTCTCCTCCCCCTCTCTCCTTCCCCTCTTTCCTCCTCCCCTTCTCTCCTTCCCCTCTTTCCTCCTCCCCTTCTCTCTCCCCCCTCTCTCTTTTCCCTCTCCACGAGTAGTCCCATTTTTATCTCACGTGCGTTTTTTACATTTTTATTCCTATGAATTTATGAGCGACTGCGACCCTCGCGTTGCGCAAATGACCTCGACAACAACGACTTTTGCGCTTCATTTCCATCGTAAAAGGCGTCGTTCGTCACGTAATCGACTAGAGCTCGATAAAAAGGATTGCTCTCACATGAATGGCTTCCGTTATCGGCGCAGTATCTCGAAGGGTGTTTGCCTGCAAGATTATACGCTCAAACGAAGGATTGCTCTAATCATTGGCTGTTGTTGTCTTTTGACCTGGCACTCGAGCTCGCGTATTTGCGAAAATGTGATTCTAAAAAGACCGGAAAGTCGATTAACGAGTTCATTGCACTTCCGGATACGTGTATGTACAAGGATGCAATTTACCTCGCATTATTCACCACAAAATAAATCGAATTAAAATCTTTGGAAAGGGCCATCGCGGTTCCCTTTTTCGCCTTAACTTTGTAATTTTTATGCGCTCAACGAGGGCAGACTTAATTTTCTCATTAAAACTTTGTCCATCGTCGCAAAAAAAATGGCCTCTCGAAATCTTTGTTTGCAGGTAATGCCGTACTCAAGCTCTAATGAATCAAGTTTTAGTTAAGATTAATTATGAGTTAAATGGAGTTATATATTATCAATTACTACTCATATTATTATCAAACGTACCTCTGTAAGTGGCTTATTTATTTTAACTGTTAGCGGCGTCACCTTGTGGAATATTTCCATTATCAGAAATAATTTTAAACGCTTAGTGAGAATGGCGTATCACGTGGAAACAATGGACGCTAGCACAAAATAAAATAGTGGAAATTACTAAGTGTTTAAAATTATTTCTGATAGTGGTTTATTTATTTCTAAAAAATTTTGATTGTTCTATTTAAGTTATTTTGCGTGGTGTAACTTACTTATAGAAAACTCTCACTGCCACCTAATCAATTTATATTTCACTAGCTGTTTGGAATTTACAAACAATCATCAATGATGACGACTGCGTTTTGTGGCTGCTGGAGATAACACATTTTTAGCGTTTTTTAAAATCCGCTAATGTAATCGTTTTCTCTGTCCGTCACACTTCGGTGTCAGGTAATCTACTACACCGTTCAAGTTAGAGCAACCAAATTTCGAGAAATTGTTCATGGGCATAAGTTCTTTCCACGGTTGAAATTTTGATACTCCAGGGGCAGCCTAAAGAGTTTATTTTTATAAAAAACAGCCCTTAATATCTGATTCATATGTTCTTTCTTTGGTTCAATTTGACTTCAGTATAAGTTGAGCTCAATAATTTTTTTTGGTACTGCTTGGAAGATAAGCAGGCTTACATCTGTATTAGAAGAAATGTTATTGCCGTGATACGGTTATTTAATCTGCTCCAGCCGTGGACATTGCAGGCCTTGGTAGATGGGTGGTTAGCGTGTCTAGTTCCCATTGCTAGGGTCGCGGGTTCGAATCCTGCCGAGAGCATGGTTGTATGTGTTCGTCTTTGTTAATGTTATTACGCTCATTGTAAAAGGCCGTTCACGGCTGTTTATGAGCTAGTGTAAAAAAAAATTAAAAAAAATAGTTTTTCTTTTTGTTAATGTTAATCCGATGGGTATTTGGCTCCCCTACTGCAGTCTTATGAAAAACTACAGTTAAACAAATTTTAGAAAGATTAACGAAAATTGTTTGCGTGCGATGATTTTACAGTTTGAAAACACTGTTGAGTTTGGTAAGCTTGTTGAAGCCTCCGTGGGAGTTTAAGTTTGTCGTCTTATGCCGCCGAAAGAAGGAAGGAGGTCATTGAAAGTGCGGAGTATTAACGGAGAGGATGGTCTGGGTTTAGGCTTGTGTTGAGGTAGAAAGTCGTGCGAGGTAGTCAGTTGGAGGCCAGATGACAGAGTCTAAGATCTTTCTCTCTCTCTCTCTCTCATGATGTTAGCTTTTCCTTGAGGCAGAGCAACATCAAAGGAAAATGGGAAAAAGCTTAAGAAACTGGTCAGCCATTTTTTGTATTCTGCATGATAAAATTTTAGATAAAAGTGAACGGAATGCACCGCTGTTTAAACCTTACATTTTTTCAAGATGTATTTATCAAGCTCACCTGTCTTAAATCAACTCGAAAACGTAGCTTTTCGATATATCATTTGCGGTAGTATATGTTAGTAATTTTTTAGCCGAAGAGAAAATATTTCATTCAGTATCTTCCCATTGGCTGGCTGGCAGCTATCAATAATAGAGATAATAGAGGTCATTGCGAGATAAAGTCCATTAAATTGATCTTGTTCACTCATGTGCTAACGGATCTTTACAATATTAATTTGTGCCACATTCATGGTTCGTTATATTTTGCCGGTTTTCAAACGAAAAAGGACACTTATTTTTCAGTTTTGTTAGTTGGAAATTCTTCTCCGGTTATCATTTTAATTTACTAACAAGCATTTTAATTTACTAACATTTACAGTTTTACCGCGGTGGAAATATTATTTTTGAAACGTATTTTTTTGTTTTAACTTTTGATCTGGTAGCAGCACTTTTAAAAGTAAAATTTAGGTCGCATAATCCAAAATAACTCACTTTCTCGAAAATGACTTGACTTGTTCGGTAAATTGTTTTGCGCTTTTGTACTTATTTCTTTCCGTCCAAGTCTTTTAAAAGAACTCAATCTTAGAAAAGGTTTCCGTGCAGTCATCTTGTTTGTTCCTGGTCGGGTAATTGTGATAACGAGTTATTATCTCGCGAAGCTGCCTCACTTATGCGCATTCGAGTTGAGCAACTTTTCAACCTTAAGAAAAATCGAAATTCACTCCGATATAAGACTGCCGTGATCGTATCGCGAGAGAAAATGAGTCGGCGAAAGTATTTTTTTTTTAGGTGAGGGTTATTATTTTTGTTCGGTTTTTTCCGAAACTGCTTTTGGTATTAAACCTTTTAAAATCGCCCTCGATGAAACAAGAGGCTGCGAAACATTTTGTATGAACAATCCGGAAAAATTAAATAATTTAAAGAATAGAGCCAGTGGCGTACCAGAAAATTTGTAGCCCCCCCCCCCCCCTCCCCGCCAAAACAAAATTAAAGTCCCAAAAAATTTAAGGGCCTCACGAAAAAAAATATGGGCCCGCTTTGGCCATGGGTCCTCCCGCCGCGCCGAAATTGCGGGGGTGTCCGGTACGCCACTGAATAGAGCATATCAAGGCCCTTTATCTAAGACATTGGAGGATATGAATGAACAAAAGCCGTCATACGGATATTCGAAATGTTACGGTAAGCATGTTTTTATAAAGCTGTGGTAAAAATAGAGTGCAATAAAGCAGCTCAATATTTTTGTTACACATCGAAGGTTATCTAGACATCGGAACGTTTCGTTCTGGAAAAAAAAACTTTATTTCTGATAATTTACCGCCTATTTTGTTCACATGATGTGGATGTTTATAACATACCGGTTTGTCCTAAACATAATTACTTCGGCAGGTTTGGATTTTATATATCCACTTTAATTGAATCCTTTTTTATTTTGTGTTGTTCATTGTTTTAACGCAGAGTTGGGCAATATAAAGCAGTGGAGAATATTTTCTGCGGTCCGCGAAGTCGTGATGAAAGAGTAATCCGTGAGATTTGTTACTGACAGACCTTTTTTAACTTTTGTTTAGGCTCGATTTTCATATGCGCGATACCCCATAAGTTTTCGAATGTCTTATCCTTCCAGACGAAGCACTTAGAACCGTTTATGCGGGTAGCTTCGTAATAAGTTGCCCACTCTTGAGAATAGGGCAAGGATGGCCAAATCTACTTAACCTCGGAGACGCATGCGATAATCTTCAGAAATTTGAGAGCCCCAAGACACATTCTGTGTACATACATTTATGAACAATGCATATAACCTGTATTCGAAGCAATATAGAAAGTATGCTTTTCCATTAGGCATCCCCAACACGTCCCAAGTCATGTTGCGTCATTGCGTTCTGCGATGGAAAAAGTTGACACGCTCCTGAATAGAAATGTAGAAAAAGCTGATAAGGACCGCGGCTCGGTCCCCCTGTGTATAAGGCAGGTATGTTAAACTTGCGGCCCGAATGCGAATTTTTGTCTCAACTTGGTTTGAAATTTCATGTAAATACATACTTATTTCTGTAAAAAGGAGACAAAATTTTTTTCCTTAGTTATTGAGGTGCACTAGAGCTCGGTTCCTAAATTATTGACAAAACTGAAGTCCAGTCTTCTAGAAAAAGTATTTTTGCTCATTGAACAACTGTATTTATAATGCGGCCCTTCCGCAACATCCGTCGCTTTAATGCGGCCCCAATGCCTCATCGAGTTTGACTGGTATAGGGCCTAGTCGATTGGCGGATAGGTTTCTAGTTAGTCCTTTGTCTTAAATCAGAGGGCACCAAACTTTCTACTGAAAGGGCCACATGAGGCTTCATGATCCACTGTGCGGGCCACATACGACATTTCAAATGACTGATCGGGCCGTCTGAAAATTTCAAACGGCAAGTTTTGAGAATTTTTTTATTCTGTAATGTGTAATTCGCTTATTAAAAGTACCTGCGCGGGCCTGATGTGGCCCGCAGGCCGTAGTTTGCGGAGCCGTCTTAAATTAATATACTTATGTATTTTTGCATGTTTAATCATCATGTTGAATAGTTGCCATTTCTCATTGTTATGTAGCGATACGTACTAAGCATTTCCAGACAAGATTGTTACATCTCTTCTAATGATCATTTTATGCATTAAATTCTGTAAATAACTTAACACTCCTGCAAATATAATTAAAAGTATCTCGCGACGCAGAAGTATATCGAACGAAAATCGAAAAAAAAAACCAACTGCTGCGTCACCTCCCGGAAGGGTGGAATCATCGACGTCTTTCCTAATGCCTTCACTTATAAGAGTTATGTTATGTGCTTCCGCCCTCATCTAGGATTAGAGCAGTGGTGAGCAACACACGGCCCCCGGGAGCGTTTTATGCGGCCCGCGAAGCTATGATAAAAAAATAATCCGTAAAATTTAACACAAATTCATATAATATACATTCAAATTACGACAATAAAACACTTAAGATTGAAATGTTAACCCTAAAACTTAATTTAGACTTAATCTTCACTGATATGATACCTCATTGTCAGAATATCTTGTTAACGTCCGATTCAAACTTGAACCCAGCCCGCCGAAGCGTTGACAACTTGCAATGCGGCCCGCCGAGGAATTTGCAACCACCAATGTGTATAGAAAAGGTTGCTCAGCACTGGACTAGAGGATACTTCAAGCCAAAAGGGTATCGGAGGATACTGTTTCCTAGCAGTTGATTAAGGTTTATATGTTATTTTTTAAAGGTATGAGACTTTAAAGTCCCATCAGCACAGAAAGAAGGGAGAATATCGGCCCGGGGGGTTTTTACCTGAAGCGGCCCTTTTAGTTATATGACATTTTTTAATATTTATATTTACTCGCAAGCTAAATTCAAAACATCATTCACGTAGGAACTAACATTTTATTGTTTTTTCCATGTCGCGGCGTAAATATTTCAACAGATTTTTTCATACATTTTAAATTTTGCCATTTGGGACCTGCCCGAATGCCCGATAGGTTGATCCGCTCCCGTAACTACCGTTATCTCCCGTGGATACGCGGAAGCTACGCAACCTGGAAGTTCACGATTTTTATTTGGCGTAATAGGTTGCTCCGAATTTCGGGCTCGAGCGTAATTGGATCGATGGCTGGAGGTAAAAGAAAGCGGTAGCCCGGAACGCCTTACGACATTTTAAACTCCATTGCTTCTCATATCGATGTGGGACGTCGCGAGTCTACTTCGAAATAAGGCCACGGACGGATCTGTCGTGGCAGAAGCAGTCTTCTCTCTTAACGTATGCGACCCCATTGCTCGGTGCGGTTTGTTTCAGGAAACCTTGCGTTCACCCGTATCCGATGCATTAACCTCATGCAGCGTCATTAGGGTTTCTTTTTTTTCGAGTTAAGTTGCGTAATGGTATACAAGTAATGGATCCGATTCCGGTCGCGTCGGTATATCATTATAAATAGCTGCTTCTTACATATATAGGATATATCGTGCAAAACCTAAGGTACTTCTAGAAGTGCTACATGGCATGAAGATAGGTCATTGGGTTCAGCCTCTGGAAAAAATCCGAAATTCCAGAAAAAGTTATATTTAAGGGATTTTTTTGACCCCAATGTCCAATTTTAAACACCCATAAGAAAAGCATTGAAAACGGTGCAGAGCTATATAAAATTGATTTTTTAAATTTAGTTACAATTAATGTATGTGCAAAGTCGGGACATGCACCGTACTGCGGATGAAAGAATGAAGTTTATTTTTCTTGAAAACAAAATTCAAATCCATCCTGAGTTTGCGTAAAAATTTGATTTTAATCAAAATTATGAAAAGTTTTCCGGTTTTCAATAATGAAAAATATTAACTACCATAGCAGCGACTCCAATGTCTTTCAATGAGAATTGATTTCCCGTACTTCCAGAGCATTGACTTAATGTTTAGACTGCATTGTAATCCATTTGATTTCAGCCAACGACGTATACATATGACATGATAATTTTAAGTTAACCTTTTATCCGGATGCGTACTAAAAGGCACGGATGATGACGCCATAATCCTAACGCACAAAATATCCTAATTTTTACATAAATTTTAATGTAACACACAGGCTATTGTCTTAATGATGATTATAGTTATTGCTGAAACTTTAAACTCGAAAACTCGGACGCGAGTCTATTGCTAGAGACTTGAGAAATTCCGGATAGATGCTTTAATTTCGCGGAAAATGAAAACTATTCTTACTCAAATGGGCTCTGGATAGTTCAAATGCTGTCGCGTTGGTTTATTTACGAATTTAGATCTTGGTATATGGTAATTTTTTAAGCCCTTGCAGTATGCAAGCACCGAAAACTCGTAAAGGACATTGCCGATTTTACATTTATTTCTAAATAAAATGGAATTGCAGATTGAAATGATTTGAAACAATAAATCCCACGCCTTTCAAATATCTCGTATTTATTTGTTATCCTTATATTATGCAACCCTGACATCCTAGCCCCTGTAAATCGGGTGTCGGCAACCTGCGCTCAGCGAGGACATTATTTTGCGGACCGCTATGAGTATGAATCGATTCGAGAAGTTGAACGCAATTTCATATTTTTAACATTAAAATTACGGTCTTAAAACCTTTTAGCACTTGTAAATTATTGAGACTGTTTTGTCCATGTGATACCACATTATCTCTCAGTAGCTTCCCATGTAAACACTATCAGGCCCGCCGAGGCTCTCGTCAATTCAACGCTTCCCGCCGAATGATTCGCAACGACGAATATGGACCGCCACGCAGGCAAGATTGCCACCCTCCGCTCAGAGTGTGTTCTGTGTTCTTTTAAAAATTCAAATTCGGGCACATATTTATTAGACAGCTAGTATCTGTTTAATATTTAAAGCAACTGTTGAAAAATTTATTGTTATGATGTTATGTTATGAGTTGCCATTCAAAGGTAAGTATCCAAGGATATTCGATTTAAGTAGTAAAAATGTGCTCAAGTGCGGTCTTTGAATTTTACGACAACGTCGACCATCTCTTCGTACGTTGCCGTAATTATGTTCGCATTCTGATTCCTTAATTGTCACACTGTTTTAGGACGAGGCTATTTATTGAATGTTCTCTCCTAATGAGACCTCTCCTGGTTTCTGGCGAAAATATGCCGAAATATTTCCAGTCATGAAAGTTTTGGATATTTTTTTTATCTTGGAGTGGGCATCGAGGCCATTCAAGGGTAAGATTGAAGTTCGAATCTGCTGCCGATAGGAATTCTGCGTGGGAGGTTCGTCAGGAGGTTTATAAGGACTTTGTATCTTTTCACATAATATCTTATCCAACGTGCTAGGAAACAGTATTCTTCGCCGAAATATATTTGTTGGCTACTGTTTAGCACGGGAATTAAAGACATTAAAATGTCAACGAATAGTGAGACGTTTTGTCTAAATTGTAATGTTTAATGGATTATAAGTGTTTCTAGAAAAGTCTTAATATGTCTGCTTTCGTCTGATTGTGAGTCGCTTTGACTACGCGTAGTCACGCATTAAAAGCAGGATGAAGTTGGTTGGGATGCCTCCATTTATTTTTCTAAATTAGAAATGGGATGAGCTGCTTTTGTTAGCACGTGTTCTTAAAAGCAAAAACGTGCTAATGTGTTTACTCTGTTCATCTTTGGACAATCAAAATTTTTTAAAAGAGGTATTTGGAAAATTCTATTTTGAATTTGATAGCAAATCCGTGAATTTTCCAAGTAGTTCCTGGATTCTCCGCTAGGTGGCTTCAAAGTCGAAAAATCCAAAACTTGATGCTATTGGTATTGAAGCTAGAAGTTAGAGAAGTGAACTTTTTACGGATGGCAAGTTCTAGTGAGAGGGAGGCAAAAAAGTTCTAAAAGATTTTAAGAAAACGTGCTTTCACATCTTGCTTTAGCAAGCGTATCGTACTTGTTTTCGTAGTCTGATTATGTTTGTATTTCTTTTATGACGTCGAAACAGCGTTTGTGCGAAAATGAGTGAATTGCCCATTTAAAATTGTGTATTTTATGACGTATCAAGGCTTTTCCGAAATATAAGTGGAAAGTGGCCTTATTGATGATCTACCCTTTGACGTGGAATTTTTGCGGTAATGTATTGCTTTTTAATACACAAGCATTTTCTCAACGAAACGATATAAACTACTCGTGTTAATGAGGCGTAATCGCGTTTACGATCTGGTTATGAAACGCTCTGTTAATTTCTGTGTGTTTAATGGCGTGCGTAAGCTTTCCTTCCGCCATAACTACGGCGAATTGGCCGTTTTGAGCGTAATTGTTTCTCACGAGCGCGCTATAAGATATGTTTTCTAGAAGGAATTCATGTTTTCTTCGAAAGATATCGAACTTAATTTTAAATTCATCTAGAGATTTTTATGCTGTTTATATAAAAAAATTTATTTTGTTTTATTGTTGGAAAAACACTTTCTCTTATCTTAAGTGCGCATTCATTTTGTAAAACTTGAATTTTTTAATGAAAATGCTGCATTTCTGTCTTAGTGGTATATTTTTTGTTTTTAAGTGAATGGGCAATTGAAATGTCACCCGTAACCTGTGATAGACATCAGTCACGGATAAATCACTCGCGATTGAATTTCATATACACAAGGGAAAAAATCTGATGTGGCCACCACATGACTTTCTCCACACCTGTAATATTTCTAAAAATTCCAAATAGGTTACATATTAATAAATATTTTAAGAAACCGAGAAAATTTTAGACTTTACAAAGAACAAAAATAAACTCAAACCATAGCCTTCTGATTTTGGATATGGTCACAAAGCTCCAACAATTAAGAAAAGAAAAAGGAGCGTTGCTAAGACGTAACTAAGCGTCAATTGTTAACAATAGTCTTCGGTAGGTGGCGTGATGGTGGCAGCTAAAAATATAAGATCTCTCTTAAACAATGCATTATATGGAAAAATGTTTCAAACAAAGGTTGTAGAAAATTAAATTTACTACAACTTTTATTCCAACACATTTTTATATGTATCAAATATTAAAGCAAATACTTCAAAATAACGGATGTGTCAAGAGTAAACACCCACTTCCGGTAGACCGATTTTTACCAAAAACTAATCAGTTCTTGTGACTTTTATAAAAATGTTAAATATAAAATTTCTCGTTGACCTGAGTTAGAGCACCCACAAAAAGCTATCACACACACACACACAGACATCACCGAGAAAATGGTTAAAACGTGTTCAGGGGACCTCAAAACGTGTATTTCCGTTGAAATCTCGAAGTCGATTTTTTTCATGAATACAATACTCTCCCCCTATACTACGTATATGGAGAAAGTAAAAATGTCTTCCGCAAGAAAAAACGTCAGCCCAATGCATTTCGTGTATCGAGAATCACGGAATTGTGAATTCATACCGCTAAGTTATTATCTGGACTTCATCTTGACTTGACGGTAAGAGGAATGGCTTCATTTCTTCTTTAGTGTTGAAGGAAGATATGTAATTTGGATGATGATATTTCGCATTGGAAACAATTAAATGACTTGATCTTTCCGGAAGTATGTTTAAAAGTGTTTGTTAATGATTTAGTATCTCTATAAGTCTTTGATTTTATTTAATCTACATTTACGACCTATTTTTTATCTTCCATAATCATTCCGGAATTACTTAGATCTTTATGGGTGTTAACTTCTCCTTTTTATTTATTTTATAAATAGCGGCATTTCATCTGCATAATCGTTAAGAAAACGCTAAGAATGAGATGTTTGTGGCAAATTCTATTATACATATTCAAAATAAAACATGATTATATAACATTTATTTATTATAAAATACGGCACAAATTCGCCATATGGCTAGGTGGTAATCGATACAGGTCCACAAACACACTACGTACAGTCGCGAGCATAGATAATCTAGGTCCGACTTTGCGATGGTGGCCGTTGACTCGACGATTCCGTAGGAGTTGAATGTTAACATACAGTAGTCCAGTTGGAGGGTGGGAAGGGGTGTGAGGGTCAGGTCATGTTATACTAGGAGGGAGGGAAGGTGGCTGAGGAAGGTCAAGTAATGTTATCCACGTGTCCAGTGGTTCGAAACAGAACAAGCTTTCAGCGCAACACCACGATGGTGTTCAGAGGTTACCCGAGGTCGCATTGTGAGAATGTGGGAAGCTGACATCTCTAATGTCATTGGAAGGGAAGAACATGTTGTTAGATAGTGGAACTGTCGATTTCAAGAGGAGAGAGAAGAAGGCTTGAAAACTCGCCGAAAACCTGGACCGCCCAAAAAGACTAACGCCTGAAGTGGATTATGAAATTTTCGAGGCAACTAAGAAGGAACCGTTTGCTTCAGCCGCAAAAATTGGCCGATAGTTTCGAACTCATCCTGAGATTTCGCTCTTCGACTGGTCATCAAAATCTCGGGATCTCAATCCCATCGAGAATGTATGTACTCTGAGACTGACTGACTGGGAGCCTCGATGGAAAAGAACAGCAGAGGCTCTATCCAATCATGTTCGGGAAGCTTGTGACAGCATTAGGAGGAGGACTGGCAATTGTGAATTCAATGAATGGAAGAGTGAATACTATTTTTGATAATGATGGTTGGTGTAAATCATATTAGAAGACTGCTTTTTGTTCAACAAGACTGAAAAAGAAAGATGTTTATTTATTTACTGCAAATAGCACATTAAAGCAAATTATTTGGGCTTTTTTCATTTATTTATTAACTAAGATTTTTTAATTAGTTAGCTAATTTCATCAAACCATCTAAAGATTTTTTTGGAGGAACGAGTTATTTTTCCTTTAATCACAACCACTGGAAGAAGAGTTTCTAGCCAAAAATTAGAAAGGTGGAGGTCAGTATCTCACATGCGTATTATACATAACTAAAAGAAGATATTCTATTTGTCGAGAATGGGACGAAAGCTTACTTTAAACACGTAATTTTAATCCAAGAAAATACCGCAACTAAGAGAGAATCATCTATTTAAACATTTTCTTTATTCTTTTCTTTTCCTCCCTCTCCCCCCCCCCCCCCCCCCCATTGCGTCTTTGAGGTTCTCCAGGTAAACACATGAGAGACACATGTTCGTTTCACTCTTAGCTTAATATGTTCTCCCTACTTTCGCCCATTCTACTGTAAGACGTCGCATAGGATAGGGACGTTCCTCACCCCTCTTACCTCCCTCAGCAACCTTCCCTCCCTCCTAGTATTCCATGACCTGACCCTCACACCCCTTCCCTCCCTCCAGCTGAACTACGTTCAACTCCCACTGAATCGTCGAGTCAACAGCCACCATCGCAAAGTCGGTCTTAGATTATCTATGCTCGCGACTGTACAATACATAAATATCTACAATATCTTCATCTACATATGTATTCTCTACCTTAATAATAACTACTAGTGCCTAACATGAGAATTATCATGGGTTATTGGTCATGATAATTTGATTCTGACGTGTTTGTTTAGTGTTTTAGCGAATCGATCGCGGTTTCGAGCGCAGGTATTTTGGAGTCGCGTCGAGAGTGTTTGCAAACTGCCAAGGGAGGTATTCCGTCGGCTAACTATTCAATTCCGGTCATGTAAGCAAACAAGGGCAACGTCCCCTTTGACCGTATGCGACCTTCAACTGTGCGCAATCGACATTACCTCAAGCCCACTTCATTGCTATGCCGTCGGTGGACCACTCCCTCGCCTGACCAAAATGTCGACCAACCTTAACCAGTTTCGCCTCTCATAGAGTGCGTTTTTTGTTTGCGTGCACTTTTTCAGGTGTATTTTTATTTGAAAGAAGTTCAACTAACCTTACCGGTTATCGAAAGTTGCTTGTCATTAGGCCAAGTTTTTTATGCTTTAGGTAAACAGATTGAATTTCATCGTATGATGTTGAGCCGTACACATTTTCATGTAAAACATTTACAAATACCTTTCAAGGGATTACATCTTAAAATGTTTAAACAAAATAAACTGTATTCTACATCACTCTTGTGTTTGTGAATATCGATCTCTGTCGACTTGTGTTAAAATGATTTTCTCTTTAAAAGCAGATTATATGAGAATCTAGTAATGTTGCATGACGTTAACTTGCCGGATGAAAATTTTTGTTGCAGCCTGTTTTGAGCTGTAGACACTAAAGAATAACCTTGTGTTTCAATCTGTCTCATCAAAAGATATTGCTTATCTCATCAGAGTATTTTTAAAACGCGATAAACTTGGGAAATAAATTTGGAAGTTTCATCATTCTTTGAGTTAAGTCTTCATTTCGGTATTATCGAAATCTATATCGTAACAATATCTAAGAATTATTAAGAGATGAAGGACGGCTTGGATGTAGGAGACAAAGTGGATGAAACTATCCTTATTTTTTGCATCGCCAGGGGGAAAGGACCAGAATCCGTCTTTTTTCATTGTCTAATATGGCATCATCGTAATTATTATTACGGGAAGTCTTTTATCCCAATCCACTAATGGAAGAATCCATTTTTATCTGCTATATCCATCCCTCTTCGGAGATGCTTATATAAATTTCATCAATTTCCTCTTCCGTTTGCCTTTATTTCTTTTCTTTCTTTGGTCTTCGGATGACTCGGGATCCTTTCTATTATTTGAGGTTCCCTTCGCTGAACCTTTCTGCTTATATTTTGTGTTGTCGTTATTACCGCTCATATATTTACTCTATTAGACGTTCTTTATCTATTAGGCCCGATTTATTTTCCATTTTTAATGCTTTGTTAAAGTTTTGATTAAACTGAAAATTTCTAAGTCTTAAGTAAAAAATTAAAATTTATTAAGTTAATATTTACAATTTTCACGAGTATTTATTTCTCGCTTTTGAACCTTAAAAGTGTTTCATTTGAATCGAAAATGTAATATTATGCTAAAAACATGAAATCGTCATCGCCTTAGATTTAAACGTAATTTTTTTAAATCTTCTATAATATCTATATAAATAGTTATATCATTTTAAAACCTTTCTACATTTAGGGCTAAGTCATTAAGAAAGATGATAACATTAAGTAAAATTGTTTATGTGTAAACACCTGCACAATCCCCGCCGCCAAGGTCTACCTAGATCGGGGCAGGAATATTCCAGTCCTCCAGCTTAAAAGCAGGTTCGATCACATACTTAAATTTTCTGTAGGTCCGGAAAAGGACCCGTCTTCTTGGCTGTAACAAAATTGTTTTCAGTGGGAGTATATTTTATCACTCAATCGCACGGAATGATACCAACGGGGATCGAATACTGTTATTAGGGTTGCCATATTAGATAAACCGCCCTGGATCACGAAATCCTAATTATAAAAAATTAAAGGATTTCGAAATCTTTTAATGTAATTTAATAGTATTTAAAATGTAATCATAGCGTTGTTTTATTATAATATTAAATATTGTTAGTTTATTTAATAATATTTATTTCATGGCCGGTTTGATCAACCGGGGAACCGGCCTCTGTGATCAAAAACGGCCAGACCAGTCAAAAACCGGCCGGTTGGCAACCCTGACTGTTACCCTAGCATTGGAGAGTCACAAAGATATCGAGATCGACACGAGAAAGTAGGAAATGACTTCCAGTCATTTTCCTTCCCAAAAGGTAGACGTTAGGGAGGAAGGAAGCTTTCTGAACGCTATGCCAATAAATAGGTAGACTACATCAATTCGTACGTATTTTCTTGTAACATGTATTTCTTGCTATGAAAATGTCGTTAACATTTATTCTTGCCCATCACCATTTCAATATTTTAGAATTCATTTTATCACATATGCAGAATAAGATTTTATTCAAGAATTATGTTCTAAATTTTCGCGATCTTGGTTATGAAGTTGGCTTAGAATTTTCCGAGAAGTATGTTCTGTTTAGACTGTTCGTTATGCAGAAAATTCGATAATTTGGAAAAATAGCAATTAAAATATAATTAGTTGAAGTTATAAATGGAGGATAGGACATTTTCATTTACAGTTGGTGTATTTATTGCTTCTTTTTCTGAATTTATTTTACGAATTTTTCAGATGACATTTTTGAAAAAAAAAGGCTACAAAAATAACAGAAATGTGTTTATTAATGCCGATAATCACAACACAAATTTATAATGTAGTGTGGATTATTGTAGAAATAACGTTTTTGTTTTTGATAATAGCCAAAGACTTCATACCTTTCTTTAATGTTTACGGTAAAGTAAATACCATAGCAATATATTCATGTTTATCGTGCATCTCGGGAAACTAAAATTTTATTTTTTCACAATAATGTCGGAGCTGACGGCATAAGTTAACGGTAAGCTCTCAAAAGACTGTTCTTCCGGAAAGCTTTCTGGTTCGACGAATAGTCCAATTGAATTCTCATCGAGAATAATTAAAACCTAATTGTTGCGCAAAGCCATCGCATGTTGTAAGTAGAGATGGTCTCTAGGAAATACTGCGGTTTCGCCGGTGCATTGTTACGGATGCCTTCGACATTTTTGGAGCGCTTCATGGAAATAAAAATTCTTTTTCTCGGCGCTTTACCGTCATACTTGTTGTGACGAAGTCAGAAATCTTAATTAAAATCGAAAGGCTAAAATGGCATACCCACTTGGTTCATATCATAAAAAATTGCCGAATATGAAAAATTATCTCTTTATGTCTTGACCTAATTAAAGGCTCCGCATCTATCGTGTATTACTCTATTTTGATCAATTAGAGCAACTACCTTTGAGCATTTATCGGATACAGTTTTTATCCATTTTAATGATTCGAACTGATCTTGTCTCGTATACTGAGCGATAGAATTTAAAATATAAGGCCTTCGTCGACCTCCAAGCCTTTCGTTTTCGTGAAACTGCCGGGCAGTCCCTTTCTATCTTGCGCTGAAAACATAACCGTTACTTCGTGTCTATTACGGTGGGCTACGTTTCAGAAAATCTGACCCAGTAGCTACACCATGCATTTTCCCCAAATTAGCTAGCTTTGAAAATTAATTTTAGTGGCCGCATACGCAGGCTCACAAATCACCGGAAGTCGTGACCCTATAAAGCATAGACCGAAAATTTTTATTTTTTGTAAAATTGGAGCTACACCAGTATCGGTACACGAATACAACAAAATCGTAAGTGGGGAAAATACGCTAAATGAACTTTCAGGATGTAGGGCGATTTAATTTAAAAGATTTTCATTGGAAAAATTGTGTTGTTCGAAATTTAGTTTTAGGAATATATTGAAATTTATTATTCACCCAAGATTTGGGTATTTGGGTATTTTTTTAGTTCCTCTCGTAGCACTTATTGAGTTGCGCGGTGAAAAACAATCGCATGCTTAATCATCTGAAAAAAACAACTCGCGTTCCTTTGATTAATGAATAAATAACCCATTCATCTTTCTCACGGCTCGTTTTTTGTTTAACTTTCATGTCCATGGAAGTTATTGGCAAAGTTGTGTTAAGTGATTAGTTACATTGTCATATATTTCAAAGAAGTTGGTTGTTGATTTCACATCGACTAATCAATTTATGCCGATGCGTGCTTTTTTCTCTAATTATGCCGTGCTTAAGTTGAAACTATCGGTATTAGATTTTATATAAATGCAGCTTTTAGCCCGTATTTTATTTTCATTACTTTGCGTTGTAATTTTAGAAAAAGAGCAGTGCAATTCAAATATTCTCTCATAAGCAATACAAGCACGATTCGATAATTACGCTGCAGTCACAGCAGCCATTAAAAGGACTTAAATTGAGATCTCGTTCACCGTTCGTACGTCGCTGCTCGTTTAACGTTCCTTTCTTCTGACGAACAAACTTCGCGTCGAAGGCGAGAGCGTTTATGACATCGGTTTGTTTTACTCGTACTGGAGCAAGGCTGGCTCGCCGACGAGCTTTCCGCCCTTGAATGGATCAGTTCTGAAAAATGTCGCAAATGGGAACGTCCTGTCTTGGAGCGCTTGGGTGGCGGCACCTTGACCCCGTCCATTTCCTCTCGCTCGCTTCCTTCGAAACGTCTAACTTTAAGAATCCGTTTACTTGAGGGAGTTGACCCTATAGCGGGGTTTCTCAACCGGTGGGACGCGTCCCACTGGTGGGACAAGAAGGTCGTCTAGGTGGGACGCAAAGTTTCGATGGTAATTTATGTATTGCTTTTTCTCAACGAAATTACTCCAATACTTAAGGTTTTTAAAAATATCCATAAGGATTAATATGGTTCTGAAATCCAGTCGACATAATAATCCACTTCTTGGAAAAGATGGGGTTTGTTTTTATCATGGTGGAACCAAGGCCTTTCGGCAAAATAGTTGGTGGGACCTAGGTTTTTTGACAGAATGGTAGGTGGGACGCAAGAAGCAAAAGGTTGAGAACCACTGCCCTATAGTGTTTCTTGTCGCCGGTAGGACGTAGGAATGCCTTTCTGATGAAATCCTACAAGGATTTGCGCTCTAGAAGAAACGTTAACTGTCACCAGTGGAATGCTTCTGTGCGTCCATTTTATCATCTTCCTCTTTTTAAAAAACTGAGTAAAAGTTTTGTTTGTTCTATCTTTCCGTGAATTATTTCACGGCGTTTTGTCCTTATGTTCCGGGGAAAATGGCGAACTGACGCCATATCTATTTACATACCGTTTATTTAAAGTCAAACTTCTTCCCGTTGTTGTAATTTGGAGACTCCAAGGAAAGCCCAAGAGATTTAGTGGGGGGGGGCAATGAGCAATAAACATTATATTAGTAAACTGCTTCTACGCCATTCAAGTTGGGGAATCCAAATTTTCAGGATAGTTTTTAGTGGTGAGCCATGAATTGATTTTAGGGTCTGACCGTTTGCCTTTTAGCAGGACTTTAAAAACCCCTTATTAACTATCTATGAGAGTCGGCTACTACGGTAAATTTTCGTTTTGCTTGCGTCGCTACAATAAAAAATTGCCCTTGATATTTGATTCATCAGTTCTTTCTTTACTTGTTTATTTTAATTTTATTGATGTTGCCTCTTAACCCCTCAGGCAGGTGATTTTTTTATTCCTGTCCTCACCTCAAGGCGGCCATATTAGTGTATTTAGCCACCCTTGGAATTTATGCTTATTTTAATGTTAAGGAAAAGCGAATTATTGCAAACTTGGTTCGATTAAATATATAAATGACGTAAAGGTCTCCGCGAAGGAATTTTTCACTGCCTCGCAAAACTCGAGTCAGTCCTGCTTGGGATAACGATAACCTCGTTAACCACCGGCAGCCACGTCCAAAAATGCACAAACACATACCGATTTAACATAACTGGTTTCTGTCTGCACCTCTTAAGAGAATTTCCGATAACGATCGAGATTGTTAACGTGAAGTTCACGCCGGACGCCAAAGCCAAACATCCCCTCGCCCAATGGGGGGGGGGGGCTGCAGGCAATAAAGGGGATGATCCAGCATCCATATCACGGCGCAGGAAGCATAAATCGACAATGGCTCTCTGAGTCAACTGTTGGTACTTCAAGGAAGAATTATCGTGCTTACCTTATTGCTGCAATTGAAATTGAAATGCTGTGTTTCTCCAAGTGGCTGTTAAAAGTGTTTTACCCGCCTTTTCGGAGAAACATGTTTTTTCAATCTAGCGATACTGCCTATTTCTTATCAAATCTACCAGGTGCCTCGGATGCGCGCCTGTTTCGCTTAGTCAGATATCCCATAGATGGATCTGACTCTTTGCGCCTATCATAGTAAGCACAAAAAAATAAGTAAATGTATCAAAAAAGCGTAAGAAACGCTAAAAAAAGTCTATTGTTATTGTATGCCATGAATATGTATGTACGTACGTGATGCAGTGTAAAATATAATTGGCAAAGGGTGCCAAAGTACTACCATATAGGTGTACCAATCACCAGGGGAAAATCTCCTACTTAAAAGTTCCCTTTATCGGATATCCAGTTAATTGGGAGTTTACTGTATTTGGAATCGTAGAGAATGGAAATATGTCATCGTTTTCTTAAAACATAGCTACGGTCGCAGAAAATAATTTTTTCATTGAAATCGATACCTTGTTCAATTTGCCACACTTTTGTTTAGTTGAAACTGTGGCTTAACTGGAGAATGGGGAATTTCTGTCTTAGAATTATTTCAACTGGCATTTTAACGATGTGACAGAGCTGACAGTACATATTTTATGTGGGAGGCGGTAATTATTTTCTCTTGCTGTTGTTGAATGCCAAGCGATATAATTATACACCGCAGGCGAGCGAGAAGGCGAGATAAAGGTTGCGGAGTCTGCTTTTCGTTCTTTCTATCCTTTTTTCCCGATTTTCTTCTCCTTCCTCTGCCTTATTAACGTGTTGCTGGGTTCTCTCTTTCTCTCACACGCTCTATCCCTCGCCTATCGTAACTTCCTCATTCTCCTCTTGCTTCGAGCGTTCCCCAGACGAATAATATATTTTGTGGCATTCTGATGTGATTACGTCACCGACTCTCCCCTCCTTGCCAACTTTCTCTTTCTCCTGCGTTCCCTGTCTCCCCTCTCTCTCTATTTCTCTCCATTCGCGGAAAGACCCTTTCGATAGAAAGGAAAGAGTGAGAGTGAATGTGGCTTCGGTGGGCGGTGACGTCGGAGAAATTTGCGCCCTCCCGGGGAAAGTATGGGCTGGTTTAGGGAGGTGTGGAGGATATGGTGCTGATGTCCTGGGAAGGATGATTTGGTCGTAATCAGCTGACTGTTGAGGGGGAGGGGAGGATGAAGTCGCTCTCACGTAGGGAGAACGGGAAGTATTCGTTATCGCCTGAAACGGGAGGGAAATTGATTTATTTTACCGCCGGCGGATGCTGCGGAGAATTCTCGCTGATTCACGAACGCCGCAAGGCGTTTGGTTATGGTGGAACGCCGGAATCTCAAAAAGTCGTTCATCGCATCTGTTCTCCGGGATTTGTTTTTAAACATACGGTGTTGGTTCAATATGGCTCGTCTTATGGCTGAAAACAGATTCAAGAATGAGCATTCAAGTATCAAAAATTGAAAAAAGAATGAGTCTTCGTCTTAGGTATCTCCAATAATAACCTTATTTTCAGAATCTACTTTCGGTGAATCACAGCAGAAGGCGGCTGCATTGTAGTCGAAATGCGCATCTGGTTTTTCATAATCTTGTTATGGCTGTTGGAGATACTTACGATAAGCACTTATTATTTCAGCTTTTGACACTCAAAGTGGTTTTTCTTGAATACGATTTTGAGACTGCGTAAAATGCTGATGCGTTTCATCACCCGAATCCTTGTGTATTTATCACTTATCGACTTTGCTTTTGAGGGCATAATGTTGATGCTGACGTGTTTTCAAAGTCCTTTGACGTATTGGGACACGTTTAATGTTTTTCGTAGAGAGCTATTTTTGATATTACGTTTTTAAAATGCGATAGGAAGATAGTGCATAAAAGTAATCGATATCAGCTCAGTAGTCAGAAGTAAAATTAGGCTTTTCGCGGACGACACCGTCATCTATAGAGAAATAAGCAATCCGGAAGACCACCAGTATCTCCAAAATGACCTAGAAGCTATTTCTGCATGGTGTAAGGAATGGCAGTTAGAGATAAACCAAAAGAAAAGCTGTGTCATCAACTTCTGGAGAACCAAGAGTATCTCGTTGAATAATAATTATTCGTTGGACGGAGTAGAGATCCCAGTTTCAGACTCGATTAAATACCTCGGAGTCACGATCCATCGTGATCTCTCGTGGGACACCCACATTCGCCGATTGATAGGTGCCGCTAACAAAAAGCTGGCCTTTATAGGGAGAATAGTTCGAAATAGCTCCGAAAAAGTGAAAGAAATATGTTATTTATCCTTGGTTCGACCGCAGGTCGAATATGCTTCAGCTGTGTGGGATCCTTACGAAAAGGGACTCACTAACGAGTTAGAAAAGGTTCAGCGCAGGGCAGCTAGATTTGTAAAGAGGAATTACGATAGTAAACAAAGCGTAACATCATTAATAGAAAATCTGAAATGGACATCGTTAGAGGAACGTAGGCTGCAGGCTAGAATTAAACTACTGGAAAAATTTATGTCGGAAGGACTAGCGAATGAGGTAGTAGGACTTATCAGAAGCCCGACGTATCTCGGAAGGCAGGACAGTGAGGATAAGATTCGCGAGATCGACTGTAGAACGGAGCGATATAGAGGATCGTTTTTCCCTAGGACGATAAGAGACCATAATAGAAAAAGATAACTTAGGAAAACTATGGACCCTTGGTGCACTGCACCCCCTGCCATCCACCAAAAAGGTGACTTGCAGGGTATAATGTAGATGTAGATGTAATAATTTTACACGGCCAATTACATTTTCAGGGTAATAAATTGGTAACTAAACGTGTCTTGATATTTTCCATGTGAAAACAGCAAGTCGAGAAATGATTTCTATGCTTTCAAACAATCGTAAAAAGATCAAATTGAGTTCCTTGGGTAATATTCATCTATTCATATTGAACAATGAGTGCTACTTCGCAGAAATTCGGCGAAAATACGCGAGTTATCGCAGTTCGAATACTCGAGTTCAACAGGTCATCTGAAACGCTAATTCGGTCCTTAAAATCTCCTCCAGCGTTTTTATTAAATTTAGGTCATGAAACGGGAGCGTGACTTCCATTCGATTATTGTTGTTGCTTCGAAGTTTTTATGGTTGCCTAATTCCGAAAGCTTCATTAGTTCATAAGGGTTAAAGTTTAAAACGCTTCCTAGCTAAGCAGATCAGTTTTTTCGTGTAGTTTTCTCTCTCCCTTTGATTTTCCCCGTCGACTTGCACGCTTAGATCCATGGTACGTGGTCTCAAGGCAGCATTCAATGGCGGAACTTAAGTAGTGAGGCTTTCACGCACGCGTTTCGTAAGATTCATGAAATGACGTTACCTAATTCTTTCCGCCGCCGACGAAAGTTTTTGTCGAATAAATTTAGTGCATTAGATGCATATCTGCGCGCATTAAATACACTTGATATTTATCGTTGACTGGAGATATAATCTCTCACTTGTTGAAATATCAGTCGGTGGAAAAGACGCAGGTCGCGAAACCAAGACGTTTAGGACAATGGAGCACTTGAAAATGCGCCTTCGAAATATCTCTCGAAGCAGATATACGATATACGATATAGATCAAGTAAGACATTCCCCGAATGGAGAGACAAGAAAGCGACCAAAACGACGTCTGAAACGAGGCTTAATTCAGGATTCTTCAAAATAGAAGGTTCCGCTAATAATTTCGGAGGTCATGTTCGTAGCTTGTTTACCCAAATGGTGTATTTGTTCTCGGTGAATTTAACTTTGCTTGGTTGAGTTTTTTCGAATGGAAAGTTAATTTGTCAGATGCTTCTGACCTCAAGAGGTTGTAGAAACTAGGTCCGACTCAACTTGATAGGTTTTGACGTTCATATTTATTAAATATAGGCTAGAAAAATCAGATTTTATTTTTATAAAGCTGTATTTTTTATCAACGAAAATTTGATATTTTTTTAGTCGGTTGTTATTTTTGGATTGACAATTTTTTTATCGTGTTGCAATTATATAAGCATGAATTTAATTTCAAAATATTTTTATTATCAGTGCAATTTTCTACATGCATGTATAAATATTTATTTTTGCTTCGATATGAATATCTTAAGGAAAAACGATTAAAAAATGACAATCGACTTATAACGCTGTATTCAAATGACTTCTTTCAAAGAAACTTATTCCTAAGCTTGAGTTTTTTTTCACAGTTTTAAGAATTGTCACGGCTTGTTACATTTCTACCCACTTCCGATTGAATTTAATTCATATACTTTTTAATCGAATACTTCGTATAAATTATCGACAATCGTTCTGATAAAATGTATTCCTTTAGATTTTTTAAATTTTATCGGAAATAAACTCCCAAAATATGCGACTTGCACCGCAACGAGAAGCATCGAAAAATGGTATTACGAATCGTTAAAAAAAATCCCGATTGTTGGAGCGAGCGTAGTCACGGGTTCTCGAATATTCGGGAGAGAGTGGACTTAATGGGCTGAATCCGAATTCACGTCAGGGAAAGGATGATTGATTGCGACGCCTTCATTCAACCTGGCACGTAATTTTTATTCATCGGCGAATGGCGTGGACTTTTTGTTGGTGTGTTTTGAGTTCCAGGGAACGGTTTCTATGGAACCAGTGTTTGCTTTCTCCCAGCGCGTAATCCGTTTTTTTATTTGCCTTATATACGTATTTACTCGCGTGATTCGGTCTCTTTTACGGTAAAAATCACTCGGAGTGTTTTTTTCGTGTGATTTCTGCGTGCGGGAGCCGACTTCGAAGTTCGAGCTTTTTACAGTAAAGATTTTTCCGCTAATTTCGATGCCTAAGTTGACACGTAAAAACCAATAAATTTGTGTCTAATAAATTTAATTTGTCTCCTCCATGATTGTCCAGAGAAGGGTGAAAGTAAATTCCAGAATAATTGCAAAATTAAGTACTCGTCTTAAAGTGTCTCAAATGGCCATAAGAGGTTATAGGTTTATTTATAATCTTGATATGGCCATTGGAGATACCTATGAGAAGTACGTAATTTTTCAATTTTTGATACTAACAAGTGCTTATTCTGCAATTTATTTTCAACCATTAGACGAGCTCGATAATTTTATAGTACCTAATTGGTGAAAGTATCCGGCTTGAGAAGTTCCCCATGCATTACTATTTTGTAACGCAAATGCATAAAAAATGTAGCAAGACACGAGCAAGCATGACAAATTTTAACGAGGCTGTAGGTCTTAAACATTTACTGAAGAGGTGCCAAGACGATCGAATATCCTTGATAATATTATACATAGGCGTCTTTAATTACGGTGTTAGGTGCGTCCAAGTTATTTTCTCCGAAACCGAGAATTCGCTGATATTAATCGGGGACATGGTAACGGGGCAATGGCGGGTTACGACGAAAGGCGGAAATTCCAGCCGTTCGTGAATGGGAGAGAGGCGGAATATGTTCCTCTCGAAATGTTCGCCTCTGTTGTCATCAATGCGCTTCGTCTTTGTTTGCTTCGAGCGCATTCGCCGCGACTATTTGCATTTCGGAGTTGGCCCAGGGAGAGAAAACTCCTGTGCCGGTGTCGATTGCGGGTATTATTCTTGCATCCACTTTCAAATTCGTTAATTGACCGTGCACTTAGGGTCCTCGAGGAGATTTCACCGAGCCATAGTTGAGTTAATTGCAAATTATCCGCCCGCATAAAGCGAATTTTCCCTTTAAAATTTTCACGTCGAGCGAACGTCTAATTATCGTAACGTATTATTGCCATTGTCGATCCCGGGCGATATTTATTCGTATATCTCTTGATATCATCCGATGAATACGATAAATGGAAAATATTTAATTTATTTGGTTTAAACATGCTCGGTCTGGCTCGAAGTCTTTTATTTTGCGCAATTTCTCTATTTTCCGTCGGTTGCGAGTTTTTATTTTTAAAAGACATCCAAAAAGAGAAACCCGACTTGATTATTTATGGCCTTGACCGGAAGTTTCTTTTATTTTCTCCCTTAGATGTCTGGAACTATTTTTATCCTTGAATATTTTGTGTAAATAAAAGACGTTTGGCACCATCTTGCTAACGGTCAGTCTTACTACTGTTTCAAAGGAACACTTAACTGTACACTTTCTCAGCAGATTACGACTTTTCTTTTATGCCATGGACCCTTTTTCATTGACGCGATCGATTCCTCTTATATCGACACTTTATCGAAAATATCCCATAATTGGTTTCTGTTGCGTCGTTTACGGCACGTAGGGAATAAAAGTCCGTTCTGGGTTGCCAGATAATTTTTTAGGCAACTCCTGTATGGCTATTTTAAAGCTTGAGTGAACCATATGCACGTTTTAACGTTGGTGAAAATTCGCAGGTCGTTGAGTCTAATATTAATATTGTTAGAACCGAAGATCATTGAACCGTGGCTCAAATTCTCGTTCGGTTTAACCGTTCGCCTTGTTTTCGTTGCTCGTAACGCCCGCCTGTATTATTTTACGGGAGCAATAGGCTGCGCTCGCTGATTCGAATCTGATGTGCGCTATAATGGCGCCGCGCCGTGAGCGTGATTCAGCATTATCCGCGACGGCTATTATCGCTCGCGCGTTACGCAATTTTTACCAAATAGGTCATTAGCATTTCACGTCGGGTTTTCGAACACGCCTGCGTTGGTTTGAAACGGGATCTTTCGCTTTGACGGCGGCGCTTCAAATGTCTGGCACTTTGGAAGCTGCTCACTTCAGTTACGAATCCACGCAGAACTTTTTTTGCTCTGAAAATAGCTTTCTTGCTTGCGAAAGCTAAGAAAGTTCTCCTGCGTCGGTGTTTTATCTCTCTCTGACTGATAAGTAAACTTCTCCAATGCTGCGGATATATTCGATCTTTTGCGAAATGGAAAACTGTTGTGACTCTTGGAATTTTTTATATTAATCGACGATTATATCGAATGAAAACTTTAAATTTAACGTAGTGAGCTTATAATAAGGGATGCTGATTCGGGTGGGTTATCTTATGCTTGAGAACGTGTACTTTTTTTTGAGAAGCTGGTCCATAAAATATTTGGGGTATAATTCTCAATTAATGACGACTCGCCAAGCTGAAATAATATTTTTCTTCGATCGAATCGGCCATTTTACGGGTTTTGATTTAGAATTATGTTCTGTTACATATTCTATCGATGCCTCAAAAACTGATATGAGCCACGTACCAAAACAACAGATGCTGCCGCGATTGTTTTTGGTTTTTTTCAGTGTAGCTGGGGAAGATAAATTTACAGTACAAAAAAGATGATTAAATTTTCTGTTAGGATACACGGATTTATTTGTGGAAAAATACTGTCAGGCTTCAACTTTCCGCGCCACTATGTGAATCCTGATCGAAAAGTTTTTTTATGTTATCACAAATATGGGCTACTATACGCTCAGTTATTCATAGAAATACTTTTAATAAACTGAAGGATAGTGGAAGGATAGACAATTAACCAATTCCTTCCTTTCTAGTCCTTTCCTTTACTTGGATTTTTTTTCTTTTTGTAATTGTTAATATATTCACATTCGGTGATTTTGAGTGCCATGATTGGGATGATAAGAAACAAAAAAATCGATACATTTTGCGCCAGAAAGATGAGGGATATTTTGAATGGCCGTGGGAAGGAGGAAATTAGGAGGAGTAACTCGCCGTTTTTTAACGAAAGGCTTCTGAGGAGAATGGGTGGGGCCGAGGAGTAAATTTGATTTCCGGATATGTCGAAAGGAAGGTGATGGAGACTGTTGACGTGGTTCATTCGCGCTGAAATTTTGAATTTCTGCTATCACGGATCCATTTTTACCCGCGATTGTGACCCAAACAAATGCTGTCCGAAAAACAAAGCGTTCCATAACAAATCTCTTACGTTCAGTTTTCAGTAAAAATCGTACGGATGAATTGACGTTTTGTGTGATTTGCGATCATCTCGCATCCGAGAATTTGGCCCGGATGACCTCGAACAGAAAATTTTCGATCGCATCCGTGAATAAGACTATCGGGGAGTCGCGCGAATTCTTTTAATTGGCCGGAGCCGTTAGTATCAGTTAATGATGTTATTTACTTCGTTTTGGGCTTTTGTCCATTTTATCTCCGTTTCAGTTGGGCAATGTGTTACAATAAGGACGTGATGAAGAAATCTTTATTATACTAATTATTTGACGTCCACTGAGCTAGGTCATTATAAATTCGCGGTATTGAGGATTTGTTATGCAGTTGTCGTCGTGCCGCGTCCTAGTCATTAAAATTTTAATGATTGTCAGTTGAACTTTTCAAATGAAAAAAAAATTAATTTTTCATTTGTAAAATTTAATCAGCACTAATCGGTTCACCATCACGTAGCGTAGTTGTTAGGTTTTTGTTTTTATAGCTAAAGTTACCGAGTTTTAAATCTATGGTTACCCTTCCACCATATAAATTACACATATTATGTAAATCTATGGTTACCCTTCCACCATATAAATTACACATATTATGTAATCACAGATGAAAAACACTTGACGTATGTACTCATAATGTAAAAAACATTTACTGTTCGCAATCACTCAATATAAAAGTGGGCATGTAACCAAAGTAGAAATAAATAGCACTATTTAAGGCTATTTTTCTTGGTCTTGATAAAAAGGTAAAAACCACTTGCAAGTTAATATGTCGCAAGATTTTATTATATCCTCTAAACTGCTGAAAGAACAATTGCTATTAGAAACTTTTTAGATATGATGGAATAGATAATATTTTACATGAAATTGTGATAATATATGAAGACCTACCAAGAAACCTTGTTTTTAAAAAATTAATTAAAATAAAAAAATCGCAGTTGTTGGTTTTTTGTTTTTATAGCTAAAGTTATTGAGGTTTAAATCTATGGTTACCTACTCTTTTAAACGACTAGCTTGCCTGATACTGCCGAGCCAAGCTTGTTAACGCCGTTCTAATAGATGTCGCGGCAAAAGTATCTCGCGGCAATTATTTGCGAATTAAATCTGCAAAACGAAATTGGATGTGATTCTATCAGTGGGTTTTTCTCTCGCGCGGCATTCGACCATGTCGCATCCCGGAAAGGAATGGTGCAGCTAACCCCATACCTATCACGTCACTGGGTTGTGTTGTGGGGAAGTAGAGGCTGAAGCACTTAAATATTATGGATCCTCATCCGCATTTATTTTTTTCCAATTGGACGTATCATAAACTTCCTTAAGATGGGACACGCTGAACGTCGAGGTAATATTCACATTGTTTTGCGTTACGTAACACGTATTCGATTCTGAAGATATTTTTAGACTTCAAGCAATTATTAACATTTATATAATCTCTCAGTAGTTTTGTATCATATAAGATGTGGTCAACGCATTCAAAAAATAATCTCAAGAAGCTTTCAACAGCTGAGAATAGCGCGCTCAGTTTTCTCAGGTAACATTTTTTTCCATCGTTGCTAAATATAATCCGGATGGATCTAAAACGGAAGTTCCCAGTAACTTATGGCATGACGCCTGAAGGATACCACGCACGCCTTTAACCGCAACTCGAGGGAAGGGAGCACTTTAGGTTGTTACACTCGTCATGGAGTTGGGTTATGGACGAGGTGCTCGTGCGTGACCTTGCACGCGTCAATGTCACGAGATGCGCGTGCCCACCTCTGTTTTCTTCGCGTCACTTCCGCTCTCACGCCGTAGCTGGCAACGTGTTCGTGACCTCTAATTATGAGGTACAATTTCCATTTTTGTAATAAGAATTGCCACCCGAGAGCCGTGAGAGTTAATCTGGAGACGAAAGGGAAGGGAGATAAGTGCATTGATATGAAATGTTCGCATCGGATATGCCATAGGCCAGTGTTTCCAAGTCGCGGAACACCAGAGAAACAATATATGCAAGTATATATATATATATATGGCGCGTATTGCCAAATAGACTACACTCGACCAGGAAATACAAATAAAATAATAAACAATCTATATTGAAATTAAAAAAACTTAGGAAGAAGCGACGGAACACTTCGATCCAACCCGCGGAACACAGTTTGAGAAACACATAGGATGTCTGTCTGCCGGCGAAACCTTTCGGACAGTTGACTCCGCGCTAAGTAAGATCAGAGCCTCGCGATTGGCGACACTACGATTTTTTTAATATGCTGATTTTTTACAGCTGATCTGTTGAGTGTTGACAAATAAGGTCGAGTTAAACCCTTTGTAGGAAATCGTTTTCGAGGATCAAAATTGTTAGGTTTTTAATCGTCTAGTCATTTGGTTGTTGATCAGATATTTTTTACATAGTCCTTTCTGTCGAAATAATTACCTTTGCGTTGTCCAAAGCAATTCAGCATTCTAATGAAATAAATCTCCGTTTTTACGCTCATTCATATGCGTTACTTGAATGAGCCTGTTAGAGAACTACAGAAAAATTAAAATGACATTCTCAAGTTGATCTTTCGGTGAAAATATCGTAACATTTTTTAATTTTGAAAAGGGGCCGTTATAAATTCCAATGCTACCATTGAACATTAGAAAAAGATATCCCAATGCGTAGAACATTGATCTCTTTTTGTTTTTTTATGAAGAACCCTTAAAATTTGCTTAAAAGCTCGAAATAATTTTTTTATTCAAAACTAAATAAATACTTTGAAATATATCCTTTTGAAATCTATTTCATTATAATATCCCATTTATGAAATTATTAACAATATATATTTAGATCCAGCAATGCTTATCTTTAATGGGAAAATAATTGATCAATTATATAATTGATGTTTAGCTTTCATTTGTGGTGTCTTAGCTCATATTATGGAGTAAGATATTTCCCACATACTAGATATGAGTCATAAGGCTATTGATAATTCAACGTTTGTTAAATCAATATTTTCATATAAATTTTCGATTTTTTACAGGTGCCCAGCTGCTGCTTGAGCGCCCAGTTTGAGGCTCAAGACAGCTTAGATTGAATATGGCAGAGGCTAACGTCAAAACAGAAAGTATGGAAATGGAGATTCCAGTTGGGAGCGAGGAGGCTGTGGTAGAAGAGGTGGCCATGTTCGGCTTTCTCGACATGGTGCTGCTGGCCACCTTTTTGGGGATTCTTTTTTGGTGGTTTGTGCGTCCACGCTTACAAAGCAGGAAGGACGAGGCTACAGCAGCTGCGGCGGCTGCTGCTGCATCTCGGTCTTACACTATGCAGTGAGTTTAATCTTTTCAATTCTTCTTTTTGTTAATGTTATGATGTTGATAAGGAAATATTTTAGAATGTTTTTTCTTTTTTCTGTAAGGCCTTCAACAATAGTAGGTGCCTCATCTACGTCATTTGTGAAGAAACTTCAGCATTCAGGACGATCTTTGGTGGTGTTTTACGGAAGTCAGACGGGTACTGCTGAAGAATTTGCAGGACGTTTGGCAAAGGAAGGGGCACGCTATCGGCTCAAGGGAATGGTGGCTGACCCAGAGGAATGTGACATGGTAAATTTGTTTTACTCATATTTATAGGGTTGTGGTGTTTTACCACTGTTTGACACAATTTTTGTGACTGTTGTTGATGTAGTTCATGCGTGGTTTTTATTTAACAAACTTTAATGGATGAGAAATGGTTGTTTTTCCAGTATCTAATGCATCACAAGGTTCTTTTTTCTGTTTATGTATTTATTTATTAAGATGGAAAGTTGAGGAAATGAATTTTTATGCATGTGCGCACATGCATAAAAAGTCATTTCCTCAACTTTCCATCCTGTTATTTGAAGTATCTCACTTTCTTGAGATAAAGTAGGGGTATTTTCAGCAATGCCTCTGTGAGGACATTTAGTGTCGAACATTTACTACACACCTCACCTTAAATATGCAAATTTGAGAATGAATCATTCTGGCTTGATAGCTTAGTTGGTTACCTGTCAAGTGAGAGACCCGGGTTCGACTCCTGGTCATGTACAGGATTTTTTCTCCTTCTCTAATATCAAATTTCTATTTATTTATTCTACTAGTCGCTCATTTTCTATATTAGCCTCCATCAATGTTAAATTTAGATCCAAGTCAATCAAAGTCATGTACTGAGACACTACTTTGAGTCATCGTTATCACATACTGAGAGATTCCTTCCCCGTTTGAAAAGTCACTGTAGTCTCCAAATTAATTTTTAATTATCATCGTCAAATATCATTGTTTTATTCTTTTATTCAGGAGGAACTTACAAACTTGAAGGACATTGGGAACTCATTGGCCATATTTTGTTTAGCCACTTATGGAGAGGGTGATCCCACCGACAATGCTCAAGAGTTTTTTGAATGGCTTCAAAATGGAGACTGTGACCTCACAGGTCTAAATTACGCTGTAAGATAATATTAGAAAATAACCAATGATTTGCGTTTGAAATTGCCTGTGATTTATTATTTATAACTTTCAATTCTAAATCTCAGGTATTTGGTTTGGGAAATAAGACATATGAGCACTACAATGAAATGGCAAAATACGTCGATCGAAGACTTGAAGAGCTCGGGGCAACTAGAGTTTTTGAGTTAGGTCTTGGAGATGATGATGCCAAGTAAGTCAATAAAAAATAGTCACTAACTTTGTCGTCATGGTTGTATTTGCATCCTTGTCTTTCGCCAGTTTAAATGATTGAGCTTTCCTTTTCGAAACATTGGTACACCATTTCTTGATTATATTATGGAATTTGATGGAGGTAGTGTCCTGAATTATTAGACCTCCCATAGTATAACTAAGAACACGATCCCATTGATTTAATTCTGTATGGGCATTGGGCATGTAACTTTTAATTTTTTAATTTTGTGTGATTGCTATAAACAAAATAAGAAATTCTTGCTGACTTCAGTTTATAGACTATAGTGTAGGGCATTGTTTCCCAATGAGGTTCCCATGGGTGCCATTTTTTTCATGTGCCTTCATCCATTTTCACGGATCAGTAAAAATAATTATTCCAACAAAAAATGCTGTCAGTGCCAATTGAACATGGAACAGCAATACTTCAAAAATTTTCTCACAGGATATACAATAATACACTGCTAAAAAGAGATATGCTTACTGCTCCCATCCAAATTATCCCTCGCCTCATGCCATTGACTCATGCTGCGGTGCCATGGGGGTCCAAACGCTTGGTTTACTGTATGCTGTCTCTCAAACAACGCATAATCCTTATACTTGGCAATCCTTTTTAAAAATGTTTTTGTAAGAAAAGGGAGTTGCATTTTTAAGTGGTAGATATAAACATTTTGGTGTCCACCATGTTTTCTTTTAAATTTGAATGTGCCCTAGGTAGAGGTGCAACTTGGAGGATGCAGGCTCACACAGTGCATGGGGTTCCAAGTTTTTTGGATTCCCAGATAAAAATGCTTAAAGGTCTCACGAAATTGAATGGTCAAGGAATTAAAGAATATTCGCAAAAATTTATAAAAGTATATGACAAATTTATTGATCAAGGCCTTTGTGACGAACTTCTCTCGCATGCAACACTGTTTTGAAAGATGAGATTGAAAACTGTGTACTGATGCTCCCCGACTTAAGGATGTCTGACTTACAGATTTCCGACTTGGCAGATTTAATTATCATAAATTTAAAAAAATTTGAGACTCTGAAATATTCTGTAAGTGCATAACATAAGCGAGCGGTGATTGGGAACTATTTGGCATCACATTCAGAAGAAAGCGTTAACCCCATCATTCTGATCATGAGAAGAAGAAGAGGCACCTTAGTATTGTTCCACATTGCCTCATAGATGTATCTTGACTCCCGTTTGTGCTTATCTCGGATCATTTTTTAATGTTTTTCTTGTAACATTTCTGCAATGCTGCCCATTACAAAATGTCTAATAAGCATGCATAGTATGCTAGCCTGTACAATACATAGGAACTTAGTTTATAAGAGGTACTTCCAACTTACAGGATTTTCGACTTGCAATGTGATTTCAGGAATGTAACCCGTCGATAAGTCAGGGAGCATCAGTATACACCAAGGAACTATTGTATTTAATTGATTAAATACAGACTGGGATCAATGTATGTATAGCGTTGATGTTATATTTGACATTGGCAGTAACCATGTCATCAAATGAAAGATATTTTTCAAAATTAAAGTTAATAAAATGTTACCTACTCGTGTGGCCAGGAGGAGGTTAAATTGTTTATCACTTTTTTCAAAAGAAAACTTAGAAGCATGCAAAATGAAAACTGACGAGTTGATGAGAAATTTTCAAAATTGAAATGATGAATAAAGTAAATTACAATTAAAATAATATAAACTAAATTATTTTGTTTATTATTTTAAGAATTTAAATGTCAAAAAAATAAAAAATTTAAAATCATTTAAAAATAATATTATAACGATTTTTTTATATATGGTGGTAGGGCAATATTTTCCTTGCATGGGGACCCCAAAGCCCTAGGGCTAATAAATGTTGAGAAGCCCTGGTGTAGGATGTTCAGGTTCCAAAAAGATAAAAATGGGACATTTTATATAAACCAGAGGTCAAAGACAGGACAAGACAATCACACAAATTACTAATAGCTAGCTTTTTGTAAAGTGAATACTTTTTCATGCAAGGAAAATTCCATAGATAGCTACATACTATGTCGATTGACAGGCAATGTTAACTGTTTTTGCAGTCGAGGACACCATATAAATTACACAAAATTAGTAATCACAGATGAAAAAACACGTGACATCTGTACTTATAATGTAAAAATCTTTTACTGTTTGATATCCCTCCATATAAAAGTGGGCATGTAACCAAAGTAGAAAACCTAAATATTAACCTTTTAGAGCTATTTTTGCTGGCCTTGGTAGAGTGGTGGTTAGCAAGTCTAGCCAAGGGCATGGTTGTATGTGTTCATCCTTGTTATCATTGGTGTACTCATTGTAAAAGTCTGTAAAGTGCTGTTTTCAAGCTATTTAAAAATAAATTTTATAGCCCATTTTATGAAGGCTTAAAATACGTGAAATTTTACTGACCCAACAAACATTTCCAGGACAATATGATGAAAAGCCGAATATTTCTCATAAAAACGGGATGTCTGGTCATGGAATCTTTTAGAATTTAATGAATTCAGGGGGAGAAAGGAAAACATTCAATATTCCAAATACGCATTTTAAGTGACTGGATTAAAGCATCGTATATTATTATGTATTCTACTCATGCTTTCAGAAGATATTTATACTCTTTAGGTTATTTAATTGTGACTAAGATAAAAACATGAAAAATAGTTTTAAGAAATATTTGTTAAATTCAACCTATCATTTTAAATATCAACATATATATTTTTAGTACACTGCAGTGTTTAGATATGTTTTTTCTTGGAAGAATAGTATGGATGATTTTCAGACTGAATTTTATCATAATAAATATTCTCATAACTGTTTTATCATGTAAGAAAATGTGTGTTAAAACTTATAATGATTATGAAAAGAAGTTTTTTATGCTGAAATCTTATTGAAAATGAAATGTCATAGGAATTTTCTTGTAAATAAACAATAGGAAAAGCAATGACATGATTGCTATGGACACATGTGGTCTTTGATTTAAACAATATCATAGTTTTGTCTACTGATGAAAAGAGATCATTAACAGAAATTGGAAATTAAAATAATTTGCCCTGTTTACTTTAAAATGGAAAAAAGTTCATCTGCTTTTGTACTAGCAATTATTTAAATATTTCTGATAGCAAGCAGCTGTCCAGAATGTCATGGTGTCATACTTACTGTGGCATTGATCAAAAATAAATGCTCTCAGAAACCACTTGCAAGTTATGTAGTAAGATTTTATTAGATTCTCAAAACTGCTGAAAGAACTATTGCAAGAAACTTTTTAGATGTGACAGAATAGATGGTATTTTACATGAAATTGTAACAATATATGAAGACCTACCGGAGAACCTTGTTTTTTGATTCAAGTAAACAAAAAAATCACTCCAGATGAAAACGCGTTGATGTAGGAATAAAGTTTTGAGGCTATGATGAAATGAGATTTTTATTTGATATACATATGGGGATAAAAAAGTAACTATTTGAAAGTATCCAAAAAATATCAGTGGTGTTCTACTTCAAGAAAAGATCACTTTCCTATGCCCCTTAAGCATTTTAAAAACTCACAAATAAAAGAAAAGTTTGATTCAGTTTGTCATTTTCTCTCACCTTCATATGGAAACTTACATGTTTTCTCCAAAGTTTATTTTTACCTGAAACTCACTAGCCAATATAATAGGTATTTCATGTCATTGTAATTTCCTAAACCTTTAATAGTATATAATAGGACTGGCCAAACCACTGCTCTCGGGAGGCATGCGGCTCATTTATATTTAAGGGCATATCAACGCTTTTAAGTAAAGAACAAAATAACACAGTGTAAATTGACATGTTTTGAGGATGCGTAAGGGACACTCATTTCTATATGGCTTCGAGTACAGATTGTTTACTGTTCCCAAATTTATGTTCATAGAATGTATGACTTTCGGCTCTCGAACTTTGGAAGACGGATGTTTGGCAGTAGTCGCCATTATTTTTAGATGCATCCTTGATAAAACATATTCGTACCACTCACTTTCCTTCTATATTTCGAATGTAAAATATTACTAATTCCATGCAATAATTTGATTAATCAAATTAAGTAACGTTTTCTAAGTCGATTGTGTTGGAAATAATTATCTTGTTATTAGCACAAGAATTCTTTAAAGCTGTTCAGTTTTTTAAGATACGAACGGAGCTTATACTTGCTTTTGTAGCATATCTCAGAAATTTATTTAAGGTTTAACTCCCGCTCTCACGTCAAATCCGCGCTGCAATCTGGTTTCGCAACTGCTCTCGCTTTACCGCAGTCAGTTGTTTCTTGATATCTATTCGGTCGGGTGCTTTACGTGATGAAGGATGCCTCTCACAATATTTGAATCATAATAAAAGTAAACGAAATCGTTAGTTATGTATTACATAAATATTTGCAAGGACCATTTTATTTACACTATAATTCAGTTCATTATGTGGCGAATGTCCTTCAGTTCTCGTGAGAATTTGCTATCTCTCTTTAGTAACGCAGTTGCTCTTACATCAGCTATATTGTGAAAACCGTTCATGTTAGAGAATTAAAATAGATCCATGAGGAATTTAACTAGTATTAAAAGGTTACCTTTAGTTGTTTTGATAGGTATTTCTCGTTGTGATTGTCATGTACGTGAAAGTTATCACTTCAGTACAATGTATAGATATTTTTCAACTGTAAATATAAATCTTCCTTTATATCAACCTATAAAATATTATGCGTTGAGGTAGGGTCTTTATTTGTCAAACGTTAATTTGTATCTTTGAAGGAAAATTGTTCATTCTTTTTCATCTTCAGTATAGAGGATGACTTCATTACTTGGAAGGATCGACTATGGCCTTCAGTATGCGAATTTTTTGGTTTGGATTCGAGTACTGCTGGTACAGATGGTGAAGCCTCCTTAAGACAATATAAACTAACATTGCGGCCGGATGTTGCTCCTGACCGAATATACACTGGCGAAGTAGCCCGACTTCACTCTCTTACCAACCAACGACCGTAAGTGTTTTCTTATTCATTATTTCAACTAAAATAGATTGATCCTGCTTATTATTATTTTACGTCTTACGTGCTTGCTATAATTTTAATAACTGCGCAGTAATATTTTCTTATTTAGCGTTTAATTATTTTTAAGCAGGATATTGTAATTTGAATATTAAAAGATTTCACTTATTAAATAATTATAAAAACATAATATAGGTTGTCACTAAGCCCAATAAATGTTGTGATTGTCAGAACTTGTGAAAATGTTTCTTTGATATTCTGAGTTTCAATAATAATAGTAACGTGTAATATAATGCTTAAATTTTACTTTGCAGTCCGTATGATGCCAAAAATCCTTATGTATCACGTGTTATAGCGCACAGAGAGCTCCACAAAGGTGGAGATCGCTCTTGTATGCACATAGAGTTTGACATCGAGGGATCTAAGATAAGATATGATGCTGGTAATGTAAAATGAATTCCTGTTTCATAACTATAGAGCTATACATGTTCACACTCGCCCATTATAATTTTAAATTGATGTGAGGAAATCATAATAAAGATTTATAAATAAACTTTTAGTTTAAGATAACGATTTGGATTATTTGTAAAACTTGAGTGGTGTTTTTATTACATTTTGGTTACATTTTTCTGTAATTGTTGTATTTTTTTACATACAGGCGATCATGTGGCTGTGTATCCTACTAATGAAGAAACAATGGTGGAAGCAATGGGAGAAATGCTTTTGGCTGAGCAAGAGGGAGGACTTGATGTAATTTTCACACTGACCAACGTTGACGAGGAATCTTCTAAGCGCCATCCCTTCCCTTGCCCCTGTTCATATAGAACTGCGTTTATGCATTATATTGATATCACATCAAATCCTCGCACACACATTCTGAAGGAACTTGTTGAATACACAAAGGATCCAGAGGTAAGAGTAACTTGAGATATGGTAAGTTATTCACTACTGCATTTAAATGAAGAAAAGTGGAGTATTTCCTAAAATTTGCTCAAAAGATAAACATCATTTGCCCTTTTCAATTAAAAATTTGGAGCCACTTGTTCAGTGTATTTGAAATTACTCTAAAGAGATACCAATCTTTTGTATATTTAACCTACTTCTCTTTTCATTATGCATTAGGAGCGTGAGAAACTTCGCCTCATGTCAAGCACCAGTCCAGAAGGGAAGCAGCTGTACAACGAGTGGATTATTCAGGATAATCGTAACATTGTGCACATTCTTCAGGATCTGCCATCATGCCGTCCCCCAATAGATCACCTTTGTGAGTTACTTCCACGCCTTCAAGCACGTTATTACTCCATCTCGTCGTCACCTAAGGTAAGTTACTAAAATCAAGCAACTTTAGGAAAAGGAGGACATTATGCAGTTGTTAGGATTTTTTGTTTATTTACTATTAGTTGTTAGGGTTGCATAATCCCCTTGGTTAGATTTTTTGAAACTTTCACAGTTGTTCTATTGTGAGCCCTCCATAGGGTTGCCACCTTTTTTCGACCCGATTTCTGAACATTCTAATAAAATTTCTAAAAAATTACGAACATAACTGAACATATCATGAACAAAACTGAACATAACTGAACAGTATAAATTACATTTCCTAACTGGATTAATTATACTACTTAGAAGTTTCTACACACATCTCTCTGTGACTATTCAATAAAATTATTGAAATACTAGTTATAACTTGAAAGGGAGACAAAAAAACACTTTTGCAATCAGAAGAATCTTTTACCTGATGAAAATAAAATAAACCTTTAATTTTGTATCAAAAACTGCTCTGCCTGAGTAAGCTTAGAATTCCTTTACAAAGAAGGCTAATACACAGCCCAATGCCCAATATAAATATTCAAAAGAATGATCTTTTTAACACCGAACAGTTCTTTTATTACCAAACAGTTTGGATGAAAACCGAACAGGTGGCAACCCTAGCCCTCCATAGTGTGGGTCATGGGCTTTGCCTTGGCTGCCTGGAGGGTAGCTATATCGCTGTTATTTCACAAGGAGGAAAATGAAATAATTTGGTATTAAACCCACTTTCCTTAAGTTTCTGAAAGAATGGGATTGGTGTAGCTGATTTTAACTTGCATTTCCTGTTTAAAGGTTTTTGTTTCTAAAAATGAGAATTTGACCAATTACAGTGTTTCTCTCTCACCTTAAATTTTAAATCCACGCACAAAGGAAGATGGACATGAGTGTTTCAGCATTTAATCATTTAACTTACCCTGAAAAATTAATTAATAAAAGTGTATTGTATTGTGTTATTTTTTCAGAGAGCCATGTCAAATGTCTGCTCTTAGAACTTATGTTGTAGGTTTGAATACTGCTGTGAAAATAGGTATATGTACTTGTTACTTTTAATAAACTCATATCAAAGATCTGAAATAATTAATGATTGAATAAAGACTTAAGATTGTAGAGAGAGATGAACATGTTGTCACCATTTGCGACCCAATTTTATAAAATTCCATGTCATTTATCAAACACATCTTATGAATATCTAAAGTGGCTTAAATTTATGACTATGAAAGTCGAGATTGCTATTTGGATTGAATTCTATTAATATAAATTTTTTTATTGAAACTTGGTCAATTTCAGGTTTATCCCAACTCAATTCATGTGACAGCTGTCCTTGTGCAGTACAAGACAGCCACTGGACGTGTCAATAAAGGTGTTGCGACTTCCTGGTTGGCTAAGAAAAAGCCAGCTGTTGAGACCAACGGCACACCTGTTGGCGCTGGCAAGGAGGAAGTGAAAGAAGAAGAGGCAGTTGGAAGCACAGTGGAGGAGGTTATTGTGAAGGCAATAGCAAACCCAAAAGCCACAGTCCCAATATACGTGCGTAAATCACAGTTCCGTCTGCCTTCAAGGTCTACAACACCCATTATTATGATTGGACCAGGAACTGGATTGGCTCCGTTCAGAGGTTTTATTCAGGAGAGAAACTTGGCCAAAGAGGAAGGTAGGTGAAATTATAAAGTTTCATGTCTTCATAGTTTTCTATATTTATGCATGTACAACCAAAGTAGGAATTTTAAATATAAATTTAGCTTAGCTTTTTAAGAATGGTATTTTCGCAGAGTTTAATTTTTTAATTATAGTTCAAATGACGACCACTTAATCTTTTTGTACCAAGTGAAAGGTTTAAAATCAAATTAAAAGTTTTATGAACTTGTATTTTATATGTTGGTTTATTTAGTTTAATCAAATATATTGCTGGGTTGTTTTATTCTTGGTGTATGAGGTCTCATTCAAAATCTTTTATGCAAGCTTTTCTTTATCTGTAAGAGTCTTATAAATTTATCATTGTTTTAACCCAAATGTTTAGTTAACATGCAGGATAGAAGAGTAATTCAATGCCTTTTATAACTCTATATCTTTTATTTAGTTAAAATATCGATTTTAAGTAATTTTAAGTAGTTTACTCATAATTCTGCTGTCATTGTTAAGAAATTTGTTTATTTGATTGAATTAAAAATAAAATTATAAGTAATAGTATTATTCACATAGTAAAAATATTATTGAATATTAATGTTAATTATAATTTTTTAAGAGAAAAGTACTGAAGTTTGGACAAAAATTTATTAACCTATATTTTTTCTTTTTAGGCAAACCAATTGGTGAAACAGTTCTGTACTTTGGTTGTCGCAAGAAGGCCGAGGATTTCATCTATGAAGATGAGTTAAACAAATATGTGGAGAATGGTGTGCTCAAGGTAGAGGGCTTTAAGTGCTTAATATTATTTCAGATGTTGGATTTTGAGTTCTATATAAAAATATTTTCTTGATATTTTTGGTGTGTCATTTAATGAGTTTGAATTTTAAACAACTGGTACATTTATCTTCTCTAGTTTTTTTATCATTATTGATCTATTTGGTTAATTCTTTTGCAGATGCATGTAGCATTTTCAAGGGATGGTCCAGAGAAGGTATATGTGACCCACTTGCTTCAAAATAATGCCGAAGAAGTTTGGAGAATCATTGGCGAGGGGAACGGTCATCTTTATGTTTGTGGGTGAGTAGTATAAGCTTGATTTTTTTAAAAGTTGCTTCTCTGCTGTATTATTTAGAAATGCAGTATTGCATTTTATTAAAAATCTTTATGGACACCCAAAGTCATTTGCCTTTAAATACCTGATTTAAATATATAGCTTTGTATGTTTACCGTCATTGTAAAAATGTTAGAATTTGTAATTTAATATTATTGTTGATGTTCCTTAGTATGCAATTGTATAATATTCGTCCTCTCAGTAGGTTCTTAGCTCACCTGATCTGTCCAATCTAAAGCCCTTCATCTTGTAACTACATTGTATTGTCTTCCTATGGCACCTTCTTTTACAGCATCCTCCTTTCTATTACCGTATTTACCTGAAAAGAAGACAACCTTGAATTTAAGACGCCCCCAAAAAAAATTAGGTTCCCTTACAAAAAAACTTTTACATATATGTATAACAAGCTAACATTAAGAGGGTGAATAAAAAAAGTAAATTTACTACTTACATCTCCCTCTCCTCTGTTTCCGTCCCTTATTCTTGCTGTGCTGTTCATTCATCACAACTTATTCAAATTCAAACAAGTCATCTTCCATACCGTCCATTGAATTTGATATGCAGCATTTCTTGAACCCTCTTGAAATACTATTGGGATCTATTTTTTCCATGCTGCAATGATCTAATTACAGAGAAGTGGTGTACTGGGATACTTAATTTTCTCTGTAGGAGTTAATGCGTGGTCCCCTGCGAAAAGCCATTCTGAATAAAATGACTTTATGTAATCCTTAAAGGGCTTCATCATTACAACATCTAGCACTTAAATTTGTGATGTCATACATCCTGGTATAACTATAAGGTCAGTATTCATACCATGAAGGGTATTTTGAACTTCCTCTGTAAGGTGGCCTTTGAACGCATCTAAGACGAGCATTGCTCTCTGCCTTAAAAGTGCCCCAGGTCGTCTATTCCACACTATGCTTAGCCAGTCCTTCATTAAATCAGCTGACATCCATCCTTGGCCTTGACATTTAACAATTATTCCATTTGGCAGTACTTCCTTAGGCACTGTTTTGCGTTTTAAAATAACATACAGTGGCAACTTTGTTCCATCCGCTAATACAGCCAGCATTACAGTAATGCGCAGTTTTTCATTCCCGGAAGTTTTTATGATGACATTTTTTGCACCTTTTTTGTTGACTATGTAATTGGATGGTATGTCGAAGTAAATGGGTATCTCATCTGCATTACCCATTTGGCTCAGAAGGTAATTGTGACTTTTCCGCAACCAATTTGCATGCCTCTGGAAAGTTATTAGTTTGTCCGTGAAGTCGGAAGGTAGATGCTGGCAAAGTGAAATTCTTCGTCACAGGCTAAAACCATTATGACGCATCATATGCGCACACCATCCATCACTAGCCTTAAATTCTTAGTGTGAAATGTTTTGCGATCGTGCTAATTCTTGGACTTTCAATTTAATGATATCCTGCATCACCGGTTTACCGTCCCTTCTTTGAGTATGCACCAAGTTTGCAATTTCCTCTTCTAATGCATGAAATCGGCCTTGTTTTGGTCCACTAAATGGTCTCCGTGTTGAGTTAGCACCTTCAAGTTTCTCTTTTGCTTGCTTCCACCTTTGCACATTTACTTCAGTCACATTGTATTTCCTCCCTGCCGCACAATTATTTGTTTCTTCAGCATAGTCTACCACCATTAACTTAAAATTTCTGTCGTAACTTCTTCTAATTCCTTTCGATACATTCCCACATACCGCAGTTCCTTTTTTCTCTACGTGATCTGCCATTTGTTTGGGGTATCTTATTTAAAAGTTATAAATAATATCTTGTCACTGTTTCACTTTAAAACTCAACAAAGCATGTACTACTCAAGTGCTCTCGTAAATTTTCTACACTTGGAAACTCACGTCCACTTTACGTCTTCTGTTGGCATACCAAATGTTTGTTTAAATTGTAGTAGATACATTTAAATTATATCAGTCTTGGTTACATTGTATTACTAGACATCTTAATTGGTGCCTACATGACTTTGTGTTTCATATTACGCATGGAACCGCCCAGCTGTAGTAATTTTTTTCAACTTGTAACGCGGTTACCTACCCAGCGCTAAACACTTCCGTGCCGCCGAGGTGGAACCATTGGTCTGTGGGAGCAATTTTAAGAAATTTGACCTTAAATTTTTAAAGTATTGTAGCAATTAATTAAATACGATGTATTACTTTATGCAATGATAAATATTTTAATGGGCATATACTTGACAACTGGGTGTTTCATGATGCATTTAAAATAGGGGTGTATTCTCACCTTAAATCCTCATACCCCATTCTAAGATGATACCTAATATATATAATGGCATTTTTGTGAAAAAACCTCATCTTCCTTTTGGGTAAATACGGTACATCTGTCATTGACCTTTTACTTCTCACAATTTGATCCATCAATTCCATCTCTCTCAACCTATTATCCTACAAAGCTCCTAAATATGTTCCATCTTTCTTATTGTCTCTTCTTCAAGCCAAGAGTTCCTTTCCAGTCATTTTTCTATACTTTCTGTTACACACATTTTTATAGTATTCCAATTTTCTTCTATGGTAGTTAGCTTTAATATGGCTTGATATTCTTTTTATTTCTTTACGCAACCACTTCTAAGTCCTTTTTTGACTCACTGTCCTATTTCTATTTTTACTTTCACATATACGTAGTATATTGAGAAAGTATTGTTATTGTGAAAAAATTCGACTTCAAGATTTTGATGGAAATACTCGTACACGTTTTAGGTGTCCCTGAGTCCATAAAAGTGGTTTTTGCCTTGCCGTCTGTCTGTCGGTCTGTTCGCAAATCTAGGGCCCAAAAGTGTACATGAAATCGAATGATATTTCGTATTTGTGCAATATATCATCTTTTCCAGACCCTTTTTTTCATAAAAATGATATTGCGCATAAATTAAGGGTGGTTCTTGGCAATTTTTTGAAAAATTTCATTTACTCAAAAATGGCTTCAGAGAATTTGATTAAAATCATACTAATTATAGAGCCTGATGTCACAAATAATACTACATAAGCCACATATCTCTTGAACACTATATGCCGTCCAGTGACATTACAATATACGCTAAGCTACCTTACCTAAGCCTTATGACGTAATGCCTCCACCGCGATCCATTCAAACTCTTACTACAGCCTTACGGTTAAACTAAATTGAATGATATCTCATATTTATGCATAATATCATTCATAAAAGACATTCTGATGAGATAAATGATATTAAGCGCACACATCAGAGGGGAGAGTTAATTTCGGGCCAAAGAGTGTAGCGAGATCAAACATATATACATGTATGAGAAAGTTTGTGCAATGGACATTGCGCTGTTTATTTTAACTTTCAAATAAGACCACCTGTCCACCAAATTGTGATTATAGTCAATATTTACCCCTGAAAAACTATGAGTATAAAACACTATTCTTATAGCTTAATCTAATAAAGATTTAATTATGCTAGTACCTTTATATGTCCATTACAGTAACATCTTTCCCAATTACATATGATGCTTGAATCATGTACGTGTTATCTTTGACCCATTCTATTTATGTTAATCTAGCATTTGCTGTACTTAGTAATTTCTCTTTTCTATTTCAGATCCTTGACCTCAGTTTCATCTTTGCCTTAACCCACTATACGTTTTAAATCACCCAGCCAATATCTTTCTATCTTTCCCCTCCATTATTGTGTTTTTGTCAATGGAATTTTCATGTCGCCCACAAGGTTTATGGATAAATTTATTCTCCTAATGTATTTGTGAAACATTTTCTTATTAATTCAAAATGCATATTGAATGTCAGTAATGAGGTCAGGCTCAACTCGGTGGAATTTACTCATATTGAAAAAAGAATAATAATAATAAAGAAATTGTCGACTAGTTCCAATTCCTTGATTGTTGGCTGGTAGTTTAACAATGTTACATTTAAAATCCTTCGATATTTTCTTTTCTTGTTTGAATAAAATTATTTTAGAAAAAATGATTGCCAAGACCATTTATATAGCCTGATTTTTTATAATTAATCATTCATTAAACCTGATCATTCTCCAGAATATTCATAAATGAAATTTTCTATCATAGTACATATCTTTAACTATTTGAAGTTTCCCCTTTGCCTCACTAAATAATATCTAAGGAAAAGCAACACCTAGGTGATGTTATTTAGTGAAATAGTGTAAATTACAAATTATATTAGATGCAACAAAGAGTTTTTTTAACAAACATAGCTCCTGTCACTCATTTTCCTGTGTTCTTACATTTTGGTAGTATCTATCTCAATCAAGTTGTATAATGACTTTGTCATCATAGATGCGTTAATGAATGCTGATTTATAGGCCTCCATAATGATATCTACTAACTTAAATCCTTAGTGTAGATGGCATTTTAATTTGTGATGGCTTATTTTCTGACACTCTTTCATTAATTTACAGGGATGCTAGAAATATGGCCCGTGACGTTCATGACATCGTGTTGAAAGTAGTGCAGGAGAAGGGAAATATGACAGAGGAACAAGCCCTGGCATATGTCAAGCGAATGGAGGCTCAGAAGAGATACTCTGCTGATGTTTGGAGCTGAGGGGCTGATTAGGGGAAGAGATGAGAGCAGAGAGAGGGTGTGTAACTTTGTCAAGGTGGACTTGTCTTTTACAAGAATGAACTGCATTGACACATGTAGGAGATTGAGGACTTTTGAGTGCTTGTAGTTTGTTGTTGAATCTTCGCACAACTGCTTTGAGAAAAGCCCCTCCATTTGTTTATTGTATTTTGAAATATTAAAAGGGAGAGAGAACCACGATGAAGGCTGGGAAGATGTGGGGTGCAGGAAACTTCACATTTCCAAGATCCTGAGTGGACCTCCCAATTTTTTTTAGTAGATCAGGCTCTGCTTGACTGTGTGGTGAGCTGGGTTTTGGCTGTTAGATTGAGTGTTGTGTGAACATAGCCACGTGCAAAGAATTTTAGCTAACCCTTGAGAAATTTATGTACATTGTTTTTATGAACTTTTATCGGATTGTTGACCATATTTGAATAGTAGGTAAGCTCCAATTTTAACTTTATCACCTTGTATTAGAGGGACCAAATGACAAATGTAAACTTGTATATTTATGAATTTCTGACAGATAAACTCTAGTGAAATTGTATTTTGAAAAATGGTTTTTCATTTCTAATTTTTTCTGGTAATTTCTTTTCAGGTCATTTTCAAACAGAAAATAATCCATATTCTATATGTCCAATATGATCATGCTCATATTTTCCCAATAGCAAACAAATTATTGTATTAAAATTACCGTATTTTCTGATGTCACATTTTGTTGTTGCAAAAATGTGCCCAAAAATCATGCTACTTCTTATACAACAAAGGCTTGAATACCAATAAGGTATTTCATTTAAAATTTAGATATGTGTATGCACTTTTCAAATTTTTACAACACTGTTTTTGGTATAGTGGGAGGTTTTCTATGCGATGCATACAACTTCAAACATCCGTATTCTTTCTATAGAACTCTTAATGTTATTGTTTATAATAACGAAGTTTTTATGCAAATTATTTGTAACAGATCAGCAATATATTCATTTCATGGGATACAACTGTTAATATTACCGAAAATCTTGGAGTGAGCAGCATTTTACCTAGACATGCTCAACATGGAAAGCAATACAAAATTGCAACAACTCAGATTTTCGAATTAAGTTACTTAATCAATTATATAATTCTACATTCCTCCATGTATTTTGAAGCCACATTATCTTTTATGTCATTATGTCATTTGCCAATATCTGAAATTTATAACTGACAATTAACTGCACACAATCTAATAATGCTGAGAATAAATTCACCTCAGGCTTGCTCAACCATTTCATGGCAATAAGTGCTACTTAGATCATGTAAGCAAGATCTTCTCTATTTCTGCTACGAGTATCTTGCCAGTTTCAATTATAGCAGTGTTTATAGGAAATTAATGTAGAATATTTTAGAGCAAAGGAATTCCCAATATTAAGATTTTCAGAAAAAGTTTAATTATCTTGAAAGTTAGTTTTTAAGCATCTATTACAAAAGAACACTGTATTTTCTGGTGTATAATATCCACCCGTAAATATAAGGCCATTTCCAGTTTTAAACATTTTTACTCATAAAAACAGATTCTACCGATGATTCTATCATGAGAAACATTTCAGTGTTTCTTTCTGTTCGAAAGTTGTTGCAATATGGAACATTTGCCATGTGCAGGGTGATTTTGGTTGGTATGCAAAAAAAATTGTCTATTGACTTGTCTCCTTAATATTTTTACATTTACGACAATATAAAAGGCTATTTATAGCAACATTGCAATTGTGTTGATAAAATAACTGGCTAATGGTGACTTTTTTCTGAGGTCGAGATGGTCGTCCCTCCATAAGTGTTATTCAACCATAAATGAGACATTGAGTCTTTTTAGATAAAGAATTGAAATTATATAACTAATCTATTGAGATCTGAGCTTTAAGTCTGAGATTAATTAATCATAAACCATAAAATAATCCCTTTATGGATTTATATTGAATTTGCGTGTAAATTAAAAATGGAAAGCAAATTTTTGTAATTTTGACATGCAAACAAAAAAAGGCTTCCCAATCCTGATAAAGGTTATTCTGCAGCCAACCAATTCTTGAGGAAACCAGATGTGCATATGAGCCAAAATATAACTCTCCTAATTGTTAATTGCTATAAAATAATGTCATGATTTTCTATTTTTACAAAGAAAAATAGCAAGGTGTCTTTTAAGAACCAGAGAACAAACAGAGTAGCAGATATTCAGTACATGCAAAAGTAACTGCACAGGAGGGATAATGGTTTACAGAACAAAGGCTAATAAAAAATGCACTTCATGGTAGAAATTGTACTTTAAAAAACATGGAAAATTAGTAAAATCATGTGTGGTCAACTATTTTTAAGAAATGTTCAAGTGCATATTTACAGTAACTAAATTTTACATTCACAAAAACGTGTATTTTTGCATCCAAGGGTTAATCAATGATGCATCCAGTACCAAGCCAAGGTGGGTACGATTGATACAGTCTCCCCTCTCTTTAAATCACCTTTGCCAACAGCCTGTTATTCTGCAAATCTGTCAGAATCTTCCGTACCATTGTCAGATGGACTTAATCTGCTGCGCAGGAAGAAGGAATTACGCATGGAATGGGTTTAATGATGCATCTGTTGGACAGCAATGAGGAAATCTCAGGGAAGTAGGGGGAAGTAAGGGCAGGGGTGAGCCTGGGATCACCCTGGATGCTAAAGTGGAGAGGCGCCAACAGAGCACCTTCATATTAAATTTGTGCATACTTAGTATGCTCTTTACTTGACAATACATTGAAAATTGCTAACTCATCACATGGAAGATTGTGCAACATGACGACTTTACCTTAACTATCAATTATTCACTCACAAAATCATGTTTATTTGAAGTAGTATCTTGAATATGTCTTTTCTTTTACAAGAAATGATTAAATAGAATTGTGCTCTGTACTTCTTGTTTGTTACATATATCTATAGGTACCAAAGATATTGTTATATATAAATTATTTCTAAGAGCTATCCTGGATTTGAAAATCTGCATACCATCGCTTTATAGCTCTCTGTGGATTATGTACACATTTTGGTCATAAGTGCTTGCATAAAACGTTATACTTAATTACTGTTGTTTGTAGCTGAAATATAATGAGTGTTATTTACATCAACCAAGGTAATTTTAAAATTTTATGCATTCCGATTCAATACATTCATTGGCTGTTTTTCAATTGCTAAACTCATTATTATGAACTAAACCGAAGAATCTTTCAAAGTTATTGGTGTATTGAAAAAATAAATCTACATATATAAAATTTGCTGCTAACCATCCATGTATTAAAATACAGCTGTAATTATTGTGTAATGAAAATGTGTGTTTTTTGTATAATTTCTCAGGTCTTTAGTTACAGGGTGCAAGGTCTGTTTGGGAGGCCTCGGGTGTCACATTTCTACGGACATCCTAATAGACTCACTGCTGATCTACTAAAGGAAGGTCAATTTGTCTGTTCATCTAAGGTGTTATATTTCTATTCTGGGTAATCATCAAACAGAAATACCACTCTATGCAGTGAAATTATTATAAATATAATAATAAGTCCTTTTCTAGTGTGCCAAAGATTAAACTAAACCTCGAAACAAAAAAATAGAGGGAGTTCATCTTTTTTATCCATGTAAGCACAACTGAGAAAGAAATTCATCCTATGAATTTTCGGCAATGAAAAAATTAAATGAAACCTTAATACCTCCTTTTCCTTTCCAGACGTTGTGTCATTCGGCATTTCTACTTCCAAAACATGACCCTCATCCTCATTAAAAATTTTCTTTTCCAAAGTTCACATTCTCTCCTCCAGTTTCTTCAGGATTTCTTTGATTTCCATTTCGTTGCATCGGAAATGTGGATCTTCCTCCCTTTTTAGTAGAAACTTCTGCCTTATATCATCCAGAGTCTTTTCCAGAGAGGCTATTTTCCTTTCCTGTTCCTCCAAAGCAGCTTTTAGTTCTCCTGTGGTTTTTCCTAGTTCTTCCTCCGTGCCTCTTTGGCACCCGATATTTAATTCTACCACAAGTTCTTTCTTGGTATATCTGATGGTGATGAGCAATCGCTCCTTCCCTGATTTCAGGTTGGAAATATCCTCCAAAGTTGGAGGAATGAGTTCCAGAGAGAACATTTACAGATCCAGAGGGTGTATTTATTTCCATTTTTATCGTGACCAAATCAGCTCTATCTTGTTTACCTTCCTCAACCAAAGCCAGCGCTTCTAATATTCGTGAAGCTTGTTCGGAAATACTTGCTCTCAAAATGCTGCCCATGGAATTTGATCTGCATTCCATCATTTCACATGCATCGCATTTTAATATCAGCTGGTGAACCTCCAAGACCTCTTTTGCAAAATCCACAGCCTCATCTCTCAACTGCTCTTCCACATTCCTCTCCATTTCATTCTCCCTCTGAACTGATGATGTCCATCCTTCCTCTTTCTCTCTTTGCCGACGAGTAGTAGCGTTGTAAGGTATCAATCTGTGACCGTCGCAGTTCAGTATAGCTTCATCCAACTGCGAGGATAAATCGTCGTTTACTCTCTCTTCTCTATGGAGTAGTGCCCTTAGCCCTTTATTTTCTAAAGAGAGCCTGGTGTGCTCAGATTTTAGGCCTGCTATCTCATTCTCGTAACTCGAGGATTTCTCTTGCTCAGCACATTTACAGAGTCCCTCGTAGATGAGAGTCCCTACTGAAGCGTTGAACTTATCCGACAGCTCAGTCAGCTGGCCAGCCGCAACGTTTATTAAGTCCGAAGGATATTCAATTCCAGTTCGTCTCTGCGCATAATTCGAGTCGTGCGACTGATCTCTATGGCAACAGAAACGCCGATTAATATGCATTTATATAACCCCCGGAATAAAAGCATGAAGAAACGTGTGTGTGTCTGTGAGCCTACGAAGCCGTTGGAAATTTAAATGCTCGATCTGAGAGACGCGATTTTGAGAACAAGGAACTTTTGTAACGTACGATTTGAAATGAGTCTCTCTCCCAGATTTCAGAACTGAAATTGATCATAAAGTTAGTTTTACTTCTAGTAATTAGCCACACTTTTTAAAAGGAACACTTGGCGAACTTCTCACTCATGTCAGAAGGCTATTTTTAGTCGAAATAGATCATTAATTTCTCAATCGCCAGGCCTGTGCGGCTCGTTTTGTGCCACGACCAAAACCCTCGACTTGAAAGCGCCATGAAACGGAGAAAATCAGTCAGTAATCAAGGAAATAAGACGCCGTCGATTTACTCACCGTCTTATTGTCGAATTATTTTGTGAACTCCAGAATCCGCCGATCACTGCCATAAGCGTCTTTGAAAATATTTGCAATGTTTGTATCAGCGTTTTCTCAGATATATTTTAGAGCAGATGTTACATCTTCAACGAGACGTATTACAGAAATTAAGTCAATGTTTTCACTTTGTAATACTCTACTTAATGGCAGCATATAACTGTAGAATTTTTGTATACTATACAAAGACACCAAAAATTTTCCTTGGAATATTGCATTCTGAAGAATCTGTGCTGTAGATGAAGTGTCATTGTCATTCCAGTCACTTATTTCTTCGAGTGATAAGTAAATTGCATCTAAAAGTTCCACCATTACCATGACAGTACCATGAAGCTCGATCCATCTAGTTGGGCACATCTGCTTCAATCTTAGATACCCCTTGCGGGTAGGGGGATTGAGAATACTCCCGCAGCCCCTCTGCTGGTCGTAAGAGGTGACCAATGAGGCGAGGAGCAGACCTCGTTAAAAAACCCCCAGTTTCTTCCAAGGGCAATGTCCAGGTAGTAGCATAAAGCCACAACATCTGGCTATGAACCTACCCATGTGTTTGCCGTGCACGGCGACCCGTAAGGGGGAGAAGGGGATCCTGGTGGTTAAGCTCCTTGGTTCCGGAAGAAGTTGGATGCTTTGGAAGGGCCATGGAGTAATACACCACTTCGGCCCTGGATTCTCTGTAGATGGGCGGTCAGGTGCTAGCCACACCTGGCCAATCGGCTTCCGTCACGTTTCGGCGTTCCGGTGGCGAGCGCTTTGGGCTATGGAGGTCTGTGGAGGGGGGTCGAAGGTGCATGGGGTTGGAGGCCCATGTACAGTGGGTGGAGTGGGAGCTGAGACCTAACCTGAAGCAGGCAGCCTAGCTGCGGGTGCTATATCCTTTGGTTAGCCCTGGCGACCACACCGGTTTGCAGTGTGGCATCCCAAATGTGTGGCTCCATGGTGGGTAGGGAGACCAGGGGATGAATTTTCTGTATTTAATGGCGGAACACATACTTCCTCCACCCCCAAAAAGAACCCGCCCAGATGTGGATGGGGGAGATAAGTCAACCTGCACCTGCAGGAACTATCTAATTATGAGATGTGCAAATGAAGGCGAGAACCTTACTAAGGTCTCTCCCTTCCTAATACAAAAGGTCCTCTCGGGAGCAATCCCAGGGGACCTAGAATCTGTTAAAAAATTAAGGGACGGAACACTATTAATTAAAACCAGAAATGATAAGCAAAGTGAAGTGCTGCTGGCTTTGAAGAAGCTGCATGACATTCCTGTCACTGTGGAGCCGCATAAGACTTTGAATACCTGCCGTGGGGTCATATCTTGCTATGACCTTCTCTATGTCGATGTCGCAGAGATTACGAGGGAGATGGCTCCCCAAGGGGTCATCAACTGTCGTAGATTAACGACAAAAAGGAATGGTGAAACCATAAACACCACCTCTGTGGTTCTCACCTTTTCGCTTGACAAGCTTCCGGAGAAGGTCAATGTAGGGTATGAGAAATGTCCTGTACGTCCGTATATACCAAACCCAATGCGTTGCTACAAGTGCCAAAAATTTGGTCATGTTGCACCAAGGTGCAAGGGCGAAGCCATCTGCCCAAAATGTAGCAAAGCTGTGCATGAGGGGGAGGTATGTGCCTCACCTGTACTTTGCGGCAATTGCGAGGGGCCACACCCAGTCTACTCGCGAGATTGCCCCAAAGTACAGGAAGAACGCAAGATCGTAGAGATCAAAACGATCGAAAAAATTCCGTATTTTGAAGCACGGAAGAAGTACAGGACCCTGATAGCGCCGACATTCTCAAAGTCTTATGCGGAGAATGCAGCAACTCCGAAGAAAATGGTCACCTGTTCTACCCAAACTGAGCACGAGGCAAAACATCCGCAGGCGAAAGAGGAAAAAAATAAAAGAGAGATTGAAAACAGAAAAAAGGAAACAGAAAAGAAAAACTTAACACCTAAAAAACAAATAAGAAACAAAAAAGAAACCACCTCCATGGAGGTGGAAATCACCTCTGGTGCTGACTCTCCAAAGAGGAGTCAGTCACCAAGACCTAAACCCAGGCCACCAGTGGAATCCCATGCTGACAAGCGTGGAAAGACACCACCACCTGGTCCCTCCAGCAAGGGTCCTCTCTCCACTGAGGTGGAGATGGAGGAAGAAAGCCTGAACGAGGAGGAATTGCAAGCCCTCCTCGCACAACGGTTGAAAGGGAGGAAGACAAAGCTTACACGGTAAGCTTCGCTCCACGTGAACGATGCATTTACTGTCTTTTTTACAGATTTTATTGTTTTTATCCTTATTTTAAATTTATTTTAAATGCTTACAGTTCAATGGAATTGTAACGGGTATTTTAAACATAAGGCGGAGCTTGATATTTTAATAAAAAAATTTAACCCATCCAGTATATTTTTACAGGAGACTCATTTTAAAAGATCTGAAAAGGTTTCACTCAAAGGTTTTAAAATATTTCACGAAGATGACCTCAGCGGTCGTAGGGCACAGGGAGGCGTCGCTGCGGCCATCCGGGAGACTCTTTACACCTCCCAGGTGGATTTGCAGACACCGTTCCAGGCTGTTGCAGTTACGGTTGCCTGTCCAGAGCACATCACCTTTTGCAATGTGTACTTTCCGGAGTGGGCTTCCGTGACAGAAAGAACCCTTGAGGACCTCATCCGCCAGCTACCTCGGCCATTCATCCTTTTAGGAGATTTCAATGCCCATAGCCCTCTTTGGGGAGACACTATGGGAGATTATAATGGCCGAGGTCGTATTTTAGAAAAGTTTTTAAGCCATTACGATCTGATTTTAATCAATGATAACGAAAAGACGCGTTTTAATTCTTATAATGGTGAATACTCGGCCATTGATCTTTTTATATGTACAAGCACTATTGCTCCCATTTTTAACATGCACGTTCACGATGACTTATGTGGAAGCGATCACTTCCCCCTTCTCATCCGGAAAAGTGATTTTTTAAATAATTTTAATTTACCCCCTAAATGGGTCTTGAAGAAAGCCGATTAGGGTAATTTTAAAAACATTTTAAAAAATTGTTATGACCCTGCTCTTAGTGCTGCAGCGAATGTTGACGCTGCTATGGACGCAATTATTCACGCTGCAGAGGTAAGTGTTCCACGGTCTGCCAGCAAGTCACGTCGCCCACCTGTGCCATGGTGGAACGATGAATGTGCTCAGGCTATCCATCAAAGGAAGAAGGCATTAAAAATTTTTAATAAGTATCCGACGAGCAGGAATTTGTCGGCTTTTCGTAAATTAAGGTCTAAAGCTCGACAGGTCATAACTGCCGCAAAACGAGAATCCTGGAGGAAGTATGTGTCCTCAATCAATTGTAGGACGCCCATCGCACAGGTATGGAGAAAGGTTAGGAGTATTTCCGGGACTGCTCACCTTCCACATGTCCCAGGGGTGAAGGCAAATGGGGCGTTAATAACATCTCCGCTAGAGATAGCGGATGTATTTGGTGAGCACTATGCTGCAGTAAGCAGCAGCGCTCAATACACAAGCGCTTTTCTTGATGTTAAATGCCAAATAGAACGTCTTAGTTTAGACTTCAGGTCAGGCAATGTGAATGCCCCGTACAACGACCCATTCACTCACTGGGAACTTCAGTCTGCCATAGCGGATTTGAAGGACACGGCTCCAGGAATGGACGCCATCCACAACGCGTTCTTACGTAACCTTCCTGGAGCTGCCATGAGGAATCTTCTGCATACGTTCAATCGTATGTGGAGGGACGGTGAGTTCCCAGACAGGTGGAAAGAATCAGTGGTGGTACCCATCCCTAAGCAGGGAAAGGACAACTCTGTCCTCGGAAACCACCGCCCGATATCCCTAACATCCTGCCTGTGCAAGCTGATGGAAAGAATGGTAAACAAGAGGCTAGTTTGGTGTCTTGAAAGCCAAAACCTTCTTTCCGAAATTCAGTGTGGGTTCCGTCGACATAGGTCTACCATAGACCATTTGGTGCGGATTGATAACTTCATCCAGGAGGCATTCGTTCTTAGGCAACACGTGGTTGGTGTCTTCTTTGACTTGGAAAAAGCATATGACACCACATGGCGGCATAAAATTTTAATTACCCTCCATAAGTGGGGTTTTAGGGGCAATCTGCCCATTTTTATTAAAAACTTTTTATCGGGACGTGTTTTTAAAGTAAGAATAGGAAATAGTTTATCCAAATTTTATTCACAAGAAAACGGAATTCCCCAAGGCTCCGTCCTGAGTGTGACACTTTTTGCCATAGCTATAGATGATGTGGTTGGATGCATTCAAACACCTGTGGAAGGATCTTTGTTTGTAGATGACCTAGCTATTTTCTGTAGGTCATCATTAATCCCCACGGCAGGGAGACAGCTCCAACTCACATTAAATCGTCTATACAAGTGGTCACAGTCGAACGGTTTTCGTTCTTCTCAAGAAAAGACGAAATGTGTCCATTTTTATAGGCGAAGGGGATGCTTCCTCCCGCCGACGCTTAAACTGGGTTGCCATGTTTTAGAGTTTGCTGACTCTATCCGTTTTCTTGGTTTGATCTTGGATAGACGACTGAATTGGAAAAGCCATATTCAGTTTTTAAAGGAACGGTGTTTTAAAGTTTTAAACATTTTAAGATATATCACAAACCGTCTGTGGGGAGCTGACCGCAAATCTATGCTAATGCTGTACAGAGCATTGGTGCGGTCAAAGATCGACTATGGGAGTTTTGTCTACTCCTCGGCCCGGAAGTCATACATGCGTCCACTGACATCGTTACACAATGCCGGAATCAGATTGGCAACTGGTGCTTTTAGAACCAGTCCCATTCCTAGTATTTATTGCGATGCTGGGGAGCCGCCATTGGAGATCCGGAGAAATATCCTCATGTGTAACTATGTCACAAAAATTTTATCTTTGAAAGGACACCCGTGTTTTGATGTAATTTTTAAATCCCGTTTTACTGAAATTTTTAACCGACACCCAAGGGCCACAAAACCGCTTGGAATACATTTTAAGTCTTATATGGACGATATTGGATTGCAGCTTCCCAAGATTGTTCCTACCGGCTCTCTTAAATATCCGCCATGGCAGATCCCACGCCCTAAGGTCTTGTTGGACCTTGCCCTGTATACAAAACATAATACCCTCTCTTGTGAGTACAGGTCGCTATTTTTTGAAGTACTAAATGATCATCCTGGTTGTGAACTGATCTTCATGGATGGCTCTAGATCCTCTTCCTCCTGTGCGTGGGCCTTTACTAGCAAAAATCTCTCTTCTAAGGGAGGGCTCAACCCGCTGAGTAGTATTTACACGGCGGAGTTGACGGCCATAAGAATGGCCTTGGAGAGCATTGGTGTTTCGAACGGTCCATATATGATTTGTTCGGACTCCATGAATGCTCTTCAGTCCATTACCTGCTTCTCCCCTGTCCACCCAATAGTTCAGGATATACAGGAAGCCCTTTACCGTTAAAACTCCAGAGGAGTTTACATCATTTTCCTCTGGATTCCTGGACATGTTGGCTTAGCAGGTAATGAGAGGGCGGACGCACTTGCGAAAGAGGGTTTGAACCTCCCTGTCACAAATGGTGACTCTGTCCTCCACCAAGACCTAAAGGGTATGTTTAGGACAGCAGGGCTTAATAAGTGGCAAACTTTGTGGCAAGAGATGTTGCAAAATAAGCTACGTGATATAAAAAGGGATATTTCTCCATGGGCATCCTCTGTAAGGAATAGTAGAAGGGAAGAAGTCGTGGTCGCGCATTTGAGAATAGGGCATTCAGCCCTGACCCACTCGTTCCTCTTTACCATCGAGAAGGAACCACCTCAATGCACCGATTGCGACTCCCTTCTAACTGTAAGATACCTCCTGACAGAATTCCGGAAATATAATGTGCTACGAAGCAAGTTCCACATTATGGGGGAACTTGCTGATATTTTATCAGATGACTCCATGAAAATGGATAATATTTTAAGGTTTTTAAGAGAAGCTGGACTTATCCAACTTTTATAGAATTTTAAACATTTACTTTTAATGCATTTTATTATTTATGATTTTACTATTTAATACATTGTAGGAAATCATTTGCAATGTCTCTTGACAGGCAACAAGAAAGGTGCAAAATGACCCTAGATGTCGAAGCACCTAAAATCAAATACCTACCTACCTTCAATCGTAGATGCCTTCAATTGGGAATACACTCGCTAATTTTTTAAATATTATATTTAATAGCTTTGGAGTGTTAAAAAAAGTGTATGATTTTTCAATGATTCCTAAGCAATTCCTTATATCTTGATTATTTGCACTGTTTCCAATGGCTAAATTTAAACAATGCGAGGTGCAATGTACATATAATGCTTGTGGGAGCTGTTGTTGTATATGTGCCTGAACACCTTCAAATTTGCCACTCATGGAAGCAGCACCGTCATACCCCTGACCTTGAAAGTAGGAAATATTAATACCAAATTTTAGTAAGCTATCTATAATGGTAGAAGCCAAACCTTTTCCACTAGTGTCGATAACTGGAACAAACTGTAAAAATTTCTCGCAAACTCTAATTTCCTTATTTACATATCTGACCCATAATGTCAATTGCTCAGTTGCTGAATTGTCTGTTGTTTCATCTGCTAAAAAAGCAAAACATTTTGCATCGTTTACTTCTTTAACAAGTCTTTTCAGAATCAAATCATTACAAATTTCTATTATTTGGTTCTGGATGTTGGCGCTTAAATAGGTACTGCTTCGTCCGCATTGTTTAAAGTCATTTTTTAAATTGGTGTCACCAGCTTCTAGCCTTGCTCTAAGGCAGGGGTTGGCTACCTTTTCACCTACTAGGGCGCAATTTATATTACTGAGGACGTGAAGGGTGCATAAGCAAGATCTGTTGATATCTCTCTGTGTCAGTGGTCGGCAACCTCTTTATCTATGAGGGCGCAACTTTAATTTTTGGGGGCGTGAAGTGAAGTAACAATAGTAGATGTGTACCAAAATTTATTTAAATGGTTTTTTTGTATATATAAGAGAAAACTATTAAAGAATTTATTATAAAAACATGAAAAATAAATCAATGTGAAACTTGGGACTGCATATCTTCAGCCAACTTGCTATAATTTGGCACATAACTAGATATACCTGATCTTAGGCAGTTGTCTAAATTGTAATTGGTGAGTCTCGATCGGTACTTGGATTTCAAGTGTTTCATGCTTGAAAAAATGTACTCGCAAGTGTATGTTGAAGCACAGTAAGAATATATTTTTAGGGCAGATTTTCTTAATAATGGATAGTGATTTTTGTCAACTAAATTCCAAAAGTTTTCATCATTTTTATGTGACCTTAAAATAATATCATTCTGCATATTTATTATTTCCATTTCTAAGTCCTCGGTGTTAATGATATTAAAGTAAGTTCCGATATTAACAGACATATCATAGTCCATAAAATTTAACAGATTACCAAAGAATGTTACTATGGGTTCTACTTCAGAAAACTGATGAAACCTAAAATTAAATTCCTTCAGGAGAGTTTCAATGTGTTGTGAAAATGGTTCAGTGCTAACATTTTCATCAGTCAGACTCTCAATAATATATTTTAAATTCGGGAAATGTGATAATGAATTTCTCTCTAGGTGAGACTTCCACAATGCCAATTTACATTTTAATGCATCTACTGCACTTTTCATTTTTGCAATGTGTTGATTTTTCCCTTGCATCTCCATATTCAGTTCGTTCAATTTTATACTTATATCAACAAGAAATCCGAAATCCATCAACCAAGCTTTGTCATCCAACTGTGCATAACATTCATTTCTTGATGTGAGAAATTCCTTTACCTCCTTTATGAGATTTATAAACCTCACAAGTATTTCGCCTCTGCTGAGCCATCTAACTTTGGTATGTAAAAGGAGATCATCCATTCGGCATCTTCACCTTGTAAAAGCAGTTTAAACAATCGGTGTTGCATTGGTACAGCTCTTATGGAATTTATTATTTTTGTTACTGTTTTCATGACATGTTGAAAACTTTTGCACATAACATTTCTTGATATATAATGCAGTGATATGAAATAAATTTTGGAAAGAGAGGGTCTTCTTTACATAGCGCAATAAATCAATTTTTACAACCTGCCATTGAAGGTGCACCATCTGTAGTAATTGCGGTCAACTTCATTAATGGTATATTACTTTCTTAGATGTATTTTTAAAAGCTGAAAAAATGTCTTCACCTCTTGTTTGTCCTTTTAATGGAAGAATTTTAAGAAAATCTTCCTTTCCTGAAAAATCATTATGCACCATCTTCAAAACCATAGCCAATTGAGAAGTGCCTGATATGTCTGTTGACTCATCCAGTTGCAACGAGAAGAAAATACATTTTTGTAAATCATTTGCCAACTCTTTCTCCATATTGGTTGCAATAACTTCAATTCTTCTTGTAACTGTTCTTGCTGATAACTGAATCGTGTTGATTGCTGAGGTAATTTCATTTTTATTTTTAAAATCTTCGAAAAGTGAGTCAGCAATTGCAAACATGGCTTCTTTTACAATCTCACCATCTTCAAAAGGCTTTTTCCTTTTGGCCAACAAATGCAAAATTTTAAGTGATGCAATCGTTGCTCTGTGTGATTGCTGCACTGGTCTGGTAAAAATGCTCTGCTGTTTAGTTAAAATAGATTTCATATCAGAAATTTTCTTTTTCCTGATCTCAGAGTTTAATGGATAACTAGTATTAAAATTTCCGTGGACCGTAATAAAATGTCTTTCAACATTACTTTTCTTTGAAAGTGTGACACAAGCATTGCACAATAAACAAACACTTTCCTTTCAAATAAATAAAACAGAATTGTTCTTCCGAATCAACATTGAAGTAATATATCTTTTGCCTCTTATTACTCATAATGGGGATGAAACTTTCTACAAATGAATTAATAAACACAACACACTGAATATCGGGAAAATATCAGAAATTTTGTGAACTGTTGGTCAATTTAAATTGATTTATCTTTAACCAATAAAGAGGGAAATGAGCTATCACTGGCTGATATTGTAAGAGACGAAGAAAAATCTCCCAAACCCTGAACTTTGTATACTAAGCAAAGAACAGAACTCTGAAACCAATGACTCACAACAATAACTCGAGCCAAGTTATGCTACAAGACGGAGGACAGAACTCCGATACCAATGACTTTCAACAATAACTTGAGGCAAGTTATGCTACAAGATAAAGGACAGAACTCCGAAACCAACAACTTTCAACAATAACTTGATGCAAGTTATGCTACAAGACAAAGGACAGAACTCCAAAACAAACAACTTTCAACAATAACTTGATGCAAGTTATGCTGCAAGACAAAGGACAAAACTCTGAAACCAATGTCTTTCAACAATAACTTGAGGCAAGTTATGATACAAGACGGAGGACAGAACTCCAAAACCAATGACTTTTGACAAGAACTTGGGAGTTTCACGCGACATAGGGAAATAGTTTTCGCGTATTGAGCACCTACCTCCAAATAGCCGGAACCGGCTAATGGAGCTATAGTATACGACGGGTTGAGAACAAGGATCTCAGTTAGCCTTGCAACTGTAATAGCGATTGAAGGCGACAGGACACCTTTACCTAGCATAAACTAGGGGCGGAAAATTCCCTATCTTTTTGTACAGTTTGTACGAGAACATTTGTGTGAATTGTCAGCACACAGAATAGCGGCTTCTCCTACTCTTTGTGAGTAATCTCTGACAGACTGACTGATTTCCATATCCCCTCTTGGGTGTCGGGAAAGCTGGCTGCACAACTGCTCACCAGAGGTGGCACATAAGGGGCGATTGGAGTGCTGGTAGAATGCTCACAGGCATGAGCATTTGGGCCATCTTGGACACTATTTTCTCCTCTTTCGCAGGAGTGAACTTCATCAGCACCGGTCAATGAATGCAGATGCTTATGTTTGTCCCAGGGCAGCAGTCTTGCATCCACTATCTGGCAGAGATGCTCCATCGACCTGCCTGCTGTCTTTGCCCAGAAACTGGTGGCCTGTAGTCTCATGGCCTCCCTGGTGGTCGGGAGGGATAACCACTGGTATATGACCTTCACGCTCCACCTTATCCTCATGATGGTGTGCAAGCAGGCGCTTTTGGCAGAGCTGAGATGGAAGTGGCCGGCAGATGTAAGGCAGCCACTCCATGCTGGTGAGGCATATGTCAATGCCAGGAAGATAATGGCCCTGTAGATGTAGAGTCTTCTGCGAAGCGGGATGTTTGTGTTGCACAAAAGCGGCTCACCTGGCGTGCTTCTCGAAGGAGAGCCACTTATCAAATGTCACCCCCAGATAGGTGACGTCCTCCATCCACTCACCCTGCTGGTCAGCGACGAGTATGCCATCCAGGTCTGGCAGGGGTGAAACAGAGAAGATGATCGTCTGAGTTTTCCTTGGGTTCACTTCAAGTTTTGCAGCATCAAGGAGGGTGTCTGTGGAGCGCTGGAGGTACTCCGCCGCTTTGGACTTGTTCCATGACATGCAGAGGATCGCCGCATCGTCCGCGTAGAGCGCAACGATTGAGTTCCATCCCAGGTCCACCGCCAGGTCTGCGGTGTATATGTTGTAAAGGGAGGGACCCAAGACCGAGCCCTGCGGTACCCCAGAGGAGATGGTGTGTGGTACTGAGTCAGCACCATGCCACTTCACATAGAAGGACCTGCCTCCCATGTAGCTGGCAATGGTCCTCTGCTGCCAGAATGGAAAGCCAAGGGAATGCAGCTTCCGAAGTAGGCCATGGTGCCAAATTCTGTCAAACGATTTAGTGATGTCGAACAGGGCTGCTGCAATGTGTTGTTTGTTGTTAAAGGCCTCGGTGATATAGTTGCAGACCCTGGCCAGCTGATGGGTTGTGGCATGCTCTGCTCTGAAGCCGAATTGCTGGGTTGGAAGGATGGAGTCCTCCTCCAGGAACCGGTGTAGGTGTGGTAGCAGCAGGCGTTCAAAAATTTCCCCAATTCGTCCAGCAGGGAGATGGGGCGATATTTTGTTGGGTCTCCGGAAGCCTTCCCCTTCGGTAGGCAGACGACCACCGCTTTCTTCCAGCTGGTAGGAAAATGGCCTAGTCGAAGGCAGTTGGTAAACAGGAAGGCAAGCTCGTTCTTCAAGCCATCCGGGCCCGGGGCTTTCCTGGCATGCAGAGGCTAGAGGACTGATCCGACGTCCTCGGTGTTGAAGACCGGGGAGGGGATGTCATCAGTAGCCGCATTCTGAAAGACGGTCTCAAGGTAGGAGGCCATCAGCTCGGCTTTGTCCCCGATGTGATGGCCATGTTGCCATTCCGCTGTAGTGGAGGATCGCAAGGCTGATCCGTGCGCAAGGCCTTCGCCATTCTCCAGATGGAGCCATCCCCGATAGATAGGGATGCCAGCTTGTTGTTCCAGGCGATGCGGCGGTGGTCTCTAATGACGCTCCGGATGTCTCTCTCCATGCGGCGTAGTTGGCATCGAAGGACTGGATCTCCAGTGGACTGGAAGCGGCGGCGGACCCGGTTCTTTGCAGCTATCATCAGACGACTGTGGGCAGGAAGCTCGAGACATGATGGGGCGTTGCGCGTCCGTCGAGGGATGGTCTCCTCGGCTGCTGCAGTAAGTTTGTCGGTAAGCATCCGGACGCAGTCGTCCGCCTCTTCCACCGTGGTGATGGTTGGGAGTTGATCCGGTAAGCTGTCTGTCAGGGTGCGGCGAAAGTCCTCCCATCTGGCTCTTTCGAGGTCCTGAACAGCTATCGCTGGAAGAACGAGAGGTCTGACGCCAAGGTATGCCACAACGGGGTTGTGGTCGCTGCGGAGAGAGGCCATTGACGTCACATGAATGGACGTTCTCAGGCCGCTAGAGATGAAAAAATCCAGGACATTTCCCTCGACCGCGTTGGAGAAGTGTGTCGGCTGCAGTGGACCAGCGATGATAAGGTCGGAAGCATCCGCCTAATTCCGGAGTTGTCTCCCACGCCTCTCCTCGTTCTTGGAGTTCCAGGTGGGATGTTTAGTGTTAAAGTCACCACCAAGTAAAATTGGGTGGCCTAGCTTCACGAGGTCGTCCAAGTCTTCCGGATGGAAGGGGCGCGATGGGGAAATTAAACCGGAGTCCAGCGTTATGAAGCCCTTGGACGTCTTCAATTGGACCGCCGTTGCCTAAGCAGAACGAAGATTTGGGAGTGGTATCTCCGCAGCCTCATGGTCGTCCCTAACGATAATTGCAGTTCCTCCGGATGGCCTTGCGTTAGGTGGGACTGCACTGTCTGTCCGATAATTTTGCAGCCATTTGGTCGTGGGATGAAGGTGAGTTTCCTGGAGAAGGGCAGCAGCAATGCCGTGCCTCCTGATGGAGCCCAGATACTCAGATGATTTTCCCTTTATGTCCCCTCCTGCATTCCAGGAGGCGAATGCTGCGAATGGCTTCCGCTTCCTACGGTTGAACGTGAAGCAGGGATGTGGGGTGGGTTAAGAGATCCTGGAGCAATGCGGACTGCTGCTGCAGTTGCTGCTTCATTGCCAGGGTTGCTGCTGTGAGAGACTGAATGGCCTCCAGACTGGTGTCGACTGGCCGGGGTTGGCGACCAGTGAAGCCGTAGGAGTCGCTGAGGAGCGAATTTCTTGACGGCGCTGCCGTAGTTTGAGGAGCGGAATTCTCAGCTCCTCTGGGGTCTCTTGGCTGGTCGGTTGGAGTCGTAGAAATGCTAGAAAAGAACCAGCATCCACCTGAGAGGCAGCCGGAATGGAGATCCTCGTCCGTTGCGTAGGTTTCTGCCTCGGCTGCGATCTCTTGGCATTTCCATGGCCCCAGGCATTCTGCACCCCAAGGGTTGGAGACGAGAGGGCTGCTAGAAGTGGAGCTGGAGGAGCTGCTCGTTAATCGACGGACTGGTGTCGTCCTAGAAGCCGACTGTTGTCTCCTGAATGAGGTCCTGCTCCTTCTGCATTACCGGGCAGGTGAAAGAGAAGGCGGTGTGATCCCCACCACAGTTGCAGCACCTACATGGCTACTCCCGTGGTTTGGTGCAGGCAAGTCCGGGATGAGATTCGGCACATTTATAGCAACGCGGGGTGGCGGTGCAACGTAGGGATGAGTGGCCGACTCGGCTGCAGTTTTAGCAATCCTGCGGGCGTTGGTGATGGTAGAGGCTAACTTTCGCCTTCACGTTGCCGATGTACCGGATGTGAGTGATCCGCTTTATATGCCACTCGGGAGTGAGGACCACCGCGGCGACAAAGAGCGCTGAAGACTTCCTCTGGTGCCCCTGCTGGTTGGCAGATGACGTAGTGGACACCCACGTAGGTTGCGGACAGTCTTGACCAGATTTCCCATCCCGTCAAGGTCTGCCAAGATTTCTGCCAGGTCGTCCTCTGGGTCGAACTCATGGATGACGAAGCTGGTAATCTTGGTGTCCTCCTCGTTGCGGGAAGAGAACTGGGCCTGATGCCTGAGTAGAAGATTCCTGGCCTCCCTGTAGGCTTCGAGATTGCAGAAGGTGATGCGGACCGCTCCTTTTTCCCTCGTCTGGGAGAGGAATAAGGCCTGATCACTCACGCCGGAGTAGAGGAGGTCCCGTAGGGTTCTCATGGAGCAGATGTCGTAGACCATGAGTGATGGCCGCTTGGGAGGCTTACGGCTGGGTGCAGCAGCCGAGGCCTCCATGTCCTCCGCGGAGTTTGCTGCTGGTTGTTGAGTCTCGCTAGCACCCTGCGGGTTAGTCTGCAGTAACGGCGCGTAACGGTTGGAAGTTGAAATTGAGCTGGCGGTTTCCAGCTCGGTGGTCTTCGGTCGCTTCAGTACCGCTTCTTCCGCTGTTAGGAAGGCAGCAGGATGCCTCTTAGATTCCACTAGTTGGAAGGTGGACGTGGAAGGAGTAGATGGAGCATCGGATGCTCGGCAGGTGTTGGGGCGATTTGATGGCTCTGAGAAGAGCCAGAGCAAGCCGATGGTGCTGGTGGTTTTCTCTATCAGTCACACAAATCTCCAGGACTTCCTCAATTCAATTCAGTACACTTATATCACTCATTATCTTCCAGATTCACCTATCGAATCTTAACACTGTGTGAGATTTCACTGAACATTTTTAACAACTACATTTTAACCCCCTTATTTCATGGAAAATTTCTCTGAAATGCAAATCGAATTCCAGGATGATGACCAAAAGGCCTTATATTTCTGTATCCTGAAAATACGACAAAAAATCCTTTAACAGTAGATACAAAGAATTTATAACTATAATATGCAATTCAACTCAATGCCAATCTGTGAACAGACAAAGCGACATCCCAGGTCATGACAAAGGAGTAGATCGGCAGTATATCCGTAGGGCTGGCCTTAGAAAAGTTCCACCTGACTCCTCCCAAACTCCTCTTGTGCCCAGTAACTGAAGGCCAGAGAAATAATTCAAAATAACTTGAACCATAACACACTCACATTTTGATCCGCACCTTTCTTTATTTGCTGCACCTTAAAGAGGTCTATACACGCTCGTTCAAACCCTCCAACCCGTACATAGGACTCCCAATAGGCTTAAAAACCATACCACGAGGGGCAGAATACCTCGGATGCTATCAGGAAACGGATTATGTTTCACATTTCGTTGTGCAAACAATATTTTGTGAACCGTCGCTATTTACATGGCTTCCTTAACGACCGCGTAAACAATTGAAATTTTATTTAATAATATTACCGTTGAAGAAGGCCATTCAATGAATCGAGAGTAATCACTGCATTATTTGGTAATTATTTCGATAGTTTGCCTTTTTAGAACTTTTAAATACTTAAACGGGTGTTTACATACAAAATATTCATGAATATCTCTACGTGCCTTACGCCATGGCAACCGTTGGTAGCAGTTTCATGAAGGAGGCTTCAGGATGAAGACCGTAATCATGACGCTTATGGCAGTGATCACCGGATTCTGGAGTTCACAAAATAATTCGACAATAAGCCGGTGAGTAAATCGACGGCGTCTTATTTCCTTGATTACCGACTGATTTTCTCCGTTTCATGGCGCTTTCAAGTCGAGGGTTTTGGTCGTGGCACAAAAGGAGCCGCACAGGCCTTGCGAAGAAATTAATGATCTATTTCGACTAAAAATAGCCTTCTGACATGAGTGAGAAGTTTGCAAAGTGTTCCTTTGAAAAAGTGTGGCTAATTAGTAGAAGTAAAACTAATTTTATCATCTATTTCAGTTCTGAAATCTGGGAGAGAGACTCATTTCAAATCGTACGTTACAAAAGTTCCTTGTTCTCAAAATCGCGTCTCTCAGATCGAGCATTTAAATTTCCAACGGCTTCGTAGCCTCACAGACACACACACGTTTCTTCGTGCTTTTATTCCGGGGGTTATATAAATGCATATTAATCGGCGTTTCTGTTTCCATAGAGATCAGTCACACGACTCGAATTATGCGCAGGGACGAACTGGAATTGTATATCCTTCGGACTTAATAAACGTTGCGGCTGGCCAGCTGACTGAGCTGTCGGATAAGTTCAACGCTTCAGTAGGGACTCTCATCTACGAGGGACTCTGTAAATGTGCTGAGCAAGAGAAATCCTCGAGTTACGAGAATGAGATAGCAGGCCTAAAATCTGAACTAACCAGGCTCTCTTTAGAAAATAAAGGGCTTAGGGCACTACTCGATAGAGAAGACAGAGTAAACCATGATTTATCCTCGCAGTTGGATGAAGCTATACTGAACTGCGACAGTCGCTGGATGATACCTTACAACGCTACTACTCGTCGGCAAAGAGAGAAAGAGGAAAGATGGACATCATCAGTTCAGAAGGAGAATGAAATGGAGAGGAATGTGGAAGAGCAGTTGAGAGATGAGGCTGTGGATTTTGCAAAAGAGGTCTTGGAGGTTCACCAGCTGATATTAAAATGCGATGCATGTGAAATGATGGAATGCAGATCAAATTCCATGGGCAGCATTTTGAGAGCAAGTATTTCTGAACAAGCTTCACGAATATTAGAAGCACTGGCTTTGGTTGATGAAGGTAACCAAGATAGAGCTGATTTGGTCACGATAAAAATGGAAATAAATACACCCTCTGGATCTGTAAATGTTCTCTCTCTGGAACTCATTCCTCCAACTTTGGAGTATATTTCCAACCTGAAATCAGGGAAGGAGCGATTGCTCATCACCATCAGATATACCATGAGAGACCTTGTGGTAGAATTAAATATCGTGTGCCAAAGAGGCATGGAGGAAGAACTAGGAAAAACCACAGGAGAACTAAAAGCTGCTTTGGAGGAACAGGAAAGGAAAATAGCCTCTCTGGAAAAGACTCTGGATGATATAAGGCAGAAGTTTCTACTAAAAAGGGAGGAAGATCCACATTTCCTATTCAATGAAATGGAAATCAAAGAAGTCCTGAAGAAACTGGAGGAGAGAATGTCAACTTTGGAAAAGAAAATTTTTAATGAGGATGAGGGTCATGTTTTGGAAGTAGAAATGCCGAATGACACAACGTCTGGAAAGGAAAAGGAGGTATTAAGGTTTCATTTAATTTTTTCATCGCCGAAAATTCATAGGATGAATTTTTTTCTGTTTTGCTTACATGGATAAAAAAGATTTTGCCCCAAAGTCTTTCACTAGCTTTTGTTCATCATTTCTTCACTTGGGGAAAAATGTCCATCTACAAGCAAATTAAAATTTCTCTTTCATGCTTTTACTCTGCAGTTAATTCCTTGCAAATAAATTGTATTTTACAAAGAACTATTTGATATCTTTACGGCAATGTTTTTGGAATTGTCTGACGAAAATTCACAAACACCACATTGTTCCTCAATCAAGATAACTTTTACTCATTGAGAAATCCATTGTCCCTTTCTATTTATGGTGTTATTTCAGATTAATGAAGTTTTCTTGCATTCAGAGTTATTAAAAGTGTTTATCTATGAGTTTTGCCTTTGGATAATATCTTTTTCATATTTACAGCACAAACAGAACGACAATCTTGGGCAGAAGGGCATCAACCAACAAGCAGCTGACACCTAACTTACAATTAAGACCAACCTGCCCTAGATTAAGAATATTACATTATTATCAATGTTAATATTAGTTTACTTTGTAGTTCTTGAGTTTCAACTTTTTTGATAAGTTATTAAATACATAGATTTTTATGAAAATAGGCATTTAATAATTAAGTCCTTAGGCCTATTTTCAATTCAAAATTCTACTGTGTTCCTGTTATGTAATTTCTATAATTTTCTCAAATAAATGCATTATTCATCTGAACAACATTTTATTTAATAAAAATCTGATTTATGCAAGGAACTGGGTGACTATTGCTCAAACTTAGTCTGAAATTTATCACAAACACTGTATACACCACATTTTTGAACTTCGCATGCTTGCGGTTCAGTTAGCTTGTTTCAAGCACTTACCTCCTTTTAGCAGGAACGTAAGGGATAAAACTTTTTTACACTCACCATAGTCTTCTTATATAGGATAAAAATCTTGACTGCAATTCATCCACACTTGCATAAAACACCCCCTTCAAGTTCGCTTTCATCTCTCAATTTAATCATGTCAAATTGTTAGTGCTAAAAATTTGCCCCATTTTCCTCTACTGAACCAAAGCAAAATTTATTTTCCATTCCTATAAAAATTGCTTATAATTAATACGATGAACAGTTATTGCACCAAGTAAAAATTATTTAAACAAGCTTAGAGACAAAGCATTAAGTTATTTAAAACAAATAATTACTCAACTGTTCCAAAACCATAACATATGATGACTGTGATTCTTTTGGCACATGAAAGAATGACTAATAGATTAGATCATAAATTGAACACATTACAAAGAATCTAAGAACAGAAATGAAGGATGGCACAAATTATAGGTCTATTCCAAGTTTAAAAGAAAAAAGGAAAGAATTATGTAAGGTGTAGCTAATATACTATGCTGTGAAAGAATAATCCATTTTTATAGTACAAATATACCAAAACAATTTGAAGAAACTGACCACATCTGATATTAAATACTGTTACAATTTAATAATTTAAACTTTTTAAAATTTCTATATAATGGGATATGATGTCTAGGCCAGTCTCAAACTATGAATGTAAAGCAAGGCCTAGTTATCTCTCCTTCTAGAGCTCTCCAGACTTTGCCAAAGTGTCGTCCTGCTTTTTTGTCATCTCTGCTGATTGTTGTGACCAAACATTCCAATTCCACAGATTTTATCACTATAATTTCTTAATATGGTTCATTGCAACAATTTACTTGCAAACAATACCAATCAACAAAACTGGAGCATCATAAATACTTTTTGAAGATTAAATAAAGGGTTTCTGAATATTTTCCTTTATGAATATCAAGATATATTGTGCTGCCAAACAATTTACATTTCAGGCTGAATTTATTTTAAACCCTAGCATTAGCCGCAGTGCATTTTTATTTACTCCTCTAAAAGGAAAGCGGGGTTAAACTTTTAACACAAAGACAATCCCTACTTAAAGAATGTTAAAATATTAACACCATATTCAAATTTAAGGATTTAACCTGAAAGTTTCAAGAGAAATTGACGTTTTATAGGAAGTAATACACTGGATGAAAGGTTGAGAAAAAAGCAGGCCTTGATGCATCTGGTCCCATATCATCCGTCCAACTACCTCCTACTATGTCTGTTGCCATTAGCTAACCAGCCTACTGGCCCTACCTGAGTACCAGGACTAGATCAAATTTATGATATTTAAATTTACACTACAATTTTGAAATGGAATGTCTTTTAGTATACAGAAATTTCTTAAGGACTGGTATTCACCTCTTAGATTTTTTTAGTGCTCTGCACTCGCCTCCTTAATATTTCAATTTTTTTAGAATTCTAAATCTTCTGCAGTTTTCTTTCATTTATGCTCCAGAGCAAGAAAATAGGATTCAGTAAAAGGAAAGGAATACCACAAATCAATATAACAAACAAGAAATATCTTTTACTTCAAAATACAAAATTCTGGTTCACAGAAAGAAGCAGTTGAGCAGAGTGAAGTACAATATTTCAGACATGAAATAATATTCTCAGTGTATCTATGTGTATCGCAATTTACATCTGCGAAGTAAAATATTAATTAACAAATACATTCACGACATAAAAAGGATTTTACGTATAAATGTGAGTACTCTGGGTGATCAATTCTAAATTGTCTTTTATCAGTTCATTAAAATGCCTCAACTCTTTATCATTTCTTTCAAAATAGAAGTTTAAAAAGTGTGAAAATACCCTGGAAGTTCCCAAATCTTGTTCTAGAATCAATCTCTTTTATATTTAGAAAATATGTTATTAGCAATTATTTTAATAGGTAATTGAAAAGGCGTTTGATTTTAATTAATGACATTCTTATAAAATTGTGAGATTATCCAGTTAGATGCATGAGAAAATTACAAATCAAAATCTCATGAAATAATAACAATGATGCAAATAACATGAAAAACTCTCAGTTGTCACATTTAGAATTACATATGTACATTTTAGTTCTAATACCCGAGAGCTTAGGTATTTTCAAACAGGCATAGTGCCACAAATATTTTAGTCCTTCATTTTTAAGCAATCCACATCAATCTTATAACTGCCATTTTAGGCTTCTACAAACCGGAACAGATCCCATTTCATGAGGTTGTAGTCAGCCATCAGCATATGAACATATTTTAAATTATCAGGAACAACAGGTGCTACATGAATAACAAATATCGGTTTCAACTTTCATTACTATGAGCAACTGTGTAAAACATAAAAAAATTCCTACTATGGCAACATAAACCAACAGAAATTTTAGTCACTGTAGCTCTTGATGTTTTCTAAAAGAATGATTAACAGATTCAAGTTGCACGTTATCTTGTGTATTTCAGGGAGCTTAAGCCATTTTGAGATTACATAAAAACCACAATAAATAACAAAAATTTCACTGTTAACCTTTAAAACTCTTGCATTGTGCTCGAGTTGGTAACCTTGAATACTGAAAGCTCATTTACAGGCTGATAAAAGGCATATAAAAATAGGTTTTGTCAATCAATTTTCTTTGCTCCAGAAGGATTATACTCTGTGCTTTCCTCAGAGAGCAGCTGATTAAGATTGCCATATTGCATGACTGGCCTTTTCACGTAATCCTTATTGATCACTCTGAGTAGAAGCACTACACTCATTGCCATGATGACAGCCATTGCTAGGAAAAAGAAGAATTAAGATGCAGAGTGAGATAAGTTGAACATGGCAAATAACAAATTAACAATATATAATATAAATAAATAAGATAAATATCCTCAATATTATAATCATAAAAAATCCAAGAAAAATATTTTGTGTTATATTTCACTTTAACCAAACATTTTTATTACTCATTCATTCATTTCTATTTTGATTAATTTTTAATGAGTAGGTATTTTAGTTTTGTTGTGAACTAAATTTGTCTAAAGGATAAAAATGAAATCGTACAGAATCAGTTACAGAGGATATTCTTTCAAATTATACATGGAGGGAGAATTAATAATTGCCATTATAAAATTGCAATAAATACTAAATTATACTTTTAAAATTCTTCAAAGACAAATACTTACATATACTGCCTAATGTAAATGCTTTGACTGTGAGTTCATCTCTATGAAGTACAAGCCACCTTGTCATCCAGCAAAGAGTGACAATACGGAATATTACAAAAGTGCCTGAAAAACATAATGCATAATATTTGTAAATTCTGGTAACTGATTCATACATGTGTTAAAATATAATTTCCTCAAATATTTTTCACCTTTCAAAAAAGGACTACTGAGCATGTCATTTCTTTTTATGTGCCTTTGATTCACTCTTATGCAGTTACATGGCCAGTGAAATGCAAATTCAAGAAAGTTCTCCACCACACCACAAGGCGGCCATTCAGTCTCTCATTGTCTCTTATGCTGTGCGTATTAGTACTACAGTAAAAGAGATGAGAGTGGAGAGGATATTGTAGAGTGGAGATGAGACAGAGATTTTGTGTGATACTGTTTGAGCACACTTGAGAAGTTTTGTCTCCTTGCTCGCGGAACTTGAGTTGGGCCAAGACAACCCTCCAGCATTTTAAACCTCCACTATTATGTCACCCATAACAGCCACCACTTGTGCTCCTATGCTTCCTTTTATAATTAACAGTTTTAATTCTTTTAAGGATGTATTTAGCGCATAAGAAGTCGTTATGGAGAAAAAGAATAGTGTCTAGGAGGGGAGTTAGGATTGCTTTTGGAACGTCTCCCTATCTTATACATGTAAATATGGGTTTTTTATGCGAATTCACTTTGTGCATCACTTTTCTAGAACAAAACTACCGCATAAAGTGAGGGAAACCTGTATGTATTTTGGTTCACCAAGGCAGTTAGAAAGAGCCTCATCGTGTATCATTTCCAGCCATGATTAAGTCCGTATCTGGCAACATTTAGAGATAATATTACGGTGTGATAACAGTTAAATATAACGTTTTAGATCAAATTAATTTATAAAATAAATAGGGATGATCTAAAATATTAATGCTTGCTTCGAGACTTGTATAGCTAAATGTGCCCTGCGTGAACTCGGTAGTTGTATTTATTAGGCTGTCAGAGTGTGTCACACACGTTGCACATATAGATACCCTTTACCGATAGTATTTTCTTAAACTTAAGTGCAAGATGATATTTTAATTCCTAATAAATTGAATGCATATCCAATACTGATAAGTACGCATTCCAAATCAACTGCTCGCTTGTGGATGCATCTCCGTGATCTTTTGATAGATGACATTAGTCCTTGGCAATAGAATTTGTATCAGATGTTTATGATTATCCATTCAAGGAAGTAGAAAAAATAGCTTCTATGTAACTGTTGTTTCACGTTTATTGACTTGGTTTCTGAGCATTTTTTACCCATTCAATCACCTGAAGCTAATAACTAATAGCATAGGCATATCTTTTCACTTTTTTACCCATTGAGATCTCAATACACACAACGGTATTTATCCTAGATATTTACTAACTTTTTATCACATCTACGGCAATAATAATGTTCTGTGGCCTTAATCGCGCTATTCAACGAGTCCATTAGGAACTAAAACATATGACTATCATCAAATCATCATCATCATCATGCTTCTGTCCGAAGACAGGTTTTAACTGAATCGCTGCCTCCATTTCTCTCTCTCCCTAGAAGCCTCTTTTATACCTCTATAAGTATTATATCCCTGCTTTATATTATCTAATATTCCTATTCTTTTTCTCCCTCTTCCTCTTCTTCCACTAATTTTTCCTTCTAAGATCGTCCTTTGTAAACACTGTCTTCTCAATATGTGCCCTATCCAATTTGCTTTTCTTTTCCTGATTGTTTTTATTAGTGCCCTTTCTTCTCCCACCATTTCTAATACTTCTTCGTTTCTCTTCCTCTCTGTCCATTTCACTTTCATCATTCTTCTCCATACCCACATCTCAAAACTTTCTAAATATTTTTCCTCCTTTCTCCTTACCATCCACGTCTCTGCACCATAAAGAGCTATGCTCCATATGTAGCATTTTGCTAATTTCTTCCTTGTTTCTAAATTTATTTTCTTGCTTGTGAGAAGCTCCTTCTTCTCGTTAAATGCTGCTTTTGCCATTGCAATCCTACTTCTGATGTCCTGTGTACTACTTTCATCCTGTGCTAAAATACTGCCGAGATATTTGAAACTACTTACTTGTTCCAATTTTTGGCCATTTACCATTATATTTAATTCTTTATGTTCCTTTGAAACCACCATGACTTTCGTTTATTCTGCATTGATCTTCATTCCATATTGTTGGCCAACCTCCACTAGTCTGTCTGTCATCCTCTGAAGCTCTTTCTCGCCTTCTGCTATTAAGCCCTGATCATCTGCGTATTTAATGGTGGTAATACTTTCATCTCCTATCTTAAATCCTATCTCTTCCATCAACGCTTCTTCTGTTATTGTTTCTGCATAAATATTAAATATCGCTGGTGAAATAGGACAACCCTGCCTCACTCCCCTCCCTATTGAAGTACTTTCTGTTTCTTCTCCTTCAACCCTGACTCTAATCTTTTGATCAAAGTAAAGGTTTTTAAGCAGTCTTTTATCTTTCCAATCTATTCCTATTTTGTTTAAAATACCCAGCATTTTATCCGATTTCACTAGGTCAAAAGCTTTCTCCCAATCTACAAAACAAAAATGCATACCGTTATTGACTTCTAGCGCTCTTTCTATCATCATCCTCATACATCCTATAGCATCTCTAGTCCCCCTTCCTCTTCTAAAACCAAACTGATTATCTTGCAGCTCCTTTTCTATTTTACATTCAATTCTTTTGGTTATTATTCTGGTTAGAACTTTAGCTGTATGAGAAATTAAACTAATAGTTCTGTAATCCTTACAACATTTTGCATCATCAAAAGCACACCAAAATTGTAATTACTGCGAGCAGACATGTGATAAAGCGCAATAATGAAAATATATAGTTGGAAATCAAGTTGCATAAGGTATTACTGTATATATTAACAAAATTTTCATTATTAATAGTGTATATTTAATGTTTTTGCAACGAATTACCGCTAATTATTCCATTTTATATGCCGAGAAATACGGTATTTTAAAATTGATTGCTCAAGCACTAAATATTTAAAATTCATCAAAACCATTACAAAGGAAGTTGCCAAGAAAATTACTGGAGGTAACTGGGTATTTATATCAATTTAATTGTTTTAGGCATCAGTGGAATATTTCCGTTATCTACTCGTGTACCCTGTACCCTAGGGTACCATGCGCACCCCTATTTCTAGGCCAGTTCATAGTGAAAAAAATGAACTTGTGCCAGAATAAATTGACATCTGGGATTTAAAAAAAAAGTCAGCCTCTTCACTGATTCCCCCTTTCTGAAACAAGGTCTGCCCAAGTTAAGCATCTTCTCCCTCCTATCTGCATAATGCAATTAATTGGGGGATCTCTTTATGCAATTGCTAGCAGAAATTTCCTCCTCAGTAGTCACTTCTCTTATGCTAAAGGAGCATCAAGGACTCACAATGAATTCAGCAAACACAGATACCAGATGCCAACTTATTCCAGCAAAAGTATAGGTAGAAATTGTTAGTAAAATTTAATGAAAGAACCGCTTATTTTGAGTGACAATAATAAACTTAAAACTCATTTAAAAGGTACAGCTTTAAAATTATAAAAATATAACGTCAACTCAATCTTCAAAATACTTCGTGTGTATACTTCGTAGAATTCTTCATCTTCTGCAAGCATAAATGTAGATACAAGCATATTGCAGTGAATTTACTATCGATACTCGCAATTTATATAACCTGTTCATATAAGACTTTTTCTTGCCGACATTTACGGAAAAAAGGTGTGTGTGGTGCCCGAGTAACTTTATACACTGTAATTTTCAACTTTTTTATTTGATGCTTACGACCATGGTTTTGACATGACACATCATCCTCAGGCCAGGTTAATTCTGATAATGAAGAATTATATATTAAACAATGCTCTTTTCCAAAACAGGTTTTAAGGTAGGATTCAGGAACAAAAAATAAATGATACTGTCAAAAGAAGTTTTGCCTTTGGTTATGAAACTGCAGCAAAATTATGTGAAAATAAGCTTGATAAAATAATTGCAACAAATCAGTAAAACTATTAAAATATTAAGACAAAAGACAAGACAAAAAATATGCCAAATAGTCAAAGAGTAGCAGCAGTTTTATTAAAGTTAAATTTTAATTTAACAAGATTTTATCATTAATTATCATCAGTCATTTTGTCTTTTGAGAACCTCCACATTTTCAAGCAGAAAACTGATTCAATTGGGATGTTGAATAAATTCATTTTTCAATGTTTATTGATATCAGGCAATTGCCACAGTGATGAGTGCTTAGAAAAACAGGCATCTGGTTTGATGGATTGCTATGTGGACAAGGGAGCTGATCTGCGATTTTCTAAGCCCTGCTCATGACCCAGTATTAGGTTGTGGAACTTGATAATGTGGATTGCAAGGCTCATGACAAAAATCTTATGTTTCCAGCACACGACTTTCTCTACACAGATTAGTGAATCTAATTGTACCAACAAGTTGCTCTTAACTATAGCTTCCTCAAGAATAACAATCAGCAATTACACTACTGAATAATTTTTGCAATGGAAAATACTTGGAATCACTTTTCACATTGAAAAAACAGTAAGTAAAGAAAATTGTTCTTTACAGATGTGGATAACAAAGTATAGATTACTGTAGGCAGGATTGATGCCCTTATCAACAATTCAAAAATTTTATTATAGTAATGGAAACAAAACTGTCCCCTAGCGACATTCAATATATTTAACAAATTCAGATGGATAACCAAAATATCTCTGAAAAAATTCAACTAATGAAAAATAATTCAAACAAAACTTGTAGAAAACTATATTGTCTACAACTCTGATAATGAAAAATATATGGTGTGTCTCTGCATCGATAAGAATTTTGTGGGTACTTAAATTTAAAAAATACTAATCATATCAACAGAAATTTTTATAGTTAAGATTTTTATTGGAAAGTCAAGATCTGATAAGATTTCAGTTAAATTTGGTCAATTGTAAGCGGAGGCTTACTCTTGTCATTTTTCAATTTTCATCAAATATCTTCTAAAATTCTCCATTAATGTATATATTTCTTACAAGGAGAGGCTATGACCATTGTTTCATTGACTGCAATATTTACAATGCCCATTATTATGTTTCTGCATTCATTATTTCCAAATAAACATTATACAGAATCTTTTTATCAGAGAATATTGCTTTTCAAATAAATCTTGGATAATTTGAAAAAAAAAAACATTTGGGATCAAACCTGGGCCTGCACTGTAGGAGCCAAGTACATTATCTGCTCACCCATTCCCGTTCTTAGTAACAATTCAACAATAAAGCCTATTAAGTTGCATACGATGCTTTTGCATATTTTCGATGCTGATTTCTCAAAGCCAAGGTCCCAATCACAAAAACACCAAGACACAGGTCTCCTTATTTTCGATGTAAAATCACCTGGTCAATTTTCATCAAAATCCATGACCTGAAGGTCCTTGTTAGTACAAAAGTTGTAAAAAATATAATTGTAATAACTTTCCATAATTTTTGTTTAAAATATTTTCTCATATCTGATCCACAATTTATTTATTGTCAATGTACATTTATGTTCAATAGATTGAATGCCACTAGCTTTGTTCCATTACTATGGAATTACTATAGATAAAATAAAACTCTTGTTTTATTTATGGTTTTTATAACTTTCTCCATGTACAGATTAGGTCTACTATGTATGGAGAAAATCATGTGCTGGCCACATCAGTTTTTTTATTGTAATAAGGGATAATAATTTTGACAAATATTTTCATATCTATGTATTTTATGGTTTGCATCAGTAAAATCAATGCATAATTTAAGTCCATTCAGCAACATCTCCTATCATAATATTTGAGGTTTTAATATTTTAAGAATACTGACAGGACACCAAATTACTATCGATATGTGTACTCCCAAAAGTATCATGCAATTCCTGGAGGGACACATCCCAATAAATAGTATTACACTATCATATGGTCGCATGAAAAGGATTGTGAAACCCTGACCAAGACCATCAATTACATTTCTTAAAGAAAATATACTATCTCAAATTGTTCCCTTGCAAATGATTATGGGTAGGAGACTTCCTGAAGTCTACACAGTCAACACCAACATTTTTCAATAGTGGCATCTATTTTTAACAGCAAGTCACAAAGTTTTAATTTGAACGCTGATTAGGTGATTAGTACACTTACCGAGATTAAGTGATGTATTAATGCGATATAATATATGGTCCTTGGCTGGAATGCCCTGAATCAGCATCAGCTGCCGTATATGTAGAAACACACTGTTTACCTCCACAAGAAGGGCAACTAGCCCATACCCAAGGTAGTAACGAGTGTTCACAGACAGCCCAAAACAAAGAATAGCCTGAGAAAAGATGAGAACAACCATTAATTTTGTGCGGAAATATTAATAATGTAAGAGGGAAAAGCTATCGTAAAGCAAATGGTAAAAATTTGAGTCACAAAATTACAAATATTTTTAGTATCTCATTGATTCACTATGAGTGAAAATAACACAATTTCATAAAAATTGTGGAATATTTTCAACACAAGTTATTTAATCAAAGTAGAAATTTTTTATCTTGGATAACATTGCTTTTTCAGAGGTAAATTTACCATTTAAATTTGATATATATATATATATATATATATATATATATATATATATAAAAATAAATTACAGAACCAAAATTTTGACAAAAATTATCGGGCCCATTAAATTATGGGAAACGATGATGCTTTTTTTAGGGTAAGATATTTAAATAGTGCTAAATTATTTAGTGCACAAATAAACAGAATTTGAATACATAAATCACACTGCAATAAAAACAAATATTATGTTGGTTTTACTTAACCCTCGACATGCACGTACCCAAATATTTATATCGAGGGGGGGGGGGGGTCTGAGGCCAAAACCAATTTCCAGCAATCGATTAAATAGAAGTCCTTTTCAATTAATATAAACTTTTATAAAGTTTTTAGTTCTCATAACTCAACACAGCAAATGACAGCATAACAAGAGGAAATGTTGCAAGTTTGTAGCGTGGTTATTGCAGATTCCACAAATGTCTGTACACTGGGAGGAGGGGGTCCAGGTCCAGCCATGAAAATTTAATGATGAATAAGAGGAAATAACTTGGATGAGAGGTGCTAGGCATAGAAACTCGCATATAAAATGGAAAATATCAACCTGAGAACCCAATATTTAAGCCAAACCAAGGGAAGGGCAGAAAAAAACAGGCCAATTCAATCCAACCCAAGCTAACACAAAATTTTCACTCAAACCGATTTCTCCTGTCTTTTTTCCCGGGATTTTTTGCACATAAAATTTTTAATAAATTACTTAAAATAATTCAAATTGTTTTTCTTCTGAGATATTTTTAGAATTTCTAATAATGTTTATAAATATTCTGGAAGTTTGTCTAATTGTCTAATTATTCTTTTTGATCTTTAAAATATATTGGGTTGTTTTCATCCAGTGCGAGTACTTATGGAATAATTTTTAACTTGAGTACTCAAGGGTTAAATTATCTAATTGCAATGACTTTTGGAATTGTGCAGTCAAATTAGATATACTTCACTTATGAAAGACTTATTTATAATGACAAATAAAGCAACATTTCTTTTTAAATTCCACTTAAAATCATCATTATGCTGTTGATTAGTGAAATATTGGCTCAATGGTTAATAAAAGTTTAAATAGTTCCAAAAATGTTACAATACTTTGTAGTCAAATTAAATGATCTATTAGTATAAATGATGTGCTTACTATGATATGATGAATCATCAGTTCATAGCTACTCTTCTTTCGATGGTTGATTGCCATATCAAAGAAGTCATAAATAAAATAACCTTGAAAGAATAGATAAAGAGGAATTAGAAATCAAACACACATGAACTAAACATATTTGAAAGATAAGATGAAAACAATAATTAACTCTATTGCACATGGGAGCACTAAAGTAATTATTATGGAAACATTGCTGATGAATATATGGAAAAGTTAGGGTAACTTACATCTATGTCAAGAAATTTCACATGGTTTTTAGTAATACTATAATAATTATTAAATACAATAAATTGTAATGAAAATCTCAATAAATAAGACTTATATTATGTATTTACATGCATTTTGATGGTACAGAATCTTAAAAAAAAATATTCCAATACTGTGACTGTCAACATAAAAAGAATATCTCCAAGTCAGTATAATGCAGGTTCTTCCAGGATTTCAAAAATATATGAAATGATAATGATAGATTTTATTTTTACATGAATCAATAACATTAATTGTTAAAAACTAGTCTCAAATTATAAGAGTGATATAAACTCTTACGTAGTTACATAAAAACTGAGCTCACCTACAGTAACAGAGACAAGAATGTGTGAAGATGTGGTATATTTGGAAATAAGGTCTTCTCGCATCACTGGAGTCTGCCAGAAACTATAAAAAGGAAAATGCAATTTTTGAAAAATTTTGATCCAAGTCATGAAAAACACCAAAAATATTTCTTTTGCTTCATTAAATATTTTCTTTTTCATTGAGGAGGCCAGTCATATTTATGCATTTAAAATAACAAGAAAAAATAAAAAGGCTAGAGGAAGATATTTATTTTTGAAGAAATATTTACTCATCAAAAATTATGGCCACACAAAATTGAAGAATGATATGGCGTAAATAATATCTTTTCTACCAGCCACACAATAAGATTTGTAACATTTCTGCCATATAAAAATTTCAGAACGCTCCATAAATCTGCAATAAAGCCCATTTTGGCTTAAATCATGTAAAATACTGCTCCTCTCACGGCTAAGAGCGTTCCAAGTGTTCTAGCATTGGGAAAGTACATTATACGTTTGATGATTATTCAAAATAAGGTGCTGATAAAGCGGGCTTGGAGTATTTGCATATTTGCTGATTCTGAGGCAGGAAATAACCTCCTCAAGACTGAAACACATCTATGGATTTCCGATATTATCGCGCATGACTGACCATTATTGCATCTTCCTCAAGTAGTTGGAGTCTCTAATTATTCATTGACTCTTCGCCGTCAATATTTTTCAAGAGTCTTAAATGGTGAATAATTAAATGTCATTCGCGAAAATAGAAATCTAAAGCGGCTTTACTCGCTTAACTTTCCTTTGCATTAAGCTACTATCACCAAAACACGAGAGCGATAAATTTTTTCGCCAAAAATTTCGATCAAAAGTTACAAAAAAAAATAGAATTACAAAAATAAAACAGCGATAATACGCGACACCAAATGAAAATTAAGTTTTCATTCATTTTGATGGATTGATTACACTGTTCAGGGATTATTTGTCTAGTATTATTACCGAGACAATAGAAATAAAGACTTCAGAAAGTCTCACATATTTATAAATAATAACAATGAGTTAGGAATATTCGTACTTCCGACTCATATCTTCAAAACCTCCGTCCACTATTTGGGAGATACAAATTACGAATTGCTCTTTGGGTAAGGTTTCAGTCGAGCACGAAGCAGGACCATAGAATTGAAACCAGAGATAAAATAGTTGTTTTTTTTTAAACAAATGTTATGTTTTTATACTGTCGAACATTTCAAGAAAAACTCGAGGATAACAGCTACAAAAGTTAATCAAGAATCAGGCAGTTCAGAGAAAAATTTTGACATGCAACACCATCGGGAATATACTAGAGTCGAAAAAATTAGTTGGAAACTGTTTCTTTTTATAAAAGATAATTTAACGCGATCACTTAGCTTGCATAGAATGTGTCAACATTCCATAATCAAGAGAACGAATTTCTCCCCACAGAAATATAACTAATTATAATGGCCCAATTATGGTGAAAATCGCATTTTCACCTCATAAACTCATTATAAATTTCCATAAATTGTTTTTTGTACTCGGTATCTTAGCATATAGATTATCAATAAACTTAAGGCTCAATATAAATATTACGGACAAATTTCCAAAAAAATTTGAGAGGACAGTACAAACAAGTTGAAAACCGCAAATCATAAACGACACAATTGGGGAAACGAGGAAAACAAAATATTTCGCGTTCCTGTGGTTGCGTTTGGGAAGAAAAAGAACTACTGCGGCGAAATGAATAAAAAACGAGAGAACGAAGAGATGACGTAATAAACGCGTTCACTCTGGCGACTTGATTGAAGTTGTGAAGGGTAGGGAGAATGGAAATCTCCTTCTTCTTCCTCCTTCCCTCTCTCTCTCCCCTTCCCTCTCTTTCTCCCCTTCTCTCTCTCTTTCTCCCCTTCCCTCGCTCTTTCTCCCCTTCCCTCTCTTTCTCCCCTTCCCCCTCTCTCTCCCCCTTCCCTCTCTCTATCTCCCCTTCCCTCTCCCTTTCTCCCCTTCCCTCTCTCTTTCTCCCCTTCCCACTCTCTCCCCCCTCTCCTCTCATTCATATGACTTACCTTATTTTATTCTTTTATATATATTTTTTATGCTTTATGTATAACTCTGTTTATGTGTACTTCACTTTCAAGTATTTAACTGTATGTATGTATGTATGTATGTAACTGACAATGGGTTAGATGGAAGAGGAGACTGTTTAGTCTCAATCTCGCCCTAATAAAGACATATCTATCTATCTATCTCTCCCCCTCTCTCTCTCTCCCCCCTTCCTATCTCTCTCCCCCCTTTCCTTTCTCTCTCTCCCCTCTCACTAACCAACTGGTGGTTGGGGACCTCTTTTGCGATCAAATTAAAATCAGGAGATTCGCTGAATTTCGCACTCTTATAAAGGGATTTCCGTCATGAACTTCGCTAAAACTGCTAGTAATATTAAAAAAATTCCCCTCATCGCTACATTTATATGATTAAAAGTTGTCCGAAAACGCTGTAAAAATCTACACGTCGCTAATAATTAATGATCAAGCTTAATAATTACACTGATGCGTAAATAAACACGATGCCTATTCATAATTGACCAATCCCCATTCCACCATTAAACAAACATAGACAGCACAATATTACAACTCACCAAATGACGCTTACGTCACAACTGCTTTTAAAATGAAACCAACCAGTATAGCTACAAAAACAAAAATACTCAAATTCCACTTTTTTGTTCATTCAAAAACATTACAAAGCTTTTGATACTAATACGTCATTATCAGGCAAAAACCTCACTTGATGATGACGTCGTAACGCTGAAATCCGGTTGGTTAAATAAATGTAAGCGGAATCCTTATAGTTTCCATATTTCCCTGGCCATCTTTCTAGTACGATAGTGGAATTTTTATCACCAATAAATAATACATATGACAGAGTGGCCTTGAAAGATTAATACTAACTGATATTGGAAAGTTTTTTAGTGACTTGATACAATAAAATGTAGCAACGGTTCTTCCGTTTCCGTCTTATTTCCCACAAGTTATAATCTATTTGCGAAATAAACCGAGACTAGAAATTCGACTAAGAGATGCATATTATAATGAAAAATAATTCACAGCAGCAAAAATAGCGGAAATTGGAACATAAAACCCCTGCTAATCAGATCTCCGGACATTCAGAAAGATTTTAACGTTTAAATTCAAAGTCGAATCGCTCCATAGAGTGGATTTTGATTTAAAACGGAGGCGGGAATATCCTTTCTTCCATAGAAAATGTCTTGAGACTAACACGAAAATTTAAAGATACAATAAAAATTAAACACAAAATGTATTTTTACTTCGCTAGTTATGTGTAGCTAGTTGAAGCGTAAATATGCATGAAATTTGTTGACGCAACACTAGCAGTTGTGAATGACAGCGGTTGCTAATCATTTTCCATTAGTAAAACTGCTTAGCTTCGCTTAAAGTAGCTGATCTCAAGTGTTCACGTGAGTTAATGGTAAGCGATTGATCTGCGTTATAGCTGTCAAGTTTCAATCCTCCCATCTCCAGTAAGACTTCTAGAGTCATAAAACATTAAAGAGGTCCTCAACGGTTTTATGGTCACATGAGTTATCAATTGGATTCCAGCAGTAATAAGAGATCGTTTTGGTACTGCTGATGAACTTGCTGTAAAAGGCCACCTTGAATTGAGTACGGAATAATGCTAAACAAATGAATCCATGTAAGCAAATCTGCTATGATTTTTGTCCCTCAACTTCAATTTTGTTTGGCGTAATTCGATATTTTTGTCTTGATCGGTTGAACAGATAAATTACGTCCCGCCAACAGCCATAAAAATGTTAGGGAAAGCCAGATGACCGTTTCGGCTACAAAGCAGAAGTCATCAGTGACGATTAACAAATAGCAGATTCTAAATAAAATAAATAAAAATAAAATTTTTATAAGATAAGCAATATATTTTGCAGTAAAAAATAAATGTTGATTTACTAGACTTAATTTAAAACTTTTGTAAAATGTAAGTTTAACAAGGAAACTCACAAAAAAGAAAAATGTGACGTCACACGCTCTTTTTTTAGAACTTACCGTTGGTGATTCACCGCTGATGACAGCTGCTTTGTGGACGAAGTGGAATGATGGTTTTCCCATTTTTTATGGCTATTTGAGGGGATAATTTGTCAATTTCACTTTAGCCCTAATACGAACGATTTAGCGATACTCTTTTGCAACGATCGGTTGAAATTTATCACCATTTTATATTATTAAATCGCCTTTATAAATCCGATATTTCAAATGAATTTGTTTATTCTTTTTTGATTCGACAACAACTCATCTACCATTCTTTGAACAACGTTCGACGTTCCATGTGAGGCTAATTTGCTGAAAAAACGATTTTCTCCTCCAAGTGCTAACCAAAAGGTAAACAACGAAATGGAAGAAGTTCTCCCGTGGAATCCTTTCGCGTTCCTTAGCAACCCCAGAAGTTCCCCCGATTCCCCTGAAGGCGGCGAATGGAAGCCCCTTACAAACTAACAAACACCAGCGGAAAAAATCAGCCTACGAAAGTTACCATTGAGGTAAGGAGCCTAAGAGATTCAGAGGCTTCTCCATTACCGATCGGCGGACGGGGAAGTTTATCCGGTTTATTCTGCGCGATGTATCCGATGTTTTCACAAGGAAACCTGCTTAACGAAACCCAATCCCGGGAACGCAAAACAGAGCTCATTTTTTGTCTCTCAAATAAGTCTTTGACGGTTATCACCCGTTAATTTCGAAACGAAGCCCAGACACACATCAATAAAGTCAGTGAAATAAAATCTAATTCAAAGATCCTATTGTGAAGAAATCAAATGCAATTTTCCACGGATATGAATTTAACGTAGATGTTTTGATATCATCAAATTCACATCAGTGGAAAATTTTATTTTATTTCTTTACAATATATTTAAATTCCGAAAGACTACGACACAAATAAATTAAATCAAAGATTCTAACTAATAAACATAACTTTTGTTACGTATTTATTTAAAAAACAAGTTGGAAAATGTTATGCTTGTCATTCCGCCGACCAAACACGTCTCGTGTTCGTTCCAAATTTTTATTTTAGAATATTTTTGGATTTTTTTGCCGTGATAGGGATACATCGGAAAATTTTAATTTTCCTTGCGAACAACAATTTCCCGCTAGCGGGGATGACTTGTAAAATATAAAAGCATTAAAAAAAACCAGACCGAAAGGTTTCTTCCAACTGCAAATTGACTCGGATGGAAAGTAATATGAAATCTACGCAGGAAAGTTTTTCCCTTAAACGAAGAAATCTGAGGCAACCGCGATTGATAGTCCGTTCAATTGGCACGAGAGTTTCTTGTCCTAGTTATACGCGGCGTACGAACTGCGCCGCAAAGCTCGAAGTCTATTACGCAGCGAGAGCTTACAAGTTGTGCGAAGCGCGAGCACATCCAAGTGCGCAAGTGATGACTTCACCATTTAAAAGTTTCGTTTTTTGTAATCTTTAAGAACTTATGAGGAAATTGAATTCGATCTATTTCTATAACTTTTTCTGCCGCGGATCCCTCTTCGCCCCGAAAACTTTTCGCGGATCCTCGGACAAAAAAACGCAAGCGTGATTTTTAAATAAAACAAGAGTATTGTTACATACCTATGACCAGTGCGACGAATGTTTCTGTTTTTTCTCGTCACAAGTCGTCGATTGCGGGGAGCTGAATTCTCACATCTAGTGCGGCATTCAGTTGATTTAGGTGCTTATTTTTGTTGGTAGTGCATCTGGAAAAATCCAGTCTCACATAAGTACGTAGATGAGAAGGGCAGAAGTCTGATAGTCGCAGTTTTGGATAAATTTGAATACCCATCGACGAAACTACCCCAGAAATTTGTCAGCGAGATTTCGTTGTATCTTTGCAGCAGTTCAAAATTCATTGTAATGTCAATGAGAGTCTCACGAGCCTTCACAGAGAAACTGTTTGGTTTATTGATATCCTAGACAGGTGGAGGGAAATACTCCGACAAAAATACAAATTAAATCAAGCAGATGCTGGACAACGTCACTCAGGACAATGCAATTTAATTTGCACTTTGTCTTCTTCAGAAATAGCCTGGGAGTGGGAAAACCCTCAAGTTCTTCTCCTTCACGCTTTTAGCCCAGAAATCGGGTTTTCGTAGTATCGAATCTTTTTTGTCTTTTGCAGCAAAAACTGTTGCACTTCTGCCTTGCATAGAGTGGTTTAATTTGAGAGCTTCCTAAAAATATTTGCCAAGTATGCTAGCCTCTGCAGCCATGAAATGTTTGTTAGCAGACCGGTTACGTGAAAAGGACGTTCAATAAAAACAGTGCGACTTCGTTGCGAAGTTCAAACATTCTGACGAGACCCTTTCTTCATGACAGCCACCTCACGTCTGTGTACAGCAGGGATCGGCAACCTACGGCCCGCGGGTTGCATGCGGTCCCTGAGAGCTCTTAATGTACTTAACATAGACAATTTAATTTTTTTTCAGTGAAATTATGGTCTCAAAACCTTTTCTGGGGTAGCTTTACCGATAGTTGATTATTAAGACTAGATTTTCACTAATATGAAACCACAGAATCTCTAGGCAACTTCTAAGATAAACACTCCTCCGACCCACCGAAACTCTCCTGACTTCCAATGCGGCCCTACGAAGCATTCACAACTACGAATGTGGCCCGCCATGTATGGAAGGTTGCCGACCCCTGGTGTGCAGTAATAGTATAGTGTTCTCAACCACATTTTTCTCACGAAGGATTTTAAACAGTCTGGAATTAAGGCTCCTAGCTTTTATGAAATTCGTAACGTTAGCTGATTCATTCGAAACAAATTTCAGTGATTGTGGCATTCGTTTCAGGGCAAGTCCCTTCCAGGTGATAAAGTAGAACACAATTAAAGAAAATATGTTCACGCTAACTGCACACTAGCACTGCCTATTATTTGACTGCCGTATTTTATTTGTTTCCGCTTTCTGTCGCAGATTTTCGGACAGTGCTCCACAACCGGTATTCCGAGGCATACTTGAAACTAAATAAATAGTGGTGGTAACAGTATAGATCAGGAATGGCCAACCTGGGCCTGAGCCACAATATTGCAATGCACAACACCGAAGAACCGCAGTAACACGTAATGAGCTGATAAAAGATATTTAAACATAATGTAGCTGCTGACCCATGTAATAATAATATTAAAAACAAAAACTTGCTCTTTTATTTGGTGGGACTTCTGGTAATCTTTGAATTCAACAATTCCCTTGCACATTATAATCGGAAAATTACGGCATATGTAATGCAGCCAAAGTTTTCAAGAGCCGCATATCAACTCTCAAAGAGCCACATGCGGCTCCGGAGTCGCCGGTTGGGCACCCCTGGCATAGATTCTTTGTGGGCTTTTAATAAAGAACTAGAATAGAGAAATTTCAGGAAGTGGTGAATAACAACTGCTCATAAACTGTGCCCATACAAAGCACTGAAAATTTTATATTCTGAGCACTACAGGAAAACAATTCATAAGACATTATTTGGGTAATAACTTCTCGCCAGTCTCTTTAGGAATAGTATACGGCATTAAGGATATTTGTTTGCGGATCCCTTGAGGAACTCTCACGGATCCGCTGGGATCACACTTTGGGAACCAATAATCTACATTAAATCGATAAGATATACCAAATAAAATCTGACGGAACTTACTTGATGGAGAAAAAATCGGTGAACATATATTGCACAAACTTTCTCATATACGCATGCGTCTGGTCTCACTATACTCTTTACTGACTGGAAGGAATTCCGGAGAAGCACTGCAAACACAACGAAACCGCGGGAAACATTTATCCGCGCGAAAATCGTATTAATATAAACTCATATATGCGAAAATAGAACTTGATAAATAGTTGTAGCATATATAAATATCAGGTATTATGTGGAATGGCGAATATTTTCGCATGACACAGGACTGGGGAGAGCTAGACGGTAGCTGGACAAAAAACTCGATTTATTATAATGTCGCTGTACGCTATAGAGCTATTTTTAGACATACGGCTTATGTAGTACTGTTTATGACACCGAGCCCTATAACTGAATGAGTTTCAATCAAAATCGTTATGGCAATTTTCGAGTAAATCGGCATTTTATGAAAATACCTTTTATTGCTATGCTATATCGTTCATTTCTTCTAAGGGTTTATTCTGGAAATAGTATGCATAAACACGAGATATCATTCGACTTCGTTAAACCGTTTATGCCCTAGAACCGCGTACAAACAGACAGATGGCATGGAGAAAACCACTTTTATGTACTCGGGTACACCTAAAACGTGTATTTTCATCAACATTTCTAAGTCGATTTTTTTCGTAATTACAATATTTTCTCTACATACTACGTATATGAGAAAGTGATTTCAATGCCATGTCATGTTCAACGCTAAATAAAAAATAAATGAGAGACAACCTTCCAGTAGCTACCTGGAACGCAATTTTACCCAAGTATTATTTAAAAATTAATATAAAGACGTATAAAACGTCCATAAGATTTAAATACCTAATTCGGATAAATATACTACACTGCTACAATTTTTAACGAAAGTTCAAGTAAGAGATCGCCGATTCTTTATAGCAAAACTATCTTTCTATCCGGATTAAAAAGAGCCATTTCCTGGGAAATCTACTTCATGAAACACCTGCGCCACCAGGTTACGGACCGCAATTTCAATTAACCCGCGCCAAAGGATTAACTTGATTGCAAAACTGCCCTATTACCGACCTTTAATTCCCACTGCCAAACGTTTGTGGATTAAAAGCTAGGTAAATAACATGCTTCGACTGGCTGATCACGCTAATGAACCCAAGAAGCTGTTTTCCAGTTGGAAGAACACCAGAAATTACGCAAAAATTGAGATTATGAGCTTTCTCCGAGCGAAACAAATGTTTTGCAAAACGGATTTACGATGTTACTCTGCATCGAGAATAAATTTAAACATTTAAAATTTCGCCAGTATGGCAATGAGTGAAGTTTTTCGCCGGTTAAGATTCTTCTTCGGCTTTTATGCATGTCCCTGAATTCCTCGCTTGGGCAGGTTTTCATTTAATTAGATAAGCGTCTTCGCGAAATGGTACGACTTCGAAAAAGTCATCTCGAAAGTCTTTGGTAAAACAGTTTGAAAGAGGCCATAGTAATATCCAAGGCAACTTCAAGCTGTATATTTTCGCATCGATTTTTCATTCCCAAAAATGTTTTGTCTCAAGTAATAGAAGCCGATTGAGAGGAAAAGCGATCTTTTGACCTTTTGTCCGAAACAGCCGATTTAGACGTGCCTTCTCAGCTGACCTTTTTATTGTCATACTTGGGTTGAAAAATCGTATATTTGGTAGGAAACGAATACGGCCCATCATGGAGAAAACTTTTCCGAGCGCTTAACTATTGAACGCATGATGCGATTAAGGGATAATAAATCCATTACAATAAAAAATATAGCATTAAGATAACATAAAATTATATATAGTAATTAAAAATACGCAACAATGAAGTACCTTATACAGAAAAATTTACATTTTTTGCATAGAATATTCGACGGGATTGGCGTGTATTGCGTAAACCCTTGAAGGACTTGGTTGTCATCATAATGAGGGTTTACTGCATTTATAAAAATCTATGCATCGGTGGATATTCCGCGATTCGAGTATGATAAAACACTTCGAAAGTTGAAAGTTGTCGCATTGAAATAACGTAAGATTAAATAGGTAGCAATAGCTATCACTTCCACTAGTTCAAAATGAGGTCACAGCAACGTCAATAGTCCCTATTGACAGCTCAACTGCTAGCGGAGTTCAGAGCATAAGCACGCTCAGCATCATGTGTGACGATTGATACGTGAAGGCTAAAGTATGTACATTTCGTTAAAAGCGTTACAAGCTTTCACTTTCTCCTATTTGCAAGCATTAAGGAAGGCACACGTGGGTTCTGTTGATCGTATTTTTAAGCTATCCAGGCTTTAAATCAATTTTCGTCTATTATTATTTAAAATCTTGTAGAATTATTGCGATAAATATTTCTAGAAATACCTCTATATATCGCACATCAACAACGATAAGTGAAATATTTATGACCTTCCTAAGTCTTCCATAAACTATATTTGGGATTATGCTTCGTAATATAAACTAAAAAACATTAACCTGTTATTTTTTATCAAATTTCTGTCGAATGTTACAGTGCTGCCCGTTTTAATACTCAGTGGGACTGAAGGGAAGTATTTTAAAATTTTACATCAGCGACTTAAAATTTAATTTTAATAAAAACTTAGTTTATAAATTGATATAAATATCGGAAAAGGTCAACGATAGACTTGAATCTGATCCCTATGTTACACAGATAATTATACTAAAGTATATGGAAGTGAATGACTTTCGATTGAAAATTTAATAACATTAAGTCGGTTTTTATTGATTAAAATGAGAAAATAAATAAAAGCAAGCGTCAGCGGGGAATGTACCTTAACAAAAACTGCAGCAATAGTTTAGGGTTGGAATTTAAATTCCTCACAACTGAGAGGTTAAAACGATTGCAACACCGCTCAACCGACTAACCTTTATTACTAAAGTCTATGCATGCGTCGATAGCTACGTTTCATCCTTCGCACTGCCGTTTTTTACTCGAAAATGCTACCTCTAGCGGAATAAATCTCAATTACCAAATGCCGACGATGATCTATATAAAATAACACAAGAAATTGACCGATGTCGCAAAGAAATAGTCCACAATACATATATACTTCACTGAAGAAGTTGTAACTTTATGGAATTTCATTTTAATAAAAATACGAACTAGTACAACTTTGTACAATTTCCACCGTTTTTATGGCACGCAATCGGTTTCGCAGCGACTATTGCATCATCAGGCAATAATTTCGCTACCAGCGGTGGAAATGTTTTCGAATAAATTCCATTTTTCAAAATTTTCGAAAAACAGGCTAAGTAAAAGTTCCTCCACTTTATCGTGGCAGGAAATGCTCATCTGAGAAATTAAGTCGGCCATTTGTCATACGCTGCAGGAATTACTAACCGTACCAGTAGCGGTCATGATAACCTAACTTGCGCCGCTCAAAACAGGTCCGCAAAGGGCGTTCACCCTAAGCTCTTTCTAGGCAAGTTTGAATTAAATCTAAAAATATTTTCTAATATTAATTTTTCCAATAGATTAAAAATTTCAGATTTTAACTTCATTTTTAAAAATATAACTATTTACTCCCCGTCAATCAACGCATTCTCTACGGATCCAATCATAGCGATATATTGAAAAGTTTTAACGAATAAGAAATCAGGCAAACTGAAAATGAACCCCTTTCATTATCAATTTTAATATATAATTTCTATGTCTTTCTCGAATGACAGGTTAATGCTTTCAGTTACAACTTGCATTCGCTAATTATCCATCTTAAAAGGTGACAAACATCCAGCGCCCTCGAGCGACTCGTAGAGGCGTTCGTTACATAAGCATCGCTCCCGAGGGGCAGGAAATGGAGCGATTGGATGAAAGGACGATCAAGAGTCTCCGATATAATTAAAAAATAGAAGACTTCGTAATGTCCGGTAAGCCAGCCATTAATAGGATTAGAGACCATGACAGCTAGATTAATGACATTAGGCTTTGGATCGTTGGTTCTTAATGAGTATACATCTCGAACAGATGGGGCTAGACGAAATATACTGAAACATCTTGAAAGGAAGAGACACCTACATCTATAGACTACCTCATAATTCACTATATATGTAGATTTTATCTCCTATTTTTAGCCCAGATTTTTCTACTAAAAATAAATATCGACACCTCATTTTTACGAGCAATCTTTCATATTTATAATCGTGGCCTTGTATACCGATATAGGTGGTGGGGTTTAAATTATTCCTAAAAGCTCCTCTGGGTATAGCGGCAAGGCATGGGAAAGATTCATCCCGGAGTCGAATAACGATTTTATTAAACATACAGAAATAGTTTAGAGTAATGTACGAGCATCACTAAAGAGAAAGAGAGAAATGCGTACGTAGATATTTACGAGCAGCGCAACAAATAAAAATTATTAGTTTTGAGAAAATTGCATCTGAAATTTTGAAGCATGATGAAATGAGTTAATCTGATGAAATAACGAATTATTATCTCTTCGTTTCAATATTCGTATTATGTACAACGGAATGAGAACAAAACGAAATTCAATCTCATGTTACTGCCTTCAATTTTCCTTCCTTTAGTCATTGTCAGTAATGACGTATGTATTCTGGATCGGCATTATTCATGAATGAAATCGACCGATGTTGAAATATGAGGAATTCATCTTTTAAAGTCATTTACCTCATTTCCTCCTAATTTCAAAATCTCTACTTAAGATAGTGCGTTATCTTGTGATAAGACAATTTATTGGGTCGACGCAAGTGGTTATTTATCATTACTTGCAACTTTTATTAGAATAAGTAAACACGTCTTCCAGTGAAAACTGACGAAATTGCTTTAATTAATAGAAAGTATTGTCATCCATTCTTCATATCACTTTTCGATTAACGAATTCTAAGTAAATTGTCTACATGTCAAAATAAATCATGAGTGAAAAGTAAAAACAAGAAATTGTTCAGTTCGGTGCGAAGCTATCGCGGAAGTTTCAACGGAAAAAAGAGAATATTAAAACAATGACATCTCTCTGAGAATCAGTTAGGTCAAAAAAAATTGTAAGTTATGGGAATAACATACGAACAATTACGATTCATAAGAGAGGACTTAAAAAATAATTTTGGATAATTATTCAAGCTTATAAAAACAAGATTAACTATAATCGTTCAATCCAAAATTACATAAACACATTTTAGTTAAATATTTCACTGTCATTTCGCATATAAATTGATCAAAATAATAAAATAATATCTAACGAATTGGAAGATCAGGCTAACACACCCAGGAGAATAAAATCATCGAGAACGAAGTTAGCTCGCATTAAACGACATCTCTCACAAGTTATCCAAAGCAAGTTTTTCCAAAGATAAGGACATTTATATAACTTTAAATCAATATGACTTTCATAGTTAACTTGCTGCATCATCGTCGGTTACGACATTTATTTCAAGACCTATCTCCGCTTTACCACTCCAACGAATAACTGCTGTTAAATATTAGATGAGACAAAAAAGCAAACGAGTTTAATAACAAAAAACGTGTATCTCAAGGCTTTCCCATACCTAAGAGATAAAGCTTACTTCCAGCCTGAATCAAGTGTCTCTTTTGGGGTAAACAGTTTCGTCACATTAAATAAAGGCAACGATAAATTTTATAAATAGAAAATAAAGCTGTACATTTCTCTAAATTCAGGCAGGAAAGATCAAAAGAGTGGGGGAGCAAAATATTTTCGAAAACTGCGCGAATACCCATCAACCATCGCGGAAAGTTGAACCTTCTCTGTCTTCTACGAGTTCCATTCCATTATATTCCCAAAAGAAAAAAATGTTCTATCCGAACGGAATATGAGGGCACTTATTATTAACGGGCGTACGTTCGAAGTGGAACCCGTAAGGAAAGAGAGATACCCTCGGTCGACACTAGACCTCACTTTACGAAATAGATCTTTTGGGGGTCATGCGCCTCAACGGCACCATTCCGAAGGACGGTGTTCTATAATTGCCCATTCGCCCTAATAATAAGCACGCAATCGAGGATCTGAGAAGGGTTCAGGTTGAAATGAAGCCGTTGCCAGGATTCGAGCTCGACCTCTCCAACCATAGGAATTATAGCGATTCCAATGCCTTTCCCCTCCTGCCCCCCAACCGACTTTACTTGCGTCGAAAACCTTAGGCGCTTTTCCGGACGCATTGTTATAAATACGATAGCGCGCCATATTTTTGTGTCCAGGTATCATCAAGGCAAAACTTGTGTGCGCGATGGATGTCAGTTGGAAACTGCTTCATCAAATTTCTACGTTTCACTTTGATCAATAAACGTGGTTGGTGGTATTCTTACCGATCTCCTGTTAGTTTATCGTAGGAATATAGAAGATCAGACGTTTTCCAATGTTTCAGCGGTTGCCTGTCTTCAAGGTTTAACTCCCGGATACTTAGATGCCCCGTGTTTTACACTGATAAGTTGCCAGTATGCACGTACCCAGAAATTTACTTCGGGAGGGGGGAGGTCTGAGACCGGAAACCAATTTCCAGCAATTGATTAAATAAAAGTCCTATTCAAATAATATAAACTTCTATAACGTTTTAAGTTCTCATAACTCAACGCAGCAAGTGGCAGCATAACAAGAGGCAACGTAGCAAGTTTGTAGCGTAGTTATCGCCGATTCCACAAATGTCTGTAAATCGGGGGGAGGGGGGTCCGGACCCCCCGGACCCTCCCCCTGGGTACGTCCTTGATTGCTAGCATGCAGTAAAACCACTCTTATGGATTGCGCGCTCACACACATTCACACCGAGAAGGGGGGGGGGGGAGAAACGCGGTGCCGGGATAAGTCTACTCTTTGCAAAAAGCAACAAGGGGTCACACTAGTTAACGCCCCTTCCTTAGGACAGATTGCTTCGGGTGCAAAACATATCTAATGCAAAAATGTACAGTATGTCCCATAAGTCCCTATGCACCTAGATAATAATAAAGAAAATAAAGTTTAATCAGGTTATTTTAATTAAATATTTACACCCTGAACAAACTACGAGCTAAACTGTAACATAGCAACGCTCTGCATTTGTTTAGTTATTTAGTTTTAGTTATTTACAGTAAGCGTCATGGCTGATCGGAGCCCTTTTATAATTGAGGAAAGATTAATAATGGCAGTGTGGGTGCATGAACGACCACAGACTGGACGACACTTGAAGAAAGTGTTTCAGGATTTTAAACGACGTTTCAACAAAGAACCTCCAACAAAAGCGACAGCTTTTGCGAGGGAAAGAAAGTTATTTGCCTCAGGTAGAATTAAAGATTCCCCACGTTCAGGAAGACCAAGAACACGAACCAGCAGAAGTGAATAAATCCTCGAATCAGTTCAGCGTTCGCCCACGAAATCTGTGCGAAAACGTTCTGAAGAACTGGGAGTACCAAAGTCAAGCTTACACAGGCATTTGCAGAAAGATCTTCAACTTCATCATTACCGCCCCAAACTTGTGAATGAGTTCCCCGATCAAGATACGGACAGAAGGAGATAAGCTTGTGAGAATTTGCTTCAAACATTCAGCACACTTCCTTCTCAAAGCAAAGTGTTGTTTACCGACGAATCTGCAATTTTCCGGAGCAGCCATCATCGAAATGTTGTGTTTTGGAGTAAAGAAAATCCTCACTTTTATGAAGAAATTGAGAACAACCCACCGCATGCTATGGTCTGGGCAGCAGTTAGTGCCAGACACTTAATAGGGCCTTTTTTCTTTAATGGTTCTGTGATGCAGCACAGTTACCTGGACATGCTTCGCGAATGGTTTCTTCCACAACTCCATGTCCTTGGTATCGATGATGGCTACTGGTTTCGGCAAGATGGTGCGCCTCCTCACTTCGCCCTGGCGGTTCGAGAACACCTAAATCACATTTTTCCAGGAAGGTGGATTGGGAGAGGTTCTGAAGCAGCACCCGCACCACTTCTTTGGCCCCTACGAAGCCCAGATCTTACAATTGTTAAGCAGAAAGTTAGCCAAAACAGATATGAAATAACAGAACAACTGAAGGAAGCCGTTCGCACCGCATTCCAAAGCATCACACGACAAATGTTAAGAAAAATGAATCATCGGCCCTGGCGGCGTATCATCCTGTGAGCAGAGAACAATGGTGACCACGCCGATGTTAATGGTGTTTGAGTTGTTGTGAAGTTGTGATGTGAACATCATATAATTACCTGATTAAAATAACCTGATCAATCTTCATTTTCTTTATTGTTATTATCTAGGGGTATAGGGACTTACGGGACAGACTGCTTGCTATATATTCCCAATTTTAAGTCGCCTCATTCCAAACAAAAATTTTGTGCATAATAGCTGTCAATAAATTCCAAAATCAGCCGTATGAGAGAAAATAAGTAGATAGTGGCGTAAAAAGAATAACATTATGAGCTTCTTTAGCAAATACATCCGAAGCTGTCAAATATAGGCAGGAGTTTTGGCGGTAGACGCTTGATACTCCATTTCCAAGTCCAAAAATTTCATCAACACTAAAAAAAACTTTAAAAAAGTTGTTTCTCACTGGCTAATTAAAATCCAGGCTTAAATCTCTGCAGAAATATGCGCTTCGAAAGCAGTCGGTTTAAAAATAAACAGATAACGCCAGATCGAGAATGCGTCGTCATTTATTTTACGTCACGCTGTTTATCAAACTGAGCTCCTTGGAGATTAATATAATAACTACGCTCGAACGACACTCATTCAACGATAGAGCCGTATCGTGTGTGACACACCCCGGCGATAAAGTCTTGCAAAACTCGACTCGAAATACAATCGACCCTTAGCACAGCATAAAAACTACATCAAAGGTTTCAATCGAAACCCTAACGATTAGTTTCGATCGGTCGAACGAACATCTCCAATAATATCGCATGCCTCAAATTATGGGCATAGTTGCAGCGAAGTGCACATTAAAGTCAGCGAGCGAATTTTCGATCCCGTGATTATTTCAGCAAAGCAAATTTACATCCGTTTTAAGAGGACGCGATGCGAGGGTAACTCGGGAATCGCCTAGTTGTATCTCCGGTTGCATGGCGACGAGGCCGCGTTAACCCAGACCGGAAGTTTTTATTCCCCTTCTACAAAACAACCGCGACCGGTTCTGGAATATCACGAGGGCCTCTTCTCCCCTTTTCGAGACCGAGTGAACACAACCGCTCTGCGACATATTTTCTAAGGACTGGGCGAAAAAATTCAAGCCGTGAAGCATCGTGTGTACGCCACCCTCCACGAGCAGATGTCTGCCCCACTTCGCGGAGAGCAAAAGGTCTTACCTCAGTTGCGCGCGTCGACGCTTCTTTGGAGTTTGGGAAGGGCTAACGGCGGGTTAACGAGGCGTCGATTAATAAACAAAACCTTCGAACGAATTCGATCGTTTTAAGCCGGCGAAGAAGCGTTGACCTCGATGTACCTACCGCTTCTGAGTGATGAACATTTTCAAAGGAAAATGAGTCATTCGCCGCGGATCGGCAACCTCCGTCCCGCGGGATCCATGCGGCTCTCGTGAACGTTTTATGCGGCTCCCGAAGCTACTATGAGAAAGCGATCCGTAAGATTTAAGACGCACTTACAAAAATGTTAATACAAAGTAAGTTTAAAGAACCTTCAAAGTTCAAATTTAAGCCTACAAAATTTATACTTAATTTTCGCTTATATAGATTCTTATATAAATTCTGCAGAATCCCTTGGCATTCCAATGCGACCAACCGAAGCGTTCAAAATTTCTAATACGGATCACCATGAAAACGTTGTTGACCCCAACCTTATGCCAAACCTAAAACGCTCTTCTCATCCATACGAATGAAACCAGTAAAAGGTAACAAACAAAGTATGTTATTTTAAACTCGATCAGTCAAATGCCTTTCTTTGTCGATGTTTCGTTATCATTGCTCGGCTTGTTCTGATTAAATGGAGTTAAACAACGTCGTAAATATAGTTCATCAACATTAGTTAATACGATTAAATGGAATCAGTCCTTGAATTGGAAAATTTTATCGACGGGAATATTAGCGACCGGAACATTCTTGTCGGTTTTTTAAGCAACGGGAACGCTGCGAGGCTTCATGTCGCATCATGTGGAACGGCGTTCCCATGCGTTCCCGCCCAATTCGAGCACGGGATGGAATAGAAAGGAGTGAAAGAACGAAGAAGACATCAAGAGTAGTGGAAACGGGCAACTAGGCACTTCGCAATCAGTACGAGTTGAATGCACTGTGACAAACGTTTAAAATCGCTGAAGTGCGCGACCTCAGCGCCAGATAAGATAGAATGAGTGGATATTTAGTCGAACTTATCGGTTCATCACTTCGAGTGCTTAACGTCGAACCATGTGAACGCGCCGTTAGAGATTTCTGCACTATTTACGTTAGATATTGCGTCAACAACAAAGCTTATGAAGAAAAACAACGAATATCTAACAGAATTTATTTTTTTATCCCATGACCGATTTGCTCGATTTCTGATTGGGGATGCTGGGCGTGCCAAGTACGGAACTTCCGCGAGCAGGATACCGATAAAAAAGATTAACACAAAATTTGCGTAATTTAGAAACGGCTGTCGAAAGAATCATTTGTCTGACAAGAGGAGATAATGACCTCTTGAAATAAGCTGCGCGTTAAATATGATTAATGTCCCTCGCGGAAAGTCCAATAAAAGATTTTGAAACAATTATCAGGAACTCCCACGCCGTCTATCGAATAAAGAAGACAAAATAAAAGCGTCAACGCCCTTCCAGATAAAACGCCAGCTCCATCGTAAACATCTGGCTCCGTTATTTTACGCAATCGAGCGTGCAGGACCGGAAGCAGATACGACGACCGATTCTGAAAAGGAAAGAAAAAGGGGATAGCGGGTGCGAAAATACCGCCAAGATGTTTGCGGTGATTTTCTTACACACCGCCGTGCCTATTTCCGCGAAATTAAGTCTAATCGGCGATAACTGATGAATCGCCTCAGGTAACGTTTTAGCGTAAAGAACGAGGAGCCAAAATTAAATTAAAATAGTATAACTGTATCGTATGGCTGTGCGTCTTTATGAACATATTAATTTACTAGCAGAATTTCTTTCAGAAGATATATGTAGAGAGAGAGCGTGTTCATAGATCAATGTTAAACAAGTAGCAGTCACGCAAGAAGTCTGGCAGAGACGCATTTCTCTAAGTAATATTAGCCGTTGAAATATCAATTTTTATTCCCAGGAACTTGACGACCCCGAATGAATGAAATGATTCGAGTACGCTATTCCCTCAAAGAATTCATAAAAAGTTCTAAACTTAATTTAGTTTTGTCAATAAATTTAAGTTTGATTTTCAAATTTTATTTTCAGTAGTGAGTGATGTCATTTTCTTCTTAAAATTTGACAAATTTCAAAAACCAAATTTGATAAAATTTTGTTCAGGACCTGATATACAGGTAGTACAGGTAGACGAACGAACCAAATACTAGGAGAGACTTTTTAAAAAACGCGATTTAGAATTACCACTCTTTAGATAAAGTAAACGATTCCATTTTACAGCTAAATGTTTTCCATAGTTGCTTTTCTTTGATTCTCAAGTTGAAAATTTCTAAATTTATAGAAACAAATATGATTTTGAAACAGTTTTAAATATTTTTAAAACGATTGCAGGCTAATTGTACATGAGAAAACCGTGGAAACAGCGACAGGGAAGTAGTACTAAGTGGTCATCGATGGAGGGAGCCCGTTTAAGAAACACTGAAATTTAATATTTTCATACCTTTACATATACATTTTATCTAATTATTATATAGAACAATAAATAACAAAACTGTTTGTTTTTTTACGAGAGTCATTTCATTTTTTCATTAATTCTTCAATAAAGTGCGACCATCATTAATTCTTGCACCGCGGTCCAATCGGCCTCTGAAATAGAGGCTCTTAATACTTTCGAAATTACAATCAGGCTAGGTCGGAATGGAACCGGGAGATCCTCTCGGAAATGTCGTCAACTAAATTTAGTTTATAGCGTCCCTCACAGCTGCAAATAGTTGAAAATGGGGCACATTTGAAACAGACCAAGGGACTGCAGGAAGACTGAGTCAAGCGCCTAGAAGGCTAAAAACACGCGGTCTACGTTTTAACTCCTGCGATGAATATAGGTTTATTTTCGTTAGTGGTAGTCACCTGCGATGTTTTTCCACTATGCAATGCATATTTGCGGTTCCTTTAATCGCATCTTCCGTTCCGTCATTTATTCATTGAACTTACGTCTGGTCATCACTAAACTTTGACTACGTTGTCCCGCGTATAATTTATCCCGTTAACAGCGGAGCGTGAAATTTATGATGGAGACAATCGGGAAAAATTCTATATAAAATGTTTTTTAAGGGTCTCACTTATCGCAAGTATTATAGGTATCAATTAAATTTGCTACTTTTCCTATACACACGCGCGCGCAGACCCACACAAACGTTTATAAAACTGCAGGTAGGGTAGTAGTACTTGCCCTTCAAGGTTACCTAGTAACGTATATGCCCACATATAAGCCATCAAGAATATTTTAACTGATTTTAATTCATTGATTTTCCTCCCTGCATCTATACCTAATTGGACAACTAGATTTTATCATTTTTGCGGAAACGATGAAAAGCTGAACAAATTCTCAATAACATCTAGGTAGAAGAAAATTTTGAAAACGTGAAATATCTCTTTTACGGCATGCTGAAACTATGGGATATATATAATAAAGAAAAATACGATAATTTACTTATTGTGACAACACCATTATCTACGGAGTATACTCACGGGAGGAAACGGCCCTCTAAAGTTCAAAGGAGGTTGTAATATTTTCCGCAAAGGGATTCATACGGTTAGTGCTCGTCAACGCGAGCGAGCTTGCGAACTGGCGAGTGGAAAAACGCCAGATTTAATCGGGCGAGGGATGCGAAAAGTTGGGCGATGACACGCTACTCGGGAGTGACGCAGCCGAATCGAACAACAATTTTTACGACTCTAATTGCGTAACGTGTTTCTCGGATGAGAAATTAAAAAGGTTTCGAGCTAAAAGATATCTACCATGGTAGAAAACATGCGTCTGAAAAACGCAGAAAAAAATCCGTTTCTGATGAGCTCGCGAAAAATCCTCTCTATGTTCCACCTCGAGGGTGAGAGGGAGCGATAAGATATAATCCCTTTTAATAAGCACCTACATATATCCGACGCAAGCGAAGAGGTTTCCGTTTAAATTATCCCGAACGCTTTATCTGTAATCATAAAAAAAATCCCGAGAGCGGTTTGCGACGGTGGATTCGTTTGAAGGGAGATAAAGCGGACCATGGAAGTAAAAAGCCCCTCAAATTAAATTAATAACACTCTCTACCCTACTTAGCGTTTCAAATTCTATTTTCTATACTATTTAATGTACGGTTAATGTCTAAAATTAGCTCATTTCGGCATTAACCAGGTAGACCAGAATGATGATGTATCTTTTATAGAAATATTTCGATCGCCTCAACTGCAGCAAACTTCATAAAAATTATCAAACTAATGTCTCGGCGTTTTTTATTACTGGCGTGACTACACCGTAAAAATCTATTTGGTAAGGTTTCGGTTCCCAGACATTTTGTAGGCGCGGCACCCTTTAAAAAATAAATCATTTTCCGACACTAGTCATGAAACAAGGCGTTTTATATTTTTACATGCGGGTGTTAAAAGATTTGAACCCATTCACTTGTTAGAATATACCAAACTAGATTTATTATAGGAAAGACTAATAATAATAATTATTATTACCCATCAACACATTGAAATCGTTGATTCATTCATTAAACAAAGCTTTCCGCGGCACCCCTAAAAATTAGCTGCGGCACCCAGTTTTGAAACTACTATGTTTAAGGAAGGTAGACTCTCTAAACAACTTTAGCCAGGTTCATCTGGATAATTTGAACATCAGCCGGGACTTGCATCCAGTGCAATTTATTTTATGAAATCATATTGCCAATGGTTTTGGATGTAAGAGGGGTTTACGAGGCTCAGCCTCCCTAAAATATACGCATTTATCTCTCTCACTCGATCTTTCTTTAGCTTCGCGACATTCAAATAAGCGCTATATTTCTCTGATGGCGGAATCGTACCACCTGAGGAGTGTCGGGATAACCTAGTTTCGACTGGATCTCCGCCAAATATGCCCATCCACATCTATCTTTGTAATGACAGACTCGTTTCGCTTCGCCAGGATACCATTAACCTTCGCCAGCAGCGGCGAACTAGGAACCGCTTCAAAATAAAGGAAAGTTGACTTAGACCGATTATATCGCTTTCATGAGGTCGTCGCGGCCAAGAGTAGTCGAGTAACTCTTTTTCGCTCAATGCGAGAGCGATGTACTGAATCCAGGCGAATTTTGAACGAAACTTCATGCAGCAAAGCGTTGAGATAGTAGAACGATCGACTCGTTTAAATTCTTTTCTCCGACGTTTTTGACCGTTTCACATTAAAATACGATAAATCGCTAATCGAAGGGCGTTACATAACAGTAAGAAAGAAATTATTTTCTAAACAAAATTTTAAAAATATAATTTTTTTTATATTCCTATACAAGCTCTCACGTTACATTGCAGCGCTGACAAACGCTTTGCTGCCTTGTAAAATTTTCTGAAAAATGTTCCAACTGTACATTTTCCTATTCGATACATACACTAATTTAGTCTTTTAAGGCATCAGATAAGGTGATTAATGCATTTTTGATTTATTTGCGGTTACTTAAAAAGAAAGGAAATGGGAACATAAAATTAAAATAAAATCAACAAAAATGTGAAACCGAGAATTGAATTCTTAATAGCAATGAACACGAAGCGATAGAATTACAAATCCTGAAAAAACAATGTTATACAAATACAACACAAGTTGGATAAATGTTGACGAATTCGAAAATAACAGTGGCTCTTGAAGGTATTCGTTTGCTTACACACGCTAATTCTCCATCAGAAAATCGTATCCCACTTTCCAGTATTTTTTAATAGCACGTTATAATTTTAAATAAACTGATGTGGGCAGCATATGGCTTTGTCCATATTTATATGGCAAATTACATGATGTTAGCTCTGGAATCGTTGTCAATATTTACTTCCGGTTGACAATTAAGAAATGAAAAAGGAGCGTTACTAAGACGTAACTAAGCGTCAATTGTTAACAACAGTCTTCCATAGGTGGCGTGGTGGTGGCAGCTAAAAATATAAGATATCTCTTAAACAATGCATTATATGGAAAAATGACAGACAGACACAGACATCATCGAGAAAATAGTCAAAACGTATTCAGGGGACCTTAAAACATGGATTTCCGTTGAAATCTCGAATTCGATTTTTTTCATGAAAACAACTACTTTCTCTATACTTCGTATATGGAGAAAGTAAAAACCTTCCGCCTAGACACATGGACCTGTGGATCAGTGCATTTTTAAGGAAAAATCATAACCGACCATAGATGCCCAAAGAATCCAAAATCAAAACTATATCGCACTTTAGTCGTAATTATTTTTAATTTTACAATGACATGTTATTACTGCCAGCTTTGGTGGAAGAGCGGTTAGCCCGTTTAGCTCCTAATGCTTGGGTCAAAGGTTCGAATCCTACCGAGGGCATAGTCGTTTTTACTTTCTCCATATACGAAGTATAGAAAAAGTATTGTTTTCATGAAAAAAATCGAATTCGAGATTTCAGCGGAAATACATGTTTTAAGATCCTCTTAATACGTTTTGACTATTTTCTCGATGATGTCTGTGTGTCTGTCTGTCAGTCTGTATGTGATAGATTTTTGCGGGCGCTCTAACTCAAAAACTATTAATCAAGTCAAAGCAAAATTTTATATTTAACATTTTTATAAAAGTTAAAAGATCTGATTAGTTTTTGGTAAAAATCGGTCCACCGGAAGTAGGTGTTTTCTCTTGTCACTAGTCCGTTATTTTGAAATACTTGTTTTAATATATGATAAATGTAAAAATGTATTGGAATAAAAGTTGTAGGAAATTTAATTTTCTACAACCTTTGTATGACACATTTTTCCATATAATGCATTGTTTAAGAGATATCTTATATTTTTAGCTGCCACCACCACGCCACCTATGGAAGACTGTTGTTAACAATTGACGCTTAGTTACGTCTTAGTAACGCTCCTTTTTCTTTTCTTAATTTTCAACCGGAAGTAAATATTGACAACGATCCCAGAGCTAACAACATGTAATTTGCCATATAAATATGGAGAAAGCCATGTGTTGCCCACATCAGTTTATTTTGTCTTTGTTAGCGCTCATTGTAAAAGGCTGTTAAGCGCCATTAATGAGATTATCAAAAAATAAATTGAATAAACATAATAATCCATAAAAACAAGGTCTCGACTAAAATATAAAGCGCGAATGTTTCAGTTGAATGCTACAAAAATTTGTAACAATGGAGGAAATCTTGGATGTCTCGTTTAACTGCACGTTAAAATAGACCATGGCTACCACTACACAGCAAGCTTCATGTCACCTATCTACTATTTTTATATCAGCCTTCGTTAAAATGCCAAAATACTTGACAGTTGCAATTATAACCTATTACATTCCGGGAAGCTAAAAGTGGATTTATACACAGGAAAATTACATTAGCTGATCCACTGTTTTAATAGTTTCATTAAATAAAAGATTCGGTAATTTTGCCGAGAAAACGTCATTGGAAAATAAAACCAACAAGCGAAATATCTGTTTTAACCGTGCGACGAGAAAAAACGTTTGGAACAAATAAAAACCTTTCACGGATAAACAATTATGAATTGACAGGAGCATTCGGAGAAGCCGATACACCCCAAGCTTTCATCGAATTAATTTATTTACAAATACGAACTTTGAAAAACAAGAACAAAAAAGGAACGACAGTAATTTCCTTATAGAGAATCCTCGGAAAAACGCGGTAAATTAATCCGTTACATGCCGAAAGGGAAGGAATAAAACGCGTGCGCATCAACAAAGCCTCGGGCAATTCAACGCCCGTTCGAGAAACAGAAAATGAACGGAAAAAAAGGATCGGCAATCAAACGCTCAAATTCTCCGAATCGCTTGACCAAGTCTTTCCTGAACCCAACTCACGTTATTGTTCGCGTAGGGCGTAGGCAATGGACAACCAATAGCGGAAAAGGAAGGGACGAGAGGATTAATACGAGGTTAATGAACTTCTCAGAAAAGCTCTTTCAGTCCGAGAAAAACGAATCGTGTGAAGAAGGAAAATAAAAACCTTCTCAAGGAAATGCTTCCATTAATCAACGCGTAAACATTACACATACCTACACCTGAAAAAACATCGTTTCCACAACTAAAAGCGTAGTTAATGCATAATTTAGTCAATTTCCTGCAGTGGAAATTCATAGATCGACAATTCTCGCATAACGAGGCGACTTGTGTGAACAAAGGTCGTTCGTTGCATGAAGTTACACGAGTGGGGATAAATGGGGGTAAAACTCGATATATTATGTTGCTGGGCGTTATTTAGTAAGCAGCGGACCAAAGTAGGCAATGGCCTGGGGGCGGAGAGATTTCGAGGCGGCAATAATAACAGGATTTAATGGTGGGAATAAAAAAATTATTATTACGCAGACTTTTGATGAATTTGACTATTATGATCCGCAGACTGACAGAAAAACTATATACAGGAGTGATTATTTTAGAAAAAACGCCAAAAAGGGGGCGGAAAAATAATTTGGCCTACGGTCGGAAAATTTCAAAATCCACCACTGAATTTAGTTATTTATATACCTACAGCATATGCTATATTGCTTACGGCTTATGAAGTATGAAGTCCTGTAAATTTATTAATTTTAATTAAATTTTTATGGCATTTTTCAGAAGATCGTTAAGAATTAACTGCCCGCTATTGTAACGCATAGTGGCTCATTTCAACAAGGCTTCTATTAACCCTCCAGTACTCGGGCGGGTTTTTGAAACAAGAGTACTCGTGCGGGGTAGATTTTAACCCCATTTGTATTACATTGAAAATGCATGCCAAATGTAAATCATTCGTCAACAACAAATTACAAGTATGTATGTATATATATATATGTAATTATATATATATATATGTAATTATATATATATATATATATATATATATAATGTAATATAAACAAAACAGATAATTCTTTAAGAATATTTAATAATATTATTTTAAAATAAAAATTTACAAAACTAAGTCAATATTTCCATGTCAAAAATAGCGAATATATATTTTTGGCACTCGAAAACAAAATACAAAATGAAATTAGGTAAAAAATGGTTAAATTACAATTACTTTTGAAGATAAATATATAATAAATACATAACAGCTTATAAAAGTACAATTGTCATAATTTTACTATTTTTCAAAGGAGTACACATCTTCTCAGATGTTTCACACACACCTATTTTTCTCATGATGTCTCATACCTTTTCTCAGATGTCTCAGAAATTTTTCCAGATGTCTCAACATAACCACAAAGTATATAAATCGATTAATGTGAGACAATTAGTGTATAAAAATGTAATTATTTACTATCTATAATAGTGCACATGGAGAGAGAAAGTGAAAAGATCATAAGTTTTTTTTTCCTCACCACAGAAATTATAGGTATCGGTTAAAATTTCTCGAGTGAGAAACAGAAACATGAAAAAACTGTCAATTGTTGCATTTAAAACTAATTCACCGAACAGCAACAATATTTTCCACACAAGGAGCTATATCACAGACGTTCGTCTCAAATCGCTCAAAAAGCTTCCTTTCTCAAAAACGGTTGACGCAACACTAAACATTTTCGCCTAAAACCTTCCACACATGTGTCATTCCAGCTACTGAAAAGGAGGAGACAGCGAAAAACAAACGGGAGGGAAACCATCATAAAATGTGAGGTGTGGGGTAGAAATCCACCCCGCGCGAGTACTGGAGGGTTAAGGATGATGCTCCATATAAATACAAGATTCCATCAGATTCTGTTAAACCGTTTAGCACCAAGACACGCGCACAGACGACAGACAAACCACTTTTTCGGATTCAGGAGCATGCTCGTGAAAATCTCGAAGTCGGTTTTTTTCGCGACGCGCCACGCACGCAAGAAGGTAAAACGCGGCAAACGTAAAATTAAAACATTCGGCAGGCTTAAAGTCGGCTGAAATGTTCCAGGCAGTCGCGCTAATTAAATTACGCGCGGTCGAAGAAGCAGAAACGGGCGATTTCCGGATTATATGCGAAATTTGAGGCTCGACCGTGGCTTATTCAAAACCGCGCCAGAGATCAGAGAAATATCTTTATCCTCTTGGCCACAGCAATGCCTAAATTTGTTTGAATTACCTTTTAAAATAAACCATGGTTTAACAAGACATGAAGGATGCATGGTTCATGCGTGCATGCATGGGAGGCAGAGAGGCCTTCCTTATAGAAAGATGCACACGTCATACGTGCATACATGCGAGGCAGAGGCGTTCTTTACGATTTATATAATCATGCCAGAAAAGATCAATACTATGATTTATTAATGGCTTAGTATAATGTCTAACAATAAGAAATGAAGTGCCAGTAGTGTTGCCAAGGAAATATCAATTTTTTTATTCACCCACTAATTTCCTAATCAGTTTTAATTAATAAAACAATCCGTAATTACTTAAAATATACCTTACTCGAATAGTAGTAATATAATATTTATATTCACGTTCATTCCTTCGTCGTAAATTATCCATTTTTTTCATTTACGAACGTAATGCATACATAAAAAAATAGACGTATTTACGTTCATTTTTTCGTCGTAGATAATCCATTTCCCTTTATTTTCCAAATGCTGCGTGCGCACGAAAGAAAAATAAACTAATTAGGTATTTACAGCAGATACTGTTTACTTCAGTTGTAATGAAGATTGTTTTCGTTGACAACAATTAAAGAACACGGGAAAATATTTCCAAGTCCAAAGTGAATTAAACTTTCACGTTTGATTTTCTTGAAGTCGGCTACTCCTTCGATAAAAATGTACTGAATGAAACATATGCCATTTGATTAGTTCTACAAAGTCGTTTGAAGACTTTCGTTATAAGTTCATTTTTTGTCACCAGTAAAGTGGCACTCCTGATTAGGCCACGCTAACCATTAATATAATTTTCTGAGTTTCTTTGCCTCTATGTCCTAAATACCAAATTTCATCAACATCCGTCCAGTAGTTTCTGAGATGAAGCATGCGGACAGACGGACGGACGGACACGACCTGACCATAAGGCGACTTTTTTTAACTTTTTGTAAAGAAAGCCTAAAAAAAAGAAAACAGGCTTAGTAAAATGCAAAGAACTATGTCAGAAATGGGGAAATATTGAATGCTGTATTTACCGGTTTTTTAGAATGTTATAATTAACAAAACAATCGAAAATTGTTTAAAACATACCTAACTTGAAATAAGTAGTAGTGATCTTTAAGTTGACGATCATTTCTTCGTTGTAAATTATCGATTTCTTATCACTTAAGGTCTTGTGTGTGCGCAAAGAAAATAAACGTTACAAAGGTGATGAAATTACATATTATGCATGATCGCATGAAGCTGAAACTAAGTTTAGACAATTTAGGAGAAAAATTCTGTACTTGACAGGGAATCGAACCCGGGTCTCCCCACTTGCCGGGCAAATGAACGTACTTATCTACCTAACAAGACATGCAAATTTTTCTTGAACGCTTTTTTGGTATGACTAATATTTTACGGAATATGACGGAAAGTTCATTTATTTCTTCCTGATAAAGATTAGGTTATGCGAACCATCTGTATCATTTTATTATTGTTTTTCCTCTTAAGTCCTTAGTACCAAATTTCATGAAAATCCGCTCAATAGTTTCGGAGATGAAACCCCTAGGGGGGTCGCGGAAAAAAATCATTAATGGCGTTTGCACAGCGTATCTCATTACACGGTTTATCTTAATCATCGTCTGAAGTGACGGGACTGGTACAAATCAACTAGTATTTTTTTCATTAAGTTGTTTAACATAGGATTGAGAGTGGAATATATATATATATATATATATATATATATATATATATATATATATATATATATATATATATATAATTTTAAATTAAACAACTAAGTTGAGACACGCTTCGACGCGTAAATTAATACAATTTATTTTTGTCGAAGAGAGAATTTTAATCCGTGACGAATTAGCGTGCATTTTTTTTAGACTCTCACCCCGAATTTTTCAGGTTTTTTAACGACAGTCGCATTATCGCCACATTTACGTGTCCATGGCTGTCGTTAGTTTGGCGTCACTTTTCGCTTTGATTATATAGTAACACATAAGTTGTTGAGCAAATGATTGCATTATTAGAACAAAGCGATAATTTTAAATGCCTAAACTTGAATTCTACGACGCGATCTAGGACAACATTTTAATGAGAAATTTTAATAATTTTTTATTTAGGTGTAATTTACACGCGAATTTGAAGTATTTTAATCTGCACACCTGAAGGAAGGAGGGGGTGTGCAAACATATAAACACCACTCTTGGTTACGCCACTGACATTCAGGTAAGGAACATGATCCTTAAAAATGTTTACTTTTAATAGGGGGTTGGCGGGATTTGGAATTCTATGAAAGGGGTTAGCGGGATGAAAAAGTTTGGAAACCACTGGCTTACGGGCTGGTCTCGGAATGAGTAACCGACGGCGAAGACATTAAGGAATCCACGGGGCAGACCGGAACGAGTTTTAAATCTTCTGGAGTAATCTCGCCAATGTAAAACTTTCCCCATTGGATCTTCCAAATCGATCCGATCTCCACCAATCGCCGGGTGTTTACGTTTCACTCCTCCGAAATAAGTGGAATGTTTTTTTAAATGGGGGATTGAGGATGGGAGGGTTGAAAGGGGAAGGCGGTGGAATCCGAGACATTTTCAAAGGCCCTCGCGTGACCATCTGGCTCCGCCGAGAACGTTATCTTTCGCGGGATCAAAGTCAACCCACGCCATCAATAAAAGACTCCAACTTACGTAACCGGCGCCAAGTTGAATACGCCTCGGCAATACCTAAACATCCATCCCATTATTTTGCTTGCTTAAATACGGATGCGCGGAATATGGAACTTTTATGAGCGCTTTTGTGCTGACCCTTTAAGGTGAGAATTAATAGCGGAGTTTAAAATCCGACGGGAATCGGATTCGAGGCTGTTTTACGGAGTCTACGTTTGTTTACCACTCGAGCGGAAATACAAGCCAAACGACTTTTATGATAGAGCAGAATTTTCCTTAATTTTTTATATCGACCCAAGTGTGCACAATTCGAAATGAGAATTCGCCTTATGGCTGGAATCCGTAAATTACGCAGTTCCGATAGACTCGAAACTGATTGTGAGCTGATTTTAGGACCTAGTATCAGTGAATCACCAGTGATGGCGGCTGTTCTGGGGCAGGAATACGCACCCGGTTTTTTCCAACTAATTTGTGGGTTTTGAGCTATCTAATTAATTCCGTAAATGCGTTGACGAGATAAATACTTAAAAATCTAACTGACAAAGAAAAACTAAAATATGGGAAATGGCCATAAAAAATTACGAAAAACCATGTGCGCATTTCGGCTGCCATGCAACCGTCACCAGATGTATTCATCTATAGTAGCTTTAAGACTTGCTTCGCGAAGCAATTCCGATGTCCCAACTCTCTGGCATCGCGAGGGAGATTAAAAAAACTTTCGCTGGGATTATTTTTTCGCCGAATTTTTCTTGGAGACATGGCGGAAGCAGGTCATTCCCCACCCAAAATGTCTCTCTCTAAATCCTGCGTGGGCAATTCGTTCTGCATGGTGGAGAAATGATCTCGCCAGCTGAAGGAAAATAAGAGACGCCCACGACATGACGTAAGTCTTTCGTCGTATAGAAAAATGAATTCCTTCCGAGGTAATCTCTATCATATATATTTTGAAGAATTTGTTTGTGCATTTATAACGCAAAAATTACAGAAAGTAGAAGCAAGATGAAGGTGCTATTTTAACCGCAATAGAAAGTTAAGCAAAATGGTAGGGTTTTTTAGGCGATTTTAAGTAATTTTTCATTTTAAAAAGGTTTTTCTCTTTCAATTTTTCCCATTTAAATAACACGGGAATGAACGTATTGTTGTATTAACAATCTACGTGACAACCGTTATAAAGAACACCTAATACCTTATATTGACTAAAAGAAATAATATATACCTGTTATAAAGTAGGGAAGAAAGAAACACAAAGGTTATTCAAAGAAGGGCAATCACCAAAAAAACTATAAATCTGGCTAATTATTTTAAAAGGCAAGTGGAAGACAGCTTTAATGTGCAATTTTAAGTGCTTTCGTTCTCTAAATCTTTTTATGCGTTCTGCGTATTCTCTATACTTACTAGACAGCGAAATATATTTTTCATTAACATTGAAAATGAATAAAGTGAAAGATATCTCTGAAGGTAAATAAGAAAACTTCTATAACAATTCTTTAGTTTAGACCAACATTTATAAGCTTTAACTCTTTCTCCCTTGAACATCAATACGTACATTTTGGTTTCCTTTCAACTGAACGTTTGTATGCATCAATTAAGCTAATTATACTTATTAGATTATAATAACAGTTTCCATGTCATACCAACACTTTCTATCGCCAAATTCGGTTTCAAAGTCCGGAAACTCATTTTGTTTCGTAGGTTTGACTTTAAAATATTCACGTGACAAATTTGACCCACAACATCAGCCTTTGCTATATTTTAAAAGTGATTCCATCGATTGTTTATTATGATAATTTGATAAAAAATACAGTAGTCATATTTACCGATAAAGGGTGCGGGAAAATTTATTTATTTGGGCAAAAGATGGGAAAACAAGAAATAATGCATACCATTAAGCACTACAATATAAATTAACCTGGTTTCATTACTTGGTTCATTCTCAAATCTTCCTCAATATTTTTTGTTTTGACTTTAAAACCTGAGCAAGACCGGGTAATTTCAGCTATTTTTCTTATAAAACAACCAAAAGAAAAGGGTAAACAATATTTGCTTAGAACGACCGGTAGCTGATCGCGGGAAATTGAAAATGTAACGAATTGCTACGCACCTAGACATACCTACTTACAGCACCAACGTGCCAAACCTACCGAATTGTAAAGATCTTGCAACGAAAATAAAAACAATAAAACCTGACAAATTTGGTCAACACAACGTATACCCTTAGAATCCAAAGACAACCGACTTTATTGAGTTTGCCGTATTTCCAACCAATACCAATAACTGAGAAACTTCGTAAAAATCCATATTTTTAATAGACAATTATACACAAACTACTAGTGAATCGCGCAGTCGTATGAAATTTTTCGACAATAAACCGATTCCTTACTTTATCTTTTTAACGAAATATTTGAGCATCAATTCCATTAGCAATCTCCCATGGCTATAAAAAGGGTTACTCTCCGACATGAATTTGCTTATTCAATTTTTTAAATTAAAAACCGTCGGAACGATTTGGGATCCAATGAGAACGACCTCCAAATCTAGCGACGCCATTATTTAAGAGATGTAATAAAAACGGAATAAACACTAGCACTTGAAAAGATTTAACCTTTAACCTCTGTGTGACCACCTAAATTATAGTGTCAAATCACCCAGTTACTTCACTTTCCGATCTTTTACATTTTATAAAGAAATAAAGCGATTAATGTTGTTTTTTTAAATATCTCCGACCCCTATGAGAGATTATTAAAAACGGATAATTCAAATAGGCGATTATAAATGAAATATCGGCAGTTATAAACACAATATCAGTATTTATAAATAAAATATCGGTAGTTAAGAGCAAGACCCTAAAATTAATAACTATCTATTAAGTTTGGGAAACAATATACGAACGAGAAACGTCGCAAACATTCCCGTCGTTTAGCGTCTCTCTCTCTCTGGGGGTCATCGGAAGACAACCGTTCGGAACAGGTTTTCGCCTCGGACGTAGAAAAAGAAAAAACAAGCGAGCTGGGAAACTGTTCCGAATGGAAAAAAATAAACCCTCCAGAGGTTATCGCACTATCTCCACGAAATTCATTACGTCATTATTTGAGGTGGACAAAGTTCTACCCCGTTGAAGTCCGCGAATGATGAGCGTGGAATTTACCGACGATTCCGGTTCGACCTGACAATCTCTCCGATTATTAAGCGTTTTACGAGAAAAATGGAATCCATGCCCGACTGAAGAGAATCTTCTTTTGAAAAGTATAACATCGAAATTTTCCGAATGAGAAACGTTTGACTGATAATTCAATTTCTCCTTAATTAATTTAATGAGCTAAGAGATCCGGGCACACTCGACTAGTATGAACTATTTATGACCGACTATAATGCTATTTTAACAAACTTTCCGAGTAGGAAGAAGATTTAAATTTGATAGGAATGTTTTATTCTTATAGTAAAAGCCAATTATTAAATGAAATCCCCATAAAAGACCCGGGTTCGACCCCAGTAGATAATTTGTTTTTCATAAGATAACGTAAAAATTGATTTTTCGACTTACCGACTTTTACTCTTTTGCAAATTAAATTAGAAAGAATTGACCTACGATATTCGGACCTGGACCGTTTTAAACGAATAATGTTTCTTATTCTTATCTTCACATTTCGTCTACGATTCGAAATCGCTGAAGTAATACCTTTAAATCATATTTATTGGAAAAATCTAAGTTTTTTAACGATATTTTACCTTGCCGACCGTGTCATTGTTAATCCTCGAGAGTGTATTGTAGTCTCAATACTTATACTATACTAGTAGAAGGTGCTTGCATCCTGCAAACATTTCATCTCACCTTGAAAAACATTAATTTTTCAGAGACATTTTATTATCAGAAATATTTTTTTAATTCAAAAGATTTTACGCCTGCACCGATTTTCTTTCTTTACTTACGGAACAACACTGAAGTAAATCAATCCTTAACCCTTAGTTAGTCGCGTGAAAAAAAGTTCCGTAATTAGTCGCGTGGGGTCAATATGACCCCAAAATAATTTCTTAAGATAAGCAATAATATATTAATTTATTTATATTTTACTGGAAATAAAATCAATCTTACATTATAATACAATTATTTATTAATAATTTTTACAATAAACATCGATTAAAATAACTTAAAATATTTTTTTGTATTTTCTAATCACTTTCCCTCTTCCCACATTCAATGCACTTCATTATCATATGGTCTTTGCAAGTAAAAGCTCCACAATTTCCACATCTAGTGGACACTTTATTGTCCTTATTTCTTGGGCAATGTTCGCATCTTCCTGTTGATAGTCCCGATCCTGGTGATGGACCTTCCTGCGCAAGTCCCTGTTGAGTGCATATGCGCTTTCGGAGATGCCTAGATATAAACTGACTCTGAGACCTCAAAATCTGTAGATCCTTTATTAATTCCTTCGATAATGATTTCAAGAAATTTCGCCTTGTCATTTCCTTTTGAACGTTTTGTTTATAAACAATAAAGGCATTTATGGCAGAAACGTTCAGCTAATAAAAAACACAGCTAACGGCCATCTTTTCGTTCTTCTGCCAACATTATAAGCAGCGCAGAGCTGATCGCACTTTTTGTTGCATTGTTGCATGAAGGTCGCGTTGAGGGCTTTATTAGTGATAGGACTATTTTTGCGGAGATCACTCACACTTGTGGGTTAGACATCGGTCGCGGCACGGTCGCTTTCCGGCCCCCACCTACAGCATGAAGTAGTTTATGGCTGCCCCCAACAAGCAGAAAGATTCAAGCTCACTTCTGCTGTCACCGAGGATTGCCCTCGATGGGGCTTTGGACAAAAGTTGCCTCCTCGAGCGACCCAAGGGGTTCGTGCCGAGGTCCAACCGCGTCCTCCCCTATAAGTGTGAACGTACTTGGGACTTCTCCATAGAAACCCCATTGGAAATAGGATTTTTATATTTTGGTCTAAAACGTCCCAACCGTGACCATCATGCGACCGGTAGGAGATCCAAAAACTTTGAAGATTGCCGATCTCATTCGTGTTCGTGCTTATTCCGAAAAATAAGGGAGAAACTCGTGCTAAAAAGGGTGAGCGGTAATGAAAGGCAAACCGCTTTCTTTTATCCTTTTTGCACATGGGTACTAAGAGCTTCATCCAATGAGGGTGATAAAAAAGCTGCCAAAAGTCGCTAGAAAGATGTTCCATTTTTGAGAGTATTTCACAATAATGACGAAAGCATGTGATAAATAATTACTGTACAGAAAAGGGAATAATATGGATGTAGTTCAATTATAAAATCTAGAAAATAGTTTCAAAAATCATGCATCGGTCTTGATAGAATACGTGGAATTCTGCGTCAAAGAAGTCATCCTCGGGTCAATTCTTCGACAGCAATTTCTAGAGAGACCACGTGCGTTTGTTTGAGACTTTTATTGCGGGTAGAAAACGGTTGCATGTGGGCGGCCGAAGTAAGAAAACACCCGGAGAATTCCGAAAAGAGGGAAAAAGGTACATTGGAGGGAGGAGAGGGGAGGGGGAGATGGGAGGAAGAGGGTAACCAACCTACAGTGAAAATTAGAGAAGTAAAAATGTATCATAGGAGAACTAGTGTTAAAACAATGAAATACTGCTTATCAGGAAAATTATTTGTATTTCTGATGTGATAATAATAATCTGTATTGCGTTTAACCCTTCTAGACCAATAGAGAAAAAAGCAACAGGTAGAGAGATGTCATAATAAAAGCAACTTTTTTAACCTCATATATACATAACAAATGGATACACACCAAAATAGCACATTAAAATAGTTTAATTTTCTCAATAATTACAATATTTATACTATATGTATAAATATAAAAATATCAAAAATAACAAATTAAAAAAACAAAGAAATGCTAATTTCTCTTCTAGAATGTCAGTTTCGAAGGTAGAACAAGTTTGGGTTAGATTGACAATACATTTCTTTAGATATTGACGAAAAAACATTGCTTGGGGTCATATTGACCCCACGCGACTAATTAAGGGTTAAAATTTGAAATTTTAAGAATATTATGCTTTTTCAATTTTGGGGTACTAATGCCACATTTCTGCCATATTTTCAAGCTATAGCACATCTAGATGTGAAATAATAGGGGGAAGAGGGGAGAGGGAAGGAGAGAGGGGGAGGGATAAAGTGAATGAGGGAGAGATAGATAGATAATGGTCTTTATTATGGCAAGATTGAGACTAGGAAGTCTATTTTCCAGAAAAGGAGAGGGGGAGAGAGATAGTGAGGAAGAGAGATATAAATGGTGTGAGAGAGAGAGTGATACAGAGGAGGGAGAGGAGCGATTTATAGATAATGTTCCTTATTAGGGCGGGATTGAGTCTAGGAAGTCTATTTTCCAGAGAAGGAGAGAGGGGGAGGAGGATGGGAGAGAGGAAGAGAGAAAAGGAGGATGAATAGGAAGTGCCTTAAATTTAATAGTTAATCCACACATACGTCATATTTGACGGGAAATTACGCTAGTAATTAAGATATTAATTGAAATAACAATTAGAATAACAATTTAAAATAACAATTAAAATGACAAATAACAATATAAATGATAATTAAAAGCAAACAAAAGATAAAACATTCCCAAAATAGAATAAAGACGGCGCCCACCTAATACGTAACTGTACTCAAATGAAGAGATTTCGCTTCGGGGTCGGATCCCTTGAATGGCCTGCAGTAACGTGCGTCAAACGAAATAATTACAGCCAACGAGATATCGACCCATTTAAAAAACGCTTACACTATTTGCCGCAGAATGGATTCGAAGAAATAAGGGACGTGACTGTACGGGTCACGCAATACGCAGAGGGTCAAGAGCGCGATTCTCACGGTTACAGAAAACCATAGTGCTATTTGCCGCTTTCACAAGACTGCGAAGGTAGATCTAGTCCAGCGGTTCCCAACCTTCTTCTGCTGCGACCCTAAACTGCCCACCAATAAGACTTCGCGACCCATACCTAGAATCTCGCGACCCGTGCTTCTAATTGAGCTAAGATACAACATAGATAGCTGTAAATAAGCCCTTGCCTGAGGACGCTACTATTGTATCGCTCTACTCCGCCGCAAATTCGGTCGGTCTTTGTCATGAAAATTTTCGAGAAAAGGGTCGAGTTAATGTATGAAAGCCATGTTAGCGGGGGTGCGGATGGAAAATTTTCGGTTGATCTAGTATTCCTGCTTTTCCCCATCTATTTTCCCGCATAGGTTCTAAAATCTTCGAAAGGGAAGTGTGGCTTGCATCGGCTGTTAAGATTGATAAAGGTTAGGCAATTTTCAATAATAATATACATAGAAAACAATCTGACTATCGAGAAAGTTTCCTTCTGATGATCCTTCGCGACCCAACTGAGGACCCCCCGCGACCCTGATTTGGGTCGCGACCCCAAGGTTGGCAGCCACTGATCTAGACCAGTGGTCCCCAACCTGTATGAGTAAGTGAACCACACTGACTCTTCAAGTGTGTGGCGAGGGCGGCACATTTAAAACGAGATGAATATTATTACACTTTTCCCTCATTTTAGTGTCTTAAAGCGAGAAAATTGAGGTTTGTTGTAACAAAATGAAATATCGATGAACTTGAAAACATAAAATCAATGAACAAAAATTATCAACATGAAAATAGATACGACAGTAAATTTATTGAATTTTAATCTACAATTTCTTAATCGAGTAAAATAGTTGAAGAGAGAAGCAAAATGTTCTAAAGAATCCTGCTAAATAGCCATTACCGAATGAGTTTGGCTCTTCTCGTTGTTAAGGCGGAGAATCAAATCCGCTGTTGAGTAAATGGAATTTATACAAAAGATTGATAAATTCATATCCTTGTTCTAAGTGTAGACACGATTAATTTTTAAATAAAATTTTACAGATGTAATAGGCCATATTTTTACTGTGGTAAAAGGTACTAATACAGATAATCACTCAATGACCTAACTTTGCCTGAAAGACTGAGGGTCGCACAAAACCACCCCGGGGGGCGCATGCAGCCCTTGAAATGCAGGTTGGTGACCTCTGATCTAGACGATCAACAAAATACCTTTCGGGAGATGGTCTTCAGAAAACGTTATAATGACACTCCGGCTCGCTAGGGAATTTCCCCCTTCGACAGATAAATCGAAACCAACGACTCCGTAGAAATCGGATTAAGGAAATTTAAACCACATATTATCCCACGTAATTTTTTTCGCCTGCGCTATAAATTTCGTTCGAACGTAAATCGATTCCGATCGTTGAAAACAAAATCACGAAAATCTCTCAAACTGTCGACGATAATAAAGCGCGAAATCGTTATTCCGCGACCCGAAGAAAACTCCGGCTCGGAAAGCTTACTTTATTATGAACACTAAAAAACTTACGTAACTCGTCGGATAAAAAAATAACAAGGAAAATTTGACGGCTGAATAAAGTAATCAAAAAATCTTGCGATTTCTCTCCTTCGGAGCAATAAAACGAATTTTGATGTTGACTACATTAACCCTACATTTACAAAAAACGATTTTACGGTGACGCAGGCAAGAAAAAAAGGAACGATTATGAGAAAAAAATCCGACGATCGATGACACCATTACATAACCCCTCGTTCCACCGAAAACGTCACCAAGGGCATTTTGGAGGCTTCATCAAAGCGAAGTGCCTTGGGCAATAATTTAACCGGCCTTGTCAGCTCCATTAAGTGGTTATTTGCCTCCCTTTATCAAAGTCGCGGCTTCACGTGCCGTAGGGAGCAAACAACTTGAAGCTTTAAGAGGTCATTGCAGGCATGACGCGAAGGTCTTTCACCATAAAAATGAAAAAATAAAGCATTTCTCACGCGTGTTGTATGAGGTCATGGAAGATAAAAATACTCTTCTTCATAAAACAAGGATTGCAAATGTGTCGGAAATATCAGGAGATAACAACAAATGTTTACAAGGGCTGAAGTTATTACTTTTTAGCGTTTTTTTTAATCGCTTGTGTTTTCCCTTAGGAACGAGAAGTGTTGGGAAGCTACGCGTAAGATTTTCAGGATAGTGTCGACTGGTGACAAACATTAACCCTATTGATTTTGGGATCCGTTTCATTTTCATTTTGTGTACGTTCCTACAACATTAAAAGCGAAGCGTAAATACCCTCAATTTACTAATTTACTGTAGACAGAAATGTATAATTATCCATAAAACAAAAATAAAAAATAAAAAAGGTGAGCTTCGCTGGCAAGATAAAATGATATAAATAAACTTTTTTCTCCTGAAGCCAGCAGGTTCGTTAAGGTAAAAACTTTTTCATCAACAGCTGGTCACAAGCGAAAGTGTTGGTGAACAGCCGATGCTGAGACACACTTCCCACGGTGCGGCCAAAAATCCTCCGACGAAGCAAAGACCCCACAATGGGGAGGGAACCCAACAGCGACTGAACGAAAAGGAACAAACCAACGGTGTTCTAGGAAAATAATGATGTGCCAGCGATGTCGATGAAACGTACTTCCTCAAACAGTTTTTGGCCATACGTATTTCGGTCGCCGAGCGACCATCTTCAGGGCCAAGTGCAGTGACTCAAAGTGAGTGAGGATGATCGGTCACGGGTCTCTTTTATATCCGATCGAGATCCGGAGGGGAGGGGGGAGGGTTTCGGAGGAGGTGGAGGTAACACAGGGACTAATTTGAATAGTACGCTATCAATGTTTCCAGGTTCGCGATTTAATCTCGCGTGTCGGTGTTTGTAAATTTCAAGGCTTTCTAACTCGGCCTTTGGGCATCCTTTAAGCAAGGTTAGGTTTTCAATATCCATGCGGTGGTTTCTTTCTATAATATGTTTTGCGACGGCTGATTTTTTCGGTCTCCAATATTTTGTGTGTTAAATGTTCCTTAAATCTAACTGTGGGGTTTCGTTTTGTCTTTCCAATATAAGCCTTGTCGCAGTCCTGGCATTGTATTTTGTAAATCCCCGATTTTATCAGTGGTGGTATTTTTTCCTTTGGATTGCCCAATAAGTTTTTGACCGAGTTTTGATTTTTGAACGTTGCCTTGTATCCGATGTTGTTCAAGATTTTTGTTAGGTTTTTAGTAATTTTTGGAAAGAAAGGGATAGCGATATATTTTTTGGCGTCTACTTGGTTTTCTTCCTTGGTTAAAGTCGTGTCTTTCTTTTTAGCTTTGTTTCGATGTTTTTTGATAAAAGTATCAACAAGCTCCTCCGTATACCCGTTTTCCAATGCAGCCTGTTTTATGTAGTGTACTTCCTTGTTAAAACTTATTGGGCAATCCAAAGGAAAAAATACCACCACTGATAAAATCGGGGATTTACAAAATACAATTCCAGGACTGCGACAAGGCTTATATTGGAGAGACAAAACGAAACCCCACAGTTAGATTTAAGGAACATTTAACACACAAAATATTGGAGACCGAAAAAATCAGCCGTCGCAAAACATATTATAGAAAAAAACACAAATACAAATACAAAATAATTTCAGGGATCCTTTCCACGTCATAAGCATCAATATAGGATGTAGCGTGTGCCGAGATCAACGGAGAATATGCGATTTAATAGTTTAAACTTTGTTGAAACAATCGTGTGTTGAATGATTTGAGAAAAAAATCCGGACCACCACCTAACAATATGAGATAAAATATGAATGTGACTGATCAGTTAAATTTTAATGCGAAATACGAAAAAGGATTTGTAAAAGGAGGAGGAATGAAAGAAAAAAAGTTACCCAATAGAGAATCGAACTCGCGCCCTCACGTTTCGGACACACCCACCGCAAACAATTACTTAATCAATTATGCGTGCATTAATAAATTTATACCAGTTGACGTGAAATTGCAATATTTAATCGCGATTTCCGGAAAAACTATCGGCCGTATACGGCCAAAAGGGGGGTTTGCAGTGATCCTGGAATCCAGAGCTATACACCTACCAGGTTCCATAAAAATCCGAGATGCCACTACCGTGTCCTCTCCTTTTAAGTGAAGTACATACCCAATGATATAAATCAACAAATTAGTTTTGTCATTTATAACACGACGCGAAATTATTTTAGTTGGTAAATTTGGAGAATAAAATTCTGCGTTGGAGTATGCATGTCATATTCTACGAGTTTTGTTGGTTAACAAGTAGTTAAGTCCCGGCCTCATTACCGTTTCAGTTACTAAGATGCCGTAGCCTAATTATGAAGACCTAGAACACGCATGCCAAACTCGAAGAGGCATCAGAGCTGCATTAAAACAATGGATGCATTAGGATTACAGTTTTTTAATGAGGACCAGAGTTGGAAAATATAGAACTTTCTAGAATGGACATCTGCTTTGTAAAAAAACGATAATTCAGAAACCTCGTCCTATTGTACCTCAATAACCAAGAAAACATGTCTCCTTTCATAAGATAAAGTATTTGTATAAAATATCTAAAGATTTAATTAAGTCAGAAATTCGTATTAGGGCCGCACTAAGGCACAGAAGAGGTCGCATGCGGCCCTCCAATCTGACATGCCTGGCCTAGAGTATAACCGGCGATGTACAGATAATTAATTTCCCATCAGCATTTCTTAAATTCCATTTTGCGACAATTTTCAAAAACTCTGTCGATAATAACTTAAGGACGCGGGCAGTCCGAAACGCCGTATTCCGAGCACCCCGGAAACTAATCCTCCGGAAGTGAAGGATAAGGTTACCCTTAGGATCGCCTACGGAGGGAAGCTCCGATAGAGAAGTTTTTTCCCCTTCTGCGCATTTCCAGAAAATGTCACCCACTCAATCTCTCTTTCGGGACGGCGAGCACGTGGAAAGAAAACGACGAGATTCCCTCAATCCTACTCCGCTATCTCTCTCTCTCTCTGCACGTCGTCACATCAAAACACCGAAAAATCGATAAGGAGTTTCCCCTCGTCCATTCGAGAACGACCCACCCCAACCTCCTTCCCGCTCCACTCACTATCAGCCAACTTCGAGAAGACCTTCCCCCATAAATCGCCGGAGAAGAGGATTCTCGTCCGTGATTATTTCGACACGTTTTCTCGACGTGAGAGTGTTTTCGAGCCGTCTGCTGTCATGTCTGATCCGGCTCGATCGTTTTATTTTTTTCCTCTCGTTCTCAGACATTTCCCGAAAAGTTCGCTTTTATGTGAACTTCGTAAGAGTAGCCCGCCAAGAAGAAATGGGCAACACGATAATTTTTAGCGCGTTTCATTTTATATAAGCGCTTATGTTTTAGCCCTGTCTGTACACCTGCGCGATCGATTAAATTGAAATAGCGTGTAAACGGTTCGAGATAGAAGATTGAAATTTGCAAAGTTTATTGGATCTATGATTCCATTTATTACGTTGCCAAAGATATTTTTGGCGAAAGCGTTGTGCGGCATGGGAGCGCCTTCAACATTTTCAAATTAAAATTCTGAGCAAATGGTTACAGATAGAAAGTTTTCACTGTCTGTGTGACCTTTTTATGACGTCTTTAACACTGGAGAAGAAATTGTTTTGAAAAATCGGTGGTCAGTAGGGAGTGCCTTCAACATTTTCTAATTAAGACTTTTTTTGGAGAAATGGAAGAGAGGGCCCTTTTTAGTAATATAGTGTTCATATCATAAGCCCTTAGTCATTAGATTAGAAACCTAACATGTGTAAGTTTATGAATATACCGAACTTTTAAAATTAATTTTTGAATAAATTATCTTATGTCATACAATTATATTACTAAAGTCTAGGAAAAATTTGAATATTACAATTCTGAATAAAACTAGATAAATAAAACGCGCTTTTTCATATTGCGTCAGCAAATGAAGCTCTCATTTAAAAAATAAATATTGCGACGAGTTTGCATCGGTGCTGTAGACAGCCCGTGGGATATAATTCTGTTCCCGCAGGATACTATTGACGCATCGAAAAAAACTGTCCTGCAAAGTTTTCCGTTAAGACGTCAAAATATTATGAAAATACACCCGCCCCTCGTTTCGCAGTTTCATTTTGCACGTTTCCGGTTTAGCGCGGTTTTCGTTTTAGAGAACTACATCGAATTGCACGGCCATCAATTTCACTTTAGCACGGTTTTGGATGGGTCTCCAGGAATTAACAATCACAAAAAGTTTCAGCTCGCCTTAAGAGGTTATAAGAAAGAATAAATAAATAAATTCTGAATTAAATGTAACTAAATCGTTGTTGTTGAACTCTTAAGGTGCTCACATCATATATCCCTATGGGGAAAATCTATCCCACTCTGCGCGGTTTCGCCTTACACAGTCTTTTCCAGGAACGAGTGTACCGCGCAAGGCGAGGGATGGGTGTGCCTAGAAAGTATTTTTCTCTCGCAGGCTAAACGAGTATCATATTGGACCCGCGCTCTGGAAAATGAAATAAAAATGTTACAACCAAGGAAGAAGATCAACAAGTAGTTTTTTTACATTCCACGGTCACAGTATGTGTGACTGAAGATGCTTGTTTTTTTCATTCAGAACGGAACAATCCCAAAAAAAAGCTCAACAGCGTCGATTACTCAATTCCACAATTTTATGATCTCGAATAACAAAATTAATGTCAATATTCTGTACAGTTACATCAAATATTTTTAATGAAAATCGATTTCACTATTTCCTGTTCCATTTTTTTATACATCAGCTCGGGCTCTGGTCGTTGACAGTTAGTTTAAATATTATTTGGAAAAGAAATCATTTCTGATTACGTTCGAGTAGCATCTGATGACCCACGTAGCACAACTAGAGGTAAGCGCATCACCGTTTGAATATCACTGTGCTAGGTAATTCCGAAGGGACGAGAATATCTCCCTAGGACCCTCGGTTAGTTAACGCCACACCGTCTCACTGGATCTGGTACGTCTCATCGCCGAGCCGTTTCAGCGCCAGGCCAATTCATCGCAGGGACGATTCAGCGCCGGCCGTTTCGTCGCCAGTAGATAAATTATTAATATATTTCTTCATAGATACTTTTGCATTTATACGTAACGTACCGTGCTATCTTCAATTAAAAATAAATACTCTTATTGTTTTATGTGCAATTATTTAAATAATGTGTTAATCTATATTTTCCCATTATATAAAAGCCTATATTTTCCCATTTTTACAGTTAAAAAATTATTGGTTTGTATTATATATTTAATTCGAAAAATACTCAACGGGGAAATATTGTGATATTCTCTTATATAAAAGCCAAGTGTCTGTTTGATTGACTGTTTCAACACTCGACTGTGGCACCTCTCTTAAAGAGCGGGAGAACTCTTTACGTGATATGAGAGTAAAAATGGTGTAGAGTATTATTAATATGCATTTTTAAAATCCTTAGAATTGCGATATGAATACGGGACTTGATGATGGGAAGGAGAAATATGAAGGTAGGAATTATAAAAGCCCGTCAATATGATGGGCTTTTATACTAGATTTTTCCAATAAAATAGCACAATTAAATGTCGTTTTTTGCGATTACTGTAAATAAGTGAAATATACTCATATTAATTGTTTATTCTATATTACGTTTGTAAAAATGGGATGATTACAATGATTTATTTTTAACCTATAATTTTCACTGTCCCGCTTCCCCGAGGGGGGAGTGAACGTCGGAAGAAACCAAAACACTTTAACTAACTTACCCAATACATTATTTAAATAATTTCATCTAAAGCAATAAAAGTATTTAGTTCTAATTTAAGATAGCACGTATAAATGTATTTCTTTAAAGAAATAAAATAATAAGTTATCTACTTATGATGAAACGGCCGACGCTGAATCGTCCCATTCCGGTCTCACTCGTGCGCGTGTGCTGGCATTTGTACGATCGGACTTATGGGAGGGCAGGAGAGAGAACGGTTAAAAGAAAAGAATGCACGCGCGAATTCCGTCGGTCTGATGGGATATACGACGAGGAATGATGTTCCTGTTTTAAAAAGTCCACCGCCCACTCTCTCAAGAGGCTTTGGCCTTCCTCTTCCTCAAACCCGTTGCTCTGAATCTGCATACGGAACTGACCTATTTTTGCCAAGATTACCTCATTAAAATTAGTCTCTTATTCTATGCAAATTAATTAAACTTGATTTATGAAAAAATTTATTGTCCTGTGCGCTAACAAGATGATACAGAACGGCCGATAATCAATGCTAAGGACGCAGACCTAAGCAGACTGGGGATATCTATCCAGATCAAATAAAACTTCGCTACATCTCATGCATCTCAATTATTCTAAGCTGCTCTTTCATTCAGAGCAGTGTTTTCCAACAGAAAAATGTTGATAAACATTTGTAGTAAATAAATCAATTTTATATAATGATGGGTAATTAGGACAATAATTTTTCCTCTGATATGTTGGTAGTGATGTAATATCAGCAAATTAATGCGTTCAAACCTTATAATACCGTTATAGTACAGGGTGTCCATAAAGTTTGGAGACGGGGAAATGATGTTTTTTATTACTGGTGGGTAACTGAGGGTTTAAAAATGAAATTCACGAAAGAAAATAGTAGAATAGCCTTCAAAATGTATTGACGCAGCAGGAGAAGACATAGAACAATTGTAGTTCATATATACTTCTTTTACAATTACCCACTATGGACACTATAAATATACAGCACGAGTCGTACCGATAAATTAGATGGGGAGGCGACGGCTTCAGACGCTTCTCGAAATGGGCGCCAAAATAAAACTGCAGTGAAAAACTTTCAATAGAAATATTTTTTTCGATTTTGTTAATTCGTAGAAGGCTTTTTTCAGCTATGATGCAAAGATACATCTTTTAAGCGTTTATGCTGCATTGACCTTGGGGTGCACATTAGTATTATTGTGCCGGAATTTATCGGCATGCACACGCAGCCAGTGCACTTCTGTTAAACGTTCTTGTATGTAGCTTAACAACGACTATACGGATGCTTTTTTAAATATATCATACCTGCTCTCCGAGTGTGCTTGTATTAAAAAAATCAGACAAGTTTAATTTTGCTTCTACTTTTTTGTCTTTGTCAGTTGGGGTAAATGCATCAAAAATTGAAGGAGGAAATGATATTTTATCTCGCCTCAGGCGAAAAAAAGCATATCACTGCATACAAGCTTACTTCAAGGTAGAGCTTCCGCGAAATTCTGTTTATCTTTGTCAAGGGAACCGCGTCTACGAAACTGTTGACAACCACTGGGATAGAAGCATACAGGACAGCAGAAGAAAATGATTTTGATATCAATACTAAAAGATGATTTCTTTTCTTAATCGATTAACGCTTGTTTCTACAAGTTTTACGTTGACCAGCTGTTCACATGAAACTAACGTTCCACTTCCTTGGAATTATGGAAGGAATAAAAGAGGTAAAAATGCCTTTCTTAGGATCGACATCAACATTTCAGTGTAGGCTTTACGCCCTAAAACTGTAGTTGAGGGTAAATTAAACCACCAATCACCGCGAGGCCACTAAGTGTCCACTCAATTGTTGGAGAACCCCCGGAGACCATGACTGGCCGTAATCAAAAGTTAGTGGCGGTCAGACAGAAGGGGAAGCTCTCGTATAAAAAATCCTCCACCGAGATCCTTCATCAAAAAGCGTTATATAACGCAGAGTGACTGTAAGCTATATATAGCGTGGATTACGATTGATATTTCCTCGAAACATAATAGATTGCGGTGGGGTGATATTTCTCTACCGCGACTCAAAAACAAACGTCGCCAAACCACTTCATCTAATACGCAAAAGAGATCTCAAATGTTTGTCACGCAAACCTTCCAAGGCTATGACGACATACCTTTGCTCGGTGTAATACAAGAACGGCTTATAATACATAATGGGGTCCGTGGTTGCGTGGATATTTTCCAGCCATTATTTCAAAATGAACATAGGCGAGTGAAAGAATCAGCGCACATAATTTGCGCTATCACCGCATATATACGAATCAATACCATAAAATGATGTCGCTGGTTACATTAAGGAATATTTACGCGCAGAAAATATTTTCTCGCAGTTTACCTCGTAACAATAATGCTGCTGGATTGGAGACGGTTTGGCGGTAGCTGGGAATAAAACTCGATATATTACAATGTTACTGGACCTTATGTAGCAATTTATTAGTCATACGGGTTATTTAATAATGTTTATGTCATAAAGATCGGTAACAGGATGAGTTTTAGCTTTTTTTCGCGCCTTTTTTGGAGTAAATCGAATTTTGTGAAAATCGACAAGAAAAAACTACCCTCCATTATTGTTCGATATGATTCATTTCAACGAGGCTTCTATTAAAGGGGATACTCTAAAGCAGTGTTTCCCTAACTTTTTGACATTACGCTTCTCCTTTGGTTTTCACGAAACCTTCACGCCCTCAGTTATTTGGTTGAAATAAATGTAACCGTTTGCACGCATACTTATATACTTATTTATATGCATTTCATTTATTTGAACATTTATTACATATTTTGTAACAGATTTATATTATTGTTAATGATCAAATAACTCATGATTATTAACCCATATCTCAGATGCAAAAATACCATGCATATCGCGGAAAGGATTTCTATATTTGGCGATGAATAATTCTGACAAATACTGAAAACTACTCCAATATTTCTAACATCTGGATTAACAATTCTGACGCGTGCCAACGAAAGAAATGATTAATTGCGGCTAAAAAGAGGCGTTTTTCAACTGAATTTGGCATTAAAAATTGATTTTTTTTTCTCATGGCCTCACGCCCCCCCCCCCCCCCCCTGTAAGCACCTCGCGCCCCCCAGTTTGGGAACCACCGCTCTAAAGAATTACTCGATTGCTTCAGATTATGTTAGACCGTTCATCCCCTAGAACCTCGCACAGACGACAGACTAAAAAACAGACGGATTTGCAAAAAAACTCCCTGACTCAGGAGCGCCCATAATGTTCATCAAAATCCCCGAGTCAATTTTTTTTATCACAATATTCTTCGCACTTTGCATATGAGAACGTAAATAGAGTGTTACCATTAATTATGAAAAATTTAGTTTCCGAGACGAAGAAAAGTTACGCGGAAATGTGAAGCTCAAAAGAAAAAAATACGAATAAAAATCCTTTATTTAACGATTCGCTCTCTATGACAGGGGCGGGGTTCCATGACGTTTCACCCCGAGCATTTCACCCACGTGACGTTTCACCCACAGACACTTCTCCCACGGGTCATTTCACCCATACACTCTTCACCCACAAGACGTTTCACCTACGGACACTTCACCCATGAGAGGTTTCATCCAGAGACCTTTCATCCATGCCTTCTCACCTATAGGTTTTTTGCCCACAATCCAGTTCACCCACACAACGTTTTACCAAAAGACATTTCACCCATTGTTTTTGGTCCATGCTTCAGTTTAAATGCTCAAAATTCAGTTGAATCTATTATAGAAGGAATCCTTTACTAATATAATAAAACATCAAGGTAATTATTATTTAATTATTATTGTAGTAACGTAAACAATACACAGAAACGGAAAGAGGAAGAAAACTTATATTATTGAATGAACTATTTCACCGAAGCTAAGGTAGTTGAAATTATGTACTTCTAAAAATTCGTTTTATTAAAGTTGTAGTCTATTGACCATCGAAATTGCAAATACAAAGCGTATTATTTTCCAAGAACAATATTCGTGAGTGTAAGTGCCATTAAAACGTTAAAAACATTACGTTGAATTCTCAGGTGAAATAATTTGGACTACTCTCTTTATTAGATAGCGATATTTAAACTGTTAAGTTGATGAAAGTTGTGGAAACTATCGTGCGTTCCACACTTAGTTGACAGTATGGGCTATCGCCAATTCTCTCTTTTCCATTGCTTTTCCCTATAGCTCTCTCTGATCCCGCTCAGTTGCCAAATTTGTTTTGATTATGGTGATATTGTCGTTTAAGTAAAATGATGACGCTTAATCGCAGTATGTTTTACGTAAAATGTTTTTACGCCAAATTTATGTATGTAAAGAGTTTCTGACTTCATACAATTTCGGTCGCGCATTGACATATTTAATAATAAATAAGTATTACGCAAATTAACGTATAAATGTATAATCGTAATATAAAGCTTATTTACAACGCATTAGGTATATTTTGGCTAATGAATTAATTAAAAATCAATTAATAAATAAGAACAATGAGATTCCTCGAAACTTAGTATTCGAATCTGGAACAAAATCAAAAGATCTTTCTAAAAAAGAATTACGTGTATTATTTTCATTGAAATGTCATGTCCTATATTCATTAAATAAAACATAACAACAATTGGTTTTCTTTCATTTTTAATTTCATCCTGTAAGGGCATAGCTAGATATATAAGGAAAGAATGGACGAAGTGACATATGGGTAAATGTCTGTGCTTGTGAAACACTATGTCAAATGTATTTTTAATTAATCATTTCATTCCGTGATATGATACAGAAAGTTCATTCCTCTAAAAATAAGTTTCTATAATGTACTTCACTTTATTAAACAAATAAAGAATATCATATTAAAGATAAAAAGGATGATGTTATGTTAAAAACGCTATTTCCATTCTACGCTTACTATTGTGCGTTTCACGTCGTCCGTGCACTACGTGTTCTTATGGGAGAATCGCCATCCCATGTTATTTCCCTATGCTGCTAATTCTCGGCGTTGCCAATTCGTGCAAAATCCAGATTTTCGTCGTTCTTGACATGATTACTCACTTAAACACTTAACGAAGGATGGAAAATTAACAAAATGAGTAAAAAATAAATTAAATACTTTTTAAACCGAAAAATCGCCATTTTTGCATGGTTAAACAATAGTTCCGTTTTCATCGAAACTTCCGAGTTTCTTCCGCCGCATTCATATTTGAACGACCAAATCTCGCAGTTTATTTGCTGAAATCACACGAAATTTTTCTGTAGCTTTCGCAAGTGTTCCATCACACATTTTATTAAAAGGAACATGTAAAGCAATTTATTGTTGTTAAAAATTAAATAAAACCGAACAAGGTTCTTAGATTCTGCATCAGTGCACTAAATTTTCACTCTCTTGTTAACTTACGTACTATTAGGAATAGGTGGCTATTATTTGTGGATAAAATGGTGAGAAAAGATTAAAGTTATTTTTTGTAAGTGGAATGAATTCAATATCTTCATTGGTTTTCGATGAAATTTTACATTTGAGCGCGAGAAACTTCTGCCGCCTCGTCGGAACTTTTTCGCGTGCCACGAAACGTAGGCCAAAGAGAGACTTAAATTTAAATTTTAAATGTTCATAAGTCTTTGGGTGAACTGAATCGTCGGTGAAACAATTATGGGTGAAATGTTATGTGGGTGAATTGGATTGTGGTCGAAAAACCTATGGGTGAAAAGGCATGGATGAAAGTTCTCTGGATGAAACTTCTCGTAGGTGAAGTGTCTGTGGGTGAAATGACCCGTGGGAGGGGTTCTGTGGGTGAAACGTCCCATGGGCGAAGAGTGTATCGGTGAAATAACCCGTGGGAGAAGTGTCTGTGGGTGAAACGTCACGTGGGTGAAGTGCTTTGGGTGAAACGTCCGGATACCCAGGGGTAGGCAACCTTCTCTATATTGCGGGTCACATCGATGATTGCGAATGCTTCAGTGGGCCGGATTATTGTATAAGCAAAAATAGTCTAAATAAGGATTTTAGAGAAAGATCTGATGCTTTCCTGGCGAATCGATGAGGTGAAGAGTTCCCGGGTTTCCAGCCAGGTGAATATATTGTCTACCGACGTTTCGGCACCTTCCTCAAGTGCCATCTTCAGGGGTCTCCTGAGTGCCGTACCAATCTTTCGTCCATGTATATATACTATTATTATTATATATACTATACTACTATTGGTACGGCACTCAGGAGACCCCTGAAGATGGCACTTGAGGAAGGTGCCGAAACGTCGGTAGACAATATATTCACCTGGCTGGAAACCCGGGAACTCTTCACCTCAAGGATTTTAGAGTTAAAATTTCAAACTTAAACGTTTTATTACGATAATTTTGCCAAAAAAGACGGATTTTGTGTTGATTTTTTTCGGATCGGTTTATCATTATAGCTTCGCGGGCCGTATAAAATGCTCTCCGGTGCAGCATGTGGCCCGCAGGTTGCCCATCCCTGCTCTATGGCGCCATCTCCTCCTTTCGTCTTTTGATTAAAACGACTCCATTCAGGAAATTTCTCTTCGGGAGAAAAGCCTTGAGATCGGTAGGATTATCTCTTTCATCTAAAGCCAAGGAATTTTTGAAAAATTCGAGAGCCTCTAAACGACATCCGAGAGGGAGATAAGACCAAATAATAACCGCGTATGAGAAGCACCTGGTGAAATGATAATGACATCGAAAGGAACATAAAAAAGAAATAAAAAGTCGGTAAGACAGAACACAAAGCTCCAAAAATTAAGAAAAAAAGGCGCGTTACTAAGATGTCACTAATCATCAATTGTTAACAATAGCCGTCGGTAGGTGGCGTGGTGGTGGTAGCTAAAAATATAAGATATCTCTTAAACGATGTGTTATATGGAAAAATATTTCAAACAAAGGTTGTAGAAAATTAAATTTCCTACAACTTTTATTCCAATATATTTTTACTTTTAACAAATATTACAGCAAATATTTTAAAATAACGGATAAGTGACAAGAGTGAACACCCACTTCCGGTTGACCGTTTTTTACCAAAAACTAAGTTCTTCTGAAGGCATGCATGGGGTCCTATATTTATAGGTAAATGGGCGTGTCACTCGAAGACTAAAGTACGTAATTCGGTATGAGAATAGGAAAAAAATTAAATCTTCCGCATAACATCTATATCCCCTTATAAATAATTCTATACAAAATCCGCTAAAAATTGTGGAGAAATAAATTAGAGCTGGTCAGTGTCGTAAGCTGCTGAAAATAGATCATCGGTAATTTTTTGTAGCGGTCGGAGATGCGTCATGACTTTTTCTCGCAAAACTTTTTGTATCCTCTAAATACCGACAGATTTACGTCACAATTAACTCCGCTGGATCTGCAAAAAATGATTTCTCATTTCCGTCTAATTTCAGTTTAAATCAATTCCTGAAAGGCTTCGGAGAGATATGCGAAACCAATTATGTACTTAATAAATTTCTGGAATTTTTCCGATTTTATATTATAATATAGAAAAGGTTCCCGCCGCCATTTGCGACAACAAGAAGCTAAAAATCGACTCGAAAAGACAATAAAAAGATGGATTCCATTTCCTCCGAGATCATTGACGATTCTTAAATCTCATCTCTTTATTTTCCTTAATGAATAACGGCGAAGTGAGTTGTGGGCAAATTTGAGAAAGAAAGCATGAATAATGCACAAATACATAATGGATTAAACATAATATAACATCGATAAAACCTCCTAATAAAACTTGTAATAAAAATGACCAAAAACTAGTACATGCCCCAAGTAAATGAATCCAGTCCGATTTTATTTTTGCAACCAAATTTGCCATGTCACCGCTTTGCCCTACCACATGGCACCAGCTAGATTTGGTTCTACAAAGAATGAAAAACGAAGTCGGTTAATCTTACATAATGACTTAATCGGCAACGGTCCCATTATATAAACACTAGTAAAAAATCTGTACTAAAATGATTTAACGGTTGATTAACCCCAGCCAATTGCAGCGAAAAAAGGACCGTAGCTATTACATTGCATAATTCAAACTTTTTTTAAGAAACAATAGGTAATACGAAACAGAGCTTAAAAAAGGCGATTCCACAGAGTTCCGGTTACAGGCGCCCGAGAAGAATAAGGGAATCTAAAAATACACGCTAGGGAGGGTAGAATTAGGGATGTATTATGTTGATACGTTCCACATGAGAAGATATGCGACGAAATATCGCATCAGCATTGTTTGGCGCGGTAGTGTAGCGGTGTGATCATAAAATGATGAAATCGAATCGGAATATGATAATCGAAAGCCAATCAATTCATGCGCCAAAATAAGGATACGAAGACAATAGTTATGGAATTAACGTCATTGCATAATAGCTTAGTTATCAGTCTGTTAACTAGTAAGAATATTGGCTAGCGTTATGTAATATCTGGTTTTTATTCGATCTCAAAAATGGAACCATACCGTTTTCGTTGACAAAGTCGTGTTCCCTACACTAATGCCAACTGGGACTGGCTCTAATTCGTCTGAACACCGGACGAGCATACAGCGCGGAGAATTATGCTACTTGTTTGTTTGTATGTATGGAATTTCTGGCATGGATATTTTGGATTATTATAGCTATTACTCCTCCCACACCAAACACACACAGACAAGGGAAGAGGAAAACTCGGTGCCGGCATTAGCCTACTCTTTACGAAGAGCACCAAGGGGGCCAAATGGATAACGTCCCTTCCGAAGGAGCGCAGACTTGCGTGGTCTCCTCAAATCAAAAGTAGGGGACGGGACGATCTCAGATTTAACAAGATGATCCAAACAGAATTTATGATGCCTACTTTCCATTTAATCATTTATTTAATATTTATATTGGTTTTAATAGCTTTAAAGTCATCGCGAATATGCAGCTCTATGTGTTCCCAAATTTCATAATTTAGCGTTATAAAATACTACAAATACATTCGAACGGAATATTAAATTGATCACGCGTATTTGTGCGGCAAAAATAACGCGTGTACGCATTAGAATATACCGAATCCGAGTCCAACAATAGTTGTTGCTATGGCAACACTCTCGTAATGAGTGATAAAAACTGCAAAATCGCCAGTATTTAAGCGAAAATCTAAGAAATACAATCGATAAGCAAAATTCTACGATAAAAATTAGAATCTTCATTCCTTTCCTGAGAGAACAGTACAAAACTCGCCCCGATATTACAATTCTAGGATATTTTAATGTGTAAGAGAAAATTACCCTGCACGAAGGATTTCAGATTTCCCTTGAAAATCAAATGGGAAGGATATTTCCTGGAGTCGAACCCGGGACTTCAATCTTCGCAACAAAAACTATCCTCGGGTGCTCGGCCCATGCAGCAAGAGAGTTCCACCAAGTTTCATGAAAATCGCTCTATTGGTTCATAAGTTAATAGGGGGACGGACAGACAGACACAACGACGAAACTATAAGCCTATTTTCATTCTGGAAAGTAGGCTAAAAATCCGACCTCCACCGGATTCGAACCTGGGACCGCTGCGTGGAAGGCCAATACTCGAACCACTTCGCCACCGTCAGAATTATGCTACATTTTCACTTACCATCCCAACACCAAATACTTATAGCATTTTCAATCTATAATATAATTATGTATATGGAGATAAGCTAGTATGTTTCCAGTTTTTAACAGATGTCTCGAACATTTTGGGATCGTCTAATTATTTTAAGTCATATTTATGCTATTAATATCAACAAATTAAATTTGCGGTAATTGTGCAAATTTCGTAGAAATCCTCGCGAAAAGTAAAAATTAGATTTATATTTACGGTCGTTTTTTACTCAGATTTTACAACTACGGCAATTAAAAAAAAAACAATTGCTCTCCAGAACCTGTTTAACAGTTCGGGAATAGAGTGACGAAAATATATCAAGAAATAAAATATTTTGAGTAAAGAAAGTCATTCCATGAACAGTACAGATTAGAAAGCATACGGAATAAAACACCGTGGAAAACTTTCTCTCGGAGAAAAAAATCGTACAAAGGATTTCTCTCGAGGCATGTGTTGCCGACACAAATTAGATTTTACGATCGACGTTCTGATGCCTTTTCCTATTGTCTTAAATGATTTTTACCATAAGCGTTGATCAATATGCCTTAAAACTTCATGCTTCGGACTGTTAAACTGAAGCCAGAATGAGCGATAAATATTTCAATCTGTTTCATAAAAAAAATTTAATTGGATGAATCGCAACAAAGGTTTAGATTGCTGAGAAATTCCACGCTTTTGGGATAGCGTATATTTTAAAAGATACATAATGTACATCGCAAGTGACGTAGAGACAGAGAAATGATTCATTCAAGCGCTCTTTCACTCATTACCGAGCATGCGCAAACAAAAAATAACGAGCATGCTACGTGGTTTTGAATGGCATAAATACATCTTCAACATGTGAATACATCGTTCAGCGATACCCACGATGAATCAACTCCATAACATAAAAATTGATTATAGTAAAACAGGATTACAAGAATTAAACAACAGTTCTCTTCTAAACACAAACAAATGATAGGATACATAAACTTCGTCCTTTGGTGATGTTTACATAGTTCTGAATGAAAGTTCAAACACAAAAGACCAAATGTTACACTTCATGCAGCTACATTTAAGCCCACAATGTGCCACTAAACCATAAGGGAGATGACAAAATAAAAAAGCATCAAGTTTTAATTCATGATCAAAACAAATATTTTCAGGATGGAATAGATTTACTAACAGGTGTGAAGACAAGGCACGCCACTTTTGATTCAAGTTTGAAAATTAACTTTAAAAAAGGTTTTATTCACATGCTTACCATATACATGACCAGGAACCAGTAATGAAGGAATGTATTAAGGAGTTAGCTGTGTTCCTCCATTTCCACTCCTGGCTTTTTGTTTTCCTCGCACAGGCGGGAACCACACGGCGAAGCAACAGATTGCTTGAAAAAAATAAAGCTGTGCTCATACTGGTCCAAAGATATCCGTAATTAGTCCCTGTAACCTGAGTAACATCCATCTTGAAGAGTAATGCACTGATTTCTTCTGAAGTCTTGCAGACATACGCACACGGAACCTTAACCCTGATATTTTCGCGTCCTCACTCAACGCTTGTCGAAAGGGGTGTGACATAACAAGCGCTTCCATTTAATCAAATTGACTCACGTGTATGTATTTTTAAGAACCTAATATATCTTCATCAAAAAGCACTGATAATTTTTATTTTAAATAATTGTAAATTTAACATACTTCATATTTGTATAAATTTATTTAATAACATTATTTAGTTTTTCTTTTTACTTATTGAAAGGTAAACAAACATGGCTACTTCCGTAAAATAATGGCGGCTCTTCAATATAAACGGTGATGTTATTGTAGCGATTGTTGAGGGCATTATACATCACTCGTAAAATAGCAGGTTTTTTATGTGTCTCATTCCGTTTTTGTTCACTGAGGTGGAAGAGCAATCATATTTAACCGGTGGTTGTTTTCTAGTTATTTGATTCAAAAGTAACTATGAGCAGTTCTAGTAACATTATAAGAAAACCGAGAACAATTAGTTCTAAGCCTTCATTAAAACGAAAAGAAACCAGTGACGATGATGAACTAAATATAGGTGGGTGAAAATAAATGAATTCATGTTTTATGTATTGTCTCCTTTTCCATATACGAGTAAAGAATCTTTTATAGATACCGGTGAAATCTCTCCTATGAAGAAACATAAAAGGCATAAGCACAAGAAACACAAGAAAAAGAAATCTATAGATGATGACGCTGGACCATCAGAAACAATGTATGATCAATTTAATACTTTTTTTCTGAATTAGTAGGAATGAATCTGTTACTTACATTAACCTTTTCTGCAGTGGTAAGATTTTTGAGTCGAATGAAAAGCAGAAAAGTAAAGGGCCACCAACTGAAATGGTTGATAAAGCAGCAGCCCAAAATACTCCATCACCTAAAACCTCTTTAAAGAAAAGGAAGGGGAAAGGGAAAGATAGTGGTACATCGAGTGAAGAAGAAAGATGGCTAGATGCTATAGAATCAGGAAAACTGGAAGAGGTAATTGATTGGATTTTTTCCTGAGATATTTATTATACGAACATATCTTAAAATATGCTTTATGCCTGTGTAATATGGACGTATTTAGGTCGATGATGAATTGAAAAAAATAAAAAATCCTAAACTGATGACTGCAAGACAAAGGGCAATGTTTGAAAAGAAAACCGATAAAGAACCTAGTCCTGGAGGTGAACAACTCTTGGCACTTCCAACAGGTAAACAAAATTAGTTATAATTTGTCAGCTTGAAAGTAAAATAAAATATTAAACGCTTGGATATTTTTTTATGCTCTAGGCTATAAAGAAGTTGTTGTTACTGAAGAAATGCTGAGACAAAGAGCAGTGAAATTACAAAAGAGAAAGCAACTTATGGAGGAAAAACGAGAAAAAGATAAGGTGAAACGGTATAAACTGCATGTTGTTATGTTGTACGGTGACCCAAATGGAAAAATCAACCCTATCATAATAAAATGGCCATTTTAAAAAATAAACACGTAGAATTAAATAATTCTTTGTTAAAATCTTTATGAATGTGAGGTTTTAAAGAATTGTGTCACTTTCAATAATTGCTAATGGTCATGTTGTACATTGAAAATAATTCCAATATAACTTATAAAATACTTTATTGTAACTCAAAATATCTATTTTGTTTTCATTAGAAAAAGACAATGGACAGGCTGCTTAGGAAGCAGGACTCAAAAACTTCTAAAATAGGAAGACCTAAGATGTTTGGAACACGGAAGCATATTCCCAGACTGCGTTATCAAATCACATTGACTGGCTACTCTGTATCTATGCCCTCAGGAATGGAATATCCTCTCAAGCCATTGAAAGCTGGGTAAGAATATCACATTTGATTTATGTTTTATATCATGCACAAATTTTCCAACTTAAAATGTACAAATAATTGTTTTGTTAGCCTCTGAATTCATAGAAAATGCTTCTTACACTACAATAGAGCAGGTCTCAACAAATTTTCTGAAAATCTAGGTGGCAGCTCCCAAACCTTGGAGCCAGTGCAGGCGTTACATAATTTTGGCGGATATTTTTTTTCATCGTCAGAAAAATAAAAGTTTAATAATTTAGACACGAATATCCTACAATAATTAAGCCACGCACATTTATTTTTGTCACATTATGTAGCAGAACATAATAAAATGAGCATTATACATCTGAAAAAGTCGAATGATATTCTGAAAAAGTAGTTTACGAACAAGAATAAAAATTTACACTTATTTTCAGGAACTTGAATGCTTCCAACAGTTATATCTCTTTAAATAATGAGCTAAGAAATCCGGTCAGGCTTGACTAATGTGAACTATGTACTTATGACTGAATGTCGTGCTATTTTTTACAAACTTTCCGAGTAGGTAGAAGATTGAAATTTGGTAGGCATGTTTGATTCTTATAGTAAAAGCCACTTACGAAAAAAATCCCCGAAAAAGATACGGGTTAAACTCCAGTAGATAATTTTTATTTCCCATAAGATAGCACGTAAAAGTCGATTTTTGGAGTTACAGGTTTCTACTCTTTTGCAAATTAAAATTAGAAAGAATTGACCTACGATCTTCAGACCTAGACCGTTATAAAGAAAAATAAATAACATTTCTTAATCTTATCATCATATTTTACCTACGATTTGAAATCGTTTAAGTTATACGTTAAAATAATAATTATTGGAAAAATTTAAGATTTTTAACGATGTTACCTGTCATTGTTAATCCTTATACAGGTTTCCCTCTCTTTATGTGGGGATTGTTACAGGAAAGTGATGCATAAAGCGAATTCGCATAAACAGAACCCATACACCCATGATACGTTCCACAAGTAGGGTAGTAGGGTTACCAGATGGCTTCTCCAAAAATACCGACACAGGCGTCGAATGCATATTTCACCCCTAATCGACACATCGCATGAGTTATTTCTCTGCTATCTATAGGAGGATACAAAAACAAAGTTTTTTCTAAAAGGTCAATAGATCGTAAATTTACCATGATATTATGTCATTAGGTGCAACTGATAGAAAAATTCCTAAATTGTTAAAATTTCCATTTTTAGGTAAGTTTTTCCAACCCATCATTCCTTTGCCCCATAAGAAAAGCATGAAAGTCAGAGCAGCATAATAGTATAAAATCGAATTTTTAAATTAGTTAAAATTGAGATACAAACTCAGGACATGAATAGTTCTATAGCTGAAAGACTGAAGTTTTTATGTTTAAAAACAAAATTATTGCCAAATTAGAGTAAAAATTTGTTTATGATCAGAATGAAGGGGAATATTTTCTTATTTTTAACAACGGAAAATATTAACTATTATGGCAATGATCCCAGTGATTTTAAATGGGAATTAATAATTATATTATAATAGCATCAATTTAATACTTGTATTGCAAATTAATATACTCTATTTTAATACCGTTGATTTCAGCCAACACTATACAGTGGCAAATTAAGACACTTGGAGGCCCTAGGCGTAAAGTATTTTGGAGGCCCATAACTATTTTACCTTCTGTATATAAGGGTATTATTTTAATTTTAATGCAGTTTAAAACTTTGTTATTAAACAAAACACAACATACAGCAAAAAAATCTTTATTAAATAAAACATCATAAAATTATAAATATACAAACGAACTATAAACTAAAACTGCAAAGTAGAGGTGGCAGTATCCAGTAAAGTAACTAAACTAATTAATTAAAAGAACAATAATTTAATTAAATAATTGCTTTTCTAACTTTCATTTCTGCAAATTTATTTATGATATTTTCCATTTCCAAGTTCTGAACAAAGTTATTTTCAATAAATAAAATTTATAAACTGCTCAAATGGTCTTGAGTTAAGCTATTGCGCAAATAATTTTTAACCCGCTTAAGTACCAAAAACAATCGTTCTAGACTTACATTTGTAATTGGAATGATTAAAATTATTTTTAATAATGTTTCAACATTAGGAAACATTGATCGAAGCCTATCTACCGCAATCTTATGCATTGTAATTGGATCTAAAATATTTTCTTCTTTAATAAACTTTAGAAAATGTATTATCTCATCTCTAAAATCATTGGTTCCGCTTGTGTCAATGTCATTTTTATATTTGTTTCTTAATCTATCAATACAAATATTAAGTTCATACTTTGTCATGCATGATTTAAAAAAAAGTTGAAAATCATCAATAACTTATCTGTAAACTTCTTCTATCTAACAGGCATATTAGAACGTCGCAAATAACATTTTGTACGTTATTTATGAAAGCTTCTTTTCCAGTAAGAATTATTTCATCGTTTCTTGATTCATCACGTTGCAGTTTCCTCTTTTTTACTCTGGTTTTTACATCATTAAGCTCCTTATCAGTTGTTAAATTGTCTGCTTCTCTCTCAGCACTTTCAAAATCATTCCGAATTTGTGAAATAAATTCTGCTAAAGATTTTAGCAGATTCGTTGCTTTCCATAAAATGTTTTGCAGATCTTGAAGAGATTTATTGGTGCTGCTAATTCGTTACAAGAGTTTATTCCAAAGAACTGTGAGCAAAACTATTTTGCCCGTTGTTTTTTTGTTGTCATTTATAGTTATTTCTTTTAAAGCTTCTTTAACGCATGCATAGTTTTCTCTTAAAGCTAAAACTGCATCAGCTCGAGTCGACCACCTAGTATCACTTATTCTTTTTATGTGATGAGAAGACTTTCTTTTTAAAGAGTTGATGAAAATATTCCATCGCCTTGTGGATGTTGAAAAAAATACATATAAGTGTTGCACAAAATCAAAATATTGTAGGGCACCAGAACAAGATTCAGCAGCAGAGTTTCCAACTAAATTTAACGAATGACTTGCACATGGTACATAAGTTGCAGTTGGACATAGTCCATTTATTCTAGCTCGTAACCCGGAATATTTGCCAGCAATATTAGCTGCATTATCATATGACTGACCTCTACAATTTTTAATATCAATGGAAAACTTGTGGGTGGTACTCAAAATGACATGTTCTAAATATTGATTGGAATAAACCCCATAAAACTTTCACAAGCATTGCTTTCTCGATTTATGTATCTCAAAACAAATGTTAGCTGATCAACATCAGGAGTTGAATCCACTATAATAAAAAATACATGGCTTCTTTGATCTCACTAATGATTTTATTTTTAACTTCTGTTTACATTATACTGATAAATTTGTCACAAGTTGTATGGGATAAGTAATTAACGTTTCCTCAACCGGGATAAGCAAAATTTTCTAAATGTGTTTTAAGAAAAGTGTCAAACTCTGCTAGATATTCTATACAGCTCAAAAAATTTCCCTTTATATTTGAATTAGAAACTTCTCTATGGCCTCTAAAAGCAATAACTAATTTTGATAATAGCTTGACAGTCGCAACAATTCTTATTAAAACTTGTCACCAACAATTAGTCTCATGTCCATCACTATTTGATTAGCCAGCTCTGTATCAATACGACCAACAACTGAAGTTCTTCTTCGAAAAACACACATTGATGTAATATGACATTAGAACGTTATAGTACATTATATTTCCCATGATAGGCTGAAAAGCTGCAAATACCTCTATGAATCTCTCTCAGATAAAATATTCCGGAGGTAAAATAGTCCCCCAATCGGATCTCCGGGTGGGGAGTACCCTAGGGCAGGGGTGCGCAAACTAGGGGGCACAATTATAGCCATGATTTAATTTTAACTGTAAGAAAATTTAGTTCTTTTTACATATTTCATATATCTTTTTTGTTTACAATGTTATATTTCTGTAATCTTTCGTATTTATGAGAGTAACATGCTGGGAATCCCCTCACTCTATTCAGCGTGACCGTGACTTTGTTTACAGTGCGCGTTATCGCATTACATTGAAGTACGTTGACGAACAAAGGCCGTCATGTGAATACGTCTATCGAAATGTGCAATGTTTAGTTCTGAACCGGTGGATTTATTCTTTATTGTTTTACAAATAAATTTAATAAAATAATTGTCAGTAAGAACGCCATGAATCAGAATTGAGAGTGGCGATTTCATCAATTAAGCTGAGACTGGACGAAATTGCCAGTAAGAGGCAAGCTCACAGATCCCATTGCTATTCATACAAAAATCAAGTGTTATTTTTTTTTTGTGCTTTTCTTATTGTTATTTTTAAATGTGATATTTCCTTTTGTATTCATATTGCTGTATAATTTCATTAATTTAGTGATATTTGATTTTATTCCTATTAGAATGTTCATTTTGTGTATTTAACTTGAATTATTTTGTTATTTTCAGTTTTAATAAAATATACCATTTTCTGTAACATACTATTTCTCAAAATTATCATCGACATAAAACCCCTCCCAAATACCAAATCTTGATAAAAATGTTGCCTGCCATGGTAGGGGGACCAAGTTTGTATCTGAACAAAAATTGGGGCGCGGCATGAAAAGTTTGCACACCCCTGACCTAGGGAATGCACAGAGGAAATGTAACATTAATAAGGAGAAAGCAAGTAGTGAGAAATTATGAATAGGCACATGGAATGTTAGGACTATGAATTCAGGGGGTAAACTAGAGAACATAAAAAGGAAAATGAGAAGGAACATTGTAGGTATAGTAGGTGTTAGTGAAGTTCGGTGAGAAGGAGAAGGCGAGATAAATTCAGACGAATTTAAGATTATTTACTCGGGAGGAGAGAAAAAGGAAGGGGAGTGGGGATTATAATGATAAAAGAGATAGCTGAAAGAATTAGCAAGGTAGTGACAGTTAATGATAGATTAATAGCCGTAAAACTTCAGATGTAGCCAGTGGAAATGTATGAACAGATTACGGAGATATTGGAGGAGGAGGGAAAAGGAAGGATCACCACCATAGTAATGGGAGACTGGAACAGTGTAGTCGGAGAGGGACAGAAAGGTAACATAGTGGGAAAATATGGACTAGGGAAGAGAAATGAAAGAGGGGAGAAACTTGTTGAATTTTGCCATAGAAATAGATTGATTGTAACTAATACATGGTTTAAGTATCAGCAGCGGAGACTTTAAGATTTAGAAATAGCATTAAAAATGTGAAAACACTACCAGGGGCAGATATTGATTCCGACCACAACCTTTTGGTGGCAAATACACAATGTAGACTGAAGAGCATTAAGAGAAACATAAGAGTTAACAAGATATGGAACTTAGAGGAACTCTTTAAGAACAAGGAGGCTATCATGACTGAGCTGGAGGAAAGGTTGGGGGAGAGAGCTGAAGAAAATAGGAAAAATGTAGAAGAGGAGTGGAGATACATCCATAGCAACATTAAAGATGTAATGGAAAAGAAGGTAGGAAAGATAACAGGTGAAAGAAACAATAAACCCTGGGTCACAGCAACCATGCTGCAAAAAATGGAAGGAGAAAGTGGAAGAACATAAACACTGAAGAAGGCCAAAGAAAGTACAAGGAGTTAAATAATGCTTTAAGAAGGGAAACAGATAAAGCCAGAGAACAGTGGATAAATGAGAAATGTGAGGAATTTGTAGAACAGACCTCATGTATAGCAAAGCAAGGGAACTATTCAAGAAAAAGGCAAGAAAGAGAACGTAAAGGAATCATGAACAAAAGTGGTAAAATAGTCTCGGAGCCAGACAATGTAAAGAATGTCTGGAAAGATTGAGGTGCTGTATACAAAGAAGAAAAGCCAAGAAATATTGAATTAAATGAAAAAGAGTATGTGGAAAAAGACCAGCTAGGACCAAGTATTCTCGAGTCTGAAGTTAAAAGAGCAATTGATGACATGAAAAGAAGGAAGGCTGTTGGGAGTGATGATATACCAATGGACGTTCTTAAGGTTTTGGGGTCTAAAGCAGTTAAGCAACTCACAAAATTTTTTAACCAAGTATATGATACTGGCATATGGCCTGAAGATTTTTTAGATGTTGTGATGGTACCACTGAAGAAAAAGAACAATCCAAAATGTTGTAAGGATTACAGAACTATTAGTTTAATTTCTCATACAGCTAAAGTTCTAACCAGAATAATAACCAAAAGAATTGAAGGTAAAATAGAAAAGGAGCTGCAAGATCAGTTTGGTTTCAGAAGAGGAAGAGGGACTAGAGGTGCTATAGGATGTATGAGGATGATGATAGAAAGAGTGCTAGAAGTCAATAAAGATATGTATTTTTGTTTTGTAGATTGGGAGAAAGCTTTTGACCGAGTGAAATGGGATAAAATGCTGGGTATTTTAAACAAAATAGGAATAGATTGGAAAGATAAAAGACTGCTTAAAAACCTTTACTTTGATTAAAATATTAGAGTCAGGGTTGAAGGAGAAGAAACAGAAAGTACTTCAATAGGAAGGGGAGTGAGGCAGGGATGTCCTATTTCACCAGCGATATTTAATATTTATGCAGAAACAATAACAGAAGAAGCGTTGATGGAAGAGAAAGGATTTAAGATAGGAGGTGAAAGTATTACCACCATTAAATACGCAGATGATCAGGGCTTAATTGCAGAAGGCGAGAAAGAGCTTCAGAGAATGACAGACAGACTAGTGGAGGTTGGCCAACAATATGGAGTGAAGATCCATGCAGAAAAAACGAAAGTCATGGTGGCTTCAAAGGAACATAAAGAATTAAATATAATGGTAAATGCCCAAAAATTGGAACAAGTAAGTAGTTCAAATATCTTGGCAGTATTTTAGCGCAGGATGGAAGTAGTAAGTTTTTAGATGTGGATATGGAGGAGGATGATGAAAGTGAAATGGACAGAGAGGAAGAGAAACAAAGAAGTATTAGAAATGGTGAGAGAAGCAAGGATGCTAATAAAAACAACCAGGAAAAGAAAAGCAAATTGGATAGGGCACATATTGAGAAGACAGGCAAAATCAGCAGAGGAAGAGGGAGAAAAAGATTAGGAATACTAGAGAATATAAAGCAGGAATATAGTACTTATAGAGGTATAAAAGAGACTTCTAGGGAGAGAGAGAGAGAGATGGAGGCAGTGATTCAGCCAAAACCTGTCTTCTGACAGCAGCATGATGATGATGATGTTAAATTGTTTGAAAAGATAGGCGAACAAAATGAGCCTTCATATGGGGTTAGGTCCCATAAAGGGCTAGGGGCAGAGCCCATAGTATACTTTTATTTTGAATAAAATTAATAACTAAAAATTATAACTTCAAAAACTAAACCTAATAAATTTTGAGGAAGTTCTATTTAGCAGGTGCCACAACTGCCTTTAGAAACCTTACTTTTTGCTCTTAAATAATGTTTTAATTTTAAATGACATTTTGTCCTACAGATGTTAGACCAAATAAACTCATTCAGCCATAGGACGGGCATTTCTGGTTATTATCCACAGAAAATGAAATATGTCTCATTCAAAAAACCAATTAGTCAAAAAATCAATTATTGAATTTTCCTTATGGTTTGAACCCAGTTGTTAAGTTAACTCCAAAAGCCAAAATATGATTGCAAAAACCAAATTCAGATTTTGGATGGAAAGCAGTCATTGCCACTCATTGATGATAAAAATAGAGTAAAATTACAAATTATTCAAATGCTATTGTACTTAAGCCCTAATCTACTATGTACTGGAGTTTTTAGAGTGTAGTTTTAATTTGGACTGCATTTTTTGCTCTACCAAGACTGTCATGTGATGGTTTAGCATGATGTACATGAAAAAAATATCAATGTTGGCCTTACTTAGCATGAATAGTATATAGCTTGGCTATACCTAAAAGAGCAGCTTATACTAATGTGGTTTTGTGCAGAAAAAATTATTTATACTTCCAAGAGTTGTGCATGTGGGTATCTCATATGCTTAACAGGTCTTTGACTGCAGTAATATCATTTCCACATTTCTTGAGTAGAAGATTTTCATCTTTCCTTATCATAGTTAGGTGTAGTTACTGTATCCTACATTATTTTTATTCAGAAAACTTTAAAGCTCTACAAAAAATGTATGCAACTTCATTCAAATGCCACTTCATAAAAATAGCTACAGAACCATGTTTTTGATTTATAAAGTCATCATCATGAGCATTTTAAACTCAACGCTTCACCCATGTTGCAGTTGGTGTCTTCAGAAGTGAAGACTTCTGAAGATGCCTACAGCAACATGGGTAAAATGTCGAGTTAAAAATGCTCACAATGTAACCTCTCCCGAAAGTGCCTTCTTTCAACACTGTTCACTGCATTAATTTGTTTTTTCAACATTATCAATAATCTATCCATGGATGTTTATAGCTCAGCTATCTCCATTTCTAATTTTAATATTGCATATCTGACGAGTTTAACCTTTAAATGCCAAATGTGCCCATAGAGGCATGCAAAATGCGATCACTCACAGACTTATATTTTGCATAATATTTTAATGATGTGTTTCTTTCTGCTAAAAACAGAAGCATGCAATTTTGTTATTATTTTTACTATAAAATACTTTTTATTTGAACATTTTATTACCAATAGTTTATCAGATATGAGATTTTTCCATAAAATGAACAAAAATACTCCAAAATAAATCTTCATTCTTGATAATTCTTTTTCCTCTTCAAGCCATTGAATTCATTTCCTTCTTTTTCTTCTTCTGCCTCTAGACTTCTCTTCAATTATATCTTGAGTTCTCTCTTGTCTGGTATATTATCATTCATTATTTCTTCGTGTATTTTTACTTAATCCATTTTTTCTCCATTCTCCTAAACAGCCAAGTTTTCCATGTATCTCATATGAATTTTACTGAATTTCTATATTCTATCTCCCTACAAGATGATACTCCATGTAAAACATTTCAAAAGCTTTGTTTCTTTCTACTTTCGTTTTTGTCATTCCTATTCAGATTTAATGTGTGCCTTCCAGTCATTAAATGCATTTTAGAACCTTTCCATTGTTTTATCATATTACAGCTTTTGTAGATTTAAAAGCTGCTACAAAAGATCTATCAGGTATATGTGTCTTGCTCATATGTTACTTATATCTGTATCGTAATACTTTTTTGTTGTTTCATAATTTTTTATTTTCAGAACTCCTCCTGCCCCTGTGAATTGCAGCGTCGAAGGATGCCATAACTTGAAGAAGTACTCCTGCTCAAAAACTGGAGTTCCATTATGCAGCATAGAATGCTATAAGAAGAATTTATCAAATTCTGAAAAGGTTTCATGATTAGTTAATCACACATCTATATGAAATACTTGTTTCTTGATAATGAAATGGTATTAAATGTAATTTTACTATTTATTAAATAAATATATATTTACAAGATATTTTGATTCATGATTTTAAGAAATGGTATCACTTTTCACATATGATGCATATTAATGAAGGGAGCTTTATCATATAATCATGTTCTGTAGTTTTCTGCATTTACATAAAGCATCTAACACGTATGTTATTCTGTCTATAATCTCTCTATATATTAAAGCAGTAGTCCATGAGGGGCCTCATCAGGCAGATACCCAACACAGATGGCATGTGAGGAGAATGTCCCAAAGAATGCCAAATAATTAAAGAAAGGCTAAATCTACTTTAGCCATTCTTTCAGTTTTAAATAGACTAATGCCTAAAAAAACTAATGGGTAATCATCATTTAAATAGCTCAATTCCAGGACTCTTGCAAAGACATGAGAGTGGATATAGCATATTTTTTATTTGAATTTTTAAAGTACTTGTAACAGTCATAAAATCTTGGGATTTGAACTGAAGGTCATCTTAAATGATGAAAATTTATTTCCTTACAGTTGATTTGATGCATAGATTTATTTTGAACATGAAAATGTTACGTTTTTTATATGAAAATCTTTTGTTGTTAAGGGAAATCTTATTGTTGATATTTAGAAAAATTACATACATTGTATTGGATAATATGGAAAAACGAGAAATATTTTGTGAATTATACCCATGACCACTGATATTAAGGTTTAACTGAACAAAGTATAAATATACAAGTATTGAATTAGAACACTACATATGAGGTGATTCTAAGTATTATGTTAAATTCAATCTCATACAGTGAAATCTCTATTTATTTATTTTAGTGGTTTTTCTTCCACTAAATGAAGTTTTTTACTAAATGGGGGTTATGCAAAATTACATCAAGAAACTGCTCATTTTCTCATTAGACTTACTGTATACAATTATTTCTTTACATAGTTAGTTTTAAAAGAAACTGTTCCTATGCAAATACCAATGATAAACTAGCTTGTTCATAATTATTCACATAAGAAATATAAACACAATTACATTAAAACTGTACACTTTGTATACAAATTGACTAACATCAAATTAATTACTAACATATGAAATAAACAATTTTTAGAACAATATACTCTTCAAATTATAACCATATTAAATAAACTGTGTACATCATTTTCTTTCATGAACAGCTGTGTCAGTCATCTGTAAAGAAGACAATAGTGTCAGAATGAAAATTGAACAATTGGTGGAATCCACAAACATCACAGAATACTAATTAATACTAAGCATACATACCTAAAAGAAAGGTTACTTCTTGAAGTAATCCAGCAAAGCTGTTTGCTTTGTTGCTTTCAACATTGAAAGAAGTATGGCTTCAAATGCCAGAACTGCTTCACCAATATGGGAACTGGCTCTTGTTCTTCCTCCTTTTCCTGGGCCTTACAGATCACTTTTGCATCTTGAGGATATCCTATTGTGCTCATACCATCACACTTGAAAAACTTTTAAAAGTAGGTATTAATGCCAGGTGCAATTCATGACCAGTCTTCTTCATTTATGATATGTATATCTACATCCATTTCAATGTCATCCTTTCATTTAAACCCTGCTTTCTGGAAACAGTTGGCTATTGTAACAGGTTTTACTGAATTCTAAGCAGCTGCTAACATATGCATTGCTTGGAGAATATTGTTTCATCTCCTGATTCCTCTCCATGTTAGACACTGTTTTCTGCACTAAAACCTTTCTGTACTTTACTTTCATACAGTGTATTACACCCAAGTAAAGTGGCTGTAAATGGCTAATGCAATTTGCAGAGAAAAACACCACCTAAAAATTTCAAAGAAAATCTGTATCTGGAGGATGAGCTGGACATTTATAAATGAACAAGAGAAAGTTTCTTCTTGCAGCACCCATCTTTGCATCAAGCGACCTCGGGAACATTTAAAAAATGTCAGTTGTGACCCATGCTTTGTTACTATGGTTTTCACAATGCAGCATTTTAGCCTCCTACAGTTTTCTGTTTCCTCCATCAGTTTTTCGTGTCCGCCAGAAGTTTTTGTGTCCGAATTCTAGCAAAGCTCGAACTCCAGCAAATGCGCAAATGACTTTCTACTTATATAGGCCTCAGACAGTAGCCCAGAAGGGAATGCTGGAATCACACTAATTCACCAATAAACTTCCATGAAAGAAGAGATCAAACCAGGGGAGTTGGAATGTGGCAACGTTAGAGAGCATGATGACCGAGCTGAGAGGTGTGCAGTGAGAGAACAGGGACGATCATGAGTAGAAACAGAGGTTCGAGCCGAGACCGCATGGGAGAAGTATGACTGACGGCGAGGAAGCCAAGAGAAGGTGACACAGCCGGGAAGATACCTCCTGGCGATACTGCTGGTGAGATTTCTCTCTCCATCAAACTGCATTTTCGTATCATTTATTATCCCTCCAAGTGAACAACTCTATTGAGTATTTCTATTGTATATTTCTATTGTGTATTATTCTGGTCCCAATATATTTGTAAGCATTTTGCCTGTCACGTACCATTGTGTTGTATTCGATTTTCTTGAGTCACCACCAGTGTCATTTTAAAGGGGTCATATCATTTCTGTTAAGTTTGTCTGAACAAGATTTCACACTAAATCGAGATATGCTTTGGAAGGTTGAAATTTTGTTACACTAAATGCGGTTTATTCACTAAATATGAGAAAAATAATAATAATAATAAATAAAAAATATATATAGGGCTTTGGCCAGGACCAGAAAAAAAACATTCACTAAATACAGGACTGTATATAAAAAAACTCCTTTTTTCAAAATTTGTAATAGAAAGCAGAATAAATGTATGCCCATTAGTTCATGAGTCATTACTGTGTAATTTTACTACATTATTTTTTATACACCTCAAATATACCTGGAGTTTGTTATATTTCCCAACTGATGATTATGCTGTCATCTAGGCCGTGTTCCTTAAATACAACAGAATTTTTCATAGTGATTTGTTTTATTTCCTTAGTTATTCATTTGATGTAAAATAGAAGCCTGAATCAGTTCTAGATTCCACTAATGCATACATTAGAAAAAAAAAATGGAGAAGGAAGTTCGACCATTGTTAAAGAAGTAGACCATAATAACGGAAGAAATAACAAAATTTGACAATTGTAAATATTATGTTAATATAATGAGTGACGATCCTGGTTTGTGGCCATCTACAGTTCATTGAGATATTAGAATTAAGTGACTGAAACATGGACCTAAGCAAGAAGAACAACATAATTTTCCAATTACAAAGAGGAGAGATCCTGCTCCATAACATCCTGTTTTAAGATCATGCCAGCTGATGGCTTAAAGGTGCATGTAAACCGCTCCGAGCGGTGTGCTTGCTGTTTGTACATGCGCAATTTTGCTTTGTATCTATTTGAAGTATGATTTGAAGGTTGACCTACGAAATGACAGCTTAATGTAGACCAACCTTAGGACTGGTATGGTTTATTTCTTATAGTGTATGCGGCTCCTTCAAGTACTGAAGACATAAATGTATATATTATGTGATATATAACTCCCTTTAATATTTACAATAATTTAATTTATTTTTTCCTTTTTAAAGACCATCACATGATTTCTGAAGATGATGATATGTATTACTCAAACTCCACCAACACCAAGAAAAAAACAAAAATCAAGAAATTGTTCATTTAATAATAAATGGTTGGATTTGCCAGAATTTAAGGATTGGCTCCAAGCTATTCCAGCCGACATTAATCAAGCTAAATGTAAGTTGTGTAATTTGCAATTTCTTGTAAAATTTGATGGATTGAAAGCTGTCAAAAATCACAATGAAACAAAGAAACACAAGGCGCATATTGCTGCATCCAAACAAAATAATATTGTTTTCAATTATTTTGTGATGACAAATACTTTTGAAGAAGATGATGTAGTAGCAATAGAATCATTGATTTATCATGGTGTTAAACATCACCATAGCTTTTTATCGATGGATTGTGAAAATTATTTCATAGTAAACATTTTCCGGACTTAGATATTAACAAAAAAATTAGATTAGGCAAAAAACTTTAATAGTTACTACTATCACCCCCTCCCCCCGATCCACATATATATGGCTGGTCAGACCATTTGAAAAGCTGGCAACCCTAGTGAGGAGTGCTTGAATGGATACGCATTGTTAAGCATAAAAAGTGATTTAGCTAGAGAACGTGATTAATTAGGTCTTATAGAAAAATTTTCATTAGGTACCTAAAACATGTTTAAAATACTAAAAACATTAGCTAGCAATTAAAAATTGATAACCTGGCTAAATCTCTTTCTGAAATTGTATTCTGCATGTATTTTTTTGAACAAACACATTTGTTAAACTTTAATGTTTATTCACTGCTATTTATTTTTTCTTGGGACTCAGATGTGAATTCTCGTCCGAGTTCCCTTCAGAGCTGTCAATGGTTTATTTCATGTGGGAGTGCCTGAAGAAGTTGAAGGTCAGAGAGATGTTGGAATTGTTTGCACATTACTTTAATCTAATTAATCCCAGAATAAGATATACAAAATATTCAGTAAATAGAAGGGACCTTTGTTCATATTTTATCTTTAGTATTATTTAATGAATTTTATAAGGCTGTATAGGGGAAAGTATTGTTTTGATGAAAAAAATCGATTTTGAGATTTCAACGGAAATACACGTTTTAAGGTCCCCTGAACATGTTTTGACCATTTTCTCAATGATGTCTGTGTGTATGTGAGTTTTTTGTGGGTACCCTAACTCAAAAACTATTAATCAGGTCAATGCGAAATTTTATATTTGACATTTTTGTTAAAGGCAAAAGAACTGAATAAAGAAAAATGCGAGCTACACTGGCTATTATAAAACTGTAAAGCAAAGGCAAATCTCTGAAGCTTTGCCTTCATTTTACAGCAAAAGAACTGATTAGTTTTTGGTAAAAATCAGTCAACCAGAAGTGGGTGTATACTCTTGTCACATCAGTTTTTTTGAAATATTTACTTTAATATTTGATTAATGTAAAAAAGTATTGGAATAAAAGTAGCAAGAAATTTCATTTTCTACCTTTTTTCCCATATTAAACTGTTTAAGAGATAAATTAAAAACTAAATATTTTACCTGCCACCACCATACCACCTACCAGTGATTATTGTAAACATTTTACATTTAGTTATGCCATAGTAACACTCCTTTTTATTTTCTTAATTGTTGGAGCTTTGTTGCTATATCCAATATCAGAAAGCTATGGTTTGAGTTTATTTCAGTTCTTTGTTAAGTCTTTGAATTTTTCTCACAGTTCCTTAAAATATTTATTATCATTTAACCTATTGGAGATTTTTATAAATATTACAGGTATGGAAAAAGTCATGTGGTGGCCACATCATATTTTTTATCCTAATTTCTGAAGGGCTTGGCAGAAAATCATTATTTTTGGACAGAGTAATTTAGAAAGCTCAACCTTTTCAATGTATTCCTGATTATTGATTAATAAGTGCAACTTTTTAGGCTTTACAATGGCTTTCAGTTTAAATTAAACATATGTATTTATTGGTTGAAGGGGTGGGTGAAGAGAGACCACCAACAATATTTTGCAGCGGGCCCTTCTTAGTTATGCCACTGCTGCTAGATGGTCTGGTATCAACTGTGACAATATGCATAAAGCAATCATTTTTAAATATTTTAAAATCAGATAAATTTGCAGCAAAACAGATTAATGTTGCTTTCATGAATATGATACCAGACAGTTTTGCATACACTAAGATTTTGGATTTTCAGGGATCATAATCGCCTTAACATGGCAATGAAATGATCCAGCACTTACCATTGTTTTTGATCGACCATACCATAATTCATAATGTTTGATAAGCACAGCATTCCAGCAATTGAAAAAGATATTTACCACTTTTTCTGTGGTGAAATCCTTATGATAGAATTAGATTGAAAAAACTTAAAAGTTGCTGTGTAAAATGCTGGAATCATTTAAATACTGAATTAGGCCAATAATGGCCTTTCAGTCAGAAAGCTGAATGCTGCCTGTACCTTTCACTGGTAGGTTAGACATAGTTTTATGGTCTCTTTCCAGATATGCTGATTTAATTATGTAGAAAAAGTTGAAATTCTACATGGTAAAATAAGGATACAAAGATACTGAGAAGAATATAGAAATCTGTATGTTATGGTAGTACAAAAGTCCAAACATATATGGACACCATATTGCAATTTATATTTGCATTTATTTCTTAGATTTCATAGAAATTATACTAAATCATTAATATTGATCATTTTTGACATAATTGCATAAATTGTCAAGAACATTTCTGCCTCGCATGTATGCATGCATGATGTGTGCATATTTCCTCTCTTGTTTGCTAAGGTGACTTTTTCTTAAAGTTGGTGGAATGATGAAAAGATGCTCCATATATCTTTGAATGTGCATGTGCATGGAAGAACACTTATTTTCAATGGAATAAATGACAATTTAATAATACAGTCATACTCCGTTTAACACTAGGTATGTGTTCCTGAAAACGAGAGTGCTAACTGAATCAACGTTAGCACATTTTAGTTCAGTACTTATGGAGATGCGTTCCTAAAATCGTAATTTATTACTTATTTTCAAAATATCAGTATAGCTGCTCGTCTCTCCGATACTCTAACACTGTACTGTAAATAATTAATCCTTAAATGCGAAATGTAGAAGATCTGCTACATACCAGAAATCCTGCAATATAATAACTGTCGCAGATTTGTTATCATTTTCTCACACTATAAAAAATTCCACACACCCTCCTCTTATAATCAACACCAAATACCACCAATAGGTGTCCAATTTCATGAGATATGTAAGCAAAACCATTAACAAGAGATATTTAAGAAAAATTAAAAAAATGAAAAAATGACATGAGTCTGCTTCTGGTGGCCCAATTTTAAACAATAGCTAATCAGCTCTTGTTCCTATAAGAAAAATGTTAAATAGGAAATTTGGTGATGATATGGTAATTAGTTCTTGAGTTAGAGTGCCGACAAAAACGTATGGAGAAAGTAAAATTTGGTCCAAGAACAAAGGGCGTTTCAACGAATCAGTGTTGTATGGGGCAGCGTTAAACTGAGTATTACTGTACTTACTTTTGATTTAAATATTTACATAGCTTCTTCAGTTGGATGAGAATAATTGAGACTAATAATTATAATGCGTTAATTCCTAATTGGGTGTGAGGATTATAGCAGGATTTTCTTTGTTATTACTCCATCTATTCACAATATAATTCTGAAAAGAGAATGGGATTGGGATAATTGGTAGGAAAACAGTGTGTATCTAAACTATATAGCTGCTTTTTACTTAAGGTATATCATTATTGCCATATAGTAGGATACTAATGTTTAGGCACTTCCAGATGAGCTGGATACTTGAAATTTGACACGATTATAGGTTTTTGGTGACAACCAAACAGAAAATTCCAAAATCAGAAAATTCTTATTTGAAGGAGTTGTTTTTACACCATTTGTAGATTACAATTTAATAATTTTCATCTTGTAAACTATAAGTCGTAGATATATGCTGTCATGGACTTCTTTGTAGCAAATGTTGTCCTCTAACTGGATGAATTTTTTAATCGATAACTTACAGATCATATAAGGGCTAGAGAAAGCAAAATACGATTTTCCGGATGGTTAGTGACATAATCATGCCGTTGAGAGTCATAATGGAGGCAGGCCCGGACATAGAGACCCAGGGCCCCTAGGCAGTTAACACCTTTTTGGTAATTTAGCAAAAAACAAACTTTACTTTTATTTTTTATTTATTTAACGTACCTTGACTTTAGAAAATAGACAAGCAGACTTAGAAATGAAATAGACAAGTACCAACTATACTTTTTTACACATTATAATTTTTACATTTACATATAATTACAAGATTACATTGCCACGTGACGAACTTTATTCTCTGCAAAGGAACGGATGACCTCACTATAGTCCACAGACTGCGTTATTTCTGACTCTATGTACAGCACAGAGAGTGAATTAAGCCTGTTCTCTTCTGTAGTAGATCTTAAATAATTCTTTACTCTCTTTAGCGCTGAAAACGACCGTTCTGCCGAACAGTTTGACCCTGGTGTACACAACAGCATCCGGAGCGCTATTCCCACGTTTGGATAAATGTCCAAAAAGCCTTTTTCCAGGATGTACTTGTATAGCTCCAGTGACGATAACCCTTTTCCCCCTGTAGCCTCAGCGGACAACAAATTACCTATGGTCAATTATTTTCTATTTCGTTCGGAAAAATTGACATTATTTTCCGTGTTCTGTGTCCTCAATGTGTACCATTTCAACCCCGCTGAGGTTGGGGCCCTAGGCAGAAGTTCGCCGCTGAATGGAGGCTAGATAATGTCGCCTCCTTACTGCATAGTTGTGGAAAACAAGCACGCATTGCCCACCATGCTTTTTTTCCGCATACAATGACTATTCGTTTTAAAGGTTTTAAAGGTAATTTTTTCATTGACGAGGTTCTCAATCCTAATTTTGTATGAGATTTCATAATCTAAAATAAACAAACTGATCTGAAATGCCTGAAGAATGCATACACCTTTAACTTGTAATATATATAATTGAACTACTGACCAAATTCATCAAAATTAAGTCAATATGTGGAAATATTTCCAATTCAAAACTTACTGAATTTCAAATATTTTTCGACTTCATTGAATTAATAATATTTTATACATCTATAGTTTTTTAATACTGGAATATTAATTTTTTTTATTTTTAATTTATTACTTTTTGAAAATTTTAGAAATATAGGAGTTTTTCAAGTTTTTAATTTTTGGCATTTAAATTATTTTGAAATATTTGGAATATTAAAGTTTTTTTTTAATTTTTGGATTATTTTAATTCAAGAATCTCTAAAATTTTGGAATTTGAAAAAATTATTAAAATATTTTAGATTTCTGGAATTTTTGAAAATTTTAATTTTTGGAATTTTTAAAATTTTTGGATCATTTTAATTTTTAGAAGTTTTTAATGTTGAAACTTTTTGCATTTTAAAAATTATTTAAATATTTAAAATTTCAGAAAGTTTTAAAAATTTTTTAGAATTTTTGAAATATATTCAACTTCTTTAAATTAAATTTTTTTGAATTCTTGAAATTTATTCATATTTTTAAAAATTTATAGTGTTTTTTAAGTGATTAAGTGGATAGGCATAAATGTAGTGGATGTAAATGTTGTGGACATAAAGACTGTTGATGTAAAAAATGGACCAAAGTGGTGTGGATGTGTCAGTGGTGGGGATATCTTCCTTTCAGCCAGTTAATAATAGTTACACCATTTCCCGGGCTATTTTGACAGCTGTTCATCTTATTTTGACAATGTTTCATTTCATTTTGACAGTGGTCCATTCTATTTTGACAACTGTCCATTTAATTTTGACGTTGGTCCATTCTATTTTGACAATATTTCATTCTACTTTGACATTTATTTATTTAATTATATATCAAATACTTGTTATGATTATTCATTAGTTATAACTTTTATTTCATGGGCATATTGTAGGTTAAAAAATAGTGCCCATTAAAAGGTATTGTTTGAGCTGAAAAATAAAATAATTTTTCTCGATTCATTGCACAGCACAAAGAAATGTTCTGTGACATAACACTTGGGGCAACTTGTATGGCATGTGTTCCACGTGTTGATCGTCCACTTTGAGCCCTCATTCTCACATTGAAACCAACTTTGTCAATAAAAAAAACTTCATTTTCTGATACTCAAGATGGTAATTCTATGAAGTTAAGAGCATAATGATATCTTGCTTTAATGGACATTTCATCTTTTCTTCTCGCTGGGATAATATGTATTCATTATAATGTATATGTAAATCATCTAATAAGTGTCCAATTGAAGATTGTGAAATCTGAGTTTGAAACTCTTCCATACATCTATCTGCGATTCTTTTTAAAGATAAGCTGCAGTCTTCTTCTATCCATTGTTTAATAACTGATTGCTGTTCTTCATTAAGCTTTTTCTCTTCTAGATTTATCAATCAACCCTTTCGTTAAGTATTTTTTAATGATTTCGTGAGTTGTTATGAGTTGTTCTTTTCACTTCCATTATTTTTGAAATCATGGTTGCATGATTTCCCGGGAGATAAGCAAAAATTATTCTTCTTCTGTCTTCATTAGAAGTCTCTTTATTTTTTCTTGGGTCCATTGTTTTTTTAGTAAGTTAAGTTTGTATCGTTCTAATGAAACTGGGAATAATATGTAAATAATTTATAATTATTAAAATTAATGCAAACGTAAATATTAGAAAATTTTTGTAACATTGCTAACCTATTTCCGTATTTGCAAATGCGCCACAAAGTATTGGCAAGTATACAGTTAATGTAGCAAAAATAGAATGATCCAATGTCAAAATTAAATGAACCGATGTCAAAATTAAACGAAACGTTGTCAAAATAAAATGCACCATTGTCAAAATAAGATGACACAATGTCAAAGTTAAGTGAACTGTTGTCAAACTAGCCTGGGAAACAATGTATTTCTGATCACATTATCAATGATAAAGCATAATTTTCATTAATTTGTGTTTAGATGGAATTTATTTTAAATGTATCACTGTAACATTTTATTTAAATTAAGTCCTACTTATAATATTTATATTTTGTAGAAATTCTGTCCAAGTAATAATTATGATAAACATGTTTTTTATAACATTTATAAATGATACCTACATATATACATGTATATATGATACATACATATAAAAGGCCCCACAAACTGCTTTTGCACTCAGCCCCCTATATATTTAAGCTATTCCAGGAAAAATTAAATTCGAACCAAGAGCTTTCAAAGTGATTTAAAAAATTGTTTTATTTCTATCACAATTTCTTTTTGTTTCATAGACTTCAGATCAATTAAGAAAGTAGTTATATATTATGGATACTCATTATTAAAAGTTCAGAGATTCAATCACTGTTAAACTCAAACATATTTTCACTCTTCTCATTGTGCTAAACTACAGATGCCCAACCTTTGGGCTACCGTGAGCCACGTTAACGATTCAGCACTTCTCGCAAGCCACCTATGGGTTTAATACATATAAAAGAGAATTGTAAAATCACAAATGATAATGTAAAATGCATTATATAAAATAATTTGAAGGTGTATTATTGTTGATTTTAATACAGTAGTAACATTTAACATTATTACAAAAATTACCTTATTTTTAATTAATTACCTATTCAATGTGAAATTTGACATTGCATGCTGTCTGCTAGTTTGTTATACTCTGGGATATATGGAGTTGCAGCCACTGTCATACAATCATTGAGATGTGTTTCGGTTAATTGCGATCTGTTCTTAGATTTCAAAAGTTTCATTGCTGAGGAACTACTTTCACTCAAGTAAGTTTATCCAAAACATGCATTCATTTGTTGGAAAGTTTCTTTCAACAAAGGATACTTTTCCTTCACCGGGGCCCAACAATCCTTTTGTGAAGCTCTTGCCTTCAACTGCAAGTCTGATTGGAGAGTAATTATTTCCATTTATATATCAACAATGCTTCTATGTATTACATTTGCTGTGTGTGCTGACATTTCACTAATTTTAATATCATCAAATGTATTTAAAATGAATGTGGGAGTTGGTTGAATCACATGAAAATCATAAAATCGAGCTTTGAAATTAGTTTTAATCTCTTCAAGGTTTTGAGAGTTTGTATTCCTGTCAATTACCTTATCTTTTTGAACTCTTTTCTCTAAACTGGGAAAGTGAATGAAGCTTCTGTTTATTATTTGAGATATCCATAAAATTAATTTTGATTTAAATGCATTTACAGTTCCAATCAGTTGAGCTATGTTTTGTCTTTTTGAAGTTCAAGATTGAGAATTTGGATGTTAAATCTGTAAGAAATGCCATGCCAAGTAAGTTCTTCATAATATTCATTCCTTGATTCCAAAAACAGCTTTATTTCAGGAAGATCTTGAAACCGTTGCAACACTTTACCTTTACTGAGCCATCTACTCTCTGAATGCAAAATAAGAACACCGTACTGTGAATCAAGTTCGTCTGTAAGTGTTATTAAGAGTCTATGTATGTTGCAGTGGCCTGGCATGAATATAATTCACAATTTTCAGAATAACACATAACATGATCAAAATGAAGTACTTTTGAACACAACACCTGCTGATGAATAATACAGTGGTAGTTTAAAAAATTTGAAAAATCAGCTTCTTCCCAACATAAGGTAATGAAACCAACACCATGACCAATCATGGCTGGTGAACCATCTGTTGTTATGGAGACAAGTTTTTGAAGCAAATTCATATCTTTTACATAATTTTTAATGGCTTGATAGATGTCCCTCCCACACATTGTTCCTTTTAAAGATATAACTGAAAGTAGGTATATCTTCTTTTACAGAGCAATCATTAAATACCATTCTTACAAACACATTCAATTGAGCTGTATTACTAATGTCTGTTGATTCATCGCATTGTAAACTAAAAAAATTGCAAATTTCAGTATCACTCTTTAGTTGCTCCCTAACATTCTCACACACCACTTCAATTCTAAGAGTCACTGTATTTCTAGACAGCTTAACTTCTTGTATGACTGACAAAATTTTACTCTTACTTTTAAATTCGTCAAACAATGACTCTGATAGAGCAGTCATTGTTTCTTTAAAAATTTCACCATTCTCAAAGGTTTTCTCTTCAATGCTAGTTTGTGTGCCACTTTAAATAATGCAATAATAGCAGCCTCGATTTATGGACAGACTTCACAAACACAGATTGCTGTGCAGCCAACGCAGTTTTTAATATCTTAACTTTCGTTTTTCTTAAATTGCTGTTAGAAGAATAATCAATGTCATATTTTTTATGCAGCATAGTAAAATGCCATTCCACATTACATTTTTTCCCCACTGCAATAGTTGCGCTGCAAATTAAGCAAAGACATTTGTTTTTAAAGTTGGTGGAAAAAATATTGTGCTTCCCATTCTTTATGAATATTATACTTGTATGCATGCACTTTCTTTTATGTGATTCATTTGCAGACATCATTGAGGGTATCGAAAAATAATCTTTAATCGAAATCATTTCCTTATTTATTACTGCAAAATAAGATTAAAGAAACATAGCAATAATCAGTAGCTCACCCGCAACAGCAGTAGATGACAATGAGAATCTTCAGTAGCAAATCTCAGATTTTGCACATGTTTTGTTGTGATGCCCGAATCTGATTCGATTCTCAAAGAATTGATCATCTCAAGCAATAAATAATCAATTATTTTCCGATCTCGTTTCGTCAATTATTCGAGAATCTATTCCTAAAATGCTGTAGGGTAATTCCATTGTTTTTTGGAAATCAAATCAAATTATATGGTTTTACATCAAATATGTGACTTTTTTATTAAACCCATAATTGGTGATTTGATTTTATTAAGAGATGGATTTTGGGAGAAGAGTAAGTCATAAAAAGACAAAATCACCAGAATTTGAATAACAAGCAATTGGCCATCTCTCCCTTAGTGCGTGGGAGAGATGGCCATGGGATCAAGGGAGTGTTGGCCATATCTTTTTCTAATGCTTTTGCTTTTGGGGAAACTTAGGAATAAGGGAAATAATGAAATACTCATATGTAGTATGCTTAAAAACACATTACTGAAAAATACAAATAAAGTTGGCAAATTCATTTTTTTAATTATAAATTTGCCACAGCGCTGGCACACATCTTTAAAAGATTTGTACATTTCATACAGCCATCTTTGGCAATGAGTACATCGGATCAAATCAACTTTTTTCTCTGTGTGATCGTAATCCTCACCGCATCCAACACATTCGTTGGTGAGGTCATACTCCTTATTGCTGGTCACATACAGAATCTCTACCTCCTCTTTGGAGCTGCTACTTGATGTAATAGGTTGCTTCCCCTTTGGTTCACGCTTAGGCCTACAATTCTTTTTAGTTTTCATCTTCGACTTCAAATTTTCTATATTATCAGGTGATGTCAGAAGAGTGGCATGCAGTTTTGGACCTTTTGATGCAGGCAATGTGTTGATCAATGGCACGGGTGAAATCTCATTCAGCAATTTTGTGGGAGGGGACAATTGTGTACTCTGTTTAGAAGTGCTGAGGAAGAAAGTGGTTTTTTAACCAATCCAAGAAAAGAGCACTATTGATGTAAGCCGATTTTTCAAACATGAAAACAACAGTGCCTGGTGGCATTCCATCTTGAAATTCTTGTGTTTTGTTTCTTCCCTTCATGATAGAGATTAGAGGGATGAATACTCCTTTTGCATTGCAACATTCTATGATCTTATAGTCTCTTCTCTTTCTGAAAAAGTGACACTTGAAAATCTTTTGGCCCGCAAGCAGCTTTGGATTTTTTTCATATTAGACGTGGTCCAAAACATATATATATATATATATATATATATATATATATATATATATATATATATATAAAGCGAAGTTAATATAAAAGTTTGTAAAAAAGAACACTTTATGGTCAGGTCGTGTCCATTTGTCCGCATGTTTCCTCTCAAAAACTACTGAGTGGATGTTGATGAAATTTGGTATTTAGGACATAGGGGCAAAGAAACTAAGAAAATGATATAAATAGTTTACATGACCCAATCAGGAGTGCCAATTTATTGGTGACAAAAAATGAACTTTTCTTTATATCTCGTACAATTACACTCATAACAAAAAAAGTCATTAAACGACATTGTTGAACTATTGAAATAGCATATTTTGTTCAATATCTACATTTTTATCAAAGAAGTAGCAGTTTCAAGGAAATCAAACAAAAATGTCCTATTTCATTTTGAAATTGGAAAATTTTCCCGCGTTTTTTAATTGTTGTCAACAAAAATAATCTTCGTAGCAACTGAAGTAAATAATTCCTGCTGTAAATACCTAATTAGTTTAATTTTATTTTGTGTAAACCCAACATTTGGTAAGTGGATTATCTACGATGAAGAAATGAACTTAACTACACTTTATTTACGTATACACAGCGTTTGTAAGTGAAATTTTTTTTTTATTGGCACCTTATAGCAAACATCTTCTGCATTGTATAGAAGCGCTTCCGACCTTTCGTAATCTTCATATAATATATAAGGAGGAACATAAACAATGCAAAACGTTTTATACCGCACATTGAAATCGGAACTCCTGTGGCCACGTTTCTCTTCCTCATGCAGTGGCGCAGCAAATGAGGGGAGGGGTGGGGGAGAGCAGCCGGGTATTTGCTCACAATATCGCAAATAATTTAAGCTGCAACTTCTTTTGCATTCATTTCAACTTTAACTTGAAGATAAATATATTTATTAAATGACCGTTATGATTTTTTATTTTATAGCGATGTTTATGAATTATTTGTGGAAATTATCAAAGAAAAATAATCTCCTTATGAAAAAATGCTTTTATTAAAATAAATTTCTGGATGCGCTACTGTTCTCATGTTTTCCTCTTCCACGGAATTTTTTCCTATTTAGTTTACCTTGAAACTTTTACAAGGGAAAGTTGAAAGCGAGAATCAGGCCGGGATTTAAATTTAACCTCTAAAAGTCAAGGTACGAGGATTATAGCAGGAAATTCGCCATGATGAAATCGGTCGTGCCAAATAAATTTGTGGAAGTGACAAAGTTCTTTCTGTTTCTTGATGAGTAAATTTCAAAGGGTTGAGCCTGACATCATTCTTGATATTCGCCATATACTGCTTGTATTCAGAAGAATAGCTGTTTAATTTGTATTATGCATGATTTCCTCTATGGCATAGCTTTATCAACTTTATAATAAAGTGACCAGATGCCAGATCAGCCAATGCGGGATAAAATCATAAAATCGATTCAGGTTAGTCATTGCGGGATTAAAAAAAAATAAAGGAAAATGTATTAATCCTTTTACATAGAGCATAGAAGTATATTTTTTTCAGGATATACTTATAAACTTACTTTTTGTTCCAGTTATTGCACACTACCACACAACACGAGAAAGAAACAAATCATATCGTATGAATTACGTCAGGTAATTAAGCATCGAACTTCACATTCCGCTGCACATACTAGACTAGCGCTCGACACGCCGTTCGACCAGCGGCAATTTCCTAGCAATGTAACCAAAAAGTCTATATTTCATGGTGTGCTTATCGACCAATCAATCTAAATTGTAACTACATTAGTAGATGCGCTCATCATTGGTCGTGTAGAAAGTCCTGAAATGAAAAATTGCAATAGGATTGAGAAACTTTATATGGAGAACCTAATTTACACAAGTACAATTGTACACCTTACCATGCGAGACAGGAAGTCAAAATACGGGACTGACCGGGAGGTCTGGTCACTACTTTAAAGACAAACTTGAACTTTGCATCTGCCAAAAGAAATATTTTGCCTGTGAGGTGTTCTCCGGGCTAGATATTGCTAATTATCAAGAAACAATGTTTTGGGGATTAAATAGCGAAAGTATTCGGAATTGAAATTCTAAAAGCCGGAATATATTAGCGATAAGTTTTAAAGGTTACTCATTACTAGCAAAAATCATTTCAAAATAATAGTAAATAAAAATTCGAGAAAGATAAAATTATACATTTTAAAATAAAATGACGAGATTGTACTGAATATAAATCTTGTGTGTGCGTTGAATTCGTTATTTTTTAAATTTATGTTTTAAAACACTATACTTATTGTTATTCTTTTGTACGTAATATTTATACCCATTAAACTTGACGATTGTATCTTATCAGTCGATTGATATTTAATTTATAAATTGTCATTTTTATTTGTTGGGTAATTTACCCAATCAAATAATGAGCGGAGGAAGTAGAAAGTTTTCCTGTATTTACGAAAAATAAATATTAGTAGACGCCTTCTCGCACTACTGCTGTCTTCAGGTTTCTAAGAGAATGTTTTCATCTTAACAATACATTACTCATGGTTGTGTGTGGGTCGAATAACGGAAATGGTCAACTTAAATCATAACTTTTTTTTATTCGGTGACATCCTCCTGGATGGAATACCCGCAGCAATATTTATTGCAGGTATTATTGTAACATTATACAAACATAGAAGACCATTATCAGTCAAAAATTTATTTGGAATAGGACAAGATAGCGTTACAAAATGCCTTGATGTAAGTGTTCATTTGCATAATTTTTTGTCTTATTGTTCGTTTTTCTCGATAAATCAATACAATTGGCGTTAAGATTACGCTTACTGTTTCAGATTTTCATTTTATGGACAATTATTCTCCTAAATTTATTGTTATGGAATTCATTCTCCAAAGGATTGAAGACAGGTTTATGGAATTATTGGAATAAGGTGATATATAAAATTTTGAAAAGTTATTATTCGAAGTTTAGTTAAATACTTGTAGATTGCGTATTTTACGGCTCTCTCATTACTAGGTCCACCTCAGTAACTCTATCCGAGATTTAGTTCGCAAGTGCAAATATCTCAATGTTTTCATTCAACTGACAACTGTGAGACTTGATAGCCATCTCTCCCCCACTGTCCTTGACACTTGCATTCGCCAGAATTAATCGGAATGTGTTTAGAATTTAGAGCCAAGTCAAATATTCCTAAATTATAAAAAGTGATTAGATATCTAACATGGAATTTATGGGTCATTTCAATAACCTATATCGAAAAAATTAAAGTTAATAGTTAGGCATTGCTTCACAACTTTTGTGCTGTGATAGTTATAGTTATACATATAATAAAACCTCGTATGTATAGAGTCGGTTAACACTAACTGCTCGTTTATATGAAGTGTACCTCAGTCCTCTGCGAAAACACAGGTTTACATTGCTTACTATTATGACCTTGTTATTTCCTTGGAGTTTTTTATACTAATCAGGTTATACCTACTGTATACTTAGTGCTTATTTAATAACGAGATCATATCAGTAAAGTTGTATGTTTCCTTTAAAAAATAGAAATTATATCCAGATAAAAGGGAAAAACAGCACAAACTTCTATTGCTAAAATATGGATCCTATACTCCCCACGTTTGACGATGTTTGTATCAGTCGTTAAAAATATATTTAACAAATAGTTGGTGCTTGCATTCTGCAAGAATTTTATCTCACCTTGAAAAAAATTAATTTTTCAGACATTTCATTATTAGAAATATTTGTTAAATTCAGAAGTTTGGACCTCTGCACCGGTTTTAGTTTTTTTCTTTATGGAACAATATTGGAGAAAAAGCAATCCCTAAAATTTGCAATTTTAAGAATGTTATACTTTTTCCATTGTTCGGTACTAATGATACACATCTCTGCTAAATTATAATATTGTACCACATCTAGAAGTACAATAAGATTTATCTAATTGTTTAAAATTTAAAAATGTTTAACGGCCGCAATAACAACTTACTGGAGATTTTCAAATGTTTATTTGTGCATTTACAATAAGCTCTAAATAACTTAAAGATTTCAGCTCCCTAGCTCGTCCCCTAGTACCTAAACATTTATCTTTTTGTTTAAAATTTATGAATTTTTAACAGCCGAATAAACTCATGTATCAGAATTCCTATAATCCCTATTCTGTTATTTTACGAATTCTACCTTTAGAAAAAATTTAAGCGTCAGTATAGTATAGATAGGAGGATACTATCATAGGTAAGAAGCAGATATATGGTATAGATATTAAATTAAATCAATACTAGGAAAAGAGCAAATTTATTTTGTATCTATGCATTATAGGAAAATAGAATAAAAAACATTTATTTCAAAGTGAAAAAATAAATAATAATTAAAAAATCAATTATAATATTTTTGTTAAGATGTCTCCTTCAATTTTTTATTCATAAGTGGCTATCTGTAACATTGTTCACACTGTTAAGTTAAAATTGATTTATCAATAAAAATATGCTTTAAAATTTTATATTTGATCTGTTTTTTCCACCGTTATGAACGTTAAAATCTAGGTTCTAGGTCGTGTTATTATAACCAATAAGGAAAATAACAGTGTTATCATATCATATTTGTTTGAATTTAATTAAATAGGTACGAAATCAGTGTTAAAAATCGGTTCGACAGAAATCGATTTGTCAGAATGCCGTTAAGTGTGCTCAGTGACCGCACTAAGGCACGTTCTAAAATTAGAAGTTGTAGTATTTGTGAATTGGTACAAAAATCAATAGAAAAAGTTAATCGGCATAATATCATCAAATTCACTCGAGTAGTGAATGGATCAGTACGGCTGGCTACTTTATGTATGTGTGCCAAAAATGTTTTGCCGCGGATTGCAAGGGTTTGCTGTATTTACAAATAAAATCAAACTCACTATGTAAATTTCCGCTTTAATCAAAGCGAAAATTTACTTAGCGAATCTGATCTCATTTATACAATATCGTTCCACGAAGTGACACCTTTAGTTAACTATTTACTGTTTTTTATCCACGGCCTCGCCCTCGCTGCCGTAGGGTTTATAGGGTTTATAGGTATTTTGTCGCATTTTATATTTATATATTCAGCATTTTGATAGCAAATAAAAATGTGAATTTCCGAAAGAATATGTATTTGGTTCTTCTGCGTTTTGATAGCCCTTACGGTTGTGTAGTGTTGGCCAACGTAAACATGTTTTGCGTCATGAAAATGGTGCAACTGCAAGACGCTTGCTCGCACATTTATGTTCATTATGGCCATTAAAAGGATGTTTTCCTGCTCATAACATACACTTCCCGATGTCGGGACCTGGTTGTTCCACCGACTTCTTAGCTGTAGCGCAGTGATGAGCAACCCACGGCCCGCGGGCCGCATGTGGCCCCCGGGAACGTTTTATGCGGCCCGCGAAGCTATAATTAAAAAGTAACCCATAAAATTTAACACAGAAATTCATATAATATAAATTCAAATTACGACAATAAAACACTTCAGATTGAAATGTTAACCCAAAAACGTAATTTAGACTTGATTTTCACTGATATGATACCTCTGAATATCTACTTAACGTCCGATTCAAAGTTTATTCCGGCCCGTCGAAGCGTTGACAACTTGCAATGCGGCCCGCCAAGCAATTCGCAACCACCAATGTGACCCGCCATATAGAAAACGTTGCTCACCACTGCGGACAGACTTTTTGCGAGCTTCATTAACAGATGAAAATTCTTCGGCAGGCGACGTTAGGGTTCACATAGGAAGTTATTTGAGCTAATGCGAGGGATCCTATTAGTGAAAATCAATAATTAGTAATATATTATCTCCATAACATCACTGGAAAAGGTTTTTAAGCAGCAAATATGAAATTATCTGTATTGTATATTACGGTTCGCTTTCATAATGGCATTACGGGCCAAATAAAATGCTCTCGGTGTGCTGACGTGGCTCGAAGTTTGCCCACCCCTGATTTAGGTAATCATTTCCAGAATTTTCTATTCCAGATAGATCAACGATATATCTTCTCATTTAACGTTCCTGGGAGACAGGCAGCGTTAAAGATGAGAAGCGGTCCTCCCGACCTTCAGTGTTAAATGATGAAACCCCTTGAAAATTTCCTTATGAGTATCTTATTATATTCACATAAATCACTGAAAAAAAACAAAATCGGGCATTTTTAACGTGTTTTCTAAAAATCGGTTTGTCTCTCCGTCCGGCCATCTATCTATACGAGCAATATTTATGATATTCTGCAATGTAGAGAAACTAAAATTTCAGGATAGATTGGTATATATAAGAGTTATAGGTAGTATGAATGTAGTGGATCTAGAATTTGCTGCTGAGGAATGATAGGAAAAATCGTTAAATAGTACATGCTGCTACAAATGTAGGCAACCAGCAATATGCTGTATGTGTCTTAGGGGCCATCCTTAAATGATGTCACAGCATTTTTGGAATTTTTGACCCCCCCTCCCCCCTCTGTCACAAAGTGTCACATACAGCTTCACCCCCCCCCCCCTCCCATGTCACAAAACCTTGTCCTTTTTAATTTAGTCATATTGGCTATATAAAATTAATGATATGTCCAGACATAATTTGTACAATGTTTCATCTGTTATTACATGAAAGAAATTCAATACATTCAAATAAAATTATTGCTTTTTATAAGTACATATTATAGATAATGAAATACTTAAATGCAGCAGATATTCCATTGTATGCAAATACAATACTAATTAATATAAAAATTACATGTATGTACTCTTTAAACAATGTCTGGCAACTCCAACAATGTACGAAGTTTATGCTTTTATAACTTCCAGATTAACCCATCTCTATTTTTGTAACTTCACTAACTATGGAATACATTCATTAAAAGCAATAACAATTAATAAAAATTAAAAAAAATGGATATAAACAAAATGAAAAATTTGAACAACTTAGAAATTAAAATTCTTTCCATGGTGTTCGGAAAATCTCATCCATACTATAAATATGCATAGTATTTGAATCTCCATCATCTGTATTATATTTTATTTCATTCAAATCCAAATTTTCTTCATCAATCCATTCTGCATATTGAACATTTTCCTGGTTTGTTATAATAGCCATCATTTCACGCTGTCATCTAGCAGCAATACGAATTGGCCTAACTCTTTCCTGAATTTGTGGCATGGTCTCTGTCTGCTTATGTATCTTATAGTGTTTCTGTAACATGACATTTGAAGCAAAATACAGATTGCAGGTATTGCATATTCGATTTCTTAATTCCTTTTGAATAGATGGGCAGTATAGATCATACGGCATAATTTTGAAACTTTTGGCAGATCTTGGTAATATTTCTTCCAAATCAATACTTCTTGCAATGAAAACAGATGGATACTTCAAATTAAGACCTTGTTCATCTGTTGATAATGGAGCTTTTAAACCTGCATTTGTCTGTTTGAATGGAATCGGTGGAGGTAGGAATCGTTCCCTTAAAATACTGAAAATTGAGCTTCGAGGTGCTGAACAACAGTTTATGTCTCTGCACTTCACAATCTGTGTAAAATATTGGCTAGTCCTCAAATGCTTTGATGACCAAACAGCATCTGCTGTCAACAAATTTTCAGGATTAATCTCTGAATTTTCTGAACTTATATATTTGGCTACAGTTGGAAATCCATCAATTACCATTTGCCCCCATATTTCTGCCAATGTATTGCCACAATATTCAAAGTTTTCTTTTTCAAGGTCATCATTAATCGTTTTGCCTTGTGAATCAAGATGGCTTCCATAATGCTCATGAGGAAGAATAACTCCAGACAGTTCCTTACTTAAAGGTGCCATCCTTCTCTCAACACGATTGAAAGAACTCCTGCCAGGTGCATTGGTTGCAATAAAAAGGGCATCCAAATTATATTTTAAAAAGTGATTGATTCCAACATCAATTACCTTCTGGTATCGAGGATTCTCATCAGGGCCACCATCCACAGTAAAAATTACCACCGGTTTTACTTCGTTCTGAAACCTTGTGATACTTTCAAATTCGGGTAACTTCAAAAGTATTTCAAAGTCAAATGCATGTGAAAATGCTGTTGAAGAAGAGTGCTTACCAGATCTGATAGCTATAAAGGTTGGGCCTGAATATCCTACTGCAGTTGGATCACCATTTACATTTTTTTAAAATTTCAATTCCAGCATAAACTGAAGGTATCAACTTATGTCTGGCAGCTACAACCCAATCATGATCAGGTAAACTTACTCGATACTCAACATGCATGACCAATGGAGATTGCTCCTTTGCTGCTGTTAAGCCAAGTGGCACTCGAGCCTTATCATCTTGGCTCAAGAAGCATACTTCATTTGGTCCAAGAATTGAAGCAATTTCTTCCAAATGATTAATAGTTGCTCTGCAAAATTGCCCATCAACATGTTGGAAGTGTGCATCATTTTGAGCTTTCATGAGCTTGACTGGGACAGTGATAACATGCCATTTCCCTTCTAAAGATGAACTGCATTTAGGAAGTAAGCGAACATAAACGCCATTTCGACTTATATTAAAGCCGATCTTATTTAATTCTTCAGTAAGCTCATCCAAAGTTTTGATACCTCTCAAAGAATCTTCATTTCGTCGTTCATGTGATGCAGAACCATGGATAGCTATATTAATAATAGCTTTTAACAACTCTGGCTGATCAAGTTCAACTCTTGGTCTACCTACTGTATCTCTCTTCTTTAAAACTTCTTTAGTTTTTGGATTCTTTTCACAAATTTCTTCTAGTTTTCTTTCATCTCTTGATTTTTTCTGTCGTTGTTGGTCAGATGTTTTTATTTTAAGCTCTCTTTCGAGTTCTCTTTTCTTTTTCTCGTTTTCTTTGAGTTTTTCGAGTTGTTCATTAGTAAGTTGTCCACAACTCTTTCTTTTATAAAGTCCTACTAAATCACTGTTTATTATATCTATTTTTTTTCTTAGTTCATCTTGTACTTTTGTTTTTGGTTTATTGACAATATCTACAATGCAAGATGTAGAAGATTGTTCTTTAGGAATACTAGTTGATTTCTCAGGAACTACACTTTGAACTTTTTTCTCCAAAGTAGTGATATTTGATACTCTTGATTGTTTTTCCAAAAAGCATAATAAAGTTCCTTTATTTTTCACTGCTAAAGCTTCATTTTCTTTAATGATGGAGGTCACTATTGATGGTAAATTCTGCATTTTTTAAATACGATTCCAAACTTTTACAGTTTCTTGCTGCACATCCTTTGGTTTCTTTGATAGTTTTGCCTTTAAGTATGACTTAAATAATGATTGAAATAGTTCATCTTTATCCATTCTGTAAATAAGAGGATAATTATTTTATATTTACATAAATATAGATATTGTACAAATCAAGTACATAATATTTAAAAGCCTGAAAAAGAAGAGGCTCTTATTATTTTCCTTATTTTAATTCCAATGAAAAATACGATTTAAATACTAGATCCATTCACATATTTTATTAAGTATTTAACTAAAAAAAAATCAGTTATCATTTAATACATGCAAGTATATATACCTGATTTTCTTGTTAAAAATATTCTAGTATTTGAATAAAACAGCAGTTTTTTAATTACATTCTGAAATACAAAAATAAATATTTAATTTTAAATTATAAACTAATATATATATACTGATGACTTGCCAATATTTTAATAGCGAGTTCTCTAAAATATTTTTTTCTTGTCCAAAAATGAAAAATAACTAAAAGCATTATTTTAGAAAAATTATTGTATAAATAATGTTTACAAAACATTCTCTTTGAAAAATTAACAAATGATTATTATTTTAGTTCTATTATAATTAAGAATGACTTCATTTCATGACTAAAACTTACCAAGACTTTTTACGGTAGGCAATTAAAAATAGTAACTAACATTCACATGGTTGGTTGGCTTTAGCCACTTTACTGTAAATGAATATGATACAATAACAGTCAAGGAGACTAGAACATAGAGGAGGACTAGAACACCAACACAATAAAAACTTAAGCTGATAATTAAGTATACAGCTTATTATAATAGTTATTGGAGTTTTTCTGTGAGGTTTAGTTTTGCATTATGTTTTTCAACTGTTATTTACAAGTTTCCACCAGAGAGCCAGTGGCAGGAAAGACAAGTAAAACAGAGAATAAATAAAAGTTAGTGAATGTCACTTCAAAAAAATTAAGGAAATAAAGCACAAGATCTTGGCAAAAATCTTTATTTATTTGTGACATCACATTGTTTTACATATACTCCCCCCCCCCCTTGTCACAAAATGTCACATATTCCCAGACCCCCCCCCTCCCCCTTAAGCATGACATCATTTAAGGATGGCCCCTTATGTAATTTTCTCGTCCATTCTTTCCTCACTTTATTACATTTAATTTTAATTGGAGTGCATTTAATTTTATCTTCTAACAAGGATTAGACAAAAATGAAGGCAAAATTGTCAAGTACATATAACTTCTTTTCCAAATCATGAACCTCAAGGATAAATGTAACTTGATTATCCTACACAACAAAAAAAAGGAAAAAGGAGATAATTTAAAAACATACTCGGGGAACTTTTAATTTGGAAAACGTGTCTATTACATCCGAATAATATAAAGAATTTTCCTTAGCGCTTTCAGTGGACATTGTCATAGAGCTAGGGACAGGAAAATGTTTTTTATAGTTGTCATCAAAAGAATCTTCGTGACAACAATTATAAACAAGGTACATTATGCTGTTTGGTCTCCACCAAGAAACGATCGCCATAAATAATACGAAAAATTGAATATTGAAATTGATATAACTGTTTTTGTTTTTAAGTTGTATTATGAATTTTAAACATAGTGCACATGTTTCCGGTGACTTAACAAGATATTAAGGTGCCAGTTTAAATGTTAAGTAGGTGGAAGCCATAATTATATGAGGAAGCGTCGTATTCTTTTCATTGCTAAAGCAGCTGCTGTAAATACGATCAATTTCATGCAAACGCTTCGTTTAGTAAGAGAATCAATTTGACAAAAAAACAAATCTAAGATGAAGAAAGATAATATTAGAACTGATTAACTCCAATGAGGTGCTTTACATACATTTTGATTGATTTTTGGATTAGCGTTTAGTTTTCAGTGCTAAGTTTCGCATGAAAATAAAATCAGTTACATTATAATAACGCAGTTTGATCGCAAAAATTGAAAATTCAACAAAATTTATCCGTTAATTATTACTCAGCAAATGTTTAAGCTTTTGTCATTAAATTTTCATGGTTTTGTCACATATTAGAATTTACACTTTTTTCCATAGCCGGCTTTACGTTTAAATGTCAAGAATAGGGGACAAAAATAGGAAACTTAAAGTAATCGATGGCTAGATGTTATTCGTAATGATTTTTATCACGAAATATTCGATAATTGATTTAAGAAATCTTAAAAATAAAATTAAACTTCTTTGCCCATATAACCATAAATTATGATTTCGAATCAATTCAAAATTATTTAATAGTTTTCTTCCCATTCTTTTGACGGGTATCCAACGAGTATATATTACTGGCGTAATTGCTCATCAAACACCATTTATATTATACTAGCTTTAAGTACCCGGTGTTGCTCGGGCTTCTAATAACAGTTTATAGAAACTTAGAGCATCGCGATTTCTGCAAATTTTAAAATCAAACTACGATATTATGATTAATTCATATTGTTTATCCTTTTAATTCACATAAGTTAAAGAAAACCAATTGATATATGAGGACCCGCTGTATATCCGTCTGTTTGTCTGTGCGGGATGGTTGTCGGGGTTCCCGGGTACCCTATGTTATCCGTAGGGTCATAGAAAGTCAATTTGCAAAGTTTGGTCCCGATAGGGCAAAGGGTGTGGGAATGTATAGGGAACAGACAGACAAACAGACATTCAATTTTATATATTAGATTATACCTCGCGGCGCCTCAACATGAAAATGAGAGGGAAATTAAAAAATGAAAAGTAAAGGAACGTTAGAGAAATATTTTTAACAGTTCAGCTCCGACTCGATGCCCTGAAATGAATGCATGATTTTGCCCTATGCGTCGAGCATATGCTACAGTGAGCTTGGGGATGAAAGCATTTGGAAACGCAATTCGTATCTCTCTCTCTATCTTCGTAATCTCTCACGGGATATTACTACATATGCTGTGCAGTTCAGAAGAATCATGTGTTATGTATTGTATAAGTATCTTATGAGGTAGGTGTTCTCAATGTGTGGTACACGGACTTGCTGTAGACTACCAGCGTTGGTGATTGAATAACTCAGTATAAAAGTCAACAGCGATTATTATGGAGGTAGTGCTATATCTAAGGTCCAAAAGGAAACTATGTAGTTTAGAAATGCTATTGATCGTGGTCCGTCAACATATTCCATTCTGATGGGTGGTCCAAGAAAAAGTTTGGTAATCCCTGTTACAGAGCTTAACAGTACGCATTTGATTTGAAATTTTAATTAATTAATTTAACCTCAAAGATATCGGAGGGACGTTTGAATAGAAGGATTTGTTAAATACTCTGAGACTTAATGAATGAAATTCATTAGCTGCATATAAAGAATCAATTTGTACCATTCCAACGTCTTTTTGAATCGATTAACTCTATGTTGTTACATTATTTACTTATTGGCGATTTCGTTTGGAATATTGGAAAAACAGAAAAAAGCTTTCGTGGACTGTCTACTTTATTGGAACTTAGCGGGAAAACCGCATGGCGTGCATCCTATTTTTCTTTGGCATTTCTTTTAGTATTTTGAATTATATGTTGAAAGAATCTCTTCTTTCAGTATGATATAATGTTAGCGTTTAAGCGTATGTTGTTAGATATCCCTGAAAGATTTTCCACTTGTACTCTTCCCCTTACATGTAAAGATAGTTAATTGTAAAGCAGCCCCTGCCCTTTTATTTTAAGGTGGAGTGTAAGAAGACGGCAAAAGGCTATCATCTCATCGACACGATATGGAGCTGGGTATGGTGGACGATTGCTTATAAGGAATCGGGGGTGAGTTGATGTGTGAGATATGACAGCTAATATAATTTATTACTAAACCCAAACCTGTGGCGTGAGATTCGTCAAATAAAATGTTCAAAAAACTTATAATTTTAAAATATTGAATTAAAATCGTTGGCTTCATTTTGACCTCCTTTTCAGATGACTGAAAAAGCAACAGCACGACAAGCTGCCATTACAGGTTGCATACCCCTTTATTAGTCTTGTATTCTTTTCTTTCGATTTGCCTTCTACTTATGACGATCCATAGCTTTCATTTACTCCTGTATTTTAAATTTTAATGTCACGATAAAGCTGCCTGTTTTGATGTTTATAAATGTGGCTCTTTTTGCACCAGGATGCACCACGTCACCCGCTTACCCACGCTGCACGCCCCGGGTAAAGATACTTTCTCTATTTATGCTAATATTTTTCGACATATTTAGTGATTCTGTCATCTCGTGATATTTAAAAAGGGGGAGACAATTGATTACCTTCCTAGATTGTCTTCATAATGTTATAAAAATAAGTTTTCAATGCAAACGCGTGTTATAAGAAGTACGCCCTGTAGCATGGAAGAATGTTGAAAATAAAATGGGCCGATTGAGTGAGGAAACATTAAGGTTAATAGGGGAGAATAGATAGTCATTAGAAATAGGAAGGCGAACTGGGTCGGGAATTTCCTGAAGGGAGACATTTTAAAGGTGTGAAAAAAAACTTGAGGGCATAAGAGGGAGAGGAAGGAAATGGTTTTAGCTGGTAGACGAAAGAGTTATCAAGAATCAAAGAACGTTATGGGGGATAGGAGAATTTGGAGAATCCAGCGTAACGGACCTGTCTGCGGGTGGATTACTTTTGATGATAATGGCCGATATGCGGGTAGCTCCGTTAGTTTGGTGGTGACACTGATGATGGAACGGGTTGCTTTGGGTTGGAGTATACAAAATGTATTTATACTTTAAATACAGCTGGAATCGACTCAAAATGTTGCTTTTTCCATCTTCTGTTTGTTTTTCTCTACGTTAGCACGAAAAAGCCGACTTTCTCTTGCTTTATTCATATAAATTAGCTGGCGTAACGTTAAAGTTTGTACTTATGGTTTTAGACTACAATTTACGTTATAATTACTCACCTTTTTGTTTCACTGAAAAAAGTAAGTGCTGTTTTTATATATATCAGTAATGAATGATGCTACGATCGTAGCGAAACCGGTCGTGTTTAAATTAAAATATGTGGAAACAACAAAGTTATTTTTTTATTATGCTATTTTTATCTTTGAAAACGATCTTCGCAACCGCGGGGAAATGTTAATTAAACGTTTCTGAAGTTAAATATATTGTATAACTAGGTACATACGTATTTTTCTATTTAAAACAATTTGAAAGAATAAATGTTCAAGCCAAAGGTTCAACTCGCCCTCTCATCCGTATTTTTATTTGATTTAGAGTAACTGGAGAAGACAATGATGTCAACGTAGCAGTACACTTTCTGTTCTCTTTATTACTGTTCCGCTACCGGTTTGTCACACTAAATTTGGAAGGGAAGGAAAGTGTATAATCGTATTTTATTCCTCTCAAGATGTGAGCACAAAAAATAATATTTTAAATGAGTAATACTTTATGGTTGAGTTTGTTGCACTGCTTCGGTCAGGGCCGGCGGACGTGGTAACAAAACAGGCAACTGCCTAGGGCGCCATGAAGAACCAATGTTTTGATTTCACGGCACAACTAACTATTAACAATTTTTGCGCCCCTTCTTTAGTTGCTCCCGAGGCAGATGCCCCGCTTGCCACGCCCTAGTTATGGCACTGTGCATACATACATAGTATAGGCTGCCCACATCAATTTCCTGTTCTCTAATTTAATCAAAATTTACTAAGGAAAAAGTATAACATTATAGTCAACTCGATGGAAGCTGTTCAAATGAAATGCGGAACTGAAAGTAATTGAGATAAGAAATGACGGTTGTTTAGATTTCAGAAATTCTCCGATAACTGGTATTTTGTCGCAATAGTTCGGCTTCCCCAAGTCGGCGGGATAGGAAGCTATGCTGGATAGCTCGAGTGCCATATGGAAAGAGATCTCTCGTGTTGAAGTTGTGGTCGTTTTTGTGCTGTTAGGAAGTACATCTGGGTTAGTGTTTCTCTAAGCTGCGTGGGTTCGCAGCAATTATTGAAGTGCGGAGCAGTACATTTTTAAAGCCGGGAACATCTGCGGCGACGTCTCTGATACCTTTATTAAGATTCGGTTACATGTTGAATAAGCGTTTGAAGAATGTTATTATCCCTTGTTTTAATGTATATTTTTGCACTTCAAATGTAAAAGTTCCCATAAAATTGCGTGTTTTATATGGAACACATGTGAACATCTCTTCTTATGGGCATAACAGTAGGGTGACATAGGTGGCCAAATGCCTCGAGCCCGAGGACCCCTGGAGGTCCTCGAATTTTTCAGATTATAGAAAAAATAAAGATTTTTTAGCTATTTATTTTTTATCCTAATTTCTGAATAACATTGTAGTTAATCACTATTTTTGGGCAGAGTAATTTAAAAAGCTCAACCTTTTGAGTATATTCCTGATAATTGGTTAGTTTAACTGGCTAGGCCTTACAAATGAGTTTGTTTTAATTGAACATGCGTATTTGACGGGGGAGGGGAATAGAAATCATCGATAATTTTTTGCCGCTGGCCTTTCCACTCATAATTAGGCCACTGGCTCATTGCTGAAAAAATAGAGGGAACATTGATCTTGGTTTCCGAACAATCCGGTGGCATTGCTATAGAAAGGAAGATGAATTGCTATTGACTCGATGTTTCTGTTTACACAGTTTTAATATGGTGCACCCATTCATTAATTTCATTTACAAAGATGTCAGTGGGTTGAGATACACATGGGTTTTGTGGCATTTCCTCAAGTCCATCTTCCTCGTATTCGCATTCCAGAATGTCAGACACCTGCAAAGCAGCAATCAACAGCTGATCACCATACGCGTTCGTCGATATAACCGGTTTTACTTTAACCTTGCTCGCTTTTCTACGATTCTTTTGGAGTTACGTAGGGATTGGGTGTCATTGGCTACTATTACCGCATAAATACTTTTACCGATTACATTATAAACCGGTTTCATCATACATTAATTACTTTCAATGCTATTTTTCTGCCAGAAGAAACAATCATTAATTATATGATCATCATCATCATGCTGCTGTCCATTTCTTGTTATTTCTTATGTTTCTCTTAACGCTCTTCAGTCTACATTGTGTATTTGCCACCAAAAGGCTGTGGTCGGAATCGATATCTGCCCCTGGTAGTGTTTTCACATTTTTAATACTATTTCTAATTCTTTCATTGACTAGTATGTAATCTATCTGGTATCGTCTCTGGTCTCCTGGGCTTCTCCATGTGTAAAGTCACCGCTGGTGATGCTTAAACCATGTATTAGTTACAATCAGGGGTGGATCCTGGAACTTCCCAAGGGGAGGGCGATCGCCCCAATTGCCCCTTTCCCCTCTTGATTCCGCCTCTACCGACGACCATACATTTTGAAAATCCCTATCCCCATCAGAACGTTTCTTTTCCTTGTCATACAGACATAATCTTCGTTGTAGAAACAAGGAATGTTGCGCGGAATGAATTTAAGAATGTACCCAGTGGAGGGCAATGGGGTCGTCCAAGGGGAGGGCGATCGCCCCCATCGCCCCTCCCTTGGATCCGCCACTGGTTACAATCAATCTATTTCTATGGCAGAATTCCACAAGTTTCTCCCCTCTTTCATTTCTCTTCCCTAGTCCATATTTTCCCACTATGTTATCTTTCTGTCCCTCTCCGACTACACTGTTCCAATCTCCCATTACTATGGTGGTGATCCTTCCTCTTCCCTCCTCCTCCAATATCTCCGTAATCTGTTCATACATTTCCACTGGCTACATCTGAAGTTTTACGGCTATTAATCTATCATTAACTGTCACTACCTTGCTAATTCTTTCAGCTATCTCTTTTCTCATTATAATCTCCACTCCCCTTTCCTTTTGCTCTCCTCCCGAGTAAATAATCTTAAATTCGTCTGAATTTATCTCGCCTTCTCCTTCTCACCGAACTTCACTAAGACCTACTATACCTACATTATTCCTTCTCATTTCCCTTTTTAAGTTCTCTAGTTTATCACCTGAATTCATAGTCCTAACATTCCATGTGTCTATTCTTAATTTCTCACTACTTGCTTTCTTCTTATTAATGTAACATTTCCCTAGGGTACTCCCCACCCGGAGATCCGATTGGGGGACTATTTTATCTCCGGAATATTTTATCCCAGAGAGATCCATAGAGGTATTTGCAGCTTTTCAGCCTAACATGGGAAATATAATGAGGTAGTTTCCCCTTGCTTTCCTCATCGCAGTTTCACAAGAGTGATTACCCATCTGTAACTGTTCAGATCCACATGATCTCCCCCTACAGAGGTACTGTGCAAGCTGCTGCCCTTGCACAGGGAGATGTAAAATCCCCAAGACTGCTTCTTACTCTGACATTTCCCCTCAGACCTTTCCGGCTTGGATGGTCCTACCAGGAGAATTATCTCCCGCTGGCATAGCTCTTTGGTTCATAAGAGTACACAAACCCTCCCACCTCTGTAAGGTTATGCAGTCCTTAGGGAGGGAATTATACGATGGTCTTTCATTAAATTAGTTGCTTTTAATGGACCAGTGATGCTGCTAAAATAAAATATCATGATCGAATCAAAAAAATAATAAAAATATGAAAACGATTAAAGAAATTTCATTTAAATAAACGAATGCAGACGAATAAGTGACTTTATATCTACTTCGGCTAATCGTAAGGTGAAATAACAGAATTTTGGCAGTACTCATTGCTCATATTTGGAAGAAACGAATTCATTCAGACCTTTCTAATTAGATTAATAAGTATTCTATAAAAATCATTATGGTTGAACAAGTACCGTTTTAAGGACATTTTCTTAATAGCAAAAACGTGCTAATGTGATCACTCTGTCTGTCTGTGGATTATGAATTTTTTTGTTTTACGAGATATTTGGATTTAAAAAAATTAGTTAGATATCTCTTATCATTCTATTAATTTTCCACCTACTGGATTCGTAGGTTTTCGGCTAGGTGGCTTCAAATTTGGAAAATTCAAAATTTTGAAATGGTATTGTAGCTAATTACTGAAGCTAGAGGAGTGAAGTTTTCACGCATGGGAGGATCTAGTGAGCATCTACATTTCAACGGTGCGGGTTTCCCCCTCATTAAAGGTTAAGGTAAACCATAACTCTGAAAATCTTTATGAAAACGTTCTTCCCCCTCTTGCTTTAGCAAGGGTATCTTATTGTTTCAGACTTTTTTATTTTCCCATATTGAATTAATTGGCCCGTAATAAACTTATCAAAGAATAATAACATAATATTTACGGTTAAACAGTATGCAATGCGTAATTTTATTATAATTTGACATTTAGTACTAAATCGAATATGGGAGATCAATTGTCGGTTTGCATTTACTTTTCTAGCTAAGAATCATTTCCTCTGATTTTTCTAATAGAGCAAATTTACAGATGACAATCGACGCTTCTTGGAATATGGACAAATAAAATTTCCAAGTTTCGTGAATTCCATTTTAAATGGGTCAAAAGATTATCGATTGAGGCCTTGGCGAGTAGGATGGGCACGCATTTTTAATCAGCATCTTTCCAATTTCATAAACACATATTATCAAATGTTTTACTCTTCCGATGCCCATTGGGGAAACCGAGGATCACGCGGAACACGGGTAGACAACCACTTCCGGAAGATACGATATGCCGAGACTCCCTATGCTGTCTACTGATAAGCTAATACGAAGGACTATTTTATTAGAGATTGGTTAATGCAGAGAATAACAGTTTACAGTGTAAGTGCTTTGAGTATGACGTATTAATTCAAAAGCCCGTCAATATGACGGGAAGGAATATACTTATTACTTGCTGTTTAAATTGAATTCTCGTGCTTAATATCTTCCGAATAGATGATTCATTTCCTCTTGCTGAATTTAAACATTTGTTGTTTATTCGTCTTCTGCTGTTGGCTGCGTCAACTCGGTTTTAGTTTCTTCTTATATTTCTTTCTTTTTCAGTTTCTTCGCTTCTTCTTTGGCTACTAATTTAATTTACTCTACCTCTCGCTCTTTGCCTTTCTTCATTATTCCACATTGATCTCCTTTCCTCTCTCTCTCTCTCTATTTCTTCTACGTCGTTATTTTTTCTCTTTCGCTTCTTGGTCTCATCTCTCTCTCATATTCTTTCTAAAATATCTTCATCTTCTTGCCTATCGTTGATCGATGTCTTGAGATGCTTGTGTTGTGGTTCCAATGAGATAACTATTGATTTCTACCATTAAATCAATGAACGGATTATTATTGCCCTATATTTGAATAACTATATTTGTAATAATAAAAACATTGATAATATAACAACGTCATTTTTCGTTTTGCAAACAAATCAAAACAAAGTTATAACCGAATGATTTTCCCTTTAAGCAGCTAAAGACATAAATTGGACATTAGAGTTATCACAATAATGACAATATGTCAACAACTTATTCGTTGTTATGCAAGCAGTATAAAGACAAATTTATAGAGGAAGGAATTAAAAGTACCTACGCTTTTACTACGCATATTCGATTGTTGCCAACAATTACGTTTACATTGCGCTAAATTAATTTAATGGGTAAAAACAGCGAAAAAATCTTATTAAAACGTACTTTTTGGGCAATTTCGGCCGACATTTAAAATTTCGCAAGAAATAAAATATTTTATAATGGACACAAAGGAAGGCTTGCACGCTGGATTTTAACTCTTCCCATATTATTCAATTGGAGAAAGAAAGCGCTCCTGGAATCGAACTCATGGAATCAATGCAAACAAAAAAGAGCTTATAATTTAACAATAATACTTCTGAATTATTTATGAAATTTTAAACTAAAAAGAATGAAAACATTTTGATTTATGAACGTTCTTTCTTTTACACGCGAAGGGTTTAAAATAGGGCTGCGATTGATTTAAAAAAATTAATCGAATTATCAAATTTCTTTAATCGATCAATTCGAACGATTTTACAAATTATGAAAAATCATAAATATCGTTTTTTAAACCACAAAGGACTTTTTAATGTTACTTTTTATAACGTTATATCGTCCTGAAAACATAATGAAAGCAATGAAAATACTGAAAAGTTAAAACCAAACAATTTGTAATTACTAACCATACTTGCCAAATTCCATATCATAAACCTCTAACATAGCAAATGCTCTTGCATTCAAGCAGAAAACAATAAACAGTACTGAAAAATGTCTCAAAGACAATTTCAATTTGTAAGTCTTAGGTAATTAACTGAAAATTTTTATGTATCTTAGCCATTCTCGGAGACAAACAAGCATTGCCACATTTCCCGGTAATAAAGACACTCGCATTTTGTTAACAATATACCCACATGAACTAAACAGTCGTACGCACGGTACAGATGTCGCTGGGACACAGAATGGTCTTGGAAAAAGTACCTAACATAGGAAAACGATGTTGATTCAATTTCCACCATTTGAGAGGATTCTCGGTTTTCAGAATCCGATCTTCCTCAATGTAGCGAGACAGTTCTGATACTCCCACACGTGCCTGTGTATATGGTTCATCGTCTGAAGAGCTAGAGTCTGTAAACGCCAGTATTAATCTTCGTTTTTTCGCTGGTTCTCTGGTACTGTGATCGTTCAACTGCTGTTGTTCACTTGTGTTCTCTGGTTGCTTTCTGCTGTTACACAACGCTTCAAAATTGTCGCGTACTACTTTCCATACTACTTCCCTCTTATTTTTTGGAAAACATTTGAGTTTCCTGAACCGTAAATCTAAAGCCGCAAAGTTGACAAAGCATTCGTACCTTCAAATCTTGTAGTTAGATCGTTTAAAGTAATTGTTTTGAATCGAGCAATGTAACCTGGATCATCATCATGATTTCGCAGTTCTTTTGTCAAAAATGCAAGTAGTGGAAATACAAAGCTACAAGACATGAACTGTTCAGCACCTAAAAACTGCGTCACTTCAGCAAGTACATTTAAGATCAACACATACTTGCCAACCTTGTCCCAGTCAGTATCTAGCAGCTGCGCCCCACTGTAATTTTTGGGATAGTCGATGTGACACTGTCGTATGGTATCTTTAACTTCCAATAACCTAGCCAGCATCAAATATGTACTATTCCATGGCGTTGGAAGATCCTGTTGCAATTTGTGGACCTGTGACTCGTCTTATTTACAAATACTTGCATGGCTGGTTTTCAACTCAGATGTGTTGGCAGAACTGTGCTTGAAATGCCCGACTAGACGTCGACACTTCGCTATAAGTGGATCCGCGTGTGCTGCCTTCAATCCCTATAATATGCTTAGCTGAAGACTATGTGCGACACATGGCAAATGGCTGTACTGAGTTCGCCCAATTGCAGCAACCATGTTTCGTGCATTATCTGTGACAATACATCGGATTTTGTCAACAATATTCCAATCTCGAGCAACATCTTCATACAGACCAGAAATATTTACAGCTGTCTAATACTGTTCTATAGGAATTTAATATTTATTTTGTTTCTTTTTAGCGCGTATAAAAACGATTAAAATTTATTTCCTAAGTCTTTAATATGAGGTAAAACCCTTGTTATTCTTTTAAAAGTCAACATTTATTTGGTTTTACAATTCCAATATTCCACATTCCGGTATAAGCAGATACTCTCATTATCATGATGAATTTACGCCAACAGTACTCATGCACGTACTTGAACACGTACAATAATATTAATTCACATTTTTATGTAGAATGTAATTCATAGAGAGTTGTTCAAGGAATAGCTACTCAACAATTTTTTAAATACAATAATTTAGGTGTTAATATTACAAATACCATACAATATGTAATTACATAAATTTTCTTAAGGCGACAAATTTGTATACATAGTAACATTTAACAGAAGTAAGAATGCCTCAAAATCACGACTGCGGAGCGATCCTTCCTGGATAAACTTTAGAGAAAGACTGCCAGAATGTTTGTATTCAAGGGATGAAAGTTTATGGGGACAATAACCTCCAACTTTAAGCAAAATCCAAATTAAGAATCGTGAAACAAATGTACGGATGAGATCAGAACTAGAATAGGAAAACCAAAGCGGCTTTCAGAAGAAAGAAACAACTACTTACAGGGAATATAAGGGAAGATATTCGCAAGAAGTTGATAAAATGCTACGTATGGAGTATAGCATTGTATGGGGCAGAAGCATGGACGCTAAGGAAAAATGACATCAAATTCTTGGAAAGCTTTGTAATGTGGACTTGGAGGAGAATACTGAAGATAAAATGGACAGATAGGATGAAAAACGATGAAGTGCTACGAAGAATAGGAGAGAAGCGAATGATTATACAGACTATCAGAAAGAGGAAGGCAAACTGGGTTGGACATTACTTGAGGAGAGAGAGTATGATTAAAGATGTATTAGAAGGAAAACTAGATGGGAAAAGGGAAAGTGGTAGGAAAAGGTTTCAGCTGATAGACGATTTGAAAGGGAAAGAGAGTTATCAAGATATGAAGAGGACAGCGGAAAATAGGAGTATATGGAGAACCAGGTTTAACCAAGAATAATCACGGACCTGTCTACGGACAGACTGCCTATGGTGATATCGTCTAGTGGCAGTATTTCTCTACAAGACGCTCAGCACACGCGTCACATGGGAGGGAGAACCTGGGAATTCCCTAGTCTAAAATTCCGTAATTCTCTGTTAACGCCACGCGCTTATTAGTGAGTGGTATTAGATGTGAGAGGTTGATAGTATCAGTCGCTTGGTTCTGTTGCTTCGCATTATTAGCATAATTGGCAGTTAATTGCCAAACAAAAATAATCTCATGACAAAGAGTGTAGTGAGACCAAACGTATATACGTATATGAGAAAACTTGTGCAATGTATATTGCGTCGTTTATTTTTAAACAAGAAGTCTATGGGATATCTTGTTCAATATTTTTTGCTGCGATACTTTGTTAAAAATTATCCGCGTTGATAGAGAAACGGTGAGATGGATGGAAAAAGCTGACAGTCCAGGAATTGCTAAAATGTGTGTCCAGCGCGAATTTTACATTAAACCTCGATTGTGTCGGGCACTCTCAGACTTTTCCTTACTGCTAAACTCTTTTAGGAATAATAATTTATTTTTCTAAAGTTTATACAGGAAACATACAGGATAGCCGATTCCCGATGCCAGGGTGGATGGTTGGATCCTACTGTGAGATGGTTATCTTGGTTTGTCTTTGTTAATGCTGAAATTCTTATCGCGCAAACGCTGATAGTTAAAATAAAAATAAATAAATCCGTTAAGGCACGGTATGTTGAGCGTTGGTCCTTAAAAAATGCAACTTCCGATACGTAATAGACATGTAGTCGAGAGACTAGTGATAGATATTCTCGCGAATGAAGAACGCAGCGAAATAAAAAAATCTCCTAGGTCATTTGGCTGATCTGTTGGCGCATAATGCTCCCACGGACAATGGAGTATCAGTGATAAAAAGCGGTATTGTTTTATAAAGTGACGGAAGCGATTTCTCTCCAAAAACCCTGAGTTAATTTCAGTTTTCCAATCCCGTCATGGACATAGGTTCTATAAGTTGCACCCAGAAAGAGAACTCCGTTTTGTTTCAGCCACCATGCTCGCCATCTGCCCCAATTTACGACCTCGAAAAATGACGAAAGTGGATTAGGGAGAGCGAAGGACCAGACGCTCAAACATCCCTCGAAAGCGAAAGAACTTATCAGTCCTCATGTTCTTTTTTCCTCTTTCTCTCTGGGACAGCTGCCGTCGACTTATTGCAAGGATCCTCCCTTCCCTCTGGATCCAGACCTCCTCGCATGGCTCGCTTGCAGCGTCGTAGCATCAGTCATCTTCTTCCTGGCCGTATGCGATCAATCCTACGCAAGGAAACTCTTCAGCTATATCACGGAAGCGCTAAAATTCGGAGGAGATGACGTCAAGAGGTACTTAGCGTCTTCGGATGCACCGTCGCGCACAAAATTAATGAAAGAAAAGGAAAATTCCATGACGGAATCGGATAAGACGGTTGTGGAGGAAGTGACTGACTGAAGATTGGAGGGACGAAACTTATTCACTCAGAAAATTTATAATAGATCATTTTTTCGATTATTTCGTCTCTAAATTCTGTATGCAAAAAATTTATAATCTTACAATAATGGTATGAAAATTTTTTGAAAAATGTTTGCATATTACTGTATACTGCATTATGAAATACTGAATAACTGGTCAAATTATTACTTGCACTGTTTTTAAGCATGTAAGCATTTTTTACAAAAATATAATTCGATTAAAAACAGGTTTACAGATTAGTACTTTATATAGAAATATTCTTTTTAAAAGATCGTTAAAAATGCAAACCATGGGAAGTTGAACTCAATAGCATGCATTCCATACCGAGAAAGTTTCTGGAGAAAGTCTCAATAATAGTTTGTTCAAAACATTGTTTCATGCGCACAAAGATATATACTTAACGCACTAGAGTAATAAAGATTGTTGCGTCGATGTCGGATGAATTCACAGCAATAAATTTTCTCATTGCGGAATTAATTTTTTCCAGATTATAAACAATTATTTGGGTTCATTAATTACGTATTCAAATAAAATTGACAAGACAAATAAACTTCGATTGCGATTGTGATTATTTTTATGCCCAGTATCGGGTGCATGTTAGACGAAGTGCCATTTACTTCTCCAATTAATTAAAGAATATCCATTCATTCTTTTAAAAAATTCTGAGCAAATCAATTCCATAATCTCTTGATCTGTTAATTTTTAATTGAAGCTTTTATTTTTGTATTTACCGGTAATTTAAACTATATCAAAGTTTATTTTATTAAATTAGCGATGCCGCAAATTTGGGTTAAAATTGCATATATAATTAGCATTTTCTTAATAGAAGAAATTACCAGGAAACATTGTATTTCGTTTGGACTGATGGACAACTAAGATAGATATTAAAATTTTAAAACAATGGCGGGTCACGGCTCAAAGAAGATCCAACACCGCGTTTACTTTCGATGTTGTTAGCAGGGAGGGGTCCGCAAAAATTATTCAGAAGTTCCTGTCCTTCCATACCTTAATTCATCTGAGGCGTATTTGAAGGATAAGAAGAAAGGGCTGCGCCGAGGAAACAAAGCGTAAGTGAAATTCAAGCTCTTTAATGATTAAGTCACAAAATATAAAGCTGGCCACTTTCCGTTGTTCTGGATAAGGAATAAAATTTTATAAGCCTTATAAATTTAAAACAATTCAATTTATAAACTTCTACTTTATTTTCGCCATTAAGCTTTTATCAGCATTATGCATAAATTGCGGAATACGTGCGTGCAATTGTTTTAGTCATAAGTATTGCAAAAAGTTATCCAAAATGAGCAAGCTATACCTAAGAAGATGGTAGGCAAAATTCCTTCCCAAGACCGAGGCATCATAGGAAGATGAAACTTTAGTTGCATAAAAAGCCTGGTAATGGTAAAAGGTAAAATTCTCCAAATGCCGTTTTAAATCTTAAGTTAAAAAACGCCTCACAGGCTGGATTTATACTCTTAGAAATATCTATTTCCACGAGGAATGAAGGTACACTAAAGTGTTAATAATTTAGCAAGATATCTCCTTAGATGATTTGTTTTAAAAAATTTTCATCCAAATATGGAAAGTGTTTAAGCTTTACGGTATGCTTTAGCGGGGACATCCTGTGTAGCGGAATTAGACATGCGAAGTGCGGCTGTTTTTTTTGGGCAGTGTCTTTCCGATCATCCCTCGAAGACCCTCCGGATCCCGTAACGACCGCACACTCGTACGCGGCGGAATCTAAAAAAAGTGATCGTGATTTGCGTGATAAGAAGGTTTCAAAGCGGTGTCCTTGTCGTGAGCTACGTGCCAAATCACAAATGGAAATCAGAGAAGGGTCGAAGACAATCCATACGCGCGTGCATCGTTAGCTGGCATTGCTCCCGGAACCTTTTTCTCCCCCTCCCTCCCTCAAATGAGCGCCGGGCTTAGTGCCTAAATCTTAAATCTCATTACCTTGAAAAAAATTCATGACATTCGAATTTTCGAGGCCGTTATAAGTGATGTTGCCTTGATGGTTCGTTTCAAAGTCTGAGTGTGAGAATTATGCTATCCATAGCGTTTTCCCTTCTTCTAAATCAAAAGCGCAATATAAATGAAAGATTGAAAATGTAGCATAAACATTGCAATTTGGCGTCCACCAAATACGTTTATTGGTGTTATTTTCACGGTATTTTATCATAGTTTGAAAAATTTCAAATATAATCTTATGTTTATTCTTTTTAGTTCCGAGTTTCCGTCATAAAAATTAGCATGAAATTAGCGTTTTCGAAGGCGTAAACAGCTAGGATATGCGCGTAACATGAATATACGATAGTTTCAGCAGGTGTTGACATTGTACCATTTAGAATAGCGTGGGTAGTTTCGCTGCACACGCAATTTTAGAACGTCTAACTCCAGTTTCTGAGTCGCTTGGGTTTTATTACTTCATACTTCCTCCTTAACTGTCCTAGTTCGAAGATCATTCCTACATTTCCTATATTACAGGTCCACAATCCCTTATCTGAAACTCTTTGGGCCAGATGTGTTTCGGAATTCGGAATTTTTTGGATTTCAGAATGGTAGTACGGTACATGTACCATATATTACGGCAACACTTGTGTAATGTATTAGGCAACTATGCAACTATGTATATAGTATTGTCTGGGTGTAACATTGTATTACAGTGGCCGATCTATGATAGAGTACAGTATAAGTATCTTTTCTACGCAACTGACGCCTCTCACCTACTTGGGTCATGCCGTGCACACGATTGACGCTCCACGAAAAAACTTTCGGTTTTCAGAGCTTTTCGGATTTCGGAATTTCGGATAAGGGATTGTGGTCCTGTACTAGTTATATCAGAGGGGCTAGCAGTTAACGTGAAAAGTAACTGTTCTAAGAATCGCTACGGAATACATGACTGATATTTTGCCATTAAAAGTACCGTGAACTACTAGAACGTTAAACATTGATATCCATGCCTAAAAATATATTTTCAGCCATTGAAAATTAATTTTGCATTATCATCTGTTTTCGATTCGAAGCGTTCCCTATCATTCCAGAGGATAAACGTTAATCCTCACTGTTCCGATTGTCTCCAGTGGATTTCTATTTTGGTAGATAGGAAATTAAAAATGATCAGATCGAGACTCTGCCTGTAATAAATTCAGATCTTGAAATTACATCTGAAGAATATATTAATACCAGAAAATTCTAGTTTTAAAGCATTGTGTGGATTACTTTGCTTCTATAATTTTATACGAGGATTCATACAGAAGAAAAAGATAAGAGATCAAGGTGAACTTTTTTGTTTTACACCATATAGAATATTAAACATTTTACAACGGTATAATTCCTCCTTCAGAAATTCGTTAGTTTTTTAAATGTCATTTTTATCTTTTGCGAGCGTCTTAAAATAAAATTACTTTAAAAAACAATTGAGGCAATTCACATAAGGTACATGATATAACCTTTCATATTCCTTCGTTTAAGACTGTGTTATTCCAAGTCAATCTTATACGTCGGAGTTTATATTTATTCAGAAAGGAAACAAAGCACTAAAAGCAAGAAAGCACAATTAAAGTCCGGAGTCGTTTTCATACTATTATAATCCGATCAGAGGTCGGAGCCTCAGCTCTCGTTCGAGGGGATTCCGGTCGAAATCCGGAGAGGTGGTAATCCTACCAACCGGCAGACGCTTCTTGGAAAAACCGACTCAAGGTCTGCGGGGAGGAAGGCTAGGTGACCTCGGTGACCGCTGTAAGAGGCTTCACGGGAATTAATTTCCTTTAACTTGTACCACACAATTGCGCAACTTTAGTATCATCTTCCGATTGGAACGAAATATGTACTCGCAAAATATTTTCTAGGTTTTTATTTTTTCTTCGATCTGAAAAGTACGCGTTTGGTACCAGGGACGCATGTACATGCATCTACAGCTGTTTCTCAACCTTTTTAGAGTCACGGCACCCATAAGTCACATTTCAGAATTTCCCGGGACCCTCTCCTCCCGTTAGTACTAATCGTGATCTTTTAAAATTATTAAAGTGTCATATCGTTAGCAGTAAGCAACCAGAAATAGAAAATATGCAATAAAAAATATAAAACTGATACCTGTAAATGGATAAATAGGGCAAAAAAGAATTTTCGCGGCACCTCTCAAAAGACCTAGCGGCACCCGGATTTGGAAATACTGACCTAGACGGTGTTCGTTTTGTCGCGGGTCCCGCTCTGACTGGTTACTTTGAGTGTGACATATCGATAACTGAATGCGCTGTGTCCGCTAGCAAACATATCGTCCGCCAGTTGTTGTTCCGTGCTGAGTCTGCTCGTAGTGAAGGACGGTTGGTTTCGCATGATGAAAGCAAAGTGTGTGAAAGCAAACCTCCCCCAGCAGTCCAACAGCATCTTTAAAAGAGGTGAAAAGAGCATGGGTGCCGAGGTTCACCAATTTGGGGCAAATTCGGCCTGAAACAATGGGCGTGCGGCAACAGGCACAGCGCACTTAACTACCGATACGTCGGTCAGAGCGCGGGACCCGCGATTAAACGAAGACCCTGCATGTATGTATCTAAGATGTATGTGTGTGGGTGTGAGCTCCAACTAGTAGTCGCATCACACCAATTGGAGAGCCGCTGGGGGTGTCGGAGTGACGCACGTGAAGAAACTTGTGGTGGAAACTTTTCGGTTAATCCTCCCTTCTTCAGTTACGGAGAGAAGACAAAAGTTGTCTTCTTGCAATATAATGCAGAAGAGGCGAGAATGATGTGCTGCCTTAATTCCTCACCCATTAATACCCATCCGGCTGTTAATATCTCAAAATATCGAAATGCGCATGTACATATATTTTCGATGTAGCTCTTTCGAAATTTAAACTGCATAGTTGGTTAGTAATCAATCTTAATGTGTGATGTTTTGGGTTGCCTCAAATGCTTGCTGTTTTGGGTTATGGTGATGTTGGCGTCATATCAAAAATATATGCTGTTTAGGGCACCCGCGAAGGTGGATAGCGCAAACTAAGGTATGCGACACGGGATGTCGCCAATATAATTTGCATTATTCCTCTAAATGGGTTTTTCAGTCGGCGGGATTGTCCAGCATGTTCGGATGACTTAGCACATCCTCATTATGCCATATGACCCTAAAACGTGAGTTAATTTTAAATTATTTAACTTTAATTCCATCATTACGACAATATGTACTTTGACCGAGTCGGTAAATTCATATGCAAAGTCATAATGCCATAATGTTTATCAAATAGGCATTTGATAAATTTATCTCGTAAAGGATTATGTAGTACGAGTAAAAAGCATTAAGCATAACTTCACCGATTACATTAGACTTTTTGATTTGTTGAAATGTTCTCAATTCCGTATACACTTGACATTATAGTCGAATATTTGCGGGAATACCCATGAACTCCCAACCAATTAATTTCTCGGATCACGGTTTTCCCCATTCTGAGAGCGTAGTTGGTCACATCGTCGATAAACTCTCGATAACCTCGGCGCACGACACCCGACAGCGATCATATATTCGTATTTTGTGCTTGAATGAGTATTACAATCTAGCTTTCGTAAAGTGAGGAGTTACCATGTTTTCTGCAAAGAAATATCTTTATGACTTTTAATGGTGGGTAGCGTCGCCAGGGCGCGAAGAAATGAATGAGAATCGTAACATGACGGGAAACTTTGGAATCCTTCTTCCCGGACGCGATAGGGGTTAGATAAGGTATTAGGTTTTTAGGGAATTATTAGAATAATAGCGCAATTGACCGTCAAATATTACGGGTATGCGTGGATTAAGTATTAATTTTAATCTTCTTTAATGTCTCTCCCTCCCTCTCTGAAAAATAGGCTTCTTATAGTCCATTCCTGCATTTTGTGCGGATGAGGCGTGTCTACAGTTAGACCCGTGGAGAGAGGGGAAGAAAATACCAGCCAATAAGAGGTCGTAAATTTCCCCCTCCGCTCAAAATTTTTTGACAAGCGATGTTGACACGAGCGGTGGAAACAGATTATAGTCTCAATCTCTCCCTAATAAGGAACATTATCTATATATTTCTTCCTCCTCCTCTGTCTCCCTCCCTCTCTTCCTCTCTGTCTCTCTCTCCTTGCTTTCTTCCTTTCTCTCCTCTCTCTCATATTAAAGCATTCAAAGCATGCATTCCTTACGCATAAAGTATAAGGATTAAGATGACAATACAATCTCGAGGTTTAACAATGACACGGTCGGCAAGGCAACATATCGCTAAAAAGCTTAAGATTTTCAAAAAAATATGATTTTAAACGTAGAACTTGAGCGATTTTATATCGTAGGCAAAATGCGACGATAAGAATAAGAAACATTGTTTATTTTTCTTTTTAACGGTCTAGGTCCGAAGATCGTAGGTCAATTCTTTCTAATTTTAATTTGCAAAAGAGTAGAAGCCTGTAGCTCCCAAAATCGATTTTTAAGTGCTATCTTATGGGAAATATAAATTATCTACTGGAGCCGAATCCGGGTCTTTTTTGGGATTTTGATTCGTAAATGGCTTTTATTATAAGAGACAAACATTCCTATCAATTTTCAATCTTCTACCTATTCGGAAAGTTTGTTAAAAGTAGCATTACGGTCAGTCATAAATGAAGTTGTTGAGGACGGAGTAAGAGAAATATATATGTACAGTAAACTCTCGTTCTAACGTTTTCGCTTCTAACGTTTTTCCGCATCTTAAGTCGAAATTTTGAGGTTCCAGCTAGAGCTCCATTTACTTCCATTATATCTTTTCCCGTTTCTAAAGTTTTCGTTTGTAACGTTTTTCCGCATCCTAAGTATCGAGTTTCTACTCCCCGTCTAGAATTACATCCGCTTATAACGTGAGAATAAAAATGACGAAAACTGGAAAAGGTACATAAACGCAACACAACCTCTATTAAGTTAATTTGTATTATACATGAAATTGATGGAATTATATGATCCGAAGATCCTATGCAGACAGGCATAAGTTGTGAAAGTTGGAACAATTTTGGAACGAGAAAAAAGTCTGCTATGACCGGGAATAGCAGACTTTTTTCTCGTTCCAAAATTGTTCCAACCTGTATTATACATAGTTTACGATTAACTCAATAAGGTCAGTAAAAGTGTTTCTTTTGCTTCCAGTATGCCCTACTTAGTTACAATCTATGTACAGAAAAATGTGGCTACTAGATTTCACTTTCATTAAATTACCATCAAACTTTGTATACATACATTGTAGCATCTCTACTCTCAGTCTCCACCGTCTAAACTTTCTCAGTGGCAGTTCTTTATCAGCCGTCGTCTTCGGTACGCAACAAGCCAAGTTCAGTCGTCTACCTTTGGAACTCTGCTCGTGTGTCTGATTGACATAATACAATCAGTGCATTCTATGTCATTTCTATTTTAGTGACAGTTACACCTCGTAAGTTGAAAGCTGTAATTTTACGAAGTTTTAAATATTTTAGAGAATTTTACTCTCAGTGCTGTTTAAAAGTTTTTGTACTCCACCCCATATATTTCTAATGGCATCAAAAAGAAAGGTTATAACTCTTGATGAAAAAAGATTAATAATCGAAGAAGTAGATAGAAATTCACATCTGAAACGTGTTGAAATGGCAAGGCGATTAGGGCTGGCAGTGACATCGCTGAACACAATTATGGCTCACCGAACATCGATCCTCAAAGCTGTAAACGACTGCGGTGTGGCTGCGAAAAGGAGGAAGAACTCTCAAGTATCACCATACGAAAGAGTGGAAGCATTGTTACTCGAGTGGTTTCAGCAGGCTCGAGCTTCCAACATCCCGATTAGCGGTGTTATAATGCGTGAAAAGGCAATACAAATAGCAAATCAACTGGGGTTTCCTACTTTTACGGCATCCAGCTGATGGCTTGATAGTTTTAAAAACCGTCATGGTGTAGTTTATAAAGTCATTGCAGGAGAGAGTGCAAACGTAGATCTTGCATCAGTGAATCATTGGATGACAGGAGAGTTACCCGAGAAAATAAAGAACTATGCACCATACGATATTTTTAACGCCGATGAAACAGGATTCTTTTATAATTTGTTACCAGATAGAACCTTAACTTTTCGAGGAGAAGCTTGCCATGGAGGGAAGAAAAGCAAGGAGCGACTGACAGTTTTGCTGTGCTGCAATGCAGACGGTAGCGAAAAACTCCAACCACTTGTGATTGGAAAATTCGCCAAACCGCGATGCTTCAAGAATGTGAGGACACTCCCATGTAAGTATAAAAAAAACTCCAAGGCATGGATGACATCAAAATTATTCATGGAGTATTTGCAAGAGTTTGATGCAAAAATGGGTTCCACCTCGAGAAAAGTGTTGCTGTTTGTGGATCGTTGTGCAGCTCATCCACAAGATACTGCCAATCTACGGAATGTTAAAGTTATTTTTTTACCAGAAAATTGCACAAGTCATTTGCAACCATTGGATCTAGGTATTTTACACAGCTGGAAACAGCAGTATAGAAAGGCGCTGGTATCCAAAGCAGTGGCAATTATGGATTCCAGCAAAAGTACACTGAAATTGACAGTTTTAGAGGCCATGCATTATATAACATCAGCTTGGAAAACCATTAAGACTGAAACGATAAAGAATTGTTTTAGAAAAGCTGGGTTCTTCCGTGATGCCGTTGCTGACTATGAAGAACAAGATGCTCTTCATGAAGTCGATAATGATGACTGGAAGCTGTTGCAGTTGAATGAAATGACATTTGATGAGTTTGTGACCTTTGATGATAATGTTGCTACTTGTGGTTTACTAACAGTGAGTGAAATTTGTGATTTACAACATGATGACTGTCCTGAAAGTGAAGATGATGATGTAAACGAAACTGAACCACCAAGCTTTAAACAAGCTCTGGAGGGCTTGGTTACCATCAAGAGATATTTGTGGTCCCGTATTGGGACGGAACACCTTCTTGAAGGAACTGATAAACTTGAAAAGGGACTCTATGGTATTCACTCAAATGAAAGAAAGCAACAAAGTAAAATATCCGACTTTTTCAAAAAATACTAAATTTTATCATTTATATTTGTATGGTTTTCATTTGTAATTGTCATTCAAAATTAGTAGTGATCTTTTTTCTTCAAATAACATATCCTAAACAGATATGGTATGTACCTTGCATTTTTTAAAAACTTTTAAAGATTTTTTCCTTAAAATCTCTCCAATCAATTTTTTACAATGTTATGTCTTAATCTCTTGGTTTTCCTTATTTTATCCATCCGGAAAAAAAACATTTTATTCAATCGACGCATGCGCACAAGACTTACTTCCGACGCTGTGGGTTCACCATTTAGTTTTGATCTGCGATATTCAGCTGTGTGCACATGCTAATTTTGTTCCTGTTATGGGTATGATATTGGAGGTTAACCAGGTAAGTTGCTAATACCTTTTCTCATGACTTATCTAGAGTAGTTTTCTTCGTTACAACTGTAGTAGAATCTTCATATTCGGTAACGGTAACACTTCTACCTTTTAAAGACGTGAGAAGAGAAAATTTTAATTACCATTTTTTAATCATTCAATTCTTACCATGGTACTGAGTGCTTTTGATTTTATCTGAATGGTTCAGAAATGTATAGAAAATATCCCCTTACCTTTAAAGACTGACATATTCGTGTTTAATTAGAATAAGAACGAGAACAAAAATTTGGAATATAATTGAAAATATAAATTTATTTGCGATAAATTAGTACGAAGGCTTCCACGACGTGCTGTTGACATGGTGGTGATTTCCGAGATTCTGCCGTGTTGATCCATTTTCTGGACAATATTTCGCCGGCGTTCCAGTCGGCTTCTTCAGGTCCTGTATTTCATCAACTATCCCGTAAAATCCTGTATTTTCTGAAGTGAAAGTTTTTACAAATATATTATTATAAGAAAAACATCGCAAATAAATGACATGGTGATGATGTCCGGGATTCTGCCTTGTTGATCCATTTTCTGGACAATATTTCGCCGGCGTTCCAGTCGGCTTCTTCAGGTCACTTCGGACAGTTGATGAAATACAGGACGTTTGGGCGTCCTGTACAATAATTTAAAATGTACCGGACAAGGTACTATTATGTGCGAATATCATTATCTCCATTTCCGCATCTTACGTTTTTCCGCATCTAAAGTCGATTTCCCTTGGTCCGGCAAAAAACGTTAGATCGGGAGTTCACTGTATATGCATACTAGGGGCCCGTTGCAGTACTTCCTGGAAGCATTTAGGGAACCTTGCATGAAGTAGCCATATGGAATAGTTCCTTTGACAAACATTGTTACAAAGGGTGTTATTAGTTGAACTACTTTTATTGCCCCTCTCAACATAATCATTAAGCTCACACTATTTTCATAACCAAAACACATACCTACATGATTTAGACTAATACTTACCGGTACACAACAGTTTTTGGTTTGTTCACTATTTCTGATGGTACAGCAAATCGTATGTTCTGTGGTTGGTTTAATATTAAGTAATCACTGTAAATGTTCCGGCCACGCGTCAAATATCTTGCTTAATTATCAATATAGTAATTTTCATTAAAATGCTCAATAAAATTTGCAAACGAAACGATATTTTCAATGTAAGCGTCAAATATCTTCCTATTTGAAATGTTAAGTTGTTCATTATTACAATGCATTAGAATCGTTTCTTGTTTAACAGATACAATATATTTGTTACATTGCAGACACATTAGGCGTACATGTTACATTGTACATGAAAAGCGTCTGAGGCGGGAATAAATCGAGTTCAGTTGGCGGCTATACCCCTCGATAGACATTGCATTGAAGCTATCAATGCGTTGGCTTATTCGAGTTATGTCATAAGCTTGCGGAAAAAACATAACTAGGTATCTGCTAGGCCAAATGGGGAATGCAAATCAAACCCCAGTATGTTTTGATATGTCGTCAAACGTCACCGTCAACGACAATGATGGTAAATCGGTTTTGTTAAAATCCACCGGAAATGAGAAATCAAGGATAACTGTTATGCTTGCTGTCTCGGCCGACGGGCGAAAACTGACTCCCTAAATAATTTTAAAACGTAAAAGGATGCCAAAGGTAAAGTTACCGTCAGGTGTAATCTTTCGTGCGCAGGAGAAGGAACTGATGAACGAGGAATTTGTGTTAGATTGGCTGAAGGTTGTTTGGGGTCACGTTACATTCGAGGTTTAGTTTTTTCTTGAAAAACTTTGCAAAAATCTTAGTGTCGCGTTATATTCGAGGTTGCCTTATATTCGGGACAATACGGTAATTTCTTTTGCCAAAATCTTTATTTATCATCCATACATATACCGCTTTTAAAGTAAAGTTTGTTTCGTAAAAGAACCCTATTTAGTCGGAGAGAAAATAGAGTAGACGCCGTCTCCTTAGCAATTCATCTAATACCAAATATGCTCCCTCTGCTCATTTGTTTATATATATTCGAGCGTAACTTCACTTTTCTCATATGCCTGATGTGTCATTGCACTTCTTCATTTGCTTGCACATCTCATTACGAATCTCTCTTAAATAACTCGAGTTTTTGCATATTTCCTCTGTATTTATGTTTTTGATATTAAATTTAATATAAACCTTTATCGACATCCAATCATTTAAATCGAATACTACCAAACCAAATTTTAATAGGCACTCTGCGAAAAATCCAATGGTGAAATTGCCATGCTAGAAATTGATGGAATGAAATGATCATAAGATCCTAAGCAGACAGGCGTTAGCTGTAAAGTTGGGAATCATTTTGAAACGAGAAAAAAAAAAAACATTTGAGAGGGAGGGGTTTTCTTCATTCAGAAACGGGAAAAATTATCTGCCACGGTAGTTCAGTGGTAGAATATCCGCCCGGCAAGTGGTAAGACCTGGGTTCGATTCCCGGTCATAGCAGAATATTTTATCGTTTCAAAATTATTCCCGACATTGATGAAATTAAAATAAAAGAACATTTTCTTTCTTTCCATCCACTCTCAGACGCAACCGGTGACGGCATTTATGAATCAATTACGCAAATGCTAAATGATTTTTAACTTGGTTTAGGCAATTGCAGAGGTCAGGGTTAAGACAATGGTGCCAACATGAAAGTCAAAAACAAAGGAGTTCAGGCTAGAATTTTAAGTTGCTACCCACGAGCATTTTTTATGCCTTATGGATACCACTCTTTCGGCCGTATTCATAGATTTCCAGCTAAACCCGGGACTAGGGGTTTTTTACTAGTACCGGTCTAAGAGAGGTTTAAAGGGGGACTAAAAGTTGGTATTTATAGTCCGCTAAGCGGGCTTAAATGCTTGGGACTATCTTAGATCGGGACTAGCTTGCTGAGAGAGAATGAAACGTTTGGCAACATAGCAAAAACCTTGATGCGCGTGACTCTAGTAGCATTTCCCGAAATTTATGAACTCCTTTTGGCGTCGTTGGGAAATTGTGAGGACTGCTTGTGCACGTTGCTGAAATCGCTGCATTTATTTAGTGTTGGGTTTTTGCTTTTGGTTGTTTTAAATTTGTATTTCGTTGAGTTATATTGTTATGATTCTGTTTTAATTCTGTTGTTATTTATCATTTGTAATTTTTTATTTATACGAGTTGTCGGTGCTTGCATACTGGAAGCGCTTAAAAAATCACCATGCACCAAGATCTTAACTCGTAAATAAACCAATGCGACAACATTTGAACTACCCATTTAAATAAGATAATAGTTTTCATTTTCTGCGAAATTAAGCCATGTATCCGAAATTAAGTTAAGTATCCGAAATTTTTAAATTCTCTGGCAATGGGCTTGCGTCCAAGTTTTCTAATTTCAATTTTCATGGCTCAGATCAGATCGCCCTTTTTAAGCAATTACTATAATCATCATTAAGACAATGGCATATATGTTACACTAAAATTTATGTATAAATTAGAATATTTTGTGTGTTAAGATTATGGTGTCTTTGTCCGTGCCCTTAGTACATTTCCGGATAAAAAATTACTTTAAAATTATCACGTCATGATATATATACGTCGTAGGCTGAAATAAAATGGATTATAATGCAGTCTAACCATTAAATCAATGCTATTGAAGTATGGAAAATCAATTCTTATTGAAAGGCATTAGAGTTGTTGCTAAGGTAGTTCATATTTTTCATTGTTGAAGACCGCAAAAATATTATGATTAAAATCGGATTTTTACGCAAATTCAGCATGGATTAGAATTATGTCTTCAGGAAAAATAAACATCATTCTTTTTTCCGCAGCATAATGCATGTCTCGACTTTGTATCTTAATTGTAAATAATTTAAAAAGGCAATTTTATATAACCCTGCACAGTTTTCAATGCTTTTCTTATGGGTGTTTAAAATTGGACATTGGGGTCAAAAACACCCCTTATATATAACATTCTCTGGAATTTCGGATTTTTTCTAAAGTGTATACCCAATAGCCTATCTTTCATCCAAATTTCAGCTCTGTAGCGCTTCTAGATGTACCTTAGGTTTTATATGATATATCCTATATATGTTAGAAGCAGTTATTTATAATGATTTTCCATTATTGTTGATCGTTTAAATGGCGAATAAGAGGATGGGGTCAGTTAACTGGTCTAACGAAAAAAGGAGATGTTGCTAAGGTTAGACAGTGATAGGATAGAGGTTATCGAAAGCAAAAGTTGTGATAACCGCATCACGAAAGAGAAGCAGATGTGGCAAGAAGTTATGGCTTTATTTGAAGCCGAGCATGGAGAAGGGCAAGGGATGCAGACAGAGGCGCGTTATACCTTCATGAGGCCCTAGGCAAAATGGAATTTGGAAGCTCCATCTTAAGAAAAAACTAATAAAGAACATTTTCAATTTCATTTTATTGTGACAAGACAAACTTATATGACAAAAGAAAAATATCTAACCCAGAAGAATAATTCAGAAATAATACATACACTTACTCTAATAAGTATTTTTACACTACTTTATTTGGACTTTTCGTGCTTTTTGGGCTGAAAAATTGTATATCAGTTCATTGTAATCAATCCTGTTTGTAATATCTTTCTCAGTACAAATTATTGCTAAATTATTTAATTTTTCTTATCTAAGTGAACTTCTAATACAATTCTTAACTCTTTTAAGCAGAGAGAACGATCGTTCTGCTGATGCGTTCGAAACAGGAATTGACAACAATATTTTTAACATTATGTCCACATTAGGAAATGTTGATACTAGTCTTCCTTGAATTGCTTCGTGCATTAAAGAAGGTGAATTTTAAGTTTCATTTTTTACAAAATGTATAAAATGCGCTAATTCTTCTTTAAAAACATCAGCTTCAATGTCATCTGAGTAAGTATTTATTAAATTGATAATACAGTTGTCATATTCTCTTGGTGATGTTTCCCTTAAATTTAAATTTATTAATTGGGGCAGTGTGGCAAGCTGACTTTTATCAAAGAGGTTTTTTTGGCGTAATACATTTACGTGTTGTTTTCAGTTTCGGTTTGTAGATGGGAGTTGCTGAAGAAATACGTTAAACGCTTGACTCCTAAACCTTTCTGTGAAGCCTGGTGGGAATGTATAAATGACAGCGTTAAAGCTATTAAAACTGATATTTTAGAAATGAGGAATGCCTTAATTGAATTGGCCTAAAACACATGAACTGTTGTTGTTGTTGCATCATTTTAAGAAACTGCGAAAATATTTTAGATTTTACAAAGAACAGAAATAAACTCAAAACATAGCCTTCTGATATTGGATATAGCCACAAAGCTCCAACAATTAAGGAAAGAAAAAGGAGCGTTAACTAAGACGTAACTAAGCGTCAATTGTTATCAATAGTCTTCGGTAGGTGGCGTGTGGTGACAGCTAAAAATAAATGATATCTCTTAAACAATGCATTATATGGAAAAATATTTCAAACAAAGGTCCTTGAAAATTAAATTTCCTACAGCATTTATTCTAATACATTTTTACATTTATCAAATATTAAAGCGAATATTTCAAAATAACGGATAAGTGACAAGAGTAAACACCCACTTTCGTTTGACCGATTTTTACTAAAACCTAACCAGTTCTTGTGACTTTTATACAAATGTTAAATATAAAATTTCGCATTGACCTGATGTATAGTTTTTGAGTTAGGGCACCCACAAAAAGCTATCACATACACGCATGCACACACACACCACACAGACATCATCGAGAAAATGGTCAAAACGTGTTCAGGTGACCTCAAAACGTGTATTTCCGTTGAAATCTCGAAGTCGATTTTTTTCATGAATACAATACTTTCTCTATGCTTCGTATATGGAGAAAGTAAAAATGGGGATAATGATGGTTTATTAAAAAGGTGCAAACAACTTGCAATCAACCTTAGAGATCATAATGAATTTGATGTAAATGGTGAAAAGTTGTGCCGAGAAATTGGGGCATTGATCACATTGTTGCCTGAAAATGTACCCGACAATGGTTTGAGCATTTTGAAGTTCATAAATTCAAACCAAATGCTTAGCGAGTTATGCTGACCATTGCTCTAACTGCGGCAAGTGGGGAAAGAGGTTTCAGCAAACTGAAGTTAATTAAAACATACTTACGATCGTCCATGTCGCAGACTAGGTATAATTCGCTGGCGATATTATCGATCGAAAATTTTTCAGAAATAATTAATAATTTTGCTGATTTGAAATCTAGAAAGAAAATACATACACATCTACGTACAATTCATTCCTTTAAAATACATATGTATATGACTTATTATTATACCTCTACAAAAAATTTATGCAACAATAAGAAAAAATAATGCTATTCCATTTTTAAATTTAGAATTGTGAAAACAAAAAATACACAAATACAAAATAATACCAACATAAAATAGTATCCTCAAAGAAAAACGTGGCACTACATCAAAAGGTTACATTTGAAGTATTTGAATATAGATAACGTGTGTGATAAGCAAAGAAAAAATAGTTTAATATTAAGAATAACTATTTATAAAATCATACTTGAAATTAAAAATTAAAAGTATATTTCTATAATAAACAAAAGTTATCATATATAATTAAACAAAGGAATTGGATAGTTTTACTATTTTAATGCGATATTTGTGACTGATGCTCTTTGCAAATTTCGCTGATTCTGGGACGGATTGAGGAAATAGAAACTCTAATTTCTTCATTCAAAGACAAAAGCCGTTCTCTCTTGTTATTTTTCAGCGACGTAAGTGTGGAAAACCCGAGTTCGCATAAATAAGAAGTGGGAAAATTTAGTAAAATGTCAATCGCTTTTTTGAGATGCTTGGGTATTCTTTTGAAATTTTGATCAAAAATTATTTAATGGCAGAGATTGAAATTGCATTTTCAATGTTCTGTCGTTTTGGATTTCAACAAACTCCTCCTCTTCCAGAAGGCTGAATCCACTAGCACTTGAATTTACTGCAAAAGGATTTCTAACCCAGTCATATTTGGAAATTTCTAAATTCGGAAAATAATGTTTTATTTTGAGTTGCAAAGATTGCAATTGGTCTATTATCAAATTCACTACTTTTTCCTTGCCATTCGAGATTGCTGTTAGGGGAAACATTTCAAGGCCTCCTTTTTTAATTCGTTCCTCCCAAATTTTCAATTTACCAATAAATGTATTCATTTTGTCTGTTGAAGATAAAAGATTTTCATTTGGACCTTGCATTGACATATTGAGTTTGTTTAGTTGTTGAAAAATGTCTGCAAGATAAGGCACTCGGATATACCAATAGTCGCTGCTCAACCTATCAATAAAATTTGAACGGATTTCCTGCGTGAAAAACGTCAACAACTCCTCTTTTAGATCATAAAATCGAATCAAAATCTTACCTCTTGAAATACATCTTATTTCTGTATGAAAAATTAGAGTTACATGTTTTAATTCCATTGCTTCACATAATTTTGTAAAAATACGTGATTTTAATGGCCGACTTTTGATAAAATGTACCATCTGAACGACATCATCAAGAACAGTTTTTACTTCTGAATCTAATGTTTTTGCAACAAGCGCCTCTCTGTGGAGAAAGCAATGGGTTGTTATTATATTTGCATTAATTTTCTTAATAAGAGCAATGAATCCTTTCTGAGTCCCTATCATATTTGGAGCACCATCTGTACAAATTCCTGTGCATGAAATCCAAGATAAATTACATTTTTTATGTACGTATCAATTACACCGAAAAGGTCCTGTCCCTTTGTACTTCCCTAGATTTCTCTGCAGCAAAGAAATTGTTTTATTATTTCAGTTTCCTTAACAAAACGAATAAAAGCCAGTGCATGACATTTACTGCTTATGTCAGTCGACTCGTCGACTTGAATAGCGAAACGTCTATCATCATTTCTGTGACATGTTTTTTTATATCATTTGACATATCACTAATCCTAACCGTATCATTAGAAAGAGGTATTTTATCTATTTCGTTGGCAGCATCATCACCTAACATAATTCTAACAATTTCTTTACAGGCAGGAATTATTAAAGTATCTCCAACTGTATGAGGATTTTTTGTTTCGCAATTAGCTCTGACACAATATAACTTGCTTCCAGAGCTTGATCAGAAGTTGAAAATTTTTCGCAAAACTTGTTGACTGTTTGCTTTGATCTTTCAAAATTCTTTAAAAATATTCTATGCTTTTGTCTTGCAAGTGCTCATGTTTTGATAAGAAATGCCGCTTTTGTCTGCTAGGGACCATAGAGTCATTGCATAACTTGTATCCGCAGATAATGTACATAGGTATTAGATTATCCTCATCTCCGGACCAGGTAAAACCCAAACCTAGGTATGTCACTGCATTGTCTACGTTTGATTTTAGAAAATATCTTAGGAGACGCATTTGAATGCATTGTCATCACTGTTTCATCTAATTTCGTTTTCTTCACTACAAATTTGTCCATTTTAATGAGGGTAAAATATATCCCAGATTAATAATTCTCGGAAAACTGCAAGAAACAATGGAAAGGGATATTCAATGAATAAGTCAATAAATTAAATACTACGAATTAATAAACTTTAACTACCGACAAAAAATTTACTCTAATGTTCTCAAATAAATTCTGAGTTGGAGATTTCTTCTGGAAGGTGTAAGAAGGATTGAAAATCAAAACTGGTGACGGAAAACATTATCATACCTGCATACATAAAAATATGTTAAATAAGATTGAACGTATACCACTGGGACTCGAGCAAGACAATGAAGCGCATTGGAAAAGGGAGTTAATTAAAGCATATTAGATGTAATAACCTTACCTTAAAAAAAAAATCGAAAACCCACTTTGATTCACGGCGAAATAGATATATTCTCTTAAGAATCGGATGTTCAGTAAGTTAGAAAAAGAAAGCCACTTATCGCCGAAATAAAGCTGGAATTGTCTTGTACTGCAACTTTTAACACTTGGTTCAGATTCACAAAGAAAATCTATGCAGAACGCTCCAATGCTGGATAACACAACTCCACGCGCCGAAGAGAAAATAAATACCCCCGTAACGAAAAATAAGAGAATATACTCGACCGAAGAAGACGTTACTTTGTTGCACTCTATATAAAAAAATAATAACAGAAATACTATGCAGAAACATACCAATTGTGTTCAATTTGTTCGAACATCACCAAATATTTTCTGCTAGTATTCGAACAAAATGAACACATTAAGTCTGTTTCTACATAATATTGTACTTAATAAGTTCCAAAATCAGAGATAATATCCCGCGAATAAATTCTTGGAACGAGAATGGTAAAAGATGGCTGTAAGGAAGAAATGAGGAACAAGATTATCGCCGTCGAGGGAAGACCACCTGGAAGTTTTGCGTCACCCCTACACATCACCCGAGTCACCCCAGGGTGACGAGTCACCCCGGTTGAGAAACACTGGTTTAGAAGTACGATAAATGTGCGTTTTCCGGTAAATGTGTAAATATCCTGATAAATGTGCACAACTAAGTAAACTAAATTTGAACATGAAGGAAAATTTTACTCGCCCCACCGGGTTGGGTAGGTTAGTCGAAGTGTTTTTGGTTCCTCCTCTCACTCACTGTGTTCATCCCTGTGGTTGGGAAGCGTTCATCTTATATACCAGTGGATTCGAACCCTCGATGATTTTTGTCATAAATTAACGTAATTATTAAAGTGTAGTATTTCTCATTCTTACTTATTTCCACATTTACCAAGACACATCGGTAAAAGTGCACATTTACAGGGAAATGTAAGGATAATAGGTATTTCTGGAAACTTAAACTTACATTTACCGGTACATGTACACATTTCCCAATTACGTACCTTTACCAAAACACACACACACACACACATATATATGTATATATATAAATATATATACTAGTAGTTCGTGCTTGCATTCTGCAAGCATATCATCTCAACATAAAAAAACATTCATTTTTCATATTTCATCATTACAAATATTTTTTAATTCTAAATATTTCAACTGCGGTGCGATTTCCGTTTTTCTCTTATTTTCTCAAATTTTAAAGTTGTAGTACTTCTAGAAATGAAATAATATTTTTCCAATTGTTTAAATTTTAAACATTTTTAACGGCCGCCGCAATATGTTTATGGAGAGATTCAAATGTTTATTTGTGCAAATACTTTGTACATAACTTGGAATTTTCAGCTCCCTAGCTCATTCCGTAAAGTCTAAACAGTTATCTATTTGTTTAAATTTTAAGAACTTTTAACTGCCAAACAAATTAAAATATCAAAATTTGTATAATCCTTATTTCGTTTTTTTTTAAGAATTCTACTTACAAAAAAAATTTCAACTCCGTAGCACATGCGGAAATACATAAACCTTGAAAATTTGTTTAAAAATTGCGAATTTTTAGCGGCCGGATTGTTGCACTTTTTCATGATTTTCGTTTTTTCTAGTAGATTCCGCTCAAAATGCTACCCAACAAAAAAATTTCGAATCTCCAGCACTTCTAGAAGTGCCTAAACATTAGTATCCTCCTGTTATCATTATATATAGACGTTCCTTACAGAGGAGGAGGAGGATATAACATACTAGTAGTTGGTGCTTGCATACTGCAAGCATTTCATCTCACCTAGAAAAAACATTAATTTTTAAGACAGATATTTCATCATTACAAATATTCTATTAATTCTAAAGATTTCACCTCCGCAACGATTTTCGTTTTTCCCACATGTAAAAATAATAGTTTAAAACAATCCCCAAATGTTGCAATTTTAAATTTTTTCAACTTTCACCATTATGTGGTACTAATGCTACACATTTTAGCCAAATTTTAAAGTTGTAGCACTTCTAGAAGTAAAATAATATTTTTCTAATTGTTTAAAATTTAAACATTTTTAACGGTTGCCGCAATATATATATGGAGAGATTGAAATGTTTATTTGTGCAAATGCACTGTTCTGTAAATAATTTGAAAATTGCAGCTTCCTAGCTCATCCCGTAGAACCTAAAAAATTATTAAACTTTAATGTTCAAATGGGGTTAAAACAACCCCTAAACATTAACAATTTTAAAATTTTCCATTTTTATAGTTGGTTATGAGAAAAGTTCTATAATCTTGCAAAATTTCAGCTTCCTAAACTTATTAGATTGGTCTACACACTAGATTACGTTTTCCCATGCTAACTTATGGGAGATATTCCGGGGTCTCTGGAGTCGAACCCAAGACACTGTAAGCAAAAGTAACAATAATTCCTAATAGATATCGTGGCCATTTAGCAACACTGATAATTTCATTTTTCTAGTTTACCGGTAAGTGCCCATAATTAATTTACAAAAATGGCGCATCGCTTTTCTTATGGGAAAAAACGCAACTTTCGGAATTTCTGGAGTCGAACTCATATCACTTAGGTAAGAAGTCTCATTTTATCTGAAGGTTTCTTTATCAAATCTACAAAAACTAAAACTTTCAGCATTCTAGCTCTTGTAGTTTGGGCTGGACATTACTATCCTCCTGTTATTATATCCTCCTCTGTAAGGAACGTCTATATATAATGATAACAGGAGGATACTAATGTTTAGGCACTTCCAGATGAGCTGGAGATTCGAAATTTTTTTCAAAGGGAGTATATTGTGCAAAACCGCCTAGAAAAAGCGAAAATCTTGACAAAGTGCAAAAATGCGGCCGCTAAAAATTCGCAATTTTTTAAACAAATTTTCAAGGTTTATGTATTTCCAAATGTGCTACGAAGATGAAATTTTTTTATAAGTAGAATTCTTAAAAAAACGAAATAGGGATTATACAAATTTTGATATTTTAATTTGTTTGGCAGTTAAAAATTCTTAAAGTTTAAAAAAATAGATAACTACGGGATGAGTTAGGAAGCTGAAATTTTCAAATTATTTACAGAGTAGTGAATTTGGTTTAATAAACATTTAACTTCTATCATATATGAATTGTGGCGGCCCTTAAAAATTATTTAAATTTAAACAATTAGAAAAATATCATTTTACTTCAAGAAGTGCTACAACTTTAAAATTTGGCTAAAATGTGGAGCATTAGTACCCCATAATGAAGAAAGTGTAAAATTTTTAAAATTGCAACATTTGGGGATTGTTTTAAACTATTATTTTTACATGTGGGAAAAACGAAAATCGCTGCGGATGTGAAATCTTTAGAGTTAAAAGACTATTTGTAATGATGTAATGTCTATCTGAAAAATGAATGTTTTTTCAAGGTTAGATGAAATGCTTGCAGTATGCAAGCACCAACTACTAGTGTATATATATATATATATATATATTATGGCTGTGACGCAATTCGAAGTATTTTCCTAGGGTCTCGGTAATTCGTTTCTATTCTTTAACTTAAGAGGTTTAGAATTCTTCCATAGGAACTCGGTCTTAACACGCGGATTTTGTGGTCACAAAATTTTATGATGGAAAGTGGATATTGACTTACCTTTTTGCTATGATTCTCGACAAGTTCGACGTTTCCATTTTGAGAGTTTTGAAGCATAAATAAAATAATCGCTATCTGGCATAGGTTCTCACGGGTTCAGATTAATAACATAAAGTTTACAGAAAATTCAAAAGATATTTTTATTTTGGCTGTTATCAAATATAAATCTTGTAAATGTATACACAATAATGATGAGATTGTCGTAAAAACGTTCAAGAAATTCTCCTTTTTGTAAGCAAGGTGCGACCCAGAGGTTTCTGGACTGATTTTATGTGTACTTAGTAGTTACAATGGGCAGTTGGTGGTCCTGGAGAACTTATCTCCTACTCTTTGTGGTCGATATTATAGTATGAGCTCATAACCGCGTGTTACGTCTGAGCTGTGCTGTGGCAGTTGTTCTTGACAGGTCTTTATTGTCGTCTTAAAAATTGTTCCAATAGTGTTTACCTACGAAGAAAATCTTCGGTGGATGGAAGTTTGTTCTAAACTCAACCGAAGAATTTAGAGGAAAATGGATCATCACTGGGGATGAAGCATTAGTCTTTCAGTAAGATCCAGAGGCCAAGTGCCAAAGTCTTCATTGGAAAACTCATGAATCACCAAGAGAATGTCAAAACTGAAGCAGAAGACAATGTTGACCTGTTTATCTCATGTTGAATGTTTCGCTCTTTCAGAATATGTCCCCGAGGATCAAACGGTTAACCAGGCATTTTACTTGGAAGACCTTCGACGTAGGACAATAGGATGAGGCCAATTATTTGCGGGATCGCGGGATTAATCGCCGCGACGATGCACTATCGCACAGTGCTCTATCAGTGCGAGAGATATTGGCAAAATGTAAAATGACTCGGCTAGAACATCATTCGTATTCATCAGAATTCACCTCTTCCTGTTTCGCAAGTTCAAAATCTTTTGAAAGGACGGCACTTTGAATCAGTGGAACAAATCAAACAAAGAATAAGAGGAAAATCACAAAACAGGACTTCTAAAATTTTTTCCAGGCGGTGCAACACATTTGGGAAAGGTGAATGGCTCAGCAAGTAGACTGTTTTGAAGGGGAATATGCATATCATTTATGCATCGGTAAACACTGGAAAACCTGTCAAAAATCTCATCGGTGCATATTTTTTCAAATATTGCGGAACGTGTCTGAGTTTCTCATATTTTTCAAGCTGGGCCGGAGAAAATCTGTGATTTTATATATCATAAGCCCGGGAACCTTTGGGTCACACCTCATATATTCTTCAGCGTTGTACTATGTAATTAATAAAATGACGATGAAAATGTCTATAATATATATTCAAGAGCAAAAACCCATTATTGAAGTATTCCGTAAGTCTAGATGCGGTTCTTGCTCAAAAGATTAATTTTCAGTTGCCACATATACTACAACTGCCAGATAAATATATATATATATATATATATATATATATATATATATATATATATATATATATATATATATATATATATATATATAAGCATAAAGTGAATCAGCCAGGCCGTAATACTTAAGTGCACAAATTGGGTTCATATTCTTCGTATTCATAACCTTATAAACTTTTTATGCTATATTGCACGACATCGATTTTTGAAAGGTGATGTGGTCTTAAAAAGCTGAAAATGAGAAATATAATTTCCTCTTTATCGTTTGTACTGCCCCAGGTAAGCGTTGCATGACGGGCAGTGGTGGTTGGTGTTCTGGCAGCTGTCCATACAATATGGGAAGAGGCAGCATGGCCAAAGCCTGTAACGATTAAAAACTGGTTTAAGAGAACATGTGAAAGTCGGTTTGTTTTGGATAAAACCGGAAAAAATATGATATGGAGCTTTAACGCCAAATACGATCGATTTAAAATTTTCACTCGTTAGCAAATATAGAAAAACTTAAAAATTATCGTAAGCATATATCTGCGACTATCGAAAATTTTTATAGCAGTTAGAAATTTTATTTATTCTTTCCTGTCATAGATAATAACATAGGAAATTTTGAAGGAATGTTTCAGAATGGTTATAACATTAATTTCTCAAAGGCCCTTACCACCGCAATAATTTCTTTTTTTAAGGCTCGATGACTGGCATAAAAAAGTTATAGACTTCATACAGCAAAGGAGTAAAGAGGCGGAGGATTTGATTTTTAAAATCATGCATGAGTTTACATGAAATATTATACTAAAATGCTGGATTTTAGGAAACAAAATATTCAGAGTGGAGCTGGGAAAATAAAAACAGGCGTTAGAGAATTCGTCTAGGGTTAAATGTAAGAAGGGACTATATAGTCTCAATTTCGCCCATAATAGTCGTTTGTCTCTCTATCTATCCAATTACTATTTATACTTCACAATGGATATTAAAAAAGATCTGTAGAGCATGGAGGGCGTTAAGTGTACCACCTTTTCGAAATGTATAAGTTTAAATAACTTTGGAATAATAAAATTTTCTCATCTTTAAACGTAATTTCTTTGGCGTGCAATAAAATGTCGGTAGGTCTTGAATGAATATTTGATAATCTCGGAAGAATTATTCGTCTGGAATTTTATAAGGCTCGTTAACCTTTAGATATACTTAATACAAAAACGTTCCGCTGTCGTGTAAAATCATGATTATTAACATTAACGACAATAATTTCCATTAAATATCAAGAGAATCTTTTACTCCCTATTTAAAACGCAGTTCCACCAGGGAGAAAGTGGAAACACGAGTTAATCGCATAAAATATAGGAGATATCAGGAAACGTGCATCTGCAAACATTGGAAAATCTCATCGATGTATATTTTTTCCAAATATTGCGGAACGTGTCTGTGTTTCTCATATTTTTCAAGCTAGACCGGAGAAGTTAGAAGTCGCGGTGAAAGGATATGCTCGGATGGCGGTTTGGTCTAACTCGCATATTGCGTGCTACTGTTATTGACTTTTCTTCCGTACGAAGGGAAACGCCTAGAGACTTGAGCTCAGAAGTCCACTGGCTCGATAGAGTCGAGTACATTATATTCCTGCGACTACGAATCTCTGACAAATAATTGACCCATTTTATTATATCCTGTTTTATTTTTACTTTCTCCATACATAGTTCCTATAGGGGAAAGTGTTGTTTTCATAAAAAAATTGATTTCTAGGTTTCGACGAAAATACACGTTTTGAGGTCCCCTGAACACGTTTTGATCATTTTCTCGATGATGTCTGTGTGTGTATGTGATAGAAATTTTGTGGGTGTTCTAACTCAAAAACTATTAATCTGGTCAACGCGAAATTTTATTTGACATTTTTGTTAAAATTACAAGTTTTTGGTAAAAATCGGTCAACCGAAAGTGCTTACTCTTGTCACATCCGTTTTTTTTAATATTTGCTTTAATATTTGATTAATGTAAAAAGTATTGGAATAAAAGTTGTAGGAAAGTTAACCTTCTACAACGTTTGTTCGAAACATTTCCCCATACAATGTATTGTTTAGGAGATCATCCCCCCCTCTCCCTCTTGGATCTGCCACTGCCTCATACCTATCCCCTTCTTTTAATTTATCTATCTATCTATCTATTTTTCTCTTCGCCTCTTTCCTATAATCCACCCTTCTACGACTTCCGTCAACAGACCTTCGCCTCGTAAAATTTGATCCTCCGATTCCATCTGTCTTTTCCTTATCTAACTAATTGAGCTCCTATCTTCTACTACTGTATTCATAACTTCCTAATTTGTTTTTCTGTGTAACTAATTTCCTCCTGCCTAAGCCTTTCCATATAAAAAAAGTTTTCACTAACCATCTTCAATATCTTTATTTGGACTGCCTGTCCGCAACTCTCGCTGTCTGACAAACGTCTCCTTTGCTCTTGCTGTCCTTGTCCTGATTTCTTTTGTACTTCTTCCACGCTGAGTCAGAATACTACTTAAATATGTAAAAAAATTCCACCTGTTCCAGCTATTCCCCATCTACCGTAACATTGACCTGTAATTACCTGCTCTTATACATCTCGTCTTTATTTTTCTCCATATTAATGTTCATTCCGAATGCCTCGACCTTTGCGTTAAGGTTCATAAAAGTCACGCGAGAATAATGTAATTTTTTCTCCTTCGACGAAAACTTACCGCAGTTTGTTTTCAATAGCCGCACCGAATTGTCCAGAATAAAATACGATTATAATTAATTATCAATAAAAATAGAATTCATCTTGTGATGAAAGTGTGGGATCCTTAAAAAGTTGAATGTTGCCGATGTGCTTGCTTCCTTCGAAAGTTTTGAATATTTCTCGCATTCGAAGGAGCGACTTGTATATATCTCGTCATGATGAAACTTAATGACGCAAGACTTCAATGGCGCTTCTCGTTGAAAGACAGTGTTTCTCATTGTAGAAACCATATAAAAAGTTTGGGAAAACCAGATGTGCATTTCGGCTTCAAAGTAGCCGTCATCAGTTGTGATTCGTCAGCAGTAGATCGTTTTAGAATCGGCGAGTCACCACTGATAACGGCTGCTTTGTAGATGGACTGTGCATCTGATTTTCCCAACCTTTTTGTATATCCATTGACGAGATATTATTTTCCAATTTTCATGTCAGCCTAAGGATTGGTCGATAATTTTTTGTGGATGCTTCCCGTGTTTGATACTCACCCGAACAAACACATGCAAAGAGCAATGAGATGGGTCTTCGTTGAGGTCTCTCGGGATGTTTTTGACATAGCAGTGGCGTGGCAGGATGGACACGTCATGTGCGACGGTTCAGGGCCGAGTGGCGGCGCTAAATAGAGCGAAAAGAAACGCCGTTATGAATTATTTGGAAATGGTGTAAGATCATCAAGGCAATAATTTTTCCTCTAATAAATTGGTGGTGGTTGACATTGTCAGCAAATGAGTGTGTCGAAATGTTTTGATACCCGTGCGTATAAGTATACAACCTTGTTTCAAGATGGGAGTGCCGCGATACACTTTTATTTTTGAAAGGATTCCGCGCCTAAAAAAGGTTGGGAACCACAGCTATATACACCTGGCCTTCCTGTAACACCTGTAACACGGACTCGCTACGACGCGGGTTGTTTTAAAACCAGAAAATTCGGATAACGCGGATTATGGTTCGCATTATCACGGTTAGGTCGGACTTGGCATGTGGGATTCCAGATTGCTGAGCGAGGAAAAGTCTAGTTAGAGGTCCTGAGTGTTTCTGTAATAAACTTAGAAATATTCACGGAATATATGTAGGCACCAGACCGACCAATAAGAAACTGACGATCTCGGTCTTAGAGGCTAAAACAGCTCTTTGTCTTATTAAATTAGCTGGAATGTGAGCTGCTTGTTTATTTTGTTTCTGAAGCGAGAATGATTAATCTGCCATTTTTCAAGACTTCTTTTCCCTCGTTTACAATAATTCAGGATGGGAAATAACCTGGAACGGGATAATTGACTGTTCACTCGTGGTTATCGCAGTGATAGGTTGTATTAGTGATCTTTCTTCACTTAAATTAGCGTAGTTAAAAAACATTGTTAAAAATCAGGAACTAAGCTGTTAAGAGGTATCAAGACGTTAAGAATGATATACGTGAGAGAAAAAACAGCATAATGAGCCTTCCTTTGCTTACCGCCGCGGAGGGACTTTTCCTCAGCTACAAGAACGACTAATACCCTTGACATTTCAAGATGAAAATTTTCACAAGTTATATTTTTTTAAAGGAAAGAAATGAAACTTTTGCGACAGATATGATGTCTCTTTCTCTCTCTCTCTTCGGAGAGAAACTCCCTGCCAGCCACCAGATGTTATTAAGCATTATTTTACAGATCTAAATATTTTCTCGCTTTTTTCCTGCCAACAGACTTTTTTCCTGCTGGGAATGAGCTACAGAACGGGTTGAATCTAGTGAGAGAAGTGAAAATGATGATAGGGTTGCAGTTTATCTCACCAGCGGCCTGGATCACTGTCGTGTGAATTATCGGAGGCATCGCTGGATTCTGTGCTTCCACATTATAAGGCGGAGGATTCGTCCCATATGGCGGAGCATTTGCGGCAACGTTTGGTGGCGGTGGGCCGGCCTTTTCGCCACCTGTTAGGAATGAAACGATGACGACCCAACTCTGTGTTTAAATGAATAAAAAAACAATTTTACGTGCTCATATATTCCGATACAGGTGCACAGCGCTTAGCGTATACAGCTATATCCCTATTTATGAATTCTAAATGATATCCTCTATATCTTTGATAACTATCAGTTCTTTTGTGTTGTGTTATGCGTAATTTTTATTTACTCTATTTCTTACTGCAAAGTTCAATAAAAAATTAAGCTAAGAATTATTTTGGGGCCTTGGACAAATCTTTCGGGCATAGAGCGAAACTTTACGCTATTCAATTGTTAACATCCTTAGCTCCACTTGTTTCAAAATGAACATTGTTGTCAGGGAAAATACGCTTTTAGTACTTATAGAATTTTGCGAAGAGGTTACACAGATAATAGATGAAAATACTGCCAGTTTAACCTTTTTGTGCAATCTGTTGTTGGTAATTGATGGCCCCCAATGCCCAAGGTGTAATTTTGTCTCAGAGGACTAAGCATTCACTGAAAGAGTCGGTTTTTCAAGCCGACGTATGATTCTTTCATTAGGAACATGATTCCTTCGCATATGATTACAGAGTTTCCAGAAAGCCACTCGATGTTTAAAAATTCATATTTTGAACTACAGAAGGCTTAGGCTTAAAATAAAACTCAACTCGCCAAGATTTTTAATCTGGTAATAAAATTGCGGAACTGCATTTGAGGAGTTTATTTAGCTTTATCTTTATTTTAAGCCTAAGATTTAGGCGATACCTTTTTTGTTTCAGAAAATGCGAATTTTTAAACTGTTGAATCCTGTATTTCTCATACACGAAAGAATACATTACTGTTCCGTTTGAAGAACTTACATTTTTCGAACATAACTGTTAGATACCATGAAAATTCGATCTGCGACCTCAACAGTCAATCTCACGAACTTTTGCTCAATTTCATCTGCCCCACAAAATGCAGCATTTTGAATGCAAAACGGGAAGGAATTAGATATTTATTTTAAACATTTATTCATTTAATCTTTACCATGCATACATTTACAGAGGAGTACAGTGTAGGTATTTTCCTTGTCAACCTAGCATAGAAGCCCAATTTAACGACCAGTACTACTACAACCAAAATATTCAGAAAAGAAATAAATTTAAAATGAATGCATAAAATAAGTAGATCTGTGTTGCATTCTTTAATACACATAAAAATATACGTTATGATTTTTTATAGCATTGCACGTATATGCCTCCAGGGCCTGAGGTACCGGCGATCCGGAAGGCTTCCCGGTAACCCATAATTTTAGAGATTCTGGATGTAATCTTCATTTTTTATGCCTTTTTAATGCGCTAATAGATTCACTTTGGGGTCTGTCTGTGCACTTGCTCAAATTGAAATTGTGATGAAATCGTAAACGATAGAGTGCTGAAAGTTGGAGAGTAGATTTTTTCTCTGTTACCATTTGTTTTCTTTAGATTTAAGTTTTGAATAATATACAGCGTTGGATAGAGGCCCATTAAAACAAATTAATATCTCCAAGGGTATAATGATGGAATGCTGAGATGTTGAGCATACATTTTTACATAAATGCCACTTACAAACAAGGCTCTAGTGACCGAATATGGGGCAGTATTATCACCTAAAAAATAAGAAAAAGCTAAATATGCGCATATAACAGTTGATCAAATTCCAAACTCTCCGCAGTTCACCAATGAGGTTAATGGATACATTTTCATAGCAAAATAAAACAAAATTAATGAACTTCATAATAGAAGAAAAATGCGTTAATTGTATCTATGTTCATGGATAACACTGTACTTGTTTTACTTAATAATGAAAACATGCAGTAAAAATAAAAGAATTAAAAGGCGATTTAATTGACATTTACTGCATAAAATACATGATTCGTAAAGAACATGAGCGTTAACAAACTGAGATACGTTTTCGTTATTGTGAAATTTAAGTGTTTGTTATGTTTTGGAGGAGGCTATCATGACTGAGCTGGAGGAAAGGTTGGGGGAGAGAGCTGAAGAAAATAGGAAGAATGTAGATGAGGAGTGGAGATACATCCATAGCAACATTAAAGATGTAATGGAAAAGAAGGTAGGAAAGATAACGGGTGAAAGAAACAAAACACCCTGGATCACAGCAGCCATGCTGCAAAAAATGGAAGAGCGGAGAAAGTGGAAGAACATAAACACTGAAGAAGGCCAAAGAAAGTACAAGGAGTTAAATAATGCTTTAAGAAGGGAAACAGATAAAGCAAGAGAACAGTGGATAAATGAAAAATGCGAGGAGATTGTCGAATGTGAAAGAATTTGTAGAACAGACCTCATGTATAGCAAAGCAAGGGAACTATTCAAGAAAAAAGCAAGAAAGATAGGACGTAAAGGAATCATGAACAAAAGTGGTAAAATAGTATCGGAGCCAGACAATGTAAAGAATGTCTGGAAAGAATACATTGAGGTTCTGTATGACAAAGAAGGAAAGCCAAGAAATATTGAATTAAATGAAGAAGAGGATGTGGAAGAAGATCAGCTAGGACCAAGTATTCTCGAGTCTGAAGTTAAAAGAGCAATTGATGACATGAAAAGAAGGAAGGCTGTTGGGAGTGATGATATACCCGTGGACGTTCTCAAGGTTTTAGGGTCTAAAGCAGTTAAGCAACTCACAAAATTTTTTAACCAAGTATATGATACTGGCATATGGCCTGAAGATTTTTTAGATGTTGTGATGGTACCACTGGAGAAAAAGAACAATGCAAAATGTTGTAAGGATTACAGAACTATTAGTTTAATTTCTCATACAGCTAAAGTTCTAACCAGAATAATAACCAAAAGAATTGAATGTAAAATAGAAAAGGAGCTGCAAGATAATCAGTTTGGTTTTAGAAGAGGAAGGGGGACTAGAGATGCTATAGGATGTATGAGGATGATGACAGAAAGAGCGCTAGAAGTCAATAAAGATATGTATTTTTGTTTTGTAGATTGGGAGAAAGCTTTTGACCGAGTGAAATGGGATAAAATGCTGGGTATTTTAAACAAAATAGGAATAGATTGGAAAGATAAAAGACTGCTTAAAAACCTTTACTTTGATCAAAAGATTAGAGTCAGGGTTGAAGGAGAAGAAACAGAAAGTACTTCAATAGGGAGGGGAGTGAGGCAGGGTTGTCCTATTTCACCAGTGATATTTAATATTTATGCAGAAACAATAACAGAAGAAGCGTTGATGGAAGAGAAAGGATTTAAGATAGGAGGTGAAAGTATTACCACCATTAAATACGCAGATGATCAGGGCTTAATAGCAGAAGGCGAGAAAGAGCTTCAGAGGATGACAGACAGACTAGTGGAGGTTGGCCAACAATATGGAATGAAGATCAATACAGAAAAAACGAAAGTCATGGTGGTTTCAAAGGAACATAAAGAATTAAATATAATGGTAAATGGCCAAAAATTGGAACAAGTAAGTAGTTTCAAATATCTCGGCAGTATTTTAGCACAGGATGGAAGTAGTACACAGGATATCAGAAGTAGGATTGCAATGGCAAAAGCAGCATTTAACGAGAAGAAGGACCTTCTCACAAGCAAGAAAATAAATTTAGAAACAAGGAAGAAATTAGCAAAATGCTACATATGGAGCATAGCTCTTTATGGTGCAGAGACGTGGACGGTAAGGAGAAAGGAGGAAAAATATTTAGAAAGTTTTGAGATGTGGGTATGGAGAAGAATGATGAAAGTGAAATGGACAGAGAGGAAGAGAAACGAAGAAGTATTAGATATGGTGGGAGAAGAAAGGGCGCTAATAAAAACAATCAGGAAAAGAAAAGCAAATTGGATAGGGCACATATTGAGAAGACAGTGTTTACAAAGGACGATCTTAGAAGGAAAAATTAGTGGAAGAAGAGGAAGAGGGAGAAAAAGAATAGGAATATTAGATAATATAAAGCAGGGATATAATACTTATAGAGGTATAAAAGAGGCTTCTAGGGAGAGAGAGAAATGGAGGCAGCGATTCAGTTAAAACCTGTCTTCGGACAGAAGCATGATAAAAAAAAAATGTTTTGGATACGGTCTCTGCTTTTGAATTTGGCGACTGAAATCCAGTGCCTTAAGAATTTTCGAAAAACGAAAATTAAAAAACATTGCCGAAAGAGCCAGTTTATACTACCTACCTACCTACCACTTTAGCGGAGTATTTATTCTTAATTAGCTCATAAACAGCACTTTTCGAGTTTTTACAATGAGCGCTACAGAGATAATAAAGATGAAGACATACGACCATCCTCTTGGCAGGATTCGAACCCGCAAACCTAACATTGGGAGCCAAGGCCGTTTCAACAGGACACAGGTGCAGGTTCATTGGCTCTATGTCGGTAGTACGTGATAGACCAAGTTAAATTGAGACCTGTATTGAGGTAATCCTTTTAGCATATTTTCCTTAAATTCTCCATTCCTATTTTCGCCTTTGTCGTCCGACTTCTCTAACTGCTCGGATAGACAGATTTCTCTCTCTTAGTCTCCATCGAGACACTTGTGCGGCGCGATGGCATTCTTGGGTCAACACTTCCACAAAAGGATCCAAGGACACTCGCGGAGAAACTTCCGAGGAACGAGAAGGAAAGGAGAAAAAAATTCGTCTTCGCCAATGGAGGAAAAGGAGTTAAAAGCGACGGCAGACGAAGAGTGGGCGGGAAAGAGGTTAAGAAGGGACTGCAGACGCAGTCGTTTACCTCTGAGTGAGTTAACACTGCGTTTCCCAACCGATGGTTCCGCGTACCCTAAGGGATTCGCGAAATAAATCTGGGGGGTTCGCGAGAAAAATTTGGTAATGGCTTCTTTTTCATTTCCTTGATTCTACAATTCTTACCAATAGGTATACCTTAATTTCTTTCAAATTAGTTGCTTGGTTTTATTTTCAATTTTTTCTTATGCTGCAAGAATTACATTTGAATTTTACAGGGTACTAACTAGGAACTGATGACAATATCAGAGATTCTAATTTTATTGTGAACGTTTACATACTATATGCTATATAAACTTTTCATTTTTCATGCATTAAACGCGTTAAAAAGATTTGTTTTTTACGAAATTTACTCTCCATTATAAGGGGTTCGCAGCCAAAACTGTTGCAACTAAAGAGGTTCGCGAAGTAAAAAAGGTTGGGAACCGCTGAGTTAACACATGAATTCATGGCACTCGATACGCTAGGCCGGATTATGGCAAGGGTCTACGAAAATTTCAAGCAAAAAAGTATGTTAACATAAAGCTGTCATAGACCTACAACTGGGCAAAAGAAACTGATGTCTCTTTCTTTACTTTCAACACAATGGGAATTACTACGATTACTGATGAAATTATTTCAAAATTTGCTAACAAAAAAAGGTATAAAACTTTTGATGTAAACTAATGTGACCAACTTTTCAGGAAACCAAGGAGGGACATTTTGAAATTTTGCCGGCTATTAGGAGGGACAGATTACAGTGGCTTGTTTGTTGTGCATTTATTGATGAGTCAGCCTTAGATAGATATGTGCAATATATATCAGATAGCTTGGTGTGACCAGTGAGGGCATTCCGGACGATTTAAATGACAATTTGGGATATTAATCAAGATTTTTCAAAAAGCGGGACACAAATTGTGACATTTAGCAAGGCGGGACGAGTGATGAAAAGGAGGGAATGCCCCTCCAAATTTGGGACTCTTGGTCATCCTAATGTAAACGTAATATGTATTACGTAATTTTTCAACAAGGGAAACCTAATTTCTAGAATAAATTTTCTTGATAAATCAATAATAATTTTTCCCCGTATGTTTTCCCAATTAGGCATTGGTCTGTATACAAAAAGGCCTACGAGCCATAGTGTCTAGGGCAGGGGCGGCGAATCTTTTTCGGGCCGCGTGCCAAAAAATCATATACGTTATTATATCAGAATTGATGCGTGCTCATGTTGATTTTCTTTAACAAGTATTTGTGTTGTCTTGTGTTTTTAGCTTCTTATGGCTTGTCTTACCTATAATATTAATGTAAATATATAATTTTTTTATAAATGTCAAAATGGAAATGAGTTATTGGGTACAAGCTTAAAAATATAGCAGGACAAGATCCACTGAACGAATAATATTAACGAAGATCTGAAATTATTATACAAGAAAATAAATATAATTTGTTTTAATTTGAAAAATGTACGCAAAACTGCAACAATAAAATTGAGTCATTATTATAAACGACAACTAAATTATAGGTTAAGACACGTATTAATTTCGTTGCACTGTCAATTGATAAAGCAAGAATACTGCATTTTTTTTGTCGTGCCATGTGCCCAACAAAATTTTTCACGTGCCACTTTGGGCAGGCGTGCCATAGTTTTGCCACCCCTGGTGTAGGTCCTACGATATCCTTAATCTGGCCCTGTGGTTACGAATTTGCCTAATTGATAAACGGGACCATACTTTATTATATATGTTATTTATATATATGTTATTCCTCTACAAGACAGAATGCTACGGAAATGTGACTTTTTGATGACAATTCTCTCTGAGTTTCAAATGTTGAAATTCACCCTTTCTCGGATAGAGAAACGCTGGACTCCACCAGGAAAATTATGTAACGCGCGGTACCAGTTTCCTAACACCGTAACTGCTTTGGCTAAACCGGGTGGCGTGCGCTAAATTTTTTAATTGCTGATTGCATTTTTTCGCCAGACTGATAATGTTGATACTGAAACGAGTAAAATAAAGTTAAAAGAGAGTAAATGTATGCAAACAGGAATATTCGTGCGCATGGTCGCGTGCACTGTTTCCATTCATTTACTAGATCGCTACATAATTTAACTTAAATATTATTTAAAAAAAAGCTTTGGATAGTACAGTTTGGATTGGGTGTACCTAAAACCTACCAGAATGTAGAATTACTATGATTATGATGATTATTGAATTTCTCCCCGTTGCTGATTATCATGTTCTCTCGAGATTAAAAGGTTCCGCAGACTGAGAAATCTTTACGTTAAAAGTTAACTCGGTCGATGTTTTAATTTGAGTAAAGGTACACGTAAAAATGAATTACGAAAAAGATTAGTTGCGCGTGTCGCAGTTTTCGAGAGTTCGGAGTTATCTTGTAATCCGTTGCTAAACTACGGAGAAAAGAATACTACGCAGCCAACGTCCATCATGACGTATAGGCGGAATATTCCACCGAGCATTAACGTCGAAGAAAGGGATATTTCATCACGATGCATTTCACTCCCCCAAACAAGTAGCCTAGTCCTTGACCCAATCTTTTTATTACTATCCTCAAATGAAGCATCTATAGGTCACAAAAGTGTCATACAAAAGACAATAGCAAGCGTCTGACACCATATCTCTCAATTCCAAATACGTGATAGTACGCTTAAGCATAGCTCGACTTAAGGAAACAATTTTCTAGTAGGTCGGCATGCAGATGCTTTTGAGGTTATGATAGTTGACCGTTTAAATTATTTATATCCATGAAATTTTATTGCATTATTAATATTTACAAAAATTGTCTCCGATTTTCCGATTCACTAAAATTATTACTCCAGGAGTATGGAAAAGCATCAACAGTTATATCGTTATTCCTCTTCAAAGTACTCAGGCAAATTAAAAACCACCTCGCGGGCCTGGCTATCGAATGTTCACTTGCGCCTAAAATCTTCTTTCTCCGATTCCTCGCGCTGTCACTCATAGTAAAAATAACTATAACTAAACTATCTGGTAATTTAAACTTCTAAAAATCGATGCTAAACAGGAAAAAATTTACTTAAGTAGATGAAATACTGTCTTTCGTACAAAAATGCAGAAGATAGGAAATGTAGCGAAGCGAGTGGATATAGATGCAGCCAGAGCGGAGACTAAACTCTTAACACAACCGTTGTCTTTGTGTTGAGGCGATCTAGCGGCTCGTGCTTGCCGGAGGCTTCCTCTCCAGCGGATGGCTTGTGAGGGAGGAAGTTACCGACTTGAACGTAGGCATTTTGATATCTGACAGGATTGAAATACTTAAAATCAATAGAAATTTATCTTATAATACCTTTAACTATTTTGCTGCGCAGAACTTGTATTTTTTAATTTCCAATGAATATCAATTATCCATAAAAAACAAGATTCATAATTTATATTTTTTTTGCTTTTTCTATTATATATTCTGCGTCTTTGAATGAAAACCCCATGTTTGTATCTCTATTAGTTTATGAAATATGTCATTTTGTTTCTGGTAGTAATTCTGGTGGACACCCTGTATATTATTAAATGGATACATATATGTCGCTAAAATATTTTAAAAATTAATTTCAGTTGTAGAAATTTAATTTTCTAGCTATAAACGTGTAAAAGTCATCTTAAACTCGGAACCGCGCAAATTCAGAGTTCTGACCAAGCAGTTGGCCCCCTTGGTGCTTTTCGCAAAGAGTAGGCAAATGCTGGCACCGGGTTTCCCTCCTCCCTTCCGTGTGTACATATGACCAGTTGATGACAGTGCAAAATGACCATAGCCGTTGACGCACTTAAAAAATCAATTACTACTACTACTCGGATACGGTACACAACTGTAAAAGGAAAATAATTCATTACGACTTAAAAGCATCCCAAAAGGATTAATCGGCAGCTCATGCATAATATTAACCGTGCCTATTCGAAATATAATAATAAAATGTATGTGCTAGCATTCTTGGCAGCGTTGCAGAAATTTGCCGCGCGGCGATACGCAACAAAATGCCACCACAGATCACTACACGGAGTTGTAGGTCGCAGAGGCATGCCAACTGTAAAACTTTCAATGGATAGGTACGGGTCGAGACGGTCGCCTCTCCACCTCACCTCACCACACGTCGCTGTCTTATTGACGAACGATTGCCCGTTCAAAAATGTTTAACCTAGATCGGCAGGATTGATTTCATCCAGAAAGAAACGAAACGAATATGACATCTGAATTATTTTTCGTGACGGCGTTAAGTGCGAAAATAGAATAGAGACGCCTTCCCCTCTACTTGCAGATATTCGGGAAAAAGATATGGAATGAGGACAGAGGAGCCGAACTTAGCTACAAGTCGCTTCAAGACGAAAATCTTCGGTCGAGGGCACGTGCCCTTTGGCAGCTTCCTTTGAGTGGTAAAAATAGCCCACGACAAGCCGCATACTTATCATAAATGTGTGTGTGTGCAGCAGACGCAGAAGTGTTTGGGCCCTTTCAAATGGGCGACCTTCGAGCTACACGACCGCCACGCAAGTTAAACAGTAAAAGCGCCATTATTAAAAATTAACAAAGAGGCGTATAAATGGATGTTTCTAAAGAAACTAATTTAATCCTTGCCTATAGGCTTTTTATGCACGAAAATTTCTTTTCGACAGGCATGTCATACTGGCGGTCGGCGGACCGCATGCGGCCTTTTCTGTGCCTAACTGCGGCTCGGATACAAATTTTTCTCTCAACTAAATCGTTCGAGATTTTATACACACATTATTCATGTGAAGAGGACACAAGAATTTATCATTGTTGTTTATGTACAATATAACGCGTTTTCTAAATTATTGTTTTTAATGGCCAAAAAGGGTGTCCAACTTTCTAGATAGAGCTTATTTCCCCCCAAATTTGGCCCTCATTAAACAACTAATTCTATTACGACCCTTCTATATCATCCATCGCTTTAACGCGACACTAATGTCTCTTCAAGTGAATATATCCCTGATCGACATTGGGGAATAACATTTATATTTACTACATTTTCGCCCACGCAGGGATGCCTGGAAAACATCTCAAGACGGAGAGGTTTGTCTATTAACGCAGAAGAGAGAGAATATTTTTAGCTGCCGTGGACTCGAGTCGAGACTTAAGGTAATGGACGTGGAACTTTCTTTAGTCGATCGAGGGCTTGCTATGATTTGGGCGATTAAACTTTCTTTAGTTTTTAGTTAATTGACGGAGAGATATTAAAGTAGAAAGAACATCCTTAAGTAACTCCCCATTCTCACAATCAGATGCAATGGTTTTCTCGTGGCGGCGAAACAATGGAAAATGGCCTCCGTCTTCGACAAAATAAGCTTCCTACCAAACTTATTTCCGCCCCTGCTTCGTCATGGAGAAAATTGGTATTATCCATCAAGTGATCCAAACTTGAAAATGCCGTAAGTCCTCATTATTCGTCGTCCCGTTTTTCGTCGTCGATTTGTTGTTCGTTGTGACCCTAAAAAACGCATTCACGACGAATAACGAGGACTTACTGTATATTTATCGCTTTATGGATGAAATTAAAATTTTATATGTTGCGAATTCATGATTCATTCTAAGTTTTATATTCTTGGCTTGGTGCACCTGTGCAATTTGTTTCATATAATATCCAAACCAACCAACATAATGACACTGTCATTCTATGCTTTCTCATGTTACGTATGTTTTGAAGTAATTACATATCCTGTCATGGTTTGACGTATTTAAGGATACATTACTTGTGTATGGTTTAATTAGCATGTGCGTATTCGTGTTTCAAACGGATATTCATGTTCTATGTCTAATGTAAAAGTTTGTTCGAGGCGTCTCCATATGAGCCGGTTAGAGCGAAGTGCTATAAGTTAATTTCTTTTGGTTTTGACTTACAGAAGGTTTTGCGTTAAGTTCAATAGAAAAATCAGTTTATTACGTACAGCAATGCACTCAGAAAAGGTCAAATTTTTATTTTATTTGGATATGAATTGGGTTTGGCTTGTAGTTTCTTTCATTTGCCTACTCGTTTGACTTATCACTTTCGCTCTGACCGGCTCATATATTCTTTGCTGGAATTTTTATCTAACAGAAGCTGATTCACGCCCAAAGGGCATCTAAGATCAAGGGCGGATCTAGGCACGTGGCTTAGGGTGGATAATAAGAAAACAAAAATGTTTACTGACACTTATTTATGCAAAATAATGTCTCATTATAATAAATACGAGTTGTTGGTGCTTGCATACTACAAGCGCTTAAAATCACCGTACACCAACATATAAACTCTTAAATAAGCCAACGCGAAAGCATTTGAACTACACCGAGTCCATTTAAATATGTTAATAATTTTCATTTTCCCAGAAATTAAGGCATCCATCCGGAATTTCTCAATTCTCCGGCAATCGGCTCGCGTCCAAGTTTTCGAATTTCAAGTTTCATGGCTCAGATCGCCCGTTTTAAGCAATAACTATAATCATCATTAACACAATAGCCTATATGTTACACTAAAAATTATGTAAAAATTAGGATATTTTGTGTGTTATGATTATGGTGTCATCATCCGTGCCTTTTAATACGTATCAGGATAAAAAATGAATTTAAAATATCACGTCATCATATGTATACGTCGTTGGCTGAAATCAAATGGATTGTAATGCAGCCTAAGCATTAAATCAATGATCTTGTAGTATGAAAAATCAAATCCCATTGGAATGCATTGGCGTCGTTGCTATGGTAGATTATATTTTTCATTGTTGAAGACCAAAAAAAATCATAATTTTAAGATTAAAGTCACATTTTTACGCAAATTCAGCATAGATTTGAATTTTGTCTTCAAGAAAAATAAACATTCTTTCATCCACCGTGCTGTGCATGTCTCGACTTTGTATCTTAATTTTAAATAATTTGAAAAATCAATTTTATGTAGCCCTGCACAGTTTTCAGTGCTTTTCTTATGGGTATTTAAAATTGGACTTTGGGGTAAAAAACACCTCTTAAATATAACTTTTTCTCTAATTTCGGATTTTTCCCGAGGTTGTACCGAATGACCTATTTTCCTTCCAAATTTCAGCCCTGTAGCTCTTCTATAAGTATCTTAGGATTTGTATGATATATCCAATACCCTATATCCTATATATATCCTATATATGTAAGAAGCAGCTAATTATAATGATACAGGATATATTATATCTTGCTTAGATATTTGGAAATTATTTATATAATGCCTATAATATAAAATTAATTAATTAAGATAATATTTTAATGAAGGTTGATCATGTCCCTTATGGGGTGTAATTACCCTAGTATCCCCTCCCCCTTTGTATCTGCCATGGTCAAAGATTTGCAGTTTTTCAAAGCATTATGCGCATAAAACCATCTTCAGCAAAAGGCAGTTAATGGTAACAGTTTTTCATTGTTTTCATTAAGGTGGCAACTTAAAAAAGTCAGTGCCTTAACGACATTGCAAATAATGACGTGTTTATGTTTGTTCGCCATCTTACTAGGAGCATACCGCGCTATAAAGATAACAAAATCCGTGCATCATGCCGGCAAATGACTTTGAGCAATAAAGTTGTACCGTTAGTCTCGCGTATAATTATGCAATGCTACCTAATTGGTCTATAATTAGTATTAGCACTTTGTGGTACGGAGGGATTGTAATTATTTTTTTCAATTTTCTCAAGGATTTCAGCGATGTAAACAACCCCACATTGATAAGGTGCTATTTTATGCGATATATTAATTTAATTTAATTTTATGGACTAAGAAAGTATCTAATACACGAAATGCTTTCATTTGTCTCTTTTATGTTAGCAATTGCCGCCACTGCGGAGAGAGGCGCTCCGCAATTCATTGAGGTCTTGTTGCCTTTAAGCTCACGAATACAGCTACATGTTAATCTGCAGTTCACCAAAATGGTGGGTTGAAGCAGAGACGTACTATATGGATTATATGGCGCCGGTAGTATAAAATATTAAGCAAAACAATTATGTAGAATATCGTTTTTTTCTGCGTTTTAATAAATAATATTTTCGTTATAATTAAAACAGTTTAATACTGGAATATAAAATAAACATGTCAACGAAAACATATATTTGGCTTCTTTTGGGGGAGTTGTTTGCGAGCGGCGTTCATGGCAAATATTTCCCTCCTCACATTCTAGATACGGCACCGGATAGGAGAGGGTACCATACTAAAGTTTCTCGATGTTTGGGATGAGTTTACTTATAAAATTAAATATAATAATATTATAAAATGACCGAAAAACAAAATAATTGAGTTAGATGCGGAGATAAAATTTCCGAATCTATAATTTTTTATCGATTTAAATAATAAGACCAGCATTTTACGGACAAGGAATTCACTGGGATAGCAATATGATAAATGAAAACTTTTTTTGTTACACGCATGAAGGAATCGTTGTTGGTCCGTTTAAATTTGTGGTGTGAATGCTTTGGGAATTAGATACCCAACCGCACTAAAAAAAATCACCACGCGCTTTTAAGAAGGCGAAGCACGCCACGCCTCACGCAACGCCATTGAAGTGGGCGTCAGAAAGGCAGCGTCGTGACTGCCTTTTCTCTTGGTTATGCTCTTCCGCATACATTATTTAACGGGCCAGTTTCTTCGGTCACAAGTTGAAAAATGAATATCTATTTTCGATCATTTAAAGTAACGCAGATAAAGACGAAAAAATGATGTTTTTGGTCGCTCTCACGGAAAACGTATAATCCGAAAAAAGAAAGGTTCATAATTTTAGATAAATGCGACAGTTATTGTATTCAGTTTTTCTGAAGATACATAGAAAACATCCAACAACTGGATTGACTCAGATCAAAGGTCTTGCTAGCCTTTGAATCATTTGGCACTTACAATCAGGGTCGTAACTAGGGTGTGGTGAAGGTGGCATTTACAATAGGTGCCTCTCGCAAAAGACCACCGAGCGAAATAATATCTTTTCGTTCAAAGATATTTAGTTGATGCTCTCATATCGCCTTTGTTTTTAACTAGAAAGAAATTGTCGTAATTAAAAATGAGGAAAACTAAAATACCACAAAACGTTTCTTTTCAAAAGACGCTTACTTATACGCCGCCATCGATACCGAATCTTTCAGTTAAAACTCGGCTTATCGCGAAAACCTTCAAGTTTTTCTCGCAAACATGTCACCACCCATTTGATCCACTATAGAATTATCAAGCTCGTGTAATGGCTTAATATATATTCGATACTAAGAGTTAACGTAGCAAAAATTGAAAAATAGCACATATATTAGGCATCTCTTATAGCTATAACAAGATTTTGAAAAACCATATTCGCATTTCGGCTACAATGCAGCCGTCTTCAGTGATTTTTCACCGAAATTAGATTGTAAACTTTTTTATAAAGTTGATTCGATATGTACTTAAAGAAATAGATTCAGAACTTGTTTATAAAGTATGCTCTAAACATATTACTTTTAAAAAATATATCATAATCAACTTTCAGTGAATCACCACTGAAGACAGCATCATTGTAGCCGAAATTCGCATGCTTTTTATAATCTTATTGGAGATATCTATGACAGGTATTATTTTTCACTTGTGCTTATTGTTAGTCTTGATCCCATTTGGTCGTCAGTGACACCCGAATCCCGAGGGCAACGACGCCAGACGACCACGCTAGCAAACACATCGATCGCTTGCCGCTTTTCGGTGATCTATAAATACCCATCTACAACGCGAGGAGGCCATCTTCTAGACAAAAGGGTAATGGTGCTGACGCGGCCTTTGAATCCGACCCGTACGAAACCCTTTCTTGCGGACTAAATTTCCCACTCGAGTCGACGAGAGTGAGTGCTGGCTCGTTAGCTTCTTTTTAACATCGGAAATTATTAAATTACCTCGATGTAAACAAATTTTGCTGCCATTGACCTACCTTGAGGATTCATTATAGCACTTTGAAGTACGTGGTAATCTCCTTTTCCAATAACTTCCCGGTTCCTCTCTCGTCTTTCCCTTTCCTTTCTTTCGAAACTGCCTTCGTATCTGAAAACCCTTTTGCTTTGGCGTTCGGATCGCCCTCACCAAGACTCCTTGACAGACTGAATCGAGAATTCTTAGGCATCAAGCGTTTTTTACAACACCCCTCCCAGACTTTCCCTTTTCCCTCCCCCACTTCCTCCGCTTCTCCCTCCCCTCCCTCCCCTCTCGCCCTTCCGTCCCCTCTCGCCCTTCCGTCCCCCCTCATCCTTCTCCTCCCCGCCCCCCCCCTCCATTCTCCTCCCCCATATTCTTTCCGAGTTGGTTGCGTGAAGGTTGGAGGAAAAGAGAGAGTTTCAATCCCGCCAGTGATAATACATTCTTTCTTTCCGTCCTCATACCATTCTGTCCCCTCCCACCCGCATTTGTTTTTGTTTTCATTTTTCGGCGCTTGATTTTTACCTGTAAGAAAACCGATACCGGTACTTCTCAACGTTTTACCTTAGTTCCTCGCGTTGGCTCATCTTCCAGCTCTTTATTTTCGTTGCCGTACTGCCATTTATGAGCCAATGAACCATTTTTGCGTATATGCTGTTCCGTTGGCACTTTATTAGTTGTAGAAGGAGAACTTATCTTATACACGATTGCAGCTATCCGCCTCCTCCTCTCTCTCTCTCTCTCACTCTTCCTCTCCTTTCGCTCTATGCGGGTTCTCGACCACGGGAAATAAACGCGCGTTCAAATTCATTTCCGTTTTGTTTTGCTGTTTTTGTTTTCGTTTAGCGGATACCGTTTTCTAAGTGTGGATTTAGCTAGATAAATTATTATTACTGCCTCCCCGTCGGGTTCGTCGGGATAGCATCAGAAATGAAAAAAATGACATTCGGGAGAGAACGTGCGCCAAAAGAATTGCCGAAAGTGATTTTCGAAGAGGGGTTCGAGGTCAAAACAGTGTTGCCGATTCTTGTTGAAACTTCCGAGGTTCCTCCCTCCAGCTAGGACACGCGTGTTTTTCCATGGGAACCGGCTGCTCGGTGCGTTTTGTTGGTAAGGGTAAGTTTACACGGGACGCGCCTCGCATCGAACGTAGAGGGTAAAGAGTCGCCTAGCAATAATCAACAGCTGAGATTATATGAAGGTTTTCATAGCGCACTCGGCTTGCGGCGCTTCTCCAAAGGTGTTTTTTTCGGCTACTCAGCATGTTGATTAAAATCGCTCTCTACATATGTAGAGCGACAGAGCGAAATTTCACGTCTCCCAGTCCCAGATGGGACATGAGGTTCGGGGCAGGGTCGGCTCGGGTACCGGCAGGCAGAGCGGTTGCGAAAGGGTGCCCAATGTACAGCATTTTTGTTAATTTAAATAAAAATATTTGTTGATAATGATGCATATTGTTTTAATTACTTCACTAATGACGAAACAATACAAAACAAAAAAAGGAGTATTAATCAGTATGAGATTAATCTGATTGTTCCATTTCCAGCAGTTTTTATCGAACCCTATTTTTAAACGAACGTACTTAAAATAGACAATTTCCCGAAAGTAAATGTTTGTTGCTTTCTTGTGCAGAATACCCAAAGATTTTATTACAGAGAAGTTTCTTAAAACCAACAACGTCAGTTCGTCATATTTGTGTGTACTTTAAATAAATCTAAGAAATACAATTATAAATTAAGACTCATTATTCCTCATCATTCTCCATTTTTTGATATTCCCAAATACTCAAGTGAATGGTTGATGACCGCCATAAACGAAAGGAACATATGAAAGCATATAATAAAAAAATTAAGGAAAAACTTCACGAACAGAATGACATTTGCTATCGAAAAACCACCAAACTGTTCTTCAGCAAAGACAACTATTATTTTGATAATCGTGTTTTGTAAATATAATAAGGTAAGCGAAAGGAGGAATTTCCCTACCGCACAATTACCCGCCATTTTCAAATACACGTGCATCCCTCACGCAATTTAGAATGAAATTAATTCGTCATCTTAATAGAGTAGAATAGTTAGGTTTTAAGGATGAAATTAATCGTTCGATTTGGTTGAAGGTTGGTTTCTTAGCAATAAATATTAACTTTATTAATTGATCCTGTTAATGTAAACGCACTAAATTCGAATCCTGAGAAAAACATAACATTAGTTTTTTATATCATGAGAAAGTTACCTACACTTTACACCTACCAGGACATTTGAATAATCTTATAATAAAATAAGCTGTATGACACCGAAACGCTTTTTTATTGGTAACGCAACTTTTTAATGTGTCACAAAAAGATTTCGAACTAGGTAGAGATTCAAATTTGACTGATATGCTTGATTCAATTATTAAAATGCAACAGCGAAAAATACCGAAGAAAGTCTCTGGTTCGACTTCAAGAGATCATTTTTATATCCCATATGATGACATGTAAAATTCAATCTTCCGACCTGTAGGACAGTAATCAATTGCATTTTAAAATTACTAAGAAAAGTTGAAAGAGTTTGAAACGTGAAACAACGATCGTCTAAATAAACGAAAAGTAATTTTCAAATATGTACATTTAATTTCCATTCATAAATGATTTTTGCGCTAAAATTTGATTTAATTTTACGCTAAAATCTTTTGTCGTACGGGTGGTTTTCATTGTTGTCGGTTTTGTGTAATGTTTAACGAAAAATATATTTTCTGTAAATAACGTTTTCATATATCATGCTGGGAGATTTAGCTACATTTTTGAATGGAGGAAGAGAGGGAGGGAAGGAAAATGGCATGTGTCTGAATTGTAATACTACATATATTCGTTTATACTATCTATCTTCGATGGGTATAAGAGTATAATTTTTCTAAATGCAAATTGAAATAAGCAAAACAAAGGTAACTAAATTTAAACTATCCCATCAAAATCATAACCTATTGTATTACTTACTTAAAATTTGCATGTGTCACGAACATGTCCATTATCTCTTCAAGTTTCTCCAGAAGGAGATCGGATGCCTCTTTTTACATTTGTAAACATTGAAAACACTTGCCGAAGGTGCGAGACCCTTTGTGCAGTGTGCTGAATTTTGCCCTAATTTTTTTGAAATCATGAATGATCTCTCATACGGGAGTTAATTGAATTATAATGTTGCAAATTCTAATATATGATTACTTTCTGGATAAATTCGAAGGAGACATCCCGCAAATGAGAAAAATATTATTACCACAATTGATTGCCCTCAAATAAGCCTCCTCGCTACAACCACCGGCTGGGAGTGGCAGGGAGACCGCTCTCCCCTTTCCCAAACAAAACGAGCTTGATGTGAATACTCTTCCTTTACCCTTGAACCGCTAGGGGACGCCGCCCCTATGGTTCCGAAATAAGGCGCGTCCGGTGTGAACTTACCCTAACGGCATTCAGGCGTACTCTCCCATTGGCCAAAGGACCGCAAGGTAATGAATTCGATTGGGATGATTGATGAGTCTGCAGAGTTAGACGCCCTTTTATTTTAAATGGGAGATGTGCAGTTTCTATAGATCGTTAGCAACTCTCGCACTAATGTACAGTCATGGACAATAAAATTGACAAAGTAGCGCCCCGTGAATGCAGGCTTCCCGATGAACTCCTGAGAAAATGTGAAATCTTGCAACATTGTACATGGAGAATTTCACCCTCCCCCACAACTCGTCCTTCCTCCAACACAACCGAGAGTTTGGGCCAAAGACTAGTACCTCTACGGCAGGGGTAGGCAACCTTTTCACCTACGAGGGCGCAATTTATATTACTGAGGACGTGAAGGGCGCATAAGCAAGATCAGCTGATATCTCTCTGTATCAGTGGTCGGCAACCTCTTTATCTATGATGGTGCAAATTTATTTATTGGGGGCGTGAAGTGAAGTAGCAATAGTAGATGTGTACCAATATTTATTAAAATGATATTTTTGTATATATAAGACAAAAACTATTAAAGAATTTATAATAAAAACATGAAAAATAAAACTTGGGACTGCATATCTTCAGCCAACTTGCTATAATTTGGCACATAACTCGAGATACCTGATCTTAGGCAGTCGTCTAAATTGTAATCGGTGAGTCTCGATCGATACTTGGATTTCAAGTGTTTCATGCTTGAAAAAATGGACTCGCAATTGTATGTTGAAGCATAGTAAGAATATATTTTTAGGGCACATTTTCTTAATAATGGATAGCGATTTTCGTCAACTAAATTCCAAAAGTTTTCAGCATTTCTATGTGACCTTAAAATAATATCATTCTGCATATTTATTATTTTCATTTCTAAGTCCTCGGTGTTAACGATATTTAAGTTAAGTTCCAATATTAACAGGCATATCATTGTCCATAAAATTGAACGGATTAGCAAAGAATGTTATTATGGGTTCTACTTCAGAAAACTGACGAAACCTAAAATTAAATTCCTTCAGGAGAGTTTCAATGTGTTGTGAAAAAGGTTCAGTGGTAACATTTTTATTAGTCAGACTCTCAATAATACATTTTAAATTCGGGAAATGTGATAATGAATTTCTCTCTAGGTGAGACTTCCACAATGCCAATTTACATTTTAATGCATCTACTACACTTATCATTTTTGCAATGAGTTGAGTTTTCTCTTGCATTTCCATATTCAGTTCGTTCAATTTTATAGTTATATCAACAAGAAATCCGAAATCCAACCAACCTTTGTCATCCAACTGTGATTAATTCCTTTATGAGATTTATAAACCTCACAAGTATTTTGCCTCTGCTGAGCCACCTAACTTCGGTATGTAAAAGGAGATCATCGGATTCGGCATCTTCACCTTGTAAATGCAGTTTAAACAATCGGTGTTGCATTGGTACGGCTCTTATGGACTTTATTATTTTTGTTACTGTTTTCATGGCATGTTGAAAATGAAGAACTTTTGCGCATAACATTTCTTGGTGTATAATGCAGTGATATGAAATAAATTTTGCTTTACATAGCGCAATAAATCCACCTGTCATCAAAGGCGCACCATCTGTAGTAATTGCGGTCAACTTCATTAATGGTATATTACTTTCTTAGGCATATTTTTAAAAGCTGAAAAATTGTCCTTTTGTTCGTCCCTTTAATGGAAGAATTTTAAGAAATTCTTCATTTCCTGAAAAATCATTAAACACCATCTTCACAACCATAACCAATTGAGAAGTGTCTGATATGTCTGTTGACTTATCCAGTTGCAACGAGAAGAAAATACATTTTTGTAAATCATTTGCCAACTCATTCTCCATATTGGTTGCAATAACTTCAATTCTTCTTGTAACTGTTCTTGCCGATAACTGAATCGTGTTGATTGCTGAGGTAATTTCATTTTTATTTTTAAAATCTTCGAAAAGTTAGTCAGCAAGAGCTAACATGGCTTCTTTTACAATCTCGCCATCTTCAAAAGGCTATTTCCTCTTGGCCAACAACTGCGAAATTTTAAGTGATGCAATCGTTGCTCTTTTTGACTGCCGCACTGGTCTGGTAAAAATGTTCTGCTGTTTATTTAAAAGAGATTTCATATCAGAAATTTTCTTTTTCCTGATCTCCGAGTTTAACGGATAACTAGCATTAAAATTTCCGTGGACCATATTAAAATGTCTTTCAACATAACTTTTCTTTGAAAGTGCGACACAAGCATTGCACAATAAACAAACACGCTTTCCTTTCAAATCAATAAAACAGAATTGTTCTTCCCAATCAACATTGAAGTAATATGTCCTTTCCTTCTTATTACTCATAATGGGGATGACATTTTCTACAAATGAATTTATAAACACAACACACTGAATATCGGGAAAATATCAGAAATATTGTGAACTGCTGGTCAATTTAAATTGATTTATGTTTAACCAATGAAGAGGGAAATGAGCTATCACTGGCTGATATTGTAAGAGACGAAGAAAAATCTCCCAAACCCTGTACTTTGTATACTAAGCGAAGAACGGAACTCCGAAACCAACGACTCACAACAATAACTCGAGCCAAGTTATGCTACAAGACGGAGGACAGAACTCTCTCTCTTCGTTGGCTTGGTAAGTAGTTTTACCACAAATATAGGCCGTCCCTCGTGATAACACCCACGTTCCCGGCCGGTCAGAAAGTGCTCAATTACAATTGGGGTTGTTAATTATATTTACATCATTTTAATACCTTGCGGTTTTTGTGATTTGCTTATAAGTTTAAAATTACTATAACTACTAATTAATATAAATACAATACAATAAACATGAAAAAATAGGAAATATGTACATTGGTAAGGTAGTTAAGTCAAAAAGATACCAGCTAGCTATTGTTATTTTTTATTTTTGGTATATATTAATACATATTTTTTATTTTGTATTTCCGAAATCAACGACTTTTGACAGGAACTTGGGAGTTTCACGCGACATAGGGAAATAGGTTTCCCGTATCGAGCGCCTACCTCCAAATAGCCTGAACCGGCTAACGGAGCTATAGTATACGACGGGTTGAGAACAAGGATCTCAGTTAGCCTTGCACCCGTAATAGCGATTGAAGGCGACAGGACACCTTCACCTAGCATAAACTAGGGGCGGAGAATTCCCTATCTTTTCGTACAGTTCGTACGAGAACGTTTGTATGAATTGTCAGCACAGGCACGGCAATCACACAAACACGATAGCGGCTTCTCAAGAGAAGGGTAACGGAGGAGTCATGAAAGGAACTCTGTTAATGACAACAATGTCTTTATCCAACAATGTATGTCCCCATTCTGTTCGCTTATAAGTCCTCACCTTGACGATGTTATTTTGTAACAGACATACAATTCGGCTCGGTGTGATGTAAGATTAAGATGTTGGATACAAAGTTTTATTCTTCATCTTGTTTCGCAACTTATTGGTCTTCTGAGAGTTTTCCGCAATTGTTTAACTTGAGTTCTCTTTTTGGCTGGCGGGCGACACACAAATGTCTTGCGGGCGCCATGGCGCCCGCCGTGTTGCCGACCTCTGCTCTACGGAAAGACCGGAAACTTATTGCTATAAAACGATTCCCAGGTTTTCCATGGAAGGCGACAATAGATGGGTCAACGGGAAAATTTGGAACTACGTGTTAACGAAGGCTAGAGTGACGTCACCACAGGATGTCGCTCACCCCCTTCCCCCACGTTTTAATACGATAATCGTAGCAAATATAAATTGCACGGACAGAAGAAATTCACTCAAATAAAAGAATTGCATATAAGAAATCAGATTTATTACCGCATATCACACATTGCGCGAGTACAAAGTCATTATCAAATTACATAACAGTGAGGTATTTATACATAAATATTACAAAATAAAGATATAGAAATGAATTTTTGTAACCGAATTTTATTACGTTAATATCTTTTATGCATGAAACGTATTTAAAGGAAATTCACGTGGACGACGAAAAACGTCCAACTTTCACGTCAAGAATGGATTTGTGGATCAAGCAAAAATCTATTGTAAAGTGATTTCTTCGGTCCTGGAACACATTCTCTTTCTGTTCCACCTGTAAAAAGAATGAAAATGAATTTCTAAGAATGTCAATCATTAAACCTGCTAAACCTAATGAAATTGATGCAGGAGGCAATGGGGATGCTTCAAATGTTGCAATAAATGTAAAATAAGGCAAATGCGCTTACGGCCCATTGCGGGTCATAAACAATTTTTCTATGAGGATCACATTACCATTTGTAAATTTAAACACATCACATTGCACTAGAAAATGTCCACTTTATTTATAATTTATTCTAAGCACAGTTGTATTTGCTGACGTTTAGGGGTTCGCAGCAGTTACAGTTAGCCCACTTAAGATCTATATGTACTCATCAAATAACAAGGAAAACTTTTAATATGGAAATTTCAATTTCTCGATCGAAAAATATATATGTACTTATAAGTACGTTTTGAAACAAAGAATTATCTTAAAGTCTAGGATTACAAACAAATGCATAATGAGAAACAAGAAATAATCAAGTTAAAAATTTCTGTAAATTCAAAATATTTCAGATTAAAACAATGAGACATCACTATGGTATACTTATTTCATTCTATTACAAGCACAATTCTATCCCCTGGCGTCTATGTTGCAGTTTAACTTCCAAACTCACTATAATCTACTGATAACCGCGAGAAGTTTCAAACAGAATTTTCAATTACTCAATCTAAAATTACGGCTTATTTTGTGAACTGACACGTACCATATTCACGGCCAGGGCAATGGATGGCACTGCTAGGTGAAGTAAGCGAGGCTTAACACCTAAAAATGAGAAACATTTCCTCTCAAAATGCTACTCGCACACAAAAAAACGAGAGAAATTTCTTTCCTTTCTTCCTAGGAGATCTATCCAGTGCAGGTATCTGTTAAGAAAATATAAAAGCATTCTCACGAAACGCATTCACATAACACTTCGTAGAACTAGTTCGTTAGAATTTTTTTCAAAAATATATTCTATTTTTAAGACTTACCTGTTGATTGGAGATCAGAACAAATTCATTCCGTCCCGTTTTATTAAACAGTGATGAATGAATATTTACTATATATCTACTTGACAAAATTAGAGTAACTTATATCAAGCAAAATGTGCGCTGTTCTGCTATGATACACAAGGAATGTGTGGCGCTGTGGTTATGTGGTAGAGAGAGAGAGAGAAATAGAGGGAAAAGAGAGAGAGAGAAAGCTGGCTGCGACTGCAGCGCATTTGGTGGACCCCGTATCATCATAGTGAACTACGTGTAAAACCTGGGAATCTATTCTCCCATAAGAGTTTCATACCCCTGGTTTGGGCGCTGTTAAAGCAGGGTTACCAGACGTCTGGCAAATGGAGGACATGTCCTCCCTTTTCACTTTCTGTCCTCTGTCCTCCCAGCATTTCAAATTTTAGGACTTTCTCCGGCTTTTTCTAGGAAGTGAGACTGTGACTCCCTTGTCACACATACGAAAATTCTGCGCACGTATCAGTGTTAACCTCTTCTTTTGCTTCTTCATTTGGAACTCTTGATTAGGTAAATCAGCTGTAGGACATTTATGGGCTGCCATGATAAAAACATATATAAACTGTAGAAGCGATTAGCATTTAATGGCGAACAACTGCGTAAGTAAGCTTCTCGTGGTCTACCTTACAGGCGCGCTTCTTGTATTCATAGATATAAAGTTAATTTGTAAAAAGAAAGTGTATGCGCGCAATGTTTATTTTGAAATAAAACACTCTCTTTCTGTCCTTGCCATATTGTTTAATTCCTAAGTGCACCCGCTTCTTTTTTTTGAAGTGACGAAGAAACGTTACTTTGTAAATAATATGTAAACTCCCAGCTTTAATTTTCAAATGAGGCACTTGATCTGACTTCGAAAAATCGTTTAACTATGAAGCGAACCGTATATATCGATTTTTTGGTTTTAATAAGCGACTCGTTTAACTTCGAAATCGTTTAAAGCGAACTCGTTCAAAGCGAGGGAGACCTGTAACAGTAACTTTTGGATGCTTCTCAGTTCTCAGTTACTGCACTGAAGAGTCCAATCTTATCTTGTTTCCATTTTTAGTTGGAAAAAGATCCTCAAACTGAATTACTGTGGTACTAATGTTACTGCTATGCAGTAAAATAATTTCTTTTATTTTTGAATAGTGGTGGCTGTTAAACATTTCGGAAACTCATCCTTCATTAAGAATGGCGTCACTTAAAAGGAAGAGTAAATTCTCCAGTAATCTAAAATCAAAGTTTCCTTGTTTCGATATCGGGCGTAATGAAAATGAGGCGAAGTGTTCTGTTTGTGATTGTTACGTTTCTGTTGCAAATAAGGGATCCTTGGATTTGGAGCGTCACATTCAAAGTGAAAATCATAGAATAATGGTACGAATTTCGTCTTCGTGTGGAAAAGTGACATCCTTCTGTAGCCAAAACAATTCGTTCAATAAAAAAGCTGAGGGAACCATGGCTTTCCATACGATGAAACATCATCAGTCTTTCAAATCTATGGACTGCACTGCAAGTCTGTTAAGAGAATTATTTAAAGACTCGGAAATTGGTCTCAACACAACATGCACAGGAACGAAAACTGAAGCAATAATGAATCAAGTGATCGCTCTCCATACTATCGATTTGATTTTGAACACAATGAGTGAAATATCTTGATTTGAAATTGCAACGGATGCCAGCAATCATGGCCCACTTAACTCTTGAAATACCAAGGGGTGACCATTTTGGTCCAAGCATCAGCTTAGGAATTTTTTTGGGATATCAAAGTCATAGATATTGGGGTTTTTTCTAACTGTCTTTTATACATTATATTTTACAAATAAATATCTTGTAGTATGTACATGTGTGTGGCGGTAAATTTCTCTAGGAACTTAGTCTTTTAGAAAATGAAGTTTTCAAAAATGAAGAGGGAATAGGGAAGCAGGCTTTAATTTCCCAAGAAAACACTCTCTTCCTTGGATAGGCCACCTCCATTCTTTTGATATTTACCGACAAGTATCCGTAAACTGTGATTAATATATGTCTACATTACTTTGGCTTTGCTAATTGGGATTGCCGAGCAGCAAAGCCCCGGGATACACCTTTAGGGGTCAGCCTGAGCAATTTTGAAATAAAATAAATGTTTTGTGAGTAATAAATAGATAGTGTTTTATTTCATTAATGTCTATAATTTGTAGTGAAAACATACAAGTGAAGTATGGACCAAAATGGTCCCCCCTTGGTACTTAATGGCAGTTTTGGACCTTGGTATTTCAATCCTTGAGCAGTATTTTGATTGGAAAGAGGGTGGAATACAAACAAAAGTGCTTGAATTAACTGCTACTCCCAATAAAACCTCGAAGGCCATATCAGAGTATGTGTTGGCGATTCTGGAGAGATTTGGTTTATCTTTGAAGTGTGTTTCCTTTACAAGTGACAATGCAAACGTAAATTTTGGAGGTATTAATAGAGAGAAGGAAAACAATGTTTTCTCATACCTTAGGGAGATGCTGAATAGGACAATTGTGGTATCGGACGTCCTGCTCATATTCTCCACAACTGTATTCAACATGGTGCAGATGTGTTAAAAATTGATGTGGAATCTCTCGTTTTCAAGATATTTAATTATTTTTCTGTATATACTGTTCGAACTAAGGCATTGAAAGAAATTTGTGAATTAATAGAAATTAATTATCAAGCACTGTTATCTTCAACTAAGACCAGATGGCTTAGTTTAGCACAAGCTTTAGAAACTATTGAAATTGTTTCCTGCTCTAAAACAGTATTTCCTGTCCCTTACTCGAACGCCAATACTGATAAAAACCTTCTTTGGAAGTGAAATTTCTGAACTTTACCTACTTTTCTTGGTCTCGCTTACGTCTGTTTTCCAAAACAAAATTGAGGCCGTAGAAAGAGAAATAACTCTATTTTAGAAATTTACACTTTGCTTAAAACAACATTAGTTTCTTTAAACATAAGGATTCGGGAAAATGTTTTGCCATTATCAGTCAGGAAAATTATTGAAACTTTACAGACAAATGGTATCGGTGAAGAATGTCGGAGTTTTGTTGAAGAAACGCAGCCTGTTTATCAAGAATGCATTCTTTATTTAGAAATTGAATAAATCAATTTGAGGAATTTCAATGTTTGGAGTGGATGGAATTAAAGAACAAAAATTTCAGATATGAAGATATGATACCGTGCTTGAGTTATCTCAAGGAAAAGGAAACTATTATTGATGACAAGAAGTTACTAGATCAAAATAACAACCTTTAGTTATTCATAGAAAACAAAGAAGATCGTTTCTTTGATGTTCCATTTCATGAACAGTGGAGCTCATTTTTTAGAAGCTGCAATAAAAAAGATTGTTATTCTGAGCTTTTAAAAATATGCTAATTTGTTTTTTGCATTCAAGGATATAATGCCAACGTAGAAAGGGTCTTTTCTCCAATAAATGATCAGTGAACCCCTGAAAAAATACATTGCCTGTGAAAACAATAAAGAGAATTATTATGATCCAGTATAATATGAAAAACTTTTCTTGTAAACATTTCCATTCTTACCTTCTTAAGAATGAAGATCTTCTTAAAATGATAATTTCTTCTGAGAAGTATATTAGTGAATAAAATTCATTCTTATCACAATATATAAGCATTTTGAGTATTTTTTTAAATTTCTATTGGTTTCTTGGTAAATTATGAGGGTCATTTTTAAAGTAAGAACAGTTTGCGCACCCTAGCCGCGCAGGTCATTGACTGGAAACGTCTCAAGGTTGAATGCTCTCTCTAGGGCTCCGGCCACGTCTTCAGTGTGCGCTGAGCATTTGAGTGAGTTGGTTGATTTTTCACAGTGCTTTATGAAGAACCATGTCTATCTCTAATTCCGCCTATTGTTAAGTGCGTTCAGTGATTAGATTTTTGAACGCGAAAAAAATTCGCCCTGCCGAAATCCATCGCCAACTTGTGAAAGTGTATGGGGAAGGTTTAATGAACGAAGGGAATGTGCGAAAGTGGTGTCGTCTGTTTAATGGTGGAAGGACAAATGTGCACGATGACGCACGATTTGGACACCCGTCTGTCATGAGTGAGGACTTGAAAAAAAGGTCGATGCGCACGTTCGTGAAAGCAGGCGCTTCACTATTGATGAGCTTCATGAGGCTTTTCCAAATGTTTCGCGATCTGTCCTCTATAAGATTGTCACAGTTCACCTCCAATAAGGAAAGATTTGTGCCAGGTGGGTTCCAAGAATGCTCACAGACGCACACAAGCAGAAACGCATGGGTGCTGCTCTGTCGTTTTTGGAACGCTACCACAGAGATGGTGATGAATTCTTGGAACATATCGTGACGGGAGATAAGACTTGGGTCTCACACTACAAGCCAGAGAGTAAGCGGCAGTCTCTTGAATGGCATCACCCCCACACTCCGACAAAACCACGAAAATTCAAGCAGACACCTTCAACTCTGAAAATCATGGCCTCCGTTTTTTGGGACAGGAAAGGCGTTCTTTTGGTTGACTTCTTGCCTCGCGGAGAAACCATCAAGGCAAACGCATATTGTGAAACATTGACAAGGCTACGGCGCGCTATCCAAAACCGCCGGCGCGGCCTACTCACTAGGGGAGTGTGTCTGCTTCATGACAACGCGCGGCCACATGTTGCACAAAAAACGCAAGCGCTGTTGGAGAATTTTGATTGGAAAATCCTCGACCATCCTCCCTACAGTCCTGACCTGGCACCTTCGGACTTCCATCTTTTCACAAAACTGAAGGAAGGAATTTTTGGGCGGCAAACGGATGGAAACTGATGAAGAAGTGAAAGAAACAGTTGTGGGTTGGTTGGATGGATTGGCGGCCGACTTCTATGATGAGGGGATCGTCAAGCTCGTGGCACGTCTGAACAAATGCCTGGATCTCTATAGGGACTATGTAGAAAAATAAAGAAATGTTGTGCGTAGTAGTAGCAATAAAATTATTTGGATATATAAAGTTTTTATTTTTTATGACAAAACTGTTCTTACTTTGAAAATGACCCTCGTAATTTGTTGCTCCTTCACCTTTCTTACTGCCCTTTTTCCTCGGAAGTGAATTCCCGGATTTATACTCCTTTATCCTCCATTTTTCCACATATGTCCTCCATTCTACCTTTGGACATCTGGTAACCCTATGTATAAGTGAGTTCAACGGTCAAAGCTTTGACCCTCATGACGTATCACCCTCACCCACAACTCGATCTTCCCCACAACCCAAGAGTTTGTGGCAGTATAAGCGAGTTCAAAGCTGGGCTACCTTTAGCATGGGCTTCGAAGTTGTGTGGGCATGTGACGTATCCCCTTCCCATTAGAATTCAAATTATACACATACAAGAAGGGCATGTCTATAGAAATAATGTATATATACAACAATTCTAAAGAATTGTTATAAAACAATTTCTGAAATTTGATTTAACAATTATAATATTTACTTAGAAGACGTTGTAATGGAGTTCATGTTTATTTTGCATTTTCAATTCTCGGACCTTTTATTGGAGGAATTACTAGCGATATCAGTTATAAAAATAAATTAATTTATTTAAAAAATTTGCTGGAGAACTAAAAATCTGAAATCTGAAAAGCGAAGACAACAAAATATTTAATTATTTCGGAAGATAGTCCTAACCTGTTATATATTAGATACCATGACGCTAGGTTCACAAAATACTAGATGGCGCACCTCACACGATTGACGATTCTTTGGCAATAGTACCAGTGAAACTGATGAGGAGGTAGTACTATCATATTTCGCGAAACTCTAAAATGCGAAATTGGAGGAAGGACAGGAGGGGAGGAGCGATTTGAGATTTCCAGCATGTAGAAATGCATGTTCACCATCTCCCTTTCTCATTCCGGCTAATTGTAAGAAAAATGGCATAAGGCCGAAGGCTTAACCCAGCTGCTGCTCGCATCGAGAAAGGAAGGATCATTAGGGGAAGCATGCCGAGGGAGCGCTTTGATGGGTTCTTGTCACGCTTTGGGTGGTTATAGCGCGGTAGAGAGGAAAATCACTTTTTGGGAACCCATGACCCACAGAGCACCTGGAGACTATCGATTTTGCTCTCCTCGTAGACCGCCTTGCAAGTCGTTTACATCTGTGTTTCTCAACTGTTTCCATTCGTGGGACGCGATAATTTCGGAAATAATTATTATAAAACTTTTTCTCAACAAAATGAATTTGACGTAAACATCCATCTCTTGGAAAATGTGAGTTTTTGTTTTTATAATGGTGGGAACGATTTTTTTTGACAAAATGGTTGGTGGTACGCATGATGCTAAAGGATCATTAGGGCCACTTTATCTTAAGGACAAAACAGGCAGCTACCATTGGATGACAATGTGCTTTAAGCTGGCTGTATAATTGCGGCTAAAAACTCTCCCAGTGAGCTGTGGTTAAATGGCTCAAAAAATTTAAAGGCAGCTCTAAATTAAATCTAGCAAATAATTTCCGATGTTTTTTTTAACTCATCAACAAAGAAAGTACAAGTAAAATTAAAATCCGACTCTGTAAGGAACACGTTCAGGGCCGGCTTCAAGGATGGGCGACTGCATAGAGGCAATCACAAGGATGTCCTTTCATAATGTAACACGCAGGTTCGATGTAGTACATCTGCGGCCTATAGCAAGCGCCGGCGTTTAATGCCTTTCAAATTTTACTATTACCAACTTTTATATTAACTTCATAAGTTATACGTGTGTTTGTGTGAGGGTGTATATATATATATATATATATATATATATATATATATATATATATATATATATATATATATACACTCTCAGTTACTCTATCGCTGAAGAAGGGCATAGGCCCGATAAGCTTGCGTGTTTTTTATGTTCGTGTGTTTAACGTGCCTCTTCGACGCCCCCAGCAGCCTGCCAACTTGGTCCCCGACTTGGTAAGTGTACGCTGGGCTTCCTTCAACACCTTGTTGCCACCCTCATCACTACCTTTTAATTTGCTTAAGTTAATATATATATATATATATATACACACACACTAGTAGAAGGTGCTTTCATACTGCAAGCATTTCATCTCACCTTGAAAAACATTCATTTTTCAGAGAGATATTTCAGCATGGTAAATATTTCTTTAATTAAAAAGATTTCTCCTCGGGACCGATTTCCGTTTTTTTCCTCATGTAAAAGTAATAGAGTACAACAATTACTAATTTTAAGAATATTATACTTTCTCCACAATGGGTTAATAATGGTACACATTCATGCCTAATTTTAAATTTGTAGCACATTTAGAAGTGAAATAACATTTATCTAATTGTTTAATTTTAAAAAAATTTTAACGGCCGCAATAAGAATTTCCTGGATACAATGAAATGTTGATTCCTTTATATAGACTAAATTCTAACTAACTTAAAAATTACAGCTCTCTAACTCATCCCGTAATGTCTAAACATTTACCTATTTCTTTAAGCTTTGTGAATTTTTAATTGCCAAACATATTAAAATATCAAAATTTGTATAATCTCTATTTCGTTTTTTTACAAATCCTACCTCTAAAAAAAAATTAGCTCCGTAGCACTTTTGGAAATACTTAAACATTGAAAATTTGTTTAAATAATTGCGATTTTTTAGCAGCCGCATTGTTGCACTTTTTCAATATTTTCGTTTTTTCTAGTCGGGTTTGCACAAAATCCTACCTAAGAAAAAAATTTCGAATCTCCAGCTCATCTGCAAGTGCCTAAACATTAGTATCCTCCTATCATATCATTATATATCGACGACTCTTACAGAGGAGGATATAACATACATATAACATATAACAGGAGGATACTAATGTTTAGGCACTTCCAGATGTGCTGGAGATTCGAAATTTTTTTCATAGGTAGGATATTGTACAAAATTGACTAGAAAAAACGAAAATCTTGAAAAAGTGCAACAATGCGGCCGCTAAAAATTCGCAATTTTTTAAACAAATTTTCAAGGTTTATGTATTTCCAAATGTGCTACGAAGATGAAATTTTTTTATAAGTAGAATTCTTAAAAAAACGAAATAGGGATTATACAAATTTTGATATTTTAATTTGTTTGGCAGTTAAAAATTCTTAAAGTTTAAAAAAATAGATAACTACGGGATGAGTTAGGAAGCTGAAATTTTCAAATTATTTACAGAGTAGTGAATTTGGTTTAATAAACATTTAACTTTTATCATATATGAATTGTGGCGGCCGTTAAAAATTATTTAAATTTAAACAATTAGAAAATATTATTTGACTTCTAGAAGTGCTACAACTTTAAAATTTTGCTAAATTGTGTAGCATTAGTACCCCATAATGGAGAAAGTGTAAAAATTTTAAATTGCAACATTTGGGGATTGTTTAAAACTATTATTTTTACATTTGGGGAAAACGAAAATCGGTGCGGAGGTGAAATCTTTAGAATTAAAAGAACATTTGTAATGATGAAATGTCTGTCTGAAAAATGAATGTTTCTTCAAGGTGATATAAAATGCTTGCAGTATGCAAGCACCAACTACTAGTATCATTATATATACTAGAAGAAGGTGCTTGCATACTGCAAGCATTTCATCTCACCTTGAAAAAACATTAATTTTTCAGAGAGATATTTCATCATGAGGAATATTTCTTTAATTCTAACGATTTCTCCTCGGGATCGGTTTCATTTTTTCATTATGGAATAATAATGGAATTAAACAATCACTAATTTTTACAATTTTAGGAAAATTGTACTTTTCCCACATTGGGTTGATAATGCCACACAATTATGCCAAATTTTTTCTTGTCGGTTTTGCACAAAGTCCCACCTAAGAAAAAAATTTCGAATCTCCAGCTCATCTGGAAGTGCCTAAATATTAGTATCCTCCTATATCCTTCTCCTCCTCCTCTGTAAGGAACGTTTATATATAATGATATACTAGTAGAAGGTGCATGCATACTGCAAGCATTTCATCTCACCTTGAAAAAACATTAATTTTTTAGAGAGATATTTTTAATCATGGGAAATATTTCTTTAATTCAAAAGATTTCTCCTCGGGAACAAATTTCTTTTTTTCCTTATGGAACAATAACGAAGTAATACAATTGCTAATTTTTGCAATTTTATGAATACTATACCTTTTCCACATTGAGTTAATAATGCCACACATTTATGCCAAATTTTAAATTTGTTGCACATTTAGAAGTGAAATAACATTTATCTAATTTTTTAAATTTAAATAATTTTTAACGGCCGCAATAAGAATTTCATAGATACAATGAAATGTTTATTCGTTTAAATAGACTAAACTCTAATTAACATGAAAATTTCAGCTCTCTAACTCGCCCCGTAGTATCTAAACATTTACCTATTTGTTTAAAGCTTAAGAATTTTTAACTGCCAAACAAATTAAAATATCAAAATTTCTATAATCCCTATTTCGTTTTTTTTTACAAATCCTATCTCTAAAAAATTTCAGCCCCGTAGTATATTCGGAAATACATAAAACCTTGAAAATTTGTTTAAACAATTGCGAATTTTTAGCGGCCGCATTGTTGCACTTTTTCAAGATTTTCGTTTATTCTAGTCGGTTTTGCACAAAATTATTAAAGTTTGCCTTGGGGTGCATTAACGTAAGCAACATTTCCGCATTAAGTAACATGTAGCGCGTCTAGAACTGCCATCCATTAGAGTCTCGACTTTGATTTAAGTTCCTTCGTAGATTCTCCTTTTATGACAAAACGTGATTAAAAAATTTATCACAAAACTATGTCTCGAGCTCGCTTTTTGGGCGGAATCCAATAGATAAACACGGCATTTCCAGTATCCTAATAGGGTCGGAAAATCGGATATTTACGCGGGCGTCCTCAATGGCGTTCTTCTTCGGATAAAACTAACGGTGAATCATCCACGATGAATGTCGATTTGTAGCGAATCTGGTTTTCCCAGAATATTTATGGCTCTTGGAGAGACATAGCTTGTCACTCAAACTCGTATACCCGTTTAACAAAGAACTCTTTCCAACCTGAATTGGTGAGATGGAAAATTTCGTCGAAATCCAAATTTTCATAATTTTTTATGTAATTCCCACAGCAAGACAAGATGGAAAAGTATACTCCATAAATTTAATATACAGAGATTTCAAAGGCGTTCTTAATGCGAAATACGTATGGAACGGTATCGAATGATTGGGCGATTCTCGAATTTTATATCCAAGACTATAAGTCGTAATTATATGGTTTCAAGGACTATCTTGTAGTAAATGTTGTTCTCTATCCAAATAAATTTTTTAATCTATACTTCACATATCATATAAGAGCATGGGAGAGAAATATATGGATTTTTAATTGTTGTTTGCTGAGAGAACCGTCTTCGCGATCGATGTAAGTAAAATATGCGATGTTTTGCTCGGGATTTTCTCGAATTTTTATCTCCGAAACTATAACTCGTAATTATGTGACATCACGGACTATCTTGTAGTAAATGTTGTTCTCTATCCGAATAAGTTTTTAATCTATACCTTACAGATAATATAAGAGCTAGGGAGAGAAAAGTTTGGTATTTTATTGTTGCTTGGCGGATGCCATTTAACCCTTTGAATGGCAGATGTGACGGGCTAGGGTTTCTCGGAGAGGAAAGGGCACAAATGAAAGTTACACGTAATAACACAAACACCTTTTATCGCCTGGGGCGCACACTACACTCTGTAAGCTTCCACACGAGAAGAGAGAACTGACGCGCACCCTGTTGGCTGCGCGCAAAAACAAAATAAAATGAAGAGCAAAGTCCGTTATCGGTCTGGTCTCGTTAAATCCTAACTTTTTTTTAAATTTTGCACCTATGAGGGTATGTACTTGTGTAACTTGGTTAGAAGGATACGTAAATTCTGGGAAAAAATGTTTTGACCAAGAGTTTTTGAATTACAGGGTGATTTCATTTGAAACTGCTGCCCTACATGGGATTACAAAATTAGTGTTATTTGAGAGTTATTAATAAACACAAAAAATCTGGTGATTGATATTTGCACATTATTCACATTGAAAGTATTTCACCAACAATGGAAGTATAGTTGCCTTCTTCAAACCCAGATTACGCAATGAAACCACATTTAGATCGTCAGGAAGTTGAAAACTAGGGATAATACACAATAAGGATTACAGCTAAATGAAAGTATAATTGCCTTGTAAAATACAAATTACAGATTTTATTACATTGTTACCAAGAAATTAATAAAACAGCAAAATACAAAAAGAATAGGAATTTTCGTGCAATCTGTCACATCTTACTTGGGGAACTTTACAAAACAATTTCTGTCATCAGATAAGCATAGTCCCACACAACATGTACTACACATCCACCGACTCCTGTATGGTGATGATTTTGTACTGCAATATGCACGTCTTCCGGAAGAGGAATGAACTGGGAGGTGCTTTGATTCAGATTTTCTTTTTTCTTTTGGAACACTAGTTTGAATCTCTTCAATTTTGGACTGTCAGAATCACATTCACGCACCCCTGGACTACCCTTGAAAGAACTAATCCCAGCTAATCCTATAGTTACCTTCCTCCGAAAATCTTTAAGATTGATTGCTTTGCCTGAATGAACGTGACAATACAGAATAAAGGCATTTACAACAGATGTCATCAAAATGCCAAAAGAGCCTCAACCACAATCTTTTAGCTTTTCTGTCAATTGCATACAAGGATTTTAACATGTCAGCTTTGTCGACACACCCCATATTAGCATTGTAGAACTTAACATCTTGTGGACAATGAATTTGAGTAATGCAACCATCTTTCTCTTTCCTGTTTACTTATATGTTTGTTGGGCTGTGGATTGATGACAACAACATTACAGTACGTTTGTCTTTCCATTTCACACATGCAAGCCCATATGTCCAAACCGACCAAAAACATTCACCTCTCTTTAGTGCATCATCTCTTTTCAGTGATGGTAATCCTTTGCGGTTCGCTCTTATAGTTCCGCGTGATGGTAGCCCTTTCTTTTTCAAATTACTCATTAGAGATATACTTGTGAAAGCATATGTGGCTTGGTTATCAACCCAACAATGTCTTGATTTTTTCATTAACTATTGAGTCATCCGAAGGGATAGACTCAAATATCTCCATAATATCATGAGTACTATGTTTTCTTCTAAACATTTTGGCCTGGAAACGAAGATCAAGGTTAGATAGCGAAATTGTTTCAATTGGAACCACCTAAATATTGTTTCGTTATTACGCACATATTATTGCACAACTTACCAGAAAGCAGGTATATATGTTCCTATAACACACTGGTCGGTGAAAACACGGAAAACCACTTCAATACTGGTATCATTTATTAACCACAGCTACTTCTCTCCGCGTACCACGCAACCTCATAAACAAACAAAGAATAGCTCGCAAACAGTGCTCCCAACACGCTAAAGCATTTCCGGCATAGAGTTGCTAAAAATACCCACGTATAGGATAGCACTATGCAGAGCCCTTAATAGCGGTTCCATTTGAAACCACAGCCCGGGTACCCATCTAACAATAATAAAAGACTACTTCTGTCCATTTGTCCCTTTGTGGCTCCCTCTGTCACGCTATAAAAATGCATGGCATTTTGGCCATGAATTTCTGTGAAAATTCTATGTACCAAATTTAGTTGAATTCGGTTCGGCCATTTCCTTCCAAAGGCATAACTACGGAAAGTTTTATTTTGCAATTGTGGCACCCCTGTTTGGTCTATCCAGTCCAAATTTGTCATTTTGCTCATGTATATATCTGAAGAATCTATGTACCTACCTAATTTGGTTGAAATCGGTTCAAACAGATCTTCCCTGATATATACGTGCAGGCAGACGGACATTGCCGAAATATGGACCGACCGTTCCATGGGGACCCCTCGAAATCGTGAAATTTGGATCTACTCAACATTACGATCCTTGACCCCGTCGACCGATTTTATCCATTTTAAGCTCGAAAATGTATCTCATCAAAACATTGATATTATTGGAGAATTCATCAAAATCAGTCAATTGGTTGCTGATATATCTTAAAAAAGGCGCCATTTGGACCAACAATGGGGACACTTGGGCCCCCTTGGGTCAATTGAATTATTTTTGGCACTGCAACTCTCAGGATAAACCTGAATCTGCTGCCAAATTTGAAGCTCCTCCGTTACTTTCTGAAGAGTAATGGCTTCCACAGACAGACAGACAAACATTCTCTTTTATTTATAGGATTCATCGTAACAGCGAGCGACAGTCGTAGAAGTAAAATTTTTTAAAAACCCTTCTATCACGATTTACTCATTTCCGTGCGTGGTTACTTCGCATCATCGGTGTGACAAGTGATAGTAGACTGGGATTTTCCCTCTACTAACTTCCGCAATTCCGAGAAACACATTTCCGTCATACAGGGTCAGGCAACGTTTTTCTGTCTTTACCGACGTTCGAGTTTTTTTACCTCTCCCCGCGCTTTTCGCCATTTAATTAATTTTATTACATAGCGTTTACGGTGTTTCTTTTTTACTTTCTCATATACTTAGTATATTGAGAAAATATTGTTATCATGAAAAAATTCGACTTCGAGATTTTGATGGAAATACCAGTTTTAGGTGTCCATAAAAGTGGTTTTCGCCACGAATGATATTTCATATTTGTGCAATATATCGTCTTTTGCAGACCCTTTTTCATAAAAATGATATTGCGCTAAAATTAAGGGTAGTTTATTCTTGGCGATTTTTTTAAAAATTTTATTTAATAAAAATGGCTAAAGAGATTTTGATTAAAATCATACCAGCTGTAGAGTTTGATGTCAAAAATAACTCTACGTAGCCATATATCTCTTGAACACTCTATATGTCGTCCAGTGACATTACAATGTACGCTAAGCTACCTTACCTAAGCCTTATGACGTCACGCATCCTCCGCGATCCATTCAAACTCTTACTACAACCTTATGGTTATATTAAATAGAATGCTATCTCATATTTATGGATAATATCATTCATAAAAGACATTCTGATGAGATATATGATATTGCGCAACAATTAAGGGTACTTTATTCTTGGCTATTTTGAAACAAAATTCGATTTACTCAAAAATGGCTCTAAGGATTTCGTTTAAATGCATCCTAACGTACAGCCTCATGTCTAAAATAATACTAACTAAGCACAAAAAAGTTACTATATATCGTCCAGTGGCATTATTTCTGTACAAGACACTCAGCGCACGCGTCAGAGCGGAGAGTTAATTTCGGGGCAAAACGTGTAGTGAGATCAAACGTATATACGTATATGAGAAAGTTTGTGCAATGTATATTGTGCCGTTTATATTATATATATATATATATATATATATATATATATATATTATTAGTATAAGATATCGTAGATATGATGCTGGCAAGTTACAGTGTGTATTGAAATAAAAAAGTTGCATTCTTTTAAAAACGTATGTTTCTGTAATTTTTACTCGTGTAGATCGCCACTTAAAATCTCTCAAGGGAAGGTAATAAACTAACTCGTTTTTATAGAAAATCAACGATTTTTTATTATCTCATATATCATGCATTATGCTTATATGCATAAAGTTTCAGGTATAGTGACAATGTCTTTATAATAGAAGAATCCTGTAGTTTTTAACATTTCATCTACGCACAACTTTCCTCAGTTTTCATTCAAGTCACTATAAGAAATGAATGAAATCTTCATAAAACGAATCATTCTTTGTTATATAAATTTTTAGCTGTTTTTTAACTGCAATAATGGTATTTTAACACCAAAGGATAGACTTTTGATGGGCACTAACAATGCACTTGCCTGTTGTTGGTTATATAAACTTTAAAAAGTCTCTGTCAGTCTGGACACCGAGGACATATAGAAATTCAATGACCAGTTTCAAATATGCTCGGCTTAATCACCAGTGGTGCCAAATTCTTCATCGTCCAATCGCTGCTGCTATTATATATTTCCCAAGTTAGAAACATCAATATCCAAGATTCCTGTTTCCTGCCGTTGTTCTGGGAGAATGTAAAAATGGGAATGATACCCTTCGTTTATCTCTTATACTCTCCCAGGAATGCACCGCAGGCCGGGCAGTAGTGGTTGGTGTTCTTGCAGCTATCCATGCAGTATGGAAACAGGCAGCACGGCCATAGCCTGTGATAAGGAGACGGCTAGGATTAATTGCGAGGAAAAATAATAGCTGAAATCATGGAAGGGGCAGGCGAAGAGTTAATTTTATCGTAATTTGATGCAGCGCTATAATAACACTCGTGCATATCAGAGAGCAGAAGTGAACTGAAAATCTTCAGAAGTAATTAGCCTTATCTGGTTGACATAATTTACCTCTCAGATCTTAATAATAATATTAGAAAAACCAGATGCGCACTTCAGATACAAAGCAGCCGTTCTAAAAATTAGAATATGAAAAATGTTTTTGGATTTTTTTGGAAATGATAGTAAACAAGTGGCAATATATAAAGGAATTTTTATAAGTTTTTGTAAATAATATCTATAATAATAATTGTTTATTTTTTACTGTTATTTATAGCAACGGGTACTTTTAATGTAGTACGGGAAAACGAACAACTCCTACGCGAGGCGTTTCTATATCTGCGGATGTGCAGTTTGGAATTTGAATCATAAATCCGACAAGAATACAAGATGCCGGTGAGTATCGTAAAGACGTTATTAAATAGTAGATTCTAAAGATAGTGGATTATAAAAACTGGAATATCTTAAAATAGTGAATTTACTACATATAGGTAAATCACCCTGATGACGGTTGCTTTATAGCTGAAATGAGCATCTGGTTTTCCTTAGCCTTTTATTTGCTATTGAAGAGACATATTGTAAATTTATTTTAGCCATTCCCTAACATTTACCCTTTGCAAATCCCCCATACTAAACCGTTATAAACTTCTTGACCAATTAATCCCATGCGTGGACGGAGAATAGGACCTCGGTATTATGTTCGATCAGAAATTGCTATATGCCGCTTATGTTAAAAAGGTTTTATCTCGCGCTAACTTTTCCCAGTTTAATCTTATCGCATCACCGAAATTTCTTATATATGTATCCTTCGTAACTTGTCAGTTGCGTCCTCCCTCTTTTAGTTTACCGTTTCCCATTGTTCCCAGTCTCCTCGATAGAATGATAATTCGTTATTTTGTTAACTCCCTCCGTAATTCTTCTTCTACTCATCCCTTCAACTCGTTACGATTATCGTTTTTATGTGATCGAAGATCATCCAAGGAAATCGATTCCCTTAAGGTTTTTAATCTTTTTCAACCTGTGGACCCCAATGGAAAATCTGAAATCCCACGCACCCCTTGGACACGTGGATTTGAAGTTCGAAACAGACTGCGGATTCGGTGCAAGTGTTACTTGCTTTGAAAGACCTGAGAACTGAGTAATGTTTCCATGGCAATAGATTTATTTTAAATGATTACTAATTAGTTAATTACAACTTATCTAAATTAATGCAGAAGCATTTTTTTCTAAAAGAGTTGTGGATGCCCTGCAAGCTTTCGTGGACCCACATTTGGAAATTGCCAATATCTCTTACAGGACTCTTGAACTTATTTCCATCTTTTCAGAACGTGTTTCCTTCTGCATCACCCGGATACCTAATCTCTTCTATTGACCCACCGCATAGATATGCAGTTACCAAGCGATCATTATCATTCCGACTTCCCAATCTCTACGATTCTACACCTCAAACGGATATCTTCTGCGATTTATTCCTCTTTACTCTCCATTTTAAATTCCATATATTGGGTCGAGTGAATAAAAATTAAGCAAATGCTTAAAGCAAACAGTAAAAGCAAAAGCATAAGCAAATGCTAAAAGCATTTGCTTCATATTGAGTGAATAAAAGTTTGCTTCTGCTTATAAGCATTTGCTACTCAGTTTTAAGCAAATGCTTAAATTTTACGGAAGAAAGCTCTTTGCAACTCTTCCTTCACTTGTTTTTGTTTACATTTAAAGTTTTACGTAGTTGAATTTCAAACTAAAAACAAATATATTGAGTAATATTTAAAAAAAAGTTAATTAATAATTTTTTAAAACTATTTCTTTTATAACTGAATTCGATAATATCACAAATCATGGGTGTATTTTTATTCAATTAGTTATAGTAATTTTTATTCAGTCATTTGCCTTTATAGTGATTTTGGACGCCACAAATTTTTCTGTCTTACATACAGTTGTGCATTGTACGTGGTGATCTTCCCAGACTTCTATTTGAAATTCGAGATCACTTAAGTACCTTACAAATATTTCTATCTTCTGTTTGGAAGACAGTACCCCGCCACGTCTCTCTTGATATTTTCCGAGTAACAGATTTGAAATATAGGTACTTAACATTTTCTTCAGTGAAACAATATAAATTTTTATAACCGTTGGTTGTTGAAACTTTTCTCGTACTTTTTAACCTTTCGTGTCACCATAAATTACCATATTTATGTTTAGGATCAATTATCAGGAAAGTAGAGTACTTGGAAATATTTTAGCAAGCCCTTTACCTCACTTAAAAAAGTTTAAGCATATGCTTAAAGCATTAAGCAAAAGCTCGGTTTTATTCACACAATTTTAAGCAAATGCTTAAAAAAATTCCTAAAAATAAGCTAATTTCTTTCTAGCAAAAGCAAATGCTATTTTTTTTATTCACCCCAAATTAAGCATTTGCTTAAAAAGTGAGGGAAATCTTAAGCATAAGCATTAGCTTATTTTTTATACACTCGACCCATTATCATTACGTTTTGAGTATTTTATGTAGTTGATATTGTTAAAGTTTTGAACGGTTAGTATTTGGTCTGAATGTTCGAGGCGAAAGGTCTGATCGCTGCCTTTGGGCATTTTGTACGAGCAACAAATAAACGATGTACTACAGCAATACGGATAGGACGCTAAGCAGTGTACCCTTTGCGTTTTCCGAAGGAGTTATAAAATCTGGGTAGCGGATTTTCCTCCTCCCGTGATAACTCGTGCAATCTGCTATTAAATGTGGCTGTACCACGGACTGAAGGTCCGTATAGGCATAGAATGGGGAAAAGAATGAAAAACCCGAAACATTTTCGTTGCATTTGAAAAATAAATTGGAGAAATAAATCTCGTTTTGAAGAAGATTGGGAATTTCAAAAGTCCTCGAGGTTTTGAGTTGAATATTGTTGGATTCTGTATCGGCCTCGCGCAAGCATACTCACCCGAAGACACACATGATGAGACAAATCAGGTGAGTTTTTGTCGTCGTTTCCTGTTCCACTTTCGTCGAAACTGTAGCTCGGCAGGATGGACAGATGATGTTGGCAGGGTCTGGACCAAGGGGCAAACGAGCTAAGCGGACGAGATAAATAAACAAACAAACGAGATGTGAGCGAGTAGGTCATATGACGAAAAACTGCGGTTAATATTATCTCAAGAGGTAGAAATAGAGATTATCGTATAAACTGCTTTTTAGAGCGCGCTACTAAGGTTTTTTTAATTTTAAAGTGATGTTTTCTAATGTAATTAGAACCTAGATAACTCGAACGGGGAAAAAATTACTTCGAATCATAAAAAATTCGAGTTATCGAGTTTCGTCTGCATCTAATAATCTAATATCATTATCGGAGCAAGTTTATTCAATGCCGCCAGTTTCATATCCTTATTTTGACTCCCAAAAAAATCGTCGCTATGGGTTGGAAAAAATGGAAGCGTTTGTAAGTAAAACCTGAACAAAAATTTTTGTTGCGATGTGAAACATTCCTTTGATTAGGAGCTTATTCCTGTATCTTGTCAAGTCACATTCTTACGATAACTCGTAATGGTTGGAATTCTGCCATCAGGAGACATCCGAGGACACGGAACTTTGCACCCATATAGGTACTTGATCTGTCGCCCTTCCAACAGTGGAATAAGCAACTAAAAGGAAAAGTAAAATTTTCTCACGTTTTTTTCCTTCCTGTTTATCTGGTCGCGGTATCGGATGGATATGTAGAGATCGCGACCCTGTTTCTTTTACTCTGTATCGATAATCTTCTCTAAACCTTTTAATATTATTGAGATGTTTTCCTAACAAAAACTTCCTCGCGAGTTTGAGCAAATCGCCTGGAGATAGATAGATAGTTTTCCAAGAAGCGGTCCTGTGACCATCTAATGTGATTAACAAAGGCAACGCAGAATTAAATTGAATTGGAGTTTACTGAAATACAACTCTACAATGGCTCCGTATCGCCGCATTGGGCGCATGAGTCTCTTAAACTTTCTTCTACGGCTAATATTTAAGGAAAAAAAACATTTATCCCAAACCAATGTTACTGGATTAATATATTATTAACAAGAAGAAAATTCAACGGCAAACCAGCGTAACCCAGCCTAATGAACATAAACATCGATTATTCCTCATGATATTTCATTGGAATTGTAGAGGCTATTGCGTTGAAGTTTGTAAAAATATCGAATAATAACTGGAGTGGAACTAACTATCTTTCACCTGGCTTAGCAATTTTTTCAAAACTCGCAAGGAATGAATCAACACTTAGTATTTTGACTTTCTCCATATACGAAGTATAGGGGAAAGTATTGAATTCATGAAAAAAATCAACTTCGAGATTTCAACGGAAATACACGTTTTGAGGTCCCCTGAACACGTTTTGACCATTTTCTCGATGATGTCTGCGTGTATGTGTGTGCTAGTGTGTTTGCGATAGCTTTTTGTGGGTGCGCTCTAACTCAAAAACTATTACTCAGGTCAACGCAAAATTTTATATTTAACATTTTTATAAAATTTAGAAAATCTGATTAGTTTTTGGTAAAAATCGGTCAACCGGAAGTGGGTGTTTACTCTTGTCACATCCCTTATTTTGAAATATTTGCTTTAATATTCGATAAATGTAAAAATGTACTGGGATAAAAGTTGTAGGAAATTTTATTTCCTACAACCTTTATTTAAAACATTTTTTTTTGTTTAAGAGATATCTTATATTTTTAGCTGCCACCACCACGCCACCTACCGACGACTACTGTTAACAATTGACGCTTAGTTACGTCTTAGTAACGCTCCTTTTTATTTTCTTAATTGTTGGAGCTTTTTGGCTATATCTAATATCAGAAGGCTTGAGTTTATTTCTGTTCTTTGTAAAGTAAAATTTTCTCACAGTTTCTTAAAATATTTATTATTATGTAACCTATTTGGAATTTTTAGAAATATCACAGATATGGAGAAAGTCATGTGGTGGCCACATCAAATTTTTTATTTTAATTATCTATTGTTTATTTTATTATTTGTATTTGTACCATTTCTTTTATGAATTTCATTTACTTTATTTATTCGATTTAATTTATTTATTTTATAGGTATATTTATTTTTGTGTTATTACTATTCATTTTTTATTATTGTTTTTCAGACGAAGGTTTTCGGGTTTTGTTGCGTTGAGGACATGGTTGACGCTCTACGGGATGAAGATGCACGCTGAAACGCGTGTGAAACGTTAATGTTATCAACGCAGCGATACCCGGAAACCTCCACCAGCTATTTTTATTTTTCATTCGCTATTAAACAGCATTTCCTTGACGTTTTTCAGAGAGTTACTGAGGGCCTTATGAAACAGCAGGTAATAACAGAAAATGGGGCAACTTAAAGTGGTCAAGAACCACTTTTACATAAAAATATAATTCGGGTTTACTGTCTTTACGTATTATTGAATTACATTTCACGGATAAAACCTAAAATGTGAATAAGCCAATATACTGTCAAAAATCATACAAATTAAAAACTCATAAATATAATTACTCATATTATATTACCGTAATCGTAGTTGGCGAACTTTTTGGTAGGTTGGTTATAGCTTATTGGGAAGCTTATATCTCAGCCGCTGTTTGAGTTATTTTCGTCATCTATAATTTGTAAAGATGCGGAAATCTCCTGTTTTTTAACGGTAATAAATTCAATCAGAAAAGTTAAATACTTTATTTTTTAAGGGGGGTTTTCTGACAACCCTGCACTCCATAATAAAAGCATTGGAATCAGTTTCGGGCATTATAAAATCGCATTTTAAAATTAATGAAAATCAAGTTACGAAGTCGCAACCTAAACGGCTGTGTTGGAAAAAGAAAGAAGTTCATTTTGGTTACCGTGAAAATTGAATTACGTTTCGAATTTCCCAGAAAATCCGTTTTTAATACGAAAAAACGAGACTTTTAAACAATGAGAATTGCCAGTTACCATGGCCACCTCATTTGAGCGAGTGGTAATATTAGGTGCATACTCGCGAGCCCCTTGACGACATTACGTCATTTTCTTTGTTTACATGGATTTCGAACATTTTTGAAGAATAAGTGAACCTTTCCCCTTTGAATTAAAGAACCATTTTATTCGTTATTGTAGCATCGTTTAAAAAATTAATTAAATCAATTTCTTTAAGCCAAGCGAAAAACATTTTAAACAGTATAAGATTAAATGAGCCTCTTGACGATATTACGCCATTCTGTTTATTTACATTTATGTTGGTTTATGTCTTTATGTTGAGCCTGTTTATTCTGTAATATTTACGAAGAAAGAAGTTTAAAAGAACTTAGCAAGGTCAGTTATTTTACTTGGAAAATTAAAAAGTAAATAAAATAAAAATTAAATTGTACTTTATCCTCAATCCTAATACAGGTTAATAATAAATAGAATCTTTTGTTCTATTTACGAAGAAAGAAGTTTACATCTTTTGTCAAATAAATATGTATGATGAAATTAATTATTTTAAAAAATCAAAATAAACTTAATGCGACAGCGAAGCGTCACAGGCTCTCTAGTTAATATTGTATTAGTAGCAAGATGAGATAAAGTATGTGGCAAATGAGGGACTTTAATTTAGTACATCACGACGGAAAAATATTATCGACAGGATTTTTGATAGAGCAAGAAAATTGGCCATTTTTATTATTTTTCTAGAAAGACTTTACACTCACGTACAAATGAGTGTATACGCCGACCCACAAACACACTATCGCGCAACCTTTCAACGTCGTAATTTAATAATGCACTTACTTACGTCGTCCCTAGGAAATGTATGAAGTTATTTCATCATTTAAAAATCCACTCATTTTAAAAATACTTTTAATTATTCTTCAATGGGTTTTTTCAGCAAAAAGGACATCAACATATAAGAAACGTACGTCGTCTATCTCTCCAGTATTTCAAAAGTTTAATATGATTGGAAAAATGATTAGTTATCTGCAGGAAATATGCTACGAGACCGACACGAGACCCACTTCATTCGGAGGCCATATTGGACGAAGTGTATATCCAACAAGGATTCTCGAAACTATGAAGATAACGCGTTCTAATGGGCAACCTTCTATTGACGTCACGATAAAAAGAGCTCCTCCTCTTTCCTGGAAAGGTTTCTTAATATCTTTGGGAGCATTGATTGTTTCATCGGGGGAGTTGAGGCTTTTCTGCGTATTGTCGTATCGTGCGTCACAATGCGGAGCCGAATAAAGTGCCGCGCGGTAATGAAGCCCGGTGCAGATAGTTCGAAAGATTTTTATTAGGCAGAGAAAGGATTCCTTTCTCTCCCATAGGCATCGCCCAACTGCCAGGCCCCAGAGCGTGTTTACCCGATTCTATTTTCGTGCGATAGCAGTCATGAATAACAAACTATTGGGTCCTTTAAAACACAGGGAGCGGAAGAGAATTCCCATTACGCCGCCGTAGAATGAGCGAGAGAGCGCTATCCCGCCTCTTCCCGGAGAAATGCTCTGCGTCGCGGAAGGCATTCTCCACGGCAGCGCGAAATTCGGAAAGTGAAAATTAAAGTTTGGAGTTTAAAGAAAAAAAAATATTCGGACATTCGGGAGTTGAACGTTTCCTTCCGCTATCTTAAATTTCCTATGCCGATAAATAATTGCAGAGTATCGTCTTCCCGTTATCCGGAGCCTAAAAAACCACAAAACGAGAGGAAAGTAGGAAAAATAGACGAATAGAATATAAATTTGAAATATAACGTTGAACGGGATAAACGAAAGAGTGGTTTAGTTAAATTAAGGAGGAAAGCTTTTCATATTTAGTAATAATGAGAGGTTGGGATAGGGAGAAAGAGAGGAAGGGAGAGTGAGAAAAGGAGAGAGGGAGGAGAGATAGAGGGAAGGGAGTGGGAAGGAGAGGGAATAGTCTCAAACCCGCGGGCCGCATGGGGCCCTCCCTGTTCAACAACTGCAGTCCTCTCATAGCTTAAATTTTACTCTATGCGGGTGAAAGAGGAAGACCGAACGAGACAATAATGTAGTAACAAAGAGATACGAAGCAAAAATATAACAATGTTCAATAATTACGAAGGGTATGATGATTTGTTCGCAATAAAAATATTTACCATTCTGAGACGCGTGGTTTTCTTTAAACAACTTTTGTTATAGCACGCGGTCCGCCATGTTTATTGGAATTATCACACCCAACACGTCATCAGCTCAAAAATTACCCATATAGCCCCAGTGCAATTTGAGTTTGAGATTCCAAGAGTAAAGAGTGGGGAGAATAGTAGGATAGAAGATAAAAGGAGTAGAGGAAGTTGAAAGGGAGAAAAGGGTGTGAGAAGGAGAGAGAGAGAGTGAGAGAGACGAGCGGAAAGAGTGAGAATCGGGAGGGGGGGAAGGAGAGCGCGCGAAACTGGAGTGTTTTTTAAAGGGTGGGGATTGGGTGACGGCGCGTAAAGTGTAGACGAGACGGATGCCCTCGCTCTAGAGTCACTTCTAAAATTAGAACGAGGGTCCACAATCCAAATGCTTCTGGGGCCACATCCAGATGCTCTTTTTTGTATGTTTACAGGAAGTGTAAAGAAGTCTCGACTGGTGTTTCAGCAGCATTGAATTTCTCACGCAGACGACCTATATACATTTCGAGATAAAATTGCGTTAATATGCCAATATTTCGTAATGCGATGAGGTTTTTCGTTTGTTTTTGGGAAAGGTCTTCTGATCTGCATTGTAATTCTGTCTGTTTGTTTAATTGTTTGTACACGCATCACGCGAAAACGGCTCAACGGATGTCAATGAGCTTAAAACTTAGCCTACTCTAAATCAAAGTCCGTCATTTTGAAACAAAATGGCGGTTGAAAAAATGGCGGCTTATTTTGAAAAAAATGTTCAACAGATTTCAACAAGAAGAATAGCAAAGGACAGGCTACTCAAAATTCCAGACCGCAATCTTGAAACAAAATGGCGACTATAAAACCCTTCTTTAGCTCTGACCCTTTCGAAGATGCATTGATGAAATATCTAGTCTAGTCTATAATAAATAGCTGCTTCTTACGGAGGATATATTACATATGATACAAAACCTAAGGTAACCCTGGTGTTGGTCCAAAATCATCAGGAAAAATCGAAAAATCCAAAATTTCTCATTGTCTTTTACACCCCAAAACGTTCATTTTCAAGTCCCATTAGAAAACCTTTCAAATCCGTACAAGCTTTTTATAATTGCATTTTTAAATTACTTTTAATGAAGGTACGAACTCCGGACCTGAATTAGAAGACGGGAAAAAGAACGAAGATTATTTTTCCTGAAAGTAGAACACGAATCCTTGCCGAATTAGTCCAATTATTCGATTTTTACTGCATAAAAACGGGATTTTATACAATTTATAGCAATGGCCCAATATTTCTGTCATGACTACGAGACAATGCTTTTCTTCGGGAATTTATTTTACGTGTTAATAAAACTAAACGAGAGCTTAGTGCCACGGACTGAAAAGTAGCTTAGTGTCATGACGTCACACTCAGACCGTGGCATTTGAAAGCAAAGGGAAAACATATTTGGTGCGCAGACAATACTATGAGTGGACTGAAATTTTCAGGGTTTGTAGAGGTCATGAGTAGACCTTCGGATAATATGAGACCACTCCTGTAGGATTCCACGGTTCGACTCCAGGCACTCCAACATTTGAGTTTTTCCTGTGTAAATCGATCGAAAGTATAAAAGTTGTATAAAGTAAACAAATACTTTTATGTAAATTCATTTTTAGTTTTTTAGCCTTACTAAAAGAAAATGTTTTGTATTTTAATTGTTTTTTTTTTTAAATTTCAATTCCTATAATTGTAATTCAACTTCTTTTGAAGGCTCAATTCCACCAATGTGTACATTCTAATCATTATTTGACTACGTACATGCAGTTGAAGAGGTCAATGAGATTCGACAATGGAAGGGACATTTTAGAGCACGAAAAAACCCGTGTATTTCTGAAAATCTTAGCTTTTTGAAATTGGATTTGTAATTTAATCAGTAGAATTTTGAAATTCATTATTTTACTTGTAATTTAGTCAACATTCTTGGTCGGGTCATTCATTATTTCATATTATAATTTGCGATAGAAAAAAGACTTTCAAGTAATTTTTCATTTTAACTTTCTCCATACGTAGTGTAGGGAAAGTATTGTTTTCATAAAAAATCGATTTCGAGATTTAAACGGAAATACGTTTTGAGGTCCCCTAATCACGTTTTGACCATTTTCTCGATGTGTGTGTATGTGACAGTTTTTGTGGGTGCTCTAACTAAAAAACTATTAATCAAGTCAAAGCGAATTTTATATTTGACATTTATGTTAAAGGCAAAAGAACCGATTAGTTTTTGGTAAAAATAGGTCAATCGGAAGTGGGTGTTTACTCTTGTCACTTATCCGTTATTTTGAGATATTAGCTTTAATATTTAATGTATTTAAAAACATACTGGAATAAAAGCTGTAGGAAATGTAATTTTCTAGAACCTTTGTTTGAAGCGTTTTTCCATATAATGCATTGTTTAAGAGATATCTTATATTTTTAGCTGCCACCACCACGCCACCTACCGACGACTATTGTTAACAATTTACGCTTAGTTACGTCATAGTAACGCTCCTTTTTATTTTCTCAATTGTTGGAGGTTTCTGGCTATATCCAGTGTCAGAAGGCCACGGTTTGAGTTTATTTCAGTTCTTTGTTAAGTCTTTGAATTTTTCTCGCAGTTCCTTAAAATATTTATTATCATTCAACCTATTTGGAATTTTTAGAAATATTACAGATTTGGAGAAAGTCATGTGGTGGCCACATCAGATTTTTCCATGTATTCTTATGAAGGAAAAATCTCGAGAGTCAAACCCGAGTCAATTTTCTGAGTTTTGCGAATGTTGACGTTGAGAGTAAGTCAAAATTTCCCACTCCTATCTCAACTGGAAGAGCCCAAAACATTTTAGTTATTTTGGTATTAAAGTTACGTACAAACAAGTCAAGTTATTATAATGTTGTTGCACAATTAGGTCATGCTGATGAGGGTATTAAAAATATAGAGGTAGCTCGGAAAAACTGGAAATGGTCAGGAATCTAGACCTGAATCATGCTGCGAAGGTCAAATTGGAGAACGATAGTACCAGTGTAGTAAATATCGGGAGAGATGTAAGACAGAGTTGTTGCTTATCACCGGCCCTAGTCAATATATATAGAGAAAGGTTTATGCAAAAAGCGATAGAAGACACAGGAGATTTCAAGATTGAGGGAAGGATTATATGAAGAGTAAATTTGCTGGTGACGAATTACTTCTAGCAAAAAAGAAACTCGAGATAATGATAAATAGATTGGTAATAGCAGGTAGAAAACAGGGAATAAAAATAAATACGAGGTAGCGCAAATTTCGTGTAATGAAGAAAACTTGAATTATGGATGGAAAGCTATTATAATAAGTGTCATGCTATAAATACCATGGAAGCATCATAACAAGAAATGCAAAATGCACCGATGAAATAAGGACTACAATAGCTAAAGCAAAAGCCGCTTTCAGAGGAAAGAAAACTACTACAAACGGGTGAAATAAAGAAAGATATTCGCAATAAATTGATAAAATGCTTTGTATGGAGTATGGAAGAGAAACATGGTCACTCAGGAAGGATAATATAAAATGATAAAAATACTTGGTAAACTTCAAAATGTGGGTATGGAGAAGAATGTCGAAGATAAAACGGATGCGATGAATAAACGAGGAAATATTGTACTAAGAAGAATAGGAGAAAAGTGAATGATTATTGTGAATATAAGAAAGAAGAAGGCGAACTGTATCGGACATGATCTGAGGAGAGAGAGAACATAATGAAAGACGTGTTGGAAGAAAAACTGAAAGGAGTAGGAAACAGTTTCAGCTGATAGATGATTGGAAAGGGAAAGATAGCTACGTGGAAAAGCAGGAGTATGTGGATAATCAGATTTAACTAGTAATAATCACGGATGGGTAAATTACCGCCACGTCAAATTTCACATCCTCTATTGTCGCAAATTATAACGAAAAGGTCTTAAACTAGCGGAGTTATCTCTTCCAAAGAGATAAACTTCCACGTTCCTCATATGCTAAAGTGTCGTTTTCCTTGGGGTTATATAAAAAGTGAAATTTAAAAAAACTTGGCGGTTAACGATGCCATTAAGGAAGATGATGAGTTCCTATTGGGTTTATGGACACTACACTTCTTAATCTTGGCGTTTAATGCTTATCATCTAATTTAATTGACCTCTTTTAAATTTGTTAACCCTCACAAAAACCTTCTTGAGAGCTGCTAGAGGGAACGCTAATTAGAGTAGAATTGAATTCATTGAACAGCTTTTTCTTAGTATGCACCGAAACCAGTAAAATATTTGAGTTTTATTTTTTATAACTGCAAATAACGCTGCTCATTTAAAGAACTCCTAAAAAAATCTTTTAGAGCCATTTTATTGCGGTTTTTCTTTCTATGATATGAGATAGACATGTGCTTTGTTTTGGTCTGGTTTCTAATTCGTAATTCGGTTTGTTAAATATAATATTCATTCATTGACAAAATCTCACATGTGCACGTTTAGTTAGAATGGCATTTAAAAATGAGCGGCGTTTGCGGTTTAAGACTATCAGAGATATTATCCTCAAATTTTGATATTTGGCGACAGTCATATTTGTTTGGAGTCTTCAGAGAAACGCGAAATGTAGTGGGAGAGAGGTAAGAACTCTTTCAGTTCGCTAGATGGCTTCGGAAAATTCAAAATTTTGGAGTGGTATTGTAACCAATCTACTGAAGCTAGAGGAGTGAAGTTTTCACGGATGGAAAGGTCTAATGAGGATATAAATTCTAACGGTGCACTTTCTCACGTCCTCATAGGAGGCAAACCAGAACCCTGAAAATATTTAAGAAAAAATAATTTCACCTCCTGCTTTAGCAAGGGTATCTTACTTGTTTTATCTGATAGATTCTAGACCAGGGATCGGCAACCTGTGACTCCGGATTCGCACATTGCTCCTTGAGCACATGCCTTTGGCTCTTTTGAAGTTAGCCAAGCTCCCTAAACCTATGCCAGTTTTGCAACAGCCGCGTCGCAATCAGTCGTATCTTAAATAAAGGTCGTACAGGCTGTCGCCGTTTTGAAATGAGACAAAATACAAAAAAATTGATCTTTTAGTTTAAAAGGTGTCGACATCTATTCTAGACATTCATGATTTCACCAAACACGTAGTTTCTCACAGAGATGCATCGTTCATATTTTGGTTTGGCACGCATTTTACATATGAGCACACACGCATGCATATTATATATGAGGAGATGAATGGCAGGATGGTTTTGTGTGAAGCATCGACATGCAAAACGATGTAAAGACCAATTGAACTCACCAGATGGCTGGATCAAGGTCACTGCAGTAGGTACTGGTACAGGACCTGGGTGATAAGGCGGAGGATTAAATCCATAGGGAGGCGAGCACCCGGCTGCATAAGGCGCCGGTTCTGGGATGCCTTTGTGTGCATCTGTCCAAAGCAAATAAAGTGTTTCCGTGAACATGGATAAAATTAGCGCGTTTTTCATTTTTCGTATGGTTATATATACTATTATATACCGCCACATAATCGGTCAATAGAACCTCGTTTTTTATTTTTATTTAAAACTTGGTGCTACAAGTTGGCGATCTGCCAAGTGGTAACATAAAGAAACCTCGTAGGTCTCTCACACATCCAACAACGAGATCTAAAGACAAAAAAATAAGACAGCAATAAAAGATCTATAATAATGACATAACAAAAATATTACCCATAAGAAATATCACTGCAACCAAGAAAATTCAAAAGTTTCAAAAAGGAAGGAAAAATATTTTTAAAAAATCACTAAAGAATCACAAAATCACAGGAAAATCACAAAACAGCTTTACATCTATTCCTAAAAACATTTACACTCTTTGGGAAGGGCTGAAATAGTTCAGTAGGCAACTCATTCCAGTCAACAATAGTTCTGTTTAAATATGAATATTTTTTTACATTTGTTTTTTGTTTTCTACACTTAAATTTGTATTTGTGATCATTTTTCCCTTTAAAAGATGGTTCTTCCACCCCCTTGTGTAACTCACTCCATGCTGCCTCCATATTTATTACATTACAAAAACCACAAAGTCTACTCACTTCCTTCTCCTTTGCAAGCTCTCCCAGCCCAGTATTTCTAACATCTTCGTCACGCTATCCGTTTTCCTGTGCCTACCCAATACATATCTGGCCGCCTTTCTTTGAACCTTATCCAGCTTCCTGATATGCCCTTCTTCGTGCGGATCCCATACCAAGGAGGCATATTCCAATATCGGCCGAACTAGAGATTTGTATGCTTTCTCCTTTGTAGCTGGACTGCTTCCTTTTAGATTCCTCATAACCCAGTGCAGCATTTTGAAAGCTTTCCTTTTTATAAAATCGACATTTAATCCCCATCCTAGATCTTTTGATAAATATACACCTAAATATTTACAATGATCACTTTTTGGTATAGAATTTCCCGAAAAATTATACTCCCTATTTGACACTAATTTCCTATTAGTGAATGTCATGTACATACTTTTACTTATATCGATGTCCATTCCGTTGGTATTGGTCCAATCTGAAAGTTTGTCGGTATCATTTTGGAGGGTATCACGGTCGCTTTCACTCTCGATCCGCCTATAAATTATACAATCATCCGCAAAAAGTCTTATCTCGGAGTTCATTTTGTCTGGAAGATCATTGACGTAAATTAAGAAGAGCAGCGGCCCTAAGACGCTACCTTGTGGAACCCCCGATATGGCATTCGTCTCATCTGAATACCGGTTACCTATTTTCACTCTTTGAGTTCTTCCAGTAAGAAAAATCGCAACCCACTTCAGTACCCTTACGTCGATTGGTAATTGCTCTATCTTCAACTGCAGTAGATCGTGTGGCACTCTGTCAAATGCTGTCGAGAAATCCACGATTATAGCATCAACTTCTTTCCCTTCGTCTAATGAGTCAGCAATGTCTTGACACAAACCCACTAATTGGGTTTCACAGGAATACCCTTTTCTGAACCCATGCTGAGCTTTAAATAGCCACTTATCCCTTACCCACCAATCCCGTATGTAGTCTGATATTACCTTCTCCATTAGTTTACAAACCACAGAAGTTAAGCTAACCGGCCTATAGTTCTTTACTACCGTCTTTTCACCTTTCTTAAAAATGGGTATAATATGTGCCATTTTCCAGTCTTTAGGTAAGGCATGATTATTCATCGTTACATTGAATAGGTGAGTTATTATGTAGGGAGACATAGCAGTAGCACCTAGTTTCAGTATGTCAGTTGCAATAAAATCCGGTCCCACTGACTTATTTGCCTTCAATTTCCTAATTTTTTTTATAAATGTCTGTATCCGTGACTCTAATGGGGATTATCTCTGATGAATTTTCGCATATCTTCCAGTTTAAGGAGTCATTTATCAGCTCTCGAGTTTTTAAGTTATCCCGACTATTTTCTTGTTTCCTATATACGCTTGTAAACCATTCATTAAAAGCATTAGCTTTACTGTAATCGTCGATGATTAACAGCCCTTCACTATCTTTAACTGACGCTATATCCATCCTGTTATCTTTCCTTCTCCTAATAAATTTATAAAATTTGTTTCCGTTACCCTTAGATATGACATTAACAAGAAATTTTTCCTTCGCCTTCTTTTTTTCCCTATTTTAATCGCGAACCATTTTCTTATAACTCTGAAACAACCCCCTACTCGAATTTCTTGTTCCGTGTGCTCTCCTTACTTTTTTCTTTAGTTTCCTGATTGTATGATTGTAATATTCAGGATCCGTATTTTCTTTAAGAGTCTTACGTGGGACAAAAGTATTTAGTCCTTCAAACACTATCTCTTTAAACTCCTTCCATATTTCTTCCATGTTCTGTCCCCTACTCGCCCATTCTGGAAACTTTTCTCTTAAAAATCCCTGGAACCCTTTTATATCGGGGGATACCACGTGAAGGTGAGGTTAGCGTTTAAATGAGAGAGGTTTAATAGTTAAGTTAGCGTTTTATGGCGCATCATCATTCTCCATAAACATACAAAAATATACTTTTTTGAATAATTGATACTTCTAAAATGACATATCATTAATAGGTTCAGGCTTCACTTTGTGGAATTTACTCGTGATAGAAATAAAAATCAACTATGCACCTTCTAAGTGAAATTATAAGCGCATTTTAAAAGAAATGAGCTAACAACTAAACTCTCCGTATTTGGACATGTATAAACTTTCCTGCTATTGCATTCTGTTTGGTCATTTACCTTCAGGCGATGGTTTTCGCGACGTTGTGGTGGAACGCTGGCGTCGGCTTTCGGTGTCTGCTGCGTGCGTTGGACCATAGTCTCCGACGATTCGCACCCGCTGCATCTTCAGGGACGAAGAAACGATAGATTGTCTTCTACCCGAATTTATACGGTTAGTCTCGTCCTGCAACGGGTTCGAAACGTCGGAGACAATGGTCCACCGTACGCAGCAAACATAAAAAATCCGACGCCGGGGTCATTTACACTTTTAAAAATAGGGTCCATAGAGGGTTGTAAAAAAGTATACGCTAAAAAAGGGGTAACAAAAAAATCATCTTGATTGTTTATGTGCGGCTGCGCTCCGTTACACCTAACCTTCGTAAAAGTAAGATATATTAAGATATTTCGAAAAATTTTAATTTAAAGAAAATTGTATTAGGTAATATTATGTACGCATAAATACATACACGGTTACATCTTTTCACGATGAAAGGTTTCCTTGCATTTGGCTTACAATGCTTAACTCTCGATTTACCAGACGCCTCGGGACAGAAACTATCCCGATTGATCGATATGCCTATTTACACGTACCATACCACGCGAAGATGGAAAAACCAAGTAAATATTAAGATGGTTAAGAAAACGACCTAATAAAGTTCTAATTCACTGCTATTGTATACATTAAGTATACAGCTCAAGTAGTACTGTATTACTAATTAACACAGGATAGGTAAATACAGCGCATGAAATGAAAACTTTTAAGTAACAAGTTCTAATTAATAAAAATTTTGGTTAATCGAAAACCCGATTATTCGATATCCGGTTAATCGGGAGTTTCCTCAATACGCACGCATACATATATTCCGTTAATTATATTGAGTGAAATGAATTAGGAAACATCATAGCCAAACACTCTTAACTTGTGACGCCGGAGAACGTTATTTTAATATTTCTGACGTTTTTCTCTGTTGAACACATCCAACCATTCAAAAAATAACTATAGAGTTCCCCTTATTGATGTAATCTGATACGGTAGATTCAGTTGCCGTTGGAAGTTTTGGAAAACCCCATGTTCTATTTTAGTGTCCATCATCGGTGAAACGCCAATGACGAAGGCTGATCTGTTGCCGAAATATGTACTCATTTGCCTTTCGCAGCCTTTTTATGGCTATTGAAACCTTTAACTTTACTAACGTTAAACTAAGAAAAAGAGCCCCACACGCCAACGATAAGAACCCGCAATACTCTATTTCATTCGGCTGATAAATTGAAGAGCAACGGCATCTGGTAAGCTTTGAGCTTAACAAATTATTCTGATGTATTATCTCGCCTCGAACCAATGTTGCCTAAACTTTTTGGCTCGAGGACCACATAACCTACTTTTACTCTCTTCGAAGGCCACATCCAATCGAAAATAGAGTTGAATAATAATTTTTAGGAAACTTAACTGGTTTGTTTGAAATGGATTTACATATTATGGGAATAGAGTGGGAAACAAAATATATTGTATATTATATGTATAGTATATATTTATAACTTTTTATTTTAATTTTGTTGCATTGTGTCCTTTAATCGTTAAACCCACGATGGGCCGGATGAAGACACTCGGCGAGCCGGTTTAGCGTTGGTTTCTATATAGGCACGACACGAGAGGCTAAACTTTTCCTTTTCATCGTCACGCTCTCTTAGGAACGCGTCCAAGGTCGCGTCCAAAGCACACTGGGATCGGATGAATGAAAGGGATAAAAGGCGAAAACAGATGTCGTCCGCGATGATATCACCATAGTGAATTAATGCGTTAATAAGAGAGCAGCGAATTAATGCGTTAAGCGAGACGAGGCGTAATTCATCAGCTCTTTCTAGGAACTTTGCAATTTATAAAAAAAACTCTTTATTCGAGTTTCGCCACGTGTTTTCTTCACTCCTTTTGCTTAACGACAGTATCAGAAGGCAAAAGCGGATTAAGTCATAATCATCGGGAGATATTTTATCCAAACGAAAACGTAAAATTTGAAGTCGGAGACAAATAACTTTTACACGCACCCGCGTTCAGTAACGGGAGAATTATACTGCTACGATAGTTCAGTGATAGAATATCCGCCCGGCAAGTGGAAGACCCTGGTTCGATTCCCGGTTATAGCGGAATTTTTTCTCGTTTCAAAATTATTCCTTTATATACCAAGTTTACTAAAATCATACGATCCGAATTTATACGCTCGCCAACAGAAATTGAAAAGTTTATATGCAAGGAAAAATTTGCGCAATTCAGGCTAAAATTCGATAAGAGAGTTTGTTTCAAATACATTATGCTTAAAATCTTTGACGGACCCTTCCGTTTTCGCGTTTTTTTGTGTGCGTAGTTTGTTTGGAGCTTGTCATATTTTAAGAGCACATGATGGACGTGATCCAGGGCTTCCTTCAATGTGTGAGAAAAAATTAAAACAGCGCAGAAGAAGCGATCGGTCCACACCAAATTTCTACGAAAAATAAACCGCGTACACGGAGATTGTCATCTCCCGTCTGATAATGATTTATTCATGTTCAAGACTGAGTCGTTTCGTTGGAGATTAACGGAACCGAGTGGCGATTATTCGGACTCGTTGTGAAAAAGTTTGGGACGGATAATCAAATATCCGGATAATTGGGCAATATTACAAAATCGTAATTTGAAATAACATAAAGTAGGTGCATAATTGTATTTTGAATATACGTAAATTTACAACGGAAATACAGCGATAGCAAAAATACACATACATATAAAGTTTAATTTATTTAAGAAGTATTAACTTGAGCTCCGGCAGTCAAGAAAAAATAGAGTGAGGGAAATCTCAAATATAGCTCTAGCTGTGTCACTAAATAGTTGGCAATATCGCTTCCCTTCTCGAATATGTTAGAGCTCATGTTAGAGTTAGCCGACTAACGTGATTGATGGCTTTTTTAAATAACACTTTTCTCTGTTTGCATCTAATTTGCGTATCATTTTTAAAGAGAGGCACTTAAAACGTTCACTGCTTCTCCAACCATGCCATTGCAGGGGCCAAAATCTTTTAAGCTTCTGCGTGTGACAGTCCCTCTTAATATTTATTGTCATAATATTAACCGAAATTGATTGAATAAAGTGATCCGAAGATCCTATGCAGATAGGCATAAGTTGTAAAGTTGGGAATAATTTTGAAACGAGAAAAAAGTCTGCAATGACCGGAAATCGAACCCGGGTCTTCCACTTGCCGGGCGTATCACTTTATTCCATCAATTTCTTGCTTGGCAATCTCACCATTTCAGAGGGAGGAGTTTTCTTCCATGTATCTCTTCGAGGACATCCGTTGGGGCAGTTTGATAATAGCTTGGCTAGTTCCGTCCCAACCAAGAAAACATCCTCGTTCAGAAACGTAAATTGATCTGCTACGATTGTTCAGTGGTAGAATATCCGCCCGGCAAGTGGAAGACCCGGGTTCGATTCCCGGTCATAGCAGACTTTTTTCTCGTTTCAAAATTAATCCCATAATATTAACCGTTTTATGACATATTTATATGAATTACCCAGTTACCGAATACGAATTAATTTGCATTTAAGAAAAAAAAACGCATTAAGAAACATGAACAAAGAAAATAGTTTTGTTACAAATAATAGAATATTACTTTTCCAAATTCGATTCGGATATTCGTATATCCGTATAATTGGAGTTCTGATTATGGCATCTCTACTTTAATTGGAGGAAATTGATATTTTTAGAAAATTTTCTCATTGTTTTCTTGATTTTTTTATACTATAATTCAATATTCTGTCTCGGATATTTTAGTTCTCTATTAAGCCAATCTTCACCCCCAGCTGTAGCAGCTTCAACTGAAAAATTCACTGATTAAATAAAAGACATATCATTAAGAGATAATCCTTCATTGATAGTTAATCTATTTTAGATAGCGTTTTAAATTCTTTTAGTTCTTTCCTTCGTTTTTCAGAGAGAAATTGCGTTTACTCTTCAACTATTTTAAACATAAACGCAACGCTCTCCTGCATCAAAGCAGCTATAATCGCGCTTACTTTTACAATCACAATTTGTCTCATATTTATTTTGTACTATGCGATTGCTGAGAATCTGGAATTTAGAATGAAGTAAATTTAGTAACTAATAGAATTATTTCTTACTACGTTTTGTAAAATACTCCCCGAAAACTCTCCATGCAAAACGGAACATTATCAAAAATATTTGACCCTATATTTCTAAAATAAAATACTATATGACAATATACACCTACCTAATTGGGATGGTGAGCATTCACCGATTAGACGAACCCTAGATTAGAATATAAAGCCTCTAGGTCGCTTTTTGATTTCTCGACAAGCTTTTAAATAACGTTTAACCATACGTTATGTGCTTGCTGATTCCTAACACTCCTTTTTATCTTGGGATTTTTTCGAATTCAACTTTCTGTCTACCTTCCGCGAAATAAACTGTGATTATTAGTATTTAGTACGGTTTGGTTAACATCCGTTCGAGGGCGCGAGTCGCCGTGTAGCATTCAGTTAATGGCTTGTTCGCGAAGTTTTGAAGCGTAAGCGGCGTAACCTGTTTCTCTAGAGAAGCAAGTGACGCAACCATGAAATTTGAACGCACGTACCTACGTATTTAGAGGTTGAGTATTTATCGGGTGGCGGACGATTTAGCAATCAAGGTCCATGGCGTACGCTCGTGATGCGCCTGGATGACCTTAGCCGCGAGACCTTCAGATCGATTATGACAAAAAAGAATCACGGGATCGTAAAGTTGGAAATTCGGGAAATAAAATGCATGAACACGATTTTTAAGCACATCGAGAAGGGTTGCGATTTTCTTTCAAACCCGAGGCAATTTACTTGAACACATTCGCCACACTGGGCCGACAGCCGATAAGCCCAATGGGCCGACATGACCCAAAGACTCGAAAAGGCCGAAGGGGGCAAACAATAGGAAATGGCCGAAATGCAGGGAAGTCCATAATTGTTCGACAGGTTTCCCTACTGTAAATAAACCCCGCATATTGGCGCTTCGCGTAAAGATATCACGATCTCTACTTCACAGTCATTTTCTGGATTGTTTATGGTCTTTATGAAAATTCGATGCAGGAATTGTGATATTCCAAGCCCTATGTCTTCACCTCTAATACCGTCTGGTTCACAGAATTTCTGATTCTGAATTCTAGCGATTCTTTTATAAATGTCATTAATATTTGCATTGACTGAGAAGATATTTCCAACGCGCTTATTTCCTACGATATTATTTTCGTAACTGGTCAGAGTGGGCCTAGGTGCAAATTATCTACTCCACTCTTCGACTATTTCTTCATTTTCCATCAAAACGATTCCCGGATCGATACAGTTTATTTCTTCAGGATCTCTCTTACGTTTTCTGATGTACTGTTAGAAAACTCAAATTTATATTTACAATTAAATTTTTAAAATGTCGTCTTGTTCTATCTTTTGCTCTTAATTTTATTGCATCACAGTTTCTTTGTAAAAATCTTGGAAATTTTTAGCCATTTGTCGTCTTTTGTATAAATCATGCGATTTTTCTGTAATTTACTAACATTTTGTTGTAATTATCAGGATCCGGCTTATTTATACTTTCTCCATATACGTAGTATAGGGGAAAGTATTGTATTCATGACAAAATCGACTTCAACGGAAATACACGTTTTGAGGTCCCCTGAACACATTTTGGCCAATTTCTTGATGATGTCTGTGTGTGTGTGTATGTGATAGCTTTTTGTGGATGCTCTAACTCAAAAACTATTAATCAGGTCAACGCAAAATTTTATATTCAACATTTTTATAACAGTCAGAAGAACTGATTAGTTTTAGTAAAAATCGGTCAACCGAAAGTGGGTGTTTACTCTTGTCACGTATCCCTTATTTTTAAATATTTGGTTTAATATTTGATAAATGTAAAAATATACTGGAATAAATGTTGTAGAAGATTTAATTTGCTACAACCTTTGTTTGAAACATTTTTCCATATAATGCATTGTTTAAGAGATATCGTATATATTTAGCTGCCGCCACCACGCCACCTACCGACGACTATTGTTAACAATTGACGCTTAGTTACGTCTTACAATTAGTAACGCTCCTTTTTATTTTCTTAATTGTTGGATCTTTTCGGCTATATCCAATATTAGAAGGCTATGGTTTGAGTTTATTTCTGTTCTTTGTAAAGTCTAAAATTTTCTCGGTTTCATAAAATATTTATTATTATGTAACCTATTTGGAATTTTTAGAAATATTACAGATGTGGAGAAAGTCATCTGGTGGCCACATCAGATTTTTATATTCAAGAACAAGCACTTAAAAATACGTCTCTGGTATCTCCAGCAGCCACAACAATATTATAAAAACAGGATGCGTATTTTGATTACAAAGCAGTCGTCTTCAGCGGTAATTCATCGAAAATAGACCCTAAAAGTTTCTAATAGATTCTTTTAGAACGTTTTTCGGGATATGCCTTTTAATATCTGAATGAAGTCTTCCTGTCAAATTTCTATCTAATCCATATCTTTTTTAAATTACCCTAAAAAGTAATATATTACTTTGAAAAGATATTTTCGGTCCTTTGGTTTTAGGCCTTCGGCTTGTCAGCCCTTTGTCCGGGATCCACACACACACACACACATAGTTATATACACGCACACACAGGGCTTGAAAAATGCGCTCGTCTGCTCGTCCGTGACGAGTGAAAATTTTTAGTTGACGAGTAAAAAATTCAATAGAGCCATTTCAGTTAAATCGGCAATTATTTATACGTTATACCTATTATTGAATTGAAATATTTGGAAAAATTGCCAAGCTACTTAATGTAGTGAATGTTGCGGCCGATAGGAAGTAGCTTACTACAGCCACTTCCACAAGCACGTCCAGGGGCTTTCCCTACTCTGTGCATGCCTTTAAACCTGCTTAGGCCATAGACAAGTGGTATTTTAGTGCAAAAACTGTAAGGCACGTTTAAGGTCATTAATGTCATGTCTCTGAAAGTGGTATGTTGACACCTAAGAAGATATGAATAGTAAGTGTCATTGAACTATTGCTGATAATATGTCTTGAGTTTTTTATATTAATTGTCTTGTAGACTGATGTACAGTCACTTTCAAAAGTCGATCGACAAACTGCGCCCTTTCCAGAAATCATATTTTAACTCTCGCATAGCTTGAATATTCCATGACGACCGGGAATTACAAATACACTCAATCTTCATATTAGCCTAAAGTCTTGAAGTACTTTCAAACATTAGGTTTCACGCGTTTAAAGATATCACAAATCGAGGAAATTCACGTTTCAATCTTAGTCGCCATATGTACTTAGTATCGTTTATATTAAATACATTTTAACTTTTCGAATTTAACAGTTCGAATCTTAGGACAGCTCGCCAGAGAGAACCACAACAGCTGCGAAGTTGCAGTTGGTATAAAAAGCTTATTAATTCGCAGCAAATCTTTAAGCAACCCCTTCAAATAATGATCAGGCTCCGGGGTTCGAATTCTGGGGCAATATTAATATTGGCTTTTAACAGAAAGTTCGTGAGTGGATGAAATATGTAGGGAATTCGCGGAATCTTATAGATATATCGATGACGCATTCTGGGACGTCGTTGTATTTTCCGACGAGAAAACTTTTAGAAGTAATCAGCTAGGTAAATTGGAACTCCGGCGGTCAATAAATACCAGGTAAATATCGAATTTCATTACTAGTACATGTAGTGCAAATGTTTAGGTTAACATTTTCCAATATAATATTTCTATTGTGTGTATTTTTTAAAGATACGAACAGCACCACATTATCCAAAAAAATAACCCTGGGCATATTAGCATGAGTTTCTGGGGAGCGATATCGGCAGCTGGTCCAGGGCCTTTGGTGAGGATACCATCTAGAATGACTTCTGTCGATTACGTCGAAATTTTGAGGGGGAATTTACTCCCTTTTCTAGATGAGGTTTGAATTGCCGTCCTGCCGTGGCCTTCTAACTGACGCGATCTCAACCCCATAGAGCATCTGTGGGGTATCATGGTAAAAGGATGGGATTATGCCGGTGATAGAAGAGAGGCGGCTTTGGAAGCCCACGTCCGGTAAGTGTGGGAAAGCTTCAGCCGTCGTCCGACAATAATTCAAAATTTAATAAGTTCCACGAGAATTATGTCTGTGATTGAAAACGATGGCAACCTTACAAAATATTAAAATAATATGATTTAATGTTTGTATCTTCATTTCTATGTCCAGAGTTCCTCACCATTCCTAAATCCTTGGATACAAAAAAATTATATTTACGAGAAGTTTTCATATTATTTTCTGTTTACGTACTCCAATGAGTATCATTCTCTCTGCGGTACCAATTCCATTTTCAGGGTAAGCGCCAATTGAATGACACACAATGTATTTTCTTCTCCCAAAAATCCCGTTATTTTTTATCCACAGAAGGAAATGAACTGACAAGTTATTCCGGGGTGTTCTCAGGGTGAAGGTGACGATCCGAGAAAGCCAATACATTCAGATCCCCCATTTGACTCTAGCCCACGGTTCTACCGCAGTATGTGTGCTAGCGCGATCTTTCCAAGTAGGATATTGTAAACCTTCGCGTACGGACACCACCAAGATTTCCCTTTAGAAACTGAGGTGAAAATATTCTTTAGTATAATGCCGACGTGAAGTTTATTTCGCATAGAATTAAATTGAATATACTACTAGTAAATTGTTACCTATACATAAAAGCCGATTCCGTATGTCCGTTTCCGGGCTCTAGACCTTTTCCCCGATTATTTTCAAGGAGATGTAGGAGCCTCTCCTCTCCAATGCAAAATTCTTAAAACTTGAAAATTCGAGTTCAAGGGTGCACAAAATAATAAAAATATCATTTAACTGCTGTAGATATTAACAACTATATATATGGTTTCTTAGAATGTGAATCAAAAGTTTCAATTGCTGTAGCGGTTAGCGTGCTTGATTTATATGCGGGACACCAGGTATCGAGTCTCTCCTGAGGCGCTTTTAATTTCATCATTTTTATTTATAATTTACTTAAGAGAGAATAAAACTTCACATGAAGTTATTCATCCGAAGTATTGGATGTTTTTTCTCACTATTAATCATCCACATATATTTTCCGTAATTTTTGACGGGTTAACACCTAGTCATTACATAAACAGTAAGGAGTTCTCCAAAACCAGAAAAAAACACGCACATGCTTCTAGATAGCCATAGCCCAAAATTTAGACCAAAGTTTCCTTTAGGATGTGGGTTGAGTCACATTTGGTCTTTCCTCCAGACCTTAGCATTAGGAAGACGACTGGTCTTCATTCGATTTCTGTCTACGGCCAAGGGAAGGAAATCTGCGGCCTTTTCTTCTTCCCCCTTCATGCGCTTGAGTTTTCAAAACAACTACCCACACCGCCCTTCCTCATACTCACTCCAACTCAAATATTTCCGACATAAATATAAATGGACAGAATTTTCCCGATTTCACCCACAAATCTAGATAAATGAAATGAACGCCCAAAGAGCCTCCGAGTGAGACGCGTCACACAAACAAAAACATCGGGACACTTGGGAGCTCCAATAGGATTTGAACCCGGGGCTACCACGTCGTGGACCCATTCGATAGCCTCTGTCTTCTCCTACCACCTGTGGTTGTTTTAAGTTTTACATGTGAACTTAGTTTGAAATAGATTTATGGTAGCCGCAATTGTAAGTGCTGATTAATAAAAATATGGTTGTTCGTACAAGAAATTTGAACACGAATGCTAGATTATTCGCGGAGACGAAAATTTGTGAAAGCCGGTTTACCTAAGGATTTCTCCGTGAAATGAAATTGCATGGGATGTAAAATAAGAACAAAATGCACGCAGAAAAAATGACCAGGATCGTAGTACCCTGGCCTGCAGGAAAATGAAAGCATTCTTTTTTTACTCTCAAAAAGGCGACACGCTATAAGCACAAATTAAGATTTGGTCGTAGAGGTTTCTTATTACAGGTATTTTGTTTTCATATTCATTCACTGAAAAATATCGCAACTATGAAACTGAGTATCTAATATCCGTTTATATTTATGCCGCTTAATAAATTGTCACGTTCGTCTCTAATTTCTTCGCTTCTTTGGGTCTAAATAGGTATATATTGCGTTCTACACAAAAACCTTCGAACTACGCAGCACAATTTTTTAACTCAATCCGATTTCTTTAAAAAGGTTGAACGAAGGTCCTTGATGCTACATTTCTTAAAATTTACCGCATTACCATTTGAATTTCCCTCGTGACAGCCCAAGAGTCCTCTACAAACAGATACGAAGTTAAATTCTCCTGCAGTCCCGATAGTGGCGCCGCTCTGTTTGTCGATCGACTTTTGAAAGTGACTGTACATACAAATATATTTTGTGTTATGTACTTGTTTGAATATTGATATTTATATCTGGTAAAAAATAAAGAAAGTGTAAATAATTAACATTTCATTTTTGGCACTGAGGGTATTTTTTTGTTCGCCAGCCTTGGGATCTCTGCGGCGCTGGCGATTTTCAGCTGTCGAGTGAGATATTTGCCTGACTGGTGAGCCAGCATGAAAATTTTCAAGCACTGTATATATATATATATATATATATATATATATATGTGTGTGTGTGTGTGTGTGTGTGTGTGTGGATCACTAAGGAAATGCCGGAGAAAATGGTTGAGAGACGAAAATGGAAAAACGTTAACAGTGAAGAAGGTAGACTATAGACATATAAACAATGATTTGAGAAGGGCTAGAGAAAATTGGATTAAAGAAAATGTGATGAAATAGAACAAATGGAGAAGTTAGGACGGTACGATATGATGTACGCTAGGGCACTGGAATTAGAAGATAAGAACTCGAATGGATCGTGGTAAAGGAATTATGAATACGGATGGGAAAATAGTCCCAGAAACAAAGGATATAGCACAGGTATGGGAAGAATACATTAAGGAACTATACGGCAAGCAAGCAGAATCGGCAAAATTAGAACTGGAAGATGAGGAAAATATTGAAGAAGACAATTTAGAACCAAGTATTATGGAGAGCGAAGTAGAAAAAGCGAGAGTGAAACTAAAGAAAGGGAAAGCAACAGGCAGTGATGGAATACCGGCTGAGAAACTTAAAGTCATAGGATCAGAAGGACTAAAAGCGATCTCGAAATTAATTAATAGGATTTACGACACGGGAGAGTGGTCTCGGGATTTCCTAGAAGTAACAATGATACCTCTAAAGAAGTAGCCAAAGGCAATGTAGTGTAAAGACTACAGAACGATAAGCCTTCTGTCACACACGTCGAAGATCATCACGAGGATTCTTTATAAAAGGCTAGAGAAAAAGGCAGAAGAAATGCTAGGGAGAGATCAATTCGGTTTCAGAAAAGGACGAGAAACTAGAGATGCTATAGGGGTAGTTGGAATCGTATCAGAAAGGACAATAAAGTACAGTCAAGATATCTGCGCATGTTTCGTAGACTGGCAAAAGGCCTTTGATAGAGTAAATTGGGTAGTGTTGATGAAGGTATTAAAGGATATAGGTGTAGACTGGAAGGACAGGAGACTGATTAGGAATCTATATGTGAATCAAGTTGTGAAGGTCAGGTTGGAGAATGCGGACACCTGCGGAGTAAATATCGGTAGAGGAGTACGACAGGGCTGCTGCCTATCGCCGACCCTATTCAATATATATTGAGAAAGTAAAATGCAAGAAGCGTTAGAAGGCACAAGAAATTTCAAAATTGGAGGAAGGATTATAAGAACAGTAAGATACGCGGATGATCAAGTACTTCTAGCAAGAAAGGAAGAGGAAATCAAGAAAATGATAAATAGACTAGTAATAACAGGTAGAATATAAGGTATGGAAATAAATACAGAAAAATCCAAAGCCATTCGAATATCGGGCAAAGTAGAGAATCTGAAAATAAGTATTGAAGGAAACTCTTTAAAACATGTTTCAGACTATAAATACCTTGGAAGCATCATAACAAGAGAAGTAAAATGTATGGATGAGATCAGGACTAGAATAGTAAAAGCAAAAGCGGCTTTCAGAAGAAAGAAACACCTACTTACGGGGTATATAAGAGAAGATATCCCCAAGAAGTTCATAAAATGCTATGTATGGAGTATAGCTTTGTACGGGGCAGAAACATGGACAAATTACATCAAATACTTGGAAAGCTTTGAAATGTAGACTTGGAGGAGAATGCTGAAGATAAAGTGGTCAGATAGGGTAATAACGATGAAATGCTACGAAGAGTAGGAGAGTAGCGAATGATTATACAGACTATTAGAAAGAGGAAGGCAAACTGAGTTGGACATTATCTAAGGAGAGAATCATTAAAGTCGTGTTAAAAGGAAAACTTGATGGAAAAATCTGATATGGCCACCACATGACTTTCTCTATATCTGTAATATTTCTAAAAATTCCAAATAGGTTGCATAATAATAAATATTTTGGGAAACTGCGAGAATATTTTAGACTACAAAGAACAGAAATAAACTGAAACCATGGCCTTCTGATATTCGATATAGCTACAAATCTCCAGCAATTAGGAAAAGAAAAAGGAGCGTTACTTGCAATAAGATGTAACTAAGCGTCAATTTATCGTTGGTAGCTCACAATAACATTGGCTCAGATTATTAAATGTAAAGTACTCCTTTAGCCAAACAATTAGAGTGTTAAGCGTCAATTGTTAACAAAGGTCGGTAGGTGGCGTGATGGTGGCAGCTAAAAATATAAGACACCGCTTAAACAATGTATTTATATGGGAAAATGTTTCAAACAAAGGTTGTAGCAAATTACATTTCCTATAACTTTTATTCCAATAAATGTTTACATTTATCAAATATTAAAGCAAATATTTCAAAATAACGGATGTGACAAGAGTAAACACTCACTTCCGGTTGACCGATTTTTGCCAAAAACTAATCCGTTCTTGTGACTTTTATAAAAATGTTAAATATAAAATTTCGCGTTGACCTGATTAATAGTTTTTGAGTTAGAGCACCCAAAAAAGCTATCACATATACACACCACACGCACGTACGCAAACACACACACACAGCCTATGCGGACCAACATCTGAGCTAATTCAAGAAACGTATGGAGAAGGAATGTAAGTACTAAAAATGCTTGGGAAGGACAATGCGTTCCTCTCATATTGGGGAGGAAATGGATTCCTTCTTGTCCTAGAAGATGGCACTCGGAGACTGAGCGGGAATCTGTTGGCTCTCTCCCAGACTTAGCGTCCTTCTGAGGGGCTCCATCTGGGCCAGTAAGATGAGGGCACTTTTGAAATGGAACTTGAGGACGGGGATTGTTCTGAGATTGCAGTAACCAGCCCCTTTGGAAGGGCAACTCCCCACCCAACATCACCTCGACTCCATAGAATAAAGTCTTCCAGCGTCAATAAATCACAAAGAACTGATGACATAAAATATTGAATAAATAATAACAGAGAAGATGACTCCCCCCTACCGTGGAGAAATAATAATTAGAACACACACGCACGCACGCACACACATATCATCGAGAAAATGGTCAAAACGTGTTCAGGGGACCTCATAACGTGTATTTCCGTTGAAATCTCGAAGTCGATTTTTTTCATGAATACAATACTTTCCCCAATACTACGTATATGGAGAAAGTAAAAAGAGAAAGAGATAGGAAAAGGTTTCAGCTGATAGACGATTTGAAAGTGAAAGAGATTTATCATTATATGAAGAGGACCTGTCATGTACCTGTCATGACATTCCAACTTAATGCAGGTTGGCCCTGTCGCATTGCCAGCTTTGCCGCAAATGCGGATCTATGTTATGTAACTAGCTTGGTAAAACCTTTTGGCCCCAAAGGCTATCAACCCCCTCCCTGCAAGTGGGGACGCTTGTTCCTTGGGAGGGCATCCTGCGAGTCAAGGCTAGCAATGGGTCGCTTGCAGCGATCCCCCACCTAGCCTTGATGTCGCCTAGCTTACGCACTTCTTCATGCGACGATGCTGCTGCCTTGCAGTAGAATTCCCTAGACACCTCGGCAAGAGGACGTCCAGAGGTTCCACATTTCCGTCTATATGCATCCGGCTGCCGTGGTCGTACCTACCACGACCGAGTATCAGCCGGAGTGCATTGTTTTGCACAACCTGCAGCCTGTTGTGTTGGGCACCCCACCATATATATATATATATATATATATATATATATATATATATATATATATGTATATATATGTATATATATATAATATATATACATACATATATATACACATATAAACGGGTTGTAACAAAAGTCCGTTCCCATAGGGAAATAAGACATTACAGAATTAAACGGGAAAATAGTTTTTCCTATACGTTAACCATCAATACAATCAAATCAATTAACACAGTGCATGCTCAAATTGCATTACAACAATCGACACATCTCTACTCGGATATGTAATCTGTTGGTTTCGTTTTTCAGTGTAGCCACGGTAATGATTTTACACTAACCTATCTTTTTCCTTTTACTTTCTGAATCGTTCGAGATACTCATAAAGAACGGACTTTAAAGTAACACATAATAAACGGCGCAATATACATTGCAGAAACTTTCTCATATACGTATGTATATACGTTTGGTCGACTGTGTACGTTTATAAAAGAAAAACGCTTATAAATCAAAGTTAGTTAGTTTAGTATATATTGCCGCTGGTCGATATTTAGTAATTTTTGGGGCATATGGCTTAGTAAGTATTATTTGTGACACCAAGCTGTACGATTCGATGGATCTTAATCAAAATCCTTCTAGCCATTTCTGAATAAATCGAATTTTGTTTCAAATATCCAAGAATCAAGTACCCATAATTTTTGCGCAATATCGTTCATCTCTTCAGAGTGTCTATTATGAATGATATTACCCACAAATATGACATATCATTCGATTCAGTTAAAAATTTTCTAAAAATCACCAAAAATAAACTACCATTTGTTTTTTAGCAATATCATTTTTATGAAAAAAAGGTCTGCAAAAGATGATATATAGCACAAATACGAAATATTATTAGATTTCAGGTACGCGTTTGGGCCCTAGAACAGTGAACAGACCGATAGACAGACGGCATAGCGAAAACCACTTTTATGGACTCAGGGACACCAAAAACGTGTATTTCTAACAAAATCTCGAAGTCTAATTTTTCCACGACAGCAATGATTTCTCAATATACTAGATATATGAGAAAGTAAACAAGATGGAAAAGTATACTCCATAAATGGAATATACAGAAATTTCAAAGGCGTTGTTAATGGGAAGTATGGAACGGTATCGAAAGATTAGGTGATTCTCGAATTTTTATCCCTGAAACTATAGTCTCGGGGACTATCTTGTAGTAAAAGTTGATCTCTATCCAAATAATTTTTCAAATCTCACAGATAATATAGGAGAATTGGAGAGAAATATATGGATTTTTAATTGTCGTTTGCTGAGAGAACCGTCTTCGCGATCGATGTAAACAAAATATGCGATGTTTTGCTCGGGATATTCTCAAATTTTTATCTCCAAAACTATAAGTCGTAAGTATGTGGCCTCGCGAACTTTCTTGTAGTAAATGTTGTTTTCTAGCCGAATAATGTTTTTTATCTATACCTTACAGAACATTTAAGACCTAGGGAGATAAAAATTTGATATTTCATTGTTACTTGACGGATGCCATTTAACGAGATACTAGCATAAGTTTACTGAAGTAATTATTTAAAGTGGAAGTTCTAATTGACAGATCCAGTTGAAAAACACAATTGGGCGATAATGTTTAATAAAGATCACTCATATGTATTTAAATTAAAATCCGTCCAACGGTTGAGGAGATGAAAGTTACGACGGACGGACGGATCAGACGTGCCCATAATGCGTTCCGCCATTACCGCTTCGCTGGTAAAGAACTCCTAAAAATCACAGCGATCAGCAATAGAAAAATAAGAAAATTTTCTCGTTTAGTTCTGATATATGTATAAAAACGATCGCCAGATACGGTCGCTTAAGTTTGACATTTTTTCATATCTCGTAACTGACGAGATAAAACCAATCTATTAATCCGAATCCCGTAGGTTTCTACCGACGTAAAACTAAGTATAAATCGCTCATGTCCCAATTAGCTCCATGATCCTTAGTTGAGCAAATAAGTTAAGCACTTTATTCGATTTGAATGACGATTCGAGATATTCGAGGAAAACAAATCTTTCAGTCAGTGACGCACGAAATACATCAGGATGAAATATAAAAAGGAAGGAAAGCTGCTGAATCAGAAAGTAAATGGCGGTTCGAAAAAATAAAAAGACGGACAAACCGAGGAAAAGTGCGCATCGAGACCGAATACTGAATCTATTGTCGAAAACACTAGTCTGTGTCTGCTTTCGTTTAGGAGTTAGCACGCCAGACAGACAGACAGACCAACCGAACGCATCAGCAGATTTTTTAAATCGCTAAAAATTCAAAGAAGATATATGCTAAGGAACAACAAGTATCTGAAGTGTCACTAGATTTTATGAGGTGTTGTGCGTGTTGATTTTATAGAGGTGCAATTCATACGCATCAAATAATGCAGGGGATAAATGCACTTATTTTATTTTTTTATCAGAATCCATGGAGATAGTGTGGTCATGGCTATTGAAATAATTTTAAGTGTAAATTTCCCGATAAAATTCCATCTGTATAGACATTTATTCATTTAAATAGCTCATAAACAGCTGTTAACGGCCTCTACAATGAGCATTGTGAAGAACAGGGGACGGCAACCTACTGCTCCCGAAAGCACTTTATGCGGCCCGCAAAGCTATGATGAAAAGGTGATCAGTAAAATTTAACTGAAAATTAGACAATTTTATATTTTTTTAAATAAAATTATGGTCTCAAAACAGTTACTGGTGAAGTCTTAACGTTGGTATATTATTTAGACTTTATTTTCACGGATATGAGACCACAGACTCTAGATTACTTTCGATGTAAACGTGCATCCGGCCCGCCAAAGCTCTCGTGGTTTCTTATGTGGCCTTTCAAAGCATTCACAACTACGTATGTGGCCCGCCAGGCAGATAAGGTTGCCGACCTCTAGTGAAGTGGAACACACACGACCATGCCCTCTGCCAAATTCGAACCCGAGACCTTAGCGTTGGTAGCCAAACGCGCTAAACACTCCTCAACCAAGGCCAGTGATATTAAAATAGCCAACTCAGGCGATGGCTAAAACGAAAATTCTTGCAAAAATCACTCCAAGTGTTTTTCTATTTAAATCTTCGGGTATTTATTCTCTCGTACGAGTTAAATAAAAAAATATCGTTTCGTAATAATCGATTCAGCCCACAGTCAAATGCGACCTAACGTACCTCCTGGGTTCATCCTCGAAGAGATCGGAAGTAACCGCGCTGTAAATGACGATTCTCTTCTTTTTTTTGGCTATTTCCTCCGTCGGTCTGCGCTCCAAAATAAACGCCTCTCGCGCTCTTCCTCTCGACTGAACTGCAGCGCCTCGTGTCCGGGCGTTTGTTGTTATTTTTTGTCGCACCCCTCTCTCGCTCGATCTCTTCCTCTTCCCTCCACTCCTGCCTTCCCCTCCCCTCCCCTCTCCTCTCCATCCACTCCTCCTTCCTCGAAGGCGTGCGCACATACACGCACACACATGACGAAGGAGATAACTGCTGGCGCGTTCTCTGACTCTTCGAGTTCAGGTGAGCGAGAAATAAATTTGCGCTCGCGACGATGACGTTTCATTGCGAGAAAAACTCGTAACTGCGGAACGGTGTTCCCCGAATTTAAATCGGGACGAGAAATTTTTTCGTTTAATGGGTTTACCTTTTTCGGGCCAGTCAAGGAACGGGTTGATTCATCGATTGGGCAGAAAAGGTGGCGCGCAGGATACGCTTCACGCGACAGATACGTTCCTGAAAATTCCGCGCCAAACGAAATTAGCGCGGTGGATGGGTTCCATGCACCCGAAGAATAAAGTTAATGCAAGTACGCCGTTAACCTCAAAAAAAAACAGGTTCTTGTCAGCTTCCACCCATCGACGCCAAAACTTCATTATATTCAGAGCATGAATGTAAATATTTCCTGTATGAATGAAATCCTAAATAAACCAGTGAGGAAGTTTTATTCGGGAAGTCACCTTTTTTAGCGATAATAACTCCAAAATAATAGTAGACCGGTGGATAAAAACGGTATGCTGTCCTGGGGATTTCTGGAAATCCATAGACGATTTTACTAAAATCCACAAGTCTGTAAAAAATGGAATTTCTAATAGATTTACGGGAATATTTTTAAAACGAGAAATAAGTATGCTATGACCGGGAATCGAACCCGGGCGGATATATTACTACTGAACTATCGTAGCAGATCAATTTTCCCGTCTCTTTCCCGTCTTTTTCTTTGTGGTAGAATATCCGCCCGGCAAGTGGAAGACGCGGGTTCGATTCCTGGTCATAGCAGACCTTGATCATTTCAAAAATATTCCCAACATTACAGCTTATGCCTGTATGCGTAGGATCTTCAGTTCGCTTTATTCCATCAATAGATTTATGGTTAGGCTGCCTTAGTATTCGGCCATCTTGGTTTTATTGAACACCTGGTAGGCTGGGGCCCGCTTCGCGCTATAACGAATTCGCTTAAAACGAGACGCGCAAAGCGAGGTATGCCTGTATATTACCCGCTCTTAAGTGCTTGATGTATATCTTACAAGAGGTGTCTTTTCAAAGCGGGCACCGGGTTTCTCTCCTCGCTTCTGTGTAGGGTCGTGTAAGTAAAGTTACGGCGATAATAGCCCTAGAGGCTGTTTCGCTAAAAAAATACACACGCCCTGGAAGTCTCTAACTATTATACTGACTGCTCAAAATTTGGGAATTCTCAGCTAACCTAACAAAACGCGCTGAGTTGGATTTCAATTGTGTCGAATTTTTTGTTCATACAATCACACTTGGGCAACACCTCATGAAATGTTTCTGATATAACATTTTAATGCGAAATTTTAAATTTAATTTTCATATTTTTTCTCAATAACCGGATGATATTATGACTTAGCCGGGAGATTGCTTTTCCAAATTCGGTAAGGTGGCAACTCTAGTCGCGACAGAGTGCTGGGTCACGAGCACGTGATGAAAATGTGAGCACTCAACGAATAACCAGCTGAGATATATATATACACATAAGAATATGATAGGCTCCTATTAGATAAATGCCAGAATTTTAGTATTTGTTGCTTTTTATTGCGAGTCAACGAAAAACCAAGTCGGAACATATTTTTCTACGTGTCGTATTCCCTTCCACTGGGTCGCAAGACCTTCCATTGGGTCGCGATTTTTAAAAACACCGTTCTACTCCATCAGTTCTTAAACTTTGGTGAGCTTACTGCTAGAGGCATGCTATAAGTAGACAAGATAGGATTCCATTTAAATCGATAAATATCGATAAACATCGAATTTTAAAAACTTTTAAATTCGACAAAAATGAATTGCCGATAGTGTCGATTTTCACCGCCAATTTTTCAACGAAATTTATGCGTCATCATTTTCAAATTTCTCTTTCCGTTCTTAAACTTAACATATGTTACCACCAAACATCTAAAACGGTTGAGATAGTCTGTATTTGTCATACCAAACGGCCACACAACATTCGGAATTTGCTTTCTAATGTCGCTTATGTGACTGTCTTAATGACACACTGAGCTGCCGTGGGATCCAAAGGTCCTATGCACCCAATTCCGGTTGACCGATTTTTTCCAAAAACCAATCAGGTCTTTTGACTTTTATAAAAATGTTAAATATAAAATTTCGCTTTCACCTGATTAATATCTTTTGAGTTAGAGCACCCGCAAAAAGCTATCACATACATACACACAGACATCATCGAGATAATGGCCAAAACGTGTTCAGGGGACCTCAAAACGTGCATATTCGTTGAAATCTCGAAGTCGATTTTTTTCATGAATACAATACTTTCCCTTATACTACGTATATGGAGAAAGTAAAAATTAAGGTATGGAAAATTAAATATCCATTTTTTACTTTCTCCATATACGAAGTATAGAGAAAGTATTTTTTCAATGAAAACAATACTTTCTCTATACTTTGAAAACCTTTCATGGAATAAATCGAATTCGAGATTTCAACGGAAATACATGTTTTAAGGTCCCCTGAACACGTTTTCACTATTTTCTTGGTGATATCTGTGGGTGTGTCTGTGGCAGCTTTTTGTGGGTGCTCTAACTCAAAAACTATTAATCAGATTAACGTAAAAATTATATATTTGACATTTTTGTTATAGGTAGATGGGCTGACTTGGTTTTGGTAAAAATCGGTAAACAGAAAGTGGGTGCTTACTATTGTCACATCCGTTTTTTTGAAATATTTGCTTTAATATTTGATAAATGTAAAAACGTACTAGAATGGGGGCCCCGCGGGATTAATATAGCAATAACGAACGAAATATTAATTTAAAAATAACTCAATTACCGGTACTTATTATAATTTATAATAACCACAACCTAAACGTTTACATATAAAAATAACAATAAACAAAGTATAATAATCATGACGTATGAATTATGGGCCCCCCTGTTTTAAAACTATAACTTTTCGGAGTGTTTTTTATTGGAAATCACTTTGCCAAGTGATTTTTTTAGTGAAAGTTTATACGAAATTTAGACCCGATACAACAGGGGGTCACGAGAGTATTAATTGTACCTACAACTAAGGATTATAGTTCTATCGTTATGTCTGTTTGTCTGTCCGTCCCCTCCATTAACTTTTTCACCAATAGACCGATTTTCATAACACTTGGATAAAATTTCCTGCTGCTATAGCCGAGCTCCCGAGGATAGTTTTTGTTGCGAACATTGAATCGATTCCAGGCATTATCCTTCCCATTTTATTTACATGGAAAATCTTAAATCCATCGTGCAGGGTAATTTTCTCTTGCACATTAAAATATCTTAGAATTGTAATATCGGAGCGGGATTTGTACTATTCTCTGAGGAAAAGAATGAAAATTCTAATTTTTATCGTAGAAATTTGCTTATCGATTGCATTTCTTAGAACTTCGTGTAAATACTGGCGATTTTGCAGTTTTTATCACTCATTACGAAAGTGTTGCCATAGCAACGACTGCTGTTGGACTCGGATTCGGTTTAGATATTCTAATACATACGCGCGCTATTTTTGCCGCACAAATACGCGTGATCAGTTTAATATTACGTTCGAATGTGTTTGTAATATTTTATAACGCTAAATTATTACAAAATTGGGAACACGAAGAGCAACACATCCGCGGTGATTTTAAAGCTATTAATAAAGACAATATATGTACGTATTAAATAAATGATTAAATGTAAAGTAGGCATCATAAGTTCCGATTGGATCATCTTGTTTCTATGAATTCGTTTTTATTGAAATTGTTAGCTCATTTCTATAAATCACTACAGGACCCTTTGTCATTTCGCAGATGATAGTTTATCGACTGTATGGAATTTCTGGCTAATCAAATTCTTGGATTATTATAGAGTTTATCGACCGTTCCGTAGACATAGCTCGGGCAGCAGGTTTGTCTTTTTATTTAACTGATTGTATTTTTCTTTTTTGACCGGGAGGTGGCTGCACATAAGGGGGAGGGGTTATTCTGTCCCCACCGTCAAATTTTTTAGTTACTATTTAAAACGTGATACCTAAACATGAAAAAGACGTGATCGTATAATAGCATTTATAAGTGGCAATGAAAAATTCGACAGCATTCAATTCGCATCGTAGCAAAGAGAAAATCCATAGTTATTAAATTGTGGGCACATGGTACCCGCCTTGGCATTGCGCCTTATGGCTACAATCAAGTAAAGAGAGTGATTAGAAATGAATTTTAAGGAATAAGTACTTAATCAAGTATCTCCGTAACTTTTTCATTGCTATTGGAGAAACTTAAGTGCTTATTCTGTCAATTTATTTTTCCATTACTTATTTTATCTGCAAGAACGGGAAAATAAACTGCGCAAGTGGATCCAATCACTTGAATGCAGTGGAATCTTTTGCAGTTGCGACGTTGTTTCTGACTTCATACGAGCGAAGTTATCTGGACAAGTGCCTAAGACTCCGGACGCCGCCTCATGCACGTGAACAACGAAACCCTGTCCAATCGATAGCGTCACTCAACTTCTTGAGCATTAAAAATTCCCCAAATTCAACCAGAACGTGTACAACTTCGTGGAATAATACGTTACTATACGTAAAACTCGGAAAATTTTCGAGCAGAAAGTCGAGTTGTTTCGCATCTTCTGATTTTGGAAAAGAAATGGTTTTCGAAACAAACGCAGAGGCAACATGTAATCTAATGATAGAAACAATCGTTGTAATTTATATTACGGGATATTTCCACAAAGTCGAGTCATTCCAAGTTGAGTTTGTAATCTAATAGCTTAAGGTAGGCTATGAAATAATTTTTTTTCGAGAATTAATTCAGAAAAACAACTTATACCACTTTCCGGTCGTCAGTGGAACCATTTTTTGCGGAGAAAAATATGGCGAAAATCCTAACGGACCTTTTAAAAATTGCTGAAAAATAAAGAGAAAATTTATCTGTTTAATCTCGATTCCACAGTAATTTCGTATTTTTAGCCGTTTTTTAAATCCGATAATGTAATCTTTTTCACCGTCCGTCCGTCACACTTCCGTATCCGATGAATTACTGCCACACCGTTCAAGTTAGAGCAAACAAATTTTGAGAGATTGTTGTGAATGGCAATAAGTTCTTTCCGCTGTTGGAATGTGGAGACTCGCAGGGCAGGGGGTTTAGCGGGGGACACAATGAACAATAAAAAATTAAATTATTGAACTACTTCTACACCGTTAAAGTTAGAGCAACCAAATTTCCTGGTGACAGTCATATCGTAAACCCTATTGATTTTGAGAAGCATCAGTTGGTCCGTTTGCTTTTTAGCTGGATTTAAAAAAAACTTATTAGGTATTTGCACGGGTCGGTTACTATGGTAAATTTTCGATTTGCTCACGTTGCTACAATAAAAAAAACCGCCCTTAATATCTGATTAATCGCTTCTTTCATCACTTGTTCTGACGTGGAAACCGATTATTGGAATACGTGCGCGCAACTCGACTTGTTTCACGTCGAAAATAAACGACTGCCTTCTTCCAATCGACCAGTCGATTGCTATCTTTATATTTTATGTCGCTATTTTCTTCATTCCGACGAATGGGTTGTTTAAGGGGAAGATTTCATCTATCTCGAACTCGCAACTCGAAATGACTTTCTCGCGTTTGTATTTGACGTGAACGATCTCCGAGAAATCCGATTCGGGGAGGAGGAAATTTGGAATTCTAAGTTTTTGCCAATTCAAACTTTTCCAGAAAAGTCAGAAAAGCGCTCGCCTTCCCGTCAACCATGAGTGACAAGCGTTTATCAATTTTTTTGCAGCTTTGATGCGTCACGGAATGATTCGATGTTTTCTTTTTTCCTTCACATCACTGATACGAATCGATTGCGGATGAAATACATAGAAATCGTTCCAACCTTTAAGGACTCGCCTTAATACAATTAAACTTATTGATATCAATTTTCGCTGCGAGCTGAGATGAGGAATTCCCTCCGATTGACAAATCCTTGTAATCTCGATCAGAAGCAGTATGAATGGCTCAAACGATAAAAAATTCTATGACAAATCAATCTTCCTGCGAATTGAATCATTTGTAAATATTCTCAACATTTACCGCAATTTAAAATATACATATATATTCTTTCTTCCCACATTACGCTCTTTCATTCATTTCCAAATACTTTTTTAAATAACAGACCATCTTACACATGGTTATAAAAAAGCCATACTGCCACTACAATGTGTGCGAATGATTTATTTTGCCGCGGTGGCGGTAGGCCTTCTATTAATCGCCTTGTCAATATTTCCTTGATTACTCCATGGAGATATATATAACCAATTCCGTGAACAACCGATCCTTATCGTTCTTGAAGTTGTAAAAATAGTCTAAACACCCACGTACATCGGGAGAAACGATAACGCCATAAAATACCCGAGTTCCATTGTAAAAAAGAGCGATATCGAGGTTCGCTTTTTTCCTGGGACTATCGCAATAGGAGAGACAGACCTGCGAGCGAACATTGTTACCAACATAATAGTGCATCGCACCCCCTGCCGCTCGACGATTAAGTGAAATGAAAGGAGACGCAGAGAAATATACCGTTTCCGTCCGCCCAAATCGATATTTTGAAGGTGTTCTTTAAGGGAATTAATCGATTATAAAAATTGATTATGACATGCGGCGTGCGCGACCACGGTTTGGGTAAACACGGTGTAGGCGATAAAAATATATTTCCCCTCTCTCTCTTCAACTTATCTTTCCTCCGATGGCCAAGTTTTCCTTCTCGCAAAAATTTTTTCCGATAGGAACGTCAAAAAAAACGGCAAAAAGACTGACACCGGAGGCGGCCGTTAAAAAAAAATAAATATACGTGAAAACTGTATTTCGGCCGGTTTATTTACCAAACTCCCCCCCCCCCTCCGTGAGTCGCCGATAGTCTCTTATCGATACACGCGGAAAATCGTTTTTCATTTCGTTCGATCATCGTGAAGTGTCGAATAGATTACATAAGCGCAGGTAGACCGAGACTGGGCGACACTTTTTCGAGATGCGACGAGAGGAAAAAATCTTGACGCAATTCATTATTTCCTCTATTTATCGCGGAGCTGCGGCTCCCTCGTACACTTTCCTGGAACCGTAGTCTATCCCTCCGCCACAAACGCAACCCATTCCGCAACTTTTGAGAATTACTTACGTATGACATATAAAAAGCATATAAAGCAGGCATGCCAAACAGGTATGTGGTCAACTACATGCCTTACTGCGGCCCAAATGCTAATTTTTGTCTTAACTCAATCGCTCGAGATTTTACATTAACTAGTGAATAACCCGTTTCTACGCAACTTCAAAATTAGAAAGCTTATAAAACTCTTTGTTTTTATCTTTACTGCTGGCATATAAAATACTTTTAAATTAAAAATGCTACCAGTGGGGACCGAACCCAGTATCCCCGTACCAAACAATTATTTATTAATTACCAATCTTCATAATTCAAAGGAATAATGCGGTATTTACTTTCTCCATACGTAGTACGAGTATAGGAGGAAGTATTGTTTTCATAAAAAAAATCGATTTCGAGATTTCAACGGAAATACACGTTTTGAGGTCCCCTGAACACGTTTTGACCATTTTGTCGATGATGTCTGTGTGTGTGTGTTGAGTTAGTGTGTGTGTATGTGACAGTTTTTGTGGGTGCTCTAAAACACTATTAATCAAGTCTACGCGAAATTTTGTATTTAACATTTTCATGAAAGTCGCAAGAAGTGATTAGTTTTTGGTAAAAATCGATCAACCGGAAGTGGGTGTTGACTCTTGTCACATCCGTTATTTTGAAATATCCGTAGTATATGGGAAAGTATTGTTTTTATGAAAACAATCGACTTCGAGATTTCAACGGATATACACGTTTTGAGGTCCCCTGAACACTTTTTGATCATTTTCTCGATGATGTCTGTGTGTGTGTGATAGCTTTTTGTGGGTGCTCTAACTCAAAAACTGTTAACCAGGTCATCGCGAAATTTTATAATTAAAATTTTTATAAAAGTCACAACAACTGATTAGTTTTTGGTAAAAATCGGTTAATCAGAAGTGGGTGTTTGCTCTTGTTACTTATCCGTTATTTTGAAATATTTGCTTTAATATTTGATAAATGTAAAAGTGTATTGGAATAAAGATTGTGCGAAATGTAATTTTCTACAACCTTTGTTTGAAACATTTTCCCATATAATATATCGTTGGAGAGATATTGTAAAAATAAATTCTTTAGCTGGCACCACCACACCGCCAACCAGCGACTATTGTAAACACTTGACGCTCCTTTAATATTTTCTTAATTGTTGGAACTTCGGGGCTATATCCAGTTACAGTTTGAGTTTATTTTTGTGCTTTGTAAAGTCTTTAAATTATTCTTGCAATTCCTTCAAATATTTCTTATCATTTAACCTGTTTGGAATTTTTAGAAATATTACAGGTATGGAGAAAGTGATGTGATAGCCACATCAGCTTTTTACTTTCTCCATATACGAAATATAGAGAAAGTATTGTTTTCATGAAAAAATCGAACTCGAGATTTCAACGGAAATACATGTTTTAAGGTCTCCTGAACACGTTTTGACTATTTTCTCGATGATGTCTGTCTGTCAGTCAGTCTGTTTGTATGTAATAGATTTTTGTGGGCGCTCTACCTCAAAAACTATTAATCAGGTCAACGCAAAATTTTATATTTAACATTTTTATAAAGGTTAGAAGATCTGATTAGTTTTTGGTAAACATCGGTCAAACGGAAGTGGGTGTTTACTCTTGTCACTTATCCGTTATTTTGAAATATTTGCTTTAATATTTAATAAATGTAAAAATGTAATGCGATAAAAGTTGTAGGAAAGTTTATTTTCTACAACCTTTGTATGATACATTTTTTCCATATAATGCATTGTTTAAGAGATATCTTATATTTTTACCTGCCACCACCACGCCACCTACCGAAGACTATTGTTAACAATTGACGCTTAGATACGTCTTAGTAACGCTTCTTTTTCTTTTCTTAATTGTCAACCGGAAGTAAATATTGACAACGATCCCAGAGCTAACAACATGTAATTTGCCATATAAATGTCGAGAAACTCATGTGTTGCCCACATCAGTTGATTTTCTTAGCCTAAACTAATGGGAACAATATATCCGCATTACGCAACAAGCAACTAATTAGGTGAATTGCAGGGTAACATGTAGATGTAGATGTGACGCGGTTGAAACTGTCACCTATACAAAGTTTTACTTGGATCTTCTCAGTAGATTCTCCGAGTATGATATCATGTAATCGAAAATTCCATTCGAAAAACATAGTATCAAGCTCGATTTTTGGATGGAATCCAATTTTCAAAGACCCTGATAGTTTTTCGGGCGAGATCCGTTCACAGCGTTTTGACGGCCAATATTATCAGTAAAAATTTATTTTCAATATTTTGCATTTTTCAAAATTTTCACTTTTAACAATTTAAAAACAAAAAACCAGAGATATTACGCGCTGACCACTAGGGGTCCGGGGACTCCTGGTTCTGAAAAACTATTCTAGAGTATTCTCCTGAATGACAAAAAATACTGTGTTTAGTCTTGCGTGTGTGCATATCGCGGAGATAACTGCAGCTCGGTGATAAGTGGCAAATCTGGTGAGAGGAAAACTGAAAAATACATATTCTCTCCTCCCTCTCTCTCTCCGTTCGTGCATTCTACAATTCTGGGAAATTTCGAAGTGAACACCCGCCATTTTCTTGTTCCCACCTTTTTCGGCTTATCTTCGAAGAGTACATTACTTCGAAGCGATAAGTCAACCAGGTTGGCGGATCGATGATCGATTCGAGTGCCTATGTACCCTAGCTAGTTTGAAAACGGAGAGAGAAAAAACAAAAACAAACAATTTCGGGGCAAAAAGGGAAGGGAAACTTGTATGAAGTCCGTCTCGAGGAGCCGCGGATCTTTGAAGGTTAGGTAACGAGTTGCTCAGTTGAAACACGTGACGTGTTAATCGAAAATTTCTCGAGATGGGAGTTGATCGCTCGGAGGAGAATTTTCCGCGTCGTTGCCGTATCTCGCTCGCGCCTGATCCTCCCACAACAGCATCTGTTGCATCACTTCGCTTCTTTATCTCTCTTACTCGGGGGCGTGAGGAGGGCAAGGCGAAAGCTTGTCGAGAAAATACCGTGAACGCTTAAATAACAAAAAATGTGGATCAAATTATTTTTTCGCGCCATAATGATATCGTTCTGTCAACGATTTAATAATATACAACGTGGAAAAAGCGGCCCGAGAAAAAATCTTAATTATTTTTTTAAGGTTACCCGCGAATTTGACTGGGGAAAGGCCTTCTCTTAACTGGAAATTGAACCCAGTATTTACGTTTGACGGGAGGATAGACTGTTCAATTAAGCAGGATGACAACATCCGCCCAGAAACTTGAAAAACCAGGGGCCAATATCCAGTCTTATCAGAATTTTTTTCGCCCACTTCCAACGTTCAAAAGATAATATAACGTCATTTGAAAAGTCTCATAGAGTATGATTGAATCTTTATGGCACGTTTAGAAACAGTAAAAATATCCTGGAATTATTGGAAAGGACCCTAGGTTACCATCAAAATGGGGCACGAATTTCAATAAAAAGTTATGTTTATTAGAACACTGCAGTAGTTGATGGCTGTGATTATATCACGGAAGCTTAGTTTTTTGTAATAATTTCTTTGAGATATCAGCCGCTACACGTGAGTGGGCTGGCAATTAGATGGGATCACAGGGGATCCAGCCTGCGGAGAGGGTTTGCTGCAGTTCCGAAAAAAAAACCTGGCGGCTAGACGAAGCAACCGGCTGCAGTCTCGTAAAAAACCATCTGAAGAGCTTACCCGAAAATTGCCTGTAATTTTTACAATTTCGATTAAGGTTGGGATGTGAGAAGTTTTATCCCATGTAAAAACGAACAATTTTGGCATTTGTATTTAACCATTCCTGAATAATTGATAGTAGCTCAATAACTTTGGCCAAAACTAACAAAAGTGGAATACTCCTTTAGCTAACACAACTAGAGGGCTGCAAAACAGCCCTCTAGTTGTGTTGGCTAAAGGAGTATTCCACTTTTGTCATTCCTGAATAGTTAAAACATTCAAATTATTCGAATAACTAGTTTTAAATGGATCGATCAAATTATTTTAGTATTTTATAATTATACCCATCATACGTTTGCTTATGCCAGCCTGTGTCATGGACAATTTTGAATCGATTTTTACTTTCTCCATACGTAGTATAGGGTAAAGTATTGTTTTCATGAAAAAAATCAATTTCGAGATTTCAACGTAAATACACGTTTTGAGGTCCCCTGAACAAGTTTTGACCATTTTCTCTATGATTTCTGTGTGACAGCTTTTTTGTGGGCGCTCTAACTCAAAAACTATTAACCACGTGAATGCGAAATTTTACATTTAACATTTATATTTAACATTATCCGTTATTTTGAGATATTAGCTTTAATATTTGATATATTTAAAAACATACTAGAATAAAAGCTGTAGAAAATTTAATTTTCTACAACCTTTGTCAGATTTTTTTCTCCATATAATGCATTTTTTTAGAGATATCTTAAAAACTAAATTATTTAGCTGCCACTACCACGCCACCTACCGACGACTGTTGTTAACAATTGTCGATTAGTTATATCTTAGTAAAGGGGCCCCTAGACGATCAATAATATTGTCAATGTAGGTAGACAATAATATTCAAGCTTTCGTCAATACGCTTCAATAATCTCGTCAATCTAGCTATCAATACGGCGACTACGGACTGTTGTTTTGAAAATCGGTTGTGTACTCTATTTTGTGACGAGGTGGCGATTTTCACGTGTTTATTTTTGAAATTAGGTGAAATGGTTTCCAATACAGATGTGGCGTTTCTTGCCTTGACTTTGGCAGTGTGTAAAATGAAAAAACCAAAGAAGAAAAGAAGTAGACGCTGGTCAAAAGAATGGTACAAGCTGAGAAGCCGTTTTACTCACGAACATTTGCTGAACTTTCTGCGAGTCACAGAACCAGAGGATTACAAAAATTTCCTCCGAATGGATGAAGCGGGCTTTGATAATCTATTGGAGCTAATTAGGCCCAAAATTGAAAAACAAGATACAGTGATGCGTGCAGCGATCATGGCAAGTCAGAGACTTTCCATTACATTTAGGTACCTTGCTTCTGGCATGGATTTGGAGGACTTGAAGTACATGTGTGCTATTGCTCCCCAGACGTTGGAGCAAATCATTATGGAAACGTGCGAGGCTATAATTGAGGCCTTGAAAAAGAATATTCAGGTAAGCATTTTGTAGTATTAATAAATTTTTATTATTAAAAAAGAACATAATTAAGAACAGTACAAAAGTAGGTATGCACTCAAAACTCAAAATGAAGTAAATGTTCTTAAGTATTCTGCTGCAGTTGTCCCGTCTTGGGGGTCAAGACTGATGGAGGAATGTTCTGGTAGTCCCACACTGAAAGAATGATTTGAAGTCTCAACTTGAGATACGTGCTTTTGAGGTACTGGTGCTAAGTACGCCAGAGAAGTACTAGGTAGGTCTTGTACTGCAGAAGGGCTGATGTCAGGTGATGGGGTTGTTGAACCATAGCTTGCAGTGGAATAGGGAGACCTGATCATATGCGAAACGGAAGGTGAAGGTGGGAACACTCGCATGGAAGATAGGAAATGCACTCCGTGTCTTGTTAAATTTCCCAGTTCTGCTTCAAACAAGGTGTCGTTTATTATTTTTTCTGCAAATAGTCTTTGGTATTCAGGCAATCTGTTCAACTTTAAAGCCCATCCTTTAGCTACTACGTCTGATTCAGTTTCGGGCTTTTTGAAACATGCTGTAGCTAAACCGACAAGTTGTTCTGTTGAGTCCTTGCGAGTAGATGTTTTTGTCTTTTTGGGGGGGGGGGGCAGTCTCGCTGTTCTGTAGACGGCGCCTGCGATGCTTGAATTGAATGACTCTGAAACAATAATTGAAAGAGATTATAAAAACGATATTTTTTGTTTTAGGTACCCAAAACTGCAGAGGGATGGAAGAAGCTAGCCGAGGAATTTCAAGAACAATGGAATTTCCCCAACTGTGTGGGTAGTGTTGATGGCAAACATATACTGATAGAAAAACCCACCAACTCTGGTTCTTACTACTACAACTATAAAGGAACTTTCAGTATTGTACTCATGGCTATTGTTAACGCGAATTATCAACTCATCGTGATTGATGTTGGTGCCAACGGACGAGTATCAGATGGTGGAGTTATGAAGAACACGATATTTTGGCAAAAGTTGTCTGAGAACCAACTAAACCTTCCTAATCCGAGTGAATTACCAGGCACTGAAAAAAAGTTTCCGCACGTGTTCGTAGGAGATGAAGCTTTTCAACTACATCCAAATTTTATGAAGCCCTATAACCGAGCTAATCTCATGAATGAAAAACGAATTTTTAACTATAGGTTGTCCCGAGCACGAAGGATTGTCGAAAACGCTTTTGGGATTTTGACATCTAGATTCAAAATATTCCAAAAATACATTAAATTTAAACCTCAAAATGCTCGGAAAATAGTGATGTGTTGTTGTCATTTGCACAACTACTTGTCAACAAGGAACAATGGATACTATATGTAACGCGGTGATGTTGACTACGAAAATACTACTACTGGCACTATCGAAGAAGGTTCATGGAGACAGGGAACACAACCTAGTTTGCAACTTCAAAGGGGCAGAGGCAACTCAAGTGTGGAAGCAAAGAAAACAATGGATGATTTCACCGAGTATTTCAACTCCTCTGCTGGGTCAGTTTCGTGGCAAAATAAATGCTTACAGTAATAACAACACTAATCAAAAAAGTCGTAACTTAGGTCGTTGTTTACCACCATTGGATTAAAATTTTCACTTTGTTCTTTGCTGAATTTAGCACATTATGTGTTTGTGTCCACACACTTGTGTGGTGAAAGCTTCTAAATAAACAAATATTAATAAGATGTACTTGAAATTTACTTACCTCTGAACTTTCAGTTTCTGCTATTTATAGTTGGTCCTTTATAAACAGCATCTTGTCGAAATACCAGGTCTTCGGTTTTGGGATCTCGTCGGTTGATGCACCTGACCGCTTTGCATTTTCAATTGCCTTGAAGTCTTTGTTGAAATTGGTGCGTAAAATGTTTATTTTCTTCTTGAATTTTTCAACGGTGAAATCCGGTTTGGACTGAATCAACGCGTCAACTATTTTTTGCTGAGAATTTTTTTTTATTTTGGTTGAAATAATCTTTCGATTTCACTTTCCACAGTTCTGGGTAATCGCGGTATAACGTAATAAGCGACATCGTAAAGTCTCGTTCCGCGTCGGAATTTTCTTTCGGTGCGTCAGACATGTTGCCTGTACGACGTCCGAGTTGAGACTGACGAAATATTGACAACTAAACCTCCTAAACGTCAATGCGCGCATCAATATGGCTCCCGTCAATGCGCTTCAATCAAAATTTCTATCAATACGCTTCAATAAATTGACAATGCGTTTGAACCCCTGCTAAACGGTCAATATGCCCTTTCAATGCACCTCGTCAATATTATTGATAGGCGTATTGACAATATTATTAATCGTCTAGGGGCCCCTTAACACTCCTTTTTATTTTCTTAATTGTTGGAGCTTTGTGGCTATATCCAATATCAGAAGGCTATGGTTTGTGTTTATTTCTTTTCTTTGTGAAGTTTTAAAATTATTCTCGCCGTTCATTCAAATATTTATTATCATTTATCCAATTTGGAATTTTTATAAATATTACAGGTATGGAGAAAGTCATGTGGTAGCCACATCAGATTTTTTTCAGTGATTAAGGATCAAAAACTATAATTATTACCAAATTGAATTGATGCTATGTGAACTTAGTTCAATATGCATTTTGATTGAAAAATAATCCCGGTTCGACTCCGGGAGATAATGTTTATTTCCCGTAAGATAACAAGTATAAATCCACTTTTCGACGTTCAGGCTTCCTTTCTTTTGCAAATTAAAACTATAAAAAAATCGACTTTAGATCTCTGGACCCGGACTGTTGTGGCGATTTTTTCCTCCCCCCCCTTTACTCCCGCACTTATACGATAGCACTTATACGATAGCGGCGATATTCGAACTAGCGATATTCGTACTTGCATGTTCGTACATGCGATTCGTTGTCACGACTGCCAAACCTGCAAACCTAGGAACACCTTTCCTCCTGGTGAGATGTCTTCCTCACCATCCATTTATCCATGGGAAAAGGTGTATATAGATTTCATTGGTCCCATTTTCATCATTTTTCCCAGGGAGGATGTGGCGATTTTTTCCTCCCCCCCCCCCCCTTTACTCCCGCACTTATACGATAGCGGCGATATTCGAACTAGCGATATTCGTACTTGCATGTTCGTACATGCGATTCGTTGTCACGACTGCCAAACCTGCAAACCTAGGAACACCTTTCCTCCTGGTGAGATGTCTTCCTCACCATCCATTTATCCATGGGAAAAGGTGTATATAGATTTCATTGGTCCCATTTTCATCATTTTTCCCAGGGAGGATGTGGCGATTTTTTCCTCCCCCCCCCCTTTACTCCCGCACTTATACGATAGCCGATATTCGTGATATCGCCGGACTGAACACCACGCCCACGGACGCCACGCCACGGTCGACACGCCCTCCCGTGGTGCCTCTCTGCTTTATATACCCTAATTACCCCTCGCCTCTTTAACCTTCCCTCCTTCCCATGTTTATGCAAGAACAGTGGAAAAGCGACCAATCACCGGGAATAATTCAACCATTTCGAATTACCCGCCTGACGTCATTTCCTCCCTCCTTCACCACCGGCGTCACGTGACAGTCCATTCCGATAGTGGCCTTCCGAGCGACGAGACGCACAGCGGAGCAACGAGTGAAGTCGACGCAGGTGTCCCACTCTCGAGTCCATACTACCCGAGAGAAAAACATTCAGTGTTGAGTGGACATTGACCTACCGGGAGCCGGAAGAGGATAGTAACTATTGGATGTGATTTAACTGACATTAACTAAGTTTCGTTTCGAATCGCCTTCACCTACGAGGTGTATTTTGTAATTGTGGTATTACTTAAATCTATTCAAATTCAACTGCTGGATTGTTATATGTCTATATTTCTATGTTCTATTTATAGTTTGTCATTAGCACTTAGCACATCAGTGGATGTTTTTGCACCGAAAATTATAGTTCGCTGCACTGTTTTAAAAGAAAATTAATAAAGTTTCTTCTTCTTACCGTCGATTATCCTGTACGGGTCGAATCGGTCCACAAATGTTGTTCTAACTTGAAAACTTTTAGACGTAAAAATTTTTGGTTACTGATTACAGCATTAGGCATAATTAGTGAAATTACGTATATGGAAAACGAGACCTATATATTAAGTAGAGATATACGTTAAATCGTAGGTCTACCTGAAGGAACCTGTGTTTACCCATGGGGAACCTTATGTAGCTGCCTCTAGAGTCAATAACCTTGCAAATGTCAGGTTTAAATTACCTGATTATCCAATAACATTAACCAAAAATGTTGTTTATCACGATGCCTTGGTTTAAAAAATATTTTCAATAAATTAAAATAACAATGTACTAATCAATGTGAACAACCTACTACGTACATTTAAAAAAACGTAAACAGGCAACTATATTTTTTATAAAACGTACAAATGTGTAGCTGTGCCACGGTCTACTAGTTACGTAATGTTATCCTAAACTAAAGGGGAAAATGCGAATTCGTTTACTCTTATTAATATATTTTGTAATTTTTACGTTTCAATCGGTTTTTGTATTAGATCTTGCGATCGAAATTTTTCCTTGAATCACCAGTATTTGAATTCTATGACATCAGTTTTTGCATTTTATTCTATACAGATGAGTAGAAATTTGTTTAACATATCATGTCATCATATTCCTACTCAAAGTGACATGAAACGATTGTACGTCTTAATTTCAGGTATGCGTCATGTAAATGTTGGCAAATTTTTCAACAGTTCGTAAAACGTCTTTTCCAGTATGATAGCGCATTGAAACTTCACAGTATCTACATAAGTGATGAGATCAGGCTCAACTCGGTGGAATTTACTCATAATGAAAAAATAACTTTGTTGATGATGAAGCTACGATCGTAGTGAAACCTGTCGTGTTTAAAATAAAATTTGTGGAAACAACAAAGTTATTTTTCCATTATTATTCACAGTATCTATTTAACACACGTTCGTAATGACGATTCCATGGAAAATCGCCATTACCAGGAAGATTTGTTAGGGCAAATTCTCGATAACCTTCCCCGCTTTACGTCACTGGATATTGGATTCTCAATCCAATGAGATATATTTATTATCACCGGACCACATGGGTAATCAGCAGCAGCGCCGATTCTCAATTATTTCTCGCGACAGAAATGACGCCATTTGCTTTCCGGATGACAATTTCTCCCTAGAAAGCTGGAAAAATTAGCCCTTTCTCTGGCAGACAATAAAAACGGCACTCTGCAGCTTTTGATAGATAGGTAGATAGATAATTTATTTAACACATACAGGAATTCCCCAAGTAACATATGTTATAATAATTTGTAATTAGGTGACGATACATCGTCGTGAAACTGCGACAGTGAACAGTAGTGGATCTTAAATCGCCAGTGAACGTTTTAATACACCTAGCCTTTCTATAGCGCGGGTTCTTTTAGTAAGGATTCGCTAAAACACGGTTTACCAGGAATTCAGATAACATTGATTATGGTTCGTATAAACGGGGTTTGGTCGGACCTGGGTGGTGGCATTCCAGATTGCTGGGTGAGGAAGAGAATTTTTGGAGTGCCCAAGTGCTTTCTTTATAATCTTAGATAATGGATAAGAGAAGTCTATTTGTACAATACTGGATCAGAGAGAGGTTTTGAAATTTTGAGTGTGGAGGGGTGTATCTGAAGGGGTATGGAATGCTGCCCTCCATCCACTACGTAAAGCTAGATTATATGGCACGCATTCACGTTACACGGCACTTTTCAGCACGCCTCTCCCGTGTTACAGGAGAGCCTGTCGTAGTAACGAGCCTCAACAAATAACCGAATCCGGTAAAATTTCGTATTTATGCTATCTGAAGTTGACCACAGGGATGTTCTCGTTGAATTCCGCATCCGTAGAAAGTGGTATTCATGTATATATCCTTTCATATAAATATGTATTAATAAATATATTTGTTTCTCCCCCCAAAACTACACCTAGATCCGTCCTTGACTAGTTGTGATATGACAAGGTTCAGGAACATACACTTAAAAATCAAAGGATTAAAAAAAATACTTATCTCAGGTTATCTCCAATAACCACAACATGGTTATAAAAAGTCAGATGCGCATTTTGGCTACAATGCAGCCGTCTTCAGTGGCAATTCAGCGAAAGTATATTCTAATATTTTCGGTACTTTTTAATCTTTTCATTTTTAAGTGCTCTTTCTAGAATTTTTCAGCCATAAGACGAGCTCGTTAATTCTGTGCGAAGGTGTTCTTGTTACTAAAGGAATATTAAATGCCAATGGACAATCAGGTGTTTATTAAAAATTGAAGTCATCGAACACATCAACTGTAATCTCCAAAGGAAAGTTTTTTTTTCAAATCCACCGTGGTCCTCGAAGTTGGCAGGATATTTTTATCCAGAGTTGGCTCTCCATCAGTTGTATCGAATCAGTTATTTTCTTTATTCAGTTTCGGTAAGAGATGAGAACGGGTATTTATTTTGTACTGGGAAAAATTAATCTATTCTCGGACACTTTATATCAGAGGTCAATAGTCTAGCCTAAGAAATTTTTAGACTTGATTTATAATAATATGATATCCGACCTTCTGAGGTACCTACAACTTTTAATGCGGCTAGCCGAAACGTTCGCATTCGCAATGTTGGCCATTGTATGAAAAAGGAACTTTATATAAAAAACAAAATACGGTTAACATCTCGCATGTAAACTAGTTTTGAGGTTTCAAAAAGACTTTATTGGTATTATTTAGGTTATACATATTTGACGTCATAGAATAGAAAAGAATTTATCGGCATTTACATAGTCGCAGTTCAAATCTGTCAGTATATAAGTGTCTCCTCAAAAACTTAGGATTATAAAATACAAATAGTATTAAAGCCTATGTGACATGAGTATATAGTTAATTTGACATGCATATTACATTTTCCATGTCTTCATTAATATCTAAAACTTTTAATAATTATTATTTATTATAGATGTCATACACATTATACAAGATTTATATTAAATATTTCTTTTCAATGTTTAGTATAAGCATATTCTTAATATTCCAGATAGGTAAAGGTGGAGACTACGGCGACATTGATGTTAAATGAAAAATCTAATTCCTTAACCGTAAAGTTCAAAAATTAGGGACACAGGAAAAAAGGGGAAAAAAGAAAGGAGGTAAAAATCAAAGAAAATGAAAAATAGAAACTTATGGTTTAGGGCAGTGATTCTCAACCGGTGTGCCGCCGCACAGTGGTGTTCCGTCAGACATGAACTGGTGTGCCGCGGAATTTTGGGAGAAACGAAAGAGATACAATGGAAAATGGGGGCGGTGTGCCGCCGTTACTTGTTTTATTTGTGTAAATGTGCCGTGGAATAAAAATGCTTGAGAAACACTGGTTTAGGGGGTGTTACCCCACGCCAGGGACCTGAAGTCACTCACACATTCACTCAATCGCACGAACACTAATCCTAAAGATAAAAAAGGATAAAAAAGAAGCCGGGTTTGCGAGAGATTAATCTGCGCCAGGTACCCGATAATCTAGGCTTGTGAGTCTATACGACCGCGAGAGGGACCTACTAGGCAACCACAAACACGCGCGCACGTACACACCAAGAGGCAAGGGGAAATAAAAGGAAAAAGGGAGAAATAATACTAGATTTACGGGAAATTAAACCGCGCCAGGGACCTAGTATCGCACACGGTTGCCTGTAGGTTTATGTGTCGTACGGCAGCTACAGGGACCTATCAGACGAAGCACCTCTTTTCTTTTTCCCCCTTTTTTCCTGTGTGTCTCTAATTTTTTAACTTTACGGTTAAGGAGTTAGATTTCTCATTTAAGTTAATATTCAATGATATTAACTTCTAAATTATCTTCTAAATCAGGAGCTCCCAAACGCAGGGTCACGACCCAATCTTGGGTCGCGAAGGCCTTATGACGGGTCGCGCATGACCCCCAGTCCCAAAGTGAAAAACTAAAGGCGAATGCGACTTCAAAATTTGGGTCGTAGACAAAAAAGTTTGGGAACCACTGCTCTAAATTAAAGACACATTATTGTCCTGCAAATATTCTCTTATCGAATAATAATACATTTTTAACAAAAACAATAACTTTCTCATGGAATAGTTTTACAGTATTACAATATTTTCACCTATATTTTACGGATAGTTTATAATATACTTTACTACCCATATAATAGGGACTGTTTTTCATAAGTGTTAATATGTGTCTTGGAAAATTAAACTTATCATTGCCTCTTGTATCATATTGGTGCCCAGACTGGAGATTTTAAAAGTAATTTTGATTCCTATTGACATAGCTTCTTAGCTCATTCAATTAGAATATATTTTTTAAGTATTAGCTTACAGGAATCACTTACGCCTTAGCTGATCATTATATGTAGCACTTGTTTTTTAATTTAAACAAGAAGTTCAAACCAAACAATGAAAATCGGTTCATTGATTCAAAAGTTTTTAGTGGGGGACACACACACACAGACAGGACCATTTCACAAGGCTGTTTCCTTTGGAAACCAGCCTAAAAATGGCTTCCCTGACAAGCATTTCCCACAAAATTAAGCCATATATAGGTATAGACCCTCCCTAAGGACTGCATAACCTTACAGAGGTGGGAGGGTTTGTGTACTCTTATGAACCAAAGAGCTATGCCGGCGGGAGATAATTCTCCTGGTAGGACCATCCAAGCCGGAAAGGTCTGAGGGGAAGAGTCAGACTAAGAAGCAGTCTTGGGGGTTTTACATCCCCCTGTGCAAGGGCAGCAGCTTGCACAGTACCTCTGTAGGTGGTGATCATGTGGATCTGAACAGCTACAGATGGGTAATCACTCTGAGAAACTGCGGTGAGGAAAGCAAGGAGAAATTACCTCATTTTATTTCCCATGATAGGCTGAAAAGCTGCAAATACCTTTATGGATCTCTCTGGGCTTCAGAGAATGACAGACAGACTAGTGGAGGTTGGCCAACAATATGGAATGAAGATCCATGTAGAAAAAACGAAAGTCATGGTGGCTTCAAAGGAACATAAAGAATTAAATATAATGGTAAATGGCCAAAAATTGGAACAAGTAAGTAGTTTCAAATATCTTGGCAGTATTTTAGCGCAGGATGGAAGTAGTACACAGGACATCAGAAGTAGGATTACAATGGCAAAAGCAGCATTTAACGAGAAGAAGGAGCTTCTCACAAGCAAGAAAATAAATTTAGAAACAAGGAAGAAATTAGCAAAATGCTACATATGGAGCATAGCTCTTTATGGTGCAGAGACGTGGACGGTAAGGAGAAAGGAGGAAAAATATTTAGAAAGTTTTGAGATGTGGGTATGAAGGAGAATGATGAAAGTGAAATGGACAGAGAGGAAGAGAAATGAAGAAGTATTAGAAATGGTGGGAGAAGAAAGTATGGTAATAAAAACAGTCAGGAAATGAAAAGCAAATTGGATAGGGCACATATTGAGAAGACAGTGTTTACAAAGGACGATCTTAGAAAAAAAAATTAGTGGAAGAAGAGGGAGAAAAAGAATAGGAATATTAGAGAATATAAAGCAGGGATATAATACTTATAGAGGTACAAAAGAGGCTTCTAGGGAGAGAGAGAAATGGAGGCAGTGATTCAGTTAAAACCTGTCTTTGGACAGAAGCATAATGATGATGATAGGTATAGAAAAGAAATAACCATAGTACTCTTTTAACCTAGTTATTTTTGCAAACAATGACATATTGAAGCATGATCTATTTAATTGTACTGATTAATTATTAATTTGATCTTTCCATTTCATATTCTCATCAACATATAAAATTAAAACATTCATTTTCTTGGGCAAGTGTACGTAGCTTTTAGCACATGCGAAGCTTTTTGTGTTAATAGAATGTCACATAGATAGGTTCCATGCGCGTTTTTTCTTGTCACTTGGAAATTTTTCATTTATTTTCCGAAGCCAATATTTAGAGATATCTCGTGAAATACGATTGGGCGTAGTTCATCTCATTGGTTACGGAGTTGAGATTATGGAAGCAAGCGGCAAAACCTCCGTCTTATCGTCGCCATAAAACTGCGGCGGTATATTAAGGTGATAAGGGACGAGGATATCGCGTAGAATTTGGTATAGTTGTGCAACACATTCGTCAAAAAAACGTGGCGAATCTGTCATTATACACGCGGCAAATCGATGCTGTACACCAGCTCTATTGTTTCTTCTAATTTCGAAACAATATTGAGCTTACTTTTTCGTGTGTAGAAAACATTTTCCATGATATACATTTTTGGAGTCTGATATTAATCATGCATTAGAGATACCTCCTATGTTGGAGGTACGAGGAGTGGAAAAAGTAATCATGTCAGTATTTCGGAACTCGTAGGTTGCTGTAGTTTAATTTGTTCAGTATCGGTCTCGAATAGTGTCAGTTTGCAACCTCAAACCTACTTATAAAATATTGCACATTTTATTTATTTATTAAGCGTGCTTATATTTTGGATCACTTGGATCGCCCCAAGTTTGGCGATCATTGAAATCCTATTGGACACTCCTGGTCTCGCGTTATCTCGGCAGTTTTACTCTTCTGGAATTATTCATTGAAACTCTCACATCGCTGAGGTTAAGTACGCTATGTATCGTAATAAACAGCTTCATCTAATATTGTCTAATATTGTCTTACGGAAAAAATGAAAGAACGCAGGACCTCCTCCAAACAAATCTTCGACAAGCTCCCATGACGTTATGGCGATGAAGGCGCGTCAGGTGATATATTAATAAACGGAACAGTGGGATGCTGTTTTATTTTTAATTTTCGTTCTTAGATAAAAAGTTTAAAGTATTTTTTTTGACCCATACTTAACAATATAATAAACCTTACTTTGTGACACCTGCAATATTATGCTGTCTTAATTCTGCAGTATTCTGTTACACCGGCCTTCGGCTCACTCACGTCACTTTGCTATCATTGGTGGTGACATAGTACCACTTCGTTGAAAGATAACGCGTCGCTTTAGAAGTGTATGTCGTAATAGAAATATAGATTGCTGCTAGGAAACCTTATCTAAGGTACTTCTCCAGGCACAGGTGTTCAGACATCGTCGCTATGGCTTCGCACTTTCATAAAATAAAATAGCCTCGGGAATTCCATAAGGGCGGCTCGTGGTTTCCTACCACATTTGACCACTAAACAACGATTGGATTATGCTATATTGGAACATTAAAAAATTAAAAGGCTTTTACGTGGACAATTAACGCATTTATCGTTGCGATTGGTTCGAAAGGTTGATTATTCATCTGTTTTTGTGTTCTTGAATATCTAATATCTCGTGGTTGTGTGTTCGAAGACGGTGTAGAATTTGGGACGAAGGACCTAATCGCTTAACCGGGTTGTCTTATCTCTCAAACTTCTCGATCATGGAACTACAGTCAAACCTCGATTTGGCGCCACCGTTTGTCCATCACTGGCATAGGCGTAAAAACGGGGGTGGCGGTAAATCGAAGCATATACATGCTCTATGTAATCATGAGATCGAAGTTCTTTTCACAACGATTCATGGGTGGTATGAGGGGGTGGCCCTATATAGGGGGAGGGGGGCTCTGAATCGGTGTTTGACTGTTATGTATGTACCATTAAGTATGCAAGGGTGATGACGAATATACGCATTTAGAAAAGTTAGGGAAACATTTTATGCGTGAGCATGGGATATTTTCTGAATTCGAGAAATCACGAAAATACATGTTACGAAAACTTTAGATGTTTCGGTGGTTCGCGAGCCGCATGAGGCTCTTCTAATTTAACGTGCGCTCTTATTCATTTACTGTCAAGGGCGTATCAAGATTTATCACGTCAGAATGCGATAATGCTGTGCGAGGAAGACCTTTTGAGGATGCTTAATGGGCATGCAGTCTCTCTGCATTACATCAAATACAAGTTATGTTTACTGTTCATACATATTTGTGCGCAGAATGAGTGTCTGGGCATGCAGTCTCTCTGCATTACATCAAATACAAGTTATGTTTACTGTTCATACATATTTGTGCGCAGAATGAGTGTCTTGCGGCTCTCAAACTTAGGGAGATTATCATATGCAGCTCTGAGGGTATGCAGACTTGGCCCCCGCTGTTATATACGCTTAAGAATTAGCTCTCCTAATCGTGAAAATACATTGGGTAAGAAATATCATTATCTACTTCCATTTATCGGCAATCATTCGGTCTTCAACTTTTCTGGGAACTCCCAAGTATTAATTGATAAGGTGATAGAGCTTCGAACAAATTCTTTGATATTTTTATATCTGTATCTTCTCAAGAGCCTTACATGACGGTTGCATAAATATTTGGTGGGTGTTTCGGCGAGCCGCTTGGATCGAGACTTACTTAATATGTATTCATATTTAATATGCTAATGAGAACACTGTTAAAGATTAAATAGTAAATTTTCGTCCGTGACGGGCAGTAATCGTGCGATTATTGATGCTCCTAGAAAGATCAAACCAACCAATGAACGAATGTGAAATTGTCGCCATTAAATTCCACAGGTTTATTTTTCGTCGCGGCTTCGTGTGCCGCATGCGTCTCGCGGATATGTCAGGTGTGGGGAAACTAGGACACGCTAGCCACCTGTGGCTGGCGAAGCCATGGCAGATAAGCGACATTTAACACAGTCTCATAGGTTTTAATAAAAACTATTGTCGCCAAACCTTGTCGTTTTTCAGTTGGCCGATGACGTTTTTACGCTAATTTTTTTTCAGAGTTTCCGCTCATTTGGCATTAAAGAATCTCATCAGCCTCCGATGTAAACCCTTTTCTAGCCCACGGAAGCTATCGCAATTTTCCGTGTGGTCAGCCGAAGCAAACATCTACGAATGAAGCCCCCCACGTAAAAGGAAGGCCACTCACTCCTGCTCTGGAGAGTTTGATATTGTTAGCGCTCAGGGCATGGTTTCGCAGGGCTGTTGGTTATATAGAAAAAATTAGATATGGGCGGCAAGTTGGTTTCGCAGGAAGCCCAGTGGATATATACCGTTTGGCGAGCCGCTTGGCGTGTCGGAGAGAGATACATGGAGAAACTTATATATACCTACGTATAAAAGTATACGCACATTCATTCGTTTGTACACCAATCTATCTTCGCCATTCTGCTCACAATTCAAATGCATGAGTCTCATGACCTTGAGCTCTGTCTGGTTCGTTACTTTCAATTTCCTCTGGGTGAGTGGAAGTTCAGCATGACCTTGGATATGGCCCCTCATCTGAGTTGATTGGTTCGCCTCGGAGTTTAAGTTGTCATCTCACTATACTCCCTATACAATGCTACTGTTTTTCGTATAACTGAATGAAAGCAAGCGCCTTGATGTTGGCGCAATTTAATATATTGCACGTCAATAAATTGAAAGTGATTAAAAAATCTGTTGACTGCCTCAGTAGATGGAGACAATTTTATAATACGAAGAGCATTAGCAGATGAACTAACGCACTTTTTGGTTGTCAAGGAAACGCAACAAAATATCATTCCGCCATTTCATGCAGTTTCAATGGGTCCTTTCACTGCTGCATCCTCTGCAAATTCTTTTGAATTTCGGTGATTATGGCCTTAATATCGTTATCTTCTCAAAACACATTTTCGCAGAGCCTTACCTAGCATTAATTTCGTCTTCTTAAAGGAATAATAATCAGTTGAATTGTCTTACAGTAATCTACGTATACGTTAATTATTATTATATTATTATTATTATTAGCTTTATGCACGTCACCTGCTTATCCGTTTACCTTTTGTTCCTATTTATTAGAGAATAAATTTTATCTTTCTACTCATCGTTCCTTTAATAGCTTTAAAATGTCTCGTGTCTTTAATATCATCTCCAACGGTCTTTGAATGGCTTAATTTCTATTAGTCTACGTTATTGGCGTCCACTTTTTATCTTAAATAGGAAATAGTCTTCGTATTATATGATTGTTATTTTTATTAAATCGGGCTTCATCTTTAACAATCCATCACGCTGAGATTCGACGTTTTTAGTGCTTTTTTTAAAAACCGTTTCTGTTTTCAATTTCTCCCTCCGTCCGTGTGCAAAATGTTATCCACCCATGCGCAAAATTCTTGTTCGTCCGTGCGCAAAATTTTGAAACGACGAGAAGAGCTGGGAAACTAAGATTTTCAGGATAGTTTTGGTTGTTAACAATTATGAACCGTATTCATTTTAAAATCCGTACCTTTACCTTTTAGCGCGACTACAAAAAACCCTTATGAACTTTCTATACGGGTTACAAAAGTTTCGTTTTGTTTACGTTGCTACACCAATTAAAGGAAACGTAAATACGTTCAATTTACTTTCGAAAAGGGATAAAGATCATATTTCAACTGCTTAACTACGGTGAGGTATGTTTTTAAAAACTTGAGATTGATTTAGGGTTTTACGTCTTTTAGGGAGAGAAGGTCGAAGACACCGAAAATTTACGTGAACATTCTAAAAAAGAACCTTTGGAATACGCTGTTGCAGTTATTTTTTTAACTTGTTGTAATTGCGAAAGCGACTCAACGATGCCACATGGTGGGAAATTGTTTGTTTACTTAAAAGTCTTAATGAAAATTCATAGGATTTAGAAAGAACAATTTGACGTATATATATCATCATCATCATAGGTAGTCTGTCCGTAGACAGGTCCGTGATTATTCATGGTTAAACGTAGTTCTCCATATACTCCTATTTTTCGCTGTCCTCTTCATATCGTGATAGTGATAGTTCTTTCCCTTTCAAATAGTCTATCAGCTGAAACCTTTTCCTACATCTTTCCCGTTTTCTATCTAGTTTTCCTTCTAACACATCTTTAATCTTACTCTCTCCTCAGGTAATATCCAACCCAGTTTGCCTTCCTCTTTCTAATAGTCTGTATAATCATTCGCTTCTCTCCTACTCTTCGAATCACTTCATCGTTTTTCATCCTATTCGTCCATTTTATCTTCAGCATTCTCATCCAAGTCTACATTTCAAAGCTTTCCAAATGTTTGATATCATTTTTCCTTAGCGTCCATGTTTCTGCCCCGTACGAAGCTATACTCCATACATAGCATTTTATGAACTTTTGCAGATATCTTCCCTTATATTCCCCGTTAGTATGTTTCTTTCTTCTGAAAGCCGCTTTTGCTTTTACTATTCTAGTCCTGATCTCATCCATACATTTTACTTCTCTTGTTATGATGCTTCCAAGGTATTTATAGTCTGAAACATGTTTTAAAGAGTTTCCTTCAATACTTATTTTCAGATTCTCTACTTTGCCCGATATTCGAATGGCTTTGGATTTTTCTGTATTTATTTCCATACCTTATTTTCTACCTGTTATTACTAGTCTATTAATCATTTTCTTGATTTCCTCTTCCTTTCTTGCTAGAAGTACTTGATCATCCGCGTATCTTACTGTTCTTATAATCCTTCCTCCAATTTTGAAATTTCTTGTGCCTTCTAACGCTTCTTGCACTAGACTTTCTCCATATATATTGAATAGGGTCGGCGATAGGCAGCAGCCCTGTCGTACTCCTCTACCGATATTTACTCCGCAGGTGTCCGCATTCTCCAACCTGACCTTCACAACTTGATTCACATATAGATTCCTGATCAGTCTCCTGTCTTTCCAGTCTACACCTATATCCTTTAATACCTTCATCAACACTACCCAATTTACTCTATCAAAGGCATTTTGCCAGTCTACGAAACATGCGCAGATATCTTGACTGTACTCTATTGTCCTTTCTGATACGATTCCAACTATCTCTATAGCATCTCTAGTTTCTCGTCCATTTCCGAAACCGAATTGATCTCTCCCTAGCATTTCTTCTGCCTTTTTCTCTAGCCTTTTATAAAGAATCCTCGTGATGATCTTCGACGTGTGTGACAGAAGGCTTATCGTTCTGTAGTCTTTACACTACATTACCTTCGGCTACTTCTTTAGAGGTATCATTGTTACTTCTAGGAAATCCCGAGACCACTCTCCTGTGTTGTAAATCTTATTTGATCGATTTTAATCCTTCTGATCCCATGACTTTAAGTACCCTAGCCGGTATTCCATCGCTGCCTGTTGCTTTCCCTTTCTTTAGTTCCACATCGTTTTTCTACTTCGCTCTCCATAATACTTGGTCCTAAGTTGTCTTCTTCAATGTTTTCCTCATCTTCCAGTTCTATTTTTGCCGATCCTGCTTGCTTGCTGTATAGTTCGTTAATGTACATATTTTTTCCCATACCTGTGCTATATCCTTTGTTTCTGAGACTATCTTCCCATCCGTATTCATAATTCCCATACCGTGAATTCCATTAGATTTCTTATCTTCTAACTCGAGTGCTCTAGTGTACATCACATCGTACCGTCCTAACTTCTCCATTTGTTCTATTTCATCACATTATCCTTTTATCCAATTTTCTCTGGCTTTATCTTTTACCCTTCTCAACTCATTGTTTATACGCCTATAGTTGGCTCTACCTTCTTCAGTGTTAACGTTCTTCCATATTCGTCTTTCATCCATTTTCTCCAGCATTTCCTTAGTGATCCATGGTTTTCTGATTTTCTCTTTTTTCCAATCCCCTTATCCAAGGTATCCTTGATACTGGTTTTAATTTCTTCCCATTGTATATCCACGGTTTTTGGTCTGTTTTTCAAATTTCTTAGACGATCTTCCAAGTTCATGCTTACTACATCCTGCCTTTCTTTCAGTTTTTCTAGGTCCCAAGTCTGTCTTTCTCTTCTCGTTTTTCTTACTTGTTTGAGCTTTGTACTTAGGTCAACTGTAAGAATCTTGCTATCTGAAGGAATATCTGCTCCTGGTAATGACTTGCTGTTCCTGAATCTTTGTTTTACTAGGATGTAATTTATTTGGCATCTCATTTATCTCCTGGGCGTTTCCATGTGTATAATCTTCGTTTATGGTTTTTGAACCATGTATTAGTCACTACAAGGTCATTCATGGTGCAGAATTCTGCCAGTTTTTCCGTCCTTGGTTTCTCTTTCCAAGTCCGTATTGCCCGACAACATTTTCTTCCTGTTATTCTCCGACTATGCTGCACCAATCTCCCATTATTATGCAGTTAACCTTTCCCCATCCGTCTTCTTCGTAAATGTCATTAATTTGGTCATAAATCTCCTCGATTTTTTCATCTTCATGAGCTGACGTTGGCATATATACATGGATTATCAGCATGTCCACTGGGACTGCTTTTAGCTTTATTGCCATCAGTCTATCGTTCGTTGCTAACAGCAACGAACGTGTGTATATATATATATATATGTATATGTATGTATGTACAGGGTGTCCAGCGGCTTTATGTCATAACTTCTGGATCTTATTCCTTAAGGAATTTGAGTAAAAAATGTCATAAAACACTACCACCACCCTCACCACCACCATAGAACGAACGTATATAATTATATATATATATATGTATATATATATATATATATGTATATATAGGTTGAGAGGGATAGGAAGGAGCCAGTGAACACTTACCATACGGTTGTAGACGTCTAAATCGATAGAGGAAGGCTTGCAATTAGAATCTTTCGGGCTACACACGCCCTTCTTCAGCGAGAGAACAACAGAAACTAAAAGACTAAAAGAAAGCGTAACACTGGAGGTAGGGGTTCGGGAAAAGAGGGGTAAGGGGAAAGGAAAAAGAGGGATGATTGGAGTGGGGGTGTTAACGAAGGTTTAAACCTGGTAAGGAGAGGGAGCGGAGGATGTAAATATGGGCTAGTTACCATTGACGGAGTTCTGGCGCGGGGAAACTACTTGGAAGAGCACGAATGGATTTTACTGTGAAGCAGCTAGTGAAGGGAAGGTAGTGGGTTAACGCATGGTCGGCCACCGGAAAGAGGCGCCTAAGAGAGACGCTATTACTATGGCCGTTCAAGCTGATATTAAAGGGTGTGATTGTGAGGCCTATGTAGAACGCAGGTCGTTGAGTACAGGTAAGAAGATATATTACGTTTTTGGAGGTACAAGTTCTGCGAGATAAGATTGGATAGGATATTTGGGTAACAGGGCTGGTAATGAGGAAGAAGTAACTAAGATGGGGCAAGTGAGGCAACGTGGTCTTTTACAAGGGGAGGACCGTACGGGGGAAGGTGGAGGACCGGTGAGGAGTTCCTTGCGCCATAGCAGGTCGCCAAGATTCCTAGGTCGGCGGAAGGATAAAGGATATCATAGGGGGCTTAGGGAAGAGTAGCGTAGTTGTGAGTGTGTTAAGGAGATTCACTGGCTCCTTCCTATCCCTCTCGTTGCTTTTATTTTATTTTATTATCCCTTTTTCAGTGTCGTTATATATATATTAGGGTGGTCCTTATAATGGAGGGGGGGGGAGACAAACGTTTTATTTAATAATATTCCCAAAATTTGGTAAATTTTAGATGAAATTTAGAGGTTGCTACCAAAGTTTGAAACATTAAGTTTTCTTTATTTTAAACAAAATGCAATACAGTACAAAGCATATAAAATTTAGAGTTGGTAATTTCCAAGCTACATTGTCACATGATGAACATAACGATACTGACACAGTGGTAAATTAATTGTTTGTGGCAAGTGTTCCTTTCACAAAGTCTGGATATCTCCTCCGATGATCGCTGACAACCTGCAGAAGAAATTGCTTTTGCTGTTCACCCTGGGTGTGTAATTTATTGTATTCCTCGATCAGGGCAACTCCGAGTTATACCGTATCGTTAATGCAATTGATGGACCTGATGCACTTTTCTGCAACAATGTAGTTCCCATCAGAAGCCCAGAGTTGGGGATCCAATTCCGTGAATTTCGAGTCAAGACCAAATATGTCGAAAAACCTCAAAGTATTGGCTGACACAAAATAGTCCAAATTTTTCTCCAAGATGCTATCCAGATCGACAGTCACTCTCTTTGAGTGGTCCTCATTACCATCATACCATCATTTTGGAGAGCTTGAATCAATTTGGCTTTTGTATCTATTGATACTTTTTATCAAAGAAAGCAAGGGAAACCAGCTCTTCGCTGAGATACCACAAGCAAGCTTCTTCAGAGCAGCGTTGGCAACTATTGAGTTTGTAGTCTTATACTGTTGGAGGTTCTTCAACAGCGTCAGGTCATTTAAAGGCGCAGCAGTTGAAAGTGCAGCTTGAAACCACGCCTTCAAATAGAATCTCACAACAAAAATCGCTATGTCCCTTATCCCAGCTTCCTCTTTTGTCTTCAATGGAAACTGTCCTTTGAACATCCACAGTTTGATAGCATAAATGGCTTTGGCCATCCAACGAGCCTTATGCATTGCACCAGGAGCAATAAATCTAATTCCACGAGAAGGTTCACTTCCAAGAAAGGTGATAGAGATTTCCAGGAGTTCTCTGTAATCATCGCGAGGTTGCTGCTGGTTCAGTTGGTCTGTAGCAAAAGTGATTATTTCGTCTTCAATATCGGCAAGAGCACTGGCAGTGAACTCATCATCAAGTGCAGTTCTGTATTCGGACTTATCCAGTGACACCCAATGAGCTTGAAATCGCTTGAAGATTAGTATTTCTGGGCTCGCTGATGGACTTACAATGACAGAGAAGACAGCTTCCAGTACCTGCTCCAATATGTGGTGCCTGCAGGGAATGTAGAAAAGTTTCTTGTCTAATTTCTGTTCAATCCAAAGACATGCTCCATTTTTTCTTCCATTATTTGACGCAGTAGTGTCAAAACACATTCCTCTCACTTTCTCTGCTAAATACCACAGTTCCAAAGTTTCAACAACAGCCTTGCCCATTTCCAATCCAGTTCCAGCCGCAATTTTTGGAACACCGAGCAATTGTTCTACTCCATTCTACATCATTACAGGTTCTAGAACGTTCCGGAGAGTTCCAAATTGTTCCGCAAGATTCTAGAACGTTTTAGATTGTTTATGGGGGTTCTATAACGTTCTGGACAGTTCTAGATTGTTCAAAACGACCTGATATGGACTATTACATAACACAAAGTGTGCTCCTGCAAGTGGACTTACGCAGGATTTCTGAGGGGTACATCTGAAAGGTTATATCTATTGCAGTATTGAGTAACATTGACCAATGGGTGCTGCATCACAATTTTCAAGACTACGTATCTACAATTCACAATTCAATTCAAATAAGTTTAAAATTTGAACTAATTTAAAAATGAGTGCACCTAAGTTTAGCATTATGATATATTGCGATTTTTCAGATCTTGGTAGCGACCTCTAAATATTATTCAAAACTAACCTAATTTTACCAAAAATATTTTTTTTCATTATGGAACAGATTCAAAACGTGCCCCCTCCAGTTTTCCAAAACTTAAAAATAAGGGCCACCCTAATATATATATATATATATATATATATATATATATATATATATATATATATATATATATATAGTTATAAAGATATGAGGAGGACAGCGGAAACTAGGAATCAGGTTTAACAACGAATAATCACGGACCTGTCTACCGACAGAATAACTATGATTATACATATATCCTTATATAATAATTCACAAGTGTCCGTTTTTTAGACATTTCCCAATGGAATGAATAAACCCTGGAGGCTGAGGTGGCGCCACGACAGGAATAGGTATGGGCCTAGATATGAAGTTATAATTCAGTCTGCCGCGAATGCGACGCTGCTCAAATTGTTGGAATACATTTGGAAATGACTGTACATTTTGCTTTCTTTTCAACTGAACATTTGTATGGAGCAATTGAGCCAATTGAACGTATTACATTAAAACAACACCTTCAATTTCGTACTAACATACTATTTATCGCCTAAATGTATTTCAAAGTCCGGGAGCACATTTTATTTCGTAGATTTGTCTTTAAAATATTTACGTGAGAAATTAGACTCCCAAAATCAGCCTTTGAATGGAATTCGAACGTGTTTCCACCGGTTGCATTCCTAGAACCAATTCCTGTCCAAGAATTAAAGGTTTTTGGGAGACATGACCACATTATATCATGCAGTTTCTTTCACTGGAACTTAATTTGAGTGAAATAACGATATTTTAAAAGTGATTCCAACGTTTGTTTATTATGATTACTTGAAAATATATAAAAGTCGCCAAATTTGTCAGTAAATGTGAATTAATCCTATCTATTATATATTTTGAAGAGGTTGTTGGTTTGTGCAAAAAGAAAGTCATATTTTCCGAATAGCTACAGATAACAAATTTTGAATAAACAATCCAACCACTGAAACTAGCTTAATGCGCTAATTTTTACACCGAAATATTTTATGTAAAAGGTTTAAGCAATTATTTTCGTTTATTACGGATTCATTTATTGCTGAGAGCCATTAAGATATGCATGACTGAGAAAGGCGAGTGCAAGAGCAAAAGAAACTAATGACCAAATGGATTTACGACTCCAAGAGCAAAGGAAGTGAAAGATATCACAGAAGTTACAATAAGAAACTTCTACAATATTTCTTTAATTTCAATCAAAATTTAATCTTTAACTTCCTCCTTCCTTAAATACCTATATTTACACTTAGCTTTCTCTTCAAATCAACATTTGTGTGGATAAGTTAAGGTAATTATACATATTAGATTATAATAACACTTTCCATGTCATACCAACCACTTTTTATCGCCAAGTTCGATTTCAAAGTCCGGGAACTCGTTTTCTTTCGTAGGTTTGACTTTAAAATATTCACGTAACGATTTGGACCCACAAAATCTGCCTTTGCATGGGATAACGTATGGTTAACCCAGGGGCGGATCCAGAAACTTCCCAAGGGGAGGGCGATAGCCCCAATTGCCCCTCCCCCCTCTTGATTCCGCCTCTGCCGACGACCATACATTTTGAAAATCCCTATCCCCATCAGAATCTTTCTTTTCCTTGTCATACAGACTTAATCTTCGTTGTAGAAACAAGGAATGTTGCGCGGAATGAATTTAAGAATGCACCCAGTGGAGGGCAATGGGGTCGTCCAAGGGGAGGGCGATCGCCCCCATCGCCCCTCCCTTGGATCCGCCACTGGTTAACCTAAATTTCAATATACGTATCTTCAAACGTGTTTCCACCGGCTGCGTCCCTAGAGTTTGCTATTCCTGCCAAAGGTTTTAATATTTTTGAGATTCATGACCACATAAAATGATGCGGTCTCTTCCACTGCAGATCATTTTGAGTGAAATAACTATATTTTAAAGGTGATTCCATCGACTGTTTATTATGATTATTTGATAAAGAAAATAGTCGTCAAATTTGTCGATAAAGGATGCGGGAAAAATTTGTTTATTTGGGCAAAATATGGGAAGATAAGAAATATTGCATACCACTACAATAAAAATTAACCTGGTTTCATTACTTGGTTTTATTCTCAAATCTTCCTAAATATCTTTTATCTTGACTTAAAAACCCGAGCAACGCCGGGTAATTTCAGCTAGTCTATCTATAATAATATAGCTACTTGTGCCTCACTCACTGACACAAAACTCTAAGGTATTTCTAGAAGGGATAGAAATCTGAAATTGGGTATGTTGGTAGGTCGAATGATACAACCGACGAGAAAAATCGCAAATCACAAAAAAGTTTATATTTAAGGGGTCTTTTTAATCCCAATGTTCCATTTCAATACCTCATAAGAAAAGCATGGGATTCAGTGCAAGGTTTTCTAAAAATGCATTTTTAAATTACTTTAAATTGGGATACGATTTCGGAAAAGGAACACTTGTCTATTTAAAAGAACGGAGATCTTAATTTTTGAAAGCAGAATTAAAATACCTACCGAATTAGCGTAAATATCTGCTTTTAATCGGAAAAAGTGGGAATTTTTTCCTCTTTTCAACAAAGAAAATCTTTAAATACTATGGCAACGACCTCAATGCTTTTAAAGGGATCTGATATTATACGTTACGATTGCAGTGATTTAATGCTTTTAATGGAAATTAATGCCGTCATAACGAACTTCTATAACTCAAATCTCAAGGGAAAGCAAAATTTATTCGAGTTATAGAAAATTCGAGTTACGAAAATATTTTTTCTTTAATTGAATTTAAATCATGTTTATTCCCTATAAACGTGTAAGTTAACTTACTCTAATTTTCAATATCATGCTTATTGTGAAAACAGCAACAGCAATATTTCCTTCCGATAATATGTAAGATTTAACTATCCAAAAGACGAATTGAATCACGCACTGTGATTGAGGGTATCATAGACAATTGCAATTCTCACATACTACTGAAAGAACAAACATGTCGATTAAATTTGGGATATAGACTATAGGAAGGAGCGAATAGGTTTGTTTTTCTCTAGGACTGTACGGGATCACAAACGGAGAAGCAACCCAGATAGCAGTGGCGGTAAAACGAGATAAGTTTTTTAATGTTGTGTATCGTAGATTTTCGATAAATTTTAACTCATTTCAATTGTTAAATATAATGGCGTCATACCTATTTCTCGATTTTTTTTATTCAAATACGTGCTAAAGACATGGATGATGTTGCCATATTCTTTACAGAAAATATCCTAATTTTTACATACATTTAATGTATAGGGTATTGTCTGAATGATGATTATACTTATTGCTCATGCAGTGCGATCTGAGTCACGAAACTTGAAATACGAAAACTTCGACACGAACCAATTGCCAGAAAATTTGGAAATTACGAATAGTTGCCTTAATTTCACGGAAAATTATAAATATACTGCTATTACTTATGGAATTTATTATTTAATACATAGAGGCTCCATGTGACTGAAGGGCTGTTGCCCTGAAGATCGCGTTGGTTTATTTACGGGTTTAGATCTTGGTGCATGGTGATTTTTTGCAAGCGCTTGCAGTATGCAATCACCGACTACTCGTAGATATATATATATAATTCACTTTCTTATTAACTGTGCAACCCGAGGTTTTTTAAAAATAAACTATCCTCAAATTCTTCCTACTTTTTAACTGCATTGAACTAAGGAACACTCGTGTCTTCTTGAACCAACACGTGTCAGTGCTACGCTGGCCGGAACTTAATTACTCGATAAGTGAGTCTGCCACTTTCCTGCGGGTCCAAGGACGATTTGAAAGACCCTCATCGTGTGACCTAATTGATTGCGTCACTGAGCTATAAGGGACATTGCCTAGGAAAGAGGACAATGACACGGGGCTTTCCAATGATTTACGTGCGCAGAATGTTGATTTAAACTTTGACCCAACTCAGCCAAGCACATGCTTCGAGCGTAAAGAATGCTTCGTTTAATTTTCTTCCTCAAAAAAGGCGTAATAAAAGACCGTAAGGTTTGTTTCAACCATCGCCTGTCACAAAACCTGCCGCGAAAGAACGATTCCACTTTTTTCCATAACAGTCTTGAGCTGTGGATAGAACTGAGTGAAATATCGAGAACGGCGAGGAAATAATTTACTTGTGTAATTACTGTTAATCTAGAATGTATATCCTGGCATTTCCCGTGACCCGGAGAAGTCCTGGGAAAAATAGGTTTAAAATTCCATTTTAGCTTATTTTTATTCAAATTTTAAGGATTAAAAGTTAAAATCGGCCAAGGGAGCCGCAACCTTGTGCGATTTTGTCAACTTTGAGGAAGTTTGCTTCGTCTCTCTTAATCTCGCTCTCTCTCTCTCTTGATATTTTAAAAATATCTGATGTGGCCACCACATGACTTTCTCCATATCTGTAATTTTTCTAAAAATACCAAATAGGTTACATAATAATAAATATTTTAAGAAACTGCGGTAAAATTTCAGACTTTACGAAGGACAGAAATAAATTCAAAGCATGATCTGATATTGGATATAGCCACAAAGCTCCAACAATTAAGAAAGGAAAAAGGAGCGTCACTAAGACTTAACTAAGCGTCAACTGTTAACAATAGTCGTCGGTAGGTGGCGTGATGGTGGCAGCTAAAAATAAAAAATACCTCTTAAACAATGCATTATATGGAAAATTGTTTCAGACAATGTTTGTATAAAATAAAATTTCCTACAACATTTATTCTAATATATTTTTACATTTATCAAATATTAAAGCAAATATTTCAAAATAACGGATAGGTGACAAGAGCAAATACCCACTTCCAGTTGACCAATTTTTACCAAAAACTAAACAGTACTTGTGACTTTAATAAAACTGTTAAATATAAAATTTTGTGTTGACCTGAATGATAGTGTTTGAGTTAGAGCACCCACAATAAAGCTATCACATACACACACATCATCGAGAAAATGTTCAAAACGTGTATTTTCGTTGAAATCTCGAAGTCGATTTTTTCCATGAAAACAATACTTTCCCCTATACTACGTATGGAGAAAGTAAAAATTAATAAATAGCATTTTTAGTAACCATTGATAACATTGATGATCAATGTAAATATTTTAGGTGGTTTTATTTAATTTCCGATGTTCAGATATAATACGAACAGGCTTCAAATTCGATCGTTTATTTTTACTTTCTCCATATATGTAGGTAGTATAGGGGAAAGTATTGAATTAATAAAAAAAATCAACTTCGAGATCTCAACGGAAATACACGTTTTGAGGTCCCCTGAACACGTTTTGACCATTTTCTCGATGATGTCTGCGTGTGTGTGTGTTAGTGTGTATGTGATAGCCTTTTGTGGGAGCGCTCCAACTCAAAAACTATAAATCAGATCATCGCAAAATTTTATATTTAACATTTTTATAAAAGTTAAAATTTCTGATTAGTTTTTGGTAAAAATCGGTCCACCGGAAGTGGGTGTTTACTCTTGTCACTTATCCCTAATATTGAAATATTTGCTTTAATATTCGATAAATATAAAAATGTATTGGGATAAAAGTTGTAGGAAATTTAATTTTCTACAACCTTTATTTGAAACATTTTTTTCCATATAATGCATTGTTTAAGAGATATCTTATATTTTTAGCTGCCACCAACACGCCACCTACCGACGACTATTGTTAACAATTGACGCTTAGTTACGTCTTAGTAACGCTCCTTTTTATTTTCTTAATTGTTGGAGCTTTGTGGCTATATCCAATATTAGATGGCTTTGGTTTGAGTTTATTTCTGTTCTTTGTCAAGTCTAAAAATTTCTCGCTGTTTCTTAAAATATTTATTATTATGTAACCTATTTGGTATTTTTAGAAAAATTACAGATATGGAGAAAGTCATGTAGTAGCCATATCAGATTTTTTATAGTATTAATTCAGGCATCAATAAAAATTAGCGACTCAGACTGACAGATGAATCTCCACAAAAAACGTACACAATGAAACAATACTAGATCGATTGGCGAAAAAACCAAGTTTCTGTCTGCTTTTGTTTAGAAAGAGTTAGTGTGTCAGACAGACAAATGGACAAACTGAACGAATAAGTGGATTTGTTTGAAAAAAAGCGAAAAACTAATCAAGTTCAACCAACATTATTTTTAAAATTTATTTTGATATTTTCATCAGGACTTCATATTTGAACTATGAGATCGTTATGTATGAGGTTTGTTTATCTTTAATGTGAACTCCATTTCCTCCTCTGAAACATATTAAACAATTACTATAATTGGTTGTCTGTATAAAAAAGGCAGGTTAAAGATTTTTCATAAAAACTTGTTTTTCCTATGCATGGGGTCTCCCGAAAAGAAGGGACCCCAAAATTGAGATATGATATTACCCTTCATTATCTTTGATGTGTTATACGTTTGTCTTACAATGAAAAGCTAAATTTCACTGTGACCCAGAAATAATAGTTGCATATTAATGAATGCACAAAATGTGCTTAAATGTTTTGGAAAATCATATGCATTATTAGGGTCATTATGAAAGGATTGACTATTTTATTTTATGCATAACTAATACTGCATTAACCAAATTGCAGAATTAATCAGTAAGTTACAGGTACGTTAGGAAATTTTTTCTGAGTATATTATACAAATAATATAAAAATATTTTGCGTAATCTAGAAATATAATTCTAGTATATTGCCCGTCAAAAATGATTGGTTCAAATTAATAAAAAACAATTTAAATTTTTTACTGATGACAAATTATTTTAACTATCAACATTTACATTGATTTCATTTCTTGCAGCAGTTAGTTGTCAAGATAAACAAATTTTGAGGTAGGTGAGGGGAATAGGGGAAGGCATTTATCCTTGGGACAACAGTATGAGCTCTAGTTTTGACAATTACATTGCTGTCAAGATAGTTATTGTTGAAATGGCAATATTTCCCCAAAATATGTGATTTAAACGTTTAACATGTTGGCTACCAAGAGGTTCACCACTGATCCTCACCTTCACTATACTAAGGCGCCGTGGGAACACATGTGTTACTCAGTCACAATGCTTTTCAATCTTATTCTATTTTTATAGCTTCTTATTATTACATTGATACTATGTCAGCAGCTTGTAAATGATTCATTCTATATGTTTATATGTTTATTCTTCCTCACCTGTTGGACTTGAATTGTTGAATTTACTAGTAAAAACATTAATATAAGAATATACACTTTATTCTTTATACCACATGGGGAATGCTTTTCAGTTCTTATGGTGACAGCCAGTGTGTTAATATCAGCAATTTCAAGCTGAAGGCAGAAAAAGCTGAATAGATAAGAAACTTTATTAATTTTTCTTTAAAATTGTTTAAATCGGATGATCGTAGGTCAGTTTCTAATAATTTTAATTTCCAAAGAATAAATGCCTGCATTTTGAAAAGTCTATTTTTACATGTTATTTTATGAGAAATGGAAATGTCTTCCTTGGAGACGAACTCGGGACTTTTTTCGAGATTTATTTTCATCATCACCTTATAATATGTGAATCGAGCATTCCTGCCAAATTTTGAACATGTATCTTGATCCTTTATCAAGTTCTTCACATTTTTGTAGCATTATCTCAGAGAGACAGATCATGCAAACTATGGTAGAGAATTATACAAAACAGGTTACTCATTTTCAGTCGCATAACTAGCATTCATTGGGCACATGTACAAATTTGTAAAGTGGACCCCAAATGCTTTTACATTTGAATTACATTTTTGCACAACATAACTTTAATAATTACAATTTTACCTTCCGGTAGGTTTTAGGCACACCTAACCCAATCTGTGCTATCCAAAGCCTTTCTCTTCAAGTTCTCATATCCATATCCCTCTTTTAATGCATCTAATATACCATTCCTCTTCCTACCTCTTTGCCTTTTCCTAACATTCTTCCTTCTATGACTTCTTTCAGTAAATTGATTCCTTTGAAAATTTCTTCATTCATTTTTATTTCTGTCCAATTTTTAAAATAATAATCCAAGAGGTTGATTAGCCATAAATTCCATCCCAACTATTTTTCTCTTTTACTTCCTTATGATATCAAAAAATCTAACTTCATTACATCACAGGCACATACTTGGTCGATGCAAGGCCCCTAGGCAATAGTGGTTTGCTGGGCCCATGGCTTGCAAATTCTGAAAACATTTGGTTAGATTTTGTGTTGGAAAACAGGCTATCAATTTCTTATAAATTTATTTGTACTTATTTATACAATAAAGTGGGTGGACTTCTGAGGTCAATGTTGATCACAGTTCAAAGTCTTTAAGTGGAGCCTTTAGAAATAATTATCTTTTCAGTGATACCTTTTGGTTGAGACTGATCTTTGCCAAATATAGTTTGTGATGATCTTTGTCATTACATCTTAACAATTGCTATCTGCTTTCAGCAACATCCTCACAAAATAAATGGAGAACATTTTGACAAGCAAAATAATTTTTACAATACATATTAGCTTTTTTAGATATGTCCAATATGTTATATGCTCATATTTGTTTATTTAACACCATTTCATCTTCAAACACCAAGAAATTTTTGGTTTTGCAAATATTGATTACAATGTCTTCTTAGCAGCAAATGTGAAATTAGGACAGTGTAAAACAATAGAACGTTTTTGCACTTTTGGTCTCAATACACCATAATTATCCTCTGTAACATATTTCTTGGCTGAGCCAAGTTCAGATAAAAAAACATCAATTTTGCACAAAGATACTGGATCACCCACCTGCAATGAAATTATTATCCTTTTCTTTCTCAGTTAACTGTTTAGCTGCAAAATTTCATGCAGAGGATTTTCAACTATCAAACAAAGTATCATGCTCTATCATCTCAAAATCTCACAAAATGAAATTCAGTACACCCTACTTAGGCAAAAAATGTTTCCTTCTGGATTTGGAGTCAGTTCTGAATTTTTGTCAACCAGAAATGATTGACAGATCCTCAATAAACTATCAGAGAAATTTGCTGCAGCCAATACATTGAGTAACAGATTTATGAATTTAGACAAGGCATTAGAACTTAAAGAAAGTGAACAGAAATCGGAATGTCAGACTATAATAAATGACTGCAAGGTAGATATTTTAGATTTGCTACAAGAAGAAGTACTTTCAGTGAAAAACGTTTTACATAAGCAGTGTTTGTGAAATGAATACAGGCTTAGTGAAAATTATTTGATAGGCATTTTGTGCAATGAAAAAATCCAAATTCTTGTTGATAAAATGTCATACCATATTCATATGAACTTAGGAGATAATAGATTAAAAAATTATCGTAGAACTTTGAAGTGTTGTAACTAGGGTATGGCGAAGATTGCATTTATCATAGGGGCCACATGCTAAAGACACCAAACATTTCCACAAAAATTGCCATAGTTTAACTTCTCATAAATAAGTATTAATTTGATACTCGATTGTTAAAGTTATTTTTAATAAAATTCTATTAATCTTTATTAAAACACAGAAAAATAACATTCCACATGGCTAAGGTGTTTCCTAAACCTTTGCCATAGGTGCCATATCTCCTAGTTACATCTCTGGGACTATGTAGTAAATTAGAATTCCAAATTTTGAATAAACTTGTGTAGAAAATTGGTCTACTACAATCATTATGAAATTAAAGCTAAAAGGAGTTCAGTCCAGAATTAAGCTTTAGTGCTAGCAGGGAAATTTCAAAGAAACTATTGTGAATGAGAGTTTCCAATACATTTACTTTAAAAAAAGTTAAGGTTGATGACATTAAAATGATCTGGTAAATCAATGTCTATTTTACGTTTTTATAGTTATTGAAATTACCTGTGTCATTGAATCAAGCTGCTAGCTATAGGCATGAAATATTTATAGGCAATAAAAATAATATTTTCTCGATGTTTCTATCTTTCATTGGTAAGAGTTTTTTCAATGAGTTCCTTACAGGATTGCCTACAGCTGAGAATGATTTTTATGTACAGTATGAAAAGAATTATAGTCAACCAAATATGTTTACTGATAGAATTTTACATAATATCAAGATGGCTCAAAATGTCAAAAATGTACAATATTTAATGTTTTTATTCATACATCACGACAGCAATGTTATTATGCCTGTTTAGTTTACTTTGTTAGCCATGTCAGCATCCTCCAAGTTCTCCAGCTACACTGTCTACCACTGCAGTAATCATTTTCCAGGTACATTTTTGGCAATCAATAATTCCTCCAACATAGGAGTGGCCAGTTTATTTCTTATACTTGTTTTAATGAGATTAACATCTGAGAAAACATGCTCCACTTCTGCAGTTCCACATGGAAGTGCGGAGATTGTTTATGCAAATCTTGAAAGACATAGAAATCCAGATTATGTAAATAAAAACGAATTTTGCAAATTTACACTAGTGGAAATTTACAAAATTCAGTTTTATTTACATTATGGAATCTTTCCACAAAGTTGTGTCTTCCCAAGCGGAATATGAAATCTAGGTTGGTTGTCATTCTTATTAATTTTCTAAATTGAATGCCAGAATTCGTTTTAGGCTCCTTTTATGATGGCTGTAATATTGTTTAAAGCTGCATCTTGATAATCAATAAACTCAATTCTCTAAGTGGTCAAAATCTACCAGAGACAATTTATGGAAAACAGTTAACTAATTTCAAAATGGTTTATGCTTCCTCCTGTGAATACTTTCGTCGATCCTCCTTATCTTTTGTCTTTACCTTTTTTAAAAAAACACACTTATTGGCTTTTTTATCCACCTTTCTCTTCGTGCACCAAGCTCCACTTTGTCTTTTGCCATACATATCTGGGATTATAAACTAACACAGTCTTAATCAAGTAATTGTTACACTCTTACTGCTTCAACCACTTCTCAACAGTGAAACTTATTTTTTAATCAAACATTAAAACACCAACAGTTACAAACATGGTTTTTCTGAATTTCTCTGTTCTGCATTATCATCAGATTCAAATTCGTTACATACCTACATCAACTTTTAATTTTAAACTGTGAGTTTTTAATTATGGTACTTGTTATTTATTAATTGAATTGAAATTAAATTACATTTTCAGACAAAAAATTTTACAGACTACAAAAAAAATATTGAAAAAACTGATTTGTCAACTAGTTATACAAATTACAGTAAAAAATCACATCACTGTGAAAATTGCTAAATGTAGTTTGGTACATGTACTGATGTGGTTGAGATACTTTCAAAAGCTCTTCTTAAATAGGTTAATGTTATACGTAAAAAATAATGCTGGAGCCTTTAGGTTGAGAGGGGTGCTTAATTAAGGAGTAAGGGCTGAAGTCATCAAACTGTTTTGTTTCAATGGGCTGCTAAGTCATAAACTACATTAATTATCATTCCTCTCATTATTTTAAATGATGAATATTGTTAATTATTAATGTCACTCACATCTTAGAAGCCATCCAAAACGCTATTTTCAATCCGAGTTTTTGTCCCCTCAGGCCTACACCCAGGGGCAACTGTCCCCCCTGCTCCCCATCACTATGCCACTATTTGTACCAGTGAACAAAGTTTTGTATTACAGTTTACATACCAGATAAGCAGTTTATAATTCTGGAATTTAACCATTCTAGAAGTTTTTGATGTTGTTTATGGAAGCTGCCATAAACATAGTTTATAAATTTATGAGAAATACTAAAATCTAGTTTTACATTTAAAAATGAACAGCAACAGATCAAAGAAGGGTTGGATGTGTTGGTCACCTCAGGCATAAGCCCAGAGGGGCTTCATAAAGTATTAGATGAAGAGTAAGGGGAAATGCTATTTACAGAAGTAACACATAAGCTGAGCAGCATGTCCTTTCATGAGACTTATCTATCTAGGTGATGAACGAGGTTGAGGAAGAGGGGGATAGCATAGTTGGGATACTGATCAAGGTCCTAACAAAGCTTTAGACCGTTTGTGATTGCCAGAAGTTTAGTTCTAATGATTACTTAAACTACATTATGACAGTAAAATTTTTTGGACAAATTGAATCTATATTGTAAAATATGAGGTCACATGTAAGATCAGAAATATTTTTCATAAAGAGATTTAATGTATTTAAGGTGTTATGTTGTGGCCTAAGCACAATAGATGGTCCCCCCTACCTGTATAAACAAATTGGACCCTCCATACCACACCTTGGAAATCCATTCTTGTGGCTCTCATGTTCTTTCTATTTGACCATATAATTTGGCTCTTTTGATTTAAATTAAAATAAAACATACAAAATCCAAAATCATACATTTAAAAGCAATCAAAATGAAGAACAAACAACAATAATAGCAATGGCAAATAATAAATTAAAATGAGCCAAATGGTGGGAGAACAGCAGAATGATTAAATGCATTGTATTAAAGTAACCATAAACACTTTCCAATGCTTCCATCTCCCCTTACTCTCTTAAACACAAGCATAATTCCCTCCACTTCATTCACCTGCTTTCCAACGGTTTGGAGAAATTTCTCTGTACGATAAACTTTTCAAAATTTTCACAAGCCCTTTTTACATTGACTTGAGTTCTGTTCCTGAAGAAGAACAATTATAATTAATAGATCTGCAATGCAATGATGAATTGCAAAACATTTTTTCAGTAATGGTAGATAAAATTGAGTTTTATAACAAATTCATAACAGCTGAAAAATACCAGTTTCATACTTTAAAAATTATTAGTTATTTTTTTGGGAAGTACATATAGATGTGAAGCTTTATTTTTCAGTGTTAAGATTTACAAAAAATAAAACCAGAGCTTTGTTAACTGATACCAATTTGGAAAATCAATTAAAAATTGCAGCATCCATAATTTATGCCAGTCTAGAATATCTCAGCAGAAGTATGGAAAACCAAATTTCACATTAGAATCTATATATTTCTTTTTAATATATTTTTTCTGTTGCTTCTTAAAAAGAATATTTTTTAAAGTGGCTCTTCACTTGGTTTGTTGCCCGGCTCTGCTATATACAGTTTATTTTCTTATAATATAATATTTGCAATTCTGGCTTTTAGGACTCTTTTTGGCTCCAGTACCCCACAATTGCAGCAGCTACAGAGGCTGTAGTTGCACAGCTAATAGGAGAGATTAAGGCTTGTTATTTAATAAGGAAATATTTCCTCTTTTGTGGTAATTTGTAATAATATCGAAGAAAATGCAGTGAATACAATTTAAAGAACATAGTAATAAAGGGAAGGAGTAAAAGTTATATTCATTGCCTTTTTTTAATAAAAAACAGGCAGTTTTAACACTTTATTATTTAAGCACATAATAATAACACTTTAAGTTATCGTTGTTTAATTTCCATTTAGATTGGCTTGGTTTTGGTATCAGTCAACAAAATGGATGCTTCCAGTCGTTCCCTCATTGGTTATTGGCAACAATGCCAGATCAACTCATTCAACAATATGTACAACAAATATGAAAATACTTAGGTTCATGGGAAGTTATTCCATCCCAGGGTCATTATATTTCAGTAACCCAAATATGTCTATATCTTTTGTACATGTCTTTTGTCTGTGAAGGGGAACTAATAGGTTCCAATGCATAACCAAAATTCAAATACAAGCTTGACCTTTGCATAACTCTTATTACAGAAAACTGTTGTCTAAAGGTTTTGTGTCTTGTGTCTTGTGACTCTGACAAGGGTTCACTAGACATAGTCTGGAAACATAGGCATCATGTGTAAATAAAAATTAATTTTGTAAATTTCCACTAGACCAGTGTTTCTCAACCTTTATTAGACCATGGAGCACACCACGATATCCCCTAATTTAGGAGGAGCACCAGACCAAATCCTTCTAATATATAAAATCAAAACCCTCCCCTCTCCCTATAGGTTGACATAAAATTAAATGGGAGCAAATGCGATGCAGCATATTTTTCATTCACATTTTAAAATCACTTAGAATCCCTCTATGAATGCGGCACTTGAACCAAACGATGCCTGAAAAAATGGAGATTCATTTTGCGGCCATTGATTTTCGAATACGCGTCGAATTGTTCCGCAAATTCATTATTAAAAAGAAATTTTGGCTAAATTTTAGACAAAAAAATTTTGTAGTCAAGGGTATCTGATTTGTTGCTGTAATTAAGTAAGGCACTGCATATATGCATATACTTTTTTACATTTTACAGTACATGAATATTACATCATCATGAAAACGATCCACAAAATGAAATAAATAAGTTCTTACTTATTTTTACACAGATAATACCTGTAAATTAATTTTGGAAAAATGTATTCCTCAGCACAGAAACCTATGGTCTATAAAAGCCAGAGCTTGATAGCTAGTACCGTAATTAAATTATTACATAAAACAAATAAAACATTGTAGCAAGTCCTTTAATTATAAAAGCAGAAAATATTACAAACTTAGTATTACAAACTAGGTAAATTAACATAAAGGTATTCCAACAAATAGAAATAATGAAAGAAAAATCCAAAATAGTAATTATTCCTAAAACTCAGTGTCGAAGCAAAATATTACCATAAAAATAAAGGAAACGTTAAAAAAATTAAGTAACCTTACCAAAAACACAAAAAACGAATAAACAATATTATAATTACAGAGCAATTAAAAAGTAACATTAAAATTTAGTAGAAAATTGATAATTTGATTTTTTTATCCATACCTACTTAATGGAATATTTGGGCCTGCATGTTCGAACAGAGTACATCTATCGGCTAAGTTTGGATAGAGATAGTCTTAATGTTGAAGTGATGTCCAAACGATTTCTCAGCTTGCTTTTTGTTTCAGTAACTACATAAAACCCCCTTTCTATGAAAAAGGAGGAAGGACTTTCAGCGCTTTTTCACTTAGCTGTGGAAATTCAATGAAAGCTTTAATCCAAAAAGTTTCAAGAGGAAAATCCTTCTTTAAAATTTTTAATGTGCAGTCTGAGGAAAGATCAGCTAGTAACTCTTCTTCTTCTAGTGATAAGTTATTTCCTTGATTATCATTAAGTGGATCTAATACCCACAAAGAACCTAATCTTGGATCTTTGTTTAAAGGAAAATATTTATCAAATTTATCACTAAGTGTATCCAAGTGATTAATTGAAGTTCTGCAAAATTAAGTTCTTCATTGTTTCTATCTTTAACTTAATTCAGAAGCTCTGTCAATTCATAAAACATATCAAAGTAGTTGTCTTTGGCTTTGTTAACCCATAACTTTAATTTCTTTTTAAACCCTTCTATTTTACTATACGTGTGAAAGACATTTTTCAATGGTCCTTGTAGTGATAAATTTAAGTCATTCAAATTCTGAAAAATGTCTGCGAGATAACAAAATTTCAAGTACCAATTAATATCCTTGTAGTACTTCACAAGATCTGAATTTTTCTCAGACAGAAAACACACTACTTCCTCTCTAAGTTCACACAATCTTTTTAACACTCGACCTTTGGACAGCCAATATAGTGTGGAAGGTGCAGACCCCATTTTATCGCATAGTATTCCAAACAATCGGCAGTTAACTGCACTGTATTTTATTAAATTTACTGTTTTGATGGATACTGCTAACACTTCATTTAACTCTGAGCTTAACTTTTTACATGCTAATAATTCTTGGTGAATAATACAATGTGCAATTTGAATTTTTGTCACTACTTCTTTAAATTTTGCAACCAATCTTGCATGTACACCTGTCATATTTGCTGCACCGTCAGTACAAATTGAAAAACAATTTGATATCTTTGCTGGAGAAATATTCAGATATTACCTTGAATATTTCGGACCCAGTTGAACGGTGTGGCAAGTAAAAGCTGTCCATGAATTCTTATTCAATCACTTCACTGTCCCAATCAATATATCGAACGTACATCATTATTACAGCTTTGTTACCAATATCTGTTGATTCGTACAATTGAAGAGCAAAGGTTCTAGCTTTTTTCACTTTCTCAAACAGTTGCTGATGAAGATCTTCATTCATCATTGATATACGTCTCGCAATCGTATCGTTGGAGAGGGGTATTTGTCTAATTTTTTGCAGCCTTCTCTCCCAAAATCGTCTTGCATGCATCTACTAAGCAAGGCATGATTAAACTTTCTCCTATGGTGAAAGGCTTTTTAGTTTTTGGAGTGAAATTAAGATCGATGCATTAAGCACTGTCAGTTACTTTGCATATGTTACTAATTAATACCCTCTGACTTTTAAATTCATTTTCTCTTCTCTAAAAATACTCGACTGTCTTATTTTGATACTGCTGGTGTTTTTTATCAAGATGTATTTTTAATTTTGCTGGAAACATGGCGCTATTTGACAAAACCTCAGAACAAATACCACATTGGACTACTGCCTTGACATGTGAAACCGTATTTAATGTAATCAGAATCATACTTTCGATGTACTACTACTTTCTGCTTTTTCCGATCAGACTGTGAAGGTGAGTCACATGATCTATTACCGGCATTGTCTCTCATGGAAGTAGATGGAATCGCTTCATCAACATTTGTTTCACTCACTCCGGAATTTTTCATGAAAAAGTCAACTTGGTCTGTTTACTCATTTTATCCTATGGTACCAAGCAGACGTAATTTTATTGAATAAATAAAAATATATTATATTTAAATTTCATTTTATTAACGCAAAAGGCTAGTCACGTACTGCCAAAATTCGACAAAATATGTAGAATACACTTTTCACAACCACTCACCAACGCGTTTAAATATTACACAATGGTAAACGAAATAACTGATTTACAAACAACTCCGATGGAACATAGGGCAAATGGCCGTCCACATACAGTGCCGGGCTTGTTTCGTGGATTGCGAGCACAACGTAATTAAACTATAGTCCGTGAGATGTCTCCGAGTCGATTTTGGAAGGCGAGTGGAGGGAGGCAGCATCAGATGCAAGTATGTATATTGAATCTATAGCAAATGTTACACCGAGGGGGAGGAAGGGAATCGGTGAGTAGGAGAGGGGAGGTGGAATGGTGAAGGAGAGGTTGGTTGGCGGGCAATAAAATGTTCTTTTATGTATACAATGTGGAAGGAGAAGCTCCGTGAATTGGAGAGAGGAATAAAGGGAGTGAATATGCTTCTAAGTAAACAAAGTAAGATGGGGAAGGGAGGGTATTGGAGAGTAGGAAAGGGGAGGCAGAAAGTTGGAAGAGGTTGGGGGATGGGTAAGAAAACGAGGTATAGTACATATTCGGAAAGAAAAGGCAGAACAAGTAGATTTTATAATCAAAGCAGTGTTGCGATTATCGTAATGTAATAGACAAAAGTCTTTACACTTCGTTCTAATAAACAATTTAATATTATATTTCCAATAATTGGACTTTTCACTTTAATTTTTTAAGAGGCTTGCGGAGCACGTGCCTCATGTTTGCGGAGCACCGGTTGAGAAACGCTGCACTAGACAATATAGTCAAATGTTTTGGGCGTTACTTGGTAGAAATTCATTATTAAGAATTAAAAATAACTTTGTAAATTCCATACACCAAGAGCTTATATACACAGTATTATGAGGGTGTGGGGAGGAGGGGGAAGAAGGAGGGGAGGTTACATTTAAATCTGAGCTCTGAGGAAGGTGATTGGGTGATGCATAGGTGGAGTCATCTGGGTTTGTAAGGAAACTAATGGAGTGGATATCAAGGAGGGGGGAGTGGGAAGGGTACAAAAAGTCGTTAACAACATTGTGGCCACTTTTAACAGCAGAAACAGTTTCAATAATTTCCAATGCATTAAGTGTGGCTGTTATTTTCACAATGTAAACTTTTTGAGTCAAAGTCCGAAAATTGATGATATTTAAATTAAACTGCTTTAAAATACTTTGTAAAAAATTAAACTTTATTAAAGAAAAATGTATTAGAAAAAATAAAAATTTGTAATTTGAATTAAAATAATTAAAAATACTATGCAAAAAAGTATTTTTTACTTAAATATGTAATATAAAAACAAATATTATTACTGTTTTAGCAAAAAAATCCCGTAGACCCCTCTTCCTTCTCGTGCAGCCACTTCAAGATTTTTCTGGCCACTATGAGGCTACATATCTGGACACCCCATGGCTTAGAATGACTAAATAAATATTTTAGCAGCCATTCTGCCATTGAGCTAACATTACAGCTGGAATTCAGTTGAAAAGTTGTATGTTCATCAGTTACATATAAGATATAACATGGCCTTAATGAGTTGTTTATTAGAAAAAACTAGAAATCAGTTTTTATCGGTAAGTGCGTTGAATAAAAAAAATACTGATTTTCCACAAAATAACTGTTACACCCTTCCACTTCTCTTATAAAATATTTCAGAAGTTGAGAATTTATGTCATTAGTATCATGATCAACATAGTTTTTAGTTATTCTACCATTCTGTAGACTTTTGGCTCACCCAATCCACTTTATACCAAGGGCCTTTCTCTTCATCTTCTCATACCCATTCACTTAGTTTAATGCATTTAATATTACTTTCTCTTGTCAACCTTTCTGCATCTTTCCTCCCATCTATGACTTCTTTCAGCAGACTGTTACCTCTCAAAATTTGATCCACCCATCTGTCTTTCCCTTATTATTCTAATTAAGCTTCTCTCTTCCTCTGCTTTATTTAAAACTTCCACATTTGTTTTTCTCTCTCTCCAACTAATTTTCTTCAGTCTATACCATACCCACATCTCAGATGCCTCTAATCTATGGTGAACAATTGTCCAAAATTTGAAGGGACAGTCTCTCCTTTGCATCACATTTTTTAAATGTCCTAACTTTTATCCTTTTTTTAAATCATAATTTACATCAAAAATTATCGTTAAAATCCTCTCTGGAATACTCTCATTGGTCATACCAAACTGTCTGATATCTATTACATCTATCTAAGGCTGATCCATCAATAAATGCATGCCACTATAATCAGTGGTGGATTTGGAAATTTCCCGCCTCAGGCCAAATTATTTTTCCACCCCATTTTGGTGATTTAAAAAAAAATAATCGCCCATGTATATGGATTGTCTGTCTATCCATCCGTCTGCAGATTATAACAATTAAATTCATCAAAAGTCTGCATAATATTAATTTTTGTATTCTCATCCTGATATCCTGTTTTTATTGCCGCTCCGAAATCTAGCTGCTCCCGGGCCATTGCCTTATTTCAAATCTGCTACTGAATATAATTAGGGTATAGATTTTTTGGGTTTACAAAAAATTTCATTCAGATGGTAAATATTTAGTTTATTATTTTCCTTTTCATTTGGGTTAAAATCGCGTATAAATAAGGTACATATTTTTTGAGGTTTTAAAAAAAGTTCAATCTCGGGTAATTTTTGGGTTTTATTATTTTGTAATTTGGATAAAATGATTTTTAAATAAAAACAATGGTTAAAAATTTAAAGGTTTTATCTACAATGACAACTTTTTACTACTCCTTAAGTATGGTTGAGTGTAATATCTTGTGTTAAATGCCTACAGGTGGAGAGGAACACCTTGCAGGCTGCACAAATATCTTGCTTCCCATTCAACTTCTTTTGAAAACACACCAGATATTAGTGAAATAGTAGCAGTGTTTTCAACTAACAGACACTTGGGCTCTTTTTTCCTCATTCTATCAAAGATCTAATAGTGACTAGGTAAGACATGTCCTTGACTATTTGTGGCACGAGCAAACCAAGGAGATTAAGATTGTATTACAAAGTAAGCTTACGAATAAATAGTTTATAAAGAGAATAAACAGACTGATCATGAGCATCTCAGACTGCACTCAAGTGCTGAGGTGCCTACAAGTGCCAGAATAGAAATTCTGTGACCAAATCTAAAAAGATATTTGCGTTTAACGAAAACTAATAATTTTGGGTTTTAACCGAAATTTAAAAAAGGCAAGGGTAAAAATCTGGTAAAAATCGGGTAAAATCCAAAACATTCATACCCTAGCTATAATATATCCCTCCTTATAGTTAATATACATATGAAATGTCCCTTTTTAGCTTCCTGAAAAGTTGGTAACCTTACTATAATCTGTTCGTCTTTTCTCATTGTTTACATTTCACATTCATCTAATGCTACATTACATATAAGATCTTTCACTAACCTCTTTTTTATATCTTTATTCAGACTTCCTGTCAAGAACTCTCATACATGCCTCGTTTGCTCTTGCTTTCCTTGTCTTGATCTCTTTTGTACTTGTTCAATCCTGAGTCAGATTATTACCTAAGCAAGTAAAACATTCCAGCTGTTCATCTTCTGTCATCCACTGTAATATTGATCTGTGATTCCCCGCTCTTGGTTAATTTCATAACTCTAGTTTTTCTCCTATTAATTTTCATTCTGAATGCATTTTCCTTTTCATTTACTGAGCTAACTAGCATCTGCAAGCCTTTTTCCAAATTACTTAACACTTTCATCTGAAATTCTGATTTGACTAGGATACCTCTAACTTTTACCCATCTCTACATTTTCCCTTGCCTATCTCATTATTTCTTTGGCATAACAATTAAAAATTACAAGAGAGAGTGGGAAATCCTTTCTCATGTTTTGTCCTAGTGTAGTCTAATCTGATTCTCTTTCTGCTACCCTTACCCCTACAGTCTGGTTTATATACAAATTTCTGATTTAACATCTATCTCTCCAATCCACCCCTATTTTCTTCAACATCTCCATCAGTTTAGGTCAGTGCTTTCCATGTGCCATGACGAAGTATAGTGTGCTGCAGGATATTCAAAGTCTATGCAAGGGAAAATCCGAATTTTCAAATCTGAAGCTACAAATGAGTATAAGTTGGCTTTCTGAGTTTTACAATGCATCACACTCTCTCAACAAAGCCCCATAAAGAGAAAAAACACCCTGAGAAAAACTTCAAAGGTTCCTCCTATTCCCAATGATAGGGTCTTTTCCTTTCTTATAATCCGACCTGCAAGAGGAAACCCTTCAGAGCCCCCTCATAGCACTTCATTGTTTGGTAAGAAAAAATGGTCTGTCATGTTTTCTTTTATTTTTTCTTCCTTTTAACTCAATGGTGACATTGAAAATGTTTTATTTGTTTATCAGTTGAGTTAAAAAGTATGGACAAATTTTTGAAATGAGAAATATCACCAACAGTTAACTCTTCACGACAAATTAATGAAGCAGATAGACCTAAAAGTAAAAGAAGTGAGATATTGAGGAGACAATATAAAGAAGAATACTTAGCCTACAGCTTTAAGTGGTTTGGAGGGACATCACCAAAACCTTTGTGTGTAATTTGTAGAGAAATTTTATCAAACGAAGCTATGTTACCAAGAAAATTAATGCAGCATCTTTCTACTAAACACCCCTCTTACATTAATAAGGATACTAGTTATTTCAAATGATAGCTGAGGCAGAACTTGATTAAAGTGCATTAATGACAACATGTGTAAAATTTTCATACAAAGCTCAATATGTCAGTTACAATGTAGCTAAATTTATTGCTAAAGCTAAGAAGGCACACACCATTGGAGAAAAACTCTTTTTACCGTAAAGGAATTATTATAAATAGTAATATGAAAACTAGTTATGTTCCCATGTATCTTCACATATTAATGCATTCATTATAGGCAAAATATTTTCACTGCCTCTTTGAATTATAATTGTGTTCTACTGCATCTGAACTTTGTGATACTGGTAAAACATTTGAAAAATTAATTTTAGTTTTACTTCACAAATCCACTGAATTATAAAAATGATTTTCAATGAATTTTAGCCACAATTTATGTCCTTCTTAAGAAAATATTTTATTTTTTATTTATTTATGATGTTATTGATTATTTTAATGTAATTATTTTCTGATGTTGTTGCTAAAAAATTGTAATAAAAATCTTCAACAAAGTTCAATGTGAAATTAATTTAGGTATGCTGTGATGAATGAAAAAATCTATAGGTAACCCATGAAATAAAAAAGGTTATAGAGCACAAGCTTAGGTCATAAAACTCTATCAAAGGTCTTTTCCAAATCTACAAAGAAAACTTATACATCCTGGTTGTCAGTGCCATAACTATGTGAACTTTTCGTAGGCGCCTCTTGAAAAAGTTGCCAAATGCTCTGGCAAAAAATTGCCATAAATACTAATTTAATACTCAGATGTTCAAGTTATTTTTCATAAAAATGTTGTCATCATTTATTGGATTGCAGGAAAAATATTTTACATAACCAAGGGGTTTCCTAAAATTTTGCCACAGGCACCATATCTCCCAGCTACTTCACTGATTTCATTGCTATCTTTGCAAAGAAGCTGAGATAGTTTTGCTTAAAAAAGAATTATCAAGCTCTTTTTGTTATTGGAATACATTTAATGAATTAGATAAATCTAAAAGGCTGAGAAAATGTGCATTCTAGATACAAGGCAGCCGTCAACAGTGGTGGTTCACTGAGAGTAGATTCTAAAATAGAATATATACTCTTGGTGAATAACCATTGACGACAGCTGCTTTGCAGCCAAAATCCACATGTCATTTTTTAAACGTTTCAATTAGTCACTGGAGTTCTCTAATTTATCTATTGACAGAGCTGTGCCATGCAGGTGTGCAGAGTGTGCATCACACCTGGGCACCTAGTTCCGAGGATGCAAATAGCCAATGATAATTTTAGCGTTTTAAATAGCTATATATCTTTTTTCTTGTATTAAACTTTTTTATCCCACATTTCTTGATAAGAAGTGTTAAAAAGGGATCGAATTCTATTCTTTGTTTTGTTAGTAGTCATCAAAGAACTTTTTAAAATCTTTTAGAGCAGTGATTCCCAACCTTTTTTTAAGTATCAGTTGTTTTTTATCAAATAAATTTTAAAATTGCCCCCTCAACATAAAATTTAAACGTCAATATTTTTTACCCTTACGATTTTTATTTAATGGGATCCTTGTGCTTGGTGCTTTTTGGCTAGCTGTTGAATGTCAGGTTTGATGTTGCTGAGTTTGATCCTAATATTTCCCCTTGAACATATATCAGTTCTAGATCTTTTCTTTGTCAAAATTTGGTTCATTGAGCTAAAACAGCTTCAACCATGTAAGATGTGGGAAAACATAAGAGAAATTTGGCTATTTTACCCCACGTTGTTGTATAAAGCAATTTGATTTGTTTTGAACACCACAATTCAATTATTCCACCTTTTTAAAATTTCATTTTACATTCTTCATTGCATTTCAAATCAATGAGTTCTTCTTGAATGTTCTCGCTAGCAAACTCAGCATCACAAGTAAATGGATCTAACATCCAGGGATTGATTTCGAAAAGAAACAAATCAGAAAATCTCTTTTCCATATCAGCTTTCAGCAAACGAAGATGTTCAGTATAATTTGCAATATCTCTGAGAGGTATTCACTGATCTCTGCTAATTTGGGTATATTATGAAATTTTCTTCTCAATAAATAATTGCTTTGAAAAAGATTTAAGTTTTTCCATAAATGATTTTAGTATTTGTTTACAACCAATCAACATAACTAAATTTCCTTGAAGTTGAAGTAATATTTCATTAAGTTTTCGAAAAAGCCATGTCATATAATAAATGTTATTTTTGTGTTCATTGACCTCCTTTGCTAAATCAGTACCACCTTCACTTTCTAGAAAATCAATTATTGTATCATAAAGACTTACAAATCTTGCCAAATAGTTCCCTTTAGAAAGCCATCGAACTTCAAAATAACGGACGTAAGCCATTAAAAGGGCCTAGTTGTCAATAAGTGTGGTTTCATCCAGCTGAAATGAAAAGCTTGTCTTCTTCTATTTTTCAGTAAGCATTTCTTCAATGTGTTCTGAGATCTCATCTATTCATCTTTGAATCATATTATTGCAGAGTGGTAAAACTTTTAAAATAGGAGAAGGATCTTGATGCATCACAATTGATTTTACTTCTTTTAAAGATGGTATTATAAGATTTTCAGCAACTGTATGAGCACTACCAGTTTTAGCAATGATTTCTGCTATTTTATATGAAGCAATCAGTCCATTGTCCTGTGACTGTGATATTTAAAAAAATACTGAATAGATTGTATTTCGCTTCTTAAAATCTTTCAGTTTTCTGAAATATTCAGTAGGCTTATCAACCTTATCTGGATGTTTTCTTTTTAAGTGATCAACAAGTCTTGATGGTTTCATTGCTTCATTTGATAAGGAACTACTGCACAAGAGACACATTGGTTCCTTGAATCTAATGGATTTACAATAAAACCAAAACTAATATAATACTCTTGATACTGGCGACACTTTTTATTTTGGGAATTCAACATTATTTATAATGGAGTGAAAAAACACTATAAAATTATTTCACGTCCTCAAAACCACGTCCAAGCACCATGCAAATGTCAAACTAACTGAACGAAAGCCAAAAACATTGCATAACGATTATGTTAGATCTTATCCGTCCAAATACGTTCTCATATCATCTCATTATGCATTATTATATTGTATCGATCGAGATATTGATTCTTCCACTCACAAAGCCGCGAGACTCGAACTTATTTATTTCTGCTTCTGACTGTTTTGTATGGCGATGTATGGAATGGGATGATAATGGACATGACATTAAACGTAGCGTTAGAATTGGCTCTTGGTTTGCAGAAAGTTCACCTTAAATTTCTGATATATTATTGTTGACATTCTGCAACTTATCACTTCAGCTTGAAAGCCTTTTTTGCTTGCAAACCACTTTAGCTTACAATGTAACATTGGAGGGTTTTTTTGTAGTTTTCCGATGCCGAAGCATCGCACACGACCCCACAGAATACAAGGATTTTTTGAGGTCGCCGTAGTCCTTGCTCAGAGAAATCCTCCCCACATACATTGTCGTGATTTCACTTTTTTCAGTCATTCAAAATTACCACAATTTTCACCTAATGTCACGTTGCAAACTGCTAGTAGTTCCTCTTTTCACAAGTATTAACGTGCTCTTTCAATTGATAACGTACACTTAAATTTTTCATATTTACACTACTTCCCTTAGCAGGTGGCAGAACTGTTCATTTCACCGGGACTTCTAATGGAAAGTTTTTCCTCATTTTCACTGTACGATACTTTATTCAACCATTAAATTTTCGCTCCCTTAAAAACAATTTTCGCCCACTAAGGGGTGATATCACCCCTGTTGGGAATCACTGTTTTAGGGGCACTTAAAGAGGCTTACGAGGACAAAATTTTGTTTACAGACGCTTGAAGGCTTTGGTGTGGCATTGCCAATTGAGATTGCTTGTTCTGAAATATATTACATTATCTATAAATTGAACTTGAGGAGAAGAAATCATTCATTCGAATCTCAGAAAATTTAGGCTATAGAATTTATAGTTAATGGGTGTGAATATTGAAGAGGAAGATTTTATTTTGAGGAATCAAAATATGACTTACAGATTATAAACGTCAACTCAAACTTGAAGGTGAGAGCACAAAATTAAGCAAAAACAAATTTAAAGCCACCTAAAAATTAAAAAAATAACTTAGTTGAACCACTAGCACTACTATAAATTCACATTCCCTTAGGCTGAATTAGAGCATCATCAGGTGACTGGTGACTTGTTCTAGATTACATTGATGAGGGCATTAGTAAAAATAGAATGTTTTTACTAACTAATTTTTTAAATTTTTAGTTTAAGTTCACAAAGTTATACCTGCAATGTTACATTATAAAGTTAAAACCATATGAAACCCTATATCTTACATCAACTCCTATATGTACAGTAGACACTGGTCATTAGAATCAGTCACTTTATAGAATCAAATTTCAGAGAACGGATCCAAATCATCAAAATGCACCATATATTCGTCGCTTATTAGAATCAGACTTTTGGTTATACTACAGTGCCACCCACATCATCATATGATTTTAAAAAATTCTTTTGCTTTGCAGAGAAAAGGATTAAGGATGAAATTAATTATTTTGCCTGCAAAAATGTTCCTACATTATATGTAATAAAGTGCATTGTTTATATATATACATATTATTATAATTTTTTCACCCTTTACTATTCCTACGATTTTTAGCCTACTTTCCAGAATGGAAATAGGCTTATAGTTTCTTCGTTGTCTGTCTGTCCTCTCTATAAACTTTTGAATTGATTGACTGATTGTCTTGCTACTGGGGCCGAGCTCCAAAGCATAGTTATTGTTGCGAAGATTGAAAGTTCTGGGTTCGATTCCAGGAACTATCCTTCCCATTTGATTTTCATGGGAAATCTGAAATCCATTGTGCAGGGTAATTTTCTCTTGCACATTAAAATATTTTAGAATGGTAATATCGGAGCGGAATTTGTACTATTCTCTGAGGAAAGGAATGGAGATTCTAATTTTTATCGTAGAATTTTGCTTATCGATATTTCTTAGAATCTCACGTAAACACTGGCGTTTTTGCAGTTTATAGCACTCATTACAAGTGTTGCCATAGGAACAACTATTGTTGGACACGGATTCGATTTAGATATACGTGTTATGTTTGCCACAAACAAATACACTTGACCAATTTAGTTATCTGTTCATATTTATTTGTAATATTTTATAACGCTATATTATGAAATTTGGGAACAAAAATAGCAACATATCCACAGTGATTTTAAAGATATTAAAGCAAATATAAGTATTAAATAAATAATTATGTGAAAGGTTGGCATCATAGTTTTTGTTTTGATCATCTTGTTGGTTAATAGAATTGTCGTTTGATATTCTCAAAATAAAATTTACAAACATAATCACAATAACTGGCACCTATTGTGTGTGTGTATATATATATAGTTTTCGTTTTTCATTGTGCTAAAATCTACATTTTGTTTTCCGTTACGTTTAATGTTATAATGAAATAATTTGGTAAAAAATAATTGTGTAGTTGCTCGTTTATTTTTTTTTCGAGGTTACGTATACACCTTAAATACATACTTCTCATTTAGAATACTAATTTATAGGCACTTCTAAATATATGCTGCAGATCAGGAATGTTTTTAAGTATTCGGCACATCTTTCGTTTTTTATGATCATGTATGAAAATTCGGATTTTCATGTTCAAAATATTATATTCAAGTTAATAAACTTAAGACTAAAATATTAGTGTTGTAATGGTTATGCTCTATATTAGAATTTTTTATAGGTAACACAACAAGTACACTGAGAACCCAGGGACCCATACTTAAAGATAATAAAAGGAACCCGTCGGTCGGTTGCACCAATTGTAACTCCGAGAACGTGCTCCTGCTACAGATCTAAAATTTGGTAGAATGATTAGTCATCAGATAAAACTAAAGAGAATCATCCAAATTCCAATATTTGTCCTCTTTAGGGCTCATTTTTTTACGTTCTTTCTTTTCATATCCTCCATAAGAAATATATGGAAATCATGCATAGATTTACAATATTACATTTCAAGATTAGTTAGATTTGAGATATTAATCCGGGAATAGCTTTATTTTGTATATGAAAGAATAAAATAAATTATTTGTAAGACGAAATTAGAAACCACTCCAAATTACCATGAATGGAGGTAATTTTTCGGATTAAATGGAAAAATTTGAAATCTTTAACAATGTGATCATTCAATTGCTGTTGTGACAAAAAGAATACTATTAAATTTTAATTAATAGCAGAATTATTGTGAAATCTTTAATTTAATGCTTTCAGTGGGGTCTGACTATGTTCATATGAATTTTTACTTTCTCCATACGTAGGTATAAGGGAAAGATTTGTTTTCATGAAAAATATCAACTTTGAGATTTCAGTGGAAATACATGTTTTGAGGTCCCCTGAACACGTTTTGACCATTTGCTTGATGATTTCTGTGTGTGTGTGTTTGTGATAATTTTTTTGTGGGTGCTCTAACTCAAAAACTATTAATCAGGTCAATGTGAAATTTTACATTTGACATTTTTATAAAAGTTTGGTAAAAATCGGTCACCAGGAAGTTGGTGTTTACTCTTGTCACTTATCTGTTATTTTGACATATTTGCTTTAATATTTGGTAAATGTAAAAATGTATTGGAATAAAGGTTGTAGGAAATTAAATTTCCTAGAACCTTTTTTGGAAACATTTTCCCATAAAATGCATTGTTTAAAGAAGATGTGACTAGTGACGGAAAAGTTTGCCCATCTCTCAAATAGTGATCTTCCAGTAAACTTCTTTTACACCAACATACAGTGCCTATGGAACAAGTGTTATGATCTTGAACTCCTTCTCCAGGAACTCTATACTGATATACTGCTTCTATCAGAGCAGTGGCTAACTAAGGACGAGATTCTTGTATCTAATATTGATGGCTTTAGCCTTATTTCTTTCTTTTGTCGAAACCATCTCAAATATGGAGGGGTGGCTATATATAGTATATCCGGCATAAATATTCATTGTCTTAACTTTGACAGCAGCACTGAGAAAGTTTGTGAAGTCTCAAAGGCCTTATTGAAAGTCAGTTCTCTTCAGTATGGCATTATCTGTATGTACCATTCCCCAAAAAGCGATTTTTCCCAGTTTCTCCAAGTCCTCAGTGATGCTTTAATGTTTACATGTTCATAAATCATCATGGACTGTGATTAAACAGCTCACTTCTGCAACCACAAGGAACTTAGGTCCTACACATATTAGTTTTAATAATGTCATAACCACCAATCCAATCAACATCACCAACAATTTTAACAAACAATTCTGCCTTCCTGTTAATAATCCTTCTCCTATATCCTATGAACACTGTACCTCTCATAATGCAATATTCCTCTTCCCCTCAGATCCCTCAGAACTAACCAGCATCATAAATTCTTTTGATAGCAAATGGTCTGCTGGCTTAGATGGCATTCCCATGCCCATAGTTAAAAGGGCTGCAAAATTTATTGCTCACCCTTTGTCTGAGACATTCAATTTATCTATCAGTAACAGTCGATTCCCTAGCTGTTTCAAACTTGCCTCTGTTACCCCAATCCATAAGAAAGGTTCCATTACCAACTCTGATAACTATCAATCAATATCTGTTCTCTCAGTTTTCTCCAAAATTCTTGAAAAACTCTTCTATAACCATATTATAAATTATCTGAAACGCTATGACTTACTACACCCTGCCCAACATGCCTTCAGGGAAGCTAGATCCACTACTATGGCTATTTTTAAATTTATTGATGAAATATGTCAATCTCTTGACAAGCATCTTTCTTGCACAGAAGTCTTTTTTGACCTTAGTAAGGCCTTTGACAGCCTAAACCATAATATGTATACTTTTTAATAAGCTTTCAAACTTAGGAATAACTGGGAATGCACTTGATTGGATCAAATCCTATCTTTCAAACTGTCAACAGCTTGTTATTTATAGACACACTAGTACCAATGGAACTACTACTGCTAGGTCCTCGCCCCTTCCTGTCAAGTCTGGAGTTCCTCACGTCTCCATTCTTGGCCCTTTACTCTTTATCATCTTTATCAATGACCTTCCCACTTATCTGTCAAGTAACAAATCCATTCTTTATGTTGATGACACATCCACATTAACCTCTGCTGAAAACTTGCCAAACCTAATTACTGAGCATAATTGCAAAAATGTCCTCCTGGTACAAAGATAACAATCTTCAACTAAACAACAACAAGTCTATATTTGTACAGTTTCACACAAAAAAATCTCCTAATTTCAGCCTCCGACTAAAAATAAATGATAAGGTCATCCATCGTGCCTTGTCTACCAATTTCTTGGGATTAGAGATTTCTGAAGACCTTGATTGGTCTCCTCATGTTCAATCAATAGTTAAAAGAGTCGCTACTGGTGTCTACATGATTCGAATGCTGGCTCAAATCCTTTCCATAGATACTCTAAAAATGTGTTACTATGCCCATATTCATTCTCATTTAGCCTATGGCATAATTTTCTGCGGAGACTCGGATGTAGCATCTAAGGTATTCTCAATGCAAAAAAGAGCAGTAAAAATCATGCAAAGGGTATCTTACAGAACTCCTGGTAGGCCCATTTTTTCCTCTCTTAAGATTTTAATTCTCCCATCAGTCTACATATTAAGTAGTGCAGTCTTTGTCAAAAACAATCTTTCATTGTTTCCCCAAAATTCCCCCATACATGTCCACTATACAAGGACAAGTGAGGACTTTCATATTAATAATTACGCTATTCCTACTTGTCAACATGGGCCCCATAACTCTTTCCCTCATGTATAATAAACTCCCGTTAGCCATCAAATGTCTACCTCCAAAAAAATTCGAATATAAATTGAAAAATCTGTTATTAAGTAAAACCTATTATAGCATTAATGAGTTCCTAAATGACAACCTAAAGGATATATTGTAACACTATCTTTACAGCAATTATCATAATATTAAATGCCATTCATTATGTGAATTCTAAATCTAGTGTGTACATTCTGTTTTCCTTATTGTAATTTTTTCTTCTCTTTCTCTTACCTTTTTTTCTCTTTTTATATATATATTATTGTATTTTTACATTTATGTACTGTACATGACTTATTCCATGTCTACCTGGGCCAACGGAATGAATAAACATTTATTATTATTATTATTATTATAAGAGATATCTTATATTTTTAGCTACCACCACCACGCCACTTACCGGTGACTAATGTTAACAATTGACGCTTAGTTACATCTTAGTAACATCTTAGTAATGCTCCTTTTTCTTTTCTAAATTATTGGAGCCTTGTGGCTATATCAAATATCAGAAGGGTATGGTTTGAATTTATTTCTGTTCTTTGTAAACTAAAATGAAATAACAAAATTTATTTTTTCGTTTTTGTTACGTTTTCCGTTAGAGCTATTTGAAATATTTTGTTAACGTTTTTTGTTACATTAATCCAAATAATTCTGTTATTTCGTTATGTTACGCGTAACATTTTCCAGCACTGATATATATTAAAGTATTGTGAAAATTGCTGGAATTTAATTTAATTTATCAAATTTGGTCTCTAATTAATAAATTTATTCTGATACACATAGCTTAAGATGCATTTGCAAATCATGCCATTTGTGACAATTTCTCTAGTTGCAGCACTGCTTGTTGTATTCAATGTTTCTTTCAACCAAAGTTCTTATCACCTGGCATCTATAGTGCTACATCCTTTCTAAATCCTGAATTGATCTAACCCTATAGAGGTATTTGCTTTTGCTTCTAGCCTTCTATTGGTAATCCTGAGAATAATTTAAGCTGCATGTAAATTTAAACTTATTATTCTATAATGTTGACATTCATTTGCTTTATTCATCTTCTTTCAAGAAAGTAAAATTTACTTTAAAAGCCTGTTGGTTACACTTTCACTTCATATATTTTATGGCACAGTTTATAAAAGATTTATTCCCCTCATTTCCTGATTCCTAAAATGGATAAAATGTGGTGTTGTTAAAATTAACAACAAAAATTAAAATTACAGTTTTAGAAGTTTATCACTTAATCCACATAACACAATACAGCATTGACCAAATTCAATGAATAATCACCGTCATCAGGCAACTATCTTTCAAAAATATGCTTTTATATCAATAGTAGAGAGGGGAGGAAGATAGAATTGGGAGAAAGGAGGAGGAGATAGGTTAAAGAAGAGTGAAGGGGTGGACAAAAATAGGAGTAAAAGTTTGGGATTAATGTATCATGTGATCCTTATGCTACAGGCATAGGCTGGAATGTTGGGAAATTTGGAAACAGGAGAGAAATTCTGCAATGACTGGTAATCAAACCCAGGTCATCCACTTGCCAGGCGAATATTCTGTCACTGAGCAACCATAGCAGAGTAATTTTAATGTTTCAGAACGGGATTGTTTCCTTAGGTTAGGACTGGGCTAGCCAACCTAGTTTCAACCAACCCCAACTGATGTCCTCAAATAAATACACAAAAAAAACCCCTACCCTCTCAATGGTGAGATTGCCTAATTATAAATAGATAGAATTAATGGATCATATGATCCTTATGCTAAAGGCATAAGCTGGAATGTTGGGAAATTTGGAAACAGGAGAAAAAATCTGCAATGACCAGAAATCAAACCCGGGTCTTCCACTTTCTGGGCGGATATTCTACTATTGAACTACCATCTATCTCCATTTCTTTTCATTTACTAAAATGCTAACATGACATTGTACTTTATTGTATGTAATCTTTTATTTTATTTTTATTCTTTGTTTCTTTAAAACTGTTTGTAATTGACAATGGGTTAGATGGAAGAAGAGTGTGTCTCAATCTTGCCTAAATAAAGATGCATATCTATCTATCTATTTATATTTAGGCAATGTCACCATTAAGAGGGTAGGAGTTTTCTTTGATGTATCTCTTTGAGGACATCGGTTGGGGCTGGTTGATATTAGCTTGGCTAGCATGGTCCTAACCTAAGAAAACACTCCCATTCTCAAAAATTAAAATTACTCTGCTATTCAATGTTCAATGTTCAATGGTAGAATATATACCTAGCAAGTGGAAGACCCGAGTAAAAGGTGATTAGGGGGTGGGAGAAATTAGGATTGGTTGGATTTACCATGGACATATGATGAAAAGAGAGCTCTATGGGAGGGAGAGAGAGTGGTCATTGGTTAGGGCAGTGGCACCCAACCTACAAAGAAATTCATACATTTTATGAAAATTTTGATAATAAAACTTTTAAGAAATAAATGTTAACCATTAAAACCTTATTTATACTTGATTTTCATTTATATCCTTAGAACATATAGATAACTTCAGATTTTATCTCTAATCCATCCTGCCGAAGGATTTTCAACCACTGAAGTGGCCCACCAGTAAAAAAATGTTGATCACCACTGGGTTAGGAAATAAATGCACTAGGTGGGAAGAGGGGAGAGCACAGACATGAGAAAGGGAAAATAAGAGAGGAACTGATGTTTGTTAACTAAATGAATGTTTATGCTATATTGTATAATTTCCAATTTTTCAAGAATATCTAATCTGATCAGCTCTATGAAAGATTTTAAAAGTGGAAGAGCATGAAAGATTACAAATGAGTAAGTGTTTTGGGTAATGAGAGTCGAAGGAACCTTATTTAAAACAACTAACATGTTCATTGGCCCTGATATGAAGGTTTCTACCCATTTGGCTTTTATAAATAGCATTGCAGTCATTACATTTTAGTTGGTAGATACCATATTTCTTCGTGATATCAATTTTATCTTTACTGTTGCGTAGGAGTAATCTTAGATTTATTTTGCTACAAAATGTGGACCTAATTTGGCCCTTGTGGAAGAGATTAGTTACTTTGTAACTTAAATATCCAATAAAATTCTATGTATGTCAACGAGGTTTGTTGATGGTTGGAGAGGGTGGAGAACAATAGAAAGAGTTGATTGTGATGTTTCTTTGTTTTTGATGAAGCAATTTTGAAATTAAATGTGGAGACTATTTTTTCTGCAATATATGAGATTATATTTACTTATTAGGAAAAGTTTTCTGGGCATAGAGCAGTGGTTCTCAAGTTCTCAACTTTTAATGCAGCCACCAGCAAAATTATATTTTAAACATAGCAGTAATTAATATGAAGATTGCAATTAATTCTGTGGTCACATTTTTATAATAAATATTTGCTACTGTTATTTTATCTTGTTAAAATTCTCATGTGCCTTATGTAGAATAACAAATATCATTTAGATCTTAAATTTAACAATGCGGCCATGATGAATTTTTCTCTGATAAGCACTGGCATACAGAAATATATATGAGCCTATTGAATAAAGATTGGAAGACTGTAATTATGAGAATGATGATGATTAGAGGAAAGAGGTATGGGTACTTATGTATTATCTGCAGGACCCTTATGTGGTGCCGTGAGTGATGGGAAATGGAACTACGTGGAGTTTGCTCTGCTTCAGGAATCCATGGAGGTTGCTTTTTCCAACCTGGTTGGGTAATGTTGGTTGGTTGGGTTTATTTCCAGAAAAGATTTTTAATAAGACGAATATTATTATAGAAAAAACGTGTTTTTCTCCAACTGGGGTGGGTAATGTTGGTTGGTTGGCTTGGTTTATTTCCATAAAAGAAGTTTCATTAAATGATCACGTTATTATAAGCAAAACCTAGAACTGTGTGGAAGTAGCTATTTCTCCAACTGGGTTGGGTAACATTGGTTGGTGGTTTCATTCTATTTCCATTTAGGCGCCCTGCCTAGGTATGATATGATCAGTGTATGTAGGTTTACAATAAATGGAAAAATTAATTTTGCTATTGAAAGTTGTTAAAGAAAGGTCAAGAAAATTGAGTTTGGGGTTAGTTTCTAGTTCATATGTAAATTTGGTGGAAGGATGAAGTTAATTCAGTGTGTTTCAAAAGAAATCCAATTGCCTGATAGTGCCCAAATACATTTAACATCATCCACATATTTAAACCATAAAACTGCATAATTTAATTCCTAAAACATTTCTACAGGGAGTTCATCAACTTCTACTGCTTTCTTTGGCTTCATTCTTCTAAGAGACTTTTCAATCTCTCAATTCAATATTCCTGGGCTAACACTGTCACAGCCCACATTTTCCTCCTTGATCTAACAAGAAACTAAGAGATCGATGTCGCGAATCCGGTGGGAGATTTTTGTGGTGAAACTAGAGCCAAAATTAGGAGACACATGCCTCAACTTTCTCTCCCATAGTCCCAGGTTCGTGAGAAAAAAATGAAGAATTTCCAGCTCAGTATAAACTACTGGCGTTAATTCTCGGGCACAAATCTTGGTAGCCGAATTGTTTAAATGCTTGGATACGGAAGCGGGTCAACGCCGATCTCGAGTTCGTCTCACTACGTGCACATTTTTAAAAATTGTATGATTTAAAATAGTGTTTTGCGAATATTTTAATTAATTTTATTTACAAGACACGCTTTACCTATGCACATATAGTGTGTGTTAAATGCACATTAACTCAAAAAGGTGAGAAAACAGTGTAGGTTGCGATCGGGGGCATGAATAAAATTAGTCACTCATATACGGCGCAATATACTGCATTGCGAAAGCTGTTGCCACAGGTATTTTTGTGCATGCAGGAACCTGCAGGTAAATTCGGTCCCAGAGTAAATGAAACCATCCGGAAACTTGAACGCGAGTTTACAAATGTTTTTGTCACGTGCTCAAAATCCGGAAAACTAACAACTGTTTCGTTCCAATTATTTCTTGAGAATGTTTTAGAAACCGTATGTGAAAAGAGCAAATTTTTTGTTGTTACTCGATTCTTAAAAATAAATATAACGATGTACGACGAGAAATTCATCGACGAAAATGATATACCGACGTGCGGAATAAAAATCATTCCACCAAAATGCACTCCGTTGTGCCAACCGTGCGATATATATTTTTACAGGCAGGTAAAGCAGTTCATTGGGCAGCTCCAGAACTCCTATATAGCCTAGAGCTTTTTTATTTTCTTTGTCATTATTTTTCCTAACGTTGTATTTGTTTTTTCTAAGATACATGCTTTCATAACACTCCAGTTGATTTCAACCATCGGTTGTCTGCCAGCATTTTCTGAGGCTTATCCAACAATCTCTTGATTATATTTCCCCTTTCTTTCCTTGAGCATTTCTGAATTCCATTTCTGTGCTTGGTTCTCTTTTATTATTTTTTTAAATTTTAAACATGGCCTCATATTCACCAAATTGTGATCAGAATCTGTATCTGCCTCCGGAAAATATGCGAGTTCATCTGACCATGATATAATCAATCAATATGATATCTTTGTATGTCCCCCAGCATTTTACAAATATATCTTTTCCTGTTGTAATGCTTAAACCATGTATTTGTTGCATTTTTTCTTTTCATATCTCCTTCATAGGCCAAATTCATCAACCTTGCTATCATGCCCTTCCACCGCATTCCAATCCCCCATGACTACAAAGTTCTTTTTGGATTTTACTTCTCTCATAATTTCCTGAAGTTGATTTTGGGATTCATCCACTTCCTCCTTGCCACTCGTTGGCATGTATACTTGTATAATCAATAAGTTTATTGGTAGGTACTGCCTTAACCTCCACTAACATTAATGGTCGTTTACCAGCTGATTGTGAGATCTAGAGATACTATAGTGAAAATAGCATAAAATATAAAACGGAATATTTTGGATTTTCGTTTTAATAAATTCGTAATGAAAGAAAAGTTACTAACTAGAAATAGCTAACGCAATAGATAAATGTAATAGTTTCTCTATTTTGTAATAGCTTTACTTGTTTGTACTTTGTGGTGCACTTATCAGTCATATTTAACGACTTTTCTTTGTTTACTTTTTGTCTCTATGGTATAATTACCAGTTTAACAATGATTTTTTTATTACATAACAGAACAAAGAACAAAACGGTTGAATAACATGGCTTGTAATTATTTTTATTATTTTGAAGCCTTTTGGGAACAAACGCCTACTATATTATTTGCAATCAATATCATAATATTTCTTAACAAGAATCGTAAAACTTTGTCTTTTGCAAAATTTCTTAATATTCAGGATTGTCGAAAGACAGCAAAAACCATCAACGTATGTTACTAATTTTTAATATGCTGTGTAATTTAATCTATTTTACCGCAATGCATTTAATTTGACCTTAACAATGAACTTTAAATTGCAGTTTATTGTACATTGGACTACGTGTACAATAGCGATATTATTATGGGCAATCTTTGTTAAAATATTATATCTGTTTCTCTGGAACTACTGGGATAAGGTAATTGCAGCTCATATGTTATGAAACTCCATTGCTTTTGTTGCTATTGATGTTCTTCACAATTCTCGAATTGTTTATTCATCAAAGAGATGCGCATCGATATATGTATTTTATTATATTATACGAATTCATGATGATTTTTGACTAAGCTATTCAGTTCTCTTATTTTAATGTGGCCGAGCCTAGGTGTAGGAAAATTGCGATCCGATTTTCCAATAAGGAACCTCTTGAATTTTAATTTCTGCCATAGTCATAGCTCTGAATACAAATCCATCATTCCAAAAAAGCAATTAACTATAAAGAATGTTATCAATTACAGTGAGGTGGTCAGAGAAATACTTAAGTAGTTGTATAAATTACAGGCTGTCTACGATTTAGCGCGCTTCGCTTAGCGCTAACTCGATTTAGGTCTCTGTAAATATTGATATCGCTGCTCATTTTCACGCTCGCTCAACTCGCGCAATTGTACAATTGGCAGCGTTGCACAATCCCGCCTGAGCCATTGTTTGCACTAATCTGGGGGCGCTGCACGATGGGGTACAACAAAAAAATTTGTTAGGTAAATAAATACACGATTTCTAAATTTTGGTAGAACGTTGTGGCAACAGTTTTTGTGCTAATAAATTGATCATGGCATAGTAACAATAAATGGATCCGTACAATGGTTTTGATATCCGTATGTGTAAATGTAAAACCTTATGAAGGTGGGAGTGCCACAAAATCTTGTTATCATAGGAAGCCAACAAAAAGTTTAGGAAACAACGGTTTAGGCGCATCGCCGCCGCACAGCCACAGTGTGGAAGTTAGCGATAGTCTAAGAACGTGGCCATTTCTGACCACAGAATACATGTTTTAACATGTTTTATTCATTAATGCACAATAGCTTTCCCTAACTTGACGTTATATTAATTAAGTTGTTCGTTTATTCGATTATCCGGGTGTTCCATTTAACAAAATTTGAGAAATGCAACAATTATTCACTTATAAGGGGAACAGACAAAACTTATTTACATTAATGCTTACGGGAAAATTCGGCTTGCTTAACTCTTAACTTTATTTCATAACCAATTAAGAGCGTTAAGGAAGGGCTGCCTGTATATAGCTAAAATAAAGTCAGCAGGATAGTATACGACGCCGAAATAATTACTATGCTTAATCGTTTAATAAATTAATAATAATTGTGTAAAAGTTGCCATATTTTTATAAAGAAAAATATATAATTTCAAAACATCATAGCAATACAGTTCAAATGAAATATCCAGCTTGCATATGGTTGGAGCCCAATGGATGACATATCAATTGTAATGAATGAATGATAACAAGTAAACAATAGATAAGCGAGATATATATGACATGTTATAACACATTTCAGATTCATTGTCAGTGTCCCCACGCGCATGCTGTTTTACCAACCGTTTTATGTCTATCGAAGTGAGCTCCAATTTTAATGCTACGTTGACTTCATGCCGCATTTGTTTAGTGTTTAATTTTTTTATGAAGTCGCATTTAAGTAAACGACTGATTAAGAACTTAGCTCTGAAGCTTTAACCTTTTACATTGACGCATTCAAATTTTCCTCGCAATCTCTTCTAATTCACAACTTACTCACTAGGTGGAACAAGAGAGGATAATGCTTCAACGACGCGCGTTCTGGGATTCGGTTTGGAGTTTGGATTGGTGGATTGGAAGTCGTTATGACTCAGAGGTAAGCTAATTACTTCAATTTGTAGGGATACGTGTAATTTTGATATTTGCCCAATTAATATATGTGGGATTGCATAATAAATTTGGCATTGGGCACTAACAGTCAGCGGCGATTATCACATGAAAATGTTGGCCGACGTATAAAATATTTTTTAATGAAGTCCAAGAAAAATAGTACTCTGAGATTTTTCTATGTTTATTATTACTATCGTTAACATTATTAATATGTTAGCATATATAGAAATGCTTAAGAGAGTTATAAATTACATGTACGTTAAAGCTATTGACACGACCTTTTCAAGGTTCCAAAGTTTTTTGAAGGGCATTGTGTAATGACTTATTAAACATTCAAATCTGTGGATTAATGATATAATTTTTATATTTTTTAAACTTTATTATTTAATTTTGACTTTAAGAGGGGGCAATAGCCTCGATTGGCTGGAACTCCCTCTGTTGTTTGTTATACATTACCTAATTGTGTTTCAGCTATTATCTTTCTCGTGCAACGGAGAAATATTATCACAACTGAGTCCTCCTCTACCTTTCGACCCCGACTTATTGGGTTGGTTGATAAGCGCCACCGCAGCTATATTCTTTTTGACCTTGTCACTTAAGGACGTCGCTTCCAGCATGGTGCACACCGTCTATCGCGAAGCCATCTCGACCAAAAAAAAAGTTTCAAAGAGGCATGATTACCATCTATTCACTCTTCTTTCCTTAAATTTATATCCTAATGATTATTAGAGTATTTCAATATGAAAGAGAAAAGGTTGTGAATGGGACGAATCGTGACAAATCCGCGCCTTTAGAAATGCATAATACAATCTACATATGAGCGGCAATCGTTATAGAAAACATGATAACATGAAGCCCTCGAAAGAGTTGAATCTCATAACAGTTTAATTTAGAAAACTTAATTTGTTGGGATTGTGCGATTGTATGGGTATGGTAGAACTTGCATTATCCGAGGTAATTGGTGACTGTTCTAGTTCGGGTTATCGATTTTTGGGTAGTCAGACGATGATAGAATCAGATAACATAAATGTATCACATTTTTCACAACCCACTTGCATATTTTATAGGATAATAGAGTGAGTTATATCGAATAAGTTTATGTTAAGTTTAAACCGTTACTCCAAGTAAGAGCTGAGTTTACGCTATACTGAAGTTGATCGATGTTTTTTTTGCCTTTAAATCTCGGAGTGAAAGTAATTTTTTAAAGACAACGACGCGTTTATATTTTACGATTCGGACAATCAACGTTCTATTGTGTACCGTAAATCAATCATGGATACGATTGTCTCATTCGGTGAGTGAAAATGGCGATTTCCTACCTTTTCTCGCACATTTTGGTTATTTTCTCGGTACTTATCATGTACGTTTAATGAAATCCAAAAGTTAATGTTTCAAAATTATAATCGTATACAGTTATAGTATTATATTACTTAAAACATGGAGCAAAATATTAGTGTTTTATACGTAATTACGAAGTTTTTAAAATCTTACAGCTTAAAGATAAAATATATAAGTATTTCAGAACACGTTTGGGATTTGCGTAGATTGACCAGGTATTAAATAGCGCACTTGGAGGCGCCATCTTATAAGGTTCAAAATATTGCATGTTCCTTCTTCTATTGATTCCTGGTTACCTCACTTCCTGCAGATTACTCCAACGCCTCGAGCATGGCGTCCAAAACTACAGACACGTGGCTACGGTGACGGGGGCTGGTGATCACATGAACTATGGAGAGGAATCGGAAATCACCTCCGGTGAAGAATGATTAAAATTATGTCCGCCGCAGAAACGACTAAATACTTGTGGCTGTTCTAAATCAAACTTTTTGTAGTAAATACCCGAAAAACTAGCGACTTATCGCATCTATTTATTCAAGAAATATGTAACTAGTCCAGGTTTATTGTATAAAAAATTATAAAGTACTAACTAAAAAAACGCACTTCAGGAATTAATTTTGTCTCGGGTGAAGGATACGAGGTAGGCAACAAGGAATGGATTGAACACAGGTTGAAAACCAAATAATCCGAGTTGCTTTTAACACAAATCTGTACGAAATAGCTTGTAGTTTGTAAGTGAGCGCCAGGGATGCCAACCTGTGAAAATCATTGTTACAGACAATATGGAAAAAAATTTACGGACAACCGAACTTTTTTACGGACATTTTTTTGCTTAATATTAAGATGTCTCAAAAAGACAAGTGGACAATATTCAATGCTGTCATTCATACATCTCAACAGAAATGATATTTACGTTAGTTTAGCGCACTTATCTGGCTTAGGGAAACAGGTAATTTCGGATGTGTTCAGTAAATATTCTTGGAACACAAATACTGCCAGATTTTTCATTCAGATCATTTGTTTCATATTTTTAATTTGTGTCCATTGAAAAAGAAAGATTGCTTTACTTTTAAAAGTATAACCAAAATGAAAGATAAATAAAAATAAAATAATATAAGATAAACATATATTTTTTAAATCAGCGGTATTGAATCTAAAGTTCGCATATTCCTGGGGATACGCGACATCTTTCAGATAGATACGATTGTAAGGATACCTAATGTAAAAAAATAGCGTAGCAAAATCTAATAATAATCTCTCGCATAAAAGTATACGTAAATCATTATAAAGTACATATATATTTGTAGACTTACCAATAATAACCGAGTTTGTTAACTTTAAAATATACCAGAGGACACGAATTTCGTCAAAAATATTTTAAGGGGTACGCCGACTACATCGAAAAGTTGACAACCGCTACTTTAAACCTCTGGAAATTTCTTAGCATTTTATGGACAACTAAATATTTTTACGGACCTTACGGACAGGTCCAATTTTTGCTCTTTTTACGGACTTTCCGTAAATTTACGGACGGTTGGCAACCATGGTGAGCGCATAGGATTTAAATTCCAAAGCACTGCGGCAAAGGTATCATAAAAAGTTGTTTTAACTTCTTCATGTTATTATATTACGGAAAACGAAATTTAATGAAGTCATTATATCATGCATTCGTTTATTTGGAGTTTTTTTTTCTCGTAGACGACAACCCGCGCTTTTGCTGCTGCAATTCTATTCGTTCATTTAAAAAATATCTCCAGTTCGGGTAATGAAATGATAAAATGTAATGAGAAGAAAAAAATCTCCCGTGGCGGAAAAGAAACCCGACTGACGACATGAAACCGCTATCGAACTTTTTTCAAGGAAACATTGTGAAGTGAATAATTCAAATGTGATTTATCGAACTCGACTCGTAACTTAAATCCAATAGACATTGCAGGTAAATTCCGTCGCCATAAAAAAATCTCGCACGACCATTTTACGCCGATCATCCATTAATCGAACCCCAAACAAACGAAGAAGAAGAAGAAAAAAACGGACAGCTGAGAAACAACATGCGCGCGTTACGGCGGCAAAAACGGTTACGAAACGCCATTCATTGAAGAGAAGTCAAGTGTGCGTGGCTGGTTGGGGGTAGTGTGGTCTGAAGGGGGAAGAGGGATGTGAAAGGGAGAGAGAGAAAAAGGGTAGCCTAACTTTACGCGGCCGAAAACCCCCAAGAGTACGAAATTCTACCGTCCGGTTTTTCCTGCTGCGTAATTTCTCCTACTAACCCTCATTCGGGACGTCCTCCCCTATCAACCCCCTCTTCTCTATCTCCTCACCCTATCTCCCCTTCATCTCCACAACATCTCCCTCTCTACACCCAGCAGACTCGGTCCTCCAAGAGCACCCTCTCCAACCCTTCCACAGAATACACGACCAGCTCACCCGCCCCTGACTTGGTCCCCTTTTGCACACACCGGAAAGGGTGAAGGGAGAGGGGAGAACTGTGGATGCTACAATGCTTACGCATTTTCGGCATGGGAGTGGATCGATTTCTCTTCCCCCGGGGGGTGGTGGGGGGGAGGAGAGGGAAGATGGCGAGTGGGGTGGGGGAGGGGCGAGGCATGCGGGGGAAGGGAACAAATCGCACGAGTCGTTCCGCGAGTGTTTTTGCACCCTAACATGATTGATTGCGAAAAGGGTTCCTTATTAATGTAGCAAACGGCGCTGAGGCGAAAAATACTTTTTCCGCTAGAATGTTTTGGATCGGCTAGCGAAATTACATGATGAGATCCGCCGGTTAGTTAGCGGAGTAAACAATTTGGAAATAAAATTGAACCGTGTTCGCGAATATGTCCAATTCCTTTTCGCTGGCGAGGAAATTGTAAACATTTTAAGGGAAACTCTCGCAGTCGTGGGATTAAATTGGTTTTGCACAATTAACGTATTTTCGGTGAAAGTGCGATTAGTAATTGATGATGTGCATAAAACTTTTGGGAAGACCAGACAAAACGAAGTATGCACTGCACGTCTGCTTTTCCTAGCCTCTTAATGGCAACTGGAGTTGTATTTATCAACTGAATACTGGCCATAGGGTGAGATATTTAATTTTTTTTTGGAGAGGATAATTTATTTGTAAACAATCAGCTTACAGCACGAGGCCCATTACAGCCGATCGAATAACAATATATAACAATAACAAGGACAATCACAAACAACCATGACCAATGCGAGACTCGAACCCGCGACCCTAGCATTGTGAGCCAGACCGGGAATCGAGCCCGGGTTTACCACTCGCCGTGCGGTTATTCTAACGCAGCAGACTATTCATCTCGTTTCAGAAGGCGGATGTTTTTATTTCCATCAATTTAGAATAATTACTATAAAATGGAAATCAAAGCCAATACTTCGAGCTTTAGTTTTTGTAACGGTCACTTATACCGAATTTAAAATTTTTAACAGAATTGTCGATTCGTGTTCCGGTATATATCACCGCATTAAGTCGAATAGCACGAGTTATGCGATTTAAGGTTAGGACAGTCGCGCAAAAATCAAGAAGAAAATATATACCCGATTGCTTGCGATAGTTGGGCGGACGGTTACCCAACGGCTACCTTTCCGTCCGTCGAATCACGCCCGAATACATAAACGAGTTTCGGATTCGCGTTTCTCGACGAGGTCGTTTACACGAAATAGGTACACCTCTCCAATTATTCCGTTTGTCTCGAAGGAACGGAGGCGTCGCTCTTTTCTTTCCGTCGGACCGAGCACTTAGTACCCCTAGGAGAAATGCGTCATTTATACGAGGAAACTTGACACTTTTCGTGTATTTTCGGGTGGGGATTTTTCGGTGTGGCCGCCACCGACGACTCAAGCACGTGGTTTTTGAACGGGCCCCGGAACGTAGTGCGCATGCGGAGACACGCGAAGAGACATTGATCCGAATTGCGAGTAACCGCTTCCCCCCTCACCTTATGGGGGAGTGAGTGGAGGGAGGGGGAGTGAGTGGAGGGAGGGGGAGGGCGCGGAGAGAGGGAGGGAGGGAGAGGGAGGGAGTGGATAGAGGGAGGAAGTGGAAGGAGATCAAGTGGAGAGTGCCTCTTTCCAACCTACATTCCCTTCCCTCCCCTTTCATAAAACCCTCCCCTCTCCTCTCACTCCCTCCCCCTCTCAATTCATCTCCCTCTCTCCCTGCACCGCCCTTTATGGCATTGATCTGTCTCTCCTCTTGCCGAGTCCGCCGGGCAACTAAAGGGTTGTGGAGAGGGTTAAGGGAAGGAAAATGTGCTTCAGGGGGCAGACTAGACGCTCTCCATGCCGCTAACGGCCTCTTTCTCCCTCTCTCTTTCTCACCATTCTCTTTCTCTCTCCAGCGTCTCAAAACACATGACTTCTAGCGAGACACCTTTTTAGGTCGGGGAGGCGAAACACGCTTTACCTTTCTGGATGGAACCCAATTTATTTTTTTCCATTTCTCTATTTCTCGAGAGGTCTTTTGATCAATTCGGAATGAGAGGACTGTTTAATCCTTTAATGTCCGTCCCTTTAAAAAAGTTTTTTACTTTTATTTGGCGACGCAATAGGGGTCATTACGTCATCGAGGATGTTTTATTATCCGCAAAAATGAAACTGCGAAAGGACGCCTTATTTTTTTTTTAAGGGGTTGAAAAGGTTCGAATGTTTTTTTCTTACTCCTTGAAAATTCTGGTTTTTTTCGTCAAGGACGTGGAATTATTGGTACGAATCGAAATAACATTTTTTTCTTCGACGTCGCTTGTACTCCGCAGTAAAACAGCTTCTTTCTTGTGCGCGCTAACAGGACAGCAGATACTGGTTGCGCAACACAGGGAAATTGTTCATGTCGTGCCCAGTTGCATGGAAAATGGAAATGTCTTCCGTATATTTATAAAATTTATATATATTCTACTCTTGGTGGTACAAAAATTGTTAAATATTTTTTGAACCGAATGCGAAGCAAAATATCAAATTTATTCAACGCGATTTTCTTTTCCATAACAGATTTACAGCTTATAGAACAAATAACTTAGGATCTTTTCAAAATAGGACAGCGCGAAATCTAGCTAGCAATGCTACTCGTTGCTATAGGTGGCTTTGAAAAAATACGCTTTAAGAAACTCATCTTAAGAAACGAATCACCTATGATCATTTTGAGAATTTATTTTTCTACGTAAAATTATTTACACCGTCACGCGTAACGGCTTGTGATGAATGAAAACGCCAAGGCGATCGGACGTCGTGACAAAAAACCTACTGGCATTAACTTTTGGAGACGTGGCGTTGCAAACTTTGTTTTGCCCGTTTTGTACAAGGTAAATTTCGTTTGTATATCGTACAATTGTATTTTACTGTTTTCATTGTAGATATCCGTTTTATTTTTATATCCAAGATTTGCATCGCGTGCCAGACTTACATGTTCATTGCTATGCGATTATATCAAATCCGCATCAAACCATTAGTGTAGCGAAGATATCGTTTCCCTCGAAAAACTCCGCGCCTCAAAGCACTAAACAAAAAGGACAAATTTAGAAAAAGACAAATCGATCGCTTAGTTAAGCATACCTTGGTTTCCAAAATATCCCTCGATTTGACGGCGCGCAATCTTCCGAGTGTTTCGAAAGTGAAAGTATCACCGCACGAAACATAAAACACCTGAATGACGAAATGTGGACGCTTGAGATCGATATCTTTTTTACGTACGAGCGGCGATAGTCATGCGTATCGCGTTTTGTTCCCTCAAATCTGAATCGTTTTGACGCCCACGCCTCTGACGTCATACCGCGTCGCATCGCTCCACGGGGATTCGAACGAATGAATCTGACGTAGCTTGCCAAAGGTCAAAGCTTATAAGGAACAGGGAGTTTTCGCAAAACGTAAAAGGAGAAATGTACCGTTCCGTATTATTAAAAACGTTAATAATGCGAAAGATTTCCTGGGTCGTAATGAGTGCTATATTCTAATCATTATGTATGATATGAGAAGTAATATCTTCATGAGGCCTGAGGCGCGTCTACGTATAAATATTATATGCGTATTTATATGCAGTAACATATGAGTATGTATTATACAGTGAGTAATGTGCTAATTTGCATTTCCCTTTGCGATATCACTATTATAATTTATAATTAATGGAGGGTTAAAGAAAATCGCGTTATCATTTCATTTTTACTTCGTCGTTAAGGGAAATCAACACCATTGTAGATTCAGTGTAAACTCTTTGTTTGTCATTTATTTAACATGATTTTTTTCTATAAAGCTCCATTATTTCCTACTAATATAAATTAAAAAAAAACGGAGGCATATAGATAGGAAGAAAATCCATTAATGAAAGTTTTAGTTCGAGATCCTCTACTAAAACCTTATGTGATGCGCCAAGGTCTTTCTCCTCGTGTAGCATATACGATGACATAGGGGAGCGATCCACGGCCCGGGGAGGGCGTGGTCGCTCCAAACGCCTTTCGGATGCACGACCCCAAATAACCCATCCCGGTCGCATTCCTCCGCCCAAAATCCATTCACTATCCTTCCGGGAAGAGGGCGGGAGGGAATGTATGTAAATGCCACCGCCAGCCGAATCAAAACCTACGCCATCCCGCGCACCTATAAAAAGATTCGTAGAGAGTTTCATACGTCAACAACCAGACCTCTCCCTCCCTCCCTCTGTCCGATTCGAATCAAGCGCACTTTCCTCGTGGTGGCGTCTTTTGACTGTGGAGGATATTGATGTATCGGAACCGCGTGTGGTTCGAGAGAAAAGAAAAAAAAGGTTTTTTTTCCCCTTCAGAAACCTCGGTCAAAAAAATTCGCTTGTTTACGGAATTATTCATATCTAGCTACTATCAAAAATGCGTAAATAAAATCATGATAAATTTGCACTTAAATTCCTTATAGTTCGTTATATTAACGTTTAAAGTTTGGTGGAAAAGTAAGGCTGTAAATAATTTGAGTGTATTTTAGTACGAATACGTTTTCCGTTTTTACTTTAGAATCTTTTATGCTAAATAAATTTTCCTTAAAAAATCACTTATACTTCATTTGTAGGCTCTATAAGTTGATAAACCCTTTTTATCCTAGTAAATACAGCTCCAAGTTTTGAAACGAGGAGTAAGAAATTATTCCGGTATTTTTTCTCTTCATTGTGGTAATGCTGGTACAAATTGGAGAATAAGGAAAAAATAATTTTATTACTTTAGGTAGCTGTTATATAAGATTTCTCATTTTTGCCGTAGGAATACGAGTACGGCGTGTTAAGGTAATGATAGAGAAATTATGCGGGGGAAAATCGCTCATTCCCTCAAAATCGTGTGGATAATACGAGAAGAGGTAAATTACTCGAGTAAATAAGACATTACCATTATTTTGGATTAAAGACAATTTAAAAGAAGAAGATAAATTTAGCACGTGATAAAATTTGTGGTTTCGTCTATTTTATGAAGCACGCTTCATTTGCATTATCGCGTTGGGAAATTTCGGTTTAATTTCGGCCCGAATTTAGTCCACATAGTTTCGAAATTAAATCCTTAAGTTTTGTCCGCTTAGCCTCAAACCAACTCCTTCCGCTAAAATTAAAGTGCTCTAGTTGGAATGATACCAATTCGTGTGATTGTGTTGGTGATAAACTAAGTTAGTAGTTTCATACGTGATACAGGATGGAAGAATTAAAATGAGGCATATTATATAAATAGCGATAATTACTATTCTTTATTGGAAGCTGATTGGAACCGGTCACAATAAAAACAATTTTTCTAGGTTTATGTTTAATTCAATCGTCGCATATAATAATATTATTTATGCTAAAGTGTTCTAAATTATTGATTCTCTAATTAAAAATTTACAAATATGAAATAATCATGATAATAAGACTATGTACGCAAAGCTGAAATATTGAGGCCATTCTTAATTTATCATTTATCATTGTTCTCAATACATTATTTTTTATACTGTCTCTTAAAAATATTTTAATTACAAGCACATGATTTCGCTTTAAAAATATTTTTTTAAGTTACTATTTTTTGGTAATAATGAAAAGGCTGTGGAGTGATCAGTACATAAGACGTTCTTAGTAGCTATACAAAGTTTGAACATTGTAGGCAAGGGGTGGGGCGGTGAATACGAGAAAGGGAGAGACATAAATCGCCAATTTATTTATTTGTCCTTCGACCTTACGGGTGGAATTCAATTAAATATCGAGAGGGGTTAACCAATGGTGAGACAGGATTCTCAACTTTGACAGCAATAAAGACGCGGAACCACAATCTGACCTCCGAACAATCTCATTCTTGCAGTGACCAAAATTCGATCGCGCATCAACAAGATTATGTCTGGAAAACGTGCAAAAATCGCACTGACGTAATTAATAAAAAAATAATTTAACTTGGTAAAATTTACAATACCAAGTTACATTATTTTTTAATTGTGGATTTCTACGAAGTAACGGTCGTAACAGTTTACTATAATGTAAGTAACTTTTTACGTCTCATGCATAACTGCGCATTGATTGTTTAGCATTCCAAATTGTAGATATTATTGTTATTCCCCTTGTTTCGTTAATGTTTTAGAAAACGTAGTATTAGCAAGGCAATTGAAGGCAGTGATTATGGCACGTTACTTGAAGATTGTGAAAGTTACATCAAAACACAAGTGCTTAGGAAATAACACCAAAACCCCGCTAAATCTACCCCATCAAACTCAAAAATTGCATGACCAGCCTCAGCACAATTTACATTATCTTCAGATGATGATGCAATTCACGTTGAAACCACCCGTGCAAGACTTGACTTCGACAAAATTTATCCGGCAAAGTTTTAGTGTTACTTCTTAAACATTGTAATTCTACAAAGTGACAACCTCAACTGTAAATTTCATACATATTATTGAGCGCGACAGCAGTAATGAGACGTATTGGGTTTTTTTTATGACGAGTAAGAATACTTGAAATGTTGTGCTGCATTGCTGTTCTGTAGTGCTTCGTTTTTACTTTTATGTATAAGTAAACGTAAAAAAAACAATGAAATTCTGTTTCCTAAATTTTTAAATTCATAATCTTAGTACCTCTTATAGTTCGAAGTGTCTTATGGCCCGATAGATATGGTAAATACATTAATAAATCGTCTTTATAAATTACAAGAGTGATTTTTGAAAAGGTGGTTAAACTATAATATTTCATTAAATGTCATAATGGTTATTTCGTTATATAAGAAAACCTTGATCATGAAATGCAAGCAGGAAGAGGGGGGGATAGATAGATAGATAGATAATCGTCTTTATTCGGGCGAAATTTAGACTATAGGGTCCATTCTTACATTTAACCCTTCGTCAATATGATAAATACAGGAAAAAGAATAAAATAAGGTATAACAAAAAAAACATTATATAAACATTATGTACCTAAATCATACAAAGTAAAATGATAAAATTGAATACAGATTTGTGTTTGTGGTGAAAACCTAGGTAAAAACAGGCATGTCCTCCCTAGTAAAACCCACGCAGGAAAACACCCACTAAGAAGGGGGGGGTGTGAAAAACCTGCGAAAACCCTAGATAGTGTACATATGATAATACAAAACTACAACATTAAATAGAAAGGAGTATGTACAGTGGGAGATTTCGTATATACAGCGTAATTATATACCGTCATAAAAAAGTACACGTAAAGGTAATAACGCAATGTAAACAAAAAAATATACAAGTATACAGAATGAGATGAAATATATACAATGGATGAATATAGAGAATGCTGTAGGGGCATGCATATTATAAGAAAGCAGGAAATGATATAAAATACATAAATAATATAATACAATACAAAATAAAGTACAAGGGAGAAAATTAACAAGGGTTACATTACCGAAAAAGGTTGAGAGCCGCTGATGTTGAGCAATCCATATCAGGAAGAAATTACCCGCGATCGCAAGGAGCCGATGCCATTTATAAACTAAACAGAATCTCTTCTAAATTAACGTCTCCCAATCTCGGATGCACAAACGTGCATCTACAATCCGCGAGCTCTACTCGACTTTTCCACGTTTATTTTTTATTTTGCTGCTTTCCGCGGCATACATCGCGTGCTTCGCGATGAATTCCTCCACCGCCGAGAAATCCAGGGTAATTATTCGGATGGAGAAGGATCATTTCGTCTTTTTTTCTCAGAAGTGATTAAAGCGGGAAAATGCCATGAGGGCCGAGAGAGGAAAATAACGGGAAAATAAAGTATCTCGAAACAACAATTATGGTTTTGTTTTCCCGTGGACAGAAGCGGTCACATCGACGTGGACATTAAGGTCAGCCTTCAGTTTGGCTTTTTTTTCACGACCTGTTAGCAGACAGAAATATTGTCGTCAAAAGTGGATGTAATCTAAATGCAAGCTCAGGAAGCGATATAATATCTCGTTCGAGTTTGATCATAAACATTTTTTTTAACTTCACTCGTTCGGATGTGTAATGTGTCCCAGATGGAAGTTATAACTAAATTGAATGGTTTTTCCTTTTTGATGGAAAATTTTCGCCGTCGACGCATATATTGCGTTTCAAGCTGAAATTTGATGAAATGGCATCTCGTCAGAGCTGTTCCCGTCGAAAAGGTAAAAAATAAAACATCATCGAGTTAAGTTCTTTTTCCGCCCAAAATTACATTCCTGAAAATGGCAACAACGTTACTCAAAGATCTCCCTTGACGGGTAGGATGCGAATATAATGTGCCATAAAAAAACGGGAAAAGCACCGTCAACGTAACAATAGCCTTTAGAGAGCTCACTTGAATATGGCATAGAGATTGGTGACGATTAATCTTGCAGCGCCAAAAAGGAATAAAAATATTATCCTGAAATTTTATTTAGATAACATAATGCTCACCATGTCGGCGTCGACAGTAGGAGAGAAAACGCAGGGACAGAGAGAAACACCAAATTTTGGCGTTGGTACTTTCAAAAGTAGGACGGCTGAGTCCAAGACCCCCGAAAACAAAATCAAAATAAAACTAAAAAATCCGCCGCTTTTCTCTCGCAAAAAAATCTTCCGCAATAAAAAACTTAATTTTCCTCGATAAATTTCGCGTTTTTAAAAAGAACTCATCGCGTTGCTGTGGATACAAAAGAATTCCGCATTTCGTCGCAAAAAGTTTTCTTTTTTTAACCCGCGCTTAACGAATGCGCCGCCATCTTTCCTCCATGCTTGTTTACACCGACGAATCCCGAATAATGCACCGGTTTGTTTACGAGCCGTTGAAGGAAAGCGGTAGGACGGCACGTGCGTTTCCATCGATCCGAAAATGTCACAAGAATCGTTCTCCCCAATCGATCCTCGCGTCACGAAATATACGACCTCTCGCCGTCCTAAAAATAAAAAAGAATCACTTTTTTAATCTTTCCTTATTTACTTCCAGGGATGCGGCTTTAGTAGTCGCCATCCTAGTTCCGAAAACTTTGTTGTCCTTCGGCAACACCTGAAAGATGGCGACAGAGATTATTGCTTTCGCGCCGCTTTCATCTCCCACACCCTACAGATGCTCCCTTTTCACTCCATTTCCTCCCTCGATCTATCCACCCCCTCTGCCCTCTCCTCCACTCTCCTTCCCCGACCCTCCTCCCCATCCCTCTTCCCCCTCTCACCTCCCACCCTCTTCCGAGCCACTTCCCCAACCACACGATTTAATCGATCTTTCCCCTTTCCCACAATGGCGAGCCGCCCCCGATCCGCCTTCGGTGCTGTTACCCCCAAAACCTGCAGCTGCTCTATATACGACATCCCTGGTCCCCGACCTCACCTTCCTAGCAGGTCGATGCCCGGTCCCTGTGTTTACGTCAAAAGCCTCCTCCCCTGCCTCTCCAGCACGCTTCCCGCATCTCCAACACGCCTCCCGCCTCCAAAACATTTCTATCGCTCGATGCTTCTCTGGTTCTTCCTCTCTTTTCCCTTCATTTATCATGTCTTCCTTTCTGGTGTCGTTTCTCGCCGTGTCCCACTCACCTCCATCTCTCCCCCTTTCTCTCAATTCGTTACTCTTCATTCCCTGTCATTCTCCCTTAATCCTTTGTCCTTTCATCTTTTCTCGTCATGTTCCTCTATCGTTATCTCTCTCCGTTGTATTCTTCCTCTGTATTTCCATATCTCTCTTTCCTCACCTCTTCCTCCTTCACTCTTACTTGAAAACATTCTGGTTGTCTCTGTGTCTACCTCTTCCCTCTACTCGTCTCCTGTTCTCTCCATCCACATCCTCTCTCTATCTCCTCTCTCCCTAAATTTCCTCTCTGCATATATTTCCTCTCTCCATTTACTCCCTCCATCTCCTCTATGCACCTTGTCTCCATTTCCCTTTCTTCGATTCTGTTTCTTCTTTCCTGTTTCCATTTTCCCTTTGATCCTTCTATCCTCCACTCAATCCTCCCTCCTTTGCTCGCTCTATCGCTCCTTCCTCTCCTTTTCCTTTTCTTCCTCCTTTCCCCCTTTCCTCAAGCTCTCAGCCTTAAACTTTCTCTCTCACCTCTTGTTCCCTCTAACTTCCTCCGCTTATCTCTCTCCTCCATTCCTTCACTTCTCTTCCATTTCTCTCCTATTCCTCACTCCTCTTTCTCTCATACTTTCCCTCTCTTCCTCTCCGTCTCTCCTTCCCTTCCCTCCTCTCCCTCCTTTATCCCTTCTATCCCCCTACCTCATTCACTCTCCCTCGACCCTCCTCCATTTCTCTCTCTCCCTTCGTCTTCCTCGTCCCGTGTCTCTTAACGGGTCTTCTCAGTTTACTCTCCAACTTCCCTCCATCTCCCCTCTTCCTCCAACTCTTCCCTCCATCAACCTCCTCCTTCCTTCCATTTTCTCCCTCCATCTCCTCCCTCCTATTTCCCCCATTCATCTCCTCCCTCCCTCCATCTTCTCCCTCCCTCCATCTCCTCCCTTCCTCCATCTCCTCCCTCCCTCAATCACCTCCCTTTATCTCCTCCCTTCCTCCATCTTCTCCCTCCCTCCATCTCCTCCCTTCCTCCATCTCCTCCCTCCCTCAATCACCTCCCTTCATCTCCTCCCTTCCTCCATCTTCTCCCTTCCTCCATCTCCTCCCTCCCTCAATCACCTCCCTTCATCTTCTCCCTTCCTCCATCTTCTCCCTTCCTCCATCTCCTCCCTCCCTCAATCACCTCCCTTCATCTCCTCCCTTCCTCCATCTTCTCCCTTCCTCCACCTCCTCCCTCCCTCAATCACCTCCCTCCATCTCCTCCCTCCCTCCATCTCCTCCCTCCCTCCATCTCCTCCCTCCATCTCCTCCCTCCCTCCATCTCCTCCCTCCCTCCATCTCCTCCCTCCCTCCATCTCCTCCCTCCCTCCATCTCCTCCCTCCCTCCATCTCCTCCCTCCCTCCATCTCCTCCCTCCATCTCCTCCCTCCATCTCCTCCCTCCCTCCATTTCCTCCCTCCCTCTCTCTCCTCCTCCCTTCTGCAACCAGAGAAGATCGATCGAAACTGCTAAAACGACCCCGCCACTCCTCTCTCCCTTCTCCATCCTCTCTCTCGCCAAGTGGTGGGGGATGCTCGAATATTTTCGCCAGATTCTGGGAGTTTTTGCTCTCACGCTTGCACCTCTCTCGTCTGCCTCACTCTTCCCTCCCCTTCCTTCTCTCTCGCTCTTCCTTCTTCCCACTCTCTCTCCCTTCTGAGAGGGATTTTCCACCATCCCGTTCGACTGTCTTTTCCTTTTTTGCATTCCAAGCGCTGCGCCTTTATTTCGCCCAGGACATTACCTCGGTGACGGCGAGTGGGCGTTCGTGATTTTTCTTTAAATTTAAGACATCGCGGGCGTCACGGATGGCGGCTATGTTCCGGAATGAGAAAAAGGGCCGTATATAAAGAAATAATCGGGGTTTGACCTGGATATTTTTATTATTTTGTAACCATGGTGACAGAAATCTCAATTGCCGAAAACGGAGGTTTCTGGTTACTTTTGACGAGTATAAGAAAATTTTATTATAGAAGACTTTGACGGCGTTTTTTACAGTTATAGAAGTTATGAGTAGTCACCTAAATTTAATCGCATTTAAGCTGTTTTTTTCAAATTGGATGAAGATGCGGCTACTATGCAAGGAAAAATACTGGACAAGTTTTAAATGCTAAATGATCGTTACATTTTTCAGGGACAGCCCTAAATGACTCGTATGGTTCAATACGCAGCATGTGACCTATGAAAATATAACATTATCATTGCGGCAAATAAAAAATAAAAATAAATATTAATAACATTATTATTGACGACGTAACTATATAAATTGAAGCTTTTTTTCCGGCGAGGGCCAAGTCCCAGGTGTCTCGAGAAATACGCCGTTGTCTATCGAAAGTCAAGAAATAGTCACAGTTTGGTCTCATATTCGACAAATATATCGGAGGAGAGCTTTTGACGGTGTTGCTTTCGGTCCGACAGTCGTTTTGATTTATTTTCCGTCTGTAGTTTTCTCTGTACAAGTTAATAAGCTGTGAAAATATAATTTGGAGCCTACGGTGTAAAGTATGCAATTAAAAAATAAACTCCTGAACCGTAAAATTATCCCGAGAAGCAATCACTCATCAATAAGAAGGAAATACCATTTTAGCTATCGAAGATGAGAGCGTAGCTCTCGAAATGCGTATTTAGCATCTTCCGAGTTTCCGAGTGATTGTGCAAGTGTGTGTGTCTGTTCCTTTTTCTCTCCTCCCCATTAACCAGTTTTAGACAAACAGGTCCCTGCAGACGTTCATCCTTCAAACCTGTAAGTAATTTTAAATTTTGTAATTTTTTTAATTTTAACAAATTTTTAAATTTCCTTCTTATTGACGAGTGATTGTTTATCGGGATAATTTTACGGTTCAGGAGTTTATTTTTTAATTCCACATTGATAAGAGTGTGGGGGGAATGGAAGGCAGTCTGCACGCTCAATCATCGTGTATAGGCACTCTGATCGTAAGGCATGTGTAAAATCGTAAAATAAAGACAATATTAAACCTCGAGCCGCGCATACCGCGTTTTCCGCGTGCAGTAGGCTAGAGTGAATACTACGCATGCCGCGCGTTTTATCGTTTTTGTCTCTCACGACTGTGTTGCGTTTTGTACCCGACGATGTGAGTATGTGATTATAGGCCCCAGATAATTCACTGAGGTGCTTCATTATTATAAATAATAATGTTTATGTGCAGTCAATGTTATTTATTAGCAATTTTTAGTTTTCCAGAATGTTTTAGGCCTAATGGCGATGTTTCTTTTTCAATTTATATTCCCTAGTTCACTATACGTATTTTTGAGATCGCCTTGTAAAAACATGAGTTGCGGCTTATATTCGGCAATATTTTTTTTTAGTTGTCGTGAAATAAACAGCGAGGCGTCTACGCAGGGGCAGCTTCTTTGCGCATATATACGGTACGACTTACGGGATAATGTTAGGAATTAACAAAAACTCGAGATAATGGGTCGAGTGAATAAAAAATAAGCAAATGCTTATGCTTATGATTTCTATCACTTTTTAAGCAAATTCTTAATTTGGGGTAAATAAAAAAATAGCATTTGCTTTTGCTAGAGAGAATAAGCATTTGCCTATTTTTAGGATTTTTATTAAGCATTTGCTTAAAATTGTATGAATTAAACCGAGATTTTGCTTAATGCTTCAAGCATATGCTTAAACTTTTTTAAGTGAGGTAAAGGGCTTGCTAGGGTATTTCTAAGTACTCTATTTTCATGATAATTGATCCTAAATATAAATATAGCAGTTGATGGTGACACGAAAGGTTAAAAAATACGAGAAAAGTTTCAACAACCAATGGTTATAAAAATTTATATCGTTTCTCTGAAGAAAATGTTAAGTATATTTCAAATCTGTTACTCGGAGAATATAAAGAGATATGTGCAGGGTACTGTCTTCCAAACAGAAGATAGAAATATTTTTAAGGTACTTAAGTGATCCCGGATTTTAAATAGGTGTCAGGGAAGAACACCACGTACAATGCACAACTGTATGTAAGACAATTAAATTTGTGGCGCCCAAAAAATCACTATAAAGGCAAATGACTGGATAAAATTACTATAACTAATTGAAGAAACCATAATTTGTAATATTATTGAATTCGGTCATAAAAGAAATAGTTAAAAAATTATTAACTTTTTAAAAAATATTACCTAATATATTTATGTTTTTAGTTAGAAATTCAACTATGTAAAACTTTAAATGTAAACAAAAACAAGTGAGGGAAGAGTTGCAAAGAGCTTTCTTCCGTAAAATTTAAGCATTTGCTTAAAACTGAGTAGCAAATGCTTATAAGCAAAAGCAAACTTTTTTCACTCAATATTAAGCAATTGCTTTTAGCATTTGCTTATGCTTTTGCTTTTACTGTTTGCTTTAAGCATTTGATTAATTTTTATTCACTCCCAATGCCATAAAATTATCGGAGTTTGACGGCGTATTTTTACTGGCCTACTTTAATATCCAAAAGGCATAATAAATTCACTATTTCCGTACAGTCGTCCATTTTTTAACATACGTATATTTTAGAAGGAACGAAACCGTGGAACTGCATCTTAAAGTGGAACAGATATATGTACAGACGCTAGTGTACACATGAGTACGTATTTCTATAATAGATTTCCTGGAATAACGATCGAGTCAATATTATCTTCTAAGCTTTTACCTCTTCACTCTTCCTGTTACAGATGCATCCCCTTACTTTTTCATCCATTCCTGCTCCATCTCCGGTGGTCGCTTGTTTACATTCCTTACATATTTCTTATTCCACTCAACCTTCACATTACTTCTTCCTACCGCTCGTTTGTGTCAAGGAACTCATAACGACATTCAAGGCGCTGGGAAAATATTCTCGCTGTCATGGGGTTTGTTTATTCTTGTATGTCCTTATAACAGAGCGTTGTTATAACCAAGCGTCGTTATCGGAGGATGATGTTTTATTTTAGTGATGTATCACTACTTTCTTATGGATAAAGCGCGAAGAAAAACCAAGTTTTGGACGATTTTTAATTTGTATAAATGGAATTCGAGTTCTTTTCATAAATTCCATAAATTTTTTAAGCGTCAAATTATTTTTGACGAGTTTTATTTCAAAGCCCGCTATAAAAGTATCGTCGTATTTGATGTTTCATTTTAAGAGGGGTCGTTATAACTACATTCATAAAAGATAAATGCCATCAATTCTTGTCAATGGTGCAATATGGTATGCATAATGTAACGATAAATGCGTAAATGTTCGTGTCGCTATATTCTGCTTTAGTGGCACGATTTCATGTTTATTTTCTGAGCGATGGCATCGCAGTTGCGTGCCATGTCTTAATTCATTCATTTTTCAGTTTTGTGATATCTCGCGCACCCGATCATTTGAAAAAAACATCGCCTTCAACCAAGGATATTGGCATCCCTGAAAACGCGAAATATTTTTGAAAAGTCAATGCGTATTTCAACGTTTTAATTTCCAAGAAATGGCTGAAGGGAAGGTTGCAAAAATATCCAATTACTAAGAATGAAAAAAATAACGCCGCGAAAATGTGATATCGTGTAAAAAATCTAACAGCACACAACGCGAATTTGTTTGGATACGCTCTTTACTTCCTCAAGAGTTCTAATCCTATGAGTAACAGGAATTTCAAAGGCCGCAACTTACCCGCGCGGTAAAAATATCGGCGTTGACATCAAACGCTTCCTTTTTGTGTCGTGCAACAAAGGATGATCGCGAGTTTGCCGAACCGTGTTGGAGATTACACTCCGCACGCTTTGTGTGCTACCAAAAAACAAGTACGAACGAATAGAAAACGAGAAGGTTCGCTTCGTCGGAGTTTGGGGAAATCCCCGGGCAAAGTTCAACGACCGTTTTGAATGAAAATGTCGATCCCGTAGAAGCTCTCCGGTTCGTCAGAGAGAGAGAGAGTCCTTTATAGCCTCGTTTTATACATTTTTAATTGCCTACCATCGGACACGGAGCGGATATTGAAAAAATAACTGAAAAATTTTAGGGAATTAAAACTTAAAATTTCTAGAGAGAACATCGGCCCAAATTTAAAAAAATGCGGGTGAATTTCTGATTTTCGGAGTCGGTGAACTACGATGAGTTTTTTTAGGATGTTAAACGTGAAGGTATAGAATTTTTGTTAATAAGTAATCCCTTTAATTTGGTAAGCGACAGCATTTCCCCGAAGATAAATATGATAATAAAAATTGTAATGGCTTCAGTTGAGGAAAATGAGGTTGTTTTTTTAGAAAAATTACCAGAGAATTTTAGCTTAGGTTGCGTGAGCTACACTAACGTAAGATTCACTGCGAGTATGGCATCACGTGGTCATCTTATCCCACCCGTTCTCCGCGTCGTCACAGCGTCACTATTTTTGTAGTACGTATATGTATGGATGTGTTGCCGAGAAGAAATGGCGCTGTTTCATGGACTTAAGTGGAATGAGAAATGCGTGTTGAGGTCGGAGGGCGCGAATAAATGAACTTTATCTTCCGCGTGCAGTAGAAACTTCTACATGCACATTAATTTATGCGCGAATGCGTGAAACAGATATCCAGACTGCTACACTTCCATGTTTTTCCTTCACACAGTCCCCGTTGAAGTTTTTCCCCCTCGAATACTTCCTCCAAATACAGAGAAGTTGGAGCATCTATAAAAAAATAATTTAATTTTAGCGGCCTTATCTACGCGTGTAATCCGACTGAGTGAATTTTTATTAAAGAAATGTCCGACTCTGCCTTGAAAATGTTCCTAATGACCAGAATTACTCTCGCAAAACCCTTGACTTAACCAAAGAAAGCACGTTGACCATGCCTCGCAAAATAACCCGACGTTTCGCAATAAATTATTTCATCGAAAGTACATTTTATTGTTTTTACGGATAAAGTAAGAAGACGAATGAAGCAACCTATCCAATTTTAAACATTTGTTTCGTCATCTAAAGATTTTAATTCGTCGCTTATCCCTTCCATCTCTAATTATTCTTTCCTCAAAAAACCTTTCCTTTGAGCAAGGCCGACAGTTACAATTTGACGAAATAGTAGCCGAAACAGTTACTTCTTTTGACTTCGAGCACTCCAACCAGCAGGCGATCGAGTCATTTCACCCTTGATGGCGCACGTTGCACCAAGGTAATTTGATGGACGGGATTCCGAGCTCCTCCTTGCTTCACTTCCTTTTCTATGCCGATGCCTCAGCCGAAGCATGGTTAAATGGGTTTGCTTTCGTCGATGAATTCTTTTCTTATAGACTTAATTCATATGAAGTACCGAGGGTAAATTAAATAATAGGGAGAAGGTTACACCGTTATTATTAAAATCTGTGCTTGTATCCCGAGAAGAGTGTATTTAATTGTATGTTAAGCTGTTTCTCCAACATTAATATTTTTGCCATTTTACGTATGATTAAATATGGAGTTATACTAAGGTGGCCGCACAACTCTCTCGATAGGCGATAAAGCGACCCTACTCCTCTCATCTCACATCGATTTCAAGAATTAATAATTATTTAGTTTGCTTTTTCTAAATAGAATAAATCATTCCCTATACAATGATCAGATATGAATAATTATAGCTAAAATTTGAAAAGGTGATTAGTTTCGGTGATATACTAATGGGATTTTAATTTAGCTGCTTTAATGAATTATGGCCTCCAAGTTATCAAAAGAGATTGTGAATACAAATTACAAGCGTGAAATATCTTTCGACCTGAAGATGCTACCTGGAATGGCAACGAAACTGTCGCCATAAAAAGACTACGCACGCGGTTATAACCCGAAAGAAGAAAGGAGTCATCTTTTTACAAGAATTATTCGTCTGCATTTGACGGTGTTCAAGTAAAAGACCGAGGGACAAGCATTTCTTCCACTCCCAGGGCTTCGTTATCGCATGCTTTACCTTCCATATGCCAAAGTGACAACTTGTGACGTTTTATGATTTGGCGGGATATTTTAGCTTTGGTTAGCTCAGTTTTATTTTAGACGTGATTGTGGTCGGAGGTCCCGAAGGAATTAGTTGTTTAGTGGATCCTCTTTTCAAACAGAAGGCGATGCAGCTTCTCAAGATAGTATTTTCTGCAATAATAGTAAATAATTTTAAATTTATTCATCAATGTAGAAAACAATTAATTCTTTTGTTAATTTTTCAATGAAATTCTAAAGAGATGGAATTCGTAATGTGTTAATATACTAAGTGTTCTTACTGGGAAAGAAATAGAATCGTAAAACAAGTTTTAGAAAGATTTCGTTTAAGATGCCTCTTTTTTTACGTGTCACTCACTACCAGTGAGTTTTGTTTCGTTTACCATTCCAGATGCTTCACCCTTTATTTCCTTCGTAAACCCAAAAGTGCTTTCTATTTCCCCACTATTCCATGGCTCTTTGAAGTGCTGTCATTCTACGATGAAATACTTGGAGTGTGTGTTTGGATGCATCAAAAGGATTTTCTCACATCGTGGGAGGATGAGGATATCTTCATCCACCGCTGGAACTGCAGCAAAGGTAGGAGACTTCGCTTCTTTGGATCAAAGTCATCCGAATCCCCATTTTTTCTAGCTTCAGTTGTATGGTGTTTTGGTCGTCGCAGGCTAATTGAAAAGAATTTTAGAGCGGTCAGAATTTGTGATTTGGATCTGCCGTATGAAGGAACGAGTTGAAGGAGATTAAAGTGAACGCAAGCCTTTAGCTTAAGAAATGGATGAAAGTGTTTTATAAACTATAACGCAGAAGCCGATTGGCCAATCATATCTTCGTTCTACTTGAAATAAATCCTTTTTCGGTCCAATTTTCGTATTCATTACTAAATCAGTAGTTGTGCATATGCTATCGAAATTACTGTGTTAGCAATAAATTTATTCAAATTCTTCCTTATCAGTGAAGCATTCCTCGTTTCTCTTTGAGCAGCTCTGGGATCGAGAACTAATTAGGTATTAATATCTGTGTTTTCAGACTGTGACACTGATGTGGCGAGTGTATTGTTTTATCCAATTTTCATATCAAAACTGTTTGTTGAGACATAATCGGCGACTATAATGTTGTATCTGGTTTTATATAATAAATTTACAAGATATTCAACCTTTAAGTTTAACTGCATTTCCTTTAGTTAACCTATTTAAAACAGGTATAATCATGCATCTGCCATTTGATTTAAGCTAGCGTTCTAATTTTGGTTGTTGCATATAGTTATGCAGCCGTGATATGCATATTTTGAAAAAGTTGAATTCCTTCTCCGACTCGTTTGACGGCTATCGTTGGCGATACGACTTTTGAAAATAGTTTTACCTAAATGTATTTAAAATCGGAAAGTTGACGTCTCACGTAGTTACTATTATACCGTTCATCCCCAGCTGAACCGCACTTGCTGACATTGGTTTTTATAAAATTATTCAGAAACGAGAGAATTAATCTGCTACGATAGTTTAGTAGTGTAATATCCGCCCTGCAAGTGGAAGACCCTGGTTTGATCCCCCGTCATAACAGAATTTTTCTCGTTTCATAATTATTCCCAACCTCTCATATCGGCATTGAAGTTAGCATCTTAATAATCCATAGCGAAAATTCCGGCTAATTGGCGTCCCAAGTAGAGATCTATTCTATCATTTTCCTTAAATGAAAATAATGCAGTAAGAATCATGCAGAAGTATTTTTCACAAATATTTTATCGTTTTGTAGGCGTTTTAATGACGTTTTCTGGGCTTATATTATTATTTCAATCAGAATCCATGCAACCGTGTTTGACAAAATAAACTTCCTTCCAATATGGTTCTCTTCAGCATGTCTTTCATTAAGAGTGACACTCCTTATAAATACTTGATTTCTTTAGATACTATTTAATCTTGTAGCCTCAAGAGTCGCGCACAGACGACAGACTACAGTCCGGTGGACTCATTGGTGCCCAAAATACGCAAATTCGTCAAAATCTCGAATTTTTCACGATAGTAATAACTTCTCTACATACTTCTTACATGAGCAAGTAAAAATTTGAATAAATTCTATTAATGAGAACAAGACGAATGGAGGAATGAATATGGTGTCAGCATGAAGCTTCGGAAGAAGGAGAGATAAGAAAATGCGTACCCGTCTATAATATTTCCCTCCTTATAGCCGTGTACAGCCTCCTTTTATTTGAAAATATCCCTCCTCAGCTTCCTGAAAAGTTGGTCGCCTTATCTTAATATCACATTATATGAATTACTATATATGGTTAAGAGTTTCAGCTTCCGCATTCTTAAAAAAATAACTGCTCATCTTTGAGAAGAATTTACATTCTAGAAAAAAATTCACATTTATATCGTACTTGGGAGAATATAAAACCAGGGGTTTTGAGTCATTAAAAAGGATCAAAGCTTTTACGTTAAGTGATTAAATTTATCCTTTCAATTATCTTCTCCAAATTGGCTTATATAAATTTGGTCATAAAGATTTTAAGTAAACCACAGTTATGTCAACAAAGAATTAAACATTGAGTAGTTTACCGTATCTCGTTAAATGACATCCTTCATCCAGCAGTTAAATATGTACCATATTTTTCACTTCCTAGCTATTATATGGTATGTAAAGTATCGAATAAAAATTTATTCGGATAGGAGGAGCATTTACCATAAAAAAGTCTTCGAGACCATATCATTATGACTTATAGTTTCGGAGATAAATATTCGAGAAAATCCCATGAATAATATCACAATTGTGTCTGCATCTGCCGATTTGACAATTCAATTAGCAAACAACAATTAAAAACTATATTTTTCTCTCCCACTTTCTTAAAATAATAACAAAGAACGCCTTTGAAATCTCCGGTTCGAATCCGGCGGAGGTCAGATTTTTCAACCCGAGATCGTCCCGTCCCCTACTTGTGTGCTTTGAGGAGACCGCGCAAGTCAGCGCTCCGTCCTTCATAAGGGACGTTAAGTAGTCGGTCCTCTTTGTGCTCATCGTAAAGAGTAGACTAATGCCCGCACCGGGTTTCCCTCCTCTTTTGTGTGTGTGTTCGGTGTGGAAGGAGTTATGGATATAATAATCCAAGAGGTTGATTAGCCAGAAATACACACAAACAAACACGCTTTTTTCAAATTTGACTTTTTTCCCTCTTTACACACATATACCTAGTTTATCTCAAAACGAGAAGTTATTTTTTGAGCACATGTATTAAAATATGGGAACGAGCAAGTGTAAATTTGAAAACGGTTTAAAGTTTAATTTAGAGTTTTTATTAACCAGTAAAATTGCAGTCCAGTGACTGGTACTGGTAAACAACATTTATACGTATACAGGTAACTTACTGACAAGCCGATCGTTCAAAAGCAATTCAAAAATAATAAAAGAGATACACGCCATTTGAAAAAAATAACTAGAACCGTGGAAATTATTAACGGATGAACGAAATAATAAAAATTTTGTAGTTTAAATGGGAAGATAAAATGAAAAGGGGATTTGTCATGAACAACTTGCCTTGGTGGTCTTAAAAAGAACGTGATGAAGAGGGATTCGAAGAAATGGAGAGAGATTAGTGGAAGAAAATGGAAGGAACCGATAGAGAGTGCGAGAGAGGCATATGCATATAGATATAGTGAAAGCTTGAAAAATCAGACGAGGGGGATATATTTTATGCATGTATGCAAATCTTATTTAATCATCTCTCAGCAAGTCTGGTTATTATTTCCTACGAAGGTCCCATCCTTTTAAGTCAAATTGCCAATTTGTATGCGCCACTAAAAGAGATTTTTCCTTTGGCGTATCTGTCTTTTTATGTCTTCAATCAGTTTTTAGTGATTTACATTGAGGAAACTCAAGCTAAGCAGCCGTAAAAATATTTCGATTGTCTGAGGGGATAATGACGGATTTAGCATAACTGCACATTTTGTGTCGTCCCGAGAACTGCGAGCGTATTTTGTTTCGACGTCGTAAACGAAATCTGATAGTTCATCACTTAAATGTTATGATTATATTACTTATGTTTAACTTAAGTCTTGTTAACACGCCCAAAAATAACCCTGACGGTGTATTTAGTATTAATATAAGAACACCTTTAGTAAAAGAACAAGAATTTTTTGTTTATTCTTAAACTATTTTTTTCGCTTTTAAGAACTTTAATAATCATTTTTAATAAGGAAATACATATTAAGCACAATGTTCTTTTACATAACACTGGAATGTGTGAAAGCGGTTAACATTTTTAATATAAAAACATATTTACGAATTCAATATTCCATCAAATACACTCAAGACTGAGCTTCACATAATGAAGTATAGCGAACCTAATTTGATGGAGTGGCCGTCCAATACTACTATTGTCAGACTGCTATAGTTACATGACATATACATTTCATATACATTTTAGTATAAGTGTTACATTTGTAAAGGTTCCGACAAAGCTCAATGCAGGCTTGACTGCCAGAAAAAATCATATTTAAATCGGCATCACTGTGAAGCACTTAGAAACTTCACCGAGGCGATTGAAAGAAAACAAAAACAAGAGAAAAGGACTAACAATAGATATTTCTTAGTAGTTACTCATTTTTGCATGAGCCATTTTTTAACCTCAGCTTTTGTTCTGGACAGTGGCGGCTCGTAGCTAAAATTAGTGGGGGTGCTGCTCCAGAAAATTTTTAACCTTTGTTTTAAAATTGTGTAAAAGGAAAAAAACATGTATAAAAAGAAAATTTATTCAGGAACTTGATAAAATCTTAACAAAAAAAACAAACATTTTTTACTTATTTTAACTTAAATTGTTACAGTTCAAGCTTGATCTATTCATTTAAAAATGAAATCCATAAAAGAACCGAAAAAAAATGAATCAAATAGAATAGTTGGAAGCAGAATAATAATCTAATTCTACACTCTTCTACACTTTATCACATTCAAGAATATGGTACACGGTTTCCTTCCACCATCACGCCAGAGCCGGCACTGCGAGAGCAACAGTGCTCTCTCTACCTGGCAGTCCTGCCTTCCTCCCCACCCCCCTCCTATGTGCGCATGCGCACAACAGTCAAACACCACGTCGCTGGCACTGTGAGGCGCACAGTTCCATACAAAGATTTTTGTATCTTTTTCATAAACTGGGGGATGGCTACTGAAGTACTGACATTAAGCTTAAGGAATATATATTGTACTACAAAAATAAAGAAAGAATTAAAGAAAAAAGGACTCATTATATTAAATGTTATCGATAATATCAAGTGGAAATAGGGGGTGCTGCAGTTCCGCAGTGCCTATACACGAGCCGCCACTGGTTCTGGATATTGTTGAGAAATTTTTCAGGTCGCTAGGCATCTTATTAAATAATGTAGTTACTATTGAACTTAACCTTCTCTCACCATGAGTGTTGAAACTTGTATTCTATTTGATTTCTAAGCCCATATACATTTAGATTTTCTCTCTTTATCTTATACTTATCATTAAAGTAATTGTCCATTATTATTATGTATTTGTACAACTGTTCTATGGAGAGTATATCCAGTTGTTCATTGACTTGTCTGCCATTATTGATGTTACAATTTACAGTCATGTCTTTCCAAATTTTTGATATGGTATATTTTAGTATTGTTAAGTAGGCGTTGGCAGCACAGCCCCATACTAAGATTCCATATCGTATTATTGATTCAATTGTTGAGAAATATATTATTTTCTTAATATGCATAGGGGTCATATGTCTAATGTGATGCATAATATAAGCACATTTTCTAATCTTATTGCTAATCATCCTTATATGATTTCCAAAAGTAAATTTATCATCCAATATTACACCCAAGTATTTGAATTCATGGACTTGCTCTAAAACTGGACATTTAAAATACATTTCCATCTATGATTTTCCATGCAAACAAGAATGGCTTTGAAAGTTAATGGTTATATCTTTATTTAGTCCCATACAATTTTTAATATGCATGAGCTTAGTTTTTTGTTCATTTATTAATAAGTAGTTATCATGAGTCCATTTATTTAATATATTTAAATTTTAAATAGTAGTAGAAATAATAGTAATAGTAATAATAATAATAATAATTTTTAGAAAATGGAGAGTAGAAAAAGGAGTTCAGCCTCGGATAAAAAGCCGCTGCCTGGGGATCGCCAGGGCACCTCTGGAGCTACCGCTGGGGGTGACAGTGTGCGAGCCGGTAGTGGTCGTGTGTCGACTAGGCGGACATCGATCGGGTCACCCGAAAAAGCAACAGCCAAATCCAATGGATGCAATAACCCAACACCGTCAAGTAATATTGCACAAGCTGAATGTGTTTCTCAGGGGGGCAACCCACTTTTAACTGAGACCACCCAAGCAGGCCGGAGACGTGTACGCATGAAATGGACAGCTGAAGTTAACACCTTTATCATGCGCACGTATTACAGAATTACAAAATTAGAATCCGATATGACAGCCTACAGAGATCAACTCCATACCGCATTTACAAATCAATACCCAAACATACCTGTAACAGTTCAACGTATATCAGACCAACGCAGAGCAATAATAAGAAATAATCTAGTATCTCCTGAAACATTAAACCAACTAAAACACGAAATAGGCCAAGAATTAGAAGCAGATATGGGAGTTATATTAACCAATATGCCTATAAATAATGACAAACCTACAAATTTACCAAATGAAACAGAATGCAATATAAATATTATAACAAAAGAAAGTCCAACATCAAATGGTAAGAATTTAATTAATGAAAACACTGCAATATAAAATAGTGGCAAACCTAAAAATAGTAATAAATTAACTAAGGAAATTTCTACCCCTGATAGTAACAACCATAATACTGAAGTAAATGCCGATGCTGACTTGATTGAAAATGTAAGAGAAACTTTCAACATTACACTTATAGAATACACAGGTACAGACCCCACAAAAAGAGCTTACATACCAAAACAACACACTTCAGTAAAACTATCTAAAATAATTTTCATATTAAATGAGGTAATAATGCCTGAACACCTAGAAAATATAGAAACATTTGAAGAAATCCACACATTAATATACTGCGCTGCACTCACTGCGGCTAAATGCAATGGCTCAAAAATTATTAAACAAAATGACTGCGATAAATCAGACAGAAAACAAGCACCATACATTCCAAATTGGAAAAAGAGACTGTTAAACAAAATAGAAAGTATAAGAGTTGAAATTGCACGTCTAATAGAATACTCAAAAGGTAACCCTAGCAAAAAATTAGAAGGTAAAGCTAAAATGGTAGTTAAAAAATATCAAATGCACACGAAACATGACAAACCGAACGAACACATGATAGAATTCATAGATACTCTCAAACAAAAACTTGCGGCATACAGAGCTAGACTAAACAGATAGAACAAGTGCACTAGACGCAAACAGCAGAACGCACAATTTAAAAATAATGAGAGAGGGTTTTATAGAGTGTTAAAATCAACTGGTGACAAACAGTCACAAAGCAATCAACTGCCAACGAAAGATGCCATAGAAGATTTTTGGTCTCAAATATGGTCAAATACTGAAGTACACAATGCTGAAGCTCATTGGATACAGACAGAAATAGAAAAATTTCATAACATTCATAGTATGCCGGCCCCCGACATATCACTAGATCTATTACAAACCATCATCCGGAAGACACATAACTGGAAATGCACTGGCAGTGACAACATTCACAACTACTGGTACAAAAGATTTACATGCACACACACACATTTACTAACCCAAATAAATAAATTCATTGAAGACCCCAACCAAGTACCTAGATTTCTAATGGAAGGCAAAACATATCTTCTCCCAAAAAGTAAGAATAATAATGACCCATCTAACTACCGTCCTATAACCTGCTTACAAACCATTTATAAAATTATTACATCATGTATAACACATCTAATTTACTCTCACTTAGACAATGAAAACATTCTCACTGAAGAACAAAAAGGCTGTCGCAAAGGCATGAAAGGCTGTAAAGAACAATTGATAATTGACTCAATAATACTCAAGCAAGCACAAAGACACAAGAAAAATCTCTCATGCTGCTACATAGATTATCGCAAGGCCTTTGATTCAGTCCCCCACTCTTGGTTAATAGAAGTACTAAAAATATACAGAATAAACCTGATCTTAGTTAATTTCCTGGAGAAAGCCATGCGACAATGGCACACAATAGTTAATCTTATTGATAACAAAACAAATGTTTATACAAAGGAAATAAACAGAGGTATATTTCAGGGTGATTCCTTAAGCCCAGTATGGTTTTGTCTTGCTTTAAATCCACTCTCAAATATGTTAAACAGAACGAACACGGGATATTTAATAAAAAATAATCAGTCAAAACATATAATATCACACCTACTGTACATGGATGATTTAAAACTTTATGCATCAACACATCCAAAACTTAGTGAATTAATAAAACTAGTAGAGAAATTTTCGACAGACATTAAAATGGAATTTGGACTGAATAAATGTAGAATGCTAAACATAAAAAAGGAGGAATAGAACCCTTAGGATTCGAAACAGAAAATCAGGGAATAATAGAACCTATGGATGAATTAGAAATGTACAAGTATTTAGGATACGAACAGTCAAAGAAAATAAACCATACTGATATTAAGAAAAATCTGACAATAGAATTTACCAATAGAATTAAAAAGATACTCCACACAATTAAATAGTAAAAATATGACAAAAGCTATTAATACTTTAGCCATTCCGGTTTTAACATATTCACTCGGTATAATAACTTGGACAGACACAGATATTGAAAATTTACAACGAAAAATAAGAACCGAATTGACAAAGTGCAGAAAGCACCATCCGTACTCAAGTATTTACAGATTGACACTACCACGCACAGAAGGAGGCAGAGGTATAATAGACATAAAAAACTTACATAATAACCAAATCAAACTTCTAAGGAAATACTTTCATGGGCGTCAAGATTCCCCTCTTCACATAAATATTTGTAAATCAGATAATAAATATACACCTTTGAATCTAACTGATACAGTAACCCAAGGTCATGAAGAACTCCAAACAATAGCAGAGAAAATTGATAGGTGGAAACGCATGACCCTCCACGGGAGACACCCCCAAGATTTGAGCCGATCTGATGTCGACAAAGAAGCGTCGAACACCTGGCTCAAACACGGAGATCTATTCCCAGAAACAGAGGGATTCATGCTAGCCATACAAGATCAAGTGATAAATACAAAGAACTACCAGAAGTACATAATAAAGAATAGACAAATTCAAGATGACAGATGCCGAAAATATAGAGAACACCCGGAAACTATACAGCACATTACAGGAGCATGCATCAGACTAACACAGACTGACTATTTACACCGTCACAATCAAGTCGCAAATATTATGCTTCAAAAACTGACTCTAAAACATAAATTAATAGAAGACAACACGCCCTACTATAAATACAAACCTAAACCAGTTTTGGAATCTGATGCATTTAAGTTATATTATGACCGCTCAATAATCACGGACAAAACTATACACAGCAATAGACCGGACATAGTCTTGCAGGACAAGGTAGCCAAAACCACTTATCTAATAGACATAGCTATCCCAAATACACACAATCTTCAGAAAACCATAGTAGAAAAGCACCACAAATATATAGAACTAAAAGAAAAAATTAAACGAATGTGGAACATGAATACTGTACACATTGTCCCAATAGTTTTATCGACCACAGGAATTATCCCTACAGACTTACACAACAGTATAAAAATAATAGATTTACCTAAATTGCAATATACCCTCCTACAGAAAGCTGTCATACTAAATACAACCAGAATAGTACGTCAATTTTTAAGTTCCGAGTAATGAGAGTGCTTGGCAAAGCCCGTACCTCATTGAAATAACCGGCTCAAAAGCTGTGAAATACAAAGGTAAAATAATAACAATAATAATAATAAAGGTTTCATATACCTATTCAAAGCGGTAGAGGTATAACTTTCCCTAAAAGGTGAGAATGGGCATGTAAGTTCTTTATAATATTTAGGCGTTCTTTACCAGCGAAGCGATAGTAGCTGAACGCCTTATGCGTGCGTCTCCTCCGTGTTTCATCTCCGAAACTGCTTGGCGGATATTCATGATTTAGGACTTTAGGGCAAAAAAATATGAAAATGATATGAATGGTTCACATAGCATAATCAGGAGTGCCATTTTATTGTGGCAAAAATGAACTTTCAGTCTTATCAAAGAAGTCTTCAATCAAAACTTGTACAACCACTACAAATAAAATGTTTTGTCTTATATGTTCTTATCGAAGGAGTATCCGCTTTCAAGAAAATCGATCGAGAAAGTCGCAATTCACTTTGAGCTTAAAAATTTTCCCGTGTTTTTTAATTAAATATTGTCAACGAAAACAATCTTCGTAGCTATTGAGCAAACAAGAATTACTATAAATACGTTTAATTTCCTTTCGTGCGCATACAACAAATAGTAAATCAAAGGAAATGGGTTAGCTATGAAGATGAATGAACTTAAACACGTTTATTTTCCGTACTTACACATAAAGCTTTTGTATATGATAGAAATGGATAATTTACGACGAAGAAATAAACATGAACATAAAGTTTACTACTGCTCATTTCAAGTGAGCGTTTGAGTTTGCTTAGAAATTAGATTAAGCCATTAAAATGTATCTTTTTTGACATGATAACATAAATCGTAAAGATCACATTTGGAGACTCTGTACTCCTACATGGAGTACATCTATCCATTATTTTTATGGCAGTAGGAGATTCTATTATAACTACAAATGAATGAAACGAAATTTAAAATAATAGCAGAAGCATGAAAAAATTAATAAAATCTCAATAAAGTATGCCACCAGCAGATAAAACGAACAAAATCAAAGGACTAGGGAGTAAACTTAGAGAAGCTGAACGAGATAGACATCGAATTGTGATAAGCAGACGAAGAAATTACCAAAGTAATACTATCTTGTAGTATATGCATCATCTAGTATATACATTGACTTTTTACAGGGGAAAATTATAAAAAAATGAAAATACTGTAATACATCGAAAGTTAAATATTAAATACAAATAGTCCGACTAGTGAATAACAAGAAGAATAACAAACGTTTTTCAGATGTAGATTTAGTACAGAATGGTCACATGATTCATCTCGAAAACATCTCGGCTTGTTCAATTTTCCACCGTGTCACTTCCTATCACACGCAGAGAAACTGGAGAAACCTCTGTTCCATTTATTTGGTTACAGGCAGACTGTTTCACTGTGATGTTTTGGCTAAGTTTCACAATCCGAAATAAGAGAAAATTTTGTTTCCGAGTTTTAGGCGTTCTTTACAAAAAGTAAACAAAGAACGCCTTATGGTCCCGTCGTGTCCGTCCGAATGTTTCATCTCAGAAACTACTGGGCGCATGTTCATCAAATTTGGTATTTAGGACATGGGGGCAAAGAAGCTAAAAAATGGCATATAAATGGTTTACGTGGCCTAATCGGGAGTGCCACTTTACTGGTGACAAAAAATGAACTTTTCTTTATATGTCGTACAATATCTCTTAGAACAAAATAGTCTTCAAATAAAATTGTAGACCTAATTAAATAGCATATGTTTTGTTCGGTACATTTTAATCGAAGGAGAAGCCGATTTCAAGAAAATCAAACGAGTAAGTCGTAAGTAATTCACTTTGGACAAAAATTTGCCCGTGTTTTTTAATTGTTGTCAACGAAAACAATCTTCGTGACAAATGAAGTAAACAGTATCTTCTGTAAATGCTTAATTAGTTTAATTTTCTTACGTGCGCACGTAACATTTGATAAATAAAGGGAAATGGATTATCTACGACGAAGAAATGAACTTAAATACGTTCATTTTATTTACGTATACACAGAGTTTGTAAGTTAAAAGAAATGTGAAATTTCCGACAAAGACATGAACGTTAACGTAATTTTTATATTACTACTATTCGATTGAGGTAAGTTTTAAATAATTGTCGATTGTTTTATTAAGTACAACCGATTGGGAAATAAATTGGCGAATCAACAATTCGATATTTCTTTGGCATACCAGTTCTTAGACATTATACTAAGCCATTACTATTTATCTTTTTTGACATGATTGCATGAATCGTAAAGAACGCATGATGTGTGCATCTTTCCTCTCTAGTTTTGTTTATCTTTCATTCGACACAAAAGTGTCTACTTGATCGAAAATATATTAGCGGAAAAATTGTATAAGCGTCGTTGATCGCTATGCAAATTTTTATATTGCATTACAATTTGGGAAAGATGAGGATTTTAGATATTATTTTTAAAAAATCTGATGTGGCCACCACATGACTTTCACCATACCTGTAATATTTATAAAAATTCTAAATAGGTTAAACGATTAACAAATATTTAAAGAACTGCGGGAAAAATTAAAGACTTCACAAAGAACAGAAATAAACTAAAACCGTAGCCTTCTGATATTAAACAGAGCTCCGAACCTCCAACAATTAGGAAAATAAAAAGTAGCGTACAATAGTCGCCGGTAGGTGGTGTAGTTGTGGCAGCTAGGGAATTATGTTTTATAAAATCTCTTCCACAATGCATTATATGGGGAAATGTTTTGAACATAGGTTGTAGAAAATTTAATTTCCTATAACTTTTATTCCAATACTGTTTTACATTCATCAAATATTAAACCAAATATTAAATAAATAGAATATCTCCTTAACAATGCGTCCTACGAGAAAAGTTTCAAAAAAAGATATAGAGAATAATATTATTTATGAAGTTTATTATAAACAATTTTACATTTATGAAGGTTTAAAAGAGATATTTGTCAAAAAAACAACATTACTAGAGCAAACATCTACTTCCGGTTGAGCGATTGTTGCCAAAACCAGTGGCGAATCCTGAGATTTTTTGATACGGAAGCAATTGATAATGAAAATCAGATCATAAATTTTTATTAGAAATGCAGAGGAATTCCTCTTTCCTTCTGTGCTAATTCTGCAATGACGTCATTATAGAACAAGGGTTTTTGAGATGAGGGCTTTTTCGATCGATATAATTGATAATTTAGAGTCTTTCTTGATTTGTGGAATTCCTCGCGAATGTTTTGATACGTTTGAGAGCTAAAAAACTCCGTTCAGTTGAGGCACTCGCCGCAGGTATTGTCAATATTGATTCACATATCTTTGCCACTTGAGAGTAAGCTTTGTCTAAACCGTTTTCTTTAATGAAATTATATAAATCGCTAACACTGTTTTTATCAACATCTTCTATTTGATATATAACAGAAAGTTGAGAACGCAAAGCAGCTATGTCAAAATAATTTCCGTTAACTGCTCTTGAGGGAGTCGAACGCATCTTCCTTAATTTTTTTGCAGTGCCACTTGAGCAACACAAGAAATTAAATTATTCTGTATTGCACCGAGCGTGCCGCGAAACATTGGAATGTTCCAATTGCTTTCCCAAAGTTTCGTCGCATTTAGCAACCAATTCGACCATGTCCACGTAATTACCTTTATTTACAGAGTCACTGGATTCGTCATGACCACGAAAGTCAAGTTCATGCTCTCCCAAAAAACAAACAATGTCAATGTCTTTTTAACATTTCCCGATTTTTCTTTACTGCTTCTTTATGCTGCCGTGAGTAATTTCCAACTGCTTAGATAAAACATGTTCTATTCGAGTTCTTTCAAATGTTTTCTCTTGAAGAATTGACTGTAAATGTTCTTTACTTATCGAATGTCTCTTTATTACCTTATGAAGATTATTTAAATCAGAAAATCCGTTTAAGTTAGGGTTACCAGACGTCTGGTAAAAGGAGGACATGTCCTCCCTTTTCACTTTCTGTCCTCTGTCCTCCCAGCATTTCAAATTTTAGGACTTTGTCCGGCTTTTTCTAGGAAGTGAGACTGTGACTCCCTTGTCACACATACGAAAATTCTGCGCTCGTATGAGTGTTAACCTCTTCTTTTGCTTCTTCATTTGGAACTCTTGATTAGGTAAATCAGCTGTAGGACATTTATGGGCTGCCATGATAAAAACATACATAAACTGTAGAAGCGATTAGCATTTAATGGCGAACAGCTGCGTAAGTAAGCGTCTCGCAGCCTACTCTACAGGCGCGCTTCTTGTATTCATAGATATAAAGTTAATTTGTAAAAAAAGTGTATTCGCGCAATGTTTATTTTGAAATAAAACACTCTCTTTCTGTCCTTGCCATATTGTTTAATTCCTAAGTGCACCCGCTTCTTTTTTTGAAGTGACGAAGAAACGTTACTTTGTACATAATATGTATACTCCCAGCGTTAATTTTCAAATGAGGCACTTGATCTGTCTTTGAAAAATCGTTTAACAATGAATCGAACGGTTTATATCGATTTTTTGGTTTTAATAAGCGATTCGTTTAACTTCGAAATCGTTTAAAGCGAACTCGTTCAAAGCGAGGGAGACCTGTAACAGTAACTTTCGGATGCTTCTCAGTTCTCAGTTAGTGCACTGAAGAGTCCAATCTTATCTTGTTTCCATTTTTAGTTGGAAAAAGATCCTCAAACTGAATTACTGTGGTACTTATGTTACTGCTATGTAGATATTAAAAAATTTCGATATTTATATATCTAATATACTTACTAACGAGTAAAACAATTACTTTTATTTTTGAATAGTGGTGGCTGTTAAACATTTCGGAAACTCATCCTTCATTAAGAATGGCATCACTTAAAAGGAAGTGTAAATTCTCCAGTAATCTAAAATCAAAGTTTCCTTGTTTCGATATCGGGCGTAATGAAAATGAGGCGAAGTGTTCTGTTTGTGATTGTTACGTTTCTGTTGCAAATAAGGGATCCTTGGATTTGGAGCGTCACATTCAAAGTGAAAATCATAGAATAATGGTACGAATTTCGTCCTCGCGTGGAAAAGTGACATCCTTCTGTATCCAAAACAATTCGTTCACTAGAAAAGCTGAGGGAACCATGGCTTTCCATACGATGAAACATCATCAGTCTTTCAAATCTATGGACTGCACTGCAAGTCTGTTAAGAGAATTATTTAAAGACTCGGAAATTGGTCTCAACACAACATGCGCAGGGACGAAAACTGAAGCAATAATGAATCAAGTGATCGCTCTCCATACTATCGATTTGATTTTGAACACAATGAGTGAAATATCTTGATTTGAAATTGCAACGGATGCCAGCAATCATGGCCCACTTAACCCTTGAAATACCAAGGGGTGACCATTTTGGTCCAAGCATCAGCTTAGGAATTTTTTTGGGATATCAAAGTCATAGATATTGGGGTTTTTTCTGTCTTTTATACATTATATTTTACAAATAAATATCTTTTTCTCATATATGTTCAGATTTGTTCTTTATTTACCTATATTCATAGGTCAACGTTGGATCAAAATGGTCACCCCTTGGTCTTTCTTGTCACAATATTTTTAAACTGGCAACATATACTGTTTTCTTTTTGTGGTTTTTTGCATTCCGAAACATCTAGTGATAACACAGAATATTGATTTGACTTGACACATACATCATTCGTGTACTAACTTAAAGTAAAAGTTTTTTTGTTTCAGATAAGGATTTTTCAGACTAGTACCTCTGGGGTACTTTAGTAGGTAGAAGGGGGTTAGATATTTACGTAATAGTGAAACCCTTCTCTCACCTCTCTCATACGGTCATGGCCTTTAATTGTACCTTCGTCACCCCTAAGGTGACGATTGTAGTACATGTGTGTGGCGGTAAATTTTTATAAGAACTTAGTCTTTACAAAATGAAGTTTTCAAAAATGAAGAGGGAATAGGGAGGCAGGCTTTAATTTTCCCAAGAAAACACTCTCTTTCTTGGGTAGGCCACCTCCATTCTTTTGATATTTACCAACAAGTATCGGTAAACTGTGATTAATATATGTCCACATTGCTTTGGCTTTGCCAATTGGGAATTCCGAGCAACAAAGCCCCGGGATGCGCCTTTAGTGATCTACAGGGGTCTGCCTGAGCAATTTTGAAATAAAATGAATGTTTTGTGAGTAATAAATAGATAGTGTTTTATTTCATTAATGTCTATAATGTGTAGTGAAAACATACAAGTGAAGTATGGACCAAAATAGTCCCCCTTGGTACTTAATTGTAGTTTTTGGACCTTGGTATTTCAAAGGTTAAGATCTTCCCGATCCTTGTGCAGTATTTTGATTCGAAAGAGGGTGGCATACAAACAAAAGTGCTTGAATTAACTGCTACTCCCGATGAAACCTCGAAGACCATATCAGAGTATGTGTTGACGACTCTGGAGAGATTTGGTTTATCTTTGAAGTGTTTCCTTTACAGGTGACAATGCAAACGTAAATTTTGGAGGGATTAATAGAGAGAAGGAAAACAATGTTTTTTCATGCCTTAAGGAAATGCTGAATAGGAAAATTGTTGGTATCGGGTGTCCTGCTCATATTATCCACAACTGTATTTAATGTGGTGCAGATGTCTTAAAATTGATGTGAAATCTCTTTTTTTCAAGATATTTAATTATTTTTCTGTATATACTGTTCGAACTAAGGCATTGAAAGAAATTTGTGAATTCATAGAAATTAACTATCAAGCACTGTTATCTTCAACTAAGACCAGATGGTTTAGTTTAGCACCAGCTTTAGAAAGAATATTGAAATTGTTTCCTGCTCTAAAACAATATTTCCTGTCCCTTACTCGAACGCCAATACTGATAAAAACCTTTTTTGAAAGTGAAATTTCTGAACTTTACCTACATTTCTTGGTCTCGCTTACGACTGTTTTCCAAATCAAAATTGAGGCTGTAGAAAGAGAAATAACTCTGTTTTAGAAATTGTCGCTTTGCTTAAAACAACATTAGTTGCTTTAAAAATAAGGATTCGGGAAAATGTTTTGCTATTATCAGTCAGGAAAATTATTGAAACTTTACAGGCAAAGGGTATGGGTGAAGAATGTCGGAGTTTTGTCGAAGAAACGCAGCTTGTTTATCAAGAATGCATTCTTTATTTAGAAAAGTGAATAAATCAATTTGAGGAATTTCAATGTTTTGAGTGGATGGAACTAAAGGACAAAAATTTCAGATATGAAGATATGATACCGTGTTTGAGTTATCTCAAGGAAAAGGAAACTATTATTGACGACAAGAAGTTACTGGATCAATATAACAATCTTAAGTTATTCATAGAAATACAGACTGGTCACGAACATCTTGGACTGCACTCAAGGGTTGAGGTGTCTACAAGCGCCAGAATATAAATTATGCGAGCAAATATAAAAGAAATTTGTTTTTAAAAAAACTAACAATTTCGGCTTTTTTCGGGTAGAGCCCGAAATTTAAAAAAGGCAATCGGAGGGTAAAAATCTGGTAAAACCCGAAAAATCCATACCCTAATTAAAATGCAGTATAAGCATTAAATTAATGCTCTTAAAGTATGGAAAATCAATTCCCGTTGAAAGTCATTCGAGTCGTTGCTATGGTAGTTCATATTTTTCATTGTTGAAGACCGTAAAAACTTTAATAAATTTATGATTAAAATCGAATTGTTACGCAAATTCAGCATTGGCTAGACTTCTGTCTTCAGGGGAAAATAAACTTTATTCTTTTTTCCACACTATGGTGTATGTCTTGACTCTGTACCTTAATTGTAAATAATTTAAAAAAGCAATTTTATAAAGCTCTGCACCATTTTCAATGCTTTTCTTATGGGTGTTTAAAATTAGACACTGGGGTGAAAATCATCCCTTAAAAACAACTTTTTCTGGAATTTCAGATCTTTCCAGAGGTTGTAACCAATGACCTATATTCATGCCAAATTTCACCTTTATAGCACTTCTAGAAGTACCTTAGGTTTTACATGCTATGTATATATATATTTATATATGTGTGTGTGTGTGTGTGTGTGTGTGGGGGGGGGGGGTATGTTAGAAGCAGCTATTTATAATAATACGTAAATGGATATTGGAGAGACAAAGATTCTCGCTTTGATTTCATCCATAAAATGAGCTCGATAGTTATTTTGGCTCTCTTTGTAACAGTAAATGTCTGGATATCGATACTCCTTGTTGTACAATGTTTAAGTTTTTTTTTTAAGCGTAACCATTGCTTTCCTAACCTTAATATTTCTAAAAATCTGCGAGGAAATAAAACAGCACCCGACAGGTCGTAAAGATACATCCACACGTAAGTGGAGACTCGAGAGTCACCTTTGGCTTCAACGAACCGTTCTCCGATGACAATAAGCGCACGTGGAGAGAATCTCGACTCAATCTCTCACCCTAATACGGTCGGGCGAACGCAGCCGAACGAACTGCACGAGGCGTTCGCAGAGGTTACCGATCGTTGAATTGCATCGCTTTTTCGCGTGGTAATGGCCGCCGCGGCAATGACATTGACTCCGTCCCTTCCCCCTCCCCTCCTTTCTCCCCTCTCCTCCTCTTTCCTCTCCTCCTCCCTATGTTCCCCCAAGGACTTCTTGCGAATTGGTGGTCGCTTTTAAGAGAGCTCGGTGAAATATTTTGCGCCGCCTCGGACACTGAAAAAAGTTGGAAGATTTACACTCCGCAGTGTTGGATTCGTTTTATTTTCTTCCCCGTGGCCAATTAAATCGTTTCCACTATCCGCAAAGAGATGGAGTAAAAACTTTTTCGCATCCGCTCTTTCTGTCGATGTGGGAGAAGCGAGATCTTGGATCGACTCCTTGCGTCGTTCGTCGGCTCGTAGTTGCGAAACACCTGCAGAAAGTCATAATGCCACTTGTTCGATTGAGTTGCGTAATCTCCTTTCGACCCTTAAATTCTTTTGATCCGCGACAGAATTCTCGTCCGATCGTTTGAAAGTTTTTTTTTTTGCAAATATGCGCAGCCTGCGTGTGAAATAATCCATTATTGCGCTGAATCCATACGCTGTGGCTTTGGCTGAGTGGACCCCGGCGCAATATTTCATGAAGGATACCTTTTTTACTTCCTGTTTTCATGAAAAAATCGATTTCGAGATTTCAACGGAAATACACGTTTTGAGATCTCCTGAACAAGTTTGGACTATTTTCTCGATTATGTCTGTGTGTGTGTATGTGACAGTTTTTGTGGGTGCTCTAACTCAAAAACTATTAATCAAGTCAACGCGAAAATTTGTATTTAACATTTTCATGAAAGTCGCAAGAACTGGTTAGTTTTTGGTAAAAATCGGTCAACCGGAAGTGGGTGTTTACTCTTTTCACTTACCCGTTATTTTGAAATATTTGATAGATGTAAAAACATACTGGAATAAAAGTTGTGAGAAATTTAATTTTCTACCTTTGTTTTAAACATTTTCTCATATAATGCATAGTTTAAGTGATCTCTTAAAAACTGAATTTTTTAGCTGCCACAACCACACCACCTACCGGCTACTATTGTAAACACTTTACACTTAATGTTAGTTGTCTTAGTAGCGCTTCTTATTTTCTTAATTGTTGGTGCTTCGTGGCTATATCCAATATCAGAAGTCTATGGTTTGAGTTTATTTCTGTTCTTTGTAGTCTTTAAATTTTTCTCGCAGTTCCTTAAAATATTTATTATTAGCTAAGGTATTTGGAATTTTTAGAAATATTAACAGATATGGAGAAAGTCATGTGGTTGCCACATGAGATTTTTGAACGATAAATTGAAGTTTTATGTTCTACACTAGAAATTTAGTCATCCAAGTATAACGGGAAACTTTATTAACCCTTCAAGCCCGGAGGACATTTATATAAATCCCACCCCAGATGCCGAAGGAGATTGTTTTGGCGATGAAGGCGCGAAAATTGCAAAAATATAAAATCTCATAACTCTTCACATTTTTATTGGATTTTATAAAAGTTTTTGAGGAATTAGGTACGCAAAACATGATATTTTAAAACTATAACTGTTACATTAGCTTGAAATAAGTAGAGACTCTTTGCTGGAGAGATTTGTACACCGATCAGTTACATACCTATATAGCGCGTGCTCGCGCTTTGATATAATCGTCAATATCGTGAAAACTATAGATGTTATTGGCACGCGACCTCCTCCAAAGATAAATTTAAATTATTCTGAACATTTCATTTCCTGCATGTACCCCTCTAAATAAATTATGGAAAAAGTTTCCCGCAGGTCAACTTTTTCACGTCTCGACAGAAAATTTTAGATAAATATTACGATTATTATTACTCTTAAAGGCAGTTCATAATATTTATGTGTTCTTGAGTTACTTCGTCATTATTTGGAATCATTACAGAAGTCGCATAAAAACTCCATTTTTTCAATAGAAGCCGAGATATGACCTTGTATGTATATTCGCAAGGAAGAAATCGCGTGGCTACAAAAAAAAGTATTCACAAAATTTCAACTCTTTATAAAAAATAAGAAATACAATAAAAATTGACGAATAAAATATTATTATTAAAGCCAAAACTTTATATTTTAAAATATACCTGGTTTTTAAGATAAAATATTTTCTAGCGCGGCAAAAAATTATTAAAGCTAGCAGTGACGCTGGACGTAACTAACACGTCGGACGGCGACATGTCAAGTTTTCGTTCGACGCAATGACATGTCGGACAGCGTTGAGGGATTAATTATTATTTATAAATATCATAAATAATTAGAAATAATATATTGGATATATATATATATATATATATATATATATATATATATATATATATATATATATGTATATATATATATATATATATATATATATGAACAGAAGTAAAAATAATAATTGTAGCTTTCGCTAAGGGATCTAACTAAGGATTATATGTAAGAGTGAACCTTATGGTATAAATTTCGCGCGAATAAAGACATTTTTCTATCCTATCTATCTATCTCCCATGTACAGCGTACACTGACTAGGTTTAGCTACGCCAATATCCATGCATGTGTTCAGACGTCGCAATAGTTGCGTTCTAGCATATTTCCAACTTAATATGAAATTGGCTGTTACTACCTCGCTTTTATTGCTATAAATATTTCTACTGTAGAAATTCATGCTAACGCCTCTTTATGGCGTAAAACTTAAGTTGACATTCTCTCCAAATATTGTAATTCTATAACTCAACAATTATAGAACGTAAAAACGATTGGGAGGTGTCATTTTAACCGTAATAATGAGCATAGTGGTGTGATAAGGTTTTTTACCGACTTGATTGATCAGTTTAATTTTAAAAGAGTTTTTCTCTTTTAATTTTTTTCATTTGAATAATATGGGAACGAGTGCAGCATATTTTTAATTGGCATTTTAAAATTAGTTAAAATCGAGCTCCAAATTTGGGGCTTAAACGATCGTACGCCTGAAAGTAGAAAGTTTATTTTGATTGAAGAGAGAATTCGAATCCATGCAGAAATATTGCAAAAATGCATTTTGAAGCTTAAAAACGGCCCATTTTTCATGACTTTGACAATGAGAAATTATAAATGACTAGGGGCTCCGCTCTTACGCGCTACAACCCCGTGCTTCGCTTCGCGAGGTGAATTCGTCTGCTGCCCATGTGCAACGCTGAACCTCCTCATTTTGGCATATACAGTCAAACTCGGCTATAACGAGCGCCACGGGACCGTTTAGTTTTGCTCGTTATAGCCGTTAAACTTAATATCCGTGAAGGCAAAAGCATGCATGCGTATGGTGAAATAAGACATAAGAAGTAAAAGTGAATATATAAACAGAAAGTTTATTTAGTAAATTTATGAAAAAACCTAGAAAATAAGAATAAACTAGAAAATTTAAAGTAAACATACGTACATATAAAATTTACTCACAGCTGCATCCTTAATCACTCCCCTTTTTACAAAAATAACTTTGAATAGTAGCCTGTTTCATAGATTTCACTTTGAAGTCTCTTAAGTTTCCTCTTATTACACTTAGTGCACTAAAAACACCATCGGAAATGTCAATGTTTTCAAAAAAATCATTTAATGTTTCCACGGCATCCTGAGTAAGGATTGTGTCTTCGACACATTCAACATTGTCTTCATCACTGTCTGCTGTGCTTTATACTGTCTCTATTATTTTACTCTCCGTGGGAATTCCACTGGTAATCAAATCATCATCAACATGATTACAAAATTGTCAATGTCATTTACATGGTCAAAATTCGCAATTCCATTTTCTTTAAGCCATTCTGATCTTCATCAACGTTATGGTTATCAATCGAAAATTCTCCCGATATTAAACCAGACATTCGAAAACAGTTTATGATCGTTGTAGGTGAAACATGTATCTGTCATCAAATGAATTGCATCCAATATAGAGTCGTTGCCATCTAAACCTCTTTCCCTCCTTTCAATCAACTGTAAAACAAAAAATCGCTTGAAATGGCATTTAAAACTTTTAATTATCCCCATGTCCATTGGCTGCAAAATAGAAGTCGCATTTGGAGGCAAAACACCAGTTTTACATTGGATAACTCCTGCATATGTGGGTGCGCAGGACAGTTATCGACAAGGAGTAGAATGTTTCTATTTTTCCTCCGTAACTCGTTGTTCCACTGACTTACATATTTCTGAAAAATATTGGAAGTCACCCATGCCTTTTTATTAGCTGCATATTCAACGGGAAGCTTCTTTACATTTTTGAAACAACGTGGCTTTTGTGACTTACCAATAACAAAAAGTTTTTTTTTGTCAGTCCCATTTATGTTTGCGCACATTAAAACTGTTAAACGTTTCTTAGGTCTTTTGCCACCAGCACATTTGTCACCTTTAAATTTAAACGTTGCATCAGGCATCATGTTGTAAAACAGTCCAGTTTCGTCGGCATTGTAGATGTCTTCTTCTCTGTAACCTTTTCGACACTCCTCCCAAAGACTTTTCACCCATTCACTTGCCGTTTTTGAATCTGCTGACAGGGCCATTCGCATAAACAATGTAATGCCGATTTTGAAAACGATCAAGCCACCCGTTATTGCATGTGAAGTTCTCGTGTCCTAACTGTTTTGCAAATCTGCCTGTACCTTGATGGGGAAACCAGCATTTCTCTGCCTCTTAAACCACTCCAGAAGTACTTGATCAACAGTACCCAAGTCACACTTCCTCATTTTCTTGTTCGTTGTTCTCTAGTGCAGATAAAATCGCTTCTTTGTTTTTCCATAAGGTTGAAACCGTAGACGACAAATTAAATTTTTTACACACTTCAACATTTTTTTACCACGTTCTAACTCTCGAATAATATCAACCTTTTCGAGAATAGACAAACACTTCCTTTTATGTACGGACATGTTACTCGTTCAAGGGCAAAATCTCAACTGATTTTTGTGATCAACGCTACGAACTTTCTTTGCAAACTGTGAGAATACCAATTCCAGGAAGAGTTAATGAGGAGACGGATTAAACGTGGGATTTCCCATCTTTACGTGGGAAAGGGTGTTGGGTGCATTCGGCTGAGCGACGGGGGTGGGCGCCATTGTACATGCCCTCAGCCCCTTACCCCCTTCCAAACACAACCTCCTGGCTGTAAAAGAGCTGGGGGTTGGGAGGAGAGGACAAAGGACCTCCGCGAGTGCCACTGTACCTGCAAGTTGGGAATTCTTGGTTTGGACGAAGGAATTATTTTTTAACAACAACGCCGCGGTCTTTACCCTCCCCGAGGGATAGGGTGTAGAGGCTGGACTCAAGAACACAAGGTTACATATTTTGGGTAACTATGAGGATTGAAGGGGCTGACCACCGCCGCGTTTGAGACAGTGAGAAGTGGTCAAAGTTTGCTCGATATATCCGTGAAGCATGCTCGTTATATACGTGAAATATTTGTTTGTAAATGCTCGTAAACTTATCTTGGAGGTAGCATTTGCTCACTATAGCCGTGAACTCGTTACAACCGTGCTCGTTATAAACGAGTTTGACTGTATTTAAATAGAAAATTATATCTAGCCCTATTTTCAGGCTTATCCCTCCCTTCCTCCCATTCCCCTCCCTCTATCCCTATCTTTCCCTCTCTTTACCTCCCTCTCTACGTCCCTATATCCCGATCTCCCAATAAACCCACCTCTTTTCCAAACTTTCGCTTCCCCTCATTCTCTCCCTCCCTCTTTCCCTCTCTTTCTCTCCTTCATTCTCTCGTTCACTCTTTCTTTTCCCCACTTTCCCGTCATGCTCCGTTTAACCAATATGATCCTATATAATTTTACAAGTACGGCAACACTGCTTGCTGTTCTTGGTAACGAAATATTTTATTCAAGAAGAACTTAAAATTTTCGTCTTCAAAACAATTTTATGTGTCAGTTCGAATCGTATTTGAAAATCTACGGTAGGAAAATAAATTTGCGTTCTTTTGCACGTACTATGGTTTAAATTTCTAATTTCTATGACAATTATAAGTAATTTTAAAAAGCAAACGAAAGATGTCTTACACTCATTTACGTGTTATTCTTTCAATGCGGACATTATGGCAACAATCCTCCAATGTTAATCTTATAGCATTTTCTCAAATAAATTTTTTTGGGTATCTTGAACGTAAAAACTTCCCGTCTTCGCAATTTTCCCTCTGTAAGTCATAAATAATCAGTCTGAATTTTTTCAGCATTCTAGCTCACACACATTAGTGAGGTTATAATATAGAGAGATATGACAACGTAGTCGCATTGTTGCGCCAATAGGAGTCCAGCTTATAAATAGGAAACAAATATCCTTCCTATGCTTAATTTCGTTTTTGGGTTGCCTACATATCAACAAATATGTTTATTTTTTGGAAGTTTTTAGATGATAATATTCGTTGCATTCATTTCACCAAAGTCTACTTACTCTATGGCAAACTAGAAATGTAGCTTAAATCAACTTTTAATACTATTACACAAGTATATAATAATAACGATGTAATTAACATTTATTTTGTAAGATTTATTAAATGTTTTCATATTTTTTAAGAAATCAGTGTTTTATCATATGCTGTAGTAGATTCACTAAATACGTTGAACGCTTACACCAATGGTCGTATAGGGCGCATACTAGTTGATTTTATCAGCGTCCAAAAATGTGCGCCGATCTGTTATAAATGTATTTATTTCGTCAATCTCCTTATGTTCTCAAACGTCGTTCTGACAGCGCATTTTATGAACGGTGTCAACGACTTCACAATACGTGATGCAGGAGAAAGGCATCGATCCAAACACGGCGGAGGTTCTTTTTATCACGTTGAAAGTCGATGGATATTTTTTCGTTCTTTACTCCCCGAGGGCTAACGTATCGACTTTTTGGCGGAACAGATCATTTAATGATCTCAGTCCAGACGGTTGCTACTCCCTGCCACTGACCGCAGGCGAACCAAGGGGACGATATAAATAAAAAATGTACTTCCACCTATGAGACAGCTCTGCATCATTATAAAAAAACTGCATTTCCCAGTGTTTATGCTCCATCTGTAGGTGAATAGAAAAACTGTACTCTCTCGGAACCTATTCATCGCCTCACCGCCTCGGTGTGTTAAAAAAACGATAGCAATCGATATTGCTATATGTCTTTTGCTTTTCCTTTTTCAATCCCGCTCAGTCCTTAACGACGGACTACGCAGCTCAATGTCCGACCGGCTGCCGTCGCTGCGACTAAAAGAACAATAAACCCACTCTAGATGAGTCTTTCCTTTTCCACCCACCTCTCATCCCCCTCCTACCCTGCCCTTTCATCCCTTTTCAACCCCTTCCCTGCTGTTGTGTGTGCCCGTGTGTTGATCCACCCACATCCGCAGCCCGTCTACACCCACTCATGCTTTTTTACTGCCCTTCCCATTTCCTCACTCCCTCCCCTCTCTTTACCCCTCCTTTTCTCTATCTTCCGCCACCTAAATCTCTCCCTCCCTCCGAATATCTCCTTTTTTCCTCCCTCCCTCCATCTCTTCCCTTCTCGTATCGCTCTCTCCCTCCTCTGCCACCCGCTGCGTTTTTTTCCTGCAGTCCCCCTTTGTCTCTCCCTATCGGTCTCTTTTTCTATTGCTCTCCCTTTCTCTCTCACCCTACCTCCGGTCTCCTCTTTTCACACCCACAATTCCGTCTATTCCCTCTCCCTTAACTATTCCCAACCACTTCCTTTGTCTCTCATTTTTTCCCTCCATTTACCTCTCTTTCTTTTTCTACTTTCTCTACTTTTTCTCTCCGCTTTCTCTCTTCTCTCTCTCTTCCCTCCACTCTATTCCCTTTCAATCTTATTTATCTTCACTCCTCTCTCCTCTCCCACCTTTTTCTCCCCTTTCTCTCTTAATTATCTCCTTTCTCTCCTTTCCTTTCTCTTTAAATCCCCTCCCTCCTCTCTCCTTTCCATATTCTCTTTTATTTCTCTCTTTCCCTCATTTCCCCATTTCCATCCTATTTATCTCTTTCCTCTGTATCTCCTTTCTTTCTCTCTTCTCTTTTCTCCGCTCTTTCCTTTCTCATTTCTCCGCACTTTCCTTTCTATTTATCTCCACTCTATCTCTCTCTTTTCACTCTTTCTCTCCCTTCTCTCCTATTTATCCCCTTTTTCAATTTTCTCCTGTTCTCTCTCTTCCTCTTCTTTCTCTTCCATTCCTTTCGTTTATCTGTTTTCTCTAATATTTTTCTGCTTATCTCCATCTCCTTTACTCATTCGCTCCATCTCCTTTTCTTTCTTCCCCTCTTTCTATCTCCACTTTCGTCGCACTCACTTTTCTCTCTCCATCCCCCTCTTTCCCACTCCCCCCTCTCCTTCGATCTCCCACATCCTCTCTCCGTTCACCCATCCATTGTTCTTCCCTATCTCTGCGTTCTTGCAGAACCAGTTTGCTCCTCCACCGCACACCCCATCTCACCCTATAAACCTCTCCCCGAGGCCATTATAGATTAAGCCACGAGCTCATTCAGAAAAAGAGCGCGAAAAATGCGCACTTATTTATAAACGGAAAAGGTGAACGAAATGTTGATGGGAAAAGTGCGGGAAGTTGGTTAACTTATGGACGTTGTTGCGGGTTTGTTAGGACGTGTGTATTCTCAGGACCGGAGGACGTTAAATATTTTTGCAGACAACTTTTTATAAGCGAAGGCGTTCAGGAATAAAAGTATACGGTTACCCTCTCTTTATGCGGGGGCTGCGTTCCTGGAATGTGACGCATAAAGCGAATTCACATAAACAGAACCTATATCTACATGTAAAAGATAGGGATACGTTCCACAAGCAATCTTAACTCCCCTCCAAGACGTTCTTCTTTCGCTCCATAACGACTTCTTATGCGCCAAGTACAAACTTCAAACAATTGACACTGTAAATTATGCTCGCTAATAAAAGGAAGCAGACGAACACAAGTAGTGGCTGTTGTGGGTGACATAATAGTGGAGGTTTAAAGTGCTGGATTGTTGTCTTGGCCCAACGCAAGTTCCGCGGGCAAGAAAACAAAACCTCTTAAGTGTACTCAAACAGTACCACACGAAATATCCGTCTCATCTCCACTCTCATCTCTTTTACTGTAATACTAATACACTAAGCATAAGAGACAATGAGAGACTGAATGTTCGCCTTGTGGTGTAGTGGAGAACTTTCTTGCATTTGTGTTTCACTGGCCGCGTAACCGCATAAGAGCGAATCAAAGACGCATAAAAAGAAATTCCGATAGTAATAAGTTTGTCGCATAATAGTGAATTCGCATAAAGCGAACCGCATAAGGAGAGAGGAACCTGTATATTAAAGTGTCTATATTGTGAACGATCAAGTGATTTTTAGTATTTTTTCTGACTTTCCTCAGATACCAGTGATCAGTGTACATAATACACTCGATATCAGCTAGAACTCTACTTTCATTTTATCCACAACATCCCTTAATGATTACTTTATAACCATCAGAGCAATACAATTGTGGTACAATAAGTAAATGAATCTAGAAAGCGATCTTAAGAAAATTTTAAGAAAAATAATTTAATTTGTTTAATTTTGATGTAATTATATTTCTCAGAAGTGTGATTATTTTTGGGAAAGAGTCAACCCCAGTTTGATAAAGGATTTTATTTGTACGAAGAGAGGGTCTATATGGGGAGGTAAGGCATTCAGAAGAGGGAAGACGATAGAAAAGAGAACGTTTGACAAGAGAAATTCTGGGAGTAGGAATATGAAGTAAGGAAGAGGAGCGAGTAATTCTGGGTGATTTTGGAAAGTAATTCAGCAGTCAGTGATGAAATTCAGAATATTGTAAATAAAAGAGAGATGAGATTTAGTTCGAAGGGCAGAGAGATGATCGGTATCATTAGATGCATAGCGAAATGACTTTAAACGATATTTGACTATTCTTACGAAGAAATTAAGAGAGAGCAAAGAGTGATTTGCCCCGTTCAGGGTGATTTGCACCGTTCGGGGTAATTTGCCCCGCACGTGGTGATTTGCCCCGCGCCCAGCTCCCCTCTAGGGTCTACTCTCCATACGCGTTTCCACAATATCGGGATGCATCTTTGAAAAATCGATTCTCCGCCATCAGCCGCCAATTTGAAATAGGAAAATGGCTAAACTGACGAGATAAATATAATAAGCTAACCGAAATAAAACTTTTATACCTAATATTTTATTCCGCCGTCGCAATCCCTCCGGAATAAATTTTCTGTTCACTTCATCACTCGTCCACGTCCCGTTATATATAGCCCATCCGCTCCCACGAGCGCATTTGCATGTGCAGCAAAAGCTATCTCTCGTCAAACAATAAGCCTTTCATCTCATCCGCCTCTTCTACCCCCGCTCCACCAAGCGCCTCTCCGCCGACCACCTCGCTGTATCGACGCGCGCTGTTTTATAACGGGAAAAAGAATAAAACAAGATCTCGATGCCTGGATCGTAACACAAAAGGGCGATTGTCAGATTTTTTCACGCGCGAAGAGTTCAAGTTTCTCTCTCTGACCTCTCTCCCTCTCTTTCTCCCCCTCTGCCCTTTACTCTCTCCATATATACTGCAGTCGATGCCCGATTAACCAAGGAAATTTCGATCAAACGTAATTTCGGTTAATCGGAGGTTTTGAAATTTATTATTAAAAAGTTTATAATACGGCATTACGCAGGTACGTATGTACCATATTCACGTGTTCTACACTTATTTAAAGGTATCAATACGTAGTAGTACAATATTATCAGAGTTACTTGACTGATATATAATTTTCTTAAAGTGTTTCCTTTAGCGTATTAATATTTACTCAATTTTTTCATCTTCGTGTGAATAGGCATATCGATCAATCGGAATATCCGATTAACCGGAAGAGGCTCGATCCCTAGGCAACCGGTAAATCGGTAGTTACCGAATTTCCTCTTTCTCCTTCCCTAAAACTTTTTCCTCTCCTGCATTGCTCTCTCTTTCTTTCTCCCCTATCTCTCTTCTATCTCCTTCCATCTCTTCATTCCGTTTTCTATCCATTTTTGCCTTTATTTCAAACTTCTTTCCCTCGATATATATGTATATCTCTCTCCTCTCTATAAATATTTGTTAGTGTTTATATATATATATATATATATATATATATATATATATATATATATATATATATATATATATCTTTCCAACGTGTTCAAACATACAATCTCTTTGTGTCCCCTGGCGAAATGGATTAATTTTCCACTTCATCTCACCGCACGCTCTATAAATTAACGTATATTTGTTTTTTTTTTTTTTGACTGGAGAGACGAGAACTCCCTGATATATTTATTACGATTTCGCTCGCGCTGCATAAGATTTTTACAGGAAGATGTATAATAAAAAAATGTCGAAAAAATTTCGAATGCGAGAGAAAATAAAGAGGAAGGAGTGAACGAGGTTAAGGTTTAATGCAAAATTCCACGGCTGTTCGCGAACTATTGAATTTTTCGCTGCGTCGAGGGAGTCCTCATTGTTTTTATCCGGAGTTTTGCGAATCTACCGTCCATTTATCTCAAAAATAAATATTTTGTCGAGTCGGAAAAATACCGTAAATTAGAGAATATAGCGTAGGAAAATTTGAAGCCAAGTCGGTTTCAGATTAATGCTGACGTTTACTAAGCGCAGCTTTTGCTCACGAAGTGGAATCCCATGCAGGGTGGAGATCGTTTGTTTTTTGGAAACGATAGGAAATTGAAACCCATTTGTCGTCATTGCTTTTAATAATTTAGTATAATAGCGCCTCAAAGTATTGCCATGCCGAATTAGATAATTGATAATATAAGCGAGTCTTTCTTAATTCTTGCCCATTTCATCGAATAATTTACCGTTGAAGGCGTTACTCTGTAGAATCAATCCACGATGAAACAAAAAAATATATAAATATTAACTTCAAAGCTACAAAAGTGGAATTTAAAACTGTTATTTTTTGTTTGTCATCTTTTCCTTTGCGTGAGTTCCCTCTAATTCACGTCTATAGCCTTGCATACTTCTCTTATATTTCCATCGTAACAAAATTCTGCAAAGTTGTACAGAACATTAATTAATAATTATTCAAGTATCGAAGAGGTCAGCGGGATTATACTCACTATTGATTGCGCATCCTATAGTACGTTTAAGCGAAGAGTCTTCCTCTGTTCCTCAAACATCCTCGTTTCTTCGTCGATCGATGCCCACCCTCGCCATCTCTCAATCAGTGGCCTTCAACCAGGCGAGTCTTTGCCGGAAGAATGAAGAGAGGGTCATGGCAAATTATCCCGTTCCTCGGAGGAGCGACGTAATGACACCGTATACGAACTATAATGTTTCTTTCGTCGGAGATGAAGGAGTTTGAATCAAACGTGAGAAAGATTGGGAGGAAAAGAGCCCAAGGTTGTTCTACGCGTTCAGGAGCGAGACCGCCGGAAGGCGAAGACGCTTCCGGTGTCCCGAGGTTGGGGGTTTTGTCGTTTTATTTTTTAAATTCACGTTTCGGCGCCATCATCTTCCTATTTTGGCCGGATGCTGGAGACGGAGCGGGATGAGAAATAAAAATTTGAAAAAAATATAACGTGAGATTATTACATTTAAATTGCTTTTATTTGAACAAGTGAGAGAGGAATTGCAGAGAAAACTGCATAAAGCGCTTTTTTCCACCAACTGCTATCTTTCCATCCGAGTACAGAATCGCAGATGCGATGTATTGTTGGTTGCCTACATTTGAGGCAGCATGTACTTTTTAGCTGTTTTTTCTGATTACTCCCCAGCAGCTGATCCTAGATCCATCAAATTTATAAAATATGTAGCTATGATGCAGAAGTGTTTATCCTGGAATTATGGCTTTTGTAACTTAAGTAATGCTTTAGTTATTTTTACATGGGCAAACGGACGGATGAACCGAATACATAAGCCAGTTTTTTAGGAACAAAGCGCTAAAAATGAGAGTTTTTGTAACAAATTCAAAAACTTATTTAATTGATGGTCTCCCATTCTTCAATTTATTTTTTACCTTTTAGTGCAGAATTTTTTTTTTATTATTTGTGTATTAAAACACGGGGATTGCCCAAAAACATCATTAGGCATCAGCCAATTAAGGCGTGTGCCGTAATGGATGAAGACTGGATAAAATAGATTAAGCCGTTCTCAAGTTATTCGACATTCTTTGGGATAAAGGAGGTGTGGTGGAAAACTGGTTGAACAAACATGAGATGGCTCGAGAGGAAAGAATATGTATGTACAGTAAAGCGTCGATTTTCTAGACTAATTAGGGACGGGCTTAGTTCGACTTATCGATCTTTCGGATAGTTGAAATATAATAGAATCAATTAGATAAAGTTGCTACACAATTATGTTTTGACTGAGCAAATTCGCACACTTAGGTGAAATACAGCAAATAATGATGAGCAGAGCATGATAACTATTATATTCATTTACACAATTTTCTTCATTTTATCCTAATAAACATTACGGTATTTCGATATAAATAAGAAATGGAACAAATTGTGAAAATTCCGCGCCATGTAGGATGTGTGGGCGGCCATCATTAGAGATAGTATGGGGACATGAAGACATGAAAAATTCCGGAAATTTGAATTACACAAGCAATTCATTTGGAAAAGTAATGTCTAGAGATTGTGCGATTATGAAGACAAAGGAGAGAGAGCTTGTACTAACCGAGCGGAGAGAAGTAAAATCGGATTATTGATTGCTTCGTATAATTAAGAAATCATGGAATCGATTAATAAATGGGCTAGATATACATACATAACTGTATTGTATTTTTTACAATCTACTCTAGTTTATTGAAAGGCAATACAGTAAAGAAGAACGAGCAAGTGTGTAACACTGCATTCAAAATAACGATTGATTTTTTGTGGCGCACTGAGCTTGATAGAGGCATTTTGTTTGTAAAATCTGGAAGTAGAAATGTCGTTTTTAAGAAAGTAATGTTTTGATAAATGACGAGAGAGAGAGAGAGAGATTGATTTGATCCTTTATATGCGATGTCAGGCCTTGTTGGACCTCCCTTCCACCTAACCTCATATGTCACTAATTTTAAAGTACAGTGTATAGTATTTATAACAAAGATAAAGACACGGACAAATTAAAAACAGGAAACAGAAAGAAACGAGTAAAAACATTAATTAAAGATTATAAGGAGTAGGTTTATGGGAAAAACTCTGTTACTGAGGCCTACTCGAGTAAAAACCCGAATTGCAGGAAAACATCCACACAGGAAGAAGGTTGAAAAAACCTGCGAAAACACAATGCAGTACAATAACAGATATAATAACAGCAATACAGAATGAAAATTATTCCTCAAGAAAAAGTTAAAATCATTTTCTTATGCATATTTGAGAGGGAGATAGATAGATAAGGTCTTTATTTGGGCGAGAATGAGACTAAGCAGTCTCTTCTTCCATCTAACCCAGTGGTGAGCAACCCACGGCCCGCAGGCCGCATGCGGCCCCCGGGAGCGTTTTATGCGGCCCGCGAAGCTATGATCAAAAAGTAATCTGTAAAATGTAACACACAAATTCATATAATATACATTCAAATTACGACAATAAAACTTTTCAGATTAAAATGTTAAACCTAAAACGTAATTTAGACTTGATTTTCACTGATATGATACCTCAGAATATCTAGTTAACGCCCGATTCAAAGTTTATTCCGGCCCGCCGAACTTGCAATGCGGCCCGCCAAGGAATTCGCAACCACCGATGTGGCCCGCCATGCTGAAAAGATTGCTGACCACTGATCTAACCCATTGTCAATTACAAACAGGAAGAAAGTCCCAGAGAATAAAAATAAATTAAATGATTACATAAAATAAAATATAGTAAGAGGGAGAGAGGGGGGGAGAGATAGGGGAGAGAGCGGCTGAGAGATAGATAGATAGATAATCGTCTTTATTCGGGCGAAATTTAGACCATAAGGTCCATTCTTACATTTAACCCTTCGTCAATATAATAAATACAAGAAAAAGAATAAATTAAGGTATAACAAAAAAAACATTATATTAACATTATGTACCTAAATCATACAAAGTAAAATGATAAAATTGAATATAGATTTGTGTTTGTGGGGAAAAACTAGGTAAAAACAGGAATGTCCTCCCTAGTAAAGCCCACGCAGGAAAACACCCACTAAGAAGGGGGGTGTGAAAAACCTGCGAAAACCCTAGATAGTGCACATTTGATAATACAAAACTACAACATTAAATAGAAAGGAGTATGTACAGTGGGAGAGTTCGTATATACAGCGTAATTATATACCGTCATAAAAAAGTACACGTAAAGGTAATAACATAATGTAAACAAGAAATATACAAGTATACAGAATGAGATGAAATATACGTGAAATATATACAATGAATGAATATAGAGAATGTTGTTGGGGCATGCATATTATAAGAAAGCAGGAAAGAGTGAGAGAGAGAGAGGGAGATAGAGGAAGATATAGAGAGATTGAGAGGGAGAAAGATATAGAGGGAGAGAGGAGAGGTAGCGGAAGAGAGAGGGAGATAGAGGGGGATGGAAATACAGAGGAAATAGGAAGGGAGGGAAGGATAAGTGCGTTGCATATTCACCAGTGATAGAGATTGCAGGAGAGAGGCCAATAGTGGGAGGAGATGAATTTGACAGCGATCCCGAAGAAACCAGTTTTTTCACGCGTTCATGAATCTTGTGATTGAGGAGAAGGGAGAGATGGAAATGACTGGAGGGAATATGATGGAAATAAGAGCGGAGGAACGAATAAGGGTGGGGATGGGATGAGGAGGGGATTGAGGTAGGGGAGGGTTAGAGGGGGAATGGAAGGGCATGTGTATGATGAATTGAGGATGGTGTGGGAAAAATTTGTCGCGAGAGTATATGGCGAAGGGAGGAAGAGAAAAAAGGAGAGCAAATAACATGCGGCTGAAAGATTTAATAGTGGTAAAAAAATATTAATTTATCCCTTTATGAATGAGAAAGTAGGTCTTCATAAAACTAACACTTTACGAGTTATTTTTTTTAATTCGACGCTTAAAAAATAATATAACTTAATAACAGCAGTCGTGCCTTCTAGAGGTCGAAATAAATGAGCGACACCCAGATTACGAGTTGAATAAAATAAATCATTATGGTAGGTTCAGCGGTCATAAAACGCTGGAAAAAATAACATACGTATTTTAAAGTTAAAGTAGCATTCCTACGAGGCTGATATTTATTCTAACATTCGATACAACCATCGACGAGTGACCAATTTCGATGACACTACGAGCCGCGTAGGATGATTTGATTATTTATTCATCAAAAGAAGAGCACCCAGGGAATGAGCTTATAAACGATTAAAAAACGTTTAAAACACGGGACGCTTCCACACGGAGGACAGCATCAGAAAACTGGCCTTTCTAAATATGCCGGTATCAAGGCAGACAAATTACAAAGAGAATGGAAAGAGAATAAGTAATGGAAAGACGGACAAGAGGAAGGGCAGGACACCGAAGGGACGAAAAGATTAACAAAAGGGAGATACAAAGGAATGCCAGAGTAGCGGTGAAGCCTGAATTTACAGGTATGTAAACAAAATTGATAGCTTAAGAGTGAAACTCGAAATGGAAAACATGAATACTTGACACAAGACGTGACATACAAGCAAAAAATCAGGATAAAATAAAAGTGGAGCAGCCAGAATGAAGAAAAAGAAAATGATAAGGAGATATTGAAATAAATGGAACAAGGAGTTTTGATTGAAAAAGGAGAACAAGAGGGGAAAATATTGAAAAGAGAGGGAATAGAGGTAATGGTAAGGAGAGATTTTTTAGGGGAAGGGGAATTAAACATAAGAGAGCGTGGAAGAAGAGGAGGATTGAATAAAGAGAGGAATAAAGAGAGCAGAGGAGGGGGTCGACAGTGTAAGGAAAGAGACGAAGTAACGTAATTGGCTGTCGTCAAGCGTTTTCCTTTTTAGAGGGAATGACAGAGAGGACGGTCAGAAAAGATGGCCGCCTTGCGTCGGTTCTGGAGACCCGTAGATTAGGAGGGCAACGGGGACATAACGCATGATAGAAAATTGTGGGAGATTTTGAGGGAAAAGTCAGAGCCGAGAGCGAGTATCTCAGGCCTTAGGCAAATATGTAATGAGGGGGAGTCCAAAAAGTAAGGTTCCGTATTTTATGTATTTTATTCTTGCTTTACTGTCTGTCTGTCTGTCACCGGGATCTGTAACTGGGAGATACGATATTACGTGGTACCGAGAGAATGTGGCAGGAGATATCACTTGGAGATTCTCTGTACGCCGACGCAGTGTTACTTAGAAAATGGCAACCGTACTGAGCGTACGAAGGAAGAGGAGAGCAGTTATTCGTTTTCCATGGGAAAAACGCACCCCACCAGAAGAAATCCACCGGGAGATCGTGGCCGTGTACGGCACTAGTGTAATGCCAGTGCAACATGTGAGGAAGTGGTGCTGCTGTTGCACGACAATTCCCGCCTGCACACTGAGCAAACCACAGTGACCATCTTCAAATACGCAACCAGGGAACCTTACTTTTTGACTTCCCCTCGCATTTATGGACCCCCTACTTCAACAAACCAAAAGGAAAAAAAATCAAGAGAAATTTGCTCCAACAAGTAAACTGCCGTTTATGTAAAATAGATTACAAAAAGAAAATAAATATAGAGGAATAAAATACAGTAAATGTGTAGGATACATACAATATAACAATTTAATAAAATATAATTCCCGCTCCCATGAATCCTGTTCCCCAAGAATTCGTATAGCGTGCCTGGGAAAGATAATTTAAAACAAAAGAAGCGACGAACAAATTAAGACGCTGCGAAGTGAAGTTAGCGCATGAAATCGGAGTGATGCTGAATGAAGAGGAAGAAAGGACAAAAGAGACGAGAGATGATGATAAAACGCGAAAAGGCAGAGAAAAGGAAGTGCGTGAAGGGGTAGTCGGAGACGGAGAAAGGATAAAGCAAGAAGAAAGACGGAGATTGATCGTGTCATCCTTTTGTGATCATTAAAATCCCGCAGGATTTTGCGAGATGGCGACGAATTGTGGGGGACGAAGATGGAAAAGCACCGAAGGCGACGGATATGCGAGAGAAGTGGAGGGAAGTAGAAGAGGGAGAATATTAAAATGAGGCCTTATCGGGAGAAGGGAAAATATATGCGGGACAACCCCATCTTAACTTCCTTCCATTCGACCCAAATTCGGTCATGGGAAGTTCCAAAGAAGGGTCGAAAGAGCGAGAAGGGTAGAAAATGAAGAAAGGAAGGGAATCGAATGAAAGAGAGAAGGGCGGAGCATCGTGGAAGAGCCGTAAAAAGAAGTCTTGAGAGGAGAAAGAGCCCGCGGCTAGGAGGGATTTAATTATTTATGATTTTCTTCTCCTTATTCCACTTTCTCCTTTCCCTCTCTCTCTCTCGCTTTCTTCCTCTCCCCACTCACCCGGAAGATGCTTAATTTTAATAGATTCAGCGCAAATCCGCGTCAGATGGTATTACGCGTTAACGAAAAGTTTGGAGGTTTTTTTTATTTATTACCATTCCGAAAAAGAGGGGAGATTTATGTGAGGTCATGTTCAGGAATCAAATTCTCCACCGAGAAATCTCTTTCCCCGTGTTAAGTTTTGGGTTTTTTCCTTAATCTTTCATTTTCCTGATTTGTTGTGGCTCAACTTCTCCGTGGTGTTGAATAATTCACGCTGAAGGGGATGATGGAGGATAAATTGATAAGTAATGTCGTGGAATTTATATCCTTTTATTTTATCCTTTTATAATGTGTTTGGCATCGATTTCTCGATCACGGAGAAATTTTAGGTGTTTCGCAGCAATTTCATGGCAGGTCAAAGAAAAATTTCGATTCGTCTGTCGCCTTTATGCGTGTATAAATTTGGGCGTATTTTAATTAAATTTGGTACTTAAGAATACCATCAAAGTAGAGCGCAAAGGTGATATAATCGGTTCAAATCACTCCATAAGTGTGGCAAGTTTGATCAAAGCGGCATGTACTGGTTGATTTGGCCACTAAAAAACTCACCGTAGAAAATATTACATGGCATTCATTACTATTGCATATATTATGTGGTGAATTTGGCTACTTGATCGCTACAAATTTGTCAAGTACGGAAATAATAATTGATGATGAGCTTTTAATAGGCAGTAGAATGAAATAAATGATGAATTTTATTTTCTACTTCTGCGCTGATTTTCGCGCATTAAAAAATAAGACAAAAATCTTATATAATCCAAAAGCAGATAATTTTTCACTGCCTATTAAAACACGCTAATTGTTCGAATGCAGCTTCTGCCCAAATCTAATGTATTATCTGAATATCCTTTTAGGTCTAAACAACACGTCAATACAATGTTGCCGTCATATTCGAAAAAGATGTTTTAGGTCTTAATTTGAATTTCGTAAATTTGAAATGAATAAAAATATTTATGTATTTATATCTTTGGTTCCAATTTAATGGACTCTCAATAAGAGCATTTATTATGGAATGAACCTTATTACGGATTGGTGTGTCCATTTCCTTTTGCAGAATTCTATCCACACGATCGTCCTAATTTTTGTCGAAACTACACAAAGAGAGAATTCAAGTTTATGTTGCATCAAGTTTACTCCGCTTTTCTCTATATTTGTGCGTTTATGCTTAATCATTTTGAAGGACACGGGATTTGTTCCAACTAGACTTCAGTAATTAGAGCGAACGGTGTCGTAGGAGTTTTGGGAGTCACTGTTTTAAGGACATCTATTTCGAAACTATGCAAACTAAATTCGCACCGGTATTTAACTCAAATTGGCTAACATGGCAAAGGAGCTCAAATGTTTGCTAAAAAAAGAACCCATTATCTCGTTAACCTCATTTTCTTTCTGGGTCTCATTTTTCCTCTCTGCCTCATTAAATTATTGCTTAACATGATAAAAAATATAGAATAACGATAAGATAATGAATTCCCACGGAAATGAAAAAAAAATATTTCCATAAAGATGGATGTACAGAAATCCTTTTTAAAAATAAAAAATCGAATGCTTATTGGATCGAAATAAAGATCCCCAATATAGCTATTATCAACCGTTAATTTAAAAGTATAACACATGTTGAGCCGTAAGTCTCTAAAGCACCTTTTAAAATCTGGATTTGAAATTTAGCTTTCTCTTCGCGCTCTAGCACTCCGATTACAAAGTTGCTTTCCATAAAAGAAATTTGAATGTGTTGTTAGGCGCTTCCCGTCGTCGCTGCGAGACTCCCTAAATCTTCTCGAGAACCCGCGAATCAACAGACCATATAAGTGCATCCTCGAGGAAAAAACTTTTAACCTGCTCCAAATTCCTTCCCGCTGTCTCCATGAAATGAAGTCTCCCTTCCAACCGTTCTATCCTCCCGTACCACCCCTCGTTACGACGGCGGAGTTCTTGAGGATGCAGCCCGTTACCTCCATCCCTTTCCTGTCATATCCCCGCGGCGGAAGAGAGAGGATTTAGGAAGCGGGAGAGATGCAGTGGGACCTCTTTCCTCGGAGAAAGGGACTCGGCATGACGGGAGAGAAAGAAAAGCTACGTTACCTTTCTCCAAGCAGTCACGATCCACCCGTCTGGACAGGGCGAGGGGAACTAGGCGGGGACTTGTGGGACGCGGCCGCTAGCAAAATAAAAGGGTCTCTCGAGCTGTTTTTATCTTGTTTGTGATGGCATCTTTTGTGAGTGTGCATGCGTCGGAGAGTTTTTTTATTGGATTAGAGCGAGAGAAAGGGTATGAAGTCCTGTGAGGGATTTTTTTGCGAGGGAAGTGAATGGAAGCCGTCGCAAAATTTTATAATTGATTAATCTCTTGATAGCTCCCTTTGCTTTCGGTTATTTCCGCTCCAGTTCTGTGGGGCGGCGGAGGATGTGTTGAGGATTAGAATGACTATGCCGACTGATCGGAAGATTAATATAATGAAGCTGTTTAGAATAGTGGAGAGGTGTAATGGAATGGTACAAAATTTTTGTCGCGGTTGCCCCTTCTCCTTAAGTTATAAAAAATAAAATATTGGTATTAATTTTTTAAAATAAAGGTACTTCTAGAGCAGTTAAATTGTCAATGATTTGTAAATACATCCTGAATCGACGTTTTAACCCCTCCAGTGCGGAGGAAATTTAATGAAATCCCATTTATGAAGTCCGAGGAGTTTTTAAAAAAAACCATAGTTGATCTGAGGATCGGGCATCGAAAGATTCGAAACTTTTGAATGAATGAATTTGCATTTCCTGGAGAAGAGAACGAATGAGGAAGTACGGTTTAGCGTAATAGCCGCACTCTGATTACAGCCGTCCATGTTGGGCATAACGGTATTTATTAATTTCTTCGTAATGCATTAAATATATATTGCAAATTTGCCTATTTTCGGCATTGATTCAATACGCATTCGTTATCGAAACTCCGACTAAGAGTAGAATTACAAATTAACTGAGATTGGTCAAATACCACGTATTTAGCACTTGGAACTCTGAAATGTTTTCGCGTGACAGCATAACCTGTTTTTTCAATCTGAAAAATTTGCATGAAAATGTGAGGCTATAAAGGGAGCCAGAACATACATTATTGTAATAAAAAAGGTTTGCGATGGAAAAAATCGGAGAAACCATAAGGATTTATTTATAGGGAAGGAGAACGTCGAAGAAGTCTATTTATAAGAATAAGGAAAATGGAGTCCAACGATAAGTGGAAGGAAAATAAAAGGGATTCTGCTCGGCACGAATCAAATGAATAGTTAATAAATGGAAGGAAGGGTTTTACCGGTCGATGAAATTTGGAAAATGGGCCTATTGAGAGGTAGAAATCTTGTTTAATTGACGGGTAGCTAACGTTCTTTTTCCTCGAGAACTGAATAAATTCGCCGATGCGTAAAGTGCTCGGGGAACCATTATTTTATAGCATAATGAACTTGCTCGAATCGCGCGAGCAAATACGGCCTCTCGAAATCAAATAATTTCTTTCAGAAATAAGTATCGCTTTTCGAGAGCAAGCGCAAAGTTCGGAAATTAAATGCCATGTTTGTAAACTAAATAACGGCGATTTATGGACAGATTAATAAGCGTTATTGTTTGAAACAAACGTTATACGTGTTGAATAAATCTCCGTAAATGTCGATTTGGGTTCGCTGTGACTATTGACAGTCTCAACACTTCAGACAAACATTCTATTTAATTAAATAATCTTCCTTTTTAGCCTACTCTCCAGATTGGAAATAGACTTAGTTGTTTTGTAATTGTGTCTATCCGTCTGTCTGTCTGTCCGCCCCTATTAACTTTTGAATCACTAGACCGATTTTCATGAAACTTGGTGGAAATCTCTTGATACATGGCCCGAGCTCCCGAGGATAGTTTTTGTTGCGAAGATTTTAGTCCCGGGTTCGATTCCAGGAACTATCCTTCCCATTTGATTTACATGGGAAATCTGAAATCCATCTTGCAGGGTAATTTTCTCTTGTACATTAAAATATCTTAGAATTGTAATATCGGATAGGGTTTTCTACTATTCTATGAGGAAAGGAATGAATATTCTAATTTTTATCATAGAATTTTGCTTATCGATTGTATTTCTTAGAATTTCGCGTAAATACTGGCGATTTTGCAGTTTTTATCACTCATTACGAGAGTGTTGCCATAGCAACAGCTATTGTTGGAATCAGATTTGGTATATTTTAATATGTACACGCGTTATTTTTTCCGCACAAATACATGTGATCAATTTAATATTCCGTTCGAATGTATGTGTAGTACATATTGTATAACGCTAAATTATGAAATTTGGGAACACAAAGAGCTACATATCCGCGATGACTTTAAAGCTATTAAAGCCAATATAAGTATTAAATAAATGATTAAATGGAAAGTAGGCATCATAAGTTGTTTGTTTCATCTTTTTTAAACTGAGATAACAACCATCACAACGCTGTATGCTGTGCCGTTTTGCCAGGTGAAAAGCACTAGATCAAAATAACCTTCATAAATATTTAAGGAAACGATCATTACTTTAATACTATTTATAGTTAAATATTTAATTCGTATATTTAACTCAAACTGCTCGCTAAAGTATCTAATCAAAGGATTTAAATAAGTAGCCGAAAGTAATAACGCTCAAGTACCGTAGTTAAATTACTATAAATATTCAAATAACCCCAAATAGACGTAATTAATTGGGACGCATGAAAGAATTATTGTTGAATGGCTTCTGCTCCGCGAATTATCTCACTTAGGAGAGAGAAAAAGAGAGAGAGAGAGTCCCATTACACAAACTTGTTATCTTTGCGCAGGTTATCACGAAGAAAAAGCAATTTTCAGGTTGCGTTTAGCATGAAAAATGTTTAAGCGCGTCTCAGCTATTCGAGTGAGAGTGCAGGTTAAATATTAAAACGGCCAATGCCTAGCTGAGTGCGTCGTTCCCCAACCGTGCAGGTTTCATGCATCCCTTCCGCCGTGCTCGAATTGTGTCGTTCGTGCAGGGGCATTTCAAGGTTGAATGCACGGAGCTTTAGAGCGTGCGGGTTAGAACACGCCCTCAGACGGCAATTTTGCCGGTGGCATTCAAAGAACTTCTCAAAAGCATCTGTTATCGTTTTGCATTCCGTCCCATGAAATTGTTCGATTGTTTTTTCGATTTGTAGATCGTTAACGATACGGAGAGGGATAGTGGCATAATTTCGTTTCGAAAGTGAGCAATTTCAAGTGAATACATTTTAGAGCTGGAGAAGAAAAAGTAAAAGAATATACCACCTAAAAGTTTCGGAACTTTCACAAGGAGGTGATGCGTAGTATGTACAACCTTCATAGCTTCCGATCGCCAAAAGAGCCGTACTATTAGCCAACAACACTTTGGGGAAAAAGTATTACCTTTCCGTAGATTTTAGCCTTGGACCTTGCATATTGTGTACATATATGTATTGATAACTCGTGTTTAAATTGTGAAAAACATGCGTTTTTAAGCTCATTAGGAAAACGGTGAAAATTCCGTCCTTTTTAGTCGTACTTTACAATAAGTAAAAAAAGAACGCCTTATGGTCAGGTCGTATCCGTCCGTCCGCATGTTTCATCTCAGAAACTACTGGGCGGATGTTCATCAAATTAGGTATTTAGGACATGGGGCAAAGAAACTAAAAAATGGTATTTAAATGGTTTACGTATCCTAATCACGAGTGCCACTTTACTGGTGACAAAAACGAACTTTTCGTTATATGTCGTAAAATATGACTTAGAACAGAATAGTCTTAAAATAAAATTGTAGAGCTAATTAAATAGCATATGTTTTGTTCGGCACATTTTAATCGAAGGAGTAGCCGATTTCAAGAAAATCAAACGAGCAAGTCGTAAGTAATTCAGTTTGGACAAAAATTTGTCCGTATTTTAATTGTTTTCAACGAAAACAATCTTCGTGACAACTGAAGTAAACAGTATATTCTGCAAATGTTTAAGGATGCTTAATTAGTTTAATTTTCTTTCGTGCGCACGCATCATTTGGTAAATAAAAGGAAATGAATTATCTACGACGAAGAAATGAACTTAAATACGTCCATTTTCTTTACGTATACACAGCGTTTGTAAGGTGAAAGAAATGTGTAATTTCCGACAAAGACACGAACGTGAAGGTAAATTTTATATTACTACTATTCGAGTGAGGTAAGTTTTAAATAATTGTCGATTGTTTTATTAAGTACTAAGCCATTACTATTTGTCTTTTTTGACATGATTGCATAAATCGTAAAGAACGCGTCTGCCTCGCATTTATGCACACATGAAGTGTGCATCTATCTGTCCGCTCTTGTTTTCCAGTGCGTAGATCCAACTGTCGGGTTCGTACCTGTTAAGAATATGTTCTTTTGCTTAGAAACGCGTTAAACTCGTCGTGATGTCACTATAAAAATAAGATTTCTTCCATGTCGAAGAATCTTCCGCCTAACCTGTTTGCGGAAAAGTATAGTAAGTATACTCCTTCTGCGCTAACGGCGACGAACCTCTCGGATAACTTTTGACAACAAATTTTACGGTCGTAATTTCCTTTATTTGGCATCCACAAAAAACGGCCTTGTGAACTACTTCGATATACCACACAATCGATAAGCGTCGTAACCCCGAGCACTCGAGTCCTTAACTCACTTTCCGTTGCTTATGGCGTCGTGGCCTTAGTTTCTCCAAAAAATATCCTTGCGAGTGAATGGAAAAAATGTTTGTATGTTAACAGTTTTGGTCTACGTATACGCAAATGGGCCAATCAACGCGGTTCGTGCTGGAGAGAGATTTTTAGGGAGATTTTAATCAAATCTTTTAACAAACGTGATTTTTGTCACATATGTGTATGGAACGACATGATTTAACTTCGCAATGTTAATTTTTGTTTCCCCGAATTCCCCGATTCGCATTACATCACGCGACAGACAGTACTCGGAAGCCGACATTTGGTACCTGTCGCAGCGCTTTATCCACGCTCTTAAAAAACGTTTCACGCTGCCCTTCCAGCCTTCTCATTTTACTTCACACATTTTCATTATTCAAAAGCCTCGAACACAAAACGCGGTATTTCGGAGATATTTCTCCGTCGAAAGTTTCGAGTGTTTCAAAACCTATCAACTCGAATCTCGGTTGCATAACAAGATAGGCTAAAAATAGATTCGTAGTTTCATAATCCGAAAAAATGTTTGTCGCGTTTTTCGTCCGTTTCTAGTTGTTGGGTAACGTCTGGGAGGTGGTCTTCCGCGAGAAGAACGGGTTTCTGCGGAACCCGGGGAAAAAGGATTTTGGACGGAATTTTACGATCTCGCGGTCTCGGCGAACGTGAGAGACAGAGGGAGATGGAGGAGGAGGAAAGGGGAGGGGAGTGGGAGAAGCGGTGCATTCCAAGCAGGTCAGTGGAGAGACCGCCCGCAGATTCTTTCCCAAGATTGGACGCGGTCGTCGGTACAGCGGCCATGGTGTTCCAAGGACAACCGCCGTTTAGCGGAAGGGCGCCACGTTGAGAGAGTCTCGGAAACAAACGAAATGCGAAATCCGTAAGGATATATAGATTCCTGGCCCGGTTCCTTCCTGGCCAAAAAAAAATAAACGTCACCTGGTAAATGCGAGAAAAAATACAAATATATAAGTTTTTCCTGAAATATCGAATCTACGGTTTGGGAAAATAATTCGATCTCAAAAAAATTGACAGCCAAGAGGACAAGTCCATTTCACCTCCCTCTCACGAAAACCTGATTTCTCTTTCTGACCTTCGGAAGGGTAATGGTCATTCTTTTTTTCTATCCTCGAGCCTTTCTCCCCGCAACTCTCTTTGGGGGGTGTGTCGACTTAATTGAAAGCGATCGAACGGTACTACATCAAAATATCTCGGAGAACCTGATTCCGGACGATTACTTCTTATTCTCGATGCAATAAAAAAGCCTGTTTGTTGATGATTTTACGAAAATTTCTATTACGCTCCTCAAATGTTATCAGCAGTCGTAAAATTAGATAGTTCTTATATATTGTTATTAATTATAATATAATGAATTATATAATATTATTGTAAATATAATATGTAATATATTATTTCTCTTTATAAGCGAACGTTACAGATAATTAAATACAAATAAAGCAAGATAAATGCGATTCTGTTACATCTCACTGAATTATTTCGCGCATAAAGTTTAGTATGGCTGTGAATCATGCTGACAAAACGTTTCCTTGATATTACTGGATTTTCACGTGTATCTGTTAGAGTTGAAACACGCTCGTATGCAGCAGTGCTCAATTAATTACTTTTTATGTTCAATTATATCAAAGCAGAATAATGTACGGAATTACTAAAGCGATTAACAAAAAAAAACTTTCTAGATTAATGAAAAATCATCACAAAGAAGTTGTGTATGTATAAATTAATTGAGGTAGCGTTAAGTTCGTATTATTTCCGAGCCCGACGAGAGGGGGGGGGATGGAGGGGGTCTACAGTACCCGGGCCCGCAATTCTTCAAGGGGCCCGGCCGAGTATACCGGTATGTTGTATACTTGTATTGTTTACAAAGTGGATGTGTGGGGGAAGACATTAACAAAAATTAGAGTGGCCGGAAATAGATATCTCAGTGGTTTCCTAGTATTCCTGGTGTTAACATCCATTTATAACGGTCATTTATATGGTATAAATATGTGCTATGTATGTATTCAATATTTTAGTGAAACCAGCATAAATTATATGGACTTATATTTTCAAGGCGTTTAATTGGGATTAACAATAAAGGTAAGTAATCGCTAGCTATTTATTTATATTAGTTATATTTACTTAAGCAACAATATTTTAATTGATAATTAGTATAAAAGCCTGTCAATATGACGGGTATGCGTGGATTAAATATTAAATTTAAGTCACTTCCCATTCTTCCTCCTTTTCTCTTCCATTCTCCTCCCTCATATTTTAAGTTTATATTCGATTTTTTTACGATTTTTCGACATTTCATTAAGAGGTTGCAATAAAACAAAATCATGAAGGACAAAAACCGATTGAAATTTTTGTAAAAAGTTTCATGTAAATTTAAAACAAATAAACACGTAGCGTAAAAACTTAGAAACGACTCCAATGCATTCTAATGATGGACAATTCAACATTTCAAATAGGAAGATACTTCACGTGTACATTGAAAATATCTTTTCGTTTGCAAATTTTAAAAGGCAGTTTAAAGCAAATTACTATATTGACAATGATTATGATTAATTAATTTCGATAATTAAGCAATATATTTGACGCATGGCCGGTGCATTTATAGTGATTACAAAAAATGTGTGAATTAAAAAAGCTACTTACTAAGTTCTTTCGTCGTTAAGGTAAAAAAAATAGTAATTACAATATTAGCGGTCGTATGTTCGTTCGTTCAAATTAAGCCATCATTACTTCCCTTTCGATTAAAATGCATTCAAAAAATATATGAAGAGTTCTCACAATTGATTTCAAATACAATATCAAAGTTTATGTCATTGCTTTTAGGTATAAGCATAATTTTGCTAGATCAGCAACAATGCCGTCATCAAGGGTGACATTTTTTCCTCTGAAATTTAACCACATTTTCGTGTAAATAACGAATTTGTGGAACAATTCGACGCGTATTTGAAAATTGATGGCTGGAAAATGGATATCAGTTCCTTTAAGCGTCGTTTGGTGCAAGTGCCTTATTCATATCGCAATTTTAAGTGATTTTAAAATGCAAATGAAAAATGTGCTGCAACTGTGCAAACACACAGAAAGGACAGAATTCTCTTTAATATATGTATTAGATATTAGATTACTCATAAGTTATTAGATATTAGATTATTCATAAGTTAAATACCGTATTTACTCGTGTGCTCGTTATATCAATGTTTCATTTTTATGTTATATTCGTTAAATTGTTTTGACTATTTAAGATTAACACGTTATTTTTTCAATAAATAATCATTTTTTTCAGAAATGACTTGGTGCTTTTTAACCTTCATATCTGCATGCGGACACACACGCACACACAAACACATATACACACACAAGGGAGGCCAGTCATACACTTTTGCACCGAGGCCCGCGTTAGCTCTCGACGCCCCTGATTATTTCACAAAACAAATTGTAATGTGGAAGGCTCACATGAATGGAAAATCATCTCAACAAAATGTAATAACGCTAATGAGAAATTGAGATTTTTGCTAACGATTTCCTTCAATGTCTTTATTGAGAAGATAGTTTGATAGTGAATAGCAGTAAAGTTTCACCGTTAATTATGAAGAAATTATTAATTAATTTAGGAATGATTTTTTAAGATAAATGAAGTGGTGTTAGGCAGTAATACGTAATAGGTGGATGGTAAAAATGGAAAAAAATTATTTTTAAAATCCTCCGAAGGTTTAAGCGATGAAGTTAAAAATCGGAGAAATAAGGTTACTTATTGTCGTCTTAAATGCTGCTATTCTTCTTTAACTGCTGCTTATAAAACTCCAACATATTGAAATACTCTAAAGTTGTTTTCTGATGCTATCAATCTTGACTTTAGGAGTATATTTTTCCAAAGAAAGTTTAGAAATATTTTTTCGAATTCGGAGGAAAAAATCGTTTCGAAGAATTCCAAAACTTTCCATTCTGTTGTGACTTCCTCGCAACCTCGTCCATTTTTCCTGATTCGTTATCTGATTTGCATAGTAGCCATATCATTAAAAGATGGCATGATGTAACCACGGAATTTTCCATCCGGATTTAGACTATTGGAGCCAGTTTCGTCGCTTTTATTTTTTATTAAACGTGAGAATATCAGGTAGTAATGAAATATATATTATGCAGTTATTACCATAGGAACTGAAGGGTTTTGTAGAAATTTTCCGTTCCATACAAAAATTGTAAAGCAACCACAAAACATACATAACATTAAACATAAGCCATAAAAATTAATAACATGGGACAGGAATTTGAAATTTTACTCAAACAAAAATAGCTATTATGTCCTTGTAACCTATAAAAAATAATTTGAATTGAATTAAAAAAAGAAGTAAACAGGGTTACGATTTTTCTTGACTCATGGCAGACATTTCCGACTACCGAAGTGGATGTACTCATCAAAAACCACACCCCACAAAGCGGTTCTTTGTTTCTCTTGCAATTTGAGTGTGGACCATAAGGTATGCGCATAAGAAAGGCATTTTTAAAACAAACTCTGGCAATCTTTACTCCGCTAAATTGGTCCAGTTTTCAGCTCACGTTATTAGCAACGAGTAATCGCCAATATTCCTACTCAATCACGTTGTTAATTTTTGCATGCATACCATAATTAATTACAGAAACCATCTAGCTAATATTATTTTTTGTTTTACTCCGATTTCTAACAAATTCCTCCGATGTTGTGCTAATGACAGTCTAATCCGCCATTTCAAGCTCGTTGATTTTGAAATCCACCTTCAGTAGGCATGCATTTTTTTGGGGCATCATCATAAATCGAATTTATTCATTTTTTAACGACTCCGTTTTATGGATTCATCAACAGTCATGATTTCGTTTCGCCGCCGTCAGTCTCAGGTGTTTACGTGAATAATTGTTTTCATTCCAAAGTCATCGCCCTCACGTTCTATTGTTTGTCACGACATAAATTCGTTTTACGTATTTTTGCCATTTTCTGTTTATCTTTTAATTTTCTCGTGTTTACCTCTTCGATTCTGTTATTCTCTCCGGGAAGAAGTGGATGGAGTGGACGCTTTTTTCTTTTGCTTCGATTCTCATCGAAAAAATCTTCTTTTCTACCTCCCCCATTCCAAAACGAAAACTTCGACGGTCACGCGCCGACGCAATTTCTCCCTTCTTTTATTTTTTTTTGGCAGCTCTCATTGACGCGCGGGCAGCTGCGAATCGGTCGGCTGTAGAGGTGTGGCCGTTTCCGCCTCTCACGTCTGCCTTCTGTTTCCCCGCCCTCCCTCCCTCTCTCACGTACTACACGTACATATCTACCCTCCTCCCCACCTACTCTCCCCTATTCCCCCTACTCCCTCCGACTTCCCCCATCCTCCCTTCTCCCCCTCCCTCTTACCCTTCCCACGCGTAACTACACATTATCTCCGTTAATTCCATACCTCCTCTCTCCTTGACAACTTCCTGCCAGCGTCCAAAAGTCACGAAATTAGCATTTCAAATAGGGGAAGTATTTATCGGGAATTGCTCTATAGCGGTGTTATCGTTTAATTAAAGAGAGGATTCTTTCTTGATCAAAGTTTTTTTCATTTTTTCTTAAGACGATTTTTTTTTACTCTTGCAAATATCTCTTTGATTTACAAGCGTACATCGCCCACACCTCTTAAAAGTTCTATTAAAGGAAATCGGTCTTTGAAATATGTTATCTACCGAATCGAAACGGTCTTTATCTAGAGTCGGTAGATCCGTCGCCGACTAACGTTGATTTGAACGGCGATCCATTTTTGGGTGGAGACTTCGAGGAGTTTTCGCGGCATACTGCGACGGAAAGCTGATATCGGAGAAAGTATATTGACTTTCGATCCGTTTCGATAGTAAAATATTTTTCATTTTTTTTTTAACTTTAGAAAATTATCAGCGAACATAAGCAAGTTTTTCCTTTTTCCTCTTTGCCTCAATTAAGTGTTCCGAAAAAAAGCGAACGGCGTTGGCAGTAGTGATCTCTATCCCATCGATTTTTGTCATCTGCTGACCGAAAGTACTTAAAAGTGTCTGGTGATTGACGTGCGGAGAAACTCCTTCACTTGCATCCATGGAAAAGGAAGGGTGAGCGGGGTCAGTAGGCGAGTCTCGATTCAATATTTTAAGTATTTCGGTTAATTTTGTACTTGAAATTTTTTATATGTGGTAATAAATGTAATGATTTTTTTATTTGACACATTTTTCAAATACTCATTTTTATTATTTTGAAAGTTTTGGGCGATGCTTTTTTGTCTTTGGCGCAAAATCCTGCTGTACCCAGCGCCAAATCAGTTCTGCAACTGCTACTGCTCATCAGTTGAGCCGCAGTGATGAGTTATTTTTATGTGCCTTCAAGCTAATTCATATCTTATGTCTTACAATCAGTTAAATTCCGATCAATTGAAAATTCTGTTTTTTGTTTTAATTGAATTTTTGCGGGCCTATCTCATCTTCAAGTTTTGATATGAATAGGTTCGAATCTATATGGTTTAACTCGTTCACCTTACAAATTTTGTTGCCATGGCAATTAGTACTCTAAAAATGGACTTCATACCCTTCGGTGGAATGAAATACGCTAATAGCTCACCTGCTATGCGTGAATGTATCTGGGAATACCCTATCGCAAGAGTTTACGAACAGTTGACGCTCACTTACCGTCTTCTTAGTTCGGTGTGGTTAATATGTTTGAGGCGTTCGCATACTCTCAGAGAACCATGTGTCAGCATTCTCAAGTCGCCACCTATAATATGTTCTAAAAAAGAACGTTTAAGAATCAATTATCTGTGAATCGCCACTGATGACGGCTTTTGTGTAGCTATCATGTGCATCTGGTTTTGCCAACCCTTCAATGGCTATTGGAGAGGCCTCATCAATTTCATTCCGCCTTTCTGACAATTTCTCGGCATCTAAACTGCCTAAAGGAGGAAGGAATAAAAATCGATTACATCCGCGCTGCATCATTGTCGCAATTCACGGGCGTCGTCACGTACGCGCAGCGATTTCTTTTTGTTCATTATCCAATAAAAGAAGGAACTGATTGTCCAACATTATAAAGGGTTGGCTACAATGGCATCTCACGGTCTTCCAAGTCCGGAAATTTGCTCATAATAATTTGATAATACTGTTAATCCTATATACGCACACGCACACACATTGACCTCCGAAAATTCGTCGTCTATTTGCGTACACGACTGGAAGACTGCGTGGATTTAAACATTCTCCCCGTTGACTTGGAAAAATTATATTTAATATTCCTCTCTCGTACGTCTGTAGTCCTTTTAGGAGCTATTCATTTTGGTATATGCCTCGAATTTTGATCAAAAACTTTATTCCATTCGTCTTTTGCATTATAAAAAACGCCAAAGGAAGGAATGAAGGAGGGAGGCCCGACATTAAATAACTTTTTTGATAAGTACCAAAAAGGCACAGCACTTTAACGTCCCATCCGAAGGACTTTTGTGGGGCAATATATTACATTTAAATAGCTCTGCAATTAATTCGGGAGTTGTATAATTTATGGTTAAATTGCCCTATTATATGAAGATTTTATGACGCTGGAGTTCACTGGCGAAAGCGCAGACCATAAAATATAATAAAAAATGATGTACTGTAAACACTCTTATTCGTGCGCTTCTGGTCCTTACAATAATGTCACCGGTTAAATTTCCGTAAGGACAGGTCGGCGGTAGCTGGGTGTAAAACTCGCTATGTTGTAATCTCTCGGGTAATAATTTGTACAACAACGAAATCTATAGCTGAATGGATTTTAATTCAAATATTTGTAGCAGCTTATGACCAAAGCGGCATTTAGTGAAAATCAACATGAGCAGATTGCTCTCTATTATAGCGCGATGCTGTTCATTTCAACGATCCTTCCATTCGGGGAGATATCAGATATAAGTAGAACGAAGCTTACATTTGTGGTAAAACTACTTACCAAACCATTCAAGAGAGAGAGCTTCTTCTGTTGAGTCATTTAAACCAGGGGTCTCGACCTCGCATCGGTCAATACTTTCCCAGTCCTCGCACCTTTTCATTTTATCAGGACTTTTAACTCTCCCCTTCCGCAAAGGGGGAATTCACCCCGACCCTACGATGCGACCTTAAACTCACTCATTATAAAAATAATAGATTTGGCGTCGAGGGTTAGGTCCTTCGAACACGCAAGGAACAGGCTGGCAGCGGGAATAACGTTCTTCTGCACCCCAACTGCGCAGGATGTTATAAAAGGAAATCGGCAGTAAGCCGCGGATATTTTATAAGTGCTGATTTAATACATTTCTCAAACTTCTTAGTGTTTACATATATTTAGGTAAAATATTTTATAAGTAATAAATTTGAGTTTTGGCCGTGTTATGCAAAGGACCTTATTTGCGGATCGAATAAATGCACCGCGCGGGCCGCGAGTTTGAGAGCCGTGGACGAACGACAGACGGGACAGCAAGGCGAACCAAATTGCGAAAGCCACTTTTGCGGACAAAGGGTCACCGGAAACGTGTATTTGGTCATTTGGACGAATGGTACGTATCCTTTTGATAAAGATTCAATCAATTTAATTCTGCCCGAAATTTTACTCTGTTAATTTGATAAAATATAACTTCATTTAAAAAAACGGATCCGGATAAAACGCTTTCGCTGGCCGTTAGTTGGCCATTACCCCTCTATATACTTTGTGTATGAGAAATCGGAAGATAAATCACAAATGATTAATGGGTGGAAGCTTGGATGTAAACGCACGATTCTTATGAATCATAGACTTCGTGATTCACAGATTTTTGGAACGGTTCCTTTCTGCGCAGTAGCACATGTTGGAATCCCCAAGGGAGAGGGAGGATTCATCGCTGCGAAAAATCGATACTTGCGTGGGCGCGAAAATTGGCCGTGATAATTGCCTTGACCAATAGCGAATTCTTTGCCACGTAAATCAGTCAACTCCTCTCGCCAAGAATTAGCGGTATGTTCGTGACGCGAGAGAAAAATTGCGACTCAATCCTTGGTTTCCTCAATCCTTTTCGTACCTTTAATGGCACTTTTCAGGGAATAATAAAAAACAGTTATTTCGAACTCGTAAAAAAGCTTTTTTTACGTCTATTAAACATTAAAAGAGAACGTTATGATTAATTAATTGTTCCAGAGTCTATAAAGGGACTGAATTTTTAACCTCTTTGCAGGAACGTCTTTCCCTAATTGGGGATTTTCGCGGGAGGAAAAAAAAGACGATCAATTACCACCATCTTGCGGGCGTCAGGTGTAACTATGTTCGCATGTAGCTTCTCCGAAGATGATAGTAAATATTCGGCTGAGAATTGGTAGCCGTTCCCCAAAGCCTTTGGAACCCATTGGAAGAAAATTTACGAGCTCCAAAACTTATCTTTTGAACCTAGAGTTTGCGCGGTGAGGGAGTTTCTAACCGTATCCGCGATTCTAGTATAGTTACAATACCCCGAGGCTCCCGCCCCATCTTCCCTCCTCCCATCTTCCCTCCCCCATCTTCCCTCCCCCATCTTCCCTCCCCCCATCTTCCCTCCCCCATCTTCCCTCCCCCCTTGCTGTTGGGGAACCGTGCGTTTCAATAGAAATTTCCGTGGAAATGAGAAATGGATGGGATGGAGTTATTGATATTCACCCACGAACAACATTCTCTTCCTACTCGCGTTCCGGAGGCGCCACGAGTCGGTCCTTTTGACGATATTTTCCTTTAATACCTAAAGTTGGTAATTTGAGCTCGAAAGTTAGATGACTCCCACGCCGCGGCGTCGACGTTATATTAACTTCGATATGTATTTCGGAATCGGTAGGAAATCTGCCTCACGTTAATGAATTCTATTGAAATAATTCTCGCGTGGGTGTGTGCGTCGGTGTTCGTCGATATAATTGCTCCAGGAAGGAATTATCGAGCTTTAACCTCGTGGCTGGAATCCAATTGACGAGGAAGATTAAATCTGATAGACGTGAAAAGATAGAGAAAACCTGATGCGCATTTCACGTACATTGCAGACGCCCTCAGTGGAAATTCACCGATCGCGGTTATTCCTCTTTGTACCAACGTAACTGCAATGGAGCATCGCTTTTCTAATTTTATCATTTTTTGATTGATTTTAGCCGAGTGGCGCAACTTTGAAGGAACAGTATCGCCACCAAAAATAGTTTTTATTTAACCGTTGCGCGTAAAATATATTCTGTGACATTTTAGAGCAGCGGCTATAGTCCTCAGAATATAAACAACTTGGGCCATAGAGGGATACCTTGAATATCATCTGGGATCGTTCATAAACTTAGCTAGACGCGGAGTGTGCACTGTATTTGAACAACCGAAAGTTAAATAAATCAAGAAGTCCAAAACAGGACTAATTCAGACTGATTTCCCAAAGTTGACGTCCCGAATTGATTACTTATATTGACAGGAAATGTTTCAGTGTGTGTTAGTTATTCCAAGGAATTCTCATATCATAAATACCACTTGTAGTTCATAGTTTATCAATGATAGAGAAAAATTGGAAAACAAATTAATAGAGCGTTATCAGGTTTAAAATACTAAAAACAATGTCAAAATCTCATTCTGACATTTTGCATGTATTTTTTTAAATAAACGAATTTAATAAATGTTACTGTTTATACGCTAATACGTCTGGATCAACAGTCCATTGCTGAAGAGTAGTCGAGCGGAAAATTAAATAACCCATTTGTTCACATTTGTTCAAGTCGAGTTTGGTAATAATCGTCTCCATGGCAACAATCCGATAAAATGCTATTTAAAACGAAAAAAAACGCTGTTTTTATATAAATTCAAGAAAATACGGCCAATTGTCAAAATTCGGTGATAAGAATTACAATCTACATTCTTTTCCCCTTAGAAAAGTACAAATCTCGCTCCGAAATCACAATTATCAGATATTTTAAAGTATTAAAAAAAACATCTCTGCACGATGGATTTGAGACCTCCTATGTAAAACAAATAGGGAAAACCGTTCCTGGAATCGAACCCGAGACTTCAATATTCGTCAAATAAAATATAGCCCGGAGGTGGGCCCTGGCAATACGAGCCTCATACCAAGTTTCATGAAAATGATGATGCAAAAGTTGTTAGTAGGGGGCACACATACATACACACAGACAGGACCATTTCATAAGGCTATGTTTCCTTTGAAAAGCAGCCTAAAAATGGAGACTTCATTTGCTGACGCAATATAAAAAAGCGCGTTTTATTTATTGAGGTTTATTTAGAGTTACAAATTTTCAATTGAAGGATTGAGAATTATAAGTGGCAATCCACCATTTTTCAATTTTTCAGGAGAGCAAAAAAAACTTTTGTTTTACAATATAATTTTATGTAATCTATGTAATTGCTTTATGGTGTCACTTTTATACTCGTTAAAGTTAGATAGACGCTTTAGTAACACCAAAAAAGGGAGAAATATGAAAATATATAAACAAATAAAATATTTAATTAAGGCATACTTAAAAGGCTATACAGAATTATAAATGGGCTTATTAAAAATGTGAAGTTTTGGATATGAAACCTTTATTGAGTATTCATACATTATTAAAATTGCATAATGTTACATTCATATGATATTTATAATAAAAATGTTACATAATATTGTTCTTTTTACAATAGTAACTGATTGCTAGTGCTAACAAACAGCGCTGTTTGCTTGGTCACTGTTCTGCTGTTTAGTACTTGATTCCTGACATAATAAGACAGAAAGATACAGTATATCATCTTTTGTTCCTTTTTTCTTAGCTAGTTACTGTTTTTGTACTTGGTCACTCCAGACACCTATCTTTGCTTCTGCCTAATCTTCATCAGACTCGTATCTTTCATGGGAGGTTTCCTTCTGGGCCAGTTTATCCTAATGTTTAAAATATAACTGCCAGAAAGCCTTTTTGTCAAGTGAAGTATAATCTTGCTGGCTCTTCAGGTTCCTTTATTTTTGCAGGGTTAATGGAAACTGATTCTCTGTATCTCCTCTTAAGCCCTGGTAAAATCTTGGACGTCCTGGTTTTGCTATGTAATGGATTTGTAGGTTTCAATATCTGAGTGTATTGTTTTGTACTTGACCAGAAATGGATTGTCAGCATCTATTCTCATATCTGTTATCTCTCTCATTCGTACATTTTCAGCACTCTTTGGTCTTTGGAAAGTCTCTTTACTTACCATCTGGAAGTCATAAACATTGTTCCCATTAATCTGCAGAACATGGACCGGTTTCTCGTTGCGCGCGTCCCGAATGATGTCTGCCTAGTCTTCTGGAGTGCGGATAAGATTAATGTGAGTTTTCTCGCAGCATTTAATGTGACTCAAGTCACAGTCACATGGCAGAAATGTGTGACCACTGACAAGGAACTGGTGTCTGATTGTTTTTGCAAACCTTCTCTGTATAAGGAAAGACCAGAGCGTCAGTACAAATAGGTTTTTATTCTGGTCAGTACAACCATCACTCCAGAAAATCAGTTCCTATACTGGCAGGACCCTCTCTATTTTTAGAACATTCAGTACTTTGTACAAAGCAGAACACATCTCATTTGTCCCTCTCTTTGCTTGATTCTCCACCCACAGCACCATGAATGCTTCTTCACTGGAACACACATGTACTCTTTCATTATAAATCCAGAGCTGCCTCTGATAAAAGGCCTGCGAATAGCTTAAATAGGGAACTGCCAAAGTCTGCTGAATATCAAACGTCAATACCACAATATCCTTCTGAGTTTTCGAAGCTTTAAAATCTGCATGCAGGTTTTTGTAGGCATTATCTGACTTCCTTACATGAAGCTCTTTTTTCGGATGAGTTTCTCCCATTCATCAGCTGTCAGATCTGGGTTTGTAAGAGATGGTGCGAGTCTGTCTCATGTTGTACATGTGTCACTACGTGGGGCACCAAAGCTGAAGTTGTACTCGTGTAAAAATATATCTCTCTAGACCCATTCCTTTACGGGGTCAACTGGTGTTTCCTCCATATACAGGGAGTACATTTTCTTCAAGTTTAATGTTGGAGACAGGTACTTATGGTGTAGATTGCTTGTTCTTGAATAATGACTTTGATCATGTGGGAATCTAGAAATATGTTGTCTTACCTCATCTCTTTTTTCATCGGAAATCTTTTTTTAACATGCTTCCTCGTTTTGTCAAAGTTCAAACTTGGATCATCAGCTTTTATGCTTTCTGCAGTTTCTAGAGTCTTCGTTTAGGTCTACAGAAAAGTGGTAAAAAAGTTTTCATGCAGACTTTTCATTTTGTTTGTTTTGGCCACATGGTTGAGGAGTAGGCCTACTATTGGCTGCTTGGGTCTTAGCCCCACTTCTAATTATAATACATTGGCAATGTTTACACTATAAATTCTGTCATGTAGCTGTGTCTAGAATTCTTATTGCACATTTTCAGTGGTAATTTACTCTTGGTAATTTGATCGATAGCCCACTTATAATTCTCAACCCTTCAATTATTTATAAATTTAGTAATATAATTATGTGGCATAAAGTAATTTATTCAATAATTAATTAATTTTAAAAAAATATCTATCTATAACTACTAGCTTAGAATCTTAATTTGAAAATTTTGAAGGTACCTCCTGAAACCCACCGATTTGTCGAAAATGTCCCCTGCAGTGTTATATATGGCATTACACAAATAGTGAAAAATTTTAACTTTCTATCAATAACCATTTACTCAGAATCTTAATTTGAAATATTTGGGGGCATCTCCTGCCGCTCGTCGATTTCTCCAAAACATTTCTTTGGCAGCGTAATAAATTGCATCACATACACCCTGCTGATTTCAGTCATATCTCTTACCGTTTACTTGCTATTTTAAATGATTTAATTGATTGTGCAGACGGACTGACAGAGCAAAAACATAGCGCATTCATAAAATAAAACACACTAAAAACCCCGAAATGATAAAGGTAAACGAATTAAGTTAACGCGAAAAATGGCAAGATCGTGTTTATTGACCTCGAGAGCATCAGGAAAATTACCACCATGGGTGAGGTAATGGCAGAAATACCCAAGATCTGCCCACATAGCATTGCCGTACAGATGGAGCCATTTCAGGTTTTTGTCGTGAGGAAGAAATAGCCCAAGTCATGTATTGCTTCTGTTAAATTTTTTCTCGAATAGAGTCTTATCAAGGCTGCAGTGGTTTCTGGATCTGTTGATTGTCGTCGTTGCTCTAATTTTCGCTCTCATAAACTTTGTTTTTTAATTCTTCCACCAAAAGAGCTTAAATTGGCAAATCGAATTGTGGTTATCTTTCAAAATGAACTTACAATACTTTTTAGAGTAAACAGAAAAAATTCACTTTATCAACAAACCTTGGCAATTAATTACATAAGGGATTTTGTTGCTTAAACTTTATGGATTAAAGAAATACAAAGGAAATATGGCTGGCCGCTGCGCTATACGGGGGTTAGGAAGGGTTACCAGATTTAGATTTCATGCAAAGAGGACATAGGGCTTTAAAAATAAGGACGAATAACCTTTGCTATGGAAGAATATTTATAAGGGTTTTTAAGGCATTGTAACTCATTTTTAAGTCTGTAAGCCGTAGGAAAAGGGGACATGATTTTTTTACAATGAACTTAACTATTTGATTTAGTTCGTATAAAACATCAGCACGTATCTTTGCCCACACAAGAAAACCACGTAACTCAAATCAAATGAATTTTAGATGACAAAGGGAACATTTTAAGGAAACTTTCGATCAGGTAACATATCTCTGTATAATATAAAAATCTTGTGTACGAACCTGGTGCCATTATACATTCTAAGGTACTTCTAGAATGGCTCTGAAATTTGGCATACTGGTCGGTCATAGGACACAAATAACGGAAAAAATCGAAAATCCCAAATATTTACAATTTTAGAGTGTCTTTTCGACCCCATTGTTCTATTCCAATATCTCATAAGAAACCATGGAATTCAATGCAGGGCACTCTAAATATGCTTTTTTAAATTCTATCATAAAGAATGAAGAGTTTAATTTTTAAAGACGAAATTCAAATCCGTGCCGAATTAGCGTAAATATTTGTTTTTAATCGCAAAGGCATATTTTTCTGAGGCACGACAATGAAAAATTCTAACTACCATAGCAACAAGCTCAAGGCTTTTAAAAGGGAAATGGCAATCTAACTAAAGGATGCATTGGACCGACGCTTTCAATACAATTAAGGAAGTCATAATGAATTATTGATTTTGATCTAATCAACTCCCAACAAATGCTTAGATGCAGATCATAGACTAAACATTTTCCTTATCATTGGGTTTGTTTATGTCGACGCTCCTCATTTTTTTCACACTCGACTTTTGACTCCTCTTTTTCGTTCGTTCTTCGTTTGCACCGTATTGAGTAACGGAGGAAGAAGGCAGTATGGAGTAAAGGGGAGAGTGAAAGAGAGAAGAAGATAGGGACAGGGGGAGGGAGAGCGAAAGTTTGGGAAAGGGGGAGGGATATAGGGAGGTAGAGAGATAGGAAGAGAAGGGGTGAGAGATGGAGAGTGAGAGAGGGAGGGAGTGGGAAGGAGAGAGAAGCCCGCAAATAGGGCTAGATATAATTTTCTATCTTAAATGCTATATGCCGAGAGGAGGAGGTTCAAGGTGGTGCCCCGCCAATTCGTCGCGGACAATTCGTCGCGAGGTAATTCGTTGCGTCAGATTCGTCACAATACAAATTCGTCGCAAAGCAAATTCGTCGCATGGAAAATTCGTCGCATGGCAAATTCTTCGCAAATTCAGGAATCGTTGAGGAAATAGGAAATCCTTTCCATTAATCCTGCGATGCACCATACTTAGTGTATGGGAAGGGTTGACGATGCCTCATAATTTCCGAATAAATTATAGAATTTCTGTGCAAATTATTCACAACAATTTTCCTAATAAAAATTTCTGAAAATATAATTGATGAAATATTCGTATCTTATCTGATCAGGACATTAATAAAAGACATTCCTTTTGTCACTTTATGTATGACGCTTTTTATACGTGTTTTAACAAACTTCCCGTCTATGTAGATGATTGAGATTTCGCAGTAATCCAGCGCGTGCCCGCTGCAAATATCCCTCTAAACCAATCAGGGAAAAAGTTTAATCAGATTTAGCATACAAATTTATTATAAGATAACGTTAGAATTTGAATCTGTCGTACTTAGCGTACAAGCCTTTTTTCGATAAAATTTTAAAATATCTATAAGTTGAGATATCGACGCGGGATTTGCGCATTTATAAGGAGAAAGATATGAAGATTAGTTTTCTTATTGTGAAAATTGAAATATTCGAAATCGCTAAATTTAACGTTTAAATAACATATTTTGAAGAATCTTTGCATTTTAATGGGATAATACTATTCTGCGTTTCACTTCACGAATTACGTGTTCTTATAAGAGAAACTAAACTACGATCGTAGAATCATCAGGTGATCATCACCTGATGATGCTACGATCGTAGTGAGACCGGTCGTGTTAAATTAAAGTTGTGGAAACCACAAAGTATTCGTTTCATTGTTAGTCATTCAACCGTTTAAACGCCGATCTAATTTGCAAATGGAAATGATGGAATAATAGGAAACTATGCAGAATGGCATAAGCTGTAATTTTTTAGAATAACTTTGAAACAGAAAAAAGTCTGCTATGACCGGGAATCGAACCCGGGTCTTCCACTTGCCGGGCGGGTATTCTACCACTGAACCAACTTAGCAGATAATCTTTCCTGTTTCTGAACGCGGGTGTTTTTCTTAGTTGGGTTCGCGCTAGCCAAGCTAGTATCAGCCAGCCCCAACGGACGTCCTCCAGTTCAGTGGTAGAATATCCGCCTGGCAAGTGCAAGACCCGGGTTCGATTCCCGATCATAGCAGAATTTTTTCTGTTTCAAAGTTATTCCCAATAATTTGAAAATGTTATATATTTATGTTTTTCTCAAATATAAATAATTTTTCTGTAATTTATAACTACTGTGTATTATTTTACCAAAAAAATTCTAATTGTATTTTCGATTCGTCGATACATGGATTCCGGATTGACAGAGAGTCCCGCGCAACACTTTCGTTTGTATTTTATTTCGTGTTTATACTTGGTTATGCCTGCTGTAATACTGGAAGAGTAGTCATAGAAAGCTATGTTATTAAGGGAAAGAATGGAAATGGAAAAAACTTACATATGTTTGAGTGAGAAGAGTATTTATCAAGAAGTAGTGCCAGATATTTTTATAGCATATGAAAAACAAAGTCAGACGAAAATTTATCTACATCTTGGACGGCGGGACATTTCACTGCCAATGCACGACTCGGGATTTCTCTATGCAAATCGTGACATTGAAAATAACAGAAAAATATTTCCTATTTCTTCAACGGTTCCTGAATTTCCGACGAATTTGCCATGCGACGAATTTGCCATGCGACGAATTCGCCTTGCGACGAATCTGACACGCGACGAATTGACGTAGAACCGTTCAGGGTTGTATACGGGCAGCGGACGAATTCGCCTCGCGGAGCGAGCACGGGGTTGACGCGCGTAGGTACGGAGCCTCTAATCATTTTAATATAAAATCATTATTGTATGACCTTATATTCATTGTTGAAGATGTTTTAATGAGTTTTCTTAATTTTTAGCTATTTTTCAAATCATAAGCAATTATGTCCAATTTTGCAAATTTTAGTTACGTGGTTTTCTTGTGTTGGTGTTGATATAGTCTTTGCAGAGGCTTATTATCTATTGCTCGAAATTTTTTAAAGTGTACTTACTGGTGTGAAGTAGTTATCCAATCCTTATTCTTTACCCCTCGACTGGATATGTGTTATATCCTTCACGGTACGGTTTTAAGTGCTTACTGTAGGTTCTGCGACTGTATTTTAATTTTGTATTTCAATAGTATACGTTTGTGTTCTAAAAATTTACAAAACTGATGATCTATTGGCAAGAAAACCATGTAAAAGTAAAACTTATTTCACCAGAAAATAAGAATTCGCTATCGTCTGCTGGCGCAAAAGTCAATGGTTCACCAACGACTGAATATGATCAACCAAAGGGAGTTGTAAAATTAAAGGGATCAGTGTATGTTTGTGTACGAGTGAGAGAGTCGAGACGCAGAGCAGAGAACGATAAGCATCCTCTGATTGTTCTCCGCTGGAAGATTAAGACAGCAATGAACTCATAAGGTCATCCGATTTTAATCTTGCTCATAGCACACATCTACTACGATGTTTACACGTTCGACGCACACTACATCTTTCTACTGAGAGTGGCTCGGAAGCCCCTAGGTGCGGGACCCTGAACAACTGCCCACCAAGCGTCCTGATTGCAGCTATACTAGCGCAACCACATTAGTGTCGCTAATATCACAATATTAAATATTATCAGTATATAACAGTTTATATTTAATTTTAGGACAATTATTCCTATTTTTTCGAGTATTAACTCTTCTTTATTTGCCATATAAATTAAAATGAGGACATTTTAGCCAAAAACGAAAAAAAACCGGACCCGTACAATTATCCCATAAAAAGGACTTCTCCGCTTAAAAGAGGACGTCTGATAAGGTGCTTGGAAAAATACAGCGTTTGGCAAAACCGCGGGGTAAAAATTTAATACGTTATTGAAAAAACCACTTTCGCGAGGTTTCTTTCACCACACATTATTGAAGGACTTAAAATGGAGATCTCTGGAAGATAAGGCTCCTAGAGAAATAGATCAGAATATCTTGCAGAGGATGTAGTGGGAATTATTGAGTCTCCAACGTACATACATAGGTAGAAACGATCATGGCGATAAGATACGTGAGATCGATTGTAGGACGGAAAGTTACAAAGGTTCATTCTTTCCGAGAACAATACGAGACCATAACAGGAAAGACAAATCTGTGAGTAATTAATGTTAGGTATTCTTCGGTGCAGTACACCCTTTCCCACCCACCAGATTGGTGAATTGCATGGTAACATGTAACTGTAGACATAGACATGTAAAATGCGCCTTATTCAGGACTGCTTATACATAATTAAATTTTTAAAGTGTTGGATAAATTAGTATCACATAGATTTGACCATGTTAATAAAATCCGCTTTGGAAAAAGATTTATTGTAAACGACTTTTTCAAACTGATCAAATTTTAAGTAAAATTTCATTAGTCATATTGACCAAATATTTATTTTTTTCGGTGATTCATTGAAGATTTACACTGGCAGTCAACGCGGTAGGCAGCCTTATTTACCAACGTTGTCGAAACTTGCCCGCTACGAAGCAAGTGGCGGTGGACGTCCTTGGCGCGTTCCCCGAACAGGCGTGGCCCTCCGCTCATATATTCCGAACAGTGAGCCCCCTTTCAGGAACTCCTTTGTCTGCACAATCTATCAAAACGTCTTGAGTTCTAGTAGATACTGGCTCACGGCACAAATGTGACGTCGTCAGCGGAAGCGGAACGAATAAAATATGAGGAATCGATTTGGCGAAATGGAAGAGACCCCCGTTCCGGAATCATTTCGTTTTTGTTTTGTTCTCACTCTGTCCCATTCGGAGAGAGAGAGAGAGGGGGGAATGGATGCGGTTGCAGTGGTTCAAGGGAGAGGAAAGATTGGGAGAAGAGAAAGGGTTTTATCGATTTGGCGTTACGAATTCGGAGGCGCCATTTCGATGTGACGGCTAGCCGAAAATAAAAATCCAGCCCATGGAGGGTCAACAGTGAGAGAAGTAACCCTTCCTTATTTGAGGGAGAGAAAGAGAAACGACAGGGTTTTTGGCGATCCATTGTTGCCCCCGCGTCCTAACACGACCCAAACCCAAATCGCAAAGGCAATGGCTTTATTTTTTTCTAATAAATCTTGCGCTGGATTTCCGAAAAATCTGGGGTATCCCACGACACTACTTCAAGCAGTATCGTGGGATACACCTTTAACATTTATCGTTTCTTGTTATCTTAAGAACATAAAATATGGACATAAGATGAGAAATCAGGGAGTTTGGCGTGCTATGTTTAGATTTGATATTTTTCGACGTTTATTTTTCCTTAAAATCCACGATTTTTTTAAAATTCAATTTGTTAGGCTTGGCAGTTATTTTAAGCTTATATTCCATAAAAAGGGACCGCTAATATCGAAGTTCATTTTTCTTAAAAATTGACTACGATTAAAGATATTTATTTTTATACATTTTATCGATTTTTATCTAGAAAATTTTTATAAATTCCTTTTTACCAAAATTTACTAAGCGTGTATAAATAAATGAAATTTTTTTACGCCGGATTGTTTTTTGTTCTCGAAAATTTGATGAATGTGTTATTGTTGACTTCGTCCACCAACCCGAAACAATTTATTTTTTGGAATAAATCATAAGGTATATTTTACTCGTAAAATCGCGTTCCTTATACCTGAAATCGTGACTTTTCAATAAAGACATTAATATTACATGAACATAATGTATAATCAAATGTGTATATGAACATTATAAGAAAAACGCTGGCCTTGATTAGTAATGACGATGAATGTACAAGTCCACAATGAGAACGCGTTTAACGATACTCCTTCAACAGCAATGCAAGAGAAACTAAGCACGAGAAATTCTCATTGGAGGATGGATTATGGGTATGACTCCTAAAAATGTAAATTTTATGAATGTGATTGTGAAAATACTGCAGGTACATCTGAAGATCGGCATTAAATTTTCTGTTTGGACAACCCCTTCTTTTCCCATCTTGGATGAAGTCAGCAGATCTTGTCGCGCAGAAGGCAGAAGAGGCGTCCACCGCCTTTCCGGTAAATGGAGAAACGTGAAAATGACGCAAATGCGGCGATTATAGGATCTAGTCGAAGTTAAAGACAGTACAACAAACCGATCACATTCTTTAGTCCTGTGCCTTTAACTTTGGCCCCGCGACAGCTCAGCATGGGTTCTTAAGACAATAACATAAAGGCCCTAAAAAGCAAAGTGTAGGGAATTCTGAATGAAGTGTGGCCGTCTGGTAAGACAAATACCGATTTTTTATTCAGTTTTGGATGTTTGGTGCTATAACATATTAAGTTTGAATGTTGTAAACCAAATTTTAAGGTCAAGAAGAATAATTTTGTAGAAAATAAAGTGCTGAAATATCGACACTTATCTACGTCAATTCATTTGAAATTTTTGCTAATTCGATAGTTATCGACATTTATCGATTTAAATCGAATCCTACCAAGCCTAGATCTGTTTACCTATGTAATTCGTGATACTGAGTTGTTTTTTAAGTGTTTTGTGTATTGTTATTACTTTTGTCTATGTCTCCTCACAAGCATAAGGAATTATAATACCCCAGTGAAATGTATGTAAATACCATCTCCCCGAAAGAAATTTACCACCGGCAACTCAATAAAAAAGGGTCAAACTAAAAACAGTTTTTCAGATAACTGTAGTTTATTGGTCTATTATTTACCACATACCCCAGGTACTATGGAAAAATAAGAGAAAATCAATAAAATAAAGAAATGAAAAATAAACAGTTGCACGTATGTTAATGTTGAAAATAAAATTTCGAGACTGTATAGAATGGAATTAAAATAAATACTCCTGAACCGTAAAATAATCCAGATGAGCACTCACACGACAATAAGAGAAAATAGAACAAATTAAATTGATACAAGTTTGCAGGACGGTGGCCTACAGGGATCTGTTGTCGAAGACTAGCTTAATGGAAAAAGAAAGGCACACACACACACACACTCGGGAAAACTCACTAGATACATATTTCAAGAGCTAAGCTCTCATCTTCAGTAGCTGAAGTCGTATGGATTTTTCCCAGTGATTGTGCTTGTGTGTATACCTTTCTTTTTCCTTTAGGCTAGTTTTTGACAACAGGTCCCTGTAGGCCGCCGTTCTGCAAACTTGTATCCTTTTAATTTTTTATATTTTCTCTTATTGTAGCCTCTGGTGACCTTAAAGAAAGCCGCGGATGGCGTTTCAAAAAACTGGAAAACCAGTCCGCGGATGCTTGCTGTGTATCAGCCCAATTGGGAGGAAAATTTACGCGATTAGATACTGCGAATTCATATGCCAAGCATCTGACTTCCTTTGGAATTAATCCGTAATATATTCTTGAACAACGAAGGAAATATTTGGCAAGCGCGTTTTCCTGATTTTCGGAGAACACCTGTCTTGGTTTCTTATATCTAACAGTCCTTTTTGTCTCATCGCCATATTGACATTTCTTTATAAATTGTTTCAGTGTCATATATATATACTGCATGCCTTTCAGCAGCTTTCCCCAAAGAAACCTTCTCCATCACGTCCTTGGCTGCCTCATACACGGCAAGAGGAATTTCACCCCTTTCCGTCTTCTTTTTGTTTGATCGTACCATTTTCCTGAGGGAAAATTTAAAATAAATGGAATAGCGTGACGGGAAAAGTTGTGACACTGTCACGATGTGCTCCATAGAAACTGTCACAACTAGCCCCCGGTGCCGCCTTTACGTTTGCAAGAGTTTCCGTCTAGGTTACGGTGTTGTTTACGAACTACGAATACTCGCTTTTAAGAACCGAATATAGTACTATATCATTGATGGAAAGTAATATGGCATACCTTGAACTGCAAAAGATTAAGGAAGAGTAGATGATGACCTAAAGGTTTAACTCAAACCACTTAAAAACACAAAAATATTAACCAATGTCGTTACTGTGATCGCACGCATTAGTAACTCTGTTAACCACTGCGCTGCACATCAGCGCGCACTAAATTGTCGCCGTTCGCTACTGCCATTCGTGGAAATATTTTTAACAACAAAATCACAACATGCCCCGTGTCACAACTAGCCCCGGTCTCCCCTACTACTTTCCTCGCTCAAGTCAATGAAAGAACTGAAAAATCGTGAGGATAAAAGAGAATCTGAGTGCGTGAGAAGAAAAGAGCGATGAGATTTACACAACGCATTTGTTTATTCTTTCAATAAGATTATGCTCTGAGCATGACTCATACACTCAAAGAACCCCTGACTTAATCTTCAAGTGGCGAGACACTTGAAATCATAGTGGGACTAGGTTTACAAAGAAATATACGAGAGTCCGAAACTCGTGGGAACTTACGTTCCCTTTCGATCCTAACACTATATTTAAATAGAAACTTTAGTTCTCAATTGCTCGCAGCAATGTGGAAGCCCTCACATCCGGCCGCCCGTGTCTTTTGCCCACGCTTTGGGTTGGCCCTGGCGCCAACAAAGATTTGGATAAAATGAAAATAATTGCGAAGATTCTAGTAGGGGACAGTAGCGCAGAAATTTAGGCGAGTCCCGCAGATATAGCTTGCTTTAACTACGCCCGTCACTTCAATTGAGGTAGAGAGATCCTTTTTTTCTCTTCAAAAACACATCCTAACTGACAGAAGACAGAGTTTTTAATTTGAAAATTAAAAAAAATCATCTCGTTGCCTCATGTAATAGTTCATAATTTGAAGACGTTATCAATAGCGATCGCAATTGTGTTTTATTGAAATGTTATATCTAGTCCATATGAACTCCATATAATAATAATGTTTGGGTTAAATAATAAATGCCTATTTAGTGCCTATTTTCCTGTTTTATTGTGCCATTTTGCCTACCTATTTTGACATTTTATAGTGCCTGAGCTTCCGGGCTCTAATCATCATCATAAACACCGTGGAATCGTGCTTAAATGCATGATCTAATTTGCCTTGTCCTTGTGTTTCAATACTAGCTCATTTTAACATAAAACGTTAGTCCTGGAATTCTACACACACTAAAACACCTTCAACTCATCAGGTTGGAGGTGACAGCATTGCGTGTCTTCGTATCAACCATGGATAAATGCCGAGTTTGAAGGATGCCTCTTTTGTGACATCGTCAATCATCTGAGAGAATTAAAAGAAAACGTGTGTCGTTCCATCCCGTAATGTACTTCCATTTTATCCAGATATTAATTTCACGTTTCCCATGCAATTTTTTAGTTTCTTTTGTTTCTAGAAACCGACCTTGAATTCTGCCGACGTGTACCTTTCCATTTGTGTTGTTCTACAGTTTGATTCGCATCTCTTCCAATGCCACCTAGTGTATGCTTCTTTGATAGTCACCTCGCTCTAATTCGAGAGGGAATATATCGAGCTCACCTTATGGCTGCAATCATACTGACAAATCATGTCCTTCCAATGAGTAGAAAAAGGTAGAGAAAATCTTTTGGCTACGAAGCAGCCTTGATAAGGGCATTGGAAACGAGTATGTGTTAATCGCCACTGATTTGTAACGGAAATCTGCATCTGGTTTTCATCACCTTTTTATGAGCATTGGAGATACACACTTCGCTAACCTTTCACTTAGTCGAAATTCCAAATCTATTCGTATCGTTAGCATAAAATTTTATCAAAATATCAACACAGCAGTCTAGTAGATAAAATGCGTCGTGTGGACGTTAACAAAGAAAAGCCACATGGGAACAGGTACTTCGTAGGTGAAATGTAACTAGGGTTTCCTTAACCCTTTAGTGGATGTAGGAGTTAAACTGCATTATTTACGTGATACCTCCGAGACGAGAGTCCATGACCAAGGAGGGTATGAAAACTTGATCTTGATCTAAAAAATCTTTATCTAAATCTCTAACAGAAGGGCTTGGAATAAATAAATGGAATAAAAACAGCAAGACAGACCGTGGAGCACGCTTTCCTTCCTTATTGAATTTAAAATTTTGGCTTATTATAAAAGTAAAATCCTAAGAAGTGTTTTTTAATAGTTGGCATTTCCGTGCCCTGAATAAGTTAAAACTCTTCAAGCATTTTTTTTAAGAGAGAGAATCCCTAAGAGCTGTGTTTCCATTTTTGTGTAAAATTCCGATCTGATATTATAAACTAAAGGTATTTTCGCGTTGTTCGCTGAAAACAGCAATACCGACATTCCAGTGAGCGGCATTTTATACGAAAGGTGATACTTTCCCTTTGAATACCTAACATTTATTATATTTATCTATTCGTTTGAAAAATTACTCAATCTCATCCTGGATCGACGTTGAGGTCTTCAAACGTTGGCACGCCTTCCTGAGATTCATCGGTTTCTCGAAAGGTGGTAATTATACGTTTCAAATATGTGAGTAGAGGAGTGTAGAAGGTTATATGTACAGAAATTAATTTCTTTTCTCAACGGTATTCATTGCGGTCGCCACTTCCACGATCAGCAATTAAAAAAATTTTCTGGGTGTAATTGGGTCGACGTCCATATTTTTTTCGTCACTTATGGAATATAATTTAGATATGTAGATATGTGAGAAAGGATTACAAATGCAATCATACATTTTAGACGGCTTTAGTTGTTAGGCACTTTTCTTAACGATTTTCACTAGTTTCATGGACGTACTTAACATTCTGAACGAAAATTTCTTTGTCCATGATGCTCGTCAAATTCGAGTTCTTTGACGTCACTACCTCTTCGATGTTGTAGTACGCGAGTTATTTTTTTTAGCTAGAATGGCGTTTCATTGGATGTGAAAGCCTTTCGAGGACGCTCGTGCGGCGAGAAACCGCCAAAGTGAAGATAAAAATAACGGAATCATTTAGAGAGAGAGAGAGAGAGAGTGTGTGTGTCATACGGCCTCATCTATTTTCAATCTTTCTTTTTTAAGATATGATCGATCCTTCATCTACTTGCCGACTTTAACTAATCACACGGTTCGAGAAACCGGTTCCACTCGAACACAACATATAAACGGCAAAAAAGATATTAAGCGCATACCAATCCCATATATATAAGGTCCTCATTCTTTGACCGGTTCATCACAATGGTCTCTATCGAGTGACTCGGCACTTGAAAAAATGTTTCCTTGATAGTAAAAATTGTTTATTTTAAAAATTAAAATAATAATTTGAAATAATGTTCGTAAATAAAGGTTAATAATACATCAGTCATGAATATCATATACTAAGGACTAAATAATAAAAGGTATTCAACGTAAACCATTTAAAGCATGGAGGATATAGGTTTATTTACTACGATTCACTTGAACCGTTAACTCACCTTTTCCGTTATCATACCGAGAAAACATTAATCATTGCATCAGAAAAGAAAGTTGGCAATCATTCAAAGTAATGAAGGCCTGTCACGTGCACCTGGGTGGGCATTTATCTTTAGCAGGATCTTGACAATTTCTCTATTTGAGCGGCGAGAGAAGCCGTCGTCTTCTAATTGAATCGTTCTATTTCAAGTGGGAAAAAATTTGAGTTTCTAATGAAGAATTGACTGTATTTTTAACGTGTCTAAGCATAAAAATAACACCCACTTTTCTATGGTGTAAATAAACGCTGAAAACAACTTGCCGAAACTTGTAACTTTTTGAACAGCTTTGATATTAATTTAGCTTTACCAATGGGTATTTGTGTGTGTGCTACTCCACCGGTAGTCAGGGGCGGTGCTAGACATTTCAGCGCCCTAGGCAAACTTCGCTTTTGGCGCCCCTATCCTATAGCTAATTTTCTCTAATAATCTCAGTAAATAAAATACTTCCTTCGGTAATTACACATCCAACGAAATATGAATGTATATATAGTAAACATTACAAAAGATGAAATTTTCGCTTTTTGTTACGTAGAATAATGTACAAAGCTGCTATAATTTATTTTTATTTATAAGGATTTTTAGTAACTCCAATCTTAATGACTATTAAGTTAACTGTGCGAACCTACCTAATCAAAATTTTAGCCGCCGGAGTCAAACATTCCTTTATCTCAACGTTTCTTTCGTCAATATAATATTATTGTGCGCGGGTTATCACCTTGGTTTTGAAAGAGCTTCAGGTACTCCTCTCGAGGACTCACCATGCCTTCCGAAGCATTGAGAATTTGTTTCATTTCTTTACTCTCCCCGTCTAAACATTTTTGGATAGCTGCTTACATTATTCTCCATCCGTTTCTCAACAGCTATTTATCTTCATGATTTTTTTCACCGTTGAGACGTCATATATTCGGAAATGGTATTTGTTTATCTTAAGTAATTTTCTTATAAATAACAAATGCATTTTAAAAATGTAGCATTAAAAATTTATTTAGAATAATGAGTACATGAATATAACAAATGAAGCAACGATTATTAAAAAACTACAAATTTATTCTGCGTGCATTCACTGTAGCAAATTCATTTATTATTTCATCTAAATTTAAATTGTTTGTAATTTCATGCTCAATTGATAATGTTGCTAAACCATCCAATCTTGGCTGAGACATTGTTGATGGAAGGTATGTTTTAATAAGTTTTAATTTGGTGAAGCTTCTTTCTCCTCCGACAATAGAAATAGGCCGTGTCAATATAATTCGTAGCACAACAAAAATATTGGGTAGAGATGATAGTAAGCTGTTGTTACAAATATATTCTAAAGTTTTTCTAGGTGACGATTCCCCTTTACCAACATTGTGTCTCTCTAAATAACACAACTCATTATATAAATCTACACCCGATATATCTTTATTTTCTCCATCTGTCAATGCAAATTCCAGGTCTATACAGGATTTGGCCTATTTTACTGATGTAATATAAAAAGCTAAATCTGTCATTATGTTGTTTCAGTTGTTGAAATCGGTTTTCAACTGCTTGAATCGCATTGTTCAAAATGTTGTTTAAAAATTTACTTTGAAATTTTGAGCACCGTTTACCAATGGCTCATCTTCACTTTCATAATTGAAATGTTTCTTTTTACGGATAAGTTTGGAGCTTGGATTTGTGGGTTCAACATCTAGAATTTCTACCAATTCTTTTGCAGTATTTAACACTTCCTCAAATGTGCCATTGTTGCGATAATTAAGTAAAAACATCTTTGTTGTCGACAAAATTGAAACAGCCTTTGGTATATCAAACTCTAAACGTTGTAGCGATTTGCTGTTTATATTTATTTCATATAACGAATCATACCAAATGACCAGACTGCACAAAAACTGGAAATTCTCGATTTGAAAAATGAGACCTTGAGCTTCATATCTGGTTCTTGCTGCAGTAGATCCATAATGGGATGTATCATTGGCTAATGACATTAGTGCTTGGTGATTATCTTTTATTTGACATCATACTTCCTTGACCGCATCAACACGACTTTCCCATCTAATATCACTTAACGGTTTTACTGTTATTTTTTTAAAGACATCCCAACGCTGGGTAAAAGATGAGAAATAAACAAATAGGCGTTGTACAGCATCGGAAAAGGACACAGCCTCTACGCAGCAATTTGCAGCATCATTAATAACTAAATTTAGAAAATCTGTACGGCATGGAACGAAAAATTCGCTTGGATTTAAATCTAATATTCTTTATTGTAGAACTTTATTTTTCCCTCGCAAATTCGCAGCATTGTCGTATCCTTGTCCCCTCAAATCTGAAAGTGGTAAACCATACTTATCTAAAAAAATCTAACAATTTACCAACATTCCAGCTCCACTTTATCAACAAAATTGAGAAAATGCTCATGAATTTGAATTTTCTTGCGACTGTTTAGAAGTGGATACAATAATCGACATTGGTTCCGTACAGTGTGGAATGCAGTCAACAATTACAGAATAATAGTTATTTTCTTTCACCATAGATACTATATATCTTTTTATGTTTTCACCTAGAACATTGATTATTTCATTTTTAATGTCTTTATCTAAATAATGGTCTTGATTTTTTTTAATGTTTATTCATAAGAGAATCATATTTAGCAAGAAGTTCTATCATCTTAAAAAAATCTCCATTGTTGTGTACATACAGTCTGTCGGATTTTCCTCTTAAGGGTAAATTTTGACATCCATGTAACTTAACTATTGTGATTAACATATCTAAAATATTCCTCCAATAAAGGGTTTGCAGATATTCCTCCAATAAAATCCGCTGATTCTGTGACTCGAAAGTGTTTTTGTTTTTCAATCTGCGCATCATATCATTCCAAGTATTTAAGTTTTCTAAATGATCCATAGCTTTCTCATGCTTTTCTAAGAGGGATGAAATATTTATCCAATCGTTACAACCATGGGCAATGAAACTACTAATTCTATTCGAAAAAATCTTACAGCAAAAACAGAATGCAGAATCTTTCTCTCTGGAATAAACAAGCCACTGCCGATCCAATGCTTCTTCGTTTAACAAACGCCTTTTGTAATGTCTGATTGTAAACCTCTTCCCTGACGTCGGAAAATCGGTCATAATTTGTGTTGGTCCAATTTCAACTAGGGAATCCAAGCTCGAGTATCGAGTACCCGGATAATCGGAATTTGGAAGCCTTTTTCGAGTACTCGACTACCCGGGTAATTTGATCAAGTATCTATCGTGTTGCATATTTTTTATGAAAGTTGTGCCGTAGTCTAAGGGGCGCCGAACAGGCACTTTATTTAATGCATAACACGAGACTTTTTAAAAATTTGATATTTTTTGTATTTAAACCCCAAAGTGGGCCACAAGCCGAAAAATGAGCCAGAGACAGATTGACTTCGAGCCGAGCCACGGTACACGTACGAAAATGTTGTTCTTTTTCAGCACACACGTTCCGCCTTGTCTTTGGACTGCGCAGGCAAAACGACGAGTAAAAACTGAGCGTGTGTGGCGGCCTTTACTAAGACAAAGAAATGTTTCAGAGCGAGAGATACCTAAATCGTGATCATTGTAAGTTGCGTATTTGAGAGGAGAATCGCTCCTATTGAATAAGACCTATCGCCTCTCTCTTGAGAGTTTTGTTTACGCCCTCGGAGGTGAGGATACTCTTGAAAAAATGGATGAAACGAATGATGCTGCTGCTGTATCTTCAAAAAAAGCTAAAAAAAGGAAGGAATATTGAATTTTGTCAGCCGAGAAACATTGAATGAAATATTAGCGAAATGTGCTGCAAAGGATAGATTTAGCATTAAAGGAATAACGTCATCTGAAGCCATTACAGGCTTTTTAAGAAGGCGCAATTACAACATGCCAAAAAGCGAAACAACGGTGATGAAATACATAATGAAATTCTTTGAAGAAAAACGGAAGAAATGAAAGCAGCTTTATCGCAACAACAAAAATCTGGAAAGAGATTCAGTCTCACCGTCGCCGAATGGAGTGATATAAATGTCAGAAGATACATGAATGTTACAATCCACTCAGCAGAAATGTCGACATTCTCGATGGAACTCTATTATTCCTATGGTGAATCGTTTTTTTTTTAAATTTAATGACTGCATAAACAAGGCTTTGATGGAGCAAAATTTTAAATATACAAAGATCATTGTTTTAAAGAAAATATTGCAAGTTCTGCAAACTGTCGGGCTTGCTGTCAAAGGGTTATGCAAAAAGTACAGCAATTTACTGAAAGCTGAAGGATTTTGCTTCTTTCTTTTGAATAAATTACAACAAGCAGATACGGATCTCGCTACTGAAATGATGGATGCCTTAAACAAGTTAGGCAAGTGTACAGTGTTATCACAAATAGGCGCGTTTCGTACGATGGAGTATTTAAAACTATACGATATAATTTGACCAAATACACACTATAAAACAGCAAAACACCACTACCCGTTTGTATCACTGTCCATTCAAAATTTCTTCTCCCCTCTTAGTTGGTGCATCAATAAACATATTACATAAGTTTATTGACTAAATACTGCAAAAAGATACATCAGAAATTATTCCAGAGAAATAATCAATTTTTATTTACAGATTTATTTTTTAATCAGTTTTAATCAACCAAACAATCTAAAACTGTTTAAAACACCTCATTTGAGATCAGTAGTTGTAATATTTATGTTTACGTTTTTTCTTCGTCGTAGACAATCCATTTCCTTCAGTTTACAAAATCTTTCATCCACGCGTAACGAAATTAAATGTATTTTTGTAATTATAGCAGATCATATTTACTTCCGTAATCAATAACATTGCTTACGTTGACACCAATTAGGTAGCTGTGCGTGAATTTTTCTAACAATAAGTTCAAAGCGAATTACGACTTATCGTTCAATTTTCTTGATAACGGCTACTTCTACGATAAAAACGTAGATGAAAATAATTACTCTACGTTACTAGTTCTACAAGTTTATTTGAATACTATTTCGATATGACCACAAATATACGAGATATGACCGAAAGTTCATTTTTTGTCACCCGTCAAGTGGTACCTGATTGGCTTTCGTGATTCATTTATGTGATTTTCTTATTTTCTTTGACTGTAAGTCCTTAATATCAAATTTCATAAAAATCCGAACATGCGGACGGACGGACGGACAAACCGACGCTAATAGGCGCTTATGATGAAAGCGAAACGAGCCTAAAAAAGAATTGATGAAAGACGACACAATGCTATTGTGCCGTTGTTGCTTTTTTTGCAAAGTGGCAATTGTCCTAACTCCCACTTTAATGATCATTTTACATATTCTTCAAAAAATTTAATCATATCATTGGCAAAAGAAACTTTTGAGAGGTTGTTTGGTGAAGATGAACATGAAAATGAGCAACAAGAACCAGCTACGGAAAATGAAGGTTCTGCTAGTTCTGCGTATGATGAGCTGTAGAAAACAATACAATCTGTTATGCCTATTCCGAAAGAAACTGCAACAAAATCAGCAATGGACAAGGAACTAAAATTGATTGAAGGAAATCATGGCAAAAGAGGATATCGCAGAGAAAATTGTTCCAGGCTTTGATAAGAATTCACCCTACTTCGACAGTGTGAGAGAGTGTTCTCAGTAGTTTCAAACTTAATTACTAAGATCCGAAACCAGTTAAACATGTATATCTTAAATGGCCTCGTATTTCTTAAATATTATGTTATGAATAAAAAATAAATGAATTTTTAAAAATAATTTTTTTTCCTGAAATACCCGGGTACCGGGGTATTTCATAAAAGGATTACTCGATTACCCGGGTAATTCAAAATCCGAGTATTTGGATTCTCTATTTTCAACTAAGGTCTCAGTAACTGATGTTGCATTTTCCGTCCACTTCCCAGGATCTGTTAAATCCGCATACTGCCCAGTTACCGTTTTAAATTTGACATTTATTTCTTCAGTGACAATATCATTCCTACCTCCTTTATCGGAGTAATGAGTCTCTTCCATAGATATAAGGTTGTCATATACACGCCCTTTTTCGTTGCTGTTCTCTTCCTCAGCGTTATAGTCAGGAGTTCTACAAGCAACTTCGTTTCCTTTTCCTCCTGTATACATTTCTCAGCTTCTTTCTGCTGGCTTTCATATGCTTGGTCATGCTTAAAGTACTTTATCAACTGTTTTTTTTATTTTTCAAGAGCAATCTCTCTTTCCGCTTTTCTTTTCCTATTATAGTAACCAGATGGTTTTTATTGTCAGTCATACTTATGGGTGCCTATGAAAATAAAAAATTTAATATATCGAGCTGAGTGAAAGAGAGACTCCTCCTAAGATGAATTATTAAAATAGATATAAACAAGAGAAAACCAATAGCTTTCATGTAAAATAAATAAATGCCCTTTCTTTATCATTTTGTAATTTCTGTGATTTTATCATGCAACTGAGTTATTAAATTACAAAAACCAATTTAGTAAAATATGTTTTCTTAAATTTGCGAATTTAGGATATGAAGAATCGGAAATATTAATGATAAATTGGACACTACTTCTTAGGCATCGAAAATCTTCTTGAAAACAGAGGGCTACATACTTCAGCTATTAATGGAAATGTAAACTATAGAAATCCGGGACCTAGAAAATATACTGGTTAGAAGGCGACAAATTATGCACCAGCCGTACAAAAGAGTCAGTAAATTGTGCTTCAAGAAACACAGTTCAAATACTGCAGGTTTGAAGGTCCGTGTGTAATAAAATATTAAGGAATCCATTCGTTTGATTAGCGGAGAAAATAAAAAAATCATAAAACCAGCTAACATTGACTTGAGATATTCGAAACCTTTAGTATTTTCGTAAAATGAAATTCCTCATAACAAGATAAAAATCATTACGACAATCACTGTTGTTCTTTACTTATTTAAAATTTAACTTCGATTTTCCCCTTCATCCGCTTTACTATCATTTAAGGAAGCCTTTACGAGGCCACAATTTTCACAGCTATTAAAACGTAATAAATTTGTGCGTACGTGGATAAAAGCAATCGGAAACTGATGTTACACATCCTCCATAATTACAACAGTATTTATGTTTCACTAGATTCTTTAAAATCGGATATCGGAATGATAATTTGGAATTTTCTAGTTTTATTTATCTAGAAGGCGTAGATAATATTTGAAAATGTAAGTTCAAAGAATCCTCTTTCTTGCTAAGATAATTAAGCACCGATTAGTTTTATTTTATTAGATTAATTTATCATGTCCTGGGTAACTTAAGAGAAAATGCTATAGGGCGCACTAAAAGAGAATATTATTAAATACTTACAAAACAGCCAGCTTACACGTTTAAGTTTTCAACAAGTTTCATTTTACTCTTTGATTACGACCTCATTTTTGGGAAATGCTCCGATATAACGACATATTTTATAACTCCCGTCGCTATTGTTTCCAAGAATGCCCGATACTCAGTTATAATTAAAATACTTTATCGGTTCGAAAGATGTCGCTATAAGTGAATGCTGCTGTAAGAAAGATAAATGATCATACATACAAGTTCTAATCGTTCTATCTCAGAAAATATGGAACGCTAAATCTTTTGTAAATAGAAGAATTTTTGTAGAGAAGTTTTTATTCAGCGCGTGTCAAAAAATTCGGTGGGAACGTATAACGTATTAGTTCCGTTTAAAGAATCAGGCACTTACCCACATTTTCGGTTTTGTTGGATGAGGTGTACTGCCGATGGTACTTACGACGAATGAATAAAGTTCCAGAGACTGATATGGTCTTCTAAATAAAGGTCGGTGGCGGCAATGAATTGCTACACGAGTTTCCACCGAGGCGACTGTTGTGCAGTTAGGAAAACCAAATAAACACAAACACTGGTAATTTACTTGAAGAGAAAGAGTAAAATTCCAATCCCACAGCCCATCACACGCAAAAGGCTCGTACAGAGCGGGATACAATCGGCCAACAGGGGAGGTACAGTCGCCCGACTGTCGGGATACTATGTGTCTCGTCCACACCGAATTAATATACAATATGGAATCGTCAGAAGTTGCCGCTAGTTTCTAAGGCGCATGTTCTGATACGGGGAAGGGAAGAAATTGAAATTCGTGCTTATTATACTTTTGCCGGGCTTTCTTTACGGCCTACCTGGAACGGGCATGGATTTCGGTTCTCTTTAGTGCCCCTTCTGCCACGGCGCCCCTAGGCAATTGCCTACTTTGCTACCCGCTAGCGCCGCCCCTACCGGTAGCGGGTCCTCTAATTTAGCTATGCTTATAAGAGGTGCCGGTACTCATATGTTGATAAATATTAAAATGCTTCTCGCACCCCTCATCTCTTCCTGCGCCCCTCCCCGTCTCTTTTTTTCCCCTAGAACGATAGCTGAGCAGAATAAAACTTGCGATCAAAAGTAACCTCGCGTAGGGGCGTAAACCAAGGCCTAATTTTGGAGTTTTCCCCTTGGTGTTAATACACCCCCTGCCACACACCCTTGCGGTGGCTTGCAGGGTAAACTGTAGATGTAGATGTATTGAAAGGTACCCCGGTAACCCGTACCGGCGCGTACCGTCATAAAAAAGCACTGCTTATAAGTATGTGAATACCTGTGTGTAATACACACTGTGTATTTCGTGTAAGTATACATACATATGCATTATCAGTAGGTATACTCGAACCCACTGAGTATTCAAAATTTTGCATAATTGAAGTTCGTATTCAGGAGGTTTTCCTGGTTATAGTTTCTCCGTGACGTTGTTTTTGTTTTATAAGAATAATGTTTCATATAGAAAATATATACCTCGGTAAAAAATTAGCGTTTGCATGTTCTGCCAAATATAATGAAAGAAATGTATTCCTGGAGTTGAGACCGTTACTCTTGAAAAGCACGTTTTTATCGAGAGGTTTATAAATCATGTGGTTTTTGAAGTTGCGGAAGCCGATTGGATTTATTCCATTAATGAAATTAAATCTGGAAGTGTTTATTATTCCTTTTTGTGGCTCTATGTGTAAGTACAATTAGCGTATGGCATAAAAAACATTGGCCGAAAAAGAACCTTCAAATGAAGGCTGATAAAAACATTATTCATCAATGTTCATCATTGTTCGAGAAAATGGTCTGCGGAATGCAGGCTCTCTACAATTAAGAGCGTGGACACATTAATTTCTTACAGACGTCAACGGCACGAGGTGTGGTCGTTTGTCAAATGTGATCCAGTTCGAATCCATCACTCGGGGAGTTTGGTTTTTGTTTTCGCAACGGCAGAGAAAATGACGCAAGGAACATTTTGCGTGATATTATCCAGGAATGATATATCACCCACGCAACCGGTGCCGAATTTGCGACTTAGTTAACTTTGGTATTTTTATCGCTTTAGCTTCAAGCAAAGCTTTGCGAGATGAAAAATGATTAACGATTTTTTGTGTTAAATTATCCTGCGAAACACATGAGTTTCATCCCCTTATAACTTCCAATGTTATTATCCAATTCTATGAGTTATTAAAGCTTTGCACCACTGAAAGACTGCAGTTCTTGCAATACACAATTACGCGCATTGCATTGCATGGATTTCGGTTCTCTTTAGTGCCCCTTCTGCCACGGCATCTTTGTAATTAATGGAAATAATTTTAAATTTGCTCGGATTACGTTTGAGAAGTAGTTCCTGCGATGCTGGCCGTTTTATTTGTATTTTTTCAAAATAGTTGAAATTCCTCGGCTGCAATTAACTAGCGGAGTCGAAGAACTCGTGCGTGTAGGGAAATGATTTCCGGGCTCATTTTATTTTTTACAATGAGTAACCAACCGTGCATTTCCGTTCGCATCGCCTTTTTCTCGGAATCCTAATTGGGTGTGAAGACTCTTAATTGCAAATTTTCTGAGGGCCTTATATGCTTTTAGAACGGTGTTCTATACCTCATAAAGGTTGTCGATAATGAACGCTCGGGGCAACGGCTTTCCAATGAAGCCCGATTTGAGAAAGGCGTCTGAGATTTGCCCCTTTTTCCATTTACAATCGGCAATTAACTATTTTACTCGACATTTATCCATCGGCATCAATGAACCAACCTGCTTTTTCAACATTACATTCAGTATTATTCTCCTTATTCCTTTTTCCAAATTTGATGCATTTTTCGTTTAATTCGTCGTTATAATGATTGCGAGATTAATGAAAGTACATTTTAAACACTTCATATAAACACATGCCTCTGCCTAAAAGCGTCTGGAGTAAATCGCTAGTGTGTATATGTATATATATATATATATATATATATATATATATATATATATATATATATATATAATCAAAAAAGAATATATCACTAGCTTTCAAAATATACCTGTTTCTCAACCGGTGTGTCGCACAAAGATTTCAGGTGGGCCGTGAAAAATCTGAATAAATTTAATATAAATTAAAAATATTTAAAAACTGTCCCAAAAATATAGCGAAAACTTGGTATTTTGCAAAAATCAAACTTAATAAATAACTAATAATAGTTTAATAAATTGCTTCATGTGTTTTTTTTTAATAACTCGCTACTTTTAGCCAATAATGTAGAATTTTCTCCTGTCTGGGTGGCCCAACCTACTTGCACTCGGAGCCGCATACGATAATATTCAGAAGTTCGAGAGCCGCATTACACACATTCTGTGCTCATAAATTTACGAACAGAAATCATATCCTGTATCCAAAGCAATTCAGATATATTGCATCCCCAACACGTCTCAAGTTACCCTACCTACGCCATTATGTTCTGTAGAGAAAAACGTTGCCACGCCACTGGATGGAAATTTAAAAGAGCCGCCACCCCTGCTATATATGCACGTATTCATATATACGTGGGCCGCGGAAAATTTCTTGTAGATTAGGTGGGCCGCATCACCAAAAAAGGTACAAAAACCATGCTCTAGATCACGGGTGTCATACTCAAATGATGCGTGACTCGTATGATGACACTGCCACGGGTCGTATTCCATTTTAAGAACATTCTTCCGTACCTTAACTGCGTCGTTTCAAAATATGCATCTCGGTGCCAGATCTTTGATGTCTTGGGTGAGGTGGGGGAGGGAGGTATCAAATTTGAGTCTATATTTAATTTGTTCGTACCAATTAATGGGGAATATTGGTCACTTACCTTGAGAGTACCTTGAGTTTGGATGAAAATATTAACGAGTGATATGCGAACGAAAAATTCGAAACTTTAAACCAGGGACAAAAAATAAACTTCGGATATTTTGGATGCGTTGATTTTTTTTAATATCTCAGTTTATTTGCTAATATTTTATAGGGAATACATTTGGGTTTGGGCTACATCATACTAATATTAAGTACCTTTTCTAGAGGGCCACAGAAATGATTTACGCCGCTTGTTTTAAACCCCTGCTCTAGGCATAAATGTGCGTATGCACACGCACCTAAAATCTTTCCCTTCCCTGCTAAATTGAACTAGAGAAGGCGCTACTTATGCGATGTAACCACCTAGCAACCTTAAATTCGACCATGCGACGGTAGAGAAAGGAGGGTTCCTTAGCGACAAACTAAGAGGCTTATTATGAGGCGATGAGACAAGCAAACCTTTCCTTCTTTCAGCTTTCACCCTTTCGCATGTCTCGCAAATACTATAATTTCCTTAGCATTCTTCGAGCATTTCGCGTGGTGACGTAACAGGGATTTTTTCTCACTCATTTGCACGTTTGCCGAACTCATATTTTTATTCGGCTTGCACGAATGTAACCATATTTCCCGAAAGCAAATATTTGTTACTGCTTTGCGTACGCTCTGTTACTTAATTTGTATGCCGAATAAATTGCATGGCGCTACGGACATAAATCAAAATTTATTTCTGAAAAAGCTTCTAAAAGTTAAGGTTGAATTTCCTTTAGAGACATAAGTTTTAATGCGCAAACTTGCGCAGTTCGCTCAATAGTTTGTTTTTCTTAGCTTTTAAGAAAAATTCAGTGCGCTTACTTTTCCGGACCTCGTTATGAGTTCATGAAAGTGTAATTTTCATTCCGCATGTAGTTGGTCGTTGCGCCGAAATTTATTTTTTGTTCAACTTATCCAAAATTTTATGCACTTTTTAAACAAAGACCTTGGTATAAGTTTAATAGCGGATCTGAATCGTTGTGTGTTGTGACCTCTTTATTGGTCTTCATTATTGTTAATAAGCTCGTTTTAATTGGCCCTGAATTTCACCTAATTATTGAATGGTAAATAAATAAATTATTGAGAAAATTATAAATAAGGGCAAAACATCAATCGAATTTTCCGACCCGTTATGTGCTTTCACGCCATTTATTTATGTAAGACGCATTGCTGCACGTAATAAATCCATTTTACAATGTCTTTGCTTGTCTTTGTCAGCGTTAACAAACTCGCTGAAAGAGGCTGTTAAAAGTTCTTTAGGAATCAACAATAAATTAACAAATAAATCGATATTAAACGTCCATCTTAACTGCCGCAGTCCATGGCGCATTGTCACGCCCTTGTGATTTTACGCGGCCTTTCGCTGCACTTAATAAATTTTACGTCTAGCAGGAAATCTTTTTCTTTTTTGATCACATTACCTTCATTCGAGCTGCATAATAGACGCCGATGACCAATGGGGCATTCACGGACCGGCGACCTACTGATCGCCAGACAGCCTTTCCAACGCGCGTGGAGAATCGGGTCGAAATGGAGAAAAAAAGAACCTGTTCCGACCTCTTTCCCTCACCTTGAGAAAGTCTATCCGAAAGGAAACAAAGCAAGTGGAAAAATAGCACCGGCAGTTGCAACGGATGATGTAACGATCCGCGATGTTTAATCAACAACGAAATAGAAAATTACTGCGAGTCGGAGATGAATGGCATACGCCGAATTGGAAGCTGGTTGCAAAAGACTCGGAAACGGAAACATATATCGGACTCTTCTGCTAATGTAATCAACCTATCGACACTTTTCTAGCTTTCGGCAGGTCCTAGTTCATTGCCCCCGAAAACGCTACCCGCGCTTTCTCCGGGCCGTCCCTCCTTTCCCGTGCAACCTCCGGTCTATTCCTCCTCTTGCATAAATACTTTGATGACCTCCTTCGACATTTCCTTGCCTCTCAAAATTTGTGACAGTGTGCGTTTTATCACGGTTTCAAAAATGTCTCTCTTCTCCAAAATTAGGCGATGCAGCACAACCTCCTTAACACAAACTGCGCGAGGCGTAAAACTTCATGATTTGTACTAAAGAAATTTGTGAAAACGAGTTCATTATAACAAGGAACATATACCTAGGTATTTACACACGACTGAATTACACTGCTTATAAACGAGCATTTTGTATTTACCGAGTTTACATTATTGAGGTTTAACTGTATTTTCTCATTTTTACTTCTGTTTCATCCACATGTAGGCCAGTCATGCTGGTCCTTTCGCATTGCCATGCCAAGCAATAAATGCGCTCAAATCGTATTCTCGAAGTTTGTCTTTCTGCGCAGCCCCTAGTGTTAGCGCTAGGGAATATTCCCGCCCAGGCGCGGGCGCTTATTGGGCGGATCTCCCTGAGCTTCCGCACCCCTGGGTGCGTCGATCTACTCGTCCTGGCCTAAAACGTCCTCGCGTGCGAGGGGAGTAGTACATCCAGCGGCTTCACATCACTCTCTTGGTGGAGTCCGGCGTTTCCTTCGAACCTCGACCTCGACAGCACAGTCCTTAAGGCGGAGTTTTGCACCACCTGCAGGCGACGCAAAACACCGGCAGCTACTCCCGAGGACAAGTTTTATCCTTTATTTTAGCGGTTCCCATACTGTAGTGAGCGGAACTTTTTAAGTGGTATCTGAGAAGCATAAAAACTTTTGGTAGATAGCAATTCTAGTTATTTATTACTTTTTGTAACATTGTGCTGATATATTTCTTTTACTTATTGCTTCGTATTTTGTAATTTTACTTGGGTCATTTTTAATATCGTCGTCACTTTTACACCACTATAGAAAGGTCCTTAATAAATTTTTACTACATTTTCGAGGCAGGTGGCTTAGAAAGTCGTATAAAATTCTGTTAGTGGTACTTGAAAAAGTTTGGGAACCGCTGCTCTTTTCTTTAGCAAGTGTATCCTCGCCAGGGATAGCGAACTTGGCACACTAAATCTTGGCGATCATGAATTAAATTTTTTCGATGCCATTTTTTCGGATATTGAATTCCACGCATTAGCCATCTGAGTACGTGCGCAAAAACTGACTGACAGACGAAGTTTCAGCAGATTGTGTTGTCATTCAATCAAAAAATTACGCGTTAAGCTTCAAAGAACTTTCTTTGAAAAGAGCCCAAAATGTTCAAACGAACGAATAAATATAATATTTTAATTAGCGTATTTTTCCAATTTTGTATTTGTGTATTTTTTTCCTTTTGGCTGTAGGCCATTTTGAAAATGAACAACATGCAAACTTGGACTCTTTGTACGCTTATATTTATACCGAATAAATCTATATCAATATTATTATAATTATACAGGTAGATTTATTAATAAATAAGTTTATGGCCCGCCAGAAACTATATAATGGAAATTTTATATCTTTTGGCACGATAAGGAAAACCTATTTGCCATCCCTGATCTACGCACATCATATTTCTTTAATGTATTGAATCCATAGAAAAGCAAAGGTTGATATCGGACTTTGACAATAACGTGTCAAAGCATTTCGTTTAAAAACATAAACCCAGCAGCAAGTTGGATCTTAATGGAAAAGTACTGGCATAGATTTCCGAAAGTTACGAATTCTATTAACCCGATTAAATCGCTTGAATGAGAAGTGAATGAGATAAGAAAAAACCATCCGTCCCTCTTAGCGATTTCTCTTACGAATAAAAGACCAAAGTGCGCATAATTTGTCACTAGTATCTGGACACGACAGGAATTTAATTGTGTTTTAATAAATTAGCTGAAGGCGAACCGTAATCGCGCCATTTTTTAGAAAGAGAAATCCAGCTAGATCACTTAAGACGGAAAATTGATACAGAGAACGGTAAAAACGTCTGCTTTGAAGCGAAAGCGAAATAAAAAGAGCAATAAACCTTTTGCACTACCAGCTGTTATATTTAAGGATGGAAAAGTCGGATGGGTGAACAAGAAAAAGTAGATGACCTTCGTGTGATTATCCGGAATCCGAATCGGTAAGCGAGGTAATGTTCGTCGAACCATGGCGAAGGTGTCAAACTGGATTCCTGAAGTAATTGTTGCAGTTAAAGTCAAGACCAGTTTGGAAAAGTGCCTAAAAAACTCTTTTTTCCTAATTCCTTAGCCCGGACAGCAATATATCGTCTTCAACTTTATATTTACGCTTGCACTCTGTGAATCACAGCTTATGCAACAAGCAGGTATATACTTTTTGTTGTCTGCCAAAAGGTTAGTCTTATTTGCTATCCTGATAGGTTTTTCGTTTTGATAACGTTGCAATTTTTTATTTTCCGTGGTCAAATATCTAAACTAGAAAAAAACTTGTATGACAATCTTTATTTTTTGCTAATATGGTCTATATTCGAAAAAGTTCCATCTAATTCATGCGTTAATATTCTAACATTCATGTTTATTGATTTAATTTTTCAAATTTGTTGTTGTAAAAAGTTGTGGCTGTTAGATATTAATAGAACTGTGGCTCGAATAGAAAATGTTCTACGTTTTGAATAACAACTTTTATCACGGAAACAAATTCTCCCACTTTCACCTGATTATTCGTTTCGACTAGGAGCTCCTAAGAGCCCTATTATGTATACCACGGCGTCTTTCTCACCTCTGTTAGCTTGGCATTTTAGACGGAGAGAAAGTCGTTCTCCGATAGGCTAGGGAGTTCTATGATATTAGTGTCACGACTCGAAGGTAATTTACATCGTGTTCTCAGAAGATATAGAGAGACACCTTTCCGTTCACCTATCATTCATCCTCGGCGTGTTTCTCGCCACCCTCTGCCACATGCTTTGGGAGGATCCCGCCAGATATATAGGTAAACGTTAATGCAAACGAGCGTCATCCGTAGTTGCCGTGACAACGGCGGGAGGCTGGGAAAGGGTTAATGAGCTGCACAGGAATCGTACCTTGGGAAAGGATGGTCAACTCTGAATGGATCGAGGGAAATAGAAGGGAGGGGAAGAGAGAGGGGGGAGAGAAACGGAGGAGAGAGAGAGAGAGAGAGAGAAACGGAGGCGAGAATTATTCCAGCTGGTTTTGGAACCTTCCAGAAGGAGATCAGTATAGAGCTGGAGGTTGTGCGAAGGTGGGAGGGGAATGGAAAGTGTAGATTACGCTTATAAAATTTCCATCTTTTTAGACCGTTGTTTACAATCGGTCATGGTTTAAAATTTTAATAGCTGAGCGATTGACGGGCGGACCCAAAAGAGAAACCATAAACGCTCTGTTTTTTGTCGGTATGACCTCTTAAATAGTATTCCTTGCGATTTACTATTTTCTCTGAGGTTTTTATCTCGTCGCTGCTTCTTGAAAAAAAATCATCATACGGTAACTGCTTAGCATCCTTTTTGACCACCGATTTTTAAAAAATCTGAAAAATCAGTTTATTAATTTTTTCAATCTCTCAATTGTTGGCGGCGAGTAGCTTAGAAGGCTTACGCAATGGAATAGCTACGCTTTTATGATCCCCCATGCGAGAATTAATGTCCCCCCTCTATTTGGGACTACAAGAATTAATTCAACGATAACATTGAATTATCCTAAGAAAAAACAGTTTATCGGTCGATAACTGATACAATTATTTTTTAGAACTGAATAAAAATTCTATTTTGCGTATGTTTATACACATCATGCTCCTTAATTGGTTCCCTTGGCCGGTGGTCATCTTACGCACCGCGTAGACTGTGTTTATGTGTATACGTCACATGGGATTGCTGCTAATGTTCTGCCCTGTGTCTTTAAATGAGCAAAATCTCCATCCGTGAGGTTCAGCCCGAAGAGATAATAAGCCTAAACGGATATTGCCTAGAACCGTAGGTACATGTTATTAGAAAAATATGAAATATAAACAAATGTAAAATCTATAAAGGTCCATAATATGTATTATGTAATTCGGCAATAAAGAACCTTTTGAACTTGAAATGGAATTGCTGTGATTTTGAAGTAATTAGTATCAAGAGTAACTCAGAAATTGGAAGGGAGGAGATAAAAAGAGACTACCCGCTGAAGTGATGGAGGGAATAGGGTGGAAGACAGAAAGAGAGACAGACAGACAGAAGGAGAGAGAGAGAGAGGTAAGAGAAAAGTGAGCATGGAGAATGGAAGGATATGAAAGCGAGAGATAATATCTCTGGACTGAGGCTTTACAGATTTTTTTGGAAGTTTGAATCCGTCGTGGTGGCTGCGAGACGGTGAGTGGAATACTTCACCGCTATCTTCGGATTGGATCTCCGAATAAGGCGATAGTAAAGCGCAGCGATTCCTTCCTCTTTATGTGTGTACCTGATGCGTACGTGGTGCGCGTCTCTCTTACGGTGGAAAATGACCGGCTTTGTAACGCGGTGAGAAGTTCTATTTTTAGTATCAAAGATCTGTGAATTACCGCTGAGGAAGGATGGTTTGCGGCCGAAATGCGAATCCGGTTTTCCCGAGTTGTCGTAATTTTTAAATGCTTCTGAATCGACGGCGATTGATTTTTATCTTTCTCTCTCTCTCTATTTCCCAAGTGATTAGATAATCTCTTCACGTTAATTGCTTTAATCTACCTCTTCTCTGTACGAGTTCGTATCGGCGAATTATGAATGGACGTGTTGAGGACGAAATGATTTCCTTAGAAAGATATCTTAAAGTGTAAACTCTTCGTGGAAAACTTTGAAGGGTTTAGATAAGACGCTTCGAAGATATGGCTATTGAGCGAAAAAAGAATAAAAAGTGCAAATACAAATAAATGGTCGCCTTTCTCGTGAAATATTAGGAAGTGCCGTGGCACAAGAGACAAGACCTACCATACGAGATAACTGATTATTTTCTGGGAACGGGTCTAACCACCGATAGCGTCACCGAGATCGTGTGAATGAAGTTCAGTATTTGAGATAGAAGGTAGACAAGAAAATTCAAATTCCACCTTAAGGTATCAACTATATGTAAGTAATATGAAAATACCCCGTGTAAATGAGCACTACCCAACCGGCTGAGAACGTGGATGCTACCACGAGGTACAGCCGACATTTTTGGTAACCTTTTACCACTCATTGAGAGAGAGAGAAAGTGTAGTTTTGTATTGTTGCGGAATACTTGTTCTTATATACCTATATATGCATATATTTGCAGTAGTTAAGTCTTGGCGAAAATATTTTCCTTTCCTTAAATCCATGAGGTGTATTTCTGGTTGAGAATCGATCAAAGGTGCTCGAACTTTACTAAATGCTCTAAAACAAATGTAATAACAGTCTTATGCAAAGCAATTGCTCTACAATAAGGATGAAATAAAATGTATTTATCATTAACTCATTAAGTCATCAAACTGGTATCGTTTAGCCATTCGTAAAATTAACCAAGCAGTAAATACAGACAGTACGTAGCATTTGAGTTGAGCGCACGGGACGTCTCTCCAAACATATCTAGTTACATACACTGCAATGCACCAGTGCGTTAGGCAGCCGTTATATCAAACCGCATATTCATTCTCATGGTTAGTGACCTGAATAATGTCAACGAGACTTTCATGTTGTACTTACCGCAAAGCAATACGGTGACACTATATATATATATATATATATATATATATATATATATATATATAACATTTATGTAAAAACAGTACTGAAATAATGTTTGCGCTGATATGTTGTCATTCAGCACCTATATAATCACGTTTTAACGTAAGTCCTCTGTCGCTCGTGCGTTTCTTCACTTTTCCCTTCTTCTCCGTACAACTCTTTCTATGAATTTTTTCTTGCTGGCGCACATATCTCCAAATAATTTATGTGCATCCCACGAGAAATCGCTACACATTGTGACTCCTATAGTTTAAAAAGACTTGGCAACGGAGGTATATCTATGTCGCAGGATGAATACATCGCATAGTTTTTTGATTTTCTGAATTTGACTTTTACTTTTCTTTAAGTACAATTTACAGAAATTTCACTAATAAAATTCTCTCTTATATATATATATATATATATATATATATATAGATATAACAGCTTACGGAAAAGGAAAGGTAAAATGGATATATGGATGTCAACAAGGTGTTGGGATGAGGAAACCCAGTGAACACTCACCAATCAGACGACTTCAGGTTGGCGAGGCCCCGGGGATGTCGAAGCGACACACGTAAAAGAACACTAAAACACAGAAACATCACAAACGTAGAAGCTTTCCTTTCCTCATCCCAACACCTTGTTGACATCCATATATATATATATATATAACAACTTACGGAAAAGGAAAGGTAAAATGAATATATGGATGTCAACAAGGTGTTGGGATGAGGAAACCCAGTGAGCACTCACCAATCAGACGACTTCAGGTTGGCGAGGCCCCGGGGATGTCGAAGCGACACACGTAAAATAACACAAAAACACAGAAACATCACAAAGGTAAAGCTTTCGGAACTACTCCTTCTTCAGCTACAGAGAGAGAACTCTCTCTCTCTCTGTAGCTGAAGAAGGAGTAGTTCCGAAAGCTTTACGTTTGTGATGTTTCTGTGTTTTTGTGTTATTTTACGTGTGTCGCTTCGACATCCCCGGGGCCTCGCCAACCTGAAGTCGTCTGATTGGTGAGTGCTCACTGGGTTTCCTCATCCCAACACCTTGTTGACATATATATATATATATATATATATATATATATATATATATACTGCAAAGTTCGGGGGTTCAAACCCCTCGAATGGAGGTTTTATAAAAAAAACACTATCATCAGTGCCTGGCAGTAGGCAGCAGTACTGTCAGTATGGTATAGAGCCGAAAACAAATGATGTTGGTTGGATCTATATCCAATACAGCTGTAGGCGTGATCAGGACGATTTGAACGGCTACAGTACTGCGATGTGGAAAGCAAGAGGGAAACTACCACATTACAATCCCTAGTAATGATTATATGGTTGGACAATATGAGTTCTCTCGAGGTAAAACAATCCGGAGGTGAAATAGTCCCTCAATCGGATCTCCGGGCGGTGACTGCCTTGAGGAAAACATTTGTCGAAAGTAATTTGCGAATAGGGACTTGGAACGTAAGAACTATGAGAAAGGCAGGAAAGCTAGAGAACTTGAAAGAAGAAATGAGAAGTAATACAGTTGACATTATAGGACTAAGCGAAACTAGATGGGAGGGAGAAGGACAGTTCGACTCAGAAGAATTCACGGTAGTTTATTCTGGAGAAATTAGTGGGGAAAGGGGAGTAGCTCTGGTACTTAGGAAAGATATGATGAAAAGTGTGACAAAGATAATAGCAACGAACGATAGACTGATGGCAATAAAGCTTAAAGCAGTCCCAGTGGACATGCTGATAATCCAGGTATATATGCCAACGTCAGCTCATGAAGATAAAGAAATCGATGAGATTTATGAGAAAATTATCGAAATTTACGAAGAAGACGGAAGAGGAAAGGTAAACTGCATAATAATGGGAGATTGGAACAACATAGTCGGAGAAGGACAGGAAGAAAATGTTGTCGGGCAATACGGAATTGGGAAGAGAAATCGAGGAGGGGAGAAACTCGTAGAATTCTGCATCAATAATGACCTTGTAGTGACTAATACAAGGTTCAAAAATCATAAACGAAGGAAAAACGAACATGGAAAAGCCCAGGAGATAGAATGAGATGGCAAATAGATTACATACTTGTAAAACAAAGATTCAGGAACAGCATAAAGAACGCCAAGGCATTGCAAGGAGCGGACATTGATTCAGATCACAGCCTTCTAATACTAGACGTGAGTACAAAGCTCAAACAAATAAGAAAAACGAGAAGAGAAAGACAGGCCTGGGACCTAGAAAAACTGAAAGAAAGGCAGAATGTAGTCAGCATGAAGTTGGAAGATAACTTAAGAAAGTTGGAAAACAAACCAAAGACCGTTGATATAGAATGGAATTAAATTAAAGCCAGTATCAAGGATACCTTGGATAAAGAGATTGGAAAACAAGAGAAGAAAATCAGAAAACCATGGATCACGAAGGAAATGCTGGAGAAAATGAAAGAGAGACGAAAATGGAAAAACGTTAACACTGAAGAAGGTAGAGACAACTATAGGCGTATAAACAATGAGTTGAGAAGGGTAACAGATAAAGCTAGAGAAAATTGGATAAAAGGAAAATGTGATGAAATAGAACAAATGGAGAAGTTAGGACGGTACGATATGATGTACGATAGAGCACTTGAGTTAGAAGATAAGAAATCTAATGGAATTCATGGTATGGGAATTATGAATACAGATGGGAAGATAGTCTCAGAAACAAAGGATGTAGCACAGGTATGGGGAGAATACATTAAGGAATTATACAGCAAACAGGCAGGAGCGTCAAAAATTGAACTGGAAGATGAGGAAAACATTGAAGAAGACAACTTAGGACCAAGTATTATGGATAGCGAAGTAGAAAAAGCGATAGTGGAACTAAAGAAGGGGAAAGCCACGGGCAGCGATGGAATACCGGCTGAGAAACTTAAAGTCATAGGATCAGAAGGACTAAAAGCGATCACGAAATTAATTAATAAGATTTACGACACCGGAGAGTGGCCTCGGGATTTCCTAGAAGTAACAATGATCCCTCTAAAGAAGAAGCCAAAGGCAATGCAGTGTAAAGATTACAGAACGATAAGCCTTCTGTCACACACATCGAAGATCATCACGAGGATTCTTAACAAAAGGCTGGAGAAAAAGGCAGAAGAAATACTAGGGGAAGATCAATTCGGTTTCAGAAAAGGACGAGGAACTAGAGATGCTATAGGAGTAGTTAGAATCATATCAGAAAGGGCAATAGAATACAGTCAAGATATCTGCGCATGTTTCGTAGACTGGCAGAAGGCCTTTGATAGAGTAAATTGGGCAAAGTTGATGAAGATATTAAAGGATATAGGCGTAGACTTGAAAGACAGGAGACTGATTAGGAATCTATATGTGAATCAAATTGTAAAGGTCAGGTTTGAGAATGTGGACACCTGCGGAATAAATATCGGTAGAGGAATAAGACAAGGCTGCTGCCTATCGCCAACCCTATTCAATATATACGGAGAAAGTCTAATGCAAGAAGCTTTAGAAGGCACAGGAGATTTCAAAATTGGAGGAAGGATTATAAGGACAGTAAAATACGCAGATGATCAAGTACTTCTAGCAAGAAAGGAAGAGGAGCTACAAAGAATGATAAATCGACTAGTGATAACAGGAAGAAAATACGTTATGGAAATACATACAGAAAAATCCAAGGTCATTCGAATATCAGGTAAAGAAGAGAATCTGAACATAAGTATTGGGGGAAAGCCTTTAGAACATGTTTCAGGATATAAATACCTTGGAAGCATCATAACACGAGAAGCAAAATGTACGGATGAGATCAGAACTAGAATAGGAAGAGCAAAAGCGGCTTTCAGGAGAAAGAAACAACTACTTACAGGGAATATAAGGGAAGATATTCGCAAGAAGTTGATAAAATGCTACGTATGGAGTATAGCATTGTATGGGGCAGAAACATGACGCTAAGGAAAAATGACATCAAATTCTTGGAAAGCTTTGTAATGTGGACTTGGAGGAGAATGCTGAAGATAAAATGGACAGATAGGATGAAAAACGATGAAGTGCTACGAAGAATAGGAGAGAAGCGAATGATTATACAGACTATCAGAAAGAAGAAGGCTAACTGGGTTGGACATTACCTGAGAAGAGAGAGAGTATGATTAAAGACGTGTTAGAAGGAAAACTAGATGGGAAAAGGGAAAGAGGTAGGAAAAGGTTTCAGCTGATAGACGATTTGAAAGGGAAAGAGAGTTATCAAGATATGAAGAGGACAGCGGAAAATAGGAGTATATGGAGAACCAGGTTTAACCAAGAATAATCACGGACCTGTCTACGGACAGACTACCTATGATGATATAAACTTCAGGAAATGAAAAGGTGGTGATGAGGGTGGCAACAAGGTGTTGAAGGAAGCCCATCGGACACTTACCAAGTCGGAGACCAAGTTGGCAGGCTGCTGGGGGTGTCGAAGAGACACGTTAAACACACGAACACAAAAAAAAACAAAAACAAAAAACAAAAACCTCGCAAGCTTATCGGGCCTATGCCCTTCTTCAGCATAGAGTAACTGAGAGTGACACGCTGGGCGGGGAATGACAGGGTGATGTGGGGAGGTTGATGATTGGAGGAGGCGGGGAGTAGGAAGGGTGGATAGCCAATAAGGAGGGAGTGTGGTGAGGTAAAGTGCGGATAGCTACAATGTAACAGAGGAGACATTGTAAGTGGGCTAATAGAGTTAGCGGAGGTTGAGGCCAGGCGGGAAGAAAGAGTCAAGAAGATGTATATGTGCTAGTTCCCAGTGTCGGAGAAGGGGGGCAGGAGTGTCATTGGGTAAGGCTCGAATAACCCTTACATTGTAGCAACTATTGAAGGGGACATTGTGGGCATTGGCGTGTAATGCAACTGAGAGGGGGCGTCTGAGAGAGACGCTATTCCGGTGACCGTTCATGCGGATATTTAACGGATTGCTGGTGAGGCCTACGCAAAACGCGGGACAAAGAGTGCAGGTAAGGAGGTAAATGACGTTACGGGTGGTGCAGTTGCTTCTAGAGGTGATGGGGTAGGTGATGTTGGTGGAGAGACTCGAGAAAGAAGATGAGGGTAGGTGGATAGGGCAAGTGAGGCAGCGAGGTTTGCCGCAGGGGTGAGATGGCAAGAGGCGTGGTAGAAGTGGGAAGTTCCTTCATCCACAAGATATTTCCCAAATTGGGGGGGCGGCGGAAGGAGAGGAGCGGGGGATTGGCAAAAAGGTTGGTAAAGAGGGACTGGTGGGAGGAAGAGGTAAGAATTGGGTGGGCAGCATGGAGGATTGTTTTGAGGGCTTCGTGGATACCAGGAAGGAAAAGTGTAGTAAGAGTGAGTGGAGGGGTTGAAGCAGGGATAGTGGGTGTGTGTGGATGGGATCCATAGTGGGAAGGCGTCATCGCCCTATGGATCTGTTCGCGGACCAAGACTGGAGGGTAGCCACGTTTGAGAAGAGCATCCTCGTGGACAGAGTAGTACTGTAGAAGGGATGCTCTATCAGAACATAGCCTCCATCCTCGTCGAGCAAGGGTATAGGGGATAGAGGTTTTGGTATGAAGGGGATGGCAGCTATCAAAGTGGAGGTATTGGAGGCTGTTGGAGGGTTTGATATGAACACAGGTGCGGATTTTGCTGTCTTGGAGGTAAATATCGACATCCAGGAATGTGATGTGGGAGGTAGAGGATTGGTGGATTTTATATATATATATATATATATATATATATATATATATATGAATCACAACCCTTTTTAAAGTCCACACAAAGACTTCATCAAACGGATATTTTGCACATAAAATTTGTTAAGTTCATATAATATTTTTGGACCAACGTATACCACAAAAAGTGCTGAGAAAATCCTCGTTAAATTTGCTCGCAAAAGCCGACATTATGGTAGAATTACTTTCTTTGACGGGATTAAGGTGTATGTATTTTTTTTATGAAAGCGCGCTCGGATTTCTATCGACTTAATTGGTTCCTTTGTTTTATCGCAGCCACGTTTTCCCTGTTAAAACTAAGACCTTTTTATGAATTTTTTCGTCACGGTAGCTAAGTTCAAAAACTGGACGGCGCAACACGAAATTCTGCCGAACCCGTAAGTTTGCCGAACTATTGCATCAGAAAACACCGCAGTGTATGTTGCTGTAGAATGAACGAAAGAGTAACCTTCAGTTAGCGTCGCGTGACTCAAACTTGCGAATTGGTTTAATTCCTTTCCCCACTCAAATTTCTGTTGCGATAATCTCGGGCGAAACTGAGAAAAATTCAAATTAGAGAAGTTAGATTAATTAGAATTTTAATTGCGTGATTTTAATGGAAGTGAGAGGAGAGTCGAAGGCAGTCGGCGCAAGCGCTTAATGAAGTTCATGGGTTCATCTAAGAAGAGAGAAACGCGCTAGAAGGAAAATTAGACCGTGAATCTACAGTTGATTATGAGCGTGCATAGATAACAATACACTCATTCCTCGAATTGCACGGTTTCGCTTTAAACGTTTTCTGTTTCGCGCGGTTTTCTTTCATAAAACTACCTCGAATCGGGCGGTCATCAATTTCGCTTTAGCACGGTTTTGGAATGGTCTTTGGACATTACAAATAATGAAGCATCGCTGACACTGGAGTAACTAGGAACGAGTGTGTTCGGGCGCGAGATAGAGCAACGAGCACCTACAAAGTGGATAGGAAAAAAAGAGATCCCCTATACAAATTTCATTCATCTAACAAATTTTTCAGATTAACCATTAAAGAGACAACACAAACTTCACCAATATTTATTTTAGACTTCATTTTTATTTATTATGATTAATGTTTATGACAGAAAGAAAAAGTTAGCTCGAGTGTTCGTGGGCCCCTTTAGTACTTGGTCCTAGCGCCATCGTTGACACGCCACTGATCGCCGAATACGGTGTGACTAAATTATAGTATGTTGAGCTGAAGACGACACTCTCACGTAGCTTCATTTATTCCTTTGTAATGATCTATCCGCTTTACCCGATTTCGCTTTACGGTCTTTTCAAGAAACGCATGCTCATTGTAAAACGAGGGATGGGTTTGCTACATATCATTATAAGCTAAGTGTGTGCGCGTCCATAAACATGCGGTGAGGATATAACCGTAAGTTAACAGATAGGCACAGAAGAGTACCTTCAATGCCGAAAAAAAGTCTTAAGCAGAGCAGGGATGCGTTCCAGTTTTCACAAGGCGCTACGACATTGGTTTTCGCTGCATAATGATAAAAGACAACCTTGGCATCGCCCTTACGCGCATAATTACCCGATCTGTTCTCCCCCAGGCACATTCAATGGGAGCAAACCAAGGGTTCTGCCTTGACGAGGAAATGTCTTTTGTCAAAAAAAATACTGAATTATCATACTCACATTACGGTTTGAATGTAACAGACAATATAGGCAATCGGTAAACTACCTTTGATGTGGTTTAAATATTACCTGAAATGTGGATGTGGTGTATACAAATACTTTGGGATTTTATATGGTAAAAAGGTAACTGGTAAGGCATAAAATGGTTGAATAATCAATATGCGCATTTCGGCTGAAAAGTTGGCGTGATCTTTGTTTTATGGCAAGAGTTCGCGATTTATTTTTTTGTTGGCGAGGAAAGTGGAGGATAAATGCATCAGTTTTTAATTTCATTTTTCATTATTAAGTTTTTGATCGCAGTTAAAACTTTGAAGAAACATAATTACAACGGATAATGTTTAAAAACAAACTACTCTGTATTTAAAAAATACATTTTGAGAAATCTTAGAGCAGGATTTGTACTTCTCGGGAAAAAAATTCGAGTCATAAATGGTTAATTTAATTCAAGCTGGGTCACTCTTGTTTTTTTGTACGAGTCCGAGAGGCTGAGTCGCGGGTTTTTTTTAGAATGCCGCCTTTGCGAGGCGTGGAAAACGTCAACGAGTCAGAGGATTACGAGCAGAAGGTATGTATGTACCACCGAGAAAGAAATACAGGAGGGAAGGAGAGTTGGTAAAATACGCGCGAACACGAATTGCATCGCGACACGCAAAATGCGTGCTGGTACCATAGTTGGGAGGACAGAAAAAAGAAACAGGATTTCACGGAGGGCGAAGTTTTGAAGCCACGCGCCTACGACATGCACGGCCGAAGTGGCTCACGACACGGATTCGTTTGGCACGCCACGTGCGTGACGGTTATATGTGTTTTTTTCTATTCGCCCCGCTCTGAAGTTTTCAAACTGCGAAGTACACAGCCTATTTATTATGTATGTATTTATTTATTAATTTTAATTAGAGAATAAACGGTATTTTCAGGGTCTTTTACAATGAGCATATCAATAACAAAAAATACGTGTATGTACGACCATTTCATATGCACGAAATGTTGGAACCCACATTTTGAGTCATGCATACTAGCCACTCCTCTCACAAGGCAGGAAATTAGCGGACAAGCAAACTAAATTTCCTACTAAAATGTTCTGTCGCATTAAAAAGTTTCTGGTACTTTGAAACATATTCTCCATTTATGTAATGTTTCTTTGAAAGAAAACTATTTTATTAATGTTTTAAAAAAGCGCATTATATCGGAACACTCATTTTAGATAGATATAACATAACCTCCCGTTTAAAATTTGACCTTAGACTCTTGCTGTAGATGTTCGACTGCATCTCTATTGTGGCAAACTAAACAGTGTTAAAATGATTTTATTTGACCCTTTATTAGGCGAAATTAGGCCCAGTTGGACCTCTCTTCCACCTAACCTCAGGTACTGCAAGCGATGTGTGAATAACACTTACAAAATATTTTATTTGCGTGACGATTTTCAACAACTTAATAAGAATAAACACCGTTAAATGAACGAATCTATGGATTTAAAAGGATTAACACACGCGAGTTTTCATGCAATTTCTTCGATCAATATAAACAATAATTTTATTAGGATATTAAGAAAAGGATTTGATTGTAACTTTAGTTCTATTATGATCGCAGGGAATTATCTGCCAATGAAAATGTGTAGATTGAACGCAAACAAGTTTAATAAAATCGGAAATAGAATAAAAAATCCTATTTTTCATACTGATTCCCTCTCTCCCTTCACGTCTACATTCACAGGAGCGATTCTTCCTCGTGGGTTGTTGATACTTTATTCCTCAATAATATAAAAACGAAAAAAAAACTGAAGTTATATAAAAAATCACGGGCCTCGGAGTATGCCCATTTCTGAATTATTTGAGTCGCAGAATGAAAAACGGCCACCACCGTGTTCTTCATACAATCCACTGAAAGCACGTCCCTCCGTGGGCCTGTGCGCGCAATTCGGCTCCCGGAGGATAAATAAAATAAGAAGAAAATAAACAAGGGAAGGGAGCTGTCGTTGGCATTTTATACCTCCGAATAAATCCGCAAATCGAAGCGATCGAGGGAAATCATTACGATTGCTCGAAAAAGCAAGGACGAGGATAGTCGAAAGTATTGGAAAAGATCAATGGCGGCCCTTAATGGGATCGGAAATGTAAGGATGGGCGGGAGGGGAAGGATATTTTGAAAAGAGGGACACTTTGGGTGGAGGTAGAAAGGACGGAAAGGGTAAGAAGGAAAGATGGAAAATAGAGAGAGAGGCTAGGAGGGAAGGAAAAGGCGGAGGGAGGGGGGGGGGGAGAGAGAGAGAAATTTGCGAAAACCTTGAAAGCGGGAGGAGAAAATGGAAATGGTTAGAGATAACGGTATGCGTGGGCGGGAAAGGGTTAGAGTGAGATAGAGGTAGGGGAGGGAAAGAGGATATAGGATGGGAAGGAATGAGGGTTTAATGGCTCGAAGATGGCAATAAAGAGAGACTGCGAGGGTTGTGAGTCGGGAGGGTGGAGAAAAATTGCGGTGGGGAAAGGGAAGGTTTTCAGGAGGGATGGGTTGGAAGGAGAGAGAGGGAAGTAGTGGAGGGAGATAGTGGGAGTGAGAGGGAGGGAGGGAGAGAGAAATTGATTTTGATGACGATCTTTGGGGGGAACCGATTTCATATTACCCCGTGCCGTAACCGTTGATTTCCAAGTCAGTACAATGGTTTTTTATACATATTAGTACGATTAATCATAAAGGGAGAGAGAAAGAGATGGAGAAGAGAGAGAGAGAACCGATTTCATATTACCCCGTACCATAACCGTTGATTTCCAAGTCAGTACAATGGTTTTTTATACATATTAGTACGATTAATCATAAGGGGAGAGAGAGAGAGGAAGGGAGAGAGAGAGAGAAAGAGAGAGAGGGGGAGAGAGAGAGAGGGAGAGAGAAAGAGAGAGGGAGAGAAAGAGAGAGGGGGAGAGATAGAGAGGGGGAGAGGGGGAGAGAGGGGGCGGGAGGGAGAAAGAGAGGGGGATTGATTGATTTGGTCTTTATTTGGGGCGAGATTGAGACTAAGAAATTCGATCTTCCACCTAACCCCTCGTCATGAAACATATAATAATACATAAAACATTAGCAATGTTAATACAGGTAACAATAAAAATAAAGTATTTGAAAAGAAAAGATGTGATTTTGTTGGGAAAAATATGGACTGCTGAATAACGGAATCCTTGTAGAAAAAAACCCACTGCAGGAAAACACCCACACAAGAAGGGGGGTGTGAAAAACCTGCGAAACCTACTGAGATTCACTAAAGACATGACATAAATGAGATTTAGAACAAGTTATAAATAAATTAAAATCATAAAAAGATAAAGAAAAATAAATTGGCACAACACGAATAGGTCGTTAATAAAATAAACATATAGAGAGAAAGAGAAAGGGAGAGAGAGGTAGAAAGGGAGGTAGAGATAGGGAGAGAAAGAGAGGGATAAAATGAGGGGGGAGAGTGAAGGGGTAAGAGATAGTTGGGGAGAGGGAGAAAAGGGGAGAGAGAGAGTTATAGAGGGAGAGGGAGATGGGAATTTAAAAGATCAATGGAGTGGGAGAGATAGATGAGGACAGAAGCCCAAGAGGAAAGGAGATAGAATATACGGAGGCTTAGAAAGAGATGGATGAATGAACTATTTACGAAAGAATTGCGGTCGAGAAGGGAAAAGGAAGACTAGGGCGTAGGAGAAGGAAACCAACGGATAAATATGAAGACGTGGACGAGGAGACGTGAAAAATATTCGAATAATAGGGATAAAAGAAAAAATAAGGATAGGTGGTAATATGGTTAGAGGAGTGGTAAGAAGTGTGAGAAAGATGGTGATGGAGGCGACGGGAGGTGAATATATAAAAGTGTGACAGCGAGGGAAGGGGTGAACACGAGAAAAATAGTGGCGGAGGAGGAAGATGGGAGGGTGTGAGAAGAGCTGGAGAGTGCTTGAGGGAAGAGAGAGTGGGGGAGAGTACGTGATGGTTCAGGAGGTTGCTTAGGGATGTAAAACAAAAGAAGGGTAAGGCGCGCGGGAGGAAAAGCGGAGACAGCGAATGAGGCGGAACAAGCAACAGGAGAGAGAGGTCGAGAGACGTGGGAAGACGGAAAAAGTTGGAGGGAGATAAGGAAAAAAATATGGAGTGGGAGTATGAGACATACGCGGAAGGCGAGAGAAAGAATAGATAACGAGAATAGAGATAAATAAACGAGTGGGGGAAAACGAGAGAGAGGATGACTTCGTTCATTTGCGCGAGATTGATGCTAGAGAATACCTCCTCTAGTTTAGGCGTATGACGGGCTAACAAGCCACAAACTCCCCCAAAGAAAGACATTTGTCTGTATGTCCACTCTTCTGTCCAGCGAAGAGGAGGGGAGAAAAGAGGTAACGAGTATAGCAAAGCGGGTCGAACGACGAAAGGAGGTGGGAAAAACGTGAAAAATGAAGGTAATGTAGGGAACGAACTTAGAAAAAGTCGAAACGAGAATGGGAGAAATAGTAGGAACGGGAGAGATAAGATAGGCTTGGAAGAGGGACAAAAACGCGGAGATATGCAGCGGAGGGAGTTGCAGAGAGGGACAGAAAAGGAGGGAGTGAGAGGTACGGAGGTCGATGGCGGGAAACGCAAGAGGAGGAGGGGGAGTGAGTGAAAATGTGAGGGAAAGGGGGGAGAATGAGAGAGAGGTAGAGGTAGAGGGAGAGAGAGAGAGAGAGAGATAGAGGAAGGGAGAGAAAGAGAGAGAGAAGCGGTGTGCGCCGAAGTGGTTGCGCGGGGAGTAGAATGGATTTCAAAGGGGAGAGAGAGAGAACTCGTAGAGAGCTGAGCATAGGTGTGGGGAGAGGGAGGAAAAGGATATAGAAGTAGTGGGGAGGGTGGGTCGTAGTAAGGCAGTGAAAGAGGGTAGGTTGGACGAGAAGACCGCGGGAGGGTGTGGTAGGGATAAAAGCGGCGGGAGAGGGGGAGGGGGAGAGGGAAGCAGAGGGGTCCCTCCCCCACGTTCGTCAGACGAAGGGCGAGGCCGAGTTAGTCTTTCACCTCTGGCAGTCAGTCGTGCGGCGTCTCTGCTCTCGTTTAGTCGGTGTTTTGTGCTCCTCTCTCAATATCGCAGCTCATACAGATCACACACGCAACACTTCGAGGATCTCGCGCCGGCAAGGAGTCCACGCCGCGGAAGGATCAACAATCTCTGAGGTAAACATACCGTCTTGCCGGTGAGTGCATACCGGAATTTCCGCTTTCTCCCTAACTGTACTCATCCTTTGTTTTTTTGCCGCCTTGTCTCGTTTCGGGAGATCATAGTGGGCGCGAGTCGTGATTTTTTTTACCGGGCGCAGATTTTCTTTATTTAGCCGCGGCTGGTTAGATTTTTCCGGCTCGTCGATATCGGATTTCCGGTCGCCTTTGTTGTTTTGTTTTTTTGCGCCCTACTTCCGCGAATCTTTCCGTGGAAAGGTTTTGCTTTATATATATATATATATATATATATATATATATATATATATATATATATATATATATATATATACGCTACCGAACTAAGTTTCGGCAAGCGACGTACGCGGAAATGCATCATTGTCACGGTGCTATGTCTCCATGGGAAAGGTAAATAAACAGCGGGCTCGTGGCTTCATTTTTTTGTTATTTTATTCCGGCTTTGTTCCGTGATTTTCGTCGAGTAATATTTATCAGCATGCATTTTGCCGACGGGGTGGTTAAAAATCGACAAGGCGAAAGATTAATGGGTTTTGCGAACTAGATTTATAAGATCGACTTCTCGATTGTTGGAAGAAATTTTTTAAAAATTTTCGACGCTTTTTTAAGTTAACTGATTAGTTGGAATTCTTTTAAAAAATATTTGTACCCTACGGCTGCACTTTGCAGTATGTTGCTTTCAGCATACGTCGCCAAAGCTTATCGAAAATATTCGGTCGATAATTAGCAAATTTCAGCGGAATTGTAATTATAAGAGTTTGCGATGACGTGTTCGATGACATATACACGATGTTCAAAAAGTCACTGTACACTAGATTATTAAATTGTCCATAATAATCGCATGCATTACAGGCGAGCCATGTGCTCTGAAACACCCTGTATATATTCTTTTGACCGGGCGCACATTTCGCAGTTGGTTTGGCAACACTTTGTACCCGGATTATGCCGAATAGGCAGAGTAAACAATTTTTCAGCATACTTCTGTTTCAATTGCCTCAACTATTCGTCCAACGAGGCGATTTTTGTGCGGAATCATCATACTTGGCGGAACGTTGGCCAAAGTCGCACGTTAACCGACACGTGCTTTTCCGCTCTTATTGGGAATTGATTACATATATATATATATATATCGTATTGCATCCTAAAAATGTTTTTTATTTGAGATCGAAAACTCTTATTTTACACTTTTGTACCGTGACTCTCGAAGCTGTTTTTTGGCCTAAAATCTCGCGGCAATTAGCGTTGTTCGGTTTAAAAAAAACCTTTCTGTTTTTTATTTCTCACGTTATAGAAGTATGAATCAGCGAGAAGGAAGCAGCAGTAAATGATTTTCGTTTGCGCTTTTATAACGCCCTCTCCCTCCCGAAAAAGGCACTGCAGTTCTCAACTGCGTGTACCGGTGCGACTTGAATCGCCTCTCCCCTGATTTGTCAACTTTCCCTTTCAGCCCACAAGACCCTGTAAAAAAAAGCCGTGGCATGTTTACCTTTCTCCTCAAATATAAGAACCCCTTTTTTCGGTTTCTCGCTCACGAAAAAACTGCAAATATTATCTCCCTGCAATGCCGCACAGCTTTTTCTCTCTCCCACGACTCGTAATGGTAAAAGGCGTACGTTGCAGCGTTGCAGCGCCCGTTCGTACAAAGGGATTGGGTGACTCTTGCGCCTGCGCAGATCGAATTTTTCGTCACGCACACACGTACACAAACTCGCGCGCGCGCAACACACACACACACCTTTGTGCAACCCGTGTTTGGGTGCCTTCCCCGATCGCCCGCCTTGGCGGAGTCTAAGCATGTGCGAGTTGGGACGGAAATAAATGAAGGTCGATTCCGGGAGATGGAAATATTAAGGGCACAAGAACGTAAACAAATGCTTTCGCTCTCTATTAATGTTAGTGTCGTCAATTTTTTTACATGTAAACCTAATCGGGATTTGCATATTAAAGACGTGTTAAACGATTTTATCTCAAATCTTTAATTTAATTCACGTGATGTGATGAGACGCGAAATTCAGTCCCAATCATGTTTTACCACGTGAAAATTTTTATCCCATTCTCTCCGAGTTCCGGATCTTTTTTTGCAGGATTACCTTCGCGAAACAAAATTCCGTGTTGGTTTAATGTATTTTTTCTCCCCATCGAATATGATGATGCAATCGCGAAGTACGAGGTTATGTCATTTCTCCTTAAAAGAATCATCGTCACCTCCCGGCGATTTCTCCTTCCCTAAACACAGTGGACGCTCCGAAATCTCAATATCGATCGATTGACAAGGCGTCGCGACGCTTAAACCTGTCCCTCGCACCGTCTTGATTTGGTAAAGGATTGGTCCTTAACAGGTGGTAAATAACTATTTTCTTCGAACAAACCTTACCCGAGTCCTCTGCGCCACCGCGCCACTTTACTTGTCGATACTTGTCTGTCACCCGTGGAGATTTTGCCCCCACTTCGTCCTTCCCTCTGCGAGCGAACTCAAGCCCTCCTTCGTGCCGACGTTCTCGGGAGAACCATAAATCAGGAAGACGTCAACGCCGTCGTCTTTTCTTTAAGTCATCATCATCATCATGCTGCTGTCCGAAGACAGATTTTAGCTGAATCGCTGCCTCCTTTTCTCCCTCTCCCTAGAAGCCTCTTTTATACCTCTATAAGTACTATATTCCTGCTTTATATTCTCTAATATTCCTATTCTTTTCTCCCTCTTCCTCTTCTTCCGCTAATTTTGCCTTCTAAGATCGTCCTTGTAAGTAACTGTTCTTAAATAATGAATGTCGTAATCGCGTTTTGCGTCAGAATCGTCGCGACGGCGAGGGAGACCTTATCCTTAATTAACAAAGTTTTAAGACTCCCGTATTAAAAGCATCAGTTTGAAATTTCCGGCCGTAAACATAGGACAACTTTAATCGGTGTTTTGATGCGTCACTGCGGCGTTTCTTATGGGAGAGATTTTGCTCCACCTGTTAAAATTTATATATCTGCCAGATTCACGGCAGATGTTGGAATCTCCATTGAATACCATGTCTCGAGGCCGTTATTAGGCGTTGCGGCCTAATTATTTTATCACAAGTTCTTCGCTTTCGCGATCTAATTGTCTTCTGCTGTCGTTTTATTTAGATAAAATTACTATCTTGAAGGGAAAATCGGTGTTGACATTATAAAGTGTATCCTTGCAGAGATTGCGTTATTGTTAAGGTGGATTGATAAACTTACGATGTGTGAATGGCAATTGTAAAATATATTTTAGAGTTAAAGTAAATGTACCATGTAAATCAGGGGTGGACACCTAGGTCTCGCAGGCCGCATGCGCTCCCCGATAGCATTTTATGCGGCCCGCGAAGCAATGATGAAAAAGCGATTCGTCAAATTTAACACAAATTCATACTTTTTGGTAAAGTTGTGTTAATAAAGACTTGAATTTTGCAATTTTATAACTAAAATCCTCATTTACACTTGATTTTCACACTTTAGGTAATACCTCAGAATCTCAGGGTAACTTCAGATTTAAACTCTTATGGGGCCCACCGAAGCATTCACTGTGCGCCGCTGAAGTATTCTCAAGCACAGATGCGACCTGCCATTTAGAAAAGGTTGCCCGCCACTATTCTAAATAGGTAATGCAGAAAAAGGTATGAAAATGTGACACTGACACTGCAAACGTAAATATTTTTGCGGTATTTCCTGTTTTCGACTCAACGGAGATCAAGTTACGTAAATGAGAACAAATTCGACATTCGGTGTGCTGCCCGAGGAAAAAATCCTATTACCGCTAGCTCATGCTACCTTCTTTGCTTCACGGTTCGGAGAACTCGAAAAGCGATTTTTTTTCCACTTCCCCGCCTCCCTGGCATTTTCCAACTTCCCACGCTTCCACTTTCTTTCTCTCACTCCTTTTATTTTCCTCTCTCCCAAGCCCCACCCACGCGACCTTTTCATACGGACGCCGTCATAGACACGGGCAAGCATCTTCCGACAACATTTCCCTCCCTCCTCGCCTCCTCCCTTTCTTCCCCTATCTCACGATCTCTCGCTATAGAGGTGGAGGGAGGAGGGGGAGAGAAAAATAGGAGAGGAAATGGAGGGGGGGGGACAGGGGAGAGGGACAACAACAAAAAAAGAAGAAAAAGAAAAATAGGAGAGATAAAAGAGAAGAAAACCCTTTGGGAACCCACAAAAATTGTCTCACCCTATCTCACCCCATTCTTCCTTTTTCGCCTCCGTTTTCAAAATCCCTCCCGTTTTCTCTACGTCAGAGAGGATGGAGGAGAAAGGGAAGAGAGAGCGAGAGAGACGCTACGTAGGAGGAACCCTCGCTTCCTCGCACTATCGACCCAAACAAACCCTCCTTTCCCGCCCTCACCCCCGACCACTCCTCCTCCCCTCCTACCTCCCTACCTCTCCTCCTCCCCTTCTAACTCTCCTCCCCTCCTACCTCTTCTCCTCCCCTTCTACCTCTTCTCCTCCCCTCCTAACTCTTCTCCGCCCCTCCTACCTCTTCTCCTCCTCCCTCCCTCACCGTTCTCCCCGTCCATTCACATCCCTCCCCTCTCCTCTTCCATCCGTCTCTTTCACTCTCCCCCTCGGCCGCTCCCACCCTAACCTCGCTCCTCTGTAAACCTTCCTCCTCACTCCCTCTTTCTCCCTTCGAAACCTCCCTAGTCTTTTACTCACGCTATACTGCCTCAATGAATTCCACGACCACGAGGACCTGCAGGGCGGGATGAAGGAAAGAGAGTGGCGGGCTGTCGGAGGGTTCGAAGAATAGCCGTTGTGATGCTGATGGCCTTCCCTTCGACTTGTGCAATTCCGGAGAGCATGATGGCGCACGGTTGTTTGTCTTTGAAATACTTCGCTTTCTGCGAGAGCGTTTCGGCGAGTGCGTCTTGAGAAGGGTTTGCTTAGTGTTAGCTACATGGCTAGTGGAAAGGAATGATGATGATACAGAGTGCGATTTGTTTAATTTCCGTGCAAATTATGCCCAGCCCCCGAAACGAATTCAATTATCGAGCTTGCCTTAAGTCTGAAAACAAATTAATAAATTAGCACTTAAGAATCAATACTCGGAGAACGTTCTTATCTTGGGTATCTCCAATAGCCATAGCAAGGTTATGAAAAACCAGATACGCGTCTCAAATACGATGCAGCCGCCTTCAATGGTGATTCATCGAAATTAGATTCTAAAAAAGTCGCGTTTTTCATAGCTGTTGGAGATTCCTAAAGGGTGCTCCACATTCTCGGTTTTTCCAACAGTTTTAACCGTACGGTTAGGTCGGAGCGGTTCTCCCCGTACACCGAGGTCGCCTCCGCACTTTAGGTTTACTTCCCAGTTTTACCCGTACGGTTAAGTCGGTACGTGTTTATCGCAGGCGGACCCTCACTCTCCGTCAATTATAACTTCCAGTTTACGTAAATACTTGAATAAACTTATACTCGTATCTCGTCGAATGGCATCCGTAAAGCAACGATGAAAAACTATAAATTTACCTCCCTAGCTCTTATATGATCTGTAAGCTATATATTTAAATATTATTCGGATAGAGGACTACATTTGCCACAAAACAGTCCGCGAGGCCACATAATTACGACTTTAATTTCGGGTAGGATATACTTTATATAATTTTTCCTTCAAAAGGGTTCAGATCCGCAGATGTTAATTCTTTCTAATTTTAATCTCAAAACGAATAAAATTCTGCACGTCGAAAAGTCGATTTTTACGTGTTATTTTATGGGAAATGGAGATGTCGAACCCAGGACATTTCTCCGGACTATTTTTCGTCATCACCCTAAAATATGTAAATCGAGTATTTCTTCCAAATTTCGAACGAGTATCTCTTTCCTTTATTGGGTAAATCCCATTTATCACCGTGACGGAGGTCGACAAATTATTAATAGGACGAGAGAAAATTGCGGCCGAAGGCCACTTTCGGGGATGTCTTGCAGGGCGCGCAACCTCGATAATTTGTTCATTTTCGTTATCGTCGTATTATTCATGGCAACCGAGATATTGTTTAAACTTCAAAACAGCGTCGAAATTTAGAAATTTGAATAGTATATCGGCATTGCGACTTTTTTCCTGTGAATTTATGCAACACACCACAAGTTGAGAAAACTGGACGGTTTTGGAACGAACACGAATTTAGCTACACACTGGCAGACTTGCCCGTACACCGTGACTGGACCGAGCAAAAATCAAGCGGTGACAGATTCCGTTCGTTCCAGTCTATTCTTTTAGAGTTGTCCTCCACACTCTCCGTTGTACCCGTACAGTTTTAACCGTAAGGTTAAAACTGTCGGAAAACCGAGAGTGTGGAGCGTCCTTTAGAGAGGTACATATTTATTTTTTCAAGTTTTGATTATTAATTGCTTATTTTTTGTTTTATCAGAGACGTGCCTGTTTTGTGCGACTATCGTTTTAGCACGGAAGAATTTGGCATAGAAGAAAAATGCTTTGCGTGTTTGGTTCATAGTAGTTTTTCCTTGACAGCCGGAAATTTATTTGTTAGTTTTAAATTATTTTGTTTGATTTTAAACGCCAGGCAGCGAGCTTGTTGTTAGCAACAGAGACCCTTTCAATGTTGTAGGATTCGATCTCGCATAAAGAGAGTCATGCCGCACGTCCCTCTGCCAAAAAGCGATAACCGGTCTTGCCGCATATGTTTGGCTAAATTAAACACGGACGATTTCAGCGAGAACATTTTCCATAGAAATACAGTAGATTCCGCGTAATGTGATTGCATTGGACTCAATTTACTTGGCATCGTTAAGCGTCTGATATCAATAAACGGCAGACTTCTTTAAAAAAGATTTGGTTTTGGAATTTATTGTGAAATCGCGATTGCACTGTGATAGCGATAGCTAGTGTTAACCATAACTGGCGTCTACTGTACAATAATTTTCGCATCTCTCCATTTCAATTTGGGTCTTCATCTTCGTAGCGTCTCGCCTGTAACGTCAACTACGAACCAGAAAGTATGGTTCCAAAACAGGGGAAGAGGACGCCGAAGTTGAACCCTCTTCAGGTTGCCTATTTCGCTCCTTTGTCACTTTTTCAACTAGTCGTAGACAAATATTAAATATTCGAAGAATTTTATTACCGTGCGAACGTTCTGAACAGTAATCTGAATACGAGACTTCCGAGTTTGGTAAGAATAGCCCAATTATAGCATTATATAATAATAATAAGCGGCATTTATTGTATTAATAAAAACAACAAATGCGTCGCTAGCAATCCAAAAAAATTCCGTTTTCCATTTTCATCAAAGCGAAGCAACAAACGATTCAGTAGCATTCTAGGAGCAAAGAGTTTGGCGGGTGATCGATTTCCATTGCTTCGCACCGCGGTTTGTGACATAACGCGTGGATGCGGAGAAAGTTTCTTTCGTCTCCCCTTTTCATATTCGACAGCCGTTTAATCCACTCACTTAAATTTGATGCCCAAGCTTGTGCGCCCTTAGCGTACCGTGGACGTGAAAAAGGTCACCGAAAAAAAAACTTTGATCGATATGAAAAAGAAAAGCGATAATTTTTCTCCGCGTCGGTGGCATGGTGACCGAAAACCGCCTCAATATAGTTTTTTTCCTTTTTCACAGCGGTTATTATTTTCCCTGGGCCATAAAATTTTCCCCCTCACCCTCTCTCCATCCCTTCGATGTAATACGTCAGGGATGACCTTGACTAAAACGTTTTTTCGCGTGTCCGAAAGGATATATAAAGATATATTTTGCCACAGATTTGCAATAGCGTTTTTGATGTTCCTAAATGGGAATACGACCAAGAGTCTGCACCCCACGCCCTTCGGCAAGGTCGCTCGCAAACAGGAAAATTTCCTCTACCTGTCCTATATTATTTTCCCGTTATTAATATTAATATATGCATCAAACACGTGGACGAATTATAATGGAATGCCGTTAGCGCGGAAAGTTGTTCGCATTGACGTGAGGTCAGAACAGCAGTGGCGCTTTCCGATTCATCACCAAGGCGGCAATCAGCATTCGAATATGAATTAGCAAGTTCGGATGATAGATTTCAAATATCTAGTTCGATGTATCTGGAAGAACGGCGACTGAATTCCAGATTGATCCTTTTAGAGATGTGCAGGGAGGAGTGTTTCCCTGAGGAGGTTTTAGGAATAACTGAAGCTTTCACCTCTTAAGGAAACCGATAACAAAAACGTGAGATCGATTATAGGACAAGGTGATATAGAGCTGTCGTTTCCAATATTTTTGTGGACGCAAAATCCTTCCAAAGACCTTCAGAATTACGCAACATACCCACCTTGAAACAAGGTTGTACATTTATGCGTACGGGTATCACAGAGTTTGGAAGCATTCATTTGCCGGTATTACATCACCATCGATTAATTAAAGAAAAATTATTGTCCAGTATTAATATACCAGCAGTTCCAAATCTTTGGTTTATTTATCTAACAAGGCTTCTCGTGACACCCTCTAAGTATCAGCTACGGTACCACAGGGTGCCGCAAGACCTTGTATGGGAAACACTGATTTAACGATTCGTGTTCTCTGGGACAATCAATGATCAGGAGTGTAAAGTACACACAAGAACCGATAGGAACATTTCGGTAGATATAACCCCTTCCCACCCACCAATCTGGTGCATTGTAGGATAACATGCAGCTGCAAATAGGACCGCATTAGTAGTTCTGAGATTTCTGGCGCAGTTTTAAGTTGGTTACCCACTATAAAACGTCATTCTTTCCACGATTCTATGGCGTACAAAATGTTTTGCGTTGATACAAGGCCGGCAAGCATGGGCGAGCCGGGCGGCTGCCCGGGGCGCCAAATGTTTGGGAGCGCTATCCCTATCAGTTATCAATGCATTACTTGCAAGTGAATAAATATTGAATTCCAATTTATATCTACAAACAGGCTAGAATATTGATGGAATTTCTTTTAATTTTTCATTATCAATAATTTTTACAGAGCGACGAATAAATTAACATGTACGCTGTAAATATCTCAACCAACATTAGCGGATGGGGGCGCTGGATTGCTATCTCGCCCTGGGCGATATTTCCTCGGGCCGCCACTGTCCTTATGGATATCAGAGGAGAAAAGTCAATGATTCGTTTAGCATTCTACAATTCTGCTCATCAAGACCTAAATTCATTAATGCTAGGAGAAATGTTCAGAAGCGGAGTACCATAGCAACAGCTTCATGACGTCCGGGATGACATAGGCAGCTCCTATGCCCATTGAATCAGCCGATAAAATCCGACTTCCAAGTAATCTTCCTAGTCGGTAGTAAAACGATCGGCGATTCACCGCAGATTATGCCCAATTTGAGATTGAAATATGCCGATACTTGATGGCTTCACGAGTTTCCAGAATCCATTTCCACGGAACGGGCACTTAATACCAGTGGTGGAATAAGTGCGTGGAAGCATGTTTGCCTTCTCTTCGCGCCAGCAAGCCACCCAGCGGGGTCTTTTGTATCGGCAGGAAAGGCGAAGGGGACCCCCCAGGGAAAGACTGGGCGGTTCGGATGTGTATGCGGAGGATAATATAATCTGGCGACTGTGAAAAGAATATTTTTAGAAAAGGGTTTCCCGAACAAAGGAAGAGAAGAAGGAGCCGTATTGTTCGGTAGGTAAAGGAGGAGGTTTTTGGAGTGGCTCGCGAACACAAAAGAGAGAGAAGAGGCTTTTGAAGAGCTTGCAAAGGGAAGAGGGGAATTCTTACTGTCGGAAAATGACCGTCTTGTGATTGTTTTTTTCAGGGAGGGGTGAGGGAAACGTAAACGAACTTTTAAATCCTCTTTTTCAACTATTATGCTTTCGACGGGAAACTGAATCGAGGTTGAGATGACGCGCATTTTGTTGGTTTTTAATTATTGTTAATTAGGTGATGATTATTCCCGGTGCGTATTTCTATTCTTTAGGCTCATTTCATACCCTAGCAACGCAATTCTGTATTTGCCTTTTCGTTTCAATGCAAATTAAACCGAGTGGTGTAGCTGACTACCTCGTAAACTAATAAATAGTCTCACCCGCGCTGGAAAATGTCATATAGTATTCGCCAAAACTAGTTTTACAAGTCGCTTGTTCAAACAACAATATATTTCTTATGGTGAATATATTAAAATCTGTGTTTATGTATATAATTTTTCGGAATCGAGAAAAATGTAAACAATAAGGTTAGCCTTGGTAATTCGGATCTTATTATCTTAAAAACATTCAAATATTTACTTCAAAATGATTTAGATTGCGTATTATCGAAGAAGAATTCAAACGTTTTATCACAAAATCGCAAAATTAACGCCAGAGAAAGAGTCGATAAACGAATCCTGCGCTTCAATTGGACATAAAACTTTGACGATTCTACTTGACATCATCGTTCCGTCTGTTACAGTAGGACCAGCGGCGAACGCCTGACGTAAGTATTATCGGGATCCATTCTTCGAAACATAGCGTTAACGGGTCATTTATTGCATCTAGACACGGCATCGGCTGTTTTATCCTCGTTATTGTTAACGCTTATTCCACAAAAGCGCGAGTGAATCGCTAAAGGGCCACACCTTACTCGCATTAAACGCCAATTCGTCTTCAGATATGCCGTGCAATACGCTTGTAGATACGTATAACATACAGGGTGTTCCTTTCAAACCTCCAACATTTCAATCCATCACTGTGGAAAAATTGTAAAAGATAAATGAATACAATTTATGGCATACGAAAGAGAATTCTATTTCGTGACCTTGAATTTGCCATTTTGGCCATTGCATGACGTTGAAGTCGTTAGAAGAAAAATGCGACTCCTCAGCAGTGAGCACAGTTTGCTGTGTGGCGTTACAGTATGACAATGGCGACTCCTCAGCAGCAAGCGCAGGTTGTTGTGTGGTACGCAGAAATGATGCCGTTCATTATGGTGCAACGCAACTATCGGCGAGTGTATGGAGGTGGTCCGCCTGAGACGAGAGCCATCATGGCCTGGTTTGACAAGTGCAGACTTGACATTCTTCGTGCAACCAATGGGTCACATATTAAATTGTACTAATCTAGCAGTTGTTACACAAATAAAATCTTCGAGTCACAGAATAAAATTCTCTGAGTTCCTATTTTGTATACCCCAGCTTGTATTCATTTAGCTTTTACAGTTTTTCCACAGTGTTGGATTGAAATGTAGGAGGTTTGAAAGGAACACCCTGTGTTACTTATTCCCCTCAAACGCCGTCATTCGTATTTCATGGTGTAGTGCAGCTGTACTTGGTACGCTCATAATTGTTTTTCTTACTAAAATTCGGTTCTAAAGACACGTGGAGTGAAAGATCTCAAGGTGGTTTTTTGTTTTATTATGAAATTAAAATATATAAAAAAGAGGGTTTGTTGATGTGAGATAATATTCACCAAGAATAAAACTCGTTTTAAGCGCTTTAGTTTGTCCATTTAAATTAATTCGACGGATGTTTATTAAACTTTAAAAATATTCAGTTTTCTAAGTGAATGCGCGAAATTCTCAGTTCTAGGTCATTCGCTATCTCGTAAAAAGAAAGTGGTACTTTATTTACCGTTTACTAAAAACTCGGAAATGAGCTATATTCTATTAGGCGCGAAGAAACCATTAACTGCAATAATATCACTTAGGTTTACGCAATAGAACACAGAGAAATACGAGTTCACGTAGTTAAAAAAAACACGGTCAATTTATCTTGACTATGCCACGCCAACTTTCACTCCTTAATTAAAAACCTCGAAGCGCCGAAAAATTAACGCGTAAAAATTTGGTCTGAACGTGTAGGAGTCTCCACTCTCGTTCATTTCCGAGCTTGAAAACGTTTTTGCTCGCTGACGGCAAATAAAAAAATATGAGTGGGAGACATTTTTTTCGGAAAACGCGTGGAACGGAATAAACACGACGTCGCTGACGGTGCCGTTAACAAGTACCGCGTACGTACGAACTTGAGAGAATGTAAACACACGGAAGTCCTTTTATTCTTGCAAATCCCTAGTGAAACCACGTCATAGACGTAGGTGCAACGTACATACATACTTGGAACAAACTTTCTCACATTCGTACATTTTCACTCTCCATAACAAGATGGAAAAGTAAACTCCATAAATGGAATACAGAGAGATTTCAAAGGCGTTTTTAATGGGGAATACGTATGGAACGGTATCAAAAGATTAGGTGATTCTCGAATTTTTATCCCCGAAACTATGGTCTCGGGGACTATCTTGTAGTAGATGTTTATCTATATCCAAATAAATTTTTCAGTCTATATCTCACAGATAATATAAGAGAATGGGAGAGAAATATATGAATTTTTAATCGTTGTTTGCTGAGAGAACCATCTTAGCGATCGATGTAAATAAAATATGTGATATTTTACTCGGGATTTTCTCGAATTTTTATCTCCGAAACTATAACTTGTAATTATGTGGCCTCGCGGACTTTCTTGTAGTAAATGTTGTTCTCTATCCGAATAAATTTTTTAATCTATACCTTACAGATCATATAAGAGCTAGGGAGATAAAAGTTTGATATTTCATTGTTGCATGACGGATGCCATTTAACGAGATACGAGTATAAGTTGATTGAAGTAATTATGTAAAGTGGAAGTTCTAATTGACAGATCAGTTAGTAGGGCTTTAGAAAATTGCATTTTTGAAAGTAGTTAAAATTGAGATAGAAACTCGGGACTAGAACATTTATATAGCTGAAAGAATGAGGTTTAAACTTTTTAAAGGGTAAATTTAAATCCGTGCCGAATTGGCGTAATAATCTGCTTTTAATCGGAACAAATCTGATGTGGCCACCACATGACTTTCTCCATACCTGTAATATTTCTAAAAATTCCTAATAGGTTACATAATAATATTTTAAGAAACTGGGAGGAAATTTTAGACTTTACAAAGAACTGAAATAAACTCAAACCATAGCCTTCTAATATTGGATATAGCCAAAAAGCTCCTACAATTAAGAAAAGAAAAAGGAGTGTTACCAAGACGTAGATAAGCGTCAATTGTTAACAATAGTCATCGGTAGGTGGCGTGGTGGTGGCAGCTAAAAATATCAGATATCTCTTAAACAATGCATTCTATGGGAAAATGTTTCAAACAAAGGTTGTAGATAATTACATTTCCCACAATCTTTATTCCAATACATTTTTACATTTATCAAATATTAAATCAAATATTTCAAAATAACGGATAAGTGACAAGAGCAAACACCCACTTCTGATTAACCGATTTTTACCAAAAACTAATCAGTTGTTGTGACTTTTATAAAAATTTTAATTATAAAATTTCGCGATGACCTGGTTAACAGTTTTTGAGTTAGAGCACCCACAAAAAGCTATCACACACACACACAGACATCATCGAGAAAATGATCAAAAAGTGTTCAGGGGACCTCAAAACGTGTATATCCGTTGAAATCTCGAAGTCGATTGTTTTCATAAAAACAATACTTTCCCATATACTACGTATATTTCAAAATAACGGATGTGACAAGAGTCAACACCCACTTCCGGTTGATCGATTTTTACCAAAAACTAATCACTTCTTGCGACTTTCATGAAAATGTTAAATACAAAATTTCGCGTAGACTTGATTAATAGTGTTTTAGAGCACCCACAAAAACTGTCACATACACACACACTAACTCAACACACACACACAGACATCATCGACAAAATGGTCAAAACGTGTTCAGGGGACCTCAAAACGTGTATTTCCGTTGAAATCTCGAAATCGATTTTTTTATGAAAACAATACTTCCTCCTATACTCGTACTACGTATGGAGAAAGTAAATACCGCATTATTCCTTTGAATTATGAAGATTGGTAATTAATAAATAATTGTTTGGTACGGGGATACTGGGTTCGGTCCCCACTGGTAGCATTTTTAATTTAAAAGTATTTTATATGCCAGCAGTAAAGATAAAAACAAAGAGTTTTATAAGCTTTCTAATTTTGAAGTTGCGTAGAAACGGGTTATTCACTAGTTAATGTAAAATCTCGAGCGATTGAGTTAAGACAAAAATTAGCATTTGGGCCGCAGTAAGGCATGTAGTTGACCACATACCTGTTTGGCATGCCTGCTTTATATGCTTTTTATATGTCATACGTAAGTAATTCTCAAAAGTTGCGGAATGGGTTGCGTTTGTGGCGGAGGGATAGACTACGGTTCCAAGAAAGTGTACGAGGGAGCCGCCGCTCCGCGATAAATAGAGGAAATAATGAATTGCGTAAAGATTTTTTCCTCTCGAAATTGCCTATCTCTCTCCCCCCTCTCCCCCCCCTCCCCCCTCTCCCCCCTCTCCCCCCCTCTCCCCCTTCCCCTCTTCCCCATCTCCCCCATCTTCCCCCATTTCCCCCCTCTTCCCCATCTCCCCCATCTCCTCCCCCTCTCCTCCCCCTCTCCTCCCCCTCTCCTCCCCCTCTCCTCCCCCTCTCTTCCCCCTCTCCTCCCCCTCCTCCCTCTCCCCCAATCTCCCCCCTCTCTACCCCTCTCCCCCTATCTAATCCTCTCCCCCTATCTAATCCTCTCCCCCAATCTAATCCTCTCCCCTCTCTCCCCATCTCCTCATCTCCCCCACCCTCTCCCCCTTCCCCCTCCCCATCTTCCCCCTCCCCATCTTCCCCCTCCCCTATCTCCCCCCCTCGCTCCCCCCCTTTCTCCCCCCTCTCTCCCCCCTCCCCCCTCTCCTCCTTCTCTCCCATCCCGCCCCTCTCTCTCTTCCCTTCCCGCCCCTCTCTCTCTTCCCTTCCCGCCCCTCTCTCTCTCTTTCATCTCTCGGGCGATATGTCCACTTTAGATAGGGCGAAATTGGTGAGGGGCCATATGGGTTGGGACGTCGCATCTCGAAAAAGTGTCGCCCAGTCTCGGTCTACCTGCGCTTATGTAATCTATTCGACACTTCACGATGCTCGAACGAAATGAAAAACGATTTTCCGCGTGTATCGATAAGAGACTATCGGCGACTCACGGAGGGGGGGGGGGAGTTTGGTAAATAAACCGGCCGAAATACAGTTTTCACGTATATTTATTTTTTTTAACGGCCGCCTCCGGTGTCAGTCTTTTTGCCGTTTTTTTTGACGTTCCTATCGGAAAAAATTTTTGCGAGAAGGAAAACTTGGCCATCGGAGGAAAGATAAGTTGAAGAGAGAGAGGGGAAATATATTTTTTTATCGCCTACACCGTGTTTACCCAAACCGTGGTCGCGCACGCCGCATGTCATAATCAATTTTTATAATCGATTAATTCCCTTAAAGAACACCTTCAAAAAATCGATTTCGGCGGACGGAAACGGTATATTTCTCTGCGTCTCCTTTCATTTCACTTAATCGTCGAGCGGCAGGGGGTGGGGGGTGCGATGCACTATTATGTTGGTAACAATGTTCGCTCGCAGGTCTGTCTCTCCTATTGCGATAGTCCCAGGAAAAAAGCGAACCTCGATATCGCTCTTTTTTACAATGGAACTCGGGTATTTTATGGCGTTATCGTTTCTCCCGATGTACGTGGGTGTTTAGACTATTTTTACAACTTCAAGAACGATAAGGATCGGTTGTTCACGGAATTGGTTATATATATCTCCATGGAGTAATCAAGGAAATATTGACAAGGCGATTAATAGAAGGCCTACCGCCACCGCGGCAAAATAAATCATTCGCACACATTGTAATTGCAGTATGGCTTTTTTATAACCATGTGTAAGATGGTCTGTTATTTAAAAAAGTATTTGGAAATGAATGAAAGAGCGTAATTTGGGAAGAAAGAATATATATGTATATTTTAAATTGCTGTAAATGTTGAGAATATTTACAAATGATTCAATTCGCAGGAAGATTGATTTGTCATAGAATTTTTTATCGTTTGAGCCATTCATACTGCTTCTGATCGAGATTACAAGGATTTGTCAATCGGAGGGAATTCCTCATCTCAGCTCGCAGCGAAAATTGATATCAATAAGTTTATTTGTATTAAGGCGAGTCCTTAAAGGTTGGAACGATTTCTATGTATTTCATCCGCAATCGATTCGTATCAGTGATGTGAAGGAAAAAAGAAAACATCGCATCATTCCGTGACGCATCAAAGCTGCAAAAAATTGATAAACGCTTGTCACTCATGGTTGACGGGAAGGCGAGCGCTTTTCTGACTTTTCTGGAAAAGTTTGAATTGGCAAAAACTTAGAATTCCAAATTTCCTCCTCCCCGAATCGGATTTCTCGGAGATCGTTCACGTCAAATACAAACGCGAGAAAGTCATTTCGAGTTGCGAGTTCGAGATAGATGAAATCTTCCCCTTAAACAACCCATTCGTCGGAATGAAGAAAATAGCGACATAAAATATAAAGATAGCAATCGACTGGTCGATTGGAAGAAGGCAGTCGTTTATTTTCGACGTGAAACAAGTCGAGTTGCGCGCACGTATTCCAATAATCGGTTTCCACGTCAGAACAAGTGATGAAAGAAGCGATTAATCAGATATTAAGGGCGGTTTTTTTTATTGTAGCAACGTGAGCAAATCGAAAATTTACCATAGTAACCGACCCGTGCAAATACCTTATAAGTTTTTTTTTAAATCCAGCTAAAAAGCAAACGGACCAACTGATGCTTCCCAAAATCAATAGGGTTTACTATATGACTGTCACCAGGAAATTTGGTTGCTCTAACTTTAACGGTGTAGAAGTAGTTCACTAATTTAATTTTTTATTGTTCATTGTGTCCCCCGCTAAACCCCCTGCCCTGCGAGTCTCCACATTCCAACAGCGGAAAGAACTTATTGCCATGAACAACAATCTCTCAAAATTTGTTTGCTCTAACTTGAACGGTGTGGCAGTAATTCATCGGATACGGAAGTGTGACGGACGGACGGTGAAAAAGATTACATTATCGGATTTAAAAAACGGCTAAAAATACGAAATTACTGTGGAATCGAGATTAAACAGATAAATTTTCTCTTTATTTTTCAGCAATTTTTAAAAGGTCCGTTAGGATTTTCGCCATATTTTTCTCCGCAAAAAAAGGTTCCACTGACGACCAGAAAGTGGTATAAGTTGTTTTTCTGAATTAATTCTCGAAAAAAAAATATTTCATAGCCTACCTTAAGCTATTAGATTACAAACTCAACTTGGAATGACTCGACTTTGTGGAAATATCCCGTAATATAAATTACAACGATTGTTTCTATCATTAGATTACATGTTGCCTCTGCGTTTGTTTCGAAAACCATTTCTTTTCCAAAATCAGAAGATGCGAAACAACTCGACTTTCTGCTCGAAAATTTTCCGAGTTTTACGTATAGTAACGTATTATTCCACGAAGTTGTACACGTTCTGGTTGAATTTGGGGAATTTTTAATGCTCAAGAAGTTGAGTGACGCTATCGATTGGACAGGGTTTCGTTGTTCACGTGCATGAGGCGGCGTCCGGAGTCTTAGGCACTTGTCCAGATAACTTCGCTCGTATGAAGTCAGAAACAACGTCGCAACTGCAAAAGATTCCACTGCATTCAAGTGATTGGATCCACTTGCGCAGTTTATTTTCCCGTTCTTGCAGATAAAATAAGTAATGGAAAAATAAATTGACAGAATAAGCACTTAAGTTTCTCCAATAGCAATGAAAAATTTACGGAGATACTTGATTAAGTACTTATTCCTTAAAATTCATTTCTAATCAGTCTCTTTACTTGATTGTAGCCATAAGGCGCAATGCCAAGGCGTACCATGTGCCCACAATTTAATAACTATGGATTTTCGCTTTGCTACGATGCGAATTGAATGCTGTCGAATTTTTCATTGCCACTTATAAATGCTATTATACGATCACGTCTTTTTCATGTTTAGGTATCACGTTTTAAATAGTAACTAAAAAATTTGACGGTGGGGACAGAAAAACCCCTCCCCCTTATGTGCAGCCACCTCCCGGTCAAAAAAGAAAAATACAATCAGTTAAATAAAAAGACAAACCTGCTGCCCGAGCTATGTCTACGGAACGGTCGATAAACTCTATAATAATCCAAGAATTTGATTAGCCAGAAATTCCATACAGTCGATAAACTATCATCTGCGAAATGACAAAGGGTCCTGTAGTGATTTATAGAAATGAGCTAACAATTTCAATAAAAACGAATTCATAGAAACAAGATGATCCAATCGGAACTTATGATGCCTACTTTACATTTAATCATTTATTTAATACGAACATATATTGTCTTTATTAATAGCTTTAAAATCACCGCGGATGTGTTGCTCTTCGTGTTCCCAATTTTTTAATAATTTAGCGTTATAAAATATTACAAACACATTCGAACGTAATATTAAACTGATCACGCGTATTTGTGCGGCAAAAATAGCGCGCGTATGTATTAGAATATCTAAACCGAATCCGAGTCCAACAGCAGTCGTTGCTATGGCAACACTTTCGTAATGAGTGATAAAAACTGCAAAATCGCCAGTATTTACACGAAGTTCTAAGAAATGCAATCGATAAGCAATTTTCTACGATAAAAATTAGAATTTTCATTCTTTTCCTCAGAGAATAGTACAAATCCCGCTCCGATATTACAATTCTAAGATATTTTAATGTGCAAGAGAAAATTACCCTGCACGATGGATTTAAGATTTTCCATGTAAATAAAATGGGAAGGATAGTGCCTGGAATCGAGCCCGGGACTTTCAATGTTCGCAACAAAAACTATCCTCGGGAGCTCGGCTCTAGCAGCAGGAAATTTTCACCAAGTGTTATGAAAATCAGTCTATTGGTGCAAAAGTTAATGGAGGGGACGGACAGACAGACAGAGACAACGATAGAACTATAATCCTTAGTTGTAGTTACAATTAATACTCTCGTGACCCCCTGTGTTGTATCGGGTGTAAATTTCGTATAAACTTTCACTAAAAAAATCACTTGGCAAAGTGATTTCCAATAAAAAACACTCCGAAAAGTTATAGTTTTAAAACAGGGGGCCCCATAATTCATACGTCATGATTATTATACTTTGTTTATTGTTATTTTTATATTTAAACGTTTAGGTTGTGGTTATTATAAATTATAATGAGTACCGGTAATTGAGTTATTTTTAAATTAATATTTCGTTCGTTATTGCTATATTAATCTCGCGGGGCCCCCATGGACATTAGCATCCGGGCAACCTTCGGCACTTGGCCTGCCCCGTGCGTGGTTTAAATAATTATATATAACCAAGAAAACATTCGCATTCAGAAACGAGAAAATTGATCTGCTACGATAGTTCAATGGTAGAATATCCGCCCGCCCGGGTTCGATTCCCGGTCATAGCAGACTTTTTTTCGTTTCAAAATTATTCCCTAAATAATTATAGTTAAATGGACGGCAAGGAAAATTGTCAGATGCGGAGAAACGAGCGCGAACATTAATCGAATCCAATTTCTGCGACAAAGTAAGCTCGTAAAACTCGCGAGCAAACGGGCGCGATTATTTTGTTGTGAAATTCGAATTTTAATTATGGCCGCCCTTCATTGTTTTTCTCTCAATCTCCTCTTACAAAGTATGTAAAGCAAAAAAGTCGATTTATTTCGAAACGTACCCCATGGAAAATTCCGCGCAGTAAAACCGGCGAACTACTACTGCATCACCTGCTTCCGACGGAGAAGCGCTCGGAAAAACGAAAATCGATCTGACAAAAAAAAACGAAAAATCCAATCTCGCAAAAAATCGCCCGCCTTCGCGTCGCGTCCTTCGACGACCTAAATTACGGGTGAAAAGCGATCGAGGGGAAAAAAAGATTTAGTACTCCGGCATCAACGACCGCCGCCAAATTGACAAAAAGAACGCGACGCATGTAAAAATCCCTTTAGCGAGTGGGCGCGCCTGTGTCACGTTCGCTTTGGCACGGTCACTTTGGGCCGGAGGCGACCAATCGAATCCCACGCGCAATCAAGCGACGTGCACTTCTGACGGGCGCGTGTCAACTGTCACTGATGAGGCCTTCCTCGACTCCTCCCTTTACGCTCCCCCCCGCCTCTTCTTCCCTCATCCCATCCCATAGTCCACGCAGCATAGCTCTTGCGGATTTTCCACCTCATGCATCGGATGCAACCCGCTCTCTCTCTCTCTCCCTCCGCCCCCGGGCACTGCGACCCCTCCTCCTCATCCCCCCACCTCTCCGCCCCCGGCCGATACATAGTATACTCATAGTTGCGACCAAGGCAATCTCGGCAAAAGGATGCCGCTTATTCAGACGGGTTGCATCGTATAGGTCTGGGTGAGTGAATGTGCGTACGATATTTGCTATTATATTTTTTGCATTCATCGCGTCTTCTTCAGAGAGGAAGGACCATCAGGGGCTTTTCCGATCGTTACCGGTATGTATGACCCTTAAATCCATTTTATATGTTTTGTAAATCCATTTGATATGTTTTGTCTTTTTTTCGTCGGAAAGTTAACAAAAGAAATCTGTAAACGAAAAATTTTCAACTCGAAAAACGTTTGTGAATGTGATTTTTAAAAATCAGTGCGCATATCATGGTATTTGATGAATTGCGATCCGTTTTGAGCCATAGTTCATGCGTTGTTTCATCGCAATAGCCGCTTAAAAAGTAGTGTTTTGCGAATATTAGTGCTGAATGGGATTTCTTTTATTGCTTGTTGAGTTTAGTACTCTTCTGATGAAACTACGACCTTGTGTTAAATGTAGAGATTTAATTTTTCGCAATTGTTCCTATTTTTTCCTGTTCAAAGAGGACACCGAGATTGCTTAATAGACGCTGGTATTATATGAATTATGTAATACACATTTTCAACAATCGGGTTATTATTCGTTCCAATTGCGACATTTACGACTTTGAGGAAAGAGCAGAAAATAATCGTGCTTGAAACTATCTTTCTTCTTTTTCCTTGTGTGATTCAAATAAGAACATCGCGTCACAAAGTGACTTAACTCTTTTATGATAAAGAAATCTGAACCATAAGTTTCCTCAATTAACTCGGACACGTCGCTTTTTATCTCTTTCCTCAGGATCCTTGTCACCATCCATCCTCCCGGCAGAGCAGCTTTCACCAAGGGAACCGAAGGAGGTGTCTCTTGCTATTTCTCTTTCGAGGTGATCACCCGTGTGGTTAAGGAAGACCCATCGAAGCAGCCACTTCCAGCGTCGCATCTCGCGTTTTCATTAAACGCTCGTCTTTTTTAATCATAAGTGGTCAGGATAGGCCCCAGGCCGTTACCACTGTGGCGATGTCCGAGAAAATGTATTACTGGGGGCAGGAGAAGGAGCCCGTGGACCCGGAACAAACGTTTATCGAGTTTTCGGCCAAACCGGCCGTAGTTGTAGTGGAACCGGATGACCAGACCAAGGCAAACGCGGTCGAAAAGGAGGCGCCAGTGCCCGCGGTTCCCGTGCCCGGTGTTAGACCGGCCGTGGCGATACCGAGGAGGGTGCAACAGTTGCAGCAGCAGAGTTTCCTCTCGCCTCCTTGCCCTCCTCGTGTCCCTTCCAGTTGCAGCCTTCCTGGAGGCCAGGAACCGGAGGTGATCGGAGAGGCGGCTTCGCTGGAGGAGGACAGGGGAGGTTGGGGCAACAAGCTGGACTTCCTCTTTTCCTGTATAAGCGTGTCCGTCGGACTGGGAAACATTTGGAGATTCCCATATCTCTGCTACAAGAACGGCGGGGGTGAGAATCATTTTTTGGCACTCTCGTTTTTTTTTTTAAAGATCCGTGATCGTATTTTTAGATAAGATTAAGGAGGAGGAGCTTCCTTACTAGAATTAGCAGCCGAAACTGCGGGAAGCATATACTTTTTTAGAAGTTTATTCACCTCCCTCGGAATCGTCTTTCCTTGTCCACAAATATTCCAATCATTCAATTTTCAATAATTCCAGCGCTCTTATAAATGTTTGTGCTGTGGCATAGTTTGCCTTTAAATGTTTTATATTCAATTTTTCGAGTTGTATTATGATTCCAAGCCATATGATTAATTACTCCACAATTTATGCGAGGGAACACGTTCATCAAGGTGCTATGCTCGGATGAAATTATTATGAGAATATACGGCATCCGACCTGAAGTTCGTCAGTTTTTAAGAATCAAAAAGCCACATACTGCTACCACCTTGTGACTTGCAGGATACCATTTCCGTGTATAATCATCGAGAAAAATATAATGGGATTGAAATAATACTGTTTTAATTTACATCGATTTAACGGGATCAGCGATCGGAGAAATGTATTTACTTACTCAAAAAAATCAAAATATAATTCAATTTTTACTGCTGAGATGCAGTTCCAAGTATATTCTTAGATGATGATGACGATAGCTTGCTATGAACAGTTCGAATTCATTTCCTTTAAAATAGAATATGCAATAATGAAAAATATGTCCTGGGAACTTGTATTTGTTATGTTGCACGCTGGCAATTCAAACGACGGATATCAAACGCTCACAACTAACGAAAGTAAAAGCCTCATTTCAAGGCTAAACGAATTTTTTTTTTTAAATCCTCAAAGTAAGGTATCATAACATGTCAATTTCAGGTTCGGGAACTACAAAGAGAATCACACCCGTTTCATTGAAGCGGACGTGATCGTATCGGCAGACTGACGTAGCGCTTTGTCGAGTATTCATTCGGGAGGGGAAATACGAAGGTCTCAACCCCCTTGGTCTGGGTTCGAAATTCTATTAGATTGAGGTCAAAGAGAACAATTCGTGGCTTAATAAAGCATAGGTCATCACTCTTTTCGCGTCGCATTTTTGTACGAAGGCGAAGTGGATCTCAAGGTTTGCCTCCGAGGGATGCGATGAAAGGATCATTGGCTTCGGCCATGACATGGTAAGGAATCTACAAGAATGCGTCTGGAGGCAGGGAGACAGCGAGGGCGTGATAGAGGGAGACATCTTAATGACGCACGCGATACGGAGGGGTCCGCGGTATTTATTTTTCCTACGATCACAACAGCGGGTCGTGGGGCGTACAAATGCTCGTATAACTCTTGCAATGAAAAATGACGTGGTCCAATTCAATCGTTTGTCACTTGTCAGAGCGATCGGCGTTATGGAAGTATAGGTCTCTCGCAGCCTTTTTCGTTGCACCCACGCTTTTTGGGTACTTTGCACTGCGCACAAACGGTTTTTGTGGCTCGTGGCGTCAGTGTAGGTTCTTGTCAAATGATAGTCTGTGATTAACATCTATTTAAGTATTTTACTACCGGTTAGTAGTTGTGTTTATTATTCCTGCGAATAGGCGATGCTACATTGTGCTGTCGATGTATTAAATTTAATTTTCTCGTATTTAAATATATTAATTAACAGTAAGTATTTTAATTCAGACAATTGTTACAGTGTTGTTAGTATTACCCATATATAATCGCATCATACTTGTTGGTTTTTTTCATATTGTCATCCGTAAATCATTAAGAGTATTTTTTCTTCAGCTGAAGTCATAATTGCGATAATATAGCATAAGAAGTTTCATTGTGATAATTAAACAATTTCCAAGTTTTCGATCCAGATAAGCTACGCACGATCTCGACGAATCTTTCTCTTGTTTTCGTCTTGCGCTCCTTAACGAGAGGATTTTAGAACGTATTTCTGTTGGAACAACATTACGCATTCATATCGTGACGTAACGTGGATGAATTGAAGATTTGGCGGGAGTTACAAGCCTTTTAAAAAAACATACCAATTGCCCTTAGCCATGCGTTCGTTAAATGACAGGAAAAACATTTGAAAAAAATGACTGAGCCGCATGGGGTGACATATGGCGTGATTGGCGTAAATCCGTCTTGCGTTTGTTGTCATTCGAGCCGTGTTTGGATACGACCTTGCCTACATAACTGGAGGACGGGAAGGGGCCTCGCCAATCCTTAAATAAAAAACACTGTATCAATGGAAACATAGGGTACAAAGTGTGGCAGAGGGAAAGCATTGGACTGTATAATCAAAGAGATGATAGGAACGAGATTGGCGTTAAGGAGTAGGCCAGGAGTTTAAATAAGTAGAAAGTTTAAATACGGCTGAGCACTACGAGAAAATTAGTTTGATAAAGCTAGGAAATTAAATAGCAAATTGTTCAATTACGTTTTTGTTACTTTCGGCGACATGGGTTCCCCCGGTGTGAAAAGTGTTTACTATGTGCTTCGTTCTGCCCCATATTTTGGTGAAACTTATATTAATGAATTTTCAGGGTTCATTGTTTACATAATATGTATTTACTAACAAGCAAATAACAAAAAACATTTTTAAGGATCGCTATTTTTTTTTGCTTTAGTCGGAAATATTCCCGTAATTGAACTTATTCGGTATCATACCAAAATTTCGTTGTTAAGAGGGTATTTTGAAAACATAAAAATGAAGTTTAAAGGGCACGAATGCTATTTTCTAAAGGATATGTAATGTAGCTATGCAATGAAGGGAAACAAAATCTCGTAATCAATTTTGATGCCATATCTCTTCTATATTTTGCGATTGGAAAAAATAAACCTGTCTTTATTTACAACGAGATTACACAAGGAACCGGCGTTCACTCTATCTTTTAATTAATTAACCATGATACGCAGGATCTTAATCCTAACCGCCTTAATTTACGCATCCGGCCCACATAATCTGATGCTACGATGCAGAAAAACGCTTACTCCTTATCGGAGTGGACAGTGAGCATTTTGCGTTGCGAAAGGTAAATCGTGGGGGCGTAGTTTATTGAAAATTTTCCACTCTTTCGTAATCAAAAATGTTTGCGTGTACACACATTTTAACTCATTAAAGACCTTCCATCAGATATCGAAGTTTTTAGGTGATAGCGCTAAAAAAGATTGAGACGGCCTACTTATTACAGTCAAACCCCGATTTAGCGACCTCCCTATATAGTGCCATCCCCGCATTACGCCTATGAATCGCCGTGAACAAAACTTACGTCTTATGATTACATAGAGAAAGCATCTAGATTTACCGACACTCCCGCTTTAACGCCTAAGTCATTGATGGACAAACGGTGGCGCTAAATCGGGGTTTTGCTGTATGTTAAAATTTTTTAGCGTAACGGACATTAAAAATCCACCTCGCCCTTTCGAGAATCCAGAGCACGCAATGAAAATGAAAAACAAAACAATACGAGAATTCGTTAAAGCAAAGGTCGGCAACATTTGCAGTTGTGAATGCTTCGGAGGGCCGCATTGGAATTCAGGGAAGCCTCGGCGGGCCGGATGGATGAATAAATCAGAAGTAATTTAGAGTTTCTATGAATGAAAGTTAAAAACTCCAGCCAAAAAACATATATGTTTTTTGGCTGGAGTTTTTAACTTTCATTCAGTTTACGCCAAAAAGTTTTTTGAGCCATCTTTGAATAGAGTTTCTATGGTCTCATAAAAGTGAAAATCAAGTCTACATAATTTACTAGAGTATAAACTTCACCAAAAAATTTTTTAGATCGTCATTTTACTGGAAATATATGAAGTTTTCTGTTAAATTTTACCGATCACTTTTCATTATAGCTTTACGGGCTGCATAAAGTGGTCTCGGGTGCCGCTTAATTTAGTTTGCCTTTCTCTCCACTGGAGAGGATTATCGAGCTCGTCTTATGGCTGAATTCTTTTTAGAATCTACTTTCGGTGAATCACCACTAAAGACGGCTGCGTTGCAGCCGAAATGCGCATGTGATTTTTATAACCTTGTTATGGCTATTGGAGATACCTAAGATAAGTACTTCTGTTTTCAAGTGCTTGAATACGAGATTGTTTCTTCTATTGTTTTTTAGTGGGAGGAGGAAGTAATTGAATCCCAATTGGATATATATATATAAGAGCCTCGTTAACCTTATAGATATAACAAGGCTTTGGTAGGATTCGATTTAAATCAAAAAAACGTCGATCAACGTCTTTTTTTATTTTAAAATAGTCGTCGATTAGCGTTTTAAAATCTCTCGGAAAAAACGTCGAATTCTACCAAGTAGCAATTTAAAGCGTCGATATTCGTCGAAAATCTCTCGGGAAAATAAACGTCGATTTTAATCGTCGATTTTCAAAAAAAAATATACGTCGAATCCTATCAAGCCTAGATATAATCTACCGTTTGAGTTGTAACTTACTGAAACTTAATCTTACTAAATTTGGAATGTGTTAAACGTGGAAAGAATTCCGTAAATCGCCAAATAATTAAATGTAATTCACGGCTTAGGAAGAGTTGTTTTCACATCTAAACCTTCGCCTTGGCCTTAAAAATAAATTGCCAGTTGAAATAAGTAATTTATTAGAACCACTAGAGTTAGGTGAGGATTGACAAGCGTCGCAGTTGGAACAAAGACACTCGCTTAGGGACTAGACGTTTATTTTGGTATTAAAACAATAATTTAGAATACGCCTTTTGTTGCAACCTAATGCAGAAAAAAATGTCTCCTTTTCAGGAAAAGTGTCTATTTCTTTAAAAAAAACCTTTATCTAGTAAGATGAAATTTAGATCACATTGCAACTGAGGTGCGGTTTAACTAATTTTATTATAGTATTTCGCTAGCTACATCTACAATTCCATTTTATATGTTTAATAATAATATATTGCGAGGATTAAGAAGCAATTGAAAGAAAAAATTATCATTTATTTTATCTATTTCTAAAATAAAAAATCAGTGGATAAGTGGCTTTGTAATTTGACTCTGTAAGTTGTGTCTAGCAGACCGCACTTCAGTAGTTATAATGGTTAAATCCCGCGATTTTGTTTACTCAAAAATTACAATTCGGGTCTCGGAAAGGCATTAGAAAGGGTCGCCTGTTTGTTGGGGAGAGAGGGGAGGGAGTGACGAGGGGGCGAAGGCATGATACCTATAGCCGCATGGAAAGGTCGTAGGTGGATTGGATCGAGATGGCGTCGGGCAAACATACTGAGTCGCGCACATACAAACGCCCACACGCGCTGAGCGAGGGATGCGAGGTGGAATCGCACCTGCTGTCGGGCTTCTGCAAACCCGCAATAACCCTCCTCCTCTCCTCCTCCCCCTGGCGCAACTTGCACCCCCTTCCCCCCGACACAACACACACCCCCTCCCCCCTATCCACTCTTCCATCTTCTCTCCGTCTTACGCGCTTAAGGGCCGTGTCCCTTATCTGCGCGGGGGAAGGCATGGCGCGTGATTGCTGCCGGTGAAGGGTAATATGGGATGGGGATAGACGAGGAAGGGAGGGATGTGCGCAGCGTTAGAGATAGAGAGGAGAGATAAGAAGGAGAGAGAAAGAATGGGAGGAGAGACGAATACATAACGTGTGTACAGTATTTACTCGACCATAAGACAAGTTTTTTTACTTTCTCCATACGTAGTATAGGGGAAAATATTGTTTTCATGAAAAAATCTGATGTGGCCACCACATGACTTTCTCCATACCTGTAATAGTTCTAAAAATTCCAAATAGGTTACATAATAATAAATATTTTAAGAAACTTCGAGAAAAGTTTAGACTTTACAAAGAACAGAAATAAACTCAAACCATAGCCTTCTGATATTGGATATAGCCACAAAGCTCCAACAATTAAGGAAAGAAAAAGGAGCGTTACTAAGACGCTAAGCGTCAATTGTTAACAATAGTCGTCGGTAGGTAGCGTGACGGTGGCAGATAAATAATGTAGTTTTAAAGATATCTCTAAATTAATGCTTTATATGGAAAAATGTTTCGAACAAAGGTTGTAGAAAATTAAATTTCCTACAACTTTTAATCCGATACATTTTTACATTTATCAAATATTAAAGCAAATATGTCAAAATAACGGATAAATGACAAGAAATTTTAGAAATTTACAGATATGGAGAAGTCATGTGGTGGCCACATCAGATTTTTCCGTTTTTCTTTCAACCAAAGGTTGGGGTTCGTCTTATATTCTTGAACAAAGAAATAATGAAATAAAAAACAGTGATTATGATTATGACTAGTCCAACATAGTTTAAATGACATTGCACGTTGTGATCGCATTTTAAAGATTTAAATAAAAAATAACTCCAACAATCTCGTTTGGTCTATTTGCTTCTTAATGCTTTATAAAACATTTTTTCCTCAAATTATCATCTGTGAAGGGGGTCGTCTTATATTCGAGGCCGTCTTATAGTTGGATAAGTACGGTATACTATATTATATATAATATATCGATGTAAAATACTTTGCTTAGAAATGTGGGCAGAGGGATGAACGCTAATGATAAAATGGACTGATGGGATAGGAAAACGATGAAATGCTAGGAAGGATGGGAGAAAAGCGAACAATTCTACTACAAGAAAGAGGAAGGCGAATTGGATAGGATATTACCTGAGGAGTAGAGTATGCCTCCTTCATTTGAATCCTTAGCAATATGATAGACTTGAAACACCTCAGATGCGTCTCATAAAGTGGATCTGCTTTAAGCAGGACCTGATCTATCACCGTGCTTTGAACCCGGAAATGTGCCCCGAGTTGAGCCTTCTTTCCCTGCAACTGAGACACACGGTGATTGATTGCTTGCAGCTCCACAAAATTCTTCACGGGTTTTAAATTCTCCCCACTTGTAAGGGTAGCCAGCACCTATAATCGTATTTGTAATGCGTTGGACCAAAGCGTTGACATTTTTAATGACTCGATGGCCAAGTTTAAAACTAAGGCCTTCCACTGCTTGTTATAATGTTTTTAATATAAGTATCACTTCTTATTTTCTCTCTATTTATTCTATCATTTCTTTATTTGTTTGTTTAATAATTAGCATGTAATTGGGATTTTCTGTACGTAATAAATGAACTGCTACGTGTTAGAAAGATAACTGGAAGGAAAGAAACGGAAAGTTATTATCTGATAGACGACTTGAAAAGTAAAGAGAGCTACCAAGAAATGTAGAAGACTCCAGAAAGCAGTAGTATGTGGAGAATCAGGATTAATCAATAATATAACCAATAATCTATTTATTCCGTTATACAGGATGTCCAGGAAGTCCCTGGCATTTGTAAGTATGCGATCATATTATATTTGCCATTCATTTCATATAGCATTTATTTGTATATAATTAATTTAATTGAAACAATGTTTTCTTCATATTCAGAATACCAGAGTTACAGAATTTAATTAATTAATTTTTATCATGATTTTGTCAAATTTCCATTGACTTTCTGGACAACCTGTACATATAATGTCTCTATATGTTTATATATATATAGACGAACAATTGGAAATGGATATATATATATATATATATATATATATATATATATATATATATATATATATAGACGAACAATTGGAAATGGATATATATATATATATATATATATATATATATATATATATATATATAGACGAACAATTGGAAATGAAAAGACGAAGGATCATAAAGGAAAGGGTAAGAGAACGAGGGGAAGGAGGAGACATGGTTGAAGAACGCCGTCGTAGTAGGTAGATATGGAGTGGGTAGGGAAGGGTGAATTGGATGGGCGGCGCATGGGGGAGAGGTAGGGTTTTGCGGCGTACAGCGCTCGCTTACCAATTGCCGCGCAGGTGTCATTTACTGACCCACGTATAGTAAAGTGCTTTCGCTGAAGGGTAGATGAAGGAGACGGCGGAGGAAGAGGAGTGGTGGAAAAAGCACGCATGCGAATTCTAGAGGCGTGAAGGAAAAAAAACAGAGGGCCCTCTTATCTGGTACCATACTCGCGGCGACTTCCTTCTACATTTGTTTAGCTTAGAATGATGATTAGGGCTCATTCAACCCCTTTGTTAAAGTAAAATGTTATTTTTAGCGCGTTTCATTTTACAAACGCGCATATGTTTTTGCTGTCTGTCCGACTGTGAAATCAATCAAATTAAAATAGTAAGTAAACTAAGAGATATAAGAGAAATTTGTAGGGTGTATGTGATCTGTGATGCCATTTATTAGGCTGCCAAAGACATTCTTTGGCGAAAGTGGTGGGCGGCAGGGGCCGCCTTCACGATTATCAAATTAAGATTCTGAGCGAGTGTTTATAGATAGAAACTTATTTTTTATTAATTATTATATAAAGTATTTTTCAGAAATAATATTGCTAAATTTGTCAAGAATTTTAAGTTTACAATTCTAAATAAACTTCAATAAACCAAACGCGATTTTTCATATTGCGTCAGCTTTCATTTTATTTATCTACGCGCGAGATGTGGAGTTTGTTGTTGCGCGCTTTCGTGAGTTTTTATAAAAGTTGTTAGTAATTGCGCCATTGGTTTTCTCATAAATAAAAGTGAGCCGAGTTTCGCTAATCTATGTATGTTACTCAAGTTCGCGAGATTGAAGAGGACAGGATGTATTTTGTTTCTCGTCAAGGGACATTAGGGAAATACACTATCGTAACTACGCTAATAACATCGTATGCCACTGCGCTCATTTTTCCTTCTCGGTGCGCAAGATAAGTTCCGCGCCTTAGCTATATGAGGAAGTCGAGCGTCGCCTAAATTGCGACGCGCTCACTGCCTCCCCGTGACGTGTTCTTTGGCGCTAAAATCCAACTTCCTGCGACGTTGCACTTCCTACGTCATTCACTTCCCATTAAAGGCTGAACACGTTAGCGGATCGGTTCAAACTTTCTCAGCCTCCTAAGCGCCTTCTTAGGTGGCGCTCATTCACATTTTTCCCCGTACATCGTTCAATATTCCTTCGGTTTCCGTGGGCACGTATATTTATCGACGATTCACTAATCGAACTATAAGTGTTTTAGCACTTATTGTTTCATAACAGAAACGTTTTATAACGTGCCTACAAGCGTCCTTCAGCGTAGTTTACACTTAAATTCTAATTGCCATGGAAGTACCTGGGGTATGAAGTTTAAACCTTTTCTCCTGATTGTAATAAATTAATGTTTTTACATTATGATATATTTCTAATTTATCGTAGGGTACTGCATAAAATTTGTAATAATTAAGTAAATAAAAATAATCTTTTTCGCTATAGTGATGTAAAGCTATTCCTTGGTTTAAAAAAATGATGGACATTTTATGAAATTGTTGACGACGATATAATGTTTCACCAATTCGACGATAGTCTTATTTCTTAAGTTATATTATTAGAGGTTAAATCCTTGGTAAACTTTCTTAAGTTATATTATTTGAGGTTAATTCCTGATCTTCTTTGCTCACCAAAGTGGTATTCACGTTTTAATCTTCCTGTAAACCAATTACATCTATAGAAATTCATTGTCTAAATTTAGCGACAAAATGAAATTATGTGCGTTTAAAGTTACGAGTCTGATATTCAAGGTTCAATTTATCGTACTCGATTCATGAGTACTCCAGTAACGTCGTCACGACAACGTCGAATGAGTCAAGTCAATTCCATGGTGTTATGCAATTTATGCCAATCCAAAACGTATGTACACAGTAGTAACGTTACCATTTGGTTAGTTGTATGATTACGTATGGCGAATTCCGTGCACAAAAAGGAATCGCGAATAATACTCTTTAATGCGGCGATTTCTGAACTTCATGTATGTTTCTTTCGCCCAAGAAAGTATCACCTTTGATCATCTTTCATATAGGGTCCACACTTCTTCCTCAAATTTCGTTCTACACGTTTTTGGTTTTGCACGTGAACTACCTCGAATTGTGCGGCCATCAATTTCACTTTAGCACCAATCAAAGCGGTCTCCAAGAATTAAAAATTATAAAATGTTTCAGTTCGACTCGAAGATTGTAAGAGAGAATATAGGATCCAATTCCAAATACAATATTACTAAATTGTTTTATGTTGAATCCAAGAGGCGCTCATATTTAACTTGAGGAACCACTTTGAACGGTTTCGCTATACCTAAACGGTCTTGATTCAGGGACGCATGCGACATGCAAAGTTAGGGACGGGTTTATTACTTTTTCCTCTTTCATTATATGCTGTAACAAAAGTGTAAAATTTAATGTATTGCGAACTCGACGGTTAGAGTTGATGACCGCATAATGTGCGTTGTACGATTAAAAGAGTTAATTGGATGGCGAACATAAAATATTTTACATCCTCTGGCATGTGGACTTTTGCATATCCTCTCCACTCCCAGATGGTGCTCTCCTCAATTTGTAAACCACTATCTTAATGTTAAATTCATTGAGACGTGTTAAGGATATGACTGGGACCGCGGAAGATAGTAAACATTTAGATTTGTTTCCATTGGTGTCATATAAGCTCCACCCATCTCCTTCTTAAGACCAATGGGTCTTAGTGAAATTACTTCGCAAATAGTGTTTATCGAATGGAATGGGGCTGAGAAGAGAGGAGAGTAGAATACTTACAGAATTAGAAAGGGAGAGGGTAAAAAAGAGGATTATTTGGACTTAAGAGAGAAACGAAAAGTAAAGTGACTGAAAGGACTTAGGCAGTAGAATTTGATATGCGTCATCTGAAATGACCGTTGGAAATATATCTAATCCTACCCCTGGATATTTAACAGGAAATCGATATGTGAGGCTGCGCACCCTTTAATCCACTCACTCAAGCTGATTTCCGCCTAATTTGATGCGCTTCTGGACGATTCGCAGCCGACTGGCTCTGCCAGTCTTCTAATTGATTACGATGAGGTGAATTTTGCGTCAGGTCCCGAAGTCGGCTGGGAGATAATTGAGATCTCCCTCTCCTACCAAATATATTTTTTTAAATTTTATATTCGTCGCTTTCGGTTTTATTTTTTAGGATGACTATTTTCATGAGGATAGATTTTTAGTTGATCAAATGTTATGATAAAAATTGTCTTCCCAATAGCAATGAAAATGTTGGGAAAGCCAGATGCACATTTAACCACATAGAAACCGTCTTTGGCGGTAATTTCGCCTCGATCCGAGATCGACAGTTCTCTTTCGAATCGATCATCTCGCTTTAATAGAGTAGTCCCGCAAGGATCAGTCATGTGACATCCGTTATTTATTAACGGCACACCAAAAAAATTTTTGCGTACTTCCTTTATCATATTACCGGCTACGTTGCGCTATTCAGACTTTTAGTGGATTGCTTCGAAATAATCAAAACGAACATTTTGCGCGCATAACAAGGTAAAAATATTTGCAACTTAACACATCTAAGGATGTGGAATTATGCACGCAGGTCAAATTATTCCCGAATGATTTTTTCCTGGAACCTTGCTGAGGAAATGTCTGATTTTTAAAATAACTAAGAGAGTCGGAAATATAGAATTTATTTTTATACAGTTAAGGGAAATTAATTTCAGATTTTTCTATAAACTGTTTCATCTTGTTGAAAATTATACGTTGCAGAAGTAGAAATTAGAACGATATCTGCAATCTTGAGTTTTCCGGTCTCGGTGACTGTCTCGTCCGACGGCGTTTCGACTCTTTTGCTTTGTCTGGAGGGATGGCATCCGTTAATGTTCCACGCGAGGGCTTCTGCCTAGGTGCGGGAGGAATGCGCGGAGACATGGAACCGTAAAGACGGCAAGGGAAAATACGCGAAAAGAGTTGATAAAGTTTTATTCCCGCTTATGTGGGATACCTTCTTTAGGTTCTCTCTCGGAAGTCGGTCGCAATGGCGAAAATAAATTTAGGCATTCCTCTTGAGCTCGCGCCAACGGTGGCAATTAAAAAAATTCAGATACAGAATTTTCGTCCCGCTTTCAATCCTCGCGCCTCGGAATTTTACAAAGGAAGTTGCGAGCGAATAACTTCCTTTTGGATTAATTCAGCCAGGCAAGAGGTGTTAATTTATTCAAAGACAACTCTCGTTTTCAAGCGTAAGCATTTTCACGTTGAGCATCGCTTTCGTTTTTCTTTTGTATGCCTTTGGACATTATCATTTTTACCTGCTCAGCGCATTATAAAATAATGGAAACGAAAAAAGACACTTCGAGTCGTTAGGGATCAAGATTTGATGATTATTTGAGTCGGTGCGAAAGATATAAAACTTATCTTGACGCGCACGAAAAATTGCAAATGAAAACGTGCCATAAGTGCTTCGTAATTATATAGCGAGGATAAAAAAATCAGAAAATCATAATAGTGTCCTACGAAAACTTTTAATAAAACCTGCGCCATCGTCATTGGCGTGAGAATCCTTTGAAGTTACCAAGTTATACGTGCATTCATCGTGCTCAATAAAAAATGTTGACGATTTTTTTATCACCCTTTAAGAATGAATTAAGTTATCGTAGTATTAATGTCAGTGCTTAGGAAACGTGACTGGAGAAAGCTGTGAATAAGCGTTGATGGCGGTCACTTTCCGTCTTTTGAAGTTAAATTTATTGCAAACTGCGTTAAGGCATTAAACGCTCTACCGCATCATGAACAAATGGAAGCTAAATTTTATACCAATTACTTAACCCATTTCGACATCGACTCGAGAATAACAATTAGATACTTCCCATGGATTTTTTTCACGTTACCTCAGCAGATTTAAAGTTCCATTTAAATAAAGGCGCGCGATGTGCACATCGGCAAGGCCAGAATGCACCACGTTGAAACACCGCAGCGAAAAGCGCAATGCGTTAAGTTTTAATGGATCTCTTCAGGGCTATTTCTAGAGCAAAGACAATTTAGAGCAATGAACCTCAATTGCAAAACTCCTTACGTATCAAGCTCATAACATATTATGCAGATGGGGAAATGAAGATATATTTTTACAGTTGTGTAGATAATTTGTAAAATTATTTATCGGAAAATCGATCGATTTAAATTTAAATCTTACTTATACGGAATGTAAACAAACGCTTGAAATCGAATAACTCGGTAGAGGACGCCCACATCATGCTGCATTGCGAATAGGTAAAATTCAATATTTTTTGTTACCTTGACCATATACATATATATATTAGACTGGTTCCATTCCAAGTCCAACTTCATCCAGATTTTCACATTGACTCGTTTCGCTCTCGATCCTTCCCTACTCGTTAATAATTACATTAACATTATGTCATGACCATCTCAATTCCAGACATTCTGATCTCGCTTTTCTTCGACATCACATAATGTCAACCCAAAATTCCAAATCAAATTAATACCTATCCCAACCCGTCTCCATTTCTAGGCCCAATCAAGCTTCTTTTCAATCCGTATCCTATCCAAATTACGTTGGCCTTCTACTCCCTCCACTCCAGCTTCGCTTCGATCCCGCTCCCTCTTTGGGACAGACCCGGTATTTTTCTGTCAAAAATAATCCCTTTTCCCGTCCCACACTGCGTCCCCGTATTCAGATGCACCCCGTTTCCCTTTCCAGCTCCGCCAAAGCCTCGTTTCAATCTCGCCAGATCCTCTATTTTAAGTTTCACTTTTATTTCAACCCATCCTGGAGTCATTATCCCTCTTCCCACTCATGTTTCCATCGCAACTCTCCACTTCCTCTCCTCTTCGTACTCTGCGGGTCGCCAAAAGGAGCCCTCTTGATCCTCTCATTTCTCTCTCCCCCTCTCCTCTTTCTCCATCTCTCCCTCGCTCCTTCCTCTCCCTTCCACACTTTAATCATCCCTCTCTCTGCCCTTTCCTTTCTCTCATCTCTTCCTCTCTCTTTTCCTCTCTCTTTTCCTCTCTTTTCCTCACTTCTATTCCTCTAACGTCCCTCTCCCTCCTCCCACGGGCTGTCATTCTCCCTCTCCCTCAATTCCACTCCCACTCGATCCATCTCTCTTTCACTCTTTCTCCCGATCTCTCTCTCTCCATTTCACGATATCAATATCTCTTTTTCCCTCTCTCGATCTCTGTCTTTCACTGTCTGCATCCCTGCACTACTCTCTCTACATATCTCTTTGTCTCTTCATCTTCCTCTCGATCTCTCATTCACTCACTCTCTCAATGTCTTTCACTTTCTCCATCCCACTCTCAAACTCATTTCTCTCCCATTCTCCACCAACCACTCCCATCTTCCACCTTACATTCTCTATCCCACTCTCTCTCTATCCCACTCTCTCTCTATCCCACTCTCTATCTATCCCACTCTCTCTCTCTCCCACTCTCTCTCTCTCCCCCACTCTCTCTCTCTCTTCCACTCTCTCTCCCACTCTCTCTCTCTCTCTCTCCCACTTTCTCTCTCTCCTACTCTCTCTCTCTCCCACTCTCTCTCTCTCCCACTCTCTCTCTCTCCCACTCTCTCTCTCCCACTCTCTCTCTCTCTCCCACTCTCTCTCTCTCTCCCCCACTCTCTCTCTCTCTTCCACTCTCTCTCCCACTCTCTCTCTCTCTCTCTCTCCCACTCTCTCTCTCCCTCCCACTCTCTCTCTCCCACTCTCTCTCTCTCCCACTCTCTCTCTCTCCCACTCTCTCTCTCTCTCTCCCACTCTCTCTCTCTCTCTCTCCCTCTCTCTCTCTCTCCCACTTTTTCCAATCCTCTAACTCTCCCTCTATTCCCTACTACGTCATATCCCATTTCTCTCTGCAGTGATTACTACATTCCGCCCCCCTCTCCCCTCCATCCCCCTTCCCTCTCTCTTTCTCCCTCACTGACACTCCGGGCATCATTTTCCGCGTGTTTTTTGTTCCCTCTCTGACGAAGAGCAAACTCCGGGGTCTTTCTTTTACCCAGCGGGCTTTTATAATTTCGGTTCTCTCCCCTCCCTCCTTCTCCGGGCACCGATCGGGAGAAAAGGAAAATTAAAAGGAGTGGCGCTCTTTTCTTGTTGATTAAAAATAAAAAAAGGCCAAACCGATGGCCTTTTTTCGATTTTTTTGTTCTATTTTTGTCCAGGGAGGAAATTAAGAAAAACGTTTCGGGGGATGGAAAAAAGTATTCGTCCGAAAAATACATTTTATATTTCGGATTTTCTATTCCGTCTTCTTCTATTTCGCATAAAATTCGAATTCCTCCGTGACGAAATAGGCGAATTTGAAATTTAAATTCACTGGTCGGGGCGGGCGTGCACGGATGCAAATTTACGAGCTTTTTTCCGTCTCTCCCTCTCGGTCTGTTGGTCTACGGTGGTTTAACCTTCCCCTTTATACCAAAGGTTATTGAAGTGAAGGGTCGCGTAGAATTCAGAATTACGTTAATGGAGCGCCGTTGTAGTTAGTACAAAATTTTTCCAGACTCGTCGAAAAAAGTTATATTTTCTAAAGGTCACTAAACGACGCGAGTTCATCGACATAACAGCATCATTAGTTAAAGTATTTTGTTTTTTGAATAATTTTTTGTGAGCTCTTAAACAGCACTTCCTCTGCATTTTTACGAAGAACTTTTCAAACAGTTACAAATCAATCACTCACAACCATACCTAAAGCAGGATTCGACCCTGTGACATAGGCATTGGAAGAAAGACGCCGATACCACGCCTGACAATATAAAATACTCTAGAAATTTCTTCCATCTGCCCAAAATTATCTACCAAAATTAACTACCGAATGTAATCCTCATACAGGTAAGCCGGCATACCGTTTGAGTTTCTAGTGCTTCTCATGTATTTTTTAGAAATAATCCATCTAAATATGAAATAGTTTATTTTATTAATATAAAGTTGAGGACCGCGTGTCAGTTGCACAAATAAACAATAATTATGCTTTTAGGAGCATTGAAAATAGTATTTATTTAAATTAGATATATTTTATAAGTGGGTCACAAAAAATATAAATTATTCTTTATACCCAAAGAATATAAAATTCGTCTACTAAACGAAATAATTTCTCAACTACATTAATCCCTCGAGTCGCTCGGCTTCGCTTTACACAATTTCGGTTTGGCAAGGATTTCTTTAAGGGAACTACCTGGGATAAGGCGCCCATCAGTGTCGCTTTAACACGGTTTTGAAACGGGCATTTATAATCATTAAATGCTTTAGTTCGACTCATAGATTATAAGAAAGTACGAAGGATGGGATTCCGGATCAAATAGAATTAAATTGTTGCATGTTGAGTCAGAGGTTATAAAACTCGTGTATTTCTATGGAGAAACCTACCCCGCTATGCTACGGTTTCACTTGACTCGATCCATTTTTCAGGAACGCTCGTAAAACGAAAAGCGTGGGATCCTTTTTTCGTGAACGGGATCGCTTCCTTTGTACATGTATGAAAGATCCACGAAAAAGCTACCGAAAATATGTTCACCCTCTTTTCAGAAGCAATCATGTGTTTTAATTGAAGAATATGATGCGGAATTTATCATTTAGATGGCGGTAGAGAAAGTGTAAAATTGAAGAAACACTCCGAGTCGGATTTCGTACGTCAAAACTACCAACCCTCCGTAGAATTGGTCTGGACAAAGTCCAACGTAAATATTTCCAGTCTCGGGAGTTCCGTGTTTCACAACAGTGAGCTCTCACTCTGCGATTTTTCTAAGGGTGCATTCGTGCTCACCTAGATATAGACGTGGCAGGTGCCTTCGGCAGAAAGACCAACCGACTATGACCACTACTCTGGAACCGTAGACAAATTTATTTAATCGAAATAAACTACCGTTGTACAATCGATGCACAGTGAATGAGATATGCTTTATTATTCTGTTTTAGATAGAGAATGTTTTAATAGCTTTGGAATGTGCTACTACTGTTAAAAAATTGATAAGTGAGTTTAAGATCGTAAAAACTATATATATAGCGTTTATGAGTTTTTATACTGATGCGTATGATATCTTAACGACGAGCAAATACTTTTAGTTGCATCTTTAACAGCCGATCTCCTCGTCTCAGAAAATCAATTTCCAGCTGTCAGAAATAAAAGGGATTTTACGAGGACCAATCGGAACCGAAAGGCGACCTTCACTTGTCCGAAAGGAATCTCGAGCGTAAAACCAAACTATCCTTTCTCTCTCCCTTTTCCAACCCGCAGTGGCGTCAGCGGGAACCTAGCGAGCTATTTATTTCCCCCAGTCTGGAGATTGGAAAAAGGGAAGGATTTCTTTTCCGCCGAAAGAAAGCAGAAAAAGGCGAAGGGGGAGATTGGAATGAAATAAGTAGCTCAAGTAGGATTCGGAAAAAAAATTATCGAGAAGAAAGACGAGGGGGAAGAAGAGGGTGTTTCAGGAGGTTAGGAGCGGGGCTTCGGGAACCCAAACAAGAGAACTATTCGTCTTACTTTTACTTGATCCAGGAAAGGATAGAGGGAATGGAAGGGTCATACACTTCCTCCCTATCCTTGTTGTTCGCCAAGAGTGAGAGAGAGAGAGAGGGAAAAAGCGAAAGAGAGAAAGTCAGGTCGCATGCGGGAATTGGATGGAGAGGTTGGATGCGGCACTGGAACTGGGGTAGAGGCAAGAATAGGTTACGTGGGATGCGGAGGTGGAGGGGATGGAGCAAAGAGAGAGGGAGGGGGAGATGGAAGGGTTGAATGGTTGACGAGGGAAAGAGGCAAAGGGAAGCTGTCGCGGAACTAAAAGACGTCCCCTGTGACCCAGTCATTTCCAACTAACACACTGACCTGGTGATTTTGTACCCTTGCGTCCTATGTATTCTTCGTAACCTTAACGCGGAACGCTGAGGCACGCACGAAAACTCATATTCGGTTCGATTTCCGTGCATTTTTCCCTCCCTGACATCAGAATGAAATACGGTTCCTTATCTCTGAGGTCCGGTTCACGAGAAAAATGGGCGGTTTCACTTCGCAACTGAGGGTCGTTTGGTCGATTGTTGTGGGAAATCGAGTTGTTTTGGAGTGACGTGAGAAATGTTTTCGATCAGTACGGCGAGTCCAACAGAAATGTTCGTTCTGTATAGTAGGAAAAACGATTGAATAATTATAATTTTTTATAAAATCTTAGCCAGTAAACATTGTAGGTGGGTTATGAACGACGATGAATATATTTTGTCTGTTTTAGTCACATTTTCCATTTATCTATGATACTAATAATCTATCTATCTAGCCATCTTTATATAAGACTATAAAATTCAGCGTACGCATTGAAATACGTAAAAGTACCAATCACATTATTCTTAATAATCTATATTTTTCCGTATGAGACTGTCCTAATACAGAAATTGAAAGTTAATGCTAAAGTCGTCGTAAATTCAATTAATTAAGCATATGTAAAAAGCTTCGAAATTCTACATTTTTTCTCTAATACAGAAAGAAACCATTTTTTAAAAATTTATGTCAAGGCTAATGTCTTAACACTTATTGTCGTGCCACATGAATTGACATGCACAAAGATAGGAATAGAATATCGGGAAGAAATACATTTACAGAAATGCGTTCTAATACCGTAACCGACTCTCATTCTCCGGGGAATGATATAACAAAGGCGACGCGCTGACAAAAATAACAAGCTTATAAAGAATATCCAAGGTGACATCAGAAGAGCGAAGAGGACGTAACCTAAACACAATCGCCCCTGACAACAATATTCCATGTCCTCGTGCAAACAAAAACCATCTGGTTCGAAATCTTCGAAGGATGAGGCGATCGGCGTGACACCCAGTGTCGAGCGAGAGAACCAATTGGAGACGATTTTTCGAGACGAAGGCCGGAATCAAAAGCCCGCGGCGAAACCTATATATTCTAGCAATCTGCGAAAAAAACTGAAAAACTAGAGGAAAGGGAGAATAGGAAAAAATGGGAAAAGGAAGGAATGTTTTTCTATTTGATCGGTTGGAAGATGGAAGGGGTGAGACAGGCACGGATTTTGCGAAAAAGATAACGTCCTACCCTTGGTTGAACACTCGTCGCGGTTTTTCCGGCACAATATCTGATTTTGGTAATCCGTCCCGGATTTTGTGAGGCCTTCCGGGCGTACCTTCCGATTGCCCCGATTCGTATATTGCAAAATTATAAAAACTTCCGCTATTCATTTAATAATATAATATAGTCAGATTTCGCTTAATTAATTCTTTTAAGATTCGTACATGCACGAGTAATAGACTGAATACTGCGTATTGTCTATGTTTTTAGCGCTTTTTTCCTAAAAAGTCGCTTAATATATTAAGTTCATTCGTTCGACTACCATGCACAAAATAATTAGAAAATTACTCAAGTTACAAACGCCAAAATTGATAGTTATACAATCGAGCTATATGTGGTATATATTTTGGTGAATCTTGGATTTGCTGTTGGAAGTTTTAAAAACACGCTAAAAAGCAAATGCTCCTACAAATGTTGGCAACCAACAATACATGGTTTCTGCGATTGCAGTTCGTTAAAATGGCCCCTTATATTTAATTTGATCTGCAATTTGTCAAAAAAAAACAATTTAAATTTAATAATTTCACAATATACTATTTGTTTTCAATTTTAAATTTAACTTGCTTTTGTTTCTCACTCCGCTTAGTCTCCAACAACTCTGGAATCCTGCAACTTGGAGAATAAAAACTTTCAGGATTGATTGGTCTATATGAGAGCTAGAAAAATGGTAAAAGTTTGGTGGACCTAGGGCCTAGGATCAGCTGCTGGGGAGTAATCGGAAATCATCGCTAAAAAGTGCATACTGCCGCAGATGTAGGCAACCTACAATACATCGCATCTGCGATTCTTTACTCCGATGGAAAGATAGCAGGTGGTGAAAAAAAGCGCCTTATATAATTTGCTCCGCAATTCTTCCTTCAATTGTTATCCATTCATTTTTTACTCACACGCGGATGGTGACCTTGTCACAACAAGGCGACTGTATCTTACATGAGGAAAGGGCGAGAAAGATAACGAATGTGGTCAGATGAGAAGGAAAGATAAGAGAATTTAGATGGGAGATTGTCGGTTTGGAAGAGGAAAGAGAGAGAGAGGAGGAATCGAAAGTAAGACGGTTCCTATTTTTAAGCGGAGTGGCTTGGAGCCAAAGGAGAGGCAGAAAGAGGGAATAGAAAGAGAAGGGAGAGAGAGAGAGTAGGAGTTTTTGGACTCTATGGCAAACGAATCATAATCTCTCTCTCTCTCTCTCTACCTCTCTTCCTCTCTCTGACGAGACACATTTAGTCTTCTCGAAATACACGAAGGTAGGCAGTGCGTGTCGAGGAATCGTGGTGTGAGGGTCTAGCGTGGAAGGATACGAAGAGGGTTAGGGGGAAGGACCGGGGTGACAACTTACGTAAACCCTGGGTAGGAAATTAAAACTGTGGGGAAAAACGTACTAGTATAGGGAAATATAACCATCCTATATTCCCCTCTGTGTGTTTCTCAACCGGTGGGCCGCAAAATAATTTGAGGTGGGGCGCGAAAATTTCGAAAAAATATGAGATCCGTTAACAATATTTAAAAACTGCCACAAAAATATAGCGAAAAGTTAATATTTTGTAAGAAGCGAACGTAATAAATATCTAACGAAAAATTTGATAATTATATTTTTAAAATAAACCTCGACTCAGTCAATAATATAGAATTTTCTCCTGCCTATATACAGTCAGACCTCGATTTAGCGAACCCCCGCATACCGCCCATGAATCGTTGTGAACAGACCTTCCATCTTATAATTACATAGAGAATGAACACACCTCGATTTACCGACACCCTCGCTTTAGCGCCAATGTCAGCGATGGATAAACGGTGGCGCTAAATCGGGTCTGACTCTATAAATATACACCCATGCAGCGATATATAGGTGGGCCGAGGAAAATTTCTTGTAGTCTAGGATGGCCGCGTTATCAAAAAGGCTGAGAAACGCTTCCTTATATAGATCGTGATTGCGTTCGGTTTCTCAGTCTAATTAACAATCGAACGTCTTAGAGAAGGAGATTAGTTCGTTCGTTCATTCACCCGCTCTCGTTATAAAAAAATATTCTCGTGCGACGTTACATTTATAATCGAAGAAATTCCTGGCACGCCGAAGGAGTTTCGCGATAAACCGCGGGTTTATAAATAACCGGTGGGGTATTTATGAAGAAAGTTGGGAGTGATCCGCCCCGTTGTGAGCGTTCGAGAGAGATCGTGGGGCGAGTTTGGAAGTTCGCCTGAACGATGATAATGATTTTCTTTTTCAATCCGCCCATCCAATCGTAGATATTGGGCGCCATCGAATATTCATCGTTCAGGCTTCGAGCCAGAAGTGGGTTTTATTTGTTATAAGAAAAAAGCTTAACCTCCTCCTCGTACTTTAGTGAGGGAACAATGGAACATAATTCGCCGGCACTACTCGGAGAATAGGTTTTACAGGGGCGCTCGTAATTGCCTCGATCGTATTGCTGCGACGCATGAAACTTTGGCGATGATGGAATTTTTATTTCCGATGTTACATTTTGGCTGTCTTAACGAGTGATTTGCGATGAGATACTTTATATATGCATGTGTGTGGATATGTCTATATGTATAAATATTATATGTATGTGTGTGTATAAATTTATATGTATATAAATATATATATATATGCATAAATAATATATGTATATGTGCGTGTGTGTATAAATATTAATGAGTCAGAAACTCCGAGTCTATCTTGGAACGAGAGTACTCAACGTAGTAAATTGAGAAATCGCCTCCTCTGACGGAGTCGGCCTTCCTTACTGAATGGGTTTATTTTCGTATTACGAGGAGTAATATAAAATAAAAAATCTCTCAATCCAACGCGCGCAAGCGGTACCAAAACGGAAACTTTCCAGACTTTATTTCAACCCTTAATATCGTCGTTTTGGAGGCCTAATATATTCTTCGTATGTCATTCATAAATTTTGCGTTGCGACATCGCGAATTAGGAGAAATAATAAAAAAGACGTGACGTCCTCCGTTTTAAATATTTGCTGTAATAAGAATCGCTTCGTCTTTAATTTTTGAGGTTGATGACAAAAGATGAAATAATGTTGACACGATCGTCTCTTGCGATACTCTCGCTTGTTTTTATAAATTGAAAATAAAAAAGAATTTGAATGAAATCTAAAACATTTTGAATTAGATATCATACTTTTTATTGCTTTTAAACACTACTCATGATTATAATAAATTAAAAATTTGGAACAGATTGAAGATATCGTTGCAAGAATATTTCCTATGATTTTTATGTGGTTTTAGCTCATCTTTTATTCCACCTTCTGGTTTTACTTAAAATTTATTTTATAGTAATGTATACTACGAATAACATAAATATTTCATCTGCTTTTCTGGAATAATAATGTGTTCACATCTTATAGCTTTCTATTTTTGTTCATATTTGCATTATGTGAAATAATTTAGTCAGCTCTATATTTAATTTCCTCAGTCATAGCACGTAATTGATTACATTTAGCAATATGATATATTATTCCTATATTCATATTTTAAATATTTACCAGCATTTTTTAAAACTTTCTTATTCATAAGCGTATGGAAAATTATTCACTTTCCGAGACGCTCTTCAGTAATTCATAGTAGAATAATTCAAGTTTGCATTTATTTGCAATATTTACGTTAAAAAACATCTTGTGTCGATAAAGATAACATTTATTTATATTTAATCCTAAGTTTAACCTCAAAAGACTACGTAGAATAACGGCGTAGCAGCCGGAGGCCGTGTTGAAAGAAACGGAATGCAGTAATGAAATTTATTTATCACTCTAAAGAGCGGGTCTTTTAAGCGAAACCTTATGACATGACCCTAATTTTTCTTTTGTTTTCGAGTCCTTATTTCTGATGACTAGGGCAAAGAAACGAAGGAGGCGTTGCACACAATTCTAACGCTTGGTTGTATTTAAGATTTCAGTGGGAACTTTGGTACGCCTTATTCCCTATGGCTTTGTTTTCAACGGCCTTTCCCGTATTTTTAAAACAAGGCTCGTTGAGTCATCGCGGCACCCGAACCGATTCGTACAAACCAATGGTATACAAGGCAGATATCGACTGACTCTATATAGCCCTCGGCCAGTAAACTTGAGCTTGAAAATTCGGGGCTTTCGATTAAAAATATACGTTTTGGCAAGGGTCTCTCAGGAATTCGCCGAAAAAAATGAACCCCACGCATTAGATCTCGAAGCCTCCATTTAAAACCAACCCCTTTGTTATCCGACGACGTCGCCCACGACTTCCACTATTAGAGACGGTTAACCTTGAGAGGACCTTAAGGATTTTTCCCTTTTTGTGCCGTTTTTTTCAAGCCGTTCTCCCCGTGCCGTCACAGGCGGCGGGTCGGTAAATTGTGCTCGCTCAGAAACATAAGAGGGATGCTGCGAGATTGGCAAGCTCGCCAAGTCTGCGCAACTCGAGACTCGGGAGGGAAAACTGGGCCCTCTCTCTCTCTATTTCTCTCCTTTGAAGGGCGTTTTAGAGGAAAAGGGATCTAGACTGACCGAAACGAATGTAGATACGAACGAGGACGAAGTTGCAGACTGTTATCTTAAGGATTCGTCCTTGTGGCACCGTTTGGCAACTGCATTCCTGATGACGTAACGCTCTTCTCCGCGAGGGTCGCTAAACTGATGCAACGTTGAGATCGAATTCGGTTTAGGTCGCGCAGCGAAGTATGTTGGGGATTGGAATTGGCTGAAATTTTTTTACGGCTTTACGTCGGATGTATGGATAGCAAAGACCTCGAAATGTAAAACGACAGAAGTTTTCTGGAGAATTTGTCACTTTTGCCGCTTATAGTTAAGATCAGAGGAAGTTTGGTGCTTAAAAATGTTGTGATCCCTCGGAAACCATTTTGCAACTTCATAATGTTTTAGCGAGAAATTTTATAGTTTGTAATCTTTTTCAAATAAGATTTTTGTTTCTTTAACTATGTCCACATAAGTGTTTCGGTAACGGTAAGCGGGATGCGTAGGCAGCTATACAAGCACCCGGGGCAAACTACCAAATATGCGCCCCTCCATAAAAAATTCTCTAATACCTATATTTTTTACTATATGGATTTTGGGTGAACAATTAATAAATAAAAATAAACTATAAATGATGTAATTTCTCACTAAAAAATTCATAATTTAAATACATAATTATAAATATAATATTACATACGTAATTGCACACATACATAATTAAAATACAGAAAGTATAAATATTTTAATATTAAAGAGTTATTCTACGTGATTTTAATGCAACAAACTCATCAATAACATTATCAAAATTTATAGTTTCTGCTATGCGTATGTCTGGAACAAGTATAATTGTGAAATCGCCCCTTTCCTTGAGCCATGCAACCTCGCACAACTTACCATTAACAATTTTTGCGCCCCTTCTTTAGTTGCGCCCGGGGCCGATGCCCTGCTTACCCCGCCCTAGTTACGGCACTGTGCGTAGGTTATCTGACTAACAATACCAAGGATGCAGATTATAAACTCGTTGTAGAGTTGGACGTTTTACGTTCATTATTGTGGCTGTCAATTAGATCGCTGTAAAATGCTGCATGAGCGTCACGTAAATAAATAAAATTTTCCTACATTATTTTCTTATTTTTATTCGAAAAACATCGGCAAATATTATCCGTGTGTCAAATAGCTGACAAAAAACGAATTACGACGCGAACAAATTCGCTCGTTTTTACCGTGATTGGGTAATCTAAATTTACGCCTTTCCCAGGAATCGGAGATAATCGCGTTCATTATCCCGAAATAAAACGACTACTTCGCCCCACGAGGGGATTTGAAGTACTGGATTCACATCCCGCCTCTGACGTTAAATCTCCTCGGGGAGAATGGATGTCGCTCGTTAAAAACTCCAGTTTATCGCCTTCCTGCGTCGAAAGCGGCGAAATGTGATCGGAGAAAATCCGCCGATAAAAATTGCCCGTTATTGCGAAGACGTCTCGGCGGGGATAGCAAGTGGTAAAGAGGGAATAAAAGTAAGTAAAGAGATAAAAAAGACTGCGATTCCCGATTTAAAAAAATAATAATGGAAGAAGGGGCTGTAAGAAAAGCTTTCTAAGCGTCGCGACGTCATATTTTGTTACGGCGGCGAAATGGTCTCTTTCGCGAAAATTCCGCTGGAATGATTTTTGCTCCGGCGACGGTAAATCGTCATTACACATCTCCTTCCCTCCACCCCCAGCCTCTCGTCTCCGGAGGCTGGAGTTCGTTAATTAGCGAGGCTTTTATGTGGTCGTTCCGGGCGGATTTCTCCTCCCACTCCGTTCCTTCATCCCTGGCGGGGTATTCATCCGAGTGTCTCTCGATTCCTCTGTGTCTGGTCCTCCTCCCTCTCTCCATTCTCTGTTTTGTCCCCCGATTCAATAGGAAAATGGATGAGGTGTGCGGAGAGTGGAGAGGTATGAGGAGGGGGCGAGAGGGAAGGAGGATACTGGGAAAAAAGAGTAAGAGAGGGTGAGAGGTGAAGGAGAAATGGTTTTGGTTGGTTGGTTGGGATGGCAACGACACGTACGGAAGAGTTTTAATGTGATGAATTCTGACGCCGGAGACGATGACTCATCCAAGGGTAGCTGAAGTAATCTCGTGTGTAGGACATCGAGGATCCGATTAATAATCATCGACTACAGATTACGCGATTTGTTTGCGAGATAGCGTTCCATTCTCAAAATGTATGGTGTTCGCGCTGCGATCAGGCGCAAATAATGCGATGTTTTCGAAGCAGTGATTTGGCAAACGATGCAAAATTAATTTGGGATGTTTGCGACACAACCGGTAGAAACGCCAAACAGGTATAAAGCTTGCTTGAATGAGTGGAGTTTAAATACCTAACTAACTTCACAACCTGGCAATTTTCTCAAAGCGGCTATTTTATTCTATGTATTTCGGCATCCTTGGCGATTGTGTTTATTTTTCTGTTGAGGAAAAGTAAATATATAGCTCTAAAATTTACGTTTGAATAAAGAGAAGTAAAGGTTCCTACAGTTGTACGTCGAATCGGCGTTTTATAAATTTGGGGGTCGTTTGTAATTAGTAAGATCTACATATTTAGATTCATACATCTATTTATCCAGGCGAAAAATAATTGCAGGAAAAATTCTTACGAAATACTGGTTATTTCTTCGTGGATGTGTTAAAAAAATAGACCATTGTTATTTAATTTTAGTGCCTTCTTTAATAAACGAATGACACTATTCTTTACAGTGAATACATGAATTATTAATATTTTAACATAAGTGAGTATGGTGCCGAATTAGATATAGGAATGACAACACCTACTCGTTAAGAATGCGAAGAAAGTTTAACGACCGCTATACAAACGGTAACGCTTTCTTAGTTTTGAAAAAATACACTAGAGCATTTTCCCCGCCCAATTAAAATTAGTCAATATCATTAGTCGACTACGATATTCTTAACTCCATCTTTTATTTTTACGGAAAATTTGAAATCGATGAAAAAAACGATAAATCTGTTAGAAAAACACACAGGTCTACCGTTCGTCTCGGTTGAAAAAAATCCCTTAAAAAAATAAAATAAAAGAGTGAAGCCTACAACAATGTCTCCGGTGACAAATGCGCGTAACTTCCGCTCGTTTCCCTAATCCCGACGTGCTTGAGCGACTCTCCGGAAGAGCAACGTCCTTTCGAATAGGAGGGATAAAAAGACTCGTTGACCCGATTGCGAGGGTCGAGGAGAATCGACGCAATGAGTCTCTTTTCAGTGCATTTTTATTCGACAGAGAGAGAGATTAGTCCCTTTTGTCGGTGCGATTCGGATCGTGCAAAGGGCGTCCGTGCTTAAAACACTCGTGTGGATAGAGAGAGAGAGCGAGAAACGACTGCGATGAGGGGATTTCGATTACGCAAGGAGTAGTACAACATCATCCTCGGGCTTATAGTTTGCTGAGTAAGGATAGCAAATGCTCGCCATTTCGCTGATATGAGCTGAATTCGGATTAACTCATGCAGCGAGTGTTCGCTCGTGGATGTCAGGGCTGTCGGGAGATGGGCGAAGGGGTGAAAAATCACGCGGTCGAAGCGATACGGTCGTGAAAGAGCCTTCGTCGCAGTTTCAAAATGCCGATCTCTTTTTTCGATCAAAGAGAATTACCGCATTAATGTTCTAAACGCGGTCGATCGATCGCTTATCATTAAAGGTGCGATCCCGTCGTAACGTTGAAAGTCGGGAAACGGTTGCTTTTCGTAAACGATTAATTCTTATTACTTCAACTCGGAATATTTAATTATATAATGCGTTTTTAAATTCAAGGGCTAACTTACCGATAAGTTTTATGCTACGAAATGGGTTGAATGACAACACAAAACTCAACTTTTTAAAACTATGTATGGTACTGAATTTAAATTGTAAAATGTTTGTTAAAGATTACTTAAAGCAAACATTATTGCTTTAAAGTGATTCATTTTTCCAAAATAAAACAGGAAATTATAGAATAATTAATGGGAAACTGTGATTAATTTACTTGTTGTCGAAGCGATGAACTTCCATAATAATATGGCAATCTCTTTAATGCTCGCAGGTATTATGTAGATTTCTGCTTGGAATTTTATGAATTTAATTGCATGAGGAAATAACTGCTAAGCTGTAATGAACCTTCATAATTAGCTTAGCCTTAATTCCGCCGCGAGTAGGGAATCATAAAACATTAATGCAGTTTCTTTTACCCCTGGAAACTCAAAACGTTTCAAATACTTAAACTTTGTAGAGGATAAAATTTTGCATTTTATTTTATTTATTAAAGCTACACTGATATCATATAATTTCTAACCGCAACACATAAATAATGCGCCCGACAGCTGTTCATCTCTTTTAGAAATTTTTTCGATCGCCTTTTTTTTAATCGCTGGCCAGCGAAAATTCGCCGATTCGATGGCCTCTCGCACGATTTCGGCCGTTGTAATGGCGATTTTTATCTTTCTCTCACCATTTCCTCCACTCTCTATCTCATTTTCCTTTCGCTTCTTCTCTTCTCAGAAATCCCTTCCTCGCTCGGCAGCTGTTTTGTGCCATCTGCGACCTCAATTTTGTAACGCCGCTTCAATTGAGCTTTCAATGCAGGTCGATTTCAACGATGTTCGAAACCGAGTGCAAAATGGCCGAAGGAGGGGGTTGGGGAAATTGGTTTTGTTTTTGAAACACGTTTTGAAGTCAGTTCCGGCGACGAACGTGATTTTTGCCTCGCGGAGATTTTTTGGCTAATAAGCATTTTTGGTGAAAAAATGAAGCATTAAACTATCGAGGTGTTCATTATCTATTCCGTTGTCGAATGTTTTAGTAAAAAGTAATCGCTCGGGTTTTTGAACGTAATGGTAGTGAGGAAGTTAATTTATTCCGCCCTAGGGACATTCAAAAATGTTTTTGGGCATGAAGTGCTGCGCCTTTTCCCGATTAACATTCACATTGAATAAAAGCTGTGAGTCATTGCGTCGCTGGTTACTTTTTGTTTTACCAAATTAATGTAGACGATGTGAACAACTGGCAGTAGCTATAGGTAAATCTTGCATCCGACCGGTTTACCAAGTTGCATAAGATTTAGGAGTCGTCTATGTGCCAAGTTTTGAAAAGTTGCCATTGAAAGTGATGTAACTCAGTGATAGGTATGTTTACGTACGAGTGTGATTTAGTAAGCTTATGAGATCGAAAAGAAATCGCCTAATTCAACATTATCTATTGATTTGAAATCCGCGTCTGTAGAAAGGTATATCACACAGACCACCGAACTCATATTTCAAGAATTATAATTGGTCTTTTGAAGTCGAAGAAAACTCCGAGTTTTGCGTTGAGTGTGCCAGAAAACGCTGCATAACAGAAGATTACGCAGTCGGATGTGTGAATAACTCGTACTTTGTCTTAGATACGATTTTTCAAATCGTCCTAATATTATATAATAATTAAATATTAGTAGTAAACGTTCAAATTAAATTATTTCGTCGTTCATCATTTGCATTTCATCTCTGATCTTGTATTAAATCCCTACGAAAGCACTCAATTAATTCACTGCACACCCGATATTCTTATCTACTTTAAAAATTCTGTTTTTCAGAGAACTCACATTTGTACCAAATACCTTCGCCGACGGAGCTTACGATGGAATATGTACGAGTTTCCTTTCGCGGCAGCGCTGCTTAACCCTAATGATAAAACTTATGTCAGATATTCTCACTGCCAGGCTGATTTGTTTATTTTTCTGAAGCATGACTTCTGCCTCTCGCGAAATCTTCAGAGCGGAGACAAAAATTCATTTACTTAAATTTTCGCGCGAAGATGAACTTTTAACGATCCACTTCAGAAGATAAGGGACTCACTCCATCCTCCTTCAAAACATTTTCATTAAGACGGCCGACATTTTTCTATTTGTTGTTTCTTTTGTGAGATTTTATCTGGCTAAAACATAATGATACTTATGAAAGAGCCCTTCGGGGCAGAGATGTAACACATCCTGTTTGGCGCCTACCGCCGTCTTAATACACCGATAGAATGCCTAAGGTCATATTCGACTTATGGAGGCGATTTCGCAACATCTTTTTTCAGCGAACTTTCAAGACGTTGCAGGCGAAAAATTTTGCATGCCTCGCGTGACAGCGCGGGTGAAATCCGGTAATGCCCTTTCGTCGCTCATTTTTTCTGCAATTTGTTATATTTTGCGCCAAAGATTATTAAATAAAACCTATTTCGGAATTATTTCCCTCAGGCTGTCGGTGCTGTGTTATATCGCGGTTAAAACCATGAATAGATTGATTTGAGATTACACATCTTTTGCTTATTTATTCCTTTTCATTTAAGTTGCGCTGTTTAGAGCAGGGATGGACAAACGTTTTACCTGGATGACCGCATTAACAGTTGTAGTTTCTTAGGCGGGCCGCGTTATCAAATGAAAATGCTTCGGCGGGTCACGTTAAGGTTCACATCGGAAGTTATTTGAGATAATTCCAGGGATCCTGTTAGTGAAAATCAATAATAAATAATATGTTATCCCCATAACGTCACTGGAAAAGGTTTTCCGGCCATAATTTTAAGCTAAAAATATGAAATTATCTGTATTTTATATTACGGTTCGCTTTCATAATAGCATCGCGGGCCATATAAAATGCCCTCGAGGGCCACATGTTGCCCGCGGGCCGTAGTTTTTCCACTCCTGGTCTAGAGCAGGGACCCCCAAACTTTTTGAGAGGAGGGCCACATAGGAATACTGAAAGTGCTAGGCGGACCGGATAGAAAAAAACGTTTAAAAATTTAAAATATTTTATCCTATAATTATCTACGTAAGCATACGTGCATATGCATGTATAAATTCAAGAAAAAATTCTAATGCGAACAATGCGCCTGTTTTTAAATTGGAAACATTGATTTTATGATGTTTATGATTTTAAATATAATTTCCGCGGGCCGTAGTTTGGGGACACCTGGTCTAGAGGATCGAAAGCGATGTTATTATTCGCAAAAAAACGAATGGCACACAATCGATTTTGTCGATTTCGTTCGCTAGCATCCGCCTCCTCTGATCCGGTCTCGCTTATAAACATCTGCCCGCATTCTTTCGCTCTTTCTCAGTCTCTCTCACGCCGGAACCTCGACTTTTTCCTGATACGAAAACCATCCAAAAATAATAGCTTGTCTTACCGCATCCGGACGACTGGGGGGTTTAAATATTTGGCAGCGCCAATGGTGTAGGCGGAAATACTCTCCCGGCGCTCTCACCCACACACCGATTGGAGGCCACGATACGCGCTCGTGTCCGAATAAAAATAACCATTTCCTTCAAGACTGCGAGGATAATCACCCGTTCGGGACGATGGTACACGACGGGGCCAACAGAGCGCGCCTACACCGATCGCTGAGGATGTATAATTGAAGGTTGTGTGCGTGAATTGTAGGGGAGGAATGCTCGTCTTGCGTCACGGGGGGCGATTCGGCGGAGAAAGGTTTTATTTTTACCGATATATATATAGATATTTTTTAAATTTATTTATTTATCTCGAGGATAGCGTGTCAGGAAGGAGCAAAGGGTGGAAAAGGGATTACGCTATCTTTTCCCAGAGGGCGTGCATGCGCCTGCTTTACTCTCTCGACCTGACGTTTCTTTTTCACTCGGAGCAAGTCATTCGCTTTCCTCGTTCCGGCTCTCTCTATCTATCTCACTCTCCGTATTTACAAACAAAGCCGAAAGTAAAGGGCGTTTGAGAGAAGAGGTCAAGAGCGTTTTTCTTGTTCGGATGATGCGTGTCAGCGCCTTGTAACCGCTATGGCATTCGCTACGGGAGGGTTTAGGGCGGAAAAATTGAAAAAATAAGAAAGAATGCCATATGTTGTTTTGTTACGTCCGTTTTGGCGGAAAAGTGTTGAAGCATTCCGATTGCTGTGCCGGTAATTTAGGAATAGTCGTCGTTTTCACTGGTTAAACGTATATTTCTACCGATAAAAGCGACAAAAACTTTGCCCGATATGTAATTTAGGAAGTAAGTTCGACTAAAATTAGCTAAACTTAACTCGTTTTATGGCTAGCATAAGATCAAGCCGTTGAATTGGAATTCTTCAAGAACCGTAAAACTTTCTTCGACATCCCAAAATTGCGCCTGACTTGTGTCCACTGGGTTTTATTAGCGTAATGTCTCCATTAAGGACTCTATTTCAAACGGCTGGTAGCCGGACTCCACCACGCCGACAGACAATACGCCGACAGACAATACGCCGACAGACACTACGCCGAAAGACACCACGCTGGTACACTACGCCGACAGGACACTACGCCGACAGGACACTACGCTGACAGGATGCTACACCGACTGAGCAATATAAGGCCAAATAATCCTACTTGACAGATTTTAATAATTTCGATGAACTTTAATTTTTTGACCGTGGCCCTAATAGTAGTACTCCACGTGTGGTATGTCAAGTAACATGCCAATTGTTAATGAAAATCGAATGAGAATTTTAAATAAAATTATGAAATGAAGAAGAAATATATAATATATTATAATAAAATAGGCACAATATTGTTTTGTTATCCATCAACTAGGAATTTTTATAACAATTAAGAATTTGCGGATAAAAAAGGAAAAAAGATGGTGAGGGGTACAAGAGGGGGGAGGAAGGGGGGGGTGTAATATATTATTTAAATCTTCTTTATTGCGAGTCATAATAAGGATTGATACCGTTTAACTTTATTACCCATTTTGATCATATGTTTCTTTTTGTGTGTAGTTAATCTATGAGTACTTTCAAAAAATAAATGCTTTGAATTAAAAGTTGGATTTAAAGCAATACATTTTATCTTATAGTGATGGAGATTTTCACGCAAAGTTGGCATAAGATATTTAGTAATAACATTCACAGAACGTAATTTCATGGATATATAATATGAATAAGTTTTTCATTCTTCTTCAAATTTGCTGCATTTATAAATTTTAGACCAAATTACAAACAAGATTGAAATGAACAACTTTTGCTGATTAAACTGGACTTTAGATTCGAATGACCTGACTCATGCGCTTGAATATATAATTCTATTGCCTACGATTAGCTGCAAGGAAAACTAACGGTACTTGCATTGCCTCTGCCCGCTTTTTCACATAAAATTAATATTTAAATATGTTTTCTGCTCACTCTTATGGCTTTGATATGGAGAGAATTTCTAGTTAAATCACATCAAATAAGCGTGTTTGAATTTTAAAAATCCTTAGGGATTAGGAGTAGGATATATCAAAATTGAAAAAACAAAGCTTTTTTGTATGATTAATTCGTATTATTGATGCTTATAAAAAATTTCATTTTTGTTAATTTTATCCAATAATTTGATGCAATGATGAAATCGAAGGCTTTAATATGCATCAAATTTGAGGTTAATTAAAGGTTTCATTTGTTTCCGACAAAGAAATGATAGAAAATATTATAAAAAAATTACTGCCAGAATTATGTATCTATTCAAATAATATTATATTACAAAAGATAGACATATAACCATGACGAAGAAATTTCATTTGAAAAAATTTAGAAAAAAGACCGTTTGAATTTATATGAACAATAGACTTTATCAAAAATAATGAATTGCTAAATAAAATAGCTTAAATTCAGCCAGCATTATTCCCTCTTTAAATATTATGGAATCTCAACCAAATTTTATTTAAAAATACATAATTTCCTAGGATGGATAATCACAAATTATGAGCAATTGCCCTTAAATATGCAAGCCCGTCTTCATTTACGTAATTGGCGACTGTAGCCTTCAGGCGGTTATTAAAAAGTCGTTTTTTAGAATAAAAAATTTCCCGAGTTATTAAGAACGTTCTGGTGGGCGGCAAAGAACATCCTAGGCTGCCCACTTCACTTATACATTTTTGTTTGAGAATGACTAAATAAATGTAATGTTTATCAAGTACATATTTATTTGACGAAAAGATAACTTAATAGAATTTTCCATGCCAAAAGATAGCAAGATTGCTTATATTTTATTACAATATGTTACGCTCCCCCCCTCTGTCTCCCTCACCATCTTTTTTCCTTTTTTCTCCGCAAATTCTTAATTGTTATAAAAATTCCTAGTTGATGGATACCTATATTGCTTATACTTTGTAATAATAAATTACGCCCCTCCCTTCCTCCCCCTCTTCATTTTTTTTGCATATTCTTAATTTTTATAAAAACTCCCAGTTGATGGATTTCATTATTTTATTTAAAATTCTTATTCGATTGTAATTAACAATTGGCACATTACACGTGGAGTATTATTATTAGGGCCCGGTCAAAAAATTAAACTTCATCGAAATTATTAAAACCTCTAACTCTCTAACTATTAAACCTCTAAAGTGTCTGTCGGCGTAGTGTCCTGTCGGCGTAGTGACCTATCGGTGTAGTGTCGGCGTAGTGTCCTGTCAGCGTGGTGTCTGTCGGGGTGGTGTCTGTCTGCGTAGAGTCCTCACACGCAAACGGCTATCACTATTCTGTCGTGTCGCATATTTATCCACGCATGTAATGTGTTTGTCAATCGAAAAGGGAAGTAGTAATTTGCTGCATGAGGAGAGAATCCTGGGTCATCTCCTTTCTGTTAGCCGTTGATCAACACTAACCGTTTCGCACCTGCACCTGACAATCTGCTCTGAGGCGATTTTGGGACACACGCAACCTCGGTGGATCGTTGCCCGATTACGAAATGTGGAACGTTCAATGGCCTCCATTCCGTGAAAACCTGAGATGCATTTTATTTTCCAAAAACGAACCGAGAATAAGGAAACGCTAGTTGCGTCTTTTTGTCCAGCTTTCATTCGTGCTAGCCCCGAGGAAATACCCGAGTTTGATTCCTTTCTCACACTTGGACAGGATCAAACTGGAGCATGCTTTCGAGATCGGATTTTCATTGAATTTTGGATTATGTTTCTGTCCGAATCATTCATCGGCCATTACATGTGCTTCACTGAGATACCGAAAGTATATTTCCGTGACAATGCTACTTTTTTCTTTTGCGAATCCTGCAATTCGATTATAGAAGGATTCGAAGTATTTCGTGAGATACTAGAACGCCTTCGAGAATGCGGCATTGATCGAAAGAAGCTGAATTGATACCATCGATAAATTTTCAATTTTCACTCATGCCGATTAAATAAACGTAATTGGTGCATCGCCTAGTTGGAATCATCAGGACAATGTAGGGAAACATCTTCTTCGGTTAATTCCAACGCATATTTCGAAAAGAAAGGACAAAATTATTTTCTCTAGTAAACGACGCCTAATTTTCCCGGAAGTCATGGGAAATTTTGACCCATGAATCATTCTAACAATTTTGTGTTCGCCAGACCTCGTATCTGGAGAACTAAAATTCAGGAGGTGAGCGTCGTTTTCTTGTAGGTATATCTTCGATATCGTATCAAGAATTAAAAACACCTAATTTTGACATTCCTTTATCCCTACACGGGCCATAGGACTTCCATTAGGTAATTCATGTATTTTGTTAATTCATTCAATTTATTTTGTATATTTATCCAATTTACTTTATTAATTAATTTATTTATTAATGTATTAATTAAATAGCACACATTAGGCCTTTTACCAGAAATGGCAGCAAAAATTATACGTCCATTTCTGCAGCGGGACTCGAATCGACCACCTTATCATATAGAGGCAGACCCCTCTGCCTAGAAACTAATTTCCCTTAAAGCTTACATTTCGCATTCCGTTGCTCATATTTCCAACGTAGCGAGCAGTGCTAGCAGAGCACGGCCTTTTGGAACGTGTAGATCTAGGGAGGAAGAAAAATTCCTCGTCGGAATGCGAATGGGTGGGGTGCGAGTGCACCGGCTAGTTTCACATGTCTGAAAGCGCCCAACACACACATACACACACATGCGCACATGAACACGCGAAACACCAACTATCCCATCTCTCGGTCCCTCCCTCTTCCCCCTTTCCCTACTCCTGCATTCGCCCTTCTCCCATCCCTCTCTCCATTTCCCACCTTCCCTTCTCCCCCCAAAACCCTACCTCTCGAATCCCAGACGGCTGCGGAATTAGGGTATGCATGCGGAGGGGCGCATGGGGGGCGGGGAGTGAGGCAGATGCATATGAATGGGAATGTGGAAGGAGGTGTTGTGAGGGTGACATCTAGAGAGTGTGAGGGAACTGGGGCGCGAGGGAGAGAAAGAATAAAAAAATGAAATCGGGATGAGGTCCGTGGGAAGGGGTGAGGGAAGAAGGGTTTCAGGATTGGAGGGGAGGTGGAGGATTGAAAACTCAGGCAATCCGAAAGCCTCTACAAATGATCTGACTTCCTTCTACTCCCCCCTGCCTCTCCCGTCCTCCTCCCTCCCTCTCCCTACCTCTCTCTTCCTCTTCCCTCCCTACCTCTCTACCTCTCTCTTCCTCCTCCCTACCTCTCCCTTCCTCCTCCCTCCCTACCTCTCCCTTCCTCCTCCCTCCCTACCTCCTCCCTCCCTACCTCCTCCCTCCCTACCTCTCCCTTCCTCCTCCCTCCCTACCTCTCTCCCTACCTCTCTCCCTACCTCTCTCCCTTCCTTCTCCCTTCCTCCCTCTCCCTTCCCCCCTCTCCCTTCCCCCCTCTCCCTTTCTTCTCCCTCCCTCCCTCTCCCTTCCTTCCCCCTCCCTCCTTCTCCCTTCCTCCCTCTCCCTTCCTTCTCCATCCCTCCCTTCCCCATCTTCCCTCTCTCCCTTCCCCATCCTCCCTCTCTCCCTCTCCCTTCCTTCTCCCTCTCTCCCTTCCTCCTCTCTCCCTTCTTCCTCTCTCCCTCTCTCTCTCCCTTCCTCCTCCCTCCCTACCTCTCCCTTCCTCCTCCCTCCCTACCTCTCCCTTCCTCCTCCCGCCCTCCCTCTTCCTTCCTCCTCCCGCCCTCCCTCTCCCGCCCTCCCTCTCCCTCCCTCCCCTTAGGATTAAATGTAAGAATGGACCATATGGTCTAAATTTCGCCCGAATAAAGACGATTATCTATCTATCTATCTCCCTTCCTCCTCCCGCCCTCCCTTTCCCTCCTCCCGCCCTCCCTTTCCCTCCTCCCGCCCTCCCTCTCCCTCCTCCCGCCCTCCCTCTCCCTACTCCCGCCCTCCCTCTCCCTTCCTTCTCCCTCTCCCTCCACCCGCCCTCCCTCTCCCTTCCTCCTCCCGCCCTTCCTCTCCCTCCTCCCGCCCTCCCTCTCCCTCCTCCCGCCCTCCCTCTCCCTCCTCCCGCCCTCCCTATCCCTACTCCCGCCCTCCCTCTCCCTTCCTTCTCCCTCTCCCTCCCTTCTCCCTCTCCCTCCTCCCGCCCTCCCTCTCCCTTCCTCCTCCCTCTCCCTTTTTCCTCCCTCTCCCTTTCTCCTCCCTCCCTCCCTCCCTCCTCCCTCTCTCCCTCCTCTCTCTCTCCCTCCTCCCTCTCTCCCTCCCTCCCTCTCTCCCTCCCTCCCTCCTCCCTCTCTCCCTCCCTCTCCCTCCCTCTCCCTTCCTTCCTCCCTCTGCCTTTTTCCTCCCTCCCTCTTCCTTCCTCCTCCCTCCCTTTCTCTCCCTCTCACTTCCTCCTCCCTCCCTCTCCCTTCCTCCTCCCTCCTTCCCTCTCCCTTATTCCTCCTTTCCTCCCTCTCCCTTCCTCCTCCCTTTCTTCACCTCCCTTCCTCCTCCCTCCCTCATCCTCCTCCCTCCCTCATCCTCCTCCCTCCCTCCCTCTTCCTCCTCCCTCCCTCCCTCTTCCTCCTCCTTCCCTCCCTCTCCCTTCCTCCCTCCCTATCCCTTCCTTCTCCTTCTCTCCTCCCTCCCTCTCCCTTCCTCCTCCCTTCCTCGTTCCTCCCTCTCCTCTATTACCTCTCCCCTGCTCCCTCTCCCCTGCTCCCTCTCCCCTGCTTCCTCTTTCAGGGATTTCAATTGAGGAAAAATCGTGTGGTTGGAAGGAGACGTATCGTATGTACGTTTGCAGTCAATTTGTCGTCTCTTCCCCATCCCTTCTCTCCATTTTGCTCTCTCCCCCCCCCCCCCCCGGTAAACCTCTTCCTCCCGCCCACCAGTGGAGCACCCTGACGCTAAGAAGGATTATGATTGCGTAATGCTTTCAAAAGGATGCAATCAACTCGGCACGTCTTTTCTTTCCTCCTACTCAGTGATGATAAGGGACACGTGTGTGTTTCTATGCGTGTGCAGCACCTCTCTCTCTCTCTCTTCGGTAATCTTTCTTTCTTTGAAGCGCGTGCTTCGTATGTCTAAGATGATTGTTTTTAATCCCGTAAATGATTCCTTTTATGCGAAAGCGTAGCAGAAAAATTAATTAATTCGAGAAAGCCGATTCTATCGGATTACCTCCGCATTTTCAGTAGTTCAAAGTAAAAATCTAAATCCCTTGTTTTTTAATCAAAAAAACGTTTTTTTCCTCGAAGCTGATTGATTGGATCCTAAATTGTTTCCCGATTCGCTCGGTGAAAAGTGGGATTTGAACATTTAATCGTTTTCGACAATCTATGACAGGTAATTGAAAGAAGCGTCGCTTATAAAAAGAAGACGAACTTAGTGATATGTGCCCAATATCAAGAAATTGTATTCTTTGCATGTTTTTTACATCGATATCTCAGTTTCCGAAAATTATTGTAATGCGATTTTTCTCTGTTAAAGGTAACCCAAATAAATAGAACCACAATATTTTATTGATGCAGTTATAAATATCTAGTGATAATTTGAAACTATAATTCCGTTATCCCTTCACTTTATCACATAAATTATTTCTCTCTAAAACTGAACATTTTCTAAAATGAGAAAACTACCTATTTTCGTATTTCGAGTGAAGATCGAATTTCTGTTATGGGTGATTGCTTACTCAATTTTCACCACTTGATTAATTGCGCGTTCTCATTTGCAGTAGTTTTCATTCGATGACGAAATATCGTTGTCGTGGAAATATTACCCTGGATATTCAAACAAAAGACAAAGTGATATCGGATGTAAAGACCTTTTGCCTATCAGTGTCAACTGCTGGTATATTGAATCATCTGTTTGCGAATCAAAAAGTTAGGCATCAAAAACCGAGTAGCACACACAATTTCAATGTAAGGGTGACGCGTGGTTAAACTGGAGGAAAGGCTATTTTGGATGGATAAAGATGTCTTCGTGGGTGGATTTCGTTCACTAACCCTCTATTTTAATAACTATGATTCGTCATATGTACTTTTCATGCTTCATCACTTAAAACGATTTAATATGGTCAATATTTATTTAACTATGCGATAATCCTGTTGTGTCAAAAGTGTGACCACTAATCAGAGGCGGTCCGAGGAATTTCGGTGCCGTGGGAGAGATAGCACTCGGGCGACCCTCCCCCCCCCCATCCGTTAATGTTTGTTGAGATACACATTTACAAAGTACTTGTTAATTTATTCATCGCTCTATAAAAATTATTGATAATGAAAAATTATTAGGAATTCCATCAAGATTATAGCCTGTTCGTCGATATAAATTGGCATTCAATATTTATTCACTTGCAAGTAATGCATAGCTATGGTCGGGATAGCGCCCCCAAAACTTTGGCGCCCCGGGTAGCCACCCGGCTCGCCCGTACCTCGGGCCGGCCCTGCCACTAATCATGTTACTATTGAAATGTATTTTACCATTTTCAGTAAAAAAGCAAATAGCTTAAGCCTATATTAATACAGGAAGTTGCTTGGAAAATTTTCGATATGCATCAAAAAAATATTTTTAATGCATTAATACATTGCAAGCATTTTCTCAGAATTTCTGCAATCAAACCTTTGCTCAGAAAGAATGAACTGAGTATTTGATGAAACTCGTCATCATAAAAAATATCGCCCTACTATTGAAAATCCTTATTCGGTTGTTTTTTTAGATTTGCAATAAAAGTTCCTCCTAATGTCACGCCATTCTGATTCCCTTTTCGCTCGTAATAAAACAGTCACCACGGAAGAATGGATGTCCAAAATATTGCCAGAATACCACTATTGGCATTGCATTTTTATCTCATTTAAATTAAGTTTTACCCTTGAACGGAGTTTTATAAATACAACTATCCTAATCATTACTAAAGAAAAAATAAAATAAGTGTAAACCTGATGTATCGTATGGTGTATCCGGACCTTTCACTGATTAGCGCTCATCGCGACTATTTCCAGTTATCTACCAGCGTCGCATCTGGATATCTACCAGCGTCGCATAGCTTTAACAATGTCGTTATATTATGCTTCATAGCAATGACCCGATGTAGTTTCTCCATAAATACTCGACGATTACCAAGACTTACATCTTTTAAAACATTTGCCAATTTTATTTATACTTCATACTTTTAGTAGGTATGTATTTTTTTAAAAAATGCAAAAAAATCTGAAATTTCTTGTTTTAATTACTTAAAAAAGTACCTTCGGATGAGACAGAATTTAAAAATTTAATGAATTTCTTTTGTGAGAATGAGACTCGGTAACAACAAAATTAATTATTAATTGAGATTAATTCTAATTTCGTTTTCGAGATAGCGTTGCCCTTTGCGATTTAGAATCTCTTCGCATTTCGCGAAAGCAAGCCGAATTGCTTCGGAGGTTGGCGTTTCCTCGCCCCTCCACGTTATCTACGGTCACGTGCAAAGGAAAACCCTGCGCTTGCGATTCGTCGAGCGTGGTCAGAGGAAACCCTCGCAATGTGCACCTCGTGAAAACTACGCCCAGTTCACTTTCGAGAATCGGCCGAGACCGAGGTCATTGCATAACAATAGAGCAGTCATAATGATAATCGGTCATTTATTTATTTACTTATGTGTTAGATAAACGATTGGAAGCCTAACTATGAAGTACCTGATCGACAACATTTTTTTGTTTACTACTACATACATCGAGTGCCAAATTGGGCTCTTCTTTATAAAAAAAGATTGGAAAGGTGTATGTACTCCATGTCGGAGTACACAAAAGAGTTTCCAAATGCGTTTTTTGGATTTCTAAAGTTCTCAATATTTTTTGCTCGGATGAGTATTTAACTGGAAGCTAGCGAGGTAGGTTGTAAAATACATGTAAGTCCTTATGTAAAGTTGTCATTATTGTCCGATTTTAACATAAATTATAATCGGCCGACAAAGTTTAGTAAAACTCATTAATACCAAATTGCATCAAAGTACGTCCTGCGGTTCCTGAATTGAAAGAAAGGAACTTTGTAAACTACATGTAGGTCTTCATGTAAAGTGGTCGTGATTTTTGTCCGATTTAAACCAAAATTGGAATCGGTCGACCAATTTTAGCAAAACTCTCCAATACCAAATTTCATCAAAATACGCCCATCGGTTTCCGAGTTTTAACATGCGGACGGACGGACGGAATCGACCTCCCCTATATGCGTTCACTTCGTGCAAAGAACGTATAATAACGGTAAATCATACCAGTTCATCCGTGTGAGACTGAGAAAACATGGCTTTTCGCACAATGCAATTAAAATACTACGTTTAGTACGACAATGTTTAGTTTTTAATAGAGAAAACCACTTAAAAAGTAGGGAATTTTTGCCATACAAATCTGAAAGCCAGAAGAGATGTAATGTACTTATACTGTAACAAGATGATCCAAATGGAACTTATGATGCCTAATTTCTATTTAATCCTTTATTTTAATACTTATTACATTGGCCTTAATACTGGCTTTAAAATCTCCAATTTTGATAATTGAGCGTTATAAAATATTACAAATACATTCGAACGAAAAACTAAATTGATCACGCGTATTTGTGTGACAAAATTATTGCATGTACGCATTAGAATATGCCGAATCCAACAATGGTCGTTGCTATGGCAATACTCTTGTAATGAGTGATAAAAATTGCAAAAAACGCCAGTATTTACATAAAATTCCAAGAAATATCTATAAGAAAAATTCTACGATAAAAATTAGAAACTCCATTCCTTTTCTCAGAGAATAGTTCAAATCCCGCTCCGATATTACTACAATTCTAAGATATTTTAAGGCGCAAGAGAAAATTACCCTGCACGGTGGATTTCAGATTTCCCATATAAGTCAAATGGGAAGGATAGTTCATGGAATCGAACCTGGGACTTTTAGTCTTCGTAACAAAAACTATCCTCGGGAGCTCGGCCCAAGTAGGAAGATATTTCCACCAAGTGTCATAAAAATCAGTCAGTTGGTTCAAAAGTTATTAGGGGGGGAGGAGATACAGACAACGACGAAACTATAAACCTATTTACATTCTGGAAAGTACTCTAAAAATAAATACGCGTGCTACCTTTGGTGTGAGGTTAAATGAAAAATTTAACCACCTTAGACACAAAAAAGTATAAGGTGATTACATTTTTCATTTTACTTTATACTGGTTTGAATTTGATCTGCCTGAACATTCACACAGGGGCATTGCAACGTTAGAATTTTGAAATGCTTATTGTTACTTAATTTTCGAACTCAGAGCTTACTCGGCAACCGTCAAGATCCAAGCTGAAATGTTTTTTTAAATTTAACCCGCGACAATATTTCAAAATTATGCCATTACAAAATTATATTTTATTATTATGCCCTTCTAAATGCTGAATGCTGTTTTATTACTGTTATTTTGTTATTTGTAAAAGTCGTGGATATCGTCATGCTTGTATTGGTTCTCTTGAAATCCCCTAGCTTGCGAATTGTTATGGAGAGTCTCACAACCAGCCCCCCATTCTAGCAATGTTTGTCGACAGTAAAAAAAAATATTTCCCGGTTAAAATTTTTTTTTTCTTTCTTCCAATCCTCCACAAACTGCTGACAGTAAAATTTTTTCGTGCGTGGCTCAGAACGTGATGTCCTTTGAACACGCCTCGCGGAAAGCAGCTGACTTCGTTCCTGTATCTCCTTTTTTCCCCCTCGAAAGCTGAAGCATTCCATTTTCCGCCTCTTGCAGAGGAGAGAGAGAGAGAAATCCGCTAACGCGACAGTCTGGGTTTATCGAACCGTTTCGGCGAACCCGTAGCCGCCTTCCTATCCGCATGGGAAAAGGGGGGGCTGAGCGAGAGGGGGGGGGGGATAGTACGGGCATCCACCCAGCTCTTGCCATTCACTCCATCATGCTACTCCTTTTTTTACACTTTTATTTATTGACTTCTCTTTCAAAAAGCCATCATGCAACCATAACAAAAAACATCCGCATGTATATCGGAAAGGCATCGCTTACTAGTGATCCTCGATCGCAAAAAGTCTGATTTAGATATGGTCTCTGTCGGAATGAAATGCAAATGTGTTTTCCCAATGGTGATATCGGGGGGATTTTTTTGTCTCGAGTTGGAATTATTAGGGAAAAATTGGATCGATCTATTAAAAAAAATAAATAATCAACAAGTTGAAAAGACACGTGGAAATAAATTCAGACGCACGTTTAAATCCCAGTTCGTATTACAGTTATTTAAAACTATTTTCGTTATTAAGTACCGCGTCCCGTAAGAACGAGCTTGCATCAATAAAACCATCCTTTCATCGGCCTGTCTGTGAGGATTTACCTTAATTAAAATTTAGAACCAACTAATTAACGAGGCGCATGATTGGTTGGAACGTTTTTCTGGTACTCGATTCAATAATAAATTAGTGAGATTGACTTTCGTCGTTGCGATATTTTTTCTAACAAAAAAGGTGTTATTTTTCTTTTTAAATCTTAAGCAGCTCTAAAATTCTCACTAACCTAGAAAATATTGTTTCGGCGCGGTTTCTGCATTGCGGTAAAATGCAGACTAAAATTTCGTTAACGATTTATTCTGGTCCTTATCGCCCGATGACTCGATTTCTGAATAAAACCACATACATGATGAATATGTTTTACCCTTCGGTGAATTGATGGTTTAAAATTCCGAAAACTTAGCATTTTTTCTGACGTCACGTCCCTATAACCACTTCCGATTTTGAAGACAATTACTCTGAAGTTTTTTAAAAGGCAATTACTCTGATTTCATTTCGCAAAGGTAATCTCTGACAAGGCGGTTATATTTGGGGGTTTCAGCGCCCTGGAATTCTATTGTCATCAGACATTTCCCGAAATAAAGAGGAACCTCAAATTCATTCCATAATTCGACGTAATATTTTTCCGGCCTCCCTCGGGTATTTTTTGTAACTTCTCTCCCGGGGGAAATATTCTCTCTAAAAGAATATTAAAAATATATGGTAGAGCGAAGAGGAGAAATAAAAAGGGTGTTCTGCCGAGCCTTCCTCATATCCTCCTCCCTCTTCTTTCCCTCTCTCAAGGTATTATGCGAGAGAGGGGGTGGGGGAGGGAAGAAAGGAGAAAAAAGAGGGAGGGTAGAAAAGATGGCCGCGTGTGAAGGAGGGTGATCCTCGCGGGCGTTTTGCGACCTTAAGAGCGAGGGTGGTGTGTGTGGGAGAGGAACAGTGTACGTGGGGTTGGGGAAGTCGACTGTAAACCGGGAAGTTTGGGAGAGGGAGAGAGGGGGAGGGGTGAAAGAGAGAAGGTGGGGTGAGGTTTGGAAGAGGGGAGGGAGGGGTCTCCTCTCGAGAGCGGAATTTTCCGCTGGCGCCTGCGCGTTGAGCTTTGGCGCCGATCGCGGTGGGATGGGGAGGCGGAGGAGTAAAATGGGTCCAGCAGAGGGGAACGCACGCCCACTTGCTACAGCGTGCGGTGTCTTTTTCTCTCTCTCTTTCTCTCTCCATCTCTATCTCTTCCTCTCTAGGGAGGAAAAGGATGGGAAAGCGTGGGCGTGAATGATACATATAGTTGTGGGGGAAAGGCATGAGAGGAAAATGGAAGGGGGATTAGGCATGGAACGTGAACGTTAAGGGAGTGGGGGTGGAATGGTGGTGTTTTGCGGGGTGGAGGGTATGTGCATGGGAAGGGAAATTGGTATCTCTCTCTCTACAATCAATGGAGTAAGGTATCGAGTTTTCGTCGAGATAGGGATAGGAAACCAGTCTGTATAGGAAAGGTGGTCCATTCTTGCGATTCGATCGGGCTCTGTTCGGAGAGAGGAAACGCGTCGCGATTTGAGTGCGGCATGTGAGAGAGGAATTTAAGGATTTCTTTTCATCTTGTTCGTCTATTTCGATGAAAATTCCGGTTGGAACTGTTGAGAAAATCTCTGGTCTTGGCTCGCCAGGAAAAAAAAACTCCCATGCTTCAGAAAAAATGTGCGCTAAAAATTCTCATTTTACGAAAGAAAATCAACGGTGGATTTAATGGCGTGATTCTCCGCGCGCATTTTTAAAAAAGGAAATCTTTAAAATATTGTGAAGGGGGAAATTACATCCGACAATTTTTCCCCGGGGAAGGGGCAAGCGAATGAAATTTCGAAAATCTTTTCGTGGCAAAAGGAATTAAAAGGTTTGCATAATTTATCTACTCGGCCAAATAACGCTGGCCATTCCTGATAAATTAACTCTTTTTTACTTGACGCATTTTCTCTCCAACAGCCAATAAAGGATCAGGAAAAACAAATGCGCATATCGGCGACAAAGAAGCCGACATCAGTGCTGCATTACCGATAGTAATGTCTGCTTCGATAATTCCTTATTGGATTCCTTTTAATTTTCTTAATGGATTTTGCGAGAAATTTATCGGGGATGTAATCGGTTCTCTTTATCTTTCGTACGACTGCAATCAGGCTGAAGCGTTAAACTCAGTATTTCTGCATTTTTTTACTTTTTGCTGCGCTTTTAGCGTCCGTGTCGTAAGTACCTTTTGTCTTCAGAAAAATCTACAATTCTCAGGTAAAGGTTAACGCCGAAAAGATTCTCGCGGGCGTAAAACTCGTAATCAACTCCCAGGGTCACCACAAAAGCATCCTTTGAGCGAAAGATTAACTTTCCAGCTTCTCACGCTTACATATATCCGGTAATCAAAGAAGGGTGTTCTCGAGTAATTTTAACGGCTCTCTGTTCTCCGACAGCCAACCTAAAAGTAGGCGAAGCAATGTGGGGCGAGAATAATTATCCTCGCTCACTACACCTACTCCTCCGCGCTGCCAAAAGCCCCGGTCCAGAAGCCGAATGTAAGGAGGTTTGGCACAGGATGTTGAACTCACCTCGACCTAGAGGTAGACTCCATTTATAACATGGCCCTTTATCATTTCCCGAAAGACAAACGTCTTCTATCACCAGCAGTCGGTGTTTCATTTATTTTTAAGAAAAGGTAGCTTGGAAAATACCGGCTTCTTAAGAGGCGATGATTGACTTCGGAATTTTGTTTTCTTGAGTCTAGTAAATTACACACTCGCATCTTCCAGGTCGGTTTTAGATTGCTGGGATAGACTATTGATGTAAACAAATTAGGAAAAACTTCGGCTAGCAATACCATTCTAAAGTTGTATCCGTCAGTTGTGTGCCAGTGAGGATTTTTTTGGCGTTTATACACTACCATAAATTAGTTTATTGTTTCAAATAGATTTTAATGCCGTTTTTTAATGTGCTTTCATGAAATAAAAGTCTGCACAGCCTGAGGTTCGGATTTATTAAGCTAGGCTGATCAGTTTAAAAAAAACAGCATTCTCCGAAACTTAGCCACGTGCCGCTTCTCCTCGTCCTGAAAGATTTTCTGGGCACGCAACTGACGCGTGACACACGTAAGGTTCCAGAATCAGTTATAACAATTCTGTAAATGTCTAGGGCAGCACCTGTTTAGGGTGCCTTTTCTACATTTTATTGTAATTTTTTATTTTCTTTATTATTTGTTAACGCACAAATGTGTGAACTTTATTTAGTGTTACGATCAGAATCTAAATGCAACATTTTCTGTAAAGTGTACAAGAACTTTTTTTGAAGGGCACCATCCAGACCTCCTGCCTAGGGCGCCAAAATACCTTGAGCAGGCTCCGATGGCCACAAATGAATACATGGTGTAATTTTCGTCACGCTTTCAAAATAAGCTACCAGTCGTCTCGTCTAACACCCAGTCTGGCGTCGAGATCACTCCATCAGCACGTGTTCCCACCCGCGGCGTTAAAAATTCTCTTGGAATAAATCGGCCGAGGATGAGTTAAATGGCGGCGCGAGTTACACTCCGGCCACTGGCACTCGAAGCAAATGAACGAGGGAGTTGCATTATGGCGTTAGCCCGGTTCTGAAACCTTGAAACCGAGCGAAGGCGATCTATTCTTATATTCTTTTCGTGGATGAGTGTCAAGAAATCCTCCCGCTACAAATGATTCGAGAGGATGACACAAATTGGTCAACGTCGAAGTTATCGCGGACGTTTCTTGGCTCATTCATTTGTTTATGAAATTTTACGCTATGATTTTTTTGGTGAGGAGTTGTTAAACGACTTTTAAAATAGCTTCAAGCTCTTACTTTTTACATTTGTCACAGTAAAGTGGTGGGACGCAATGCAATAATTAGTCATCGGAAGAAATCATTGTGTTGCTCCCAACAAATCCCTTTGTCTGTCTATAGAAAGGATTATTATTATTGACTGAAACATACACATAATGTGATATATTTTGTTTTTCCCCGTAATTTTGAAATTACCTCTCTTGATTTTCCGCGTTGCCTAAATCTAGGAATAGGGACGAAAATATCTATCTGTCTATATATTCTTTTTTTCATTTGGCAGCGTTTCCTTCAAGCAACCCGGTAGTTTTTTTGTTACATTAACCTTTTCAATGTTCTATCCAGTGATGTGTTTTAACATTTAGAGACCGTGGGTGTTAGTCGTATTCTCGGACACTTAATTCATAATTAGTACGCGATGTATTCGATATTTGCTTTATTTTCTTCCAAAGATATAAAATAACTCTCCAAAAACTGGCACTGGATATTTCATATCACATCATAGAACGTGTTCATATGGGAAATTAATCATTTTTTTATTTCATTAATTTTCCGCTTGGATTTCACCTCCGATTAAATAATCTCAAGATTATCTTTTGCTCAAATTTTAGCAGTAAAGCATGATTAAAATATTATTGCTTGCGTGCAACGCTGTCAAATCAAGTGCCAAAGTTGTCAAACGAGGAAGATTTCTCTAATTTTCTTTCTACAATCTCGAATTTTCGCAGGAGCCTTCCTCATCACGTACGGCATAGCCATGATCTTCTGCGGCATCCCCATCTTCTTCCAGGAAGTGGCCATCGGTCAGTACCTTGGCGCCGGCGGTATGACTCTTGTGGGACAACTATGTCCCATCCTGCAAGGTAAGTGAACCTCTCCCGCCTCATCAAAACCCTTTGTCACATTCCCTTGCAACCCAACTCCCGACCGATGGGGACACCTGTCCCTCCCGGATACACGCACGTGCCCGCAGCGATCGTGGGCACCTCTCTTCACCCCACCCCACCCTATCGTCCCTCCCACCTTCTTTTACAAACCCTCCCCCAAAACGCAATACTGCCGTTTCCCGCAGGTGTGGGCTACGCCACCATGACCATCGTGTTCTTCTTGGACATATACTACTGCATCATCATATCCTGGACCCTTTTCTACTTGATCAACACATTCGTGGACATACCCGGACTCCCCTGGCAGGACTGTGGTGAGTGCTACGCACAAGGACGGGTTTCATGATGTATTGGGTCGAAACCCCGTCCCTTTCTAAAATAAATCCGTTATAAAACCTCCCGTATATATATAACTATATATATGTATGTATTAGGCCCATCCAAACCGCCCCCGCCGCCCCCTACGCAAAAAAAAAATCCCGCCGACGCCACCCGACGACGTTGGGATGGGGTCCACGCGGCTGGTGGGGTATTTTCGGGGGGCGGAGGGGCGGGGGGATACCACCACCATCTTCCTACTCTGACACCTCCGCTTCGATTCCCCACAGACAACTGGTGGAACACGCCCTCATGCTTCGCTCCGGGCATGGACCCCACCGTCGTCCACAACCGAACCAACAACAACAACCGAACCAACAACAAGACAACTCCTGTGGAGGAGTATTGGGAGTAAGGATAAAACCCTACCATTTTACTTTTGTCTGTAAATCGAATAATGTTTTCGGTTGGAAAGAGGAAATGGAGAAAGAGGGAGAGAGAAAGAAAGGAAAAAAGAGACCTAAAATATTTGATGGAAAAAGAAAATAGCCAGATGAGAGAGAAAGAGAAAGTTCGAGAGAGCCATTCCGCGGTGGGTGTCGAAGCAAAAGAAACATTGAGAGAGAAAGAGAGAGACAGAGAGAGCATGCCATCTAAAGAAGGTACAGGTCTGGTGTTTTGAGGGATGCCGACCATTTTATCTCTTTTTTGAGTGATGACCACAACGCCGATTGACACCACACCATTGGGTATGGATTTTGTGTTTGACGGAATGCCCATTATCTTTTTCTTTGTGGTCTATTGAATCGAGTAAAGGAAATGGTCTGTTGTCGAGAGGACAGTGAAACAAATTTTAATTCATTGCTTTTGGGGGTTGAAATTCATTTCCAGGGGGAAGCACTTTACTTCATTTGAATACAATGAGAAGAGAAAATTCATGTATATGCCAGATTTCAGTTAAATAATGGTAAATATTGATGAAGTGTCTAAAGATTTACATATCCTATTTATTAAAGGAAAGTTGGCACGTTTTAAAATCATTGCTGGTTAAAGATGAATCTGGCTTCACCACAGCTGAATATCTAAAACACAAACTAATCATTTTAACTTTTCTCCTGCTGTATTAAAATAAAATTTTCAATTTTCAATTTACCTTTAAAATTTTGTGATTATTCTTAGAAAGTAAAAAATAGAAAAAAAAAACCCCTTCAAAGATTTAATCACATATAAGTGTTTTCCAGATGTATTAATCTGATTTAATTTTTGTGAAAATAATATTTCAAACTCCTTCTCAATCAATATATATATTTCAAGCTCTTTCTCAATCAATATATTTCACCTCTGCCTCCCCTTGGTCAACTCTGAATAATACTTCCTATAGTATGTAAATGATAATTACAGAGCAACAGAAGCATGTTACTGCATTTCCTGTTGGCAATCAATTTGTTGTACCTCTGTCTCAGACCTATCTTTTCTTGATTGAATATTAATGATATTTGAGGCATTCATTTTGCTTGCTGAAAAAAATACGTCTAGCAGAAGAGGAATGCCATTCAAACTGGCTTGCTAACAGATTTGTGCTGAAAGGAGAAGGAGGGAGTAAGAAAATGTTTTAAGTAATTGATGTTATTGAAATTATGTAATTGCCTCTTTTTTTGTGACCACAGTGTGATTATTGCATCAGATAGTGCTTAATTTCTCAAACCGTTCATCATGAACCAAACTCAATCATTCAATGTATTACAATTTGTAGAAATGTTACCACAAAAATATAAATATTCAATCTTGTTAAATTACTGCAATGAAAATGTTTTGCTGGCTAAGTTTTTAAGCCAAATTTGGGTAAATTATGCACTATTTGAAAATATTTTTTCAAAGTGAATGCATGTTTCTTGCTTTCTAATGTTTTTCTCTCAACAATGCTGCTATTTAGAGAGATTTTCTTTTGACCTCTTAGATTTCACAAAGAAGCATCATGATGATGATAGGATATTGTGGATAAAATTGGCATGTATAACATTTTTTCAACCCTTGTGTCACTATTGGCTGAAATACATCTTGGCCTTCCTGAATTTCTTAAAGAATCAGAACTAAAATTTACTCAGGAACAAATTGATGCAAAATGTGTGCTGGAAAATGTGAATTGCAAATTATGAGTGGAGAAATTATATTATCATTAATTTCTTAAAATTTGCTGCAAGTGTATGTTACATCAATGCAACTAATGTTTTCCAATATGTTAAACACAGAATAATATATGAGAGATTTCATTAAATCGCTTTGTGTGTGCAAAACTGCTCGTTTGCTTTGTGACCTTTGGAAACCTAAACTGTCAAGTAACTTCTTCTCATACTTATTTTGATATTTTTTATTGCTTTTACAAAATCTGTAATATGATTTTAATTAAAAACTCATCAAATATATTATAACAACTATATTTTTCATTGAAGTCATTAATAAAAAGTGATGCTGGAAAAAATAACCTTTATTTTGTTGATTACAAATTTACCTTTAATGTAAATTCATGGTGAACAGGTGAACTGAACATTTAAAGAATTTGATTCGGGAGCATTTAGAATGAAAATTTCTCCACGGTTTTAAACATCCTCCCAAATATGCAATATCCTGTCATATAAATACGAGGTTTATAATGTATGATAAGCTTTACTAGTATTGGATGTGTAAATAACTGTAGTCCCAAAGAAATTATCCATAGCATTAATTATTTTGGCTTTGAAGGGATTTCATACTTTTATATTCACAATTTAATGTGATATTGAATTCAGGATTAATATGTCAATGCTGTCTTTATTTCATTGGTTCTGTTTCAAGAAATCATTTGACATTCAACTTCTTTATGTTAAAACTGAAACAATACATAATTAAGTTACTTTGCTTATTCTTTTCTGTATCTTAGTAGTCGCAGAAAATCAATGTACGTTCCCTCAGCTTGGGGAGCTTTTTTTTACAACAAACAGATTGACAGTAAAACCTGTTGGGATAATAAAAGGAGCTTGCCATTTAGATAGCAATGGATAAAAGGCCGATAATGGATTTTTCTAATTCTTTTTCCCTATATTTCAGCAAACGCGTTCTGCAAATCTCTAGTGGCATTGATGAATTGGGAGGCATGCAGTGGGAGCTGTTGGGGTGCCTCTTACTTGGTTGGGGTTTAGTATACTTAATCATTCGACGAGGACTTCATCAAAGCGGAAAGGTGAGATTGTACATTTTACCTGACTGCATTCATGGTTTTTCCTCCAAAAGTACTAGCATATAGTGAGGTTAAAGGAAATAGGGATCGAAAAAAGACATTTTATGCTGGTTAATTTTATAGTTTTTAATTTTTATGATGTAAATACAGTGTAATGAAAAATTTCTTTAACTTGGCATTGTTTCTTTGAATCTTATTAGTTATTAAAATACAGCAAGTTTTTTTATGGAAATTTGTTATGTGACTTACAGTAAAGGAGGAATTTTCATCTTGAAACTGTGCCCAAGTCTTTCAAGTGTACTTCTTAAAAATAGAATCAAGCTTGATGTTGTCATAAATTGCTATTCTGAAAATGTAGTCAATCATTTTCATTTGTACTTTGATGTTCTTGAAAAAGTTCAACCAATTGATTTAAATATCACACAAAGATCTGTAATAATTATTTCTCAATAATACCCAACATTTAGGACGATTTCTGTCTTTCACTGCTAATAGATTTTTTCTGTGTTAATGGACAGTTTACAGATGTAACATAGGGGGCACATTCTTCGAATGATAAATAATGGGAATGATGCTGGTTGAACTGCATTAGACTTTTCAACATTTTGCACACTTCTTTACCTTTACCCTGAGTATTAAATGGAATTTTATGCATATTTGCTGATTTTATTGATTCTGCAGTGTAAACTCTTTGGCACCATGTTTTTCTGGTCTGGTAGGCAATTCTAGAACATTAAAAAGTAATCAATTTTTTGGCAATGGTGGGTGTAGTGATAAGATCTGGAATTTTTCTCAATCATCCTTGTACTTTTCAAGCCCATGTATATAGGGGAAAAATAATTGAATAAAATATGCAGTACATTTTCATAAGGTTATTCCATCAGATAGGCTGCTTTGATGAATTTACCCTCATCAAGTAGACATGTATTTTTTATTATATATGTAAAGCTGTGTTTGGCAAAGTAACATCATTTCTAAGTTCATTTAAGTAAAATTTTAGTAAGATAGAATCCATGACAGGGATGAGAAATTGGTGTACTGCTAATTGTTAATAAAAGAAATGACCGCAACCCATTGGTGGTTTGCTTTGCCCCATTTGGAGGAAGCCTCCAAAGGATGATGAGAATTGTGGGTCTTTCATCCATAAATAGAGCATTTTATAGTGTACTCATCATCATCACCAATTAAGTGAAGCATATACCGTATATACTCGTATATAATGCGCTCTCATGTATAACACCCACCCATACTTTTTGCCAAAAATTCCTGACTTTTTCATATACTCTGTGTATAACACGCACCTTAGATTTTGAGGGGTATAAGAACTAAATTGTGGAATTATATTGTCATATTAGGTATTAACTCAAGTACCATAAATAAATAAATACAGACCCTTCCCAGATAACACATGACTCAACTTATGCAAATCCAACTTGACAAAAACCTCCGCAAATTAATTTTTAAAATCCGAAAATTCTGAGTTGCAGGAATTTGCTTACAAAGCAAAATGCTTCAGGATAAAAGGTCAAATGTTGAATGAAGTTTAAACATGTCAATTTATTTTAAATTTATCAAGCCGCACGTAACACTTGTTTACAGAATATTGAATGGCTAGAGATATTTAATGACAGTATTTAATATGAAATCTTAAATTTTGTTGCACATCATGGACGCCTTCTTTGCATGGTTATTGTGTGCTGAAGATGCTGAGGAAGATGAATTCTATGGGTTTAAATTACTTACATAGTTAATTATATATGATATATTCATTAACTTAAAAATTATTTCAATTTGCATATATACTACGTTTTTTGTTTTCAACTACCTGGAAATTTTGTGGGAGACTACAGCAATCAGCTGATTAGCAAGTAAAATGTGTAATATTTGGATAGGATCGAAATACAATTGTAAGGAAGTAATTAGGTGTTTAATACGTTTATATAAGCTAGATTATTGATAATTAGCATGGTTTTCCCCTCAATTCACCCAAAAAATGAGAATCTGGCACGAGGTATGTACACTTTAATTTTTTATTTGAACTGCACAAAAGTGTTACCCATGTATAACGGGCACCCCTACTTTATGACCTAAAAATTTGTTCTTCAAACTGCGCGTTGTACACGATTATATACTGTACATAACTTGGCTACAGACAGGCATAGCTAGGATTTTCCCTAGAGGATTGTTGACCAATGCTTTCAATGATAAAAATCTGGCCAAGTAGCTAAATATAGGCTCCTTTTTTACACAAACACCCCTCTTTGCTCCTCCTATTGTTGGGAAGTGGATAGAGGGAATGGGGGAGGAGAATAGGGCAATGATTGTAAAATATTGGAAAAGAGTAATTGGCCAGAAATTTAGAACAGTAACAAAAGCAAAACTCCAGATTTGAAAGAAGGAAAAGGGAAACAGATGAGCAGGAGCAGAATTAATGAGCAATTGCATGCAATGAAAAACTAAGGAAAGGGGCAGTGAATGAGGAGCAGATGCTCATTTGCGGCACAATAGCAGTTTCCCAACCTTGTGAGCACCACTACTGTACTCATAAGAAATCAGATTTTACTCTTCTGCAATGCTTGAAGCTTCATTCATGAGCTTCAGGATTTTAATTTGTTAAATTCTTTTCTTTGTAAATTAATTAAAGCACATTGGCAATAACTTGGACATTGGTTTGTTTTTATTTGTGATTATTTTTAGTTTTGGCAAAAAAATAATGGTGCTTATCTCAACAATAATGTTGAAAAGCCCTACGAGTTTAAGTTCTAAAAATTTGGTGAATTTCAGTTGATTTTGAAAGATAAAGGGTTGGATCGCCAGCCTTGGTGGAGAGGTGTTTAGCTTGTCTGGTTCCTGATGTCATAGATTTGAATCCTATTGAGGTCGTATGGGTTCATCTTTGTTATCATTGTTACACTCATCATAAAAGGCTGTTATTGGCTGTTCATGTACTAGCTGAAATACATTAATGCTGCTAATCTCAGCTGCTTTTCATACCCAACAAAGAATTGCACAGCCCAATGGGAAGACTATTGTGTTGGGTTGTGGATATGTTAAAGAGGAGGATTTAAGATTTGTTAAAAATGTATGACTAATTATTACCTAACCTGCATTTCACAGATCGTGTGGTTCACCGCATTATTCCCATATGCTGTACTCATCGTCCTCTTGGTGCGGGCTGTAACCCTAAAAGGTGCACCAGATGGACTTCTTTACTACATCACTCCACGCTGGAAGGAACTGTCGAAATCTGAACCATGGATAGAGGGGGCCACACAGATATTTTTTGCGTACAGCATAGGAACGGGTGCTCTTCCTGCCCTTGGATCATACAATAAGTTTCATCACAACTGCTATAAGTAAGGCCAAATAAGATTATCCTCGCCTTCTCATATGAGCAAACATCTATTAAGCTCATTGTAGTTGAATATTTAAGGAAAAATACAAAAGATTGAATATATTTTCGATTATTTTGTCACAAAAAGTTTAACATTTCATTTGGAAAACTGAAGAAAGTATGAACTAAAATTACAGCTAAATGTGAGCAGATATTTCTTTTTAAGTACCAAATTATAAATTTCAGCAAGAAATACTAGATTAATTTGTCTTTAAATTTGATCACAAGTTGAATTTGGTGTGAAGTTCTTTGGCCCTTGCAGCTGGTCCCATGCATAACCCATTGTTAACCTCCAGCGAATTGACTTTTCAATATCTGTAGAGTCTGCTCAACCCAGCTCAAATACCATCATATTTTGCTCTGAAATATGATGGTTATTTGTTTGAATAATTACAGTGCTTATGCTTACAAAATTTTAATTCCTTACTCAGGGATGCCATCATCACATGCATAGTGAACACCATGACTTGCCTTTTGGCCGGAGTGGTTACCTTCTCAATCTTAGGTCACATTGCCCTGGAGCAAGATACCTTAGTCTCAGAAGTGGTGAAGACTGGACCAGGTCTTGTTTTCATTACATACCCAGAGGTAGTGTTGAAACTGCCTGGGTCAGTTGCTTGGTCAGCGATTTTCTTCATCATGCTTGTGGTGAGTGAATAGAAGATAATTTGAAAATGATAATGCTTATAATTTATATTACCCAAGGACAATATTTGTTATTCATAACAATCTATATATGGTTATAATAATCCAAGTGGTTGATTAGCCAAAAATACATATACAATATATATATATGGGGTGATTTGTATCTATATTCCAGAAGCAGCTAGAAATTGTAACAGTTAGAAAATATTTTTAAGCTTTTATTATTTATCTTATAAGCTTTTGTGTGAAGTGATTTCTTTTTCCGGTGAAGACTCATGGTTCCATGCACTTTTATATGTAATTTCTAGATATATAGTCATTTATAAAATATTTAACATTATGATCCTTACTGTTTACATTAAAATCAGAAACAGTTAAATGAATATTTGATTTACCAAACTATTTTAAATCTATAGGAGTCCATTGTGGTGTTTAGCTATCAGTGGCGTATCCAGGGGAGGTGCAAGGGTGCATGTGCATCCCCCAAACTGCTCCAGATAATATGAAATTTTCAGTGCATTAACCAACACAGTAATAATGTTAATTAAAATGTGACCATAGTATCAATATTAATCAATATCATGCAACATTAATAATAATAACCTCAAATGCCATTAATCAACATTTGTCTATATTAGAGATTTTTGTATAGTTATCAGTGTGCCATTACTGAGTTCTGTATGTATTCAGACCGTAATATAAACAGTGTGTGTAATGTGCTTGAATACATTTGGTCAAATAAGGTATGGTTACTTTGAATTTAAATTAAATAACATTAGAAAAAAAAATGAATTGTTGGTGAAGACTTTATAGTTATATTTTGAACAACAAATATGAGTTTTTTATATTCAATTACATGGATCTCTTTTTAGGGTTCCATTTTAGAAGAAAAAAGTGCTGATTGTATCTAGTCAGTATGCATATATTAAAATGGCTGTATTGCTGGATGAACATGCCATACAAACTTAAGGGGTTAAAATAATCCTATAAGAAACATTTACTCTTACATATATGTTTGGTAAATGCCCTACTTCAAATATATTGTTTTTTGCATGTTCATATATACACATGCATTAAAAATGTCTACATTTTATTGCAGCCTTTGAACGAATTGGAAAATGATACAAATATAACATAAATGCATTTAATTGTCTTTCGTAGATTCTTGGTATTGATAGTGAGTTCTGCATTGTGGAGTCATTCGTAACTGGAATGGTAGACAACTGGCCTGAAGTTCTTAGACCTCACAGAAAAAAGTTTACATTTGGAATTTGTACTTTGATGTTTTTTCTTGGAATACCAATGGTCACCCATGTAAGTATCATAAAGAATTACAGATAATATCGGTCATTACATTCAAGCATATCTTCGTATCCTAATGGTGAAAATCATATTTTATGGTGAGAGTTATTGGATACAATTTTTACCAAAATAAATGTTCATGCAATTCAAATTTAGTTTTTCATCTGGAAAATACTTAAGTGACAACTGAAATTCTTAACACATTTAGGGTGGAGCATATATATTCCAACTGATGGACTTCTACTCAGCTAGTGGGGCATCTCTGCTTTGGGTTTGTTTCTTTCAAACGATTGCGATATCATGGATATTTGGAGCTCAAAAGTTCTGTGACTGCGTTCATCAGATGATGGGAATTCGCCCCAATTTTTTCTGGTACATCTGCTGGGTTGGGTTTGCACCTGCAGTTATGGCAGTAAGTGGGTTAATGTGAAACCTTATTGTATATATATATATATATATATATATATATATATATATATATATATATATATATATATATATATAATATTACTTTTTTAACAATGTGTGTTCTGAACAGTTTTTTATGATTTATTTTTGTAGTTTATCACATAATACATATCTTATTGGCATAATAATATATAAAAATATTTCACTTGTATTTTGAAGGTACTGGTTAAAGTAATCTTTCTTCTTTTTAGTTCATCTTTATATTCTACTTTGTTCAATATCAGCCGACCAAATATGGAAATTCATATGAGTACCCTGACTGGGCTGAAATTCTTGGATTTGGGATGAGTTTAGCCTCAATGGTGTGGATACCTCTCTATGCTATCTACTATGTACTTTCTCAACCTGGCTCCATCAAAGAGGTTAGTTAAAATTAGGAATAGCACTTTAAATCTCATGCAAACCTGTTTATTTAGATATCTATTGAGTGGAAAAAGTAAGAAAGGGGATTCTACATTTGATAATTTACTTTCATATTTGGTCACATATTCATTATGTGAAAAAATTGCCATTTGGGTCTGGAAATAAAAAATCCAAAAAAAGATTTTGAAAAATAATTTTAAAGTTGAATACCATTTTGTCCCATTGGTGAACACCGATGACTGTATAGTTTGCTGATTATTATATTATGCTTGGGAACCATTTTCACATGAGTAGGCATATTTCAGTATTTAAAATGTACATCGTATTGCTGTATCCCTTTGAATGACTTAGGTTGTTTAGTATACCAGTAAATTAGCCAAATCTGCATGTATGATAGGATTCAACTCTTAATATAATTAAAGAATTAATACAAAATTAGAATGTATAGTTATTATAATAGTAAACTGTTATATTCATTATTATTTTGATATCTTAAACTAATAGGAAATGTTACTTTTTATGTGTAATGCAAACAAAAATTAATGATTGTAGTTTTTATTAATGCACTATGTAGACATTGCTACATCACTGTCTGAAATATAATTAAAAAAATTAAATGAAGTCAATAACTTTTAAATATGCCAGTCATTTTTGTTCAAGTATCATTTCATCAATTATTACATTTTACAGGAGTCTGCAGAAATACAAATATCAGATGTAATTAATCTAATCAGGCGTGACTTTGTTGAAATATGCAATATTATTCATATTAAATAAACAGTATTTTTCCACAGACTTATTTTTGCGACAGGTTTCTCACGTGATATGGCATCATCTGGAGTAAAAATCAAAATCTGTGGAAAAGTACCAAGTGTTTATTTAATATGAATAAATATTAGATGAGTGATATTTGACTGTACAATATAGATTAAAGTCCTCAATTCACCCAAAGTATTCCTTTTTAAAACCAGTAAAAAATGGTCTCTTAGGTAAAGATTCTTAATAAAAAAATCTTCTTGTTTATTTCATGAAGAATTTCTTGAATGGACTGAAACCAAACATCAAATCGAGAGCAAAGATTCCGAAGGGCGAGAAATCAGCTGTCATACCTATGTCGGAGAGCAGTGCTGGTCTACTCTCGAAGAACAACTCCTTCCTCAATCAGTGAAAGTGACCAAATGGTCAAATGGCCAAAGGTCCCTCGTCCCAATGGGATGGGGATATATAGATGCATGAGATTGAGGTGTCAAGTTGGCAGTTTTATTGCCAAATCTTTCCAGTGGAAGCCCTTGCTTTCAAAACTCAATTTTTTTGAGGCTGCAGGGATATGGATGGATGGCGACAACCAGTCAACTGACCAACAATGCCTCATGGTGCCGGTGCTCCATGGACTATTTATGAGACCACGAGCAATCCTGCAAGTTGGAATTCCAATCAAGAATGACTGCAAGAAATGATCTTCCTCATAGAATATTTTGTTTTGGGGTTGTATTACTTGTGTGAGTTTGCCACTTTGAGATGCAACAGTTCTTGAGAGGCAATTGAGGGTATATATCCTGTGATTGATGACGCTCGGAAAAATATCACCTTGCTTCAGCAAGATTGAGTTTAAAGAGATTATAGACATGAGAAAAAAATAATTTTTGAATCGCAACAGCTTAGATGGTGATAGAGTGCATTATGTGTTATAGCGAGTGAGTGTTGGCCTAAGGAATGGTTTTCATTAAGTCGATTTGCCTAAACTTTTGTTTTTTTAAACTCTGACTGCAATCTTTTTATATAAAGAATACTCATTATGTATTTAACTTTTTTATTCATTAAGGAAGGCCTTGAATCATGGTAGGCAAAGTGATCATGGTTTTTAATAACGCAAGCAACTGCAGCATTGTTGTACTGTTTTGTCCTGTTTGAGATTATTAAATTACTAAAATTTTTGCATTATTTAAAAAATGAGGCCTGCTAGGAGATGAGCATTTTTTTTGACAGAAGTAAAAATAAATATCATTTGTATATAAATATAAATAGTTTGCATTTCATGTGTTTAGAGCTTATTAAAGACGTTTTCTAACTATAACATTTTATAAAAATGTTACTTGGAAGTAATTGCTTTAGTTTTAAATTATGAAATAGAAAAAATAAACACTTTCGTAGCATGACTGTGCTACTAGAATGGGAAAATTATTGATTGATAATGTGATGTGCAGACAAATTTATAATTGATCACTTTTTTAGTAGTGCCTCAGTTATTTTTAGAAGGATCCATTTTTTGTAAAATACATGGGCAGATAATATAGAAGAGAAAAATCATTTAGTAACTAAGGAAGGTATGCAACACAATAAAAATATCCATATAAGCTGTAAGATAGAAGGAATGTGATATATACCTAGTCCTTCCAATGTTATTTATGCTGGTAAAAGAAGTAAGAATCTAAAATAGACGTTTGCTATTAGATGGTATGGTTGCTGTGATGATATGTAAAAAAGATGAGTATTTTCTGTGTAATTAGGAAAATTGCTCAAATTCAAGTTTTGTCTGTAAATGAAATAATGTATTCTTGTTCTTAATTTGAGCACACGTGTGTAGGCATTGTTAACGAGTAACGAGTCTGGAAAAACAATTTATTAACCAAATTATTCTTAGTGAAAAATTGCTAATCTGTACTAAATTGGTGTTGATGAAACCTCTTCATGTCCATTAACAACACTTGAACTTTCAGAAGATTTGGAGAGCATAACATGGCTCATAATTGTAAAAAACATGTTTTATTTTGAAATTTGGGTTTCTTAACAATGGAAGTTGAATCAGCTAAAAGTTATTACTGTAAAGAAATAATTCTGTTATAATCATTTCGGAAAAGAGAAAGCTTTAATCATAAAAATTTGGGCAGTCACTTCAAAGCATTATTTTTGAATAGGATAACATCCAATATTAACATCATGCTTGAGGATACAATGCACAGCTATGCTATCTCACAAGGTATTCAATTTATTTTTTCACAGTTTTAGCGTGATGTTTTTGAAGAAATCAATCTTTAAAACACACATTGTGTTGAACTATGCTCATTTCAATGAAATTGAATTTTCACTTTTTATGCAGTATGGTGACAAAAGAAATTTCTTTTTCTGTTTTATTTGTGTTACAAAATCTTCCATTTCTGTTTTTACCTCATAAGAAGTGTGAACCTACATGAAGAAGTTGGAACAGTATTCCTAAAATCAAAAATCATAACATTGTGAATATGAATGGTTTTTTGTTATTGTTGGAATAAAATTTTATAAAATGCACAGCAGCAGTTGCCACAAAAAAATCAGTATGAAAAGGTGAATAAAATTTTGAATATAACCCAAAATTATTTGTTCATCTGGACATTTTGCGCATCTTTCATAAAATGTTATATTTAATAAATGTTCTGTAGAATTTAGACATATAGCCTTGGATGCAGAAGAGGTATTGTAATTGTACATTTAGTTGAAAATATGGATTCATATTAAGTTAATACTGAGATGTTTGTGATGAGATAAATATTTTATCAGGAATGAAGATGACTATTTTTAATGTCAATTCAAGTTACGCAATTTTCAAATTGTGAAAGAAATGCATAACAGCATTGTTTAAAAATAAAGTTAACAAGAAGTTTTCCTAAGAAAAGAATTTGAGAAAAATTAATATTACTTTGTAGGATTAAAAAATATATGTTCCTGTTGTAAATGTTACTACAGTATTGGATTTTAGTCATAAGTCTTGATAACAAACCTTCAGATTTGTGCTATTTGTGCAAGAGTTATCTTGACCAATATTGTAAAAATGTGACAAATCATGGTTATTATTTGCTCAAGTACTTAAATTAGCTTTTCATTACCTTTTCTGCAATCAGTATTTTTCCATTGTAGCAATGTACAGTAAGTTTCTCATTCCTATTAGTCCTTTAAAGCATATCCTGAATTATTATATGTACTGTTGTTGACATGAGAGTGATTGATGGAGGTTGATATGTATTTGACATTTGTAAAATTCAAGGCAAAAACTTGAAGTAATGTATCACTGACATGAAATACCTAAGTTGCACATATTCTTTGGTGCAAAAGAAAAACGTTTTTATAGATATAAGATTTCAATATTAATATCTTTTGGAAAAGCACAAAGATGAGTTAATTCTACTGGTAGTTTGAACCTTCACATTTCTTGTTATCTATGATGGATGAAAATATATTTTTACTGTGTAAAACATTGGCATATATTTATCAGAACTATTTAATATCACTGACATATTTGACATGCTGGAAAAATAATTTTTAAGGTATGTATAGAAAGACATTCCAACCAAATTCCTTTTGTATATAATACATCTAATAATAAAACAATATCTAGAAGGAAAAATATCAAGATAAATTTTACATATAAATTTGTGTGACTGGATTTTGATGCAGTTTATTATGCTCAATGTATTTTATTTTATTAAATATGTGGTATGCATTTGCATAAATGCTTGATCTGGATTCTTTTTGAGCATTAACTTCAATTTTTATGCTCTTAGGAGCTTTTCAGATCTGATCAAATTTGTCATGTAAAATTAAAAAATAAAGGTATATAAATCGTAATGTGAATTTCATTTTAGAGTAAGAATTACAGAGTAACTGATTGTTTAATCCCAGTTTTACTGCTGGTTTGGATCCTAAATATTTACATTAATCATAATTTAAAAGAAGCTAGCATTGAATATGAATCATTTTTCTGCTTCTTAACCAGCTAATAATGAGGCCAATTGACCATAAAAATAGAAGAAATCGGCGAAATATTTATTGTACAAACTCCGTCATATCCGTATGCTTGTAATAAATACAATCATGTCACTGTTTACTTTAATAATTATGCACAGAAAATAGTTTTCTGTATTTTGCCTTGCAGAAACAGCTATTTCTAGGTGATCAAACAGCCCTTTCACTACCAATTAAAAAAAAAAATTGGTTCGTGTATTAATGTTAAGGAGTTTACTACTGACTCTCTAACATCAAAAAAGTTTCTATTTTTGCAAGAAGAGGGGGTGAGAGGGTATGGGATGCATGTGTCCCATTGGTATTTTTAGTAGAACATATTTGTCCCAGTAGTACTCATTGTAATTGAAAAATTTATACTAATATTTTTCTGAATTATTTGTTGGAATTAATGCCACAAATACAAAACATGGAACGATAATTCTTATGAATTATTCGATGCAAAACAATTTTTACAAAGCAACTTTCCACATAGTATAGAGAGTTTTTGTTTGGGTTTCTTTTTTCTGTTTTGCACATCAGGTGCATTGTCTTCTTGTGTTTCCTTCGACTGGCAAATGGTCACCTATGTTGAGCATTAATTTAGAAGCTTTAGAGGGATGACCAGCACTCCTTTTATGTTTTACAGTTGCGTTCTCTTTCCCATTTGCTAAAACGTCTTCTAATGTGTCTCAGAACAAGTGGGACACAAGCCAAGTATATTTGGATGCTTTTATTTCCCACCAGTCTTTGTAGAGTTTTGTATTGGATATATGGTAGTGAAAGGGTTAAATAATTTAGGTACAGGAGTGATTATAGGATGATAATGGTGCAGCTTCTGAAAAGTGACATTTTCGAAGCTATATGCGGCCATAACTTATTTGTTAGCGGCTCATTTTGTCAAAGCAACAAGCCTGAAATTTTACTTGGTCTTTGCACGGAGTTCACTCATTTCAGTTTTCAATATTCCAACCCCATCCCCTACCCCTTCCCTCTCTCTGTAGTGCTCATGTGGTTGACTGACTGCCAGGGTATTCAATGTCGGTATTGCATAACGGTTAAGAGAGAGCGCATTTTTACACAAATAATAAAGATATTTCTATGAATTAAAATAAACTCAAATACATAGTCTGTTCACATTCAGAACTCCATAATTATAAGGCCTTAACTTTTATGCTAATATAATTTTTTGAGAAAAGGAACTTCGAAAATGAAGAATCAAAAGCATGAAAAATCAAAAGATGAACTAGTTTTTGGTCTTAATTATGACATTACGAACCAGATAAATCCTTTCGTTTCACCTATCCATTCTGTAAGAACGCACGCCCCGTGATTTTTTTCAAGAGGAACGGAGTAATGGACTAATACATGAGGCAGACGACTGAATTTGTTGACAGCGGTATGATTGGTGTGGTTTTAAAAAGAAATATTTTTCTGAAATACGTTTTTAGTTCGTGCGGTATATTGGAATGGAGAAGGTATTGCGGGTCGGCTGAAGAGGGAGACACCTCCAAGAGGTGGAAAGCGGAGAGGTCGCGTTGGCCACTACGAGTGAGGGCAGCGCAGAGTGAGGAGCGCCTTCGAGATCCTGGTGAACACGTTGGCGAGAGAGAGGGGGAAAACGGCGGGAGTGCTCGAGGTGACCGCTATTAGTAACACTTCAGGTGGGTGATGGAGCTTTCCGTGCTCGACGGAGTGTCGCGATGGAGTTGAAAGGGGCGGCCAAGGGTCCTCGCATTCGTTCACACCTTTGGCGGACACTAATCAGAGGATTAGAGATAGTGTGTGTTCAGGCGATCCGCTATGTGAAATGTGGCGACATTGTTATGCCAACGCGATGTGGACCGCGTTCTTCTGGGTGCTCATTTCCGCATTTCATAGCATTATCACTGATATTTATGCTACCATATAACATACAGTGTGTTCGAAAAGTTAAGCAGCAGTTATAATTTCAATTTGGATATGGTTTGGTGGCTGTTTGTGTGTTCTGGCTGATCACCAGCATATAATCAATTAAAAATACTGCGAATGGACGAAACAACATCTCGATCGAGTTGATCAGTCGCGATATGTTTAAACTTCTCTCTTAACAAATTATGGCCATCGTGATCTGTGAAAAATAGATCGTTTTTCACATCTTTGCACTAATCTCATAATTTCCGAGGCTACCGGTGGCAGTATTAGAAATTCCGAACCGATTATTCTTCTTACTTCGTGAACATTTTGTGTCTTATAATAGTTTTATAGCCTCAATATGCTAGGGAAATTCAATTGAAAAAATAATAATTATAAATAATAATAATGATCTGTAAAAGTACATTTAAGACCGCTTTATGTGAACGCATACATTATAATGGTAATAACTAATGAAAAATAGAATCTGTGGATAAACAATCGTCAATAGTACACATTAAAATAAAGATGTTGAGTTACTTTTGGAAGATACTTATGCATTTAATGGGGGTCATTTCTTAGTCCTATTCGTAGCTTTGTTTTCCACAATATATCAATATATTTAAATTTTCTTATTTTCTTTGATCTCCTCTGGTTTTGAATGTCGTCTCATAGTAATTGGACACAATAAGTTATCTGGTGCTTCATAGGCCGCGTCTCAATAGTTAAGGTTAAAGGCATTTCTTAGCAAGACTTCTAAAGGGAATGGTTTACTATGCATTAGTCATTAGGGCTGGAGATTCATTTTGCGGTGCTCTATCCGAAAACATTCCTCTGAGCAAAGTAACTTTCGAAACGTCCCTCTCCCCCTTGCTTACAAAAATTGACTTTCTTTTTCTAACTTTTGTGTTAATTTTAAATACACCAAAAAAGAAATAATTTTATGGTTTAACTATGATTATTTATTTTCAAATTTAGAGATCAGAAAACGATAGATTGGTTATATACATTAATTTATCATCCAAAATGACTCATTTTCCCAGGTCATTTATGGCCGAACAACAATCATGGAGCAACAAGCAACAAGTTCTCTGACAAAAAGTTACCATTAGTCAACATAATTGCAAAATAGGTAAAAATAGTCTCCTATATAGTGTCAGAAATAGAACAATATCAAGGATACAGTCAAAAAAATATTTTTTTTCTGTAGCGTGCCAACCAATATCGTCTCGCGTGCCCATCTCCCCATCACTGACCTAGAGCAACTCCGCGAAAATGGCGTGGTTCTGTTTCAGCTGCAGCGGTGCCGGCCTGAGATACTGGCGAGTGTCCGGGGCGCCATGACCTGAGATCAGCGGTTCTCAAACCTTTTCATATTGCGTCCCACCAAGCATAAAAAGCAAAACTCAATCTTTTACAAGATGTGGATTTTACGCCAAATGCATTTTATTAATGTAATATTTATTCATGGAAATATTTTGAGGACCTTAAATAGTATTGAAATAATTATTTTGAGAAAAAGTTTTACAATGATTGAATCGAAGGGAATGAAAAGGGCACATGTCATATAGTAAATCATAATTTTGGGGAGATGGAAAAAAACTGTTTATCAAAAATCATTGACTTAACATCTACAACATTTCTGCATCTTAATACGTAATCAATTAGAGCGATATTATGAATGTAGGTTTCTGTATTTTTAAATGTTGCTTATAGCCTGAGTATAATATTTATGAGTTTGACTCTATTTCTCAAAAAGTGACATTTTCATTCCCACCAATTCAATTGTTTTCGAAGCTTCGCGTCCCACCTAAATGACCTTTGCGTCCCACCGGTTGAAAATACTGGCCTAGGGGGCGCTTTCCCAGCGAACCCCAATAATAAATATCGCTAAAAAGGAGGACTCTGAATGGGAATCCTTCAGCTTTGCGAAGTCATCGATTTAATTTTTTAGGACCAATAAATAAATTAGCGCGTATTGTGAATTTAATGTATTTCTATTCCTGCCAAAATATCCGCACGACCATAATATATGATTAATTTTGGATAATATAAATCTCCGTTCTTTATCGAATGTTTTGTAATATATTTATTCTGCATTTCCCAAACAATTTCATGCGATTTGATTTTCAATTACCTTGGGCGTTTGATCTAAAATGAAAATACCTGCTTTGAATACAATTTTTGTTAGGGAATACTGTAAAAGCGATAGAAATCTTCTGCAGAATATAAAATACCAAATTGCTAAGTAATATGATAACTGTTTATTATTGAGTTTTGTTGTTTGTAAACATCGTGCGATTTAATTTAAGAAATTTTTCTTTTTGCAGGTAGTGACCGAACTTAAATTTGAATTGGACTTTACTGATGAGGTGTAAATATGTGAAGTTTGATATTCAAATCGTATTAACCCGATTATAAGACGAACTTCTTTCAATCAAAGGTTCGGTGTCAGCTTATATCCGCGAGCAAATAAATAATTTATATTGACCATGATTTTGGCATGGTTTAAATCACATTTATCTTTGCACTGCACATTGTGCCGACAGTTTTTAGAGATTTAAATTAAAAGTAAATCAATTACCGTTTAATTTATTTGCTCCAAAATGCTTTATAAAACATTTTTTCCTCAAAATGAACTTCTGCAATGAGGTATCGTCTTATACTCGAGGTCGTCTAATAGTCGGATAAATACGGTATATGATTGAGAAAAAGAAAGGTATGGTACATACATATTCAAAAGGGAAAGAGTGAAAAACAGAAATATGGAATAAGTATGGCATGGGGTGGAGCATGTTTTGGACAAGGCGTTCCAAGGAATAAAGGAAAAGGTTGGAAAGGTATGTAATGGTATACTTGAATTATATATTAGAATACGTTCATTATTATATATATAATTATCATGTTCCTCATTGTCAGCAACACTTTCACTATCTGAATTCTCAGTTAGAACTGCAATACGACATCTATGATGGACAATAATGTCACTATTGCCGTTTTCTGCATGTAAAATTTTGAAACAAGGTTCACAATTTGTTGTGGGAGTTTGCATTTCATCGCCAGAATCGACATAATCATCATCATCACCAATAGTATTTATATAATCCACTATATCCTCATAATTGTCAAACACTTCCCTTGAGGTTGATGCCATTTTAATTATTACGGGTTGCAAAAACTAGGTCAAGTTCAAAACCTCATAAAATCAAAACAAAACTAATGAGATGAAAACTAGCAGCAGACTCCAAAACTACTTTCTTTCCTCGTCATAGGTAGACTGTCGTAAGATACCATCTGATGAGAGACCGTGAACTACAAGCACTTATACAAGAGCATGCAGAAGGAGCACGATAGTGATATTTGCACTTTAGGTAAGAGTTGCAAGGAGTGCGATAATGCTCCTTCTCACTCAAAGGATTAATAAACCAAATCTGCATTTCTCTTAACAAACACCATCTCAGTACTGGTATATTTTTCAACCTTAGTAAAGCTTTCGATAGCATCAATCACAATATACTTTTCAAAATGTTCTCAAACTTAGGTATAACATGAAATGTACTATGCTGGATTAAATCTTACCTCTCAAACCATCAACAACTTGTTCAATACAGGCATTGCACCTAAACAGAATTATTACCGCAAGGTCTTTACCCCTAGAAGTCAAGTGCGTGGCCCCTCAGGGTTCCATTTTGATCCCTTTATTGTTCATTATCTTTATTAATGATCTACCTACAACTCTCCAGCACTAATGCCATCCTCTATGCTGACTACACCTCCACTTTCACTGCTGCTGAAAATGTGCCCACTTTAATTGATTCTTCCAATAATACTATTATGAAGATATCTGATTGATGTAGTAGCAACAATTTACACCTTAATAACAAAAAACTATCTCCTTGCAGTTTCACATCAAAAAATCCTCTCCTACCTTAAGCCTCCACCTAAAATCAAATGGTAATATCATTAAACATGCTACGACTACTAAATTTCTAGGCCTTATGATATTCGAAGAACTAGACTGGTCTCTCCATGCCAAAGCTGCTGTCAAAAGAGTGACCACTGGCATTTTCATGATATGGAAACTTACCCAAATTGTTTCACTTATTACATTAAAAATGTGTTACTATGCCAACATCCATTCCCATCTTGCCAATGGCATAATTTTTACTTTCTCCATATACATAGAATAGGGGAAGGTATTGTATTCATGAAAAAATCGACTTCGAGATTTCAATGGAAATACACGTTTTGAGGTCCTCTGAACACATTTTGACCATTTTCTTGATGATGTCTGTGTGTGTGTGTGAGATAGCTTTTTGTGGATGCTCTAACTCAAAAACTATTAATCAGGTCAATGCGAAATTGTATATTTAACATTTTTATACAAGTCACAAGAACTGATTAGTTTTTGGTAAAAATCGGTCAAACGGAAGTGGGTGTTTACTCTTGTCACTTATCCGTTATTTTGTAATATTTGCTTTAATATTCGATAAATGTAAAAATATATTGGGATAAAAGTTATAGAAAGTTTAATTGTCTATAACCTTTGTTTGAAACATATTTCTGTATAATGCATTGTTTAAGAGATATCTTATATTAATATCTGCCACCACGATGCCACCTACCGACGGCTATTGTCAACAATTGATGCTTAGTTACTTCTTAGTAATGCTCCTTTTTCTTTTCTTAATTGTTGTAGCTTTGTGGCTATATCCAATTTCAGAAGGCTATGGTTTTAGTTTATTTCTGTTTTTTGTAATGTCTAAAATTTTATCGCAGTTTCTTAAAATATTTATTATTATGTAACCTATTTGGTATTTTTAGAAATATTACAGATATGGAGAAAGTCATGTGGTGGCCACATCAGATTTTTGGGGAAACTCTAGTGTTGCAATGAAATTATTCTCAATGCAAAAGAATGCTGTCAAAGCTATGATAAAAACTTCATACAGAACCTCATCTCACAACTTAAGATTCCTACCTTACCATGCATATACATACTAAATTTTGCTGTCTTCAATAAGAATAACCCTTTATTATTTCCAGTTAATGCTACTATTCACCACTATAATACAAGACGTAGTTAAGATCAGGGTTGGGCAAAATACTTACATTCCAGTATTTTAAATACAAATACAAAATACTTGATAGGGAAGTATTTTAAATACATATACAAAATACATTAATAAAAATTGCCAAAATACATTTAAATACTTTTGTATTTTAAATACTTAAAATACAATTGATACGTACAAAATAACAAAAAAGTTAACTTGCTACAAAATTCAGTTAAAGAAAATTTTACAAATAAAATTGCAATTAAAAACCATCATAACAATAATTCATAATACCTTTTAAAAAAATTTAATTCCTCAAAAAGTTCATCTAAAATAGCACCCCTTGAAGGGGAATTTATAAAGCCTGCAAAAGAGAACGAAGGCTTTTCTCACTATTGCATAGTTATTAAGGGTGGTTAGATTTTTCCCTTTATCATTAAAAAATTGTGTCAACTCACACTCTACAGTTGACAATTGTTTCTCTCTTTGTCTTAAAAAGTCTGTTTGATTTGGCGAGTTAAAAATAAAAAAATCACTTTCTTCTTCAGTTTCATCATCTGAACTTAAAACAGGCATGGTAGAGTTTTTTTGATCTGGCCCCAAAAGCAAATAATGCCATTTTAGCTGCTTGTTTCCATCCAGCTTTCAAAATGAGGTGGTTCCCTAACACTGCTTCTGAAAATGATAGGAGAAGAATACATAAATTGTGTGTGAACTCTCTTGAACAATTCTCTACCACGCCTATTTTAAGTTCAGATGACGAAGCTGAAGAAGAAAGTGATTTTTTTATTTTTAACTCGCCAAATCAAACAGACTTTTTAAGACAAAGAGAGAAACAATTGTCAACTGTAGAGTGTGAGTTGACACAATTTTTTAATGATAAAGGGTAAGTGACATGAGTTCGACTCCAGAAATTCCGAAAGTTACGTTTTTTCCCATAAGAAAAGCATTGCGCCATTTTTGTAAATTATTTATGGGCACTTGTCGGTAAGCTAGAAAGATGAAATTTTCAGTGTTTCTAGATGGCCACAGTGACAATATTAGGAATTATTGTCACTTTTGCTTACAGTGTCTTGGGTTCGACTCCAGAGACCCCGGAATATCTCCCATAAGTTAGCATGGGAAAATCCAGTGTGTAGACCAATCTAATAAGTTTAGGAAGCTGAAATTTTGCAAGATTATCGAACCTTTCTCATAACCAACTATAAAAATCGAAAATTTTAAAATTGTAAATTTTAGGGGTTGTTTAACCCCATTTAACATTAAAGTTTAATAATTTTTTATTTTTCTTCTTCAGCTTCGTCATCTGAACTTAAAATAGGCGTGGTAGAGAATTGTTCAAGAGAGTTCACACACAATTTATGTATTCTTCTCCTATCATTTTCAGAAGCAGTGTTAGGAAACCACCTCATTTTGAAAGCTGGATGGAAACAAGCAGCTAAAATGGCATCATTTGCTTTTGGGGCCAGATCAAAAAAACTCTACCATGCCTGTTTTAAGTTCAGATGAAGAAGCTGAAGAAGAAAGTGATTTTTTTATTTTTAACTCGCCAAATCAAACAGACTTTTTAAGACAAAGAGAGAAACAATTGTCAACTGTAGAGTGTGAGTTGACACAATTTTTTAATGATAAAGGGAAAAATCTAACCACCCTTAATAACTATGCAATAGTGAGAAAAGCCTTTGTTCTCTTTTGCAGGCTTTATAAATTCCCCTTCAAGGGGTGCTATTTTAGATGACCTTTTTGAGGAATTAACAACACTGAAAATTTAATATTTCTAGCTTACCGGCAAGTGCCCATAATTAATTTACAAAAATGGCGCAATGCTTTTCTTATGAGAAAAAACGCAACTTTCGAAATTTATGGAGTCGATTTATAAATATTATAAAAATTGCCAACATTTATGCTATAGTAAATGGATTCTTAAAACATAACATTTGACTTCCATTGTAGTTTTAAAATGCCAAGACCCATTCCCATTTAGCCTATGGGATAATGGTAATCTTTTGGGGTAACTATAGCAGAGGTATTAAAGCATTCTCTAAAGAGTTGCCATCTGTCCCGATTTTAGCGGGACAGTCCCAACTTTTGAATGATTTTTGGCACATGTCCCGCTTCTTTCCCAAATTCTCCCGACTTTTTCGTTCGACATAATAATATTTGTTTTATTGAAAATTCATTTTTATATGTGGTATCGATATTTACTTTATTCACAAATATAGATTATACTTCGATTGTTTACATCTCTAACACCAATTAAGTTGTCATGAATGTAATAGGGACTTCTTCATATTCAGATATAAATCCTACAGAAGTTTGTTTAAAGCATGCTAGTAAATAGCTTGAAGTTCTAAGAAATTATAGGTTAACCAGTGATGTTATTGTGAGTAACTTCAAAGAAGTATTTTATCAGTAATATTTTAAAATTCATAAATAATAAGTATAATTAAATTTTGTTTTTAAATTTTCTTTTATGAAAAGGGTATTGAAAAAATAAATGGTGACTATTCTGGTGATCGTTCAGCCCAATTGGATAAATATAAAGGTTGCTAAGTCACGTAAAAGACTATCATCTCCACCACCAAAGAATAGGTTTTTTGCATTCAAAGACGAATGGCTCAAAGATCCAAATTATTCATCATGGATTGCAAAAACTGATGATCATTTTACTGCAAAATGCATTTGATGTCCCTCTTTGATATCTATAAAAAGCAACGGTGCTGGAACTTTGAAGAAACATCTGGAAACTGTGAAGCATATTCAAAATTCGTTTATAGCCATAACAACAATATGCCCTCATCTGTAGATTCACATAATATATCTAGATCTGTATTTAGAAACCAGGCAATTAAATATGCATTGTAGTAAATATTAACATTACACCTGTTTATGTGCAATTTAATTTATTATGATATGACTGCAATTTTATATAATTTCGATATGTATTGTAGTTCTCAACATGTATTGAAGAAATTTTTAACATTATATCTGTTTATGTGCAATTTAATTTTATGATATGACTATGCAATATTATTTGCAGTACAAATATGCATATTTTCTTTTTGTAAAGAGGGTTAAGCCCATTAATAATAACAAAAACTTCAATGGCCATTTCTTCCTTCTTTCACACACCTTCTTCCAAGGGAATAGATTACAGCAGTGTCACTGAACTATGTTTTGCTTATCATGGAATAATACACAACCACAGTTATTTGTCTTCGGAATGTGGAATAAAGCTATTGTGTAAGATATTTTCTGAGTCTAAAGTGGGAGCAAAAATACATTGTGGTCATACTAAATTAGAATGTTTAGCTCAAAACGTTATGGCTCCATATTCTTGCAAATTATTGCAGAATGAGTGTATCCACTTATTCTTAGATTTTTTAACTGAAATGAAGGTATTAAAGAGTATTTGTTAGATTTCTATGATGATTCAGAAGAAAATTCATCAGCAATTACCAAAAATATTGTAAATATTTTACTAACTAATGGCTTAGATACCAAATTTATTAGTTATTATACAGCAGTTAATTTTGGAGAACGTAACTCAGTATTTCAAAAGCTCTCAGTGAACAATCCAAACATTATCCAAGCAAATTGCAATTGACATATTATTCATAATGTGGCCAAATTTGGCATAAAGGTGTTGAAATATGATGTTGAAAGTCTTGTAATTAAGGTTATCAATGAGTTTCCATCATCTTTTAAAAATGCAAGTAGCTTAAAGATTATTTTTGATTTTGTTGGTAAAGAATACTCTTTAATGTTAAGACATGTTCCAACATGCTGGATTGCACTTTTCAAAGCTGTTGATAGATTGTTAAAGAATTGGACAGCAATCAAAACCTATTTTATTCATCAAGGAGAGGAAAATACTGATATATCATTTGGACATTCATCAGGGACAAAAAAAATGAAATACTAACTGAAAATGAATTGTCATACACTGAATGTTACATCTATTTTGTACATAAACATGGCTTTGATTGTAACATCTATAAAATTCTTGGAACAAATAGATACAAGCCCAACTGAATTGTATAACATTATGAATGACTTGCTAAAAAATTTAGAATAAAAAAAAGATTTTTTTTTGCTATAAAGCAAAATTTGAAAGACATCAGCAAAGGGGGTTCATGAGTTAAGCATTGACAGTCTATCACATATTTAAAAAGATGGGTTTGATTTTGAAAATTCTAAATTTAAGAGTTCAAATTTTCAGTTTAAAATCTGAGTTTTCATTTGATGATTTAGTAAAAGCAGTTCAAGATATAAACCTTATCCACATAATCAACTGTGATCTGCTTTATGATGAATAGGTAGTTTTGAGAGAGGTAAGAGAGTATTTAGTAAGTCTAAATCTGCCAGTGGATAAAATGTGGGTGGAATTAAAAAAAATCAAATTCCACCGAGATTAAAAAAATTATAGAATTTATCTTATCAGTACCAGTAAGCAACGCAAGTGCTGAAAGAGCTTTTTCACTCATGAAAAACTTATGGACAGATGAACAAAATAAATTAAAAATCTAGTCTGTAAAAGCAGAACTTCAGATAAAATTAAACTTGAACAAAACTTGTCAAGAGTTTTTTGAGTTTGCACAAAAACAACCAGAACTTTTAAAATGTGTAAAATCAAACAAAAAATATAAATTTAAGATCTGACTTTATTGTAATTGAAATCTGATTTTATGTTAATAAGCACAGAGTATGTTAATCAGTTACTATATGTGATTCCTCATCCGTGGCAATACTTGGTAGAAGGAATATTATTATTTAAAATAAATATTATTGTTATGGTTGTTTAAGACTAAAATTAATGTAATTATATTGCTAATATTCTGAAGATTCATATGCCGTAAATACTTATTAAAGAACAATTTAAATAATAAAATCTCATAAAATTTTTTTCGTTTTTAGTCTATAGAAATTATCTGTTCCACTAACTTGTACTGGATTGAGTTTTTACTATTGTATTTACATAATTTTAATTAATAGATTTATTTAAACTTATATTTTATAGATTTCTGTCATAATAACTAAAAAAATGAGTTATTCGGATGCGTTCAGCGATGGCAATATATAGTATTTTTTGTCCATACTTTGCTTACTTGAACATGACCTGAGGACGCCGACTGCAACACCAGCAAAACGTCTAAAAAGCCGAACAATGCTGTGAAACCAAAAGCCATGCAGCCTAAAGCTTAGAGCCAAGTTTTACTCGAGCTGTCGCGATCAAATTGTGCACATATTTCACAGATAGAAATAATCGGTTTTGCTCATGTGTGACCTGTTATTAAAATCCAGAAAAGCTCTGAGAAATAATGTAAACACAACCTCACCTTTGATATCCTTAGAAATCTTATGGAAATTTGTCGCAAGAAGAAGAGAATGAAATAAGTTTTATGCTTAAGATATTTATGTACCTCGCAACTCCAATAACATGCTAGTACACAATTAATCATTATGGCAAAGTCCTCAACGAATGTAATTCTATGTACCCCAAACAAACATACAAATTCTAGAGATTGTTGACAAATGGTTATAGAGGCATATGCCAATCTTAATTGGTGGAGGCATATTTAAATTTAAAACAAGGTACGAAAGAACTTCATTGCAACTTACACAAGTTGCTTTTAAAAATATAAAATTTCCAATATCCTGTTAAGATAGACAATACACCAAAAAATTGGATGCACAATCTTTGTTAGACCAGTAGATATAACCTACAAAGACCAAGGGACGGATAAACCTAAACCATTCACAAAGATGCCAAGTTAACTTTTTTCTACGTTTGATAGTGACCTAATTGATTCAATCTTCAACTTGATTGTATTTTTCTCTCACACTGTTCTTTGAAGATACCATTCCTCTCTTCTCCCAGACAAGAAGCAATAAATATCACCTAATTATTAAACTGTTGGCTCACATTCCTTATGTTAACACAGAACGAAGAGAATGAGTAAATAAAAAATATTTTTAAATTTCAGATGTGCACTTTGGGTGGGCAAAATCCCCGTTGCAAAACATTATCTATTTTGCTCAAGTTCATAGCTGTTAGAAAGCATGCTGTTGCATATTTGATATAGGAAGCTAGGGTGGGTAACTTTTACATTGGAGGGTTCAACTTTGAGGGTGAAAATGGGACACAATGCGATCTAAGGAAAAAACTCTGAATATCATCAGATATTATATCTCCTGGCTATTTATATGTACTTCAATATAAAGAAAAAATCCCGTCTGAATTAAATTTCTTTTAAGCATTCAGCAAATAATTTTCAAGTCTCACAGAATACAAACATAAATTAAGTTATATTATACACAATCATTTCCATAAGTTGAATTAGGGTCAAATAGATAACTTCAAAACATATAGGTGCTAAACCATAGAATTTTATGAATATATGTGAGGCAGAGGCATTCTTTCTGATTTATGCAGTCATGCCAAAAAGATAATAATTAATGGCTTAGTATAATGTCTAAGAATTGAAAAATGGTATGCCAGTAGTGATGCCAAGGAAATATCGAATTTTTGATTGATTGATTTATTTCCTAATTGCTTGTAATTAATATAACAATCAAAAGTTATTTGAAACTTACCTCACTCAAAAAGTAGTAATATAATCTTTGTTCACATACATTTCTTCATCGTAAATTTCCAATTCCTTTTCACTTACAAATGCTGTGTATACATAAAGAAAATAGACGTACATATTTACATTCATTTCTTCATCATAGATTATCCATTTCCTTTCATTTTCCAAATGTTGCATGTGCACGAAAGAAGATTAAACTAATTATGTATTTACAGCAGATATTGTTTACTTCAGTTACCATGAAGATTGTTTTCCTTGACAATTAAAAAAACATGGGAAAACTTTTTTTAAGTTCAAAGTGATTTACAGCTTTCTCGTTTGGTTTTCTTGAAATCAGCTACTCCTTCGATAAAAATGCACTGAACAAAACATATGCTATTTGACTAGTTCTACAAATTTCGCTTGAAATCTTTTTGTTATAATTAATGTTTTACGAGCTATAAGAAAAAGTTCATTTTTTGTCACCAGTAATGACACTCCCGATTAGGCTACATGAACCATTTATATCATTTTTTTACCATTATGTCCTGAATAGCAAATTTCATCAACGACCACCCAGTAGTTTCTGAGATGAAACATGCGGATGGATGGACGGACAGGACCTCACCATAAGGTATTCTTTTTTTACTTATTGTAAAGAATGCCTAAAAATCTAAATACCTCTCCGAGAATAATATAAATTTCAATTGAAGCAGCTTAAGCTTTCACTTTATAACTAAATATTAATTATTTATCCGAATCAATGCATCAGTAATGGCAATTCTTTTTTCTAATGAAGTAACTTTAAAATGATAAAATGACAATGGATACATATCTCCTTACACTGTAAATCTTGAAATAAAATTTATGAAGAATGTTGCACACAAGTTTTGCACCAATGCACACAAAAATCATAGATGCATATTCTCTTTTTATATACTCCTATTTACAAAATACCTAAAGCGGTCATCATCATCATGCTTCTGTCCGAAGACAGGTTTTAACTGAATCGCTGCCTCCATTTCTTTCTCTCCCTAGAAGCCTCTTTTATATCTCTATAAGTATTATATCCCTGCTTTATATTATCTAATATTCCTATTCTTTTTCTCCCTCTTCCTCTTCTTCCACTAATTGTTTCTTCTAAGATCGTCCTTTGTATACACTGTCTTCTCAATATGTGCCCTATCCAATTTGCTTTTCTTTTCCTGATTGTTTTTATTAGCATCCTATCTTCTCCCACCATTTCTAATACTTCTTCATTTCTCTTCCTCTCTGTCCATTTCACTTTCATCATTCTTCTCCATACCCACATCTCAAAACTTTCTAAATATTTTTCCTCCTTTCTCCTTACCGTCCACGTCTCTGCACCATAAAGAGCTATGCTCCATATGTAGCATTTTGCTAATTTCTTCCTTGTTTCTAAATTTATTTTCTTGCTTGTGAGAAGCTCTTTCTTCTCGTTAAATGCTGCTTTTGCCATTGTAATCCTACTTCTGATGTCCTGTGTACAACTTCCATCCTGCGCTAAAATACTGCCAAGATATTTGAAACTACTTACTTGTTCCAATTTTTGGCCATTTACCATTATATTTAATTCTTTATGTTCCTTTGAAACCACCATGACTTTCGTTTATTCTGCATTGATCTTCATTCCATATTGTTGGCCAACCTCCACTAGTCTGTCTGTCATCCTCTGAAGCTCTTTCTCATCTTCTGCTATTAAGCCCTGATCATCTGCATATTTAATGGTGGTAATACTTTCACCTCCTATCTTAAATCCTTTCTCTTCCATCAACGCTTCTTCTGCTATTGTTTCTGCATAAATATTAAATATCGCTGGTGAAATAGGACATCCCTGCCTCACTCCCCTCCCTATTGAAGTAGGTACTTTCTGTTTCTTCTCCTTCAACCCTGACTCTAATCTTTTGATCTAAGTAAAGGTTTTTAAGCAGTCTTTTATCTTTCCAATCTATTCCTATTTTGTTTAAAATACCCAGCATTTTATCCCATTTCACTCGGTCAAAAGCTTTTTCCCAATCTACAAAACAAAAATACATATCTTTATTGACTTCTAATGCTCTTTCTATCATCATCCTCATACATCCTATAGCATCTCTAGTCCCCCTTCCTCTTCTAAAACCAAACTGATTATCTTGCAGCTCCTTTTCTATTTTACATTCAATTCTTTTGGCTATTATTCTAGTTAGAACTTTAGCTGTATGAGAAATTAAACTAATAGTTCTATAATCCTTACAACATTTTGCATTGTTTTTTTTTCTCCAGTGGTACCATAACAACATCTAAAAAATCTTCAGGCCATATGCCAGTATCATATACTTGGTTAAAAAATTTTGTTAGTTGCTTAACTGATTTTGAGCCCAAAACCTTAAGAACGTCCACTGGTATATCATCACTCCCAACAGCCTTTCTTCTTTTCATGTCATCAATTGCTCTTTTAACTTCAGACTCGAGAATACTTGGTCCTAGCTGATCTTTTTCCACATCCTCTTTTTCATTTAATTCAATATTTCTTGGCTTTCCTTCTTTGTCATACAGCACCTCAATGTACTCTTTCCAGACATTCTTTACTTTGTCTGACTCCGAGACTATTTTACCACTTTTGTTCATGATTCCTTTACGTTCTATCTTTCTTGCCTTTTTCTTGAATAGTTCCCTTGCTTTGCTATACATGAGGTCTGTTCTACAAATTCTTTCACACTCGACAATCTCCTCGCATTTCTCATTTATCCACTGTTCTCTGGCTTTATCTGTTTTCCTTCTTAAAATTATTTAACTCCTTGTACTTTCTTTGGCCTTCTTCAGTGTTTATGTTCTTCCACTTTCTCCACTCTTCCATTTTTTGCAGCATGGCTGCTGTGATCCAGGGTTTTTTGATTCTATCACCCGTTATCTTTCCTACCTTCTTTTCCATTACATCTTTAATGTTGCTATGGATGTATCTCCACTCCTCATCTACATTCTTCCTATTTTCTTCAGCTCTCTCCCCCAACCTTTCCTCCAGCTCAGTCATGATAGCCTCCTTGTTTTTAAGGAGTTCCTCTAAGTTCCATTTCTTGTTAACTCTTATGTTTCTCTTAATGCTCTTCAGTCTACATTGTGTATTTGCCACCAAAAAGTTGTGGTCGGAATCGATATCTGCCCCTGGTAGTGTTTTCACATTTTTAATGCTATTTCTAAATCTTTCATTGACTAGTATGTAATCTATCTGGAATCGTCTTTGGTCTCCTGGGCTTCTCCATGTGTAAAGTCTCCGCTGGTGATGCTTAAACCATGTATTAGTTACAATTAATTTATTTCTATGGCAGAATTCCACAAGTTTCTCCCCTCTTTCATTTCTCTTCCCTAGTCCATATTTTCCCACTATGTTATCTTCCTGTCCCTCTCCGACTACACTGTTCCAATCTCCCATTACTATGGTGTTGACCGTTCCTTTTGCCTCCTCCAATATCTCCATAATCTGTTCATAGATTTCATCTACTTCGTCGTCGCCAGCATTAGTTGTTGGCATATACACTTAAATTATAAGCATTTCCACTGGCTCCATCTGAAGTTTTACGGCTATTAATCTATCATTAACTGTCACTACCTTGCTAATTCTTTCAGCTATCTCTTTTCTCGTTATAATCCCCACTCCCCTTTCTATTTTCTCTCCTCCCGAGTAAATAATCTTAAATTCGTCTGAATTTATCTCGCCTTCTCCTTCCCACCTAACTTCACTAAGACCTACTATACCTACATTGTTCCTTCCCATTTCCCTTTTTAAGTTCACTAGTTTACCCCCTGAATTCATAGTCCTAACATTCCATGTGCCTATTCTAAATTTCTCACTACTTGCTTTCTTATTAATGTTACATCTCCTCTGTGCATCCCCTAGGGTAGTCCCCACCCGGAGATCCGATTGGGGGACTATTTTACCTCCGGAATATTTTACCCCAGAGAGATTCATAGAGGTATTTGCAGCTTTTCAGCCTATCATGGGATATATAATGAGGTAGTTTCCCCTTGCTTTCCTCATCACAGTTTCACAGAGTGATTACCCATCTGTAGCTGTTCAGACCCACATGATCACCACCTACATAGGTACTGTGCAAGCTGCTGCCCTAAAGTGGTATCAAACTCAAATTGCACAGGGGACAAATAGATAGTAGAAATAAATGTTGGGCTGCATGTGAAAATTTAAACATATACAGTAAGCCACATGTCATAATGATGAGCCTAAGAAGTTTTTTAAAGTTTAAAAGCAAACAAATCAAAATGTTATATATTTAATATTTTACTTGCATCTTTCATAATTTGTAATCTGACTTATCCCAAACAACTGTAATGTTGTCATTGGACAAAGGTAAACTATTATTATTTTAATTAAGAACAAATTACCACATTTCCTAATTACTAAAAAATCTTTTTGTTAATCTGTGGCCATCTGGTTCATGCTTCCACTTCCTTCCTCTTACAGCATAATCAAGGTGAAGCAAGAGCTGCACTTTTTGAACCAAGGTGGCGTATATGGTCTGTGGGGCATGCGTTTGAGACCACTGAGCTAGAGGCTTTATCATCTTAATAAATAATTTGCAATTTTAGAGCTTCTTTCATTTCAACTGTAAGATTCTTATAGTAATATATAAAACAAGCAACTCACGAGCCCTGAAAAATTGATTGGCGACATCTTGAGAGTTTTCTGAAAAACATCAATTCCTTAACATTAAATGCAAAATTATATTGAAGTCCACTTATTTAGAATTAATACGTTAATTAATTACATTTTCTATACAATTAACATCAAGATAACATTTTTTTACCGCAGAAAAAAATGCCAGCGAATGAATCAATACTCACTTCTTAAAAAGAGAACAGCTTGCTACCAAGCTAAAAAAAGACAAAGATTTAACAGAAATTAATAAGGACATCAATTCCACAAAGCATTTATTAGGTATCCCACAACGTGCACGAAAAATACGAAATGTAAAACTAATCACATACATAAAGAGACGTTCAGGTAGCAAGAAAGAAGTTGACACATTATATCATGTAAACTTCGTACTGTTATATAAAAAAATCTCATAAAATAATCTACACGACTGAAAATCAATTAACACCAAAGAGCAATGGAGAAATGATTTGACTTTTTTTTATTAATATCAAGATGTTGCCCATCCAGTCATGATAAATACGTTCATTATCTCATTATCCCAGTTGTTCATTAAACACAGCTATTTGTATCCCATTTTGTTGTACGATGGATGTTTATCTTAAAGCACTTAAACATTCGTATAACTATGAATTCCTAATTCCTAGAGCCTGCTCTAGCTCCGCCCTCTTCTGCTGCACTTTGGTGTAAAAATAGCGACAGACTGCTTCCTGAGTCCATGGCTGGTAATAAAATTCTGATCGTCTTTCTTCCTCTGGGTTGCCGACGACATCTGTCATAGTCTAAAAGAAAGAAAACACAAAATTTATGGAATTCAAATCCAAATGTTGACTAATACTTTCTTCAACTTCCAGCACCAGTTCACTTACCTTAAGATCTCTACTTTGAGATATTATCCATTTGTTAATGAACTGTTGTGGATCCTTCGCAAAGCTCAGGAAGAACTCTCGGTTTGTCTTTAATTGATTAATTGTTTCAACTGTTTCATGGATCTTATTATCAAGACTCTAGCAATAATAAAAAAAGAAAATTACTCCTTTGGTGGCATTCAAGCACAAATAACATTTTCAAATAATGAAACAAAATTGAAATATTCTATAATTACAATACAAAGTTGATGTATGTCTGAGAAATGTGCAAGTATAGGTATTGTGATCAAAAGACATATGCCACAGCATTTCAGTAGACATCTCGTATGACTAATAAAAAGCAATTTACAGCATTTTCATGACTTTTCATTAAATATAATAAGACAATCATTATATTGCATAAAAACAATCCTTGCCTTGCCCAGAATTCCAAGAAAGGCATTTAACCCTTAAGTATGCTCATTGGTGAATAGAGTACATCAACATTTTTTGAAATGCTGGCGATTTTAAAACTGGATTTCATATCTATTATCCTGTAACCGATAATTATGGCTTAAGTGGTTGACCAAGTAGTTAGCTTTAACTGTCCAAGTGTAAAGCAGACGTAAAGCTTGGTACCTTGGTATGTAAGTAAAAGCTTTACTATCTCATCCTTCTAAACCAAGCACACGTTCTTTTTTAAGCAATACACCAAGTTCACGGATCTTTAAGTTTTGTGACAATTCATGTTTTTATCATCAAGATTATTTCTAGTAACGATTTTTAAATTCTACTTTTTATCTTGAAGCAGATCTAATTGCAAGTTAACTTTCTACGTAATTCAAGTTTCTTTTGTAATTTGGCCTTGTTTGTTTCTCAAATGTTACACTGTACTTGATTTTATGAATATGGATTATAATATGACCAAAGGGGGAGTTGATATAGCCAATCAACAATTATGTGGAAACTACAGTGTCTGAAAGAAAAACAAGGTGGCCTTGAGCATTTTTTGTCTTAGTATAGTAGGAATAAATGTCCAATTTTTGTGCAATATTGCACATCTATGCTATCATAAAAAATACCGAGGAATTTTTAAAAATGTCTCTGAATCTAGTGAAAAGTCAGGTATATGAAAGGGTGAAAATTAAAACCTTACCAAATCATATGATATCTATCCTCCATAAGTATGCTCCCTAACAACAATCATTCATTCCATATAAAATAAATTCTCAAGATGAACCCCCAAGGAAAAAGGATTGCTGATCATATGTGGATGCAAAACAAGTGAAGATATAAAAATGAATTTTTATAACCAACTTTTATATAGTCTATACTTTAATATGAATAAACTCTATAATATAATTATGATAACCTTTCTGCTTTCATGGGCGTAAAAAGTTGCAAAAGTGTCTACCAGCTGTTGATTGATGTGAGGGTCTCTCTATTTAACATTTAATCTTTTTACAGTTGTGAGAATGGCAGACAGAAGTTGAGAACTGTAAGAATGTTTAGTATATAAGTAGTAATAAGTTTGACACTAATATCTTTTGTTGCATCAATGAAAATACTGACTTATCCATTCATATTGCTTAAAATCAACGAAAATAAACTGCTGGTTCAGAGTAATTAAGCTTTAGATACTAATACGAGTGACAATGTAGAATATTTCATATTTTAGTCACCTAATTTAAATGGCAAAAATAATACATTGTTCTTTTCCTAACACCACATCAGCCATCCATATAAAACCACTGTAGAAGTATAGTTAGCTGAAGAATTGCTAAGCTACAACACAACACTTTAAAATGTTTTATTTAAATTTGTTCAAATTAACATCCTTTACAACAGAATTAGCTATCTTAAATAGTGAAAAAAAGGAATATGATACTTAAATGTGAGGGTTTTTAGAAAAATCGCAAGAACAACTGGTCTTAAAGGTCTATAATTAGAAAAGATTACATCCAAAGTAAAAAATAAGCAAAGTGAACAGTTCCAAAGAATAAAATTAATTTCATGGCACAAACTACATAAATATAGTCAGCTAAAGTAGTTTTCAAATGAATTTTCAATGTGAACTATTCCAAGAGGATCGCATTATTGATTATTAATTGTAGAGTAATACGAATGTGATTATAATGTAATAATAATAAAATACATATATAAGGCTATATTATAAGAGCAATAAAAAATTAATAATAATTTAATAATTATAAAAAAAATTCATCAAAAGCTTACATGTATCTTGATTTTTCAGACATAATTCTTAATGAAACTCAATAGGGAAAACAGTTTTTAGAACAATCTTAAATGAATAAAGATAAAAAGTTTTTAAGATAAATAAAAACTTACTATCAATAATAATTATGATAAATAAAAACTTACAATTAGGTATTAGCAGAAATATTCCTTCAAAAAACATAATAATTCTCGTATCAATACAAATCCACATTAAAATAAAGAGACTTCTATTAAGCAATGACAATAGTTTTTTAATCTCATTGCTATGATGTACGAGTCTATCTTCCCACGCGAATTCAAATACACATTTATCGCAGCGCCAACACAAGGATCTGGTGCCGAGATGGCTAAATCACACATCTTACGTGATGGTGAGGTGAGGTGGTTCGAACCACAAAAGCAGCTTTGGATTTTTTTCAGATTAGACGGGGTCCAAAAAAACACGTGCACGCACGCACACACACATAAAGCGAAGTTAATATAAAAGTTGGCAAAAAATAATTACCCAGTATTGTAATCTGGTTCATGCAACCAATTTACAAAAAAGCACAGTATTGATGCAATTCCCTAGTGAAATTAGTAAATCTAGGCAGGGAAAGTGAAGCCTAAAGATGTGTGTTAGTGTTAATTTTAATTTTTCATTTACATTTCGACTATGCCATTTTCTGGTGTGTCATTTCTTCTACTGTTAAAACTATTGGTCTATCAATATATCAAGATACATAATAATAAAAATGAACTGATGTGGGCTACACATGACTTTCTCCATATTTATATGGCAAATTACATGTTGTTAGCTCTGGGATCGTTGTCAATATTTAGTTATGGTTGACAGTTAAGAAAAGAAAAAGGAACGTTACTAAGATGTAACTAAGCGTCAATTGTTACTAATAGTCTTTGGTAGGTGGCGTGGTGGTGGCAGCTAAAAATATAAGATATCTCTTAAACAATGCATTATATAATTGATAGTAGCTCAATAACTTTGGCTAAGATTAATAAAGGTGAAATACTCCTTTAGCCAAACAATTAGAGGGTTACAACACCCAATGCATTTCGCCCACAAGGTGGGCATCGTCAGGGGTAAAACCTGTTTCAACAGTGACTGGGAGCCAACTGCCAGGTTTGAAACGGAAAGTATTAAGAAGACGACCGAGAAACAAGTGAAACGCGGAAAGATTTTTCGGCGTGTGTGTCGTTAAAATCTGTCAATTTGTATAGGGTCTTGTTGAAATCTGTGTCTGTGTTCATAAGTGTATCGCAATTTTTGTAAATGTGAAGGTTTTCTAACGAGTTTAGTGGGTTATTGGCTGAAGTTATCAATGTTAAATCGTTTACGTGTATACTATGACCTGTTTCAAAGATGTGGTTGGCAACGCTTGATTTTTCAAAACGATTATATTTATAGTGAGCAGACCTGATTAATAGTTTTTGAGTTCGAGCGCCCACAAAAATCTATCACATACAGACCGACAGACAGACAGACATCGCGAAACTAGTCGGAACGTGTTCAGGGAACCTTAAAACATGTATTACCGTTGAAATCTCGAGTTCGATTTTTTTCATGAAAACAATACTTTCTCATACTACATATATGGAGAAAGTAAAAATTGTATTTGATTGTCATTAAATATAATAAGAAAGTTGAATTGTACAAAATAAAGATTAGACAAAAAAATTTTAAATGTTAACTTATGACTCATAACATATGATAGAAACGATAAAAAAACTGGACTAAATTCATTGTTGTTATAATTGTTAATTGTTTCGCTTAAAAAGCAAGTTGTGTTCTCGGTATGGCAAATTCTCAGTTTCGTGAAAGGTACAATGAAAATGAAAAAGTGGCATGTCATACCAATTTGTTTTTTCTCTCACTAGATCTGGCAGGAAATATTACCACCTGGTGGGTGGCAGGAAAACTAACTAAACTTTTGGCATTTTCTAATATATATGTACGATTTAAATCTGTCTGGACATGAATAGAAGATATCCACAACAATGACGGCAGTTAGGGTCAGATAATCCATCACTCTTTGTGGGTATGGAATGGATTCACAAAAAGTATGCGGATACAAATAAGAGACTCAACGGCAGTCTTCAAGCTGCCTAACCCAAACCTGGAAACTTTGTTAGATGTTTTCTATCTTGGATCGGAAACTCTGAAAACATTGGGATACTGTCGGCCAAATCTCTGGATACAATATTTGCAAGCAATGCATCAAGCAGCTAATTTTGAAAATTATATTGCACAAAAGCCTCGTATGGGTTTTCAATTTGAGAAATTAATAGAAGAATCAAAACAAAACTAAAATTTTACTGTAGAAAAAGAAAGAAATTTGCATTTAAGTAGCAACAATTTTATAATTCTATCGATAAAAAATTGCAACAATGATTACCCAATCACATGAGTAATTTACATAATAATTTAAACTTTTAGAAATTGACAAGGTTTTATGAGTTTCAAAAGAGCAAATACTGGATTTATTGTTAGAATTCAAATTGCCTGATAATTTAATAACAAAGATAGAAACCCTATACGATAACATTACACTAATTAAGTGTAATAGAAAAGAGAACACTCAGAAGTTGTGGTGTGAAGTCATACATTGTAGAAATGCTACTACTGAAAATACATTTCAAGATTTAGCCAATTTCATTATTTCTATGCTCCTAATGCCATTTGCTATTGACAATCTGATATGGGATGAAAAATTGGAGAAAATATTCTGACTCCCAAAGATTTAAATTCACAAATAGAAACAAGGTTGCCGTTTATCACTAGTCTATTTGAAATTCATCTAGATTTAGACACTAGAGGAATGGAATCACAAATGTGCAGACATGGGAGTACCATTAAAAGAAGAGGTAATACATTCCTTATCTTTTGTAGACAACCAAGTCATAATACTACAAGATAGAGAAGATGCAGGTTACATGATGTGGAAACTAAAGGAATCATACACAAAATTTGGATTACAAATAAATTTAGAAAATGGAATGTTTAACAATTGGGGAAAATCAGGAGAAGGAATTAGAGATAGAAAATGGGACCATTAAAAAATGTGAGAAATTTAAATACTTGGGATTCACTTCGGATAACAAAGGAAGTAGTTCAGTGGATATTAAGAATAGTTTTGTTAGTGAGAAAAGTGATAAAGACATTAAATGGAATACTATGGGATAGAGGAGTGAGAAATAAAACAAAGAACCTAATTTTTCAAGTAGTAGTAGAGAGTACCTTGATATATGGGTAAGAAGGATAAAAGATGATAAATGCAACAGAAATGGATTTTTGGAGAAGTGCAAGTTCCAAGATTACAAAGAATAAGGGACATGGAAATAAAAGAAAGATTAGCAATACAAGACTATAATACAAAGAATAGCAAGTAGAATTTTATAATGGTATGGACACGGAAAAGGATGATGGCCAAAAAGAGCAAATGAATGGTCTCCACCAGAAAGGAGAAAAAGAGGAAGACTAGGAATTGCAATCCTGGGATCCCGCCCAAAATTACAGTCCCGAAATCCCGGAATTAGGAACATGAAAATCCCAGGATTTCGGGACTTGAATTTTTGTTTTAACCCTTCCCATGTCGCTAAAATATACAGAGATTTTAAATTCCTGTTCATTTTTTTCAGATAAAATTTAAAAAAAATGGGTATTTTTTTTAAAAGCCAAATCAGTCAACTACATATTCATATATATGAAAACTGCACTTATAACATAAATATTATAGATATGAGGTAGTTATTACTCTCCAAGTATGATGTTGTTTAGCAGTGATTTTTCTAAAACTGGTGGTGCATCTCTGAATACTGTCTCTAACTAACACTATTAAATATATACACTATTTACAGTTAATTGAATATTTACATCTGTTTGCACTTCGCTACTCCTCAAATATTTTTCTTTGTGTGATAGTCCTCAATGCAATTGGAAAATAGCATGAGAAAATCATTTAAAGAAAAAACATCGCCAAAAAATTTCATTTGCTTGATCCATTCTGTACTGAAATATTCTTGTATTTCAGTCTTTGGATTTAGGCCCATGTTTATAATTACGCCAAGGAAGGCCTCGATATCACAAGATTCACTACTCTTCCAATTAGCGAGACGTGATGTAGGCGAATTCTGCTTGGCCAATTTTCTGTTTTTGCCGTAGAGATTGGTTTCATCGCGTATTAGACTGATCATTTCATCTCCAAAAAAAGTCTGAAATATTGTATAGGTTCGCTGTGAATATTAAAATCACTTGGAAGAATTATTCCCGGTGTAACCTCACTAAAATTAGGTTGAAAACTTGGACCAGGGTCATTATAAACAATGTCCAACCAACCTGTCGTAAGTCTTGACATAGGTTCACCTTTTAACACGATTTCCTCCTCATCTTCGTCTAATTCCCTTTCACTATTCATCAGACTATCTGATTCATCACTAAAACTATGGAAATATTCTTCATCATCACTTATTTCAGCTAATAATTGGACCAAATCCGATACCGATACTTCAAAGCCCGCCATGACGGATGTTTACGTTCTCAAAAAGGAAATTCAAGTTCGAAAAATGTAAATTTTATGGGTTATTTTGACTTACTCGGTGCTTTGACGTCACTACCAGTATTCTCTTTCGAAAGCGACCATCTCCTGCCTTCTAGTATCACTTACGGAAGGTAGAATAAAAGCTATGTTAGTGAATGGCAGAATGCGGAATATATCGTATACGACACGGAACAGCAGGCATCTGCTTGCGGAATATGTCGCAAACGACATGTAAGGGAAAAACGCAAGTGCGGAATATATCGTATTCGACACGGGAAGGGTTAATTTATCAGAAATTTTACATACAGGTAAGTTTTCCCATTTACTTTAAGCCTTCTGATGTATTTCCGGCAGACATAAAAGGTTCAAGTTCTGTATATAGGTATCTGTTCGATGAGTAGGCAAGGAAAAAATTCAAATTCTCCTAAATAGTACTCGAAAAAGTTTTTACGTCTTCGAAAAAAATGCCCGGTTTTCACTTTTGCTAATGGATGGTGCTACTTCGACGCCTGATCCTGATGTTACAAGTCCAGCTCCACTGAACTGACAGCAGCAATCACAAGTGAGCTGAATCCCTTCTATGAAAGTGGACGTGAAAAATTACTGGGGCGTTTTCATCCGCCAGCATATTTTACATGAATTAAAGAACAACAAGAGAGGAATGATGCATACATCACACATGCATATATGTGAGGCAGAGGCATTCTTTATGATTTATGAAATCATGTCAAAAAAGATAAATATTAATGGCTTAGTATAGCATCTAAGGACTGAAAAATGATATGCTAGTAGTGATGCCAAGGAAATATGAAATTTTTGATTCACTGATTTATTTCCCAATCAGTTGTAATTAATAAAACAATCGAAATTATTTAAAACCTACCTCTATTGAATAATAGTAATATAATCTTTGTTCTTGTTCATTCCTTCATCGTCTTTTCACTTACAAATGCTGTGTATAAGTAAAGAAAATAGACATATTTAAGTTCATTTCTTCGTCGGAGATAATCCATGTCCCTACATTTTCCAAACGTTTCTTGTGCACAAAAGAAAATTAAATGTAAATAGGTATTTACAGCAGACATCGTTTACTTCAGTTGCCATGAAGATTGTTTTCAGTGTCAACAATTAAACCACGGGAAAAAGTAAAAAGTGAATTACAACTTTCTCGTTTGATTTCTTGAAATCAGCTACTCCTTCGACAAATATGTACTGAATAAAACATACGCTATTTGACTAATTCTACAAATTTTGTTTAAAGTCTTTTTGTTATAAATAATATTTTACAAGATATAAGGAAAGGTTCATTTTTTGTCACCAGTGATGTGGCACTCCTGATTAGGCTACGTGAACCATTTATATCATTTTCTTTGCCCTTATGTCCTAAATACCAAATTTTATGAATATCCGCCCTGTAGTTTAGCAGATGAAACATGCAGACCTGACCATAAGTTCTTTTTTTACTTTTTGTAAAGAACGCCTAAAAATGGGTGATAAAACAGTCCGCTTTTTAAGAGCATACTTTGAATACATTTAAATAGCTTTGAAATATGAGTTGGGGTTCATTTAATAATGCTTCTTTTTTATAAAGAAGAATTATTTTGCCTTATTATAATGCTTCTTCTACAAATGTTACAATTATACACTACTCCCCCGATATCCACGAGGGATGTGTTCTGCATAAACGTTGCGGATACCAAATTCGCAGATACTGGGCCTTATGTTTACATTATATCGTATGTTAGAATAGGGTCACCATACAAAAGAAGTAATTTCAACAAATTTTATGTGCTATTTAGGCTTATTTTTACTGGTAATAGTACTAGATAATATCACCTATATTAATTTGAAGAATATTTCATCAGTTATAGTCGTTCCGGTTTGTCTCAAGTAAGGTTGGGGATCCTAATACAGTAATTAAAGAAGAATAATTGAATTTGTCCATTTTTTATGAAAGAAATCGTATTACATAAAGTAAATTACTATTAGCATCGTATTTTACTAGGGATAAAAGATAATAATAGCCTTGCGTATCTGCATTATTTTTACCTTTCCTTTGAGAACTACGAACTGTTACCTACATTCGTAGTTCTAAAAAGAAAACCAAAATATTAAATACTATATTATATACTGTAAAAGAATATGACTCAGGTACTATAAGTATATACCGATTACTGCTTATCTGAGAGATACTGCTACCAAAAGTGAAAAGGTTTCCTAATAAATATTTATTTCCAAGCCACGGCATATGTAGTATATAGCATGGAACATTTGAATAAAAGTCGGACATGGCAAGATTATGAAATTCTTGAATTTATAAAAATTAAACTATTACAGTCGAAGTGAATACTAAACTAAACTAATAATGATTTTAATTGGAAGTGAAAATTATTTTTATAATTTTTATTTTATCATTTCTTATGTGTACAATAAATAATCTTAAACAATCAATTTTTACTTATTAATCGCTACTAAACAAAATGTTTATAAAAAACTCAGTCCTTAAAGAGGTTACATAAAATAACGTGTTGGAGAGATTTGCGGATATGCGAGACCTTGCTCGTGAATACTGGGTAATGAGAGATAAAACCAACTTGTAGATATGTGAATTCACAGATACTCATATCGCGGATAACGGGGGAGTAGTGTATAATAAATATTGAATTATTCAAGTTTAGTTAAAATTAAATCATTTTTTATATACATGTGTGAGCATGTGTTTTTCATTTTGCCAATAGAGTCCATTGTACTGAGGTTTGTGTTTTAAGGTTTCTAAAATGTAACATAAGCATTTTGTTTTTACACACTCATGCATTGCATTTACACATTCATCATTTCTTTTCTATTTAGCTTACTGCAGAAAAAATGCAATGTATTAATGGCATAAATAACTATTAGCTGTTTTTGCATTGGAAATTATGTTCCTAATTTGTATGTACAATCCGGAATTGCATCTACATCTACAGTTTACCCTGCAAGCCACCGCAAGGGTGTGTGGCAGGGGGTGCATTAACACCAAGGGGAAAACTCCAAAATTAGGTCTGGGTTTACGCCCCTACGCGAGGTTACTTTTGATCGCAAGTTTTATTCTGCTCAGCTATCGTTCTAGGGAAAAATGAGCCTTTGTATCTCTCCGTCCTACAGGCTATCTCTCTTATTTTACGAGGATGGTCCATTCTACTGATATAGGTGGGAGTTCTTATTATTTCTTCGACGTCGCTGGAGAAAGTACTCGTTCTAAATCTTTCAAGAAGTTTTAACCTAGCATGTGATCGGCACTCAGCTAGTGATTCCCATCCTAAGTCCTGTATCAAGCCTGTAACGCTTTTATTTCTATCATAACAATTTTAGACGAATCTAGCAGCTTCTCGCTGAACTTTCTCTAACTCGGCGATTAATCCTTTCTCGTATGGATCCCATATGCTCGACGCATACTCTAGCAGCGGTCTAACTAAAGAAAAGTAACATGTCTCTTTGACTTTTTCTTCACTTTTACCTACTATCCGTTTGATGAATCCTAGTTTCTGCTTAGCTTTCCCGGATATATTTCGTATGTGTGTCCCACGAGAGGCTACTTGTTAAAATGACCCCTAAGTATTTGACGGATTCGGCTAATTTTAGATGTATGCCTTCTATACTGTAATTCATCGCCTCAATTTCTTTGTTTCTCCAGAATCTCATGACGGAACACTTACCTAAGTTCAGCTCTAACTGCCACTCTTTACACCACTCGAGAATTGCGTGTAGGTCGTTAGAAAGTAATGCTTGATCAGCAGGACTGTTAATCTCTCTGTAAACTACCGCATCATCCACGAATAACTTGATTTTACTTGTAATAACCTTAACTAAGCCATTTATGTATATAAGGAATAATAGGGGACCGATGACACTTCCCTGTGGAATGTCGGAGGCCACGCTGACCGAATCTGATTTAAATCCATCTATGACTACTATTTGTTCCCGATCATTGAGAAAGTCCCTGATCCACTCGATTATCTTTCGATTTATTCCACAGGCTTGTAATTATTTCAATAACTTGATATGAGGGACTTTATCGAATGCTTTCTTGAAGTCAAGAAAAACCGCGTCTAACTGAGTCTTTCGATCACCGGTTCGTAGTACATCATGTGCAAACAGAGCGAGCTGAGTTTCACAAGATCTTGCCTTCCTAAAACCGTGCTGATATTTACTGAGCAAGTCCTGGCTATCTAAGAAGTCCATCACAGAACTAACGATGATGTGCTCTAGAATCTTGCAAGATATTGAGGTTAGCGAAATCGGCCTGTAGTTTTTTCGGTCGTCTTTTTTCCCACCTTTATGTAGCGGAGTTATAAATGCTAATTTCCATTCCTTAGGTATAATGCCATGACTAAGTGACTAACTGAAAACTGTTTCGAGATAAGGTGCTATTTCTAACGCTAATTCCTTTAGTACTCTAGCTGGTATCTCTTCCAGTCCTGGGGATTTATTTGCATTGATGATTTTGAGCTGTTCTGCTATCCCTTTCGCTGATATAAGTATATCGTTCATCTTCTCTTCACTTGGTTCGGGTGGATCGACCTTCCCTTTCTCCACTTCGGTTGTAAATACGCTTTGAAAAAATGAGTTTAACAAGTTTCCTTTATCAATGCAATTGTAAACTACCTCTCCTTTGTCATTTCTTAATGGTGCTACGGTTGGGCGTCGATCTTGAACTTCTCTAACATAAGACCAAAAGATTTTGGGATTTTCGTTTAGATGTTCACAGAGAATCTTTTTCTTGAAGTTCATTAATGCCTTGCGCATAATCTTTTTAGTCCAAGTCCGACAATTTATGTACTTGTTTGAAATTGTATTTATTACCTCCTGTGACATATTATTTTTGGCGCATTTAAGTTTCGAGTGAAGCTTCCTTTGCCGCCTGAGAGCACATCTAACCTGCCGATTATACCACCTAGGTTCCCCGTTATCGGTAATATATTTACTTGGTATGTACCTATTTATACCTGTTCTAATTACTGATAAGAAAGCTTTCCAAGTTTCTTCAACGTTCTTTGTGCTTGCTAATTTTCTGAAAGTTGCGTAATCTTTAATAAGTTTCTCTTTAAAATCCGCAAAGTTAGCATTTTTAAATATGTACACTTTTCGCTTGCGATACTTTACGAATGCTATGTTCAAAAGAACTCGAACTACTCGGTGATCGCTGATTCCTTCTTCAATAACTACTTCAGAAACTCGTTCAGGGATATTAATTGCCATATCAGCCTAATATATTGTCCGTGGGACCATGCTGCATACAGTCAGGCGCATGTCGATACCCATGACCCGTCGGAGTCGGTGAACCTCAGAGCACAGATCCCCGAAGGAATCCAATATCTCCTCAGAACCCCGATCCTCTGTGTCATTGGTGCCTAGATGCGCCACTATCCGCAGTTTGGAGCACCCCGTGCCACTTGCCGCCGCCCAAACCGCCTTCGTCACCTGTGGCACAGTTCCGCCTGGAATACACCAGGAGAACACCCGCTCATCTCCCTTCCGGCGGGCCCTTTCCCTCACCGGTGCCACTAAACGCCAGATGTTCGAGCTACCTATCACTAAGATTCCCCCCCTCCCAACCCGACCTCCCCTAGGTGCTGCATCTCTCGAGTCGGGGGGAGCGGATACGGCCACAGAATTCGTCGTACCATCCTCCGATAGCGCTAGCCTTCCCGTCTCCCCGCCACCGCCACCCTACTCTCCCACGACCTTTGGTAGCCACCTTCCACCCGTAGGGCTCGGAAGATGAAGCCACCCTTTCCGGGTTAGTGTTGCCTACGGCTCTCTCTTCGACGACCCAGCCAGCCTTCGCTCTCGAGCTAGCTCGAGGTACCATCTTGGTACGGCAAGGCGACTCGGAGGTCCCCGCATCTTCATCCCCCTTCGGAGCAGCATCCAACTCCCTAACCTTAGAGAGGAGCTTCGCCACAATCCTCTCGAGTTCTGTGATGCGTGCTTGAAGCAGCTCGCATTCAACAGAGCTTTTGAAAAGAGCAACAGAAGACCTATGGGAAGCCATACCTAACTAAGTTAATTGAATTTCCTAGAAATAGAAGCGCTAGGATTGCAATCGGGTCGTTCTATGTTGCGAAAGTGGAATAGGTTACTTGGTCTGAGGCAAGATAAACGTTGACTTTTAGTAAACAAAGAAGGGTAAGAATTCGGCGATAAGAGTCCTAAGCTCGGCTAGCCACACAGTAGGGGTCTTATTTGACGGGAGATAAACAACTTAGGGTTTTTCAACGTGCACGCTATAAGTCAAGGTCAACTAGGCTAAAAGGAAGTGAAAGGAGAGTGCTGAAACTACACAAATAGTAAACCTTTGCTTTGAATTAACACTAAAATTTACATCTACGAGAAGAAAATGATATTATATACTAAGATTAACCAAGATAACTTTTTCTAAAAGTAGGCGTTAGTAAAGGTTAAGCACATATACACTAACAAACGTGGTATTATACAGTATAAAGTAAAGACGATTTATAAAATTAAGAAGGATATGAGACAAGTAAAAAATATTTTTATATCACGAAAGGTAGTACAGGGGTATACTAGATATACGGCGAAGGTTGTAAATAAATAAATAAATAATAATAATAAATTTGCCTTCAATAAGCTGAGTTATGTAAGAATTTGCTTTCGATATGAAAGTATCGATTTCAATTTGGCAATGAGAGATATAATAAGTAAGTAGACTAAAAATAAAGTAAAATATGTTAAAAATAAACTAAATAAGGAACACTTAAGAGCTAAGGAGGCTGCACTATTGGGAAATTCACTGCTTAGGATGCAAACTTAAATGATAAAACTATGCAAATTTACGTTAAGTTTGTAATTAAAACAAAGTAATAATAATCTAAGAACACAATAATATTAGAATAATACAATAACTATAAATAACTAAGGGTTGTACTTATCGCTACAGCTACTCATAAAAACTAATGGTGAGCCAAAGGCAGCTATACTATGGGATACAGCAGGTAGGAGCGAAGCAGCGGGAGCAAAAGTGAAAGCAATTCCTAAGGAAGACCCAGAAAATCATGGACAGCTGGGAGAGGATGGTTAATGGGGGAAAGAGGGTTGAAGGATGATGAATGTAAGAATAGAGAAGAATGGAAATTGAAGACCAGCACCCACTAGTGTTGGGTACACTAGTTGGAAAAGCTGGATAAAATAAATAATAATAAATAAATAGTTTCACTTCGGCGTCTGTCTGTGCACTTGCTTAAATTGGATTTGTGAGGAAAACTGTTAACAACAGACTGCTGAAACCTGGAGTATCGATTTCTGTACTGCTGCCATTTATTTTCTTTAGATATAAGTTTTGAAAAATATAGTTGGAAAGGGGCACATAAATTTTTTTTTTAATATGTCCAAAGTTGTAACAGATGGAAAGCCAAAATTTTGAACGTACATTTCCACATTGACGCCACTTACAAACAAGATTCTAGTGACCGAATATTTGGTGGTATAACCACATAAAGAATATATTAAGATAAGCTAAATTTACGCATTTAACAGGTGATCAAATTCCAAATTTTCCTTAATTAATCAGTTTAATGGGAGGAATCTTCATAGCAAAATAAAACTCATTGTATTACTGAGTTTAATAACATAGGAAACAAGTACGAATTTAAAAAAATTCAAAAATAAAATCTTTTATTCGCAAGAAGTCACCCATAAAAGAAGAAAATGAAAAATATTTAAAACTATTTATTTGTCCATTATATAAGATTTTGGTGTTATGTTTTCAATTCATTAAATTTAACTTAAGTTAGCACAATACGGTGACCATACGTCCCATTCTTTGGTTAAGTGTCCTGTTGTCCCGATAAAGTTAAAATGGGACATCAATTATCCCATTTAATATACCAAGTTACACGAAAAATTAATCCTACACATATCATGAAAGTTATAGATGAAGAGGAGCTTTTCGATGAATACCACCATGTTACAAATATTAGTAAAAGCAAAACAGCCGAATGGAACACAACTTTAAATGAAACTGTCAAATGATGATTTGTGCAAGGTGCTTTATTCGATGGCTAAAACTATAAAATATCTTATTCTTGCGACGTTTAGATGTTATACGGAGGAATTTGTCTGAAATACGCATTTATTTTCAAAATTTTATCGCTTTTCGTACTCTTTCTGGGTGTTGCCAAGGCGTCCCGCATTGCTGCCTTTGATTGAATTAGCATCTATTAAACCTTCAAATATACGAAAGAATTATGTTATTTGCTTCATGCTTTTTATGAAGCAACGAAATTATTGTTGTAGCATCATCAAACATAATAGATTGCAACTTAATTAATTGCTGATAAGTTTGATTTTATGGTTCACCCGTGTGTATTGCAGGCAGAAAATTTTGGATTTTTTTAAAAGTGGTGATCCCCAAAGTGCACCAGTGCTTTTGAGTGTTACATTTGTGCCAAAGTTGAGAAATAAATCCAGGTTAGGTATTCATTTTAGATTTCAGCCCACGTAACTTAACTATCCTAGCACCTGGAGGAAAAACAACAATTATAGTTTGCAAGGAAGTATTATAAATGAAAGGTAACGTATGATGATATATTACTATTTTAGATTATTTTCAGACAGCCTCTGTTATCTGTGTGTTATTTCGTTCTCAGACTTCTTTTTCAGTTATGTTATTTTAACCTTCAACAAAATAAATACTGTGCCACTTTAATATCCTGAGCGAAGCCGGTTACATCTGCTAGTTTAGTAATATAATAATATGACAAAGTAACGTCAAATAAATATTACTCTAAAATGTACAGGGAGACTCCCAAAGGCGCACAATTTGCGTTCACGTGGTATCTCCTGTTGAGTCCCTGTGTACTTTGTCTGTGCTACTATAACTGATCAGACAAGACTCAGGTTCATTTGCCATTAGTTCCGTATTTGGTGCATTTCTTAGATTTACATTTCTTTCATACATATTTTACTTCTGAGGGCAGTGCTTTCAATTCTATTCAAATTTTACATCCCCACTGTATGAAGTGCAAGAGAACTATGAAGACAATAATATTGAACATGTGATTCTCCCCCCCTAAGTGGGCTGAGTAAGGCCAAAGATTCTGCAGATCCCCTAGTGGTTAACACTAAACTCTTTTTCAGACAGATTTAGTGGGACCATGTGGCTGGGAGTTGGCAACACTGGTCACCATCTCTCAGAAGGTGAATACATTAGCGATGTATTACATTAATTAAGCAAAGATTAAATCACTAATGTCACCATAAACTATCATGTCAAATATAGATACAATGACTGCAACCTTACCTGTATTTCTTGTTGGCTAGCTGTTGAAAGCAGGAAATTATTCATCTGAGTTTTCAATGTATCGTCAACTTCGACATCAATATCATAGCAGGCTGTTTGTTTTTGCTCTGCACCTTCAACACTACAAAAATCAATTCAAATTTTAATAATAGAACCCCATTCATGTAAAATAAAATGTAAACTCAGACTACAATTGAATATTATTTTTCTATTTTTTTCTTTGCACATCTTTTACTTTTGATATTTGACATTTTTACATCGAGAAGCAATTTATTCAACAAATCAAAGATAAATTTAGAGTGATTTTAATTCTACTAACCTAATGATGTGATTAATAACAATTGGATCGGGGGGATGTAACAAAGGATTTAACCGCTGAGGAATTTCAGCAAACTTCATCCTTTGACAAGCAAATATTTGCTCCAGATACTTATCACAGTTGATGAATTCCCTCTCGTGTGAATCCTGCAATTTGAATTATAAATACTTATTACAGCTTTGATTTAAAATTAATACACCACCTTTTTGAACTTCGCAAATAATTGGTTCCGGAAAACTGACGCAAAATGCAAATTCGCGAAGTGCAAGTCCTATTTTCCCATGCGAAACCATGTTATTACGATCGAGTGGTTCCCAGCCAACCTAAAAAATTCACTTTTTATCATAAATAATGCAGTTTAACAGAAAATAAAAGAAAACGTAACCGCAAATGAAAAACCTAGCATAATAAAGTAAAAAAATACTTTTAATTACCTTCAAAACGTGAAACAGCAAATGAAAACCCAGCATAACAAAGCGATTACACTTCTTTACGCACTTATCCAGTTTACCTCCACAAAATTTCGCATGTGATTTTTTATCTTATTTTGTTCATTCTAAGGAAATGGTTTCATTTAAATTGAACTACTGAAATGGAATGTTGAGTACATCATGCACAAATGTTTTCCTGGATTCTGCAACAAACATTTCCAAGCCGCAAAAAAAACACTAGCATAATAAAGTTATAACATTTCTTGTAGTAATCGCGTTCAAAATACACGGCAGAAAATCTTATGTTACAAGATGATAGCAATTCCTAGATTTACATTAAAAATTCGTAATAAACAATGAAAACCTAACAAAACAAGTTCCTTAAATTACATTCAAAATACAAAGATAATAGCATTAAATATTTCGAAGAACGAATACTTTCAATGTCATACTCGTAAAAGTTGTGAAAAACTAAACATGCAGGATGTTTTTCCATTAGCCAATAATTTCTAATCTAGCCACTAGATACCAGCAACTTCGACTGTTATAGAAAATATCGCTGTTGGCAGTTAGTTTTAAACTGAGCTACAAAAGAATTAAGTCGATGGTTATCACGTTTGTTTACTTTGAAAACTGTTAATAATGAGCATTATAAATATAATCTTTATATATAATTACTCAATGTCTGTCCGTCTGTCTCCCTCTTATCTTTTGAAGTTTGTAATAGAGAAATATTGTAAATGCCACATTGTTTCTGCCAACTAGGAGATCCCAGGAAAACTATTTTCGTTTATGGAATTGTCCCAGATTCGACTCTGGGAGATGATTATATTTTTCCATATGTTTACACAGGAGTTTCGATTTTCCAAGGTGCAAGGTTTATTTCTTTCATTCATTAAAATACGTAAATATAGACCGAATTTCTCCATTTTTGCTTTATTCGACGGCTAAAACTATAAAATATCTTATTCTTGCCATGCTTTGATTTTACACGGAATAATTTCTCAGAAACACGCATTTTCGAAATTTTATGGCTTTTTCATACTCATTCCAGTTGTTGCCAAGGCGACCCTCATTGTTGCCTCCGAATGAATTAGCATCTGCTAAGCCTTCAAATAGACAAATGTATTGCGTTATTCACTTTGTGCTTTTTATGAAGCATTGAAACTATAGTTGTATCAATGTCAAACTTAACGTTGCAATGTTAATAATTGATGATTATTATTATTCAGTAAACTGCATGAGGGATGGCATTTTTAACGATGATTTTAAACATGCAGGTTTCTGACTGACTTCGCAAAAGTTTTTGAGGGTACCACCAGTATAATAATAATGTCCATTTATAGGGTGCTAAAGTTTAAAATGAACTTAAAAACAAAAAAGTATAGGGAGTTCATGCTTGTTGGCATCGTAAACGCATGATGCAAAATGCAAGTAATATGCGCTAAACACAAGTAATGGTCATAAAAAATTTTGTCGCGAAGTCCAAATTCATGAACCACAAGCATGCGAAGTTCAAAAAGGTGGTGTAATGCTTTTTTAATGTGAAATCTGGGTTGTATTATTTTAAATAAAAACTGGAATTTCAACTTGAGCTTTTGTTTATGTCATTTATCAGTCTCAATGAGTTACACCTTCAAAAAATATATAATTGAAAATACAGGCCAAAATATCAATAAACATGCGAAATATTCACGAGTAAAATGAACAAAAATCATATATATATATATAGATTTGGAAGTTTTTAAGGAAAAAAGAAATTTGGGCTTACCTGCAGTTTGTGTGTTTTAATATATTGCCAAAGAGCACTTATTATTACAGGGCGAGTTTGGGTGTGAACCCCTAGAAGACGCGCAAGACGAGGGTCTAGCTTAAATTGTAATGGTTGGTAGTCAAGAAGCAGAAGGATGGTGCAGCGAACATTCTTATCTCCGGGTCGTTTTACCTGCAATTTAAATATACATTTAACTTACACCAATTATATCAAAGTAAACTCCAATCCAAATGTTTATACAATGGAATCTCTGCAACTTGAACCTTAGAATAAAGTAACACAGGACCAGCTCAGGGTATTTAAGGACCTCAGACAAGGATCCAATCTAACATTACATACTTCACAAGTTAATTTGTATGAAGGCATTTAGGACTTTTGTCGATAAGTAATAATAATATATATATTAATAGCTTAAAAAATGATGTTTTTAAAGCAAAGGTAACAGCCACCTTAATGTGTGATGCATCATATTAAACGTCTCGACCTGCAGATTTGCAGGAAAATTATAAAATTGAAATCAGTCATACTGTTGGCGAGATAGTGAGATTTTTTGTGACTGGCTAAGCTATGCTTGATGTAGCTGTAGTGGTTGATGTTAAGGCAGTGCTGCTAGCAGACATTAGTCGATGCAGGAAATAATGGGTGATGTTAAGGTGGCGCTCCTAGGGGACATTAGTACAAGGAAATAAACCTTGCAGTCACTGAGCTTCTTGGTAATGTGACAGAAGGCTACTACCAAGACAATATTTAATCTAACCAACCAGTTGATTTATCGATGGACAACTACCAATACTAAAAATTTGTTGAATGCAAACAGGTAGCAGCAATTCCATGTGTTATGATACAAATAGCTGGTGCGCGTCACACATGTGATGCAAATCGAAGACAGCCTTCTTGTTAAAGAAATAAAACACTTCATTTTATCTAACTATATAATTTGCATTTTAAAACAATTAGTATGTCAAATTTACTTTTCATTTTTTGTTAATTTTAATAATGAGAAATGGAAAAATAAAAGTAATAAAATAAAGTTAAATGAATTAAAAAGTTAGGTTAAAAACTTCAGGACATATTACATTCTTAAATTTATCGCGACTGGACACAATTTTTAAATTTTCTTGCCATCGTACTCGTGACTTGGCGACATAGAGCTGTCCATGTGCAAAGACCTGATTTTGTAAGAGTAATCCCAAGGTATCAAATGTTTGGCCTTGACATTTATTAACCATCATGGCGAAGGCTAATGTTATTGGAAACTGATGATGCTTCATCTCGAATGGAAGCTCCCTATCGCCTGTCAGCGTCACATCAAATTTAGGAAGTATAACAGCTCGGCCTTTATTACTTCCAGTCGCAATCGTGCATTCAATGATGTGATGTGATATTACACATTTAAACGTATTCCATTGCACAGACCCTTCCTAACATTAATGTTGCGAAAAAGCATTATGACAGCACCAATCCTGAGACATAATTTATGCAATAGCATTCCTTGCAGAGTAAGCGAATTTAAAATCCATTGGAAAGTTAGCTCTTTCATCTTCTGTACAGTTGATGACCTCATCGATGCTGACATACATAGCTTCATGTTGTTCTGGAACCAAAGTCATTCTGTCGAGGATTTCGTTGTTGATCGCAAGGGAGTCGACATTCTTGGGTGCTAATATTTTTAATAGTATTTTTATTTGACTTTCTCTAACACTCTATTATATAGTTAGTAACCTTATTACTGATTAGTAACCTTATTATTGATTAGTAACCAATTGAGATTAAAATAGTTAAAGATATTTTTTTTTTCGAATTTTCATAACCATATTTCATAATGAGTGATAAAATATTAATTACTTTGTGCTGCCATCTGTATTCTGCAATTTAAAATTAATAAGTACTAAAATTTTTATTTACGTTTTAAAGAAAATGTTTACATACCTATCAACATATAGAGGGCAACGCTTTATTACATTGTATGATACACAAATAAACAATAAATAGAAAAAATGAATAAATAAGTATATGAAGCTCAAAAATTATTCTTATAATAAAGTATTTACAAGACCAGAACTTTAAGGGAGTTTTGAGAATTAATAAATAAATTAAGATACTATTTCCTAGTATAAACCTCACTGCAGGAAAACGCCCACACAAGAAGGGAGGTGTGAAAAATCTGCGAAACCTACTGATAGCAATATTTAAAGATTTACAGAATCATATTAGAAAAGTACATAAACTGAAATACACATAAACACAGTTTTGTATAAAAACTAAGAAAAACACACAAGTACACATTAAAGATTTAAAGGATCATATTAGAAAAGTACATAAAATGAAATACATATAAACACAGTTTTACATAAAATCTAAGAAAGTACACATTAAGACGTATGCAGATATTTAAACGCTTTCAACGACCTGTACCAAAAAATAATTGCCTGTCAGTTTAGGATAATGAAATGGAATAGGAGACGTTTGTGGTACGAGTGTTTGAAAGTACATAGGGTTGAAGAGTACTTTCTTTCAGGTGGGAGGCTATTCCATAATCTGCATGCTGTGACAGTGAAGGATCTGTTGTAGATGTCTGTTGTGTGTTGCGGAGTCAGAAATTTCCTCTAGTGTTTCATTTATGAATTGTGTTAAGGCTAAAGCCCATTGCCCCAAAAAACTATTTCCAGCACACAAGCTATACGGTTACAGATATCTCTGTGCAGTTTTTGCAATTGTAAACTTTTATCTTTTATAATTTTTCTTATGTTTTTATATTTTTAATATAACAAATTTAAAGCCATTCGAATTCCTAAATACAATGATTAAAATACTTTCCGAAAAAATAAAGAAATAGAAAGAAAATAGAGATAATAAGAATCCATTATCAAGTTACAGAATAATATTTTTTCCAACAGTTAATAAGTAATGCTGGAAATAAATATTGCATTGTTCGCCCCCGGCTATAAGCGACCCTGGCAGCGAAGGGAGAAAACGAAAGAGTTGCGCCAGTGCAATCTCTGGGTCCATCCGTGATGACTCACGATGAGAGTGGAGAGGGGAACTAGGGGAGGTGAATGTGACGTGAGAGAGGAGTAGAGCTTCGCAAGGAGGCTCATCGCCAGCAAGCGGCAATTTGATCTCGGTTTAAAGGAGATACTGTTTGAGGTGTCATCGACGTTCATCGTTGCTCACACTTTTTGCTTTACGTTTGTATTTCTAAGATCATCATTGTAGTTTGCCGATAGCAATCGCAATGGAAAATGCTGTGGTGGACAGGCATCGCAGTAAAAAAGGTGGGTTGTTTTTATCGAAGAACAGGAAAAAGAAGTCGACTCTGGGTCTACGGAGATGGCAAATTATGTGAGTTTTTAAACTAAAGCGAGCTCATGATTTGAATTTGTATCACAGTTCTTTTTTTCACAGCTTCACTTTTTCCAGGAAAGGGCGTGCTGTTGAAGAACCGTCCTCCATTCAGCATGCAGAAAACATGAGTGCTGAATGTGGAAGGTGACTATTATACGTAGATTTATTGACACCAATAATTTTCACTGGCAAATTTTCTGGATATGAGGGGAAATAAATTATTAAAAATATTTTTCATTATGTCAGTGAAAGCTTATGTGCTTTGAATTAGGAAGTAATATTTCATAAGAGGGGAAAATTGCATAAAAAACTAATCTATATGTCCACATTTATTTTCAGCACGGTGAAAGACATGGCATTCGAAAACGTGCCAGATCCCACTCTTGATCCTGAGTTCAACCAAATTCATGGCCGTTTTATAATAGATGGGCGGCATTTTCTGAGAGAAATCAGATCTCTGAAGCACCATCGAGAAACTTGCCTCAAAAGCAGTCAGGGATATTTCCGTTTGATATCAACGTCAACGAAGGCTCTGGTGTGGCGTTTAGTTTTTCAATGTCCGCATTGCAGAGCAGAAAAAGTAGTTACTAGTGAGCCTGACAGCACAGATTATCCGGAAGATCACACAAAATCTACCTGTGTATCTAAGGCACATCTTACAATAGCTGATAGTGCCGTGTGGGGATTTATGTCCATAGGAGGAGACCATGCTAATTTAGAGCATTAGCCATCGAGCGTGGTGATGTTACACCATCTGGAGTTCCCTACATTACGGTGATTGTTGATGGTGGGTGGTAGCAAAGAAGTCACAGCCAACTCCGGTGTAGCGTGTGTGATTGGCCACAAAACAAAAAAGCTGCTCCATTTGGACATAAGGAATAAATTTCGTGCAATGTACCAATGCTTGGAAAAGTGCGGGAAACCGACAATACACGACAATTGCTACCGAAATTGGAGTTCGTCATCTAGTGCCATGGAAGCTGACATGGTCGTGGAAGCATTCCGCTCCAGTATGATAATACATGGTGTGGAATATCATTATCTCATTGGTGATGGAGATTCGAGCATGATGAAGGTGCGTGAGTGCGTACCTTAAGGAAGAAGCGTCAAAAAAATCGAATGCGCAAATCATGCCGTGAAGTGTTATACAAAAGCACTTTTTAAACTAGCTGAGACACGGCCGGATTTTAAAAGAACCCTCAATAAAAACAAAATAATTAGGCTAAAAAGAGCAGCACATGGTGCTATTATTTATAATGCAAATGAGCAAGACTCTGCCGAAGAACTAATAGATGATTTGAAGAATGGGCCATTCCATGTCTTTGGAAGTCATGAAGGATGCCGAACCTATTTCTGCGACAATACCAACAAAGAGAAGGGGGTGCTTGATTTGAAGGAAGAAGCATGCATTGAAACAATTGAGGAGGCATTGAGGCCTTTGATTCGGAAAGCCGGCCAGTTACTGACTAACGACACAAGTAACTACGCAGAAAATTTTATGGCTTTAGTAGCAAAATTTGTTGGTGGAAAGCAGGTCAACAGATCAAAAAAAGTATCATACCAGCACAGGAATTACGGTGCTGGCCGTGATTTTCAGCTGGGGCCCATGTGGAGTTATGCTGAATGGAAAATTCTTGCGGGAAATGATACAATGATATTTCTAAATACACATTTTGGAATTTACCCCCGCCCCTCTCCCCCCCCATTTGCTTAGAGTGCTTCCCCACTTCTGAGCTCTTCCATCTCCCAAAATCCTTTACAAGGGACCTTTCTCTATCTTGGGTTTTCCCGTCATTGTTTTCAAGAGCTTACGAGCGTTTTAAGATCAGTCATTCGCTAGCGTGTATGTGACAGTTTGCCGGAGAAGGGCTAAAAGTTGCAAGTGGCGCAAAAGTATATAGTCAGTACAGACAATCAGGTTTTGCGTTTCATCGTGTCTCACAATTTAGCATTACAACAGCAGTTCTACAAGTATTGGAAATACCATCACTTTAAGAGTGATTATTACTTCTTTGGAGATAGTCGACGAACATGCAGTGGGAGAATTCTACAATTATCTGTAAGTGATTTCTTACGAAATTTTTATTGTTTATTTTCTCTATATTCGAATTCAAACCACTAAAAATGCAACAATCAATGTCTGATGAAAGTATTATTATTTTAAAAATTATTCCGTGGAATTTATCTTTAAAAGGGAATTTATATATTTAGTCATAGTATTACACTTTATTCAGCATTGAAGATTTATAGTTAAATTTTGTATCATCTGAAATCCTCTAGCGCAAATGCCACATACATTTCAAAAACGACTGAGAACTCGATTATTGATTGTTGCGGCGATGAAATTTTGGAAAAAATCCTAAACTTTGTGAGGGAAGGAAAATATTATTCCATTTTATTTGATGAAACTACTGATATAACTATTATTTATTGTGATAATCTCTTTAAAAAGTCCTAAATATAATTTTGACGAATATAGGGAGTTGTATTTGAAAATTTTCCTATTTACGAGGAAAATAGTACTTAATTGCCCCCCCCCTCCCCTTGGGAGGTTTCTAGATCCGCCCTTGTAGATATCACATAGCGTGTGATCAGTGAGGGCGTCCAGGACAATTTAAATAACAATTTGTGATATTAATAAAGATTTTTCAAAAAGCGGAACTCTAGTTGTGACATTTAACAAGGCGGGATAAGTGATGGAAAGGAGGGACTGTCCCTCCAAATTTGGGAGAGTTGGTCACCTTACCCTACGAGCGCGGGGCTCTGTTCCACCGAACAGTTCGAACATGATTATGGACGGCGCTGCTCACGGCAGAGCTAAAGGGGAGGGTGAGGTTGACAGGCGCATTCAATCGCCAGAGAATATTTTCCCCGTGTGCCGGGCACTTCCCCTCCTTTGCTGATTAGGTCGGGGAAGGAAGAGGGTATCATCTTGGTTCTGCCCCACCCCTTCCGCCTTCTTTTGGTTACGTCATTGGTGTGACAGGACTAATACCTACGTCCAAAATTCGAACTACTAGTGCACGAAATCCGAGTGACCGCGGTGGCATCTTGTGTCCGAGATTCACATTATGACTCAGTAGGCTTTACCCGTAATGGTGATAAACTCTGTGGATAGATATCGTGGGATTAACGAAAGAAAATGCAATTTCTATGCGATTCAAGATTTAGCCAATCAAGTTTGAAAAAATATTCCAAAATATGGTCTGACTTCTTAAGATTAAAGATGAATTGTATGCAGGAACTGTGGGTACACTGGAGTAGTCGAAGTGTGGAACGACTAAAGAGGTGACCAGCTTTATTTTTAGGGAAGAGGGCAGAATATTATGAAGACGCCTAAGTGAGTGTAGGGAAGAATTTACCATCTTGCACACTTTTATAACATGGTTAGTCCAGGAGAGTGTTTCATTCAGTATTATATCAAGATTTTTAACAATTTTACAATAGGGGATGATTGAACCAAATAGTGATAGAATAGTAACTTCAGCAAGATTTACTGAAGCAAGTAGTTTTGGATATCCGATTATAATTGCTTGAGATTTCGTATGGTTAATACTGAGAAAGTTATCATCACTCCATTTTTTAAGCTGACTCAGATCATGATTAATGTTATCTAAGGCTAGGGATAAATTATTAGGCTCAGAGTTCAAGTAAATTTTAAGATCATCTGCGTGATGGTTTCCGTATGTGTTTAGGAGCAGTCATTAATGTACAGAGAGAATAGAAGAGAGGACCTAGGATTGAGCCCAACGGGACACCTCGGGTGATACTTATCTAAGAGGAGGAAGAATCGTCTGAGATGACCATCTGGTGACGGTCACCAAGGCATGAAGAGAACCAGTTAATTGAAGGGGTAGAAAATCTCATGCTGCAGAGTTTTGACAGAAGGATGTTTTTGTCTAGTGAGTCAAAGGCTTTGCTGAAGTCAAGCAGTACTAATGCTGTCAATTTCCTGTTGTCCATGGATCATCATATGTCATCCCTGATTTTAGTTAAAAGCAGAGGTCGTGCTGTGTGACTTTCGAAAGCCTGATTGGAAGGAGTCAAGTATGCGATTTAAGTTACAGAAATCTGTAACTTGTTCATACACAAGTCTCTCTAATGCTTTAGAAAGGGTGGGAAGAAAACTAATCGGCCGATAGAATGGGATTGGCTGAGCGGATAACGTGCCTGGCTCCTATGGCAGAGGTGGGCAAACTGCGGCCCGTGGGCCACATGCGGCCCGCGAGGGCATTTTATGTGGCCCGCGATGCCATTATGAAATTGAACCGTAATATAAAATAGAGATAATTTCATATTTGTAGTTTAAATTAATGCTGGAAAACCTTCTCCAGTGATGTTATGGGGATAACATATTATTTATTATTGATTTTCACTAACAGGATCCCTCACATTACCTACGATGTGAACCCTAACGTGGTCTGCCGAAGCATTTTAACCGCTTCCCTGACGCCGACGAGTTATCTCGTCCTAATAGGTGGTTCCTTTTCTGACGCGGCCGAGTTAACTCGTCCTATCCTAAAATTTCTTCTTCTTTCCTGTTCAGACCGAGTTTACTCATCACCTCCAAGCAGTTTACATTTTCATCGCTAGGTGGCACATTTGGATGGGATTTATGATGTATCTAGCAGATGTTTTCAAAATTATTTTCTATGATTCAGAGACGGCAGCCACAACGTTTTCGTATTTTTTTGCATGCGTAAATCGTAATCTTTTCAAGAAATACTAAGTATTTAGTAAGTATCTTACTAGAAATGTATCTTTATGAAATTCAACTATTATTCAAGAATTATTTAGATATGTTTCGCTTCTCTATTTTTATTTCTAATAATTTCTCTAATAATATATTTTTCCGTCTTTTTTGCTCTTCGGGCGCTATTCCCGCGATCTTTATGCGCACTTCGCACCTTTCATAATTTGTCTTCAGCCAATCTGAAAATCTAGATTTTCAAATAGTATTGCAAATGTCATATAAAGCGTTGGTTTGTATTTTCTCAGTATAATTCGAATATTGTCCTTCTATTACTATATAAACCTTTGGTTATACGATATATTTCATAAAAATAATCCTATTGATTTCTACTGTAGTAGATGAAGATGAAATTCATGTTATAAGCCTTTATTTTTCATTCAATTTTGTATGCCGATCCATGGATGTTACCCGCGCTCTGGGTGAGGGACTCTCCCATGTTCTAAGAAACCGCATCTCAAGGGTCATTGACCCTGGGGCAAATATGAGTGAGAGAACGGTATCACAAATAAAAGAATAGAAACCCTTTTCCAATATTTATTCTTGTGGATCACTACAACTAACTGCTTAGAACTCAACTCTGGAATGCGGTCTCCGTCCTATCTCCTTCTCACTCGGTCGCATCTGCTTGTGCTCCCTTTGCTTCCACGGCACAGCAAAGAGAAATTGACACATGCTCGCGTGGGTTTCCCTTTTCATTTTCAGGGGAAGGAGAATGTCCCGCTAAGTTTGGTGGCGCAGTTCGCAGTAGTCTCGGTGGCCCTAAGGATTTTCCTCCCCTTCTAGCGTTTGTGGAGTGAGGACACCGTCGCAGACCACCCTCGATCCCTTCACACAAACCCACGAGGGCAATATTTAGAGGTAGTGGGGGTGGGAATGCCTGTGGAGAGGGATAGAAAGACCCGCGGTACAAACGACGGGATGAAACGTCCTTGACAAGGACAATGGAACGTTATCGTGGCACCCCAACCCCATGTTTTTATCCCTTTCCCAGGTCAATACTCCTAGGGTTTCTCCCCGAGTGTATATCTCAAGTATGTTTACCGTTACGAATATTCACGCCTAATTTGGCGGCAATACAGAATTGCCTGTGGAGAGGGATAGAAAGACCCGCGGTACAAACGACGGGATGAAACGTCCGTGACAAGGACAATGGAACGTTATCGTGGCACCCCAACCCCATGTTTTTATCCCTTTCCCAGGTCAATACTCCTAGGGTTTCTCCCCGAGTGTATATCTCAAGTATGTTTACCGTTACGAATATTCACGCCTAATTTGGCGGCCATACAGAATTGCCTGTGGAGAGGGATAGAAAGACCCGCGGTACAAACGACGGGATGAAACGTCAATGACAAGGACAATGGAACGTTATCGTGGTGCCCCAACCCCATGTTTTTATCCCTTTCCCAGGTCAATACTCCTAGGGTTTCTCCCTGAGCGTATATCTCAAGTATGTTTACCGTTACGAATATTCACGCCAAATTTGGCGGCAATACAGAATTGCTTTCCAAACAGCTTCAAAGCTTACTTAGTTATTCGTTGTAATCTCGAGCGAACACGTCTAGCATTCTCACATCTACGTTTTACTGATAGCATTTTCATACTATCATTAGAGATTTTATTGCTTCAAAGTCCTTATCTTCTTTTCGTTACTACTTTTGCTTTGGTGTAAATTATTTTACCCCTTCCATAATGGCAAGTGATAACGAAAGCGAAATTTCCGATGTGGAATTACAAGATGAAGACATTGAAGACTCCGGATCGGAATCCAGCTTCTCGGAGCATACAGTCTCTGATACCGAGGATGAAGGAGAACCTGCGCAAGGACAGTGGTGTGAAGTGAATAGTTCTTGCCCCCCTGCACCCCCTAGGTTCTACTTTGAAGGAGAATCGTCGCTGAATTTCGAAGTTGCTCCCGATGGAGGTGTATTGCAATTTTTTGAACTTTTTTTCGATGATGGCGTGATAGGACATATTACCAGTGAGGCAAATCGGTATGCTACACAGTGTCAACGTGATAAACCATCTGGGTCAAGACACCAATGGCGTGACACCAGTGCTCCAGAAATGCGTGTGTTTTTGGCGCTAATAATATTGCAAAGTATTGTTAGAAAGCCAGAACAAGAACATTATTGGTCCAGAAGGCGAATATTAGTGACACCATTTTTTGGAGAAACTATGTCCTATCGGAGGTTCGCTAATATTAGACAATATTTGCATTTTAGCAATAACGACGAGTACAGCCCAGAAAGTCATCCCAATCCAAAACTCAACAAAATTTGGCCCATTTACCGAATGCTGGAGGAAAAATTTAGTACGTTATATACTCCAGAAAGGGATATAACTGTAGATGAAAGTCTTCTTCTGTATAAAGGACGACTAGGTTGGCGCCAATTTATACCCCAAAAAAGGGCAAGATTTGGCATAAAATCTTTTCTTTTATGTGAATCTAGGAGTGGTTATGTTTGGTCGACCATTATATATACAGGCAAAGGCACTATTTTCGATAAAGATTTTGAGAATATGTCCATGTCCTCCCGAGTAGTGATGTCACTCATGAAACCTCTTTTTGATAAAGGGTATTGCGTCACAACAGACAATTTTTATACCTCCCCAGAATTGGCTGAGGCTCTTGTTTCTAGATCGTGCGATACCTATGGTACTGTACTCATAACGCGAAAAGGGATGCCAGAAAGACTAAAGAATAAAAAAATGAAGAAGGGTGAGGTAGCTGCGTATCAGAAGGGAAAAATCATGGTGCTTCGCTGGAAAGACAAAAAAGAGGTGACCCTGTTGTCTACAGTTCACAACAACGAAATGCAGAGGGTAGAAAAAAGGGGTAAAGTTGTGATGAAACCGAAGCTTGTTGTGGATTATAATGAGACAATGGGGGGTGTTGATAGGGTCGATCAGCATTTAGCTGATTATCCCATTCCCAGAAAACGGGGAAAGAAATATTACAAAAAACTATTTCTGCATTTTATGGAGCTGTGTGTGTGGAACTCTTTTGTTTTGTATAAAAAAACGGGGGAGAAGTGTACATTTAGACTATAGATTAGATCTAATAGAAAAATTGATTGAGGTGTACCACCCATGTGTTATCTCCCCTAAGGCAGGTACACCACCTGCAGCACCACACCCCCGCCGCCTCACTGAGAGGCATTTCCCAGACGTGATCCCAGCTACAGAGAAGAAGGGAAACCCGACGAGAAAGTGCGTTGTGTGTTCCAGAAAGAGGGACTCAAAGGGAAAAATAATACGCAAGGAAACACGATATATGTGCCCAGACTGTGATGTGCCTTTGTGTGTAGCCCCTTGTTTTAAAAATTACCATACAACACTAAATTTGTAAATAACTGTATATATTGATTTAGATTATAGAATAAATTAGTGTTACTTCTTAGAATTAGGAATAAGATTACGGAATTCTGTTTTATTTTTTATAATTACGTATACAATAAATTTTTCATTCCTAAGTAATAAAATCTTCCATTTCTGTGTTCGGTCTGAATGTTCATTTTTTTAGATATCCCTAAAACAAATTATTTCATTCCGTTATGAGAGGATCTTCGATCTTTTTAGGTAACAAAGAGTATTTATATAGACTTCATTTGCGATTTTTGCATTGAAATGTGACAAAATTATTGATGATGTTTTTGCATCGTTCAAAGTATTAGACAAGTAGTATTCACTCCTCGCGGAGGAGTGAATACTACTTGGAGGCGTCACACTGCGAGGTAACCCGCAGTGTGACGCCGTAAACGGGACATAAGAGGAAAGAAGACGAGGTATTATTGTTCTGATTGTGAGGTGCTGATATGCATAATTACTAGATTTTAGATAGAAAATACACGCAAATATATTTTTAAAAGAAAAAACTTACAGTTTATGTGAAATATGTATATTTTATTTCTTATATGATTATAATTTAAAAAATTTCATTCCTATTTCAATAATTAACCAAAAAATTCTTAATATTAAGGAAAAGCTTAAAAATCGTCAAATAATTAAATTGCGAAATAACGTTTTAAAATAAGCATTAAATCAAAAATGACTATATATTCCTTTTTAACCACTTTAAGGCATTAAGAAATTGAAATAAAATAATATGACATTTTTTGAACGGAATTCTCAAAAAAATTCGTCAGGGAAGGGGTTAATCTGTTTATGCGGCCCACCACGTAAAAAGTTTGCCCACCCCTGTTCTATGGCATAGGTCCAGGTTCAATCCCTGGTGAATTAATGTTTTTTTTTTAAATTATCCAAGTGCTATTTGAAAAGTAATATTCTCCAGTAAAAAGATGCTGTATAATTTTTATTTCGAGGTAATGAACGCAGAAAGATATAATAATACATAACATACAAAACATAACTTTTACATTTTGTAATACTATTTTGTATACACCCTGTATAGTGGAAACAGAACTCGCCTGCAGATAAAAACAAATAAAACTTGCAAATGCAAGATTAATTAAAAGCAAAACTTAAGAGGGAAAGTATTTACATTTAGGAGATAGATTAATCTGAAAAAAGATGTGGAGTACAAGGGAAGAGGAAAATAGAGAAGGGGAGGAGGATGAGTTGTGGAACAGATGAGGAATGAAAAGGATCGGCCAGTGTAGCAGGAAAAGGAGTATTGCTTAATAAGATGTGAAAAGCAAGAGACTGCAAGTGTGGTAATTTGGGATCAATCCAAAAGCAATTCTTTATAGAATTAATGAAGAGTACATATCCTACCTGAAATCCATCTGTTTCTTGTGTTGTTGGAGTTCGATGCCATTCAACGAGGTGGTTATCAGGTCCGTAAAGATCCTTGTCTAATTCGATGACAAGGCTCTTAAAAAATGATGAAAACTTTCGCTTAACCTAAAGAAAGGATAATAATGTTCAGGTATTTAGAAAATTAAAATGTAACATTTACAAATACAAACTAATCGTTAGTGTGCCTTTCCTACTACCTTATTGGGATCATTTTTTGAGTCCTCGAGAAGTCTTCCTTCAACTCGTAATTCCCACGATGCAACAGTCCCTTCCTCACTTTCTGTTGGTTCTTTTGCAGGATAAAAGGTGTTTGATATGAAAATACGCAGCTTCCTCTTCTGTTTCATTGGCCGCTTTAATGCCTCCTAAAATGTTTAATTTTGCATTAAACAAGAACTCTATGGTGATACATAGGATGGGAAATTATAAAATATTCCGACCACAAACCTGTATATCTAGCCTTTTCCTCATTATAGTAGCATCAAGCTTTCTTTCAAATGCAAGAAGATCCATATAGGCTTGTGACTCAGGTACAAGGTCACGTACTTTCTGTGGCAGAATTTTATCAGCCAGCTTTTTCTTCTTCTTGCTGGTAGGGTGAGAAAAGTCACTATAAAATGCGAAGAGATTAGTCAGTTTTTTTGCCCATGATACAGCCACAAATTGAATGGGAAGAAAGGTTATAGACTTCAGCAACATGCAGTGTTGAGAGAAGAATGTATAGAGAGGTATGGAAGCAAAAGCCATTGAGTGCCCCAAAAAACTATCAGCAGACCAAGTTATGACAACAATTTCAAAAAGCATCTCGAACATACCATTTCATGTTACTCAGACATACACGCAAACACCAAAATATTACAGACAATATCACTATACACAGTGATGTTTTAAGTTTTAGTGACTCCCTTTAATGAACTTCTGTTGACAATGTTTTTCAGCTGACAATGAGATCTATAAATATGGTTAATACTAAATGAGTCGAGTTAATTTATACGATAATGTCTGAAGACTTAGTATTCCACCTTGTATGTGACGTATGTGACTAATTAAGCAAATAGACTGTAAAAAAGTGTTCTATCAAAGCCTAATAAACTCCGTTGGAATGAAATTGCTTTCTTTGTCATTAGAAGTGCAATTATTAATGCCCACACTTCATTTCAATGAATTTCACTTATAATATGTCTTGTGCATATCACAATGAACATTAAAATCACAATAAAAATATTGTTTTATAGGTAATAAAATAATTTGCTAAAACAAGCCAAAATTATTATGGAATTCAACAAAAAATTATCAATTCTAAATTTTAATAAAATACTTAAAATTAAAACAAAGTTACTAAACAGAACCAGAAAAAAATGCAAAAAGCATAAATGCACAAAATCTATTTACCCAACAAAAACCCATTCTCAAATTTCTGCAAATAAAATTACAATACTTACATGTTAATGGGTAGATCATTATAACAGTACTGTATAATTTTATCCAAAATTATTCTTCCATTAAACAGAAATGACACATTTTAATAATTATATAAAGCTATGATCAAAACATTGATTTATAAAAGGTGAAATTGTTTGTGCACTAAAGCTGTCATCAAGATATTTTTAATGACCTGATATCTTTTTCAATATATAAGCACTATATCTATAGATATGCAAAAATAAGTGGTCCATATGAACCCAAATAGCACCTTCTCTAATCTGCAATAACACAAGCAGCAAAAAAGTCTAAAAAAAAACAACTAATACATACTAAGCTTGAAACTGAAAGTTAATATAACCCTTGTGCCATTTTTTCTTAAGAAAATAAGATATGATAGCAAAACACAAATATTGATAAGTGAAACAAAACACCTATTACATGAGATAGATAATGACAGAAAACTAAGAAAAGTTAATGAGTTGTTGGGTTTCTAGGGAAAGTGTGGCTGTACCATTTTGATTTCTCACCCCTTTCTTATTTATTCACCAGGAGATCAAATTATTCAGCAAAATCCTTTTAAAAAATCAGTCAGGAGTCTTCCAAAGGGGTTTTCTGTACTTTATTGAGAAAAGAACATAAATCAATAAGCATTCCGAGTACAACTAACTAAACTTGCATGTTTTAAAAGCACCTGAAAATTTCATTAAAATCAACACCGTCATTGAAATGGTATCGAATTTTTCATTTACTAAGGAATACCTGCCGATAATCCATGAAAATAATTTCCTCCATATTCATGTACATGTGATTTGAAATTTTTAAATTGGTTCATTAGGTATGCTAGTTGTAGCATCTAATGATCTTATTTTATATCAAATCAGAGCTGATCCAAGCAAACTATCTAAAGCATGGGTTCCCATCTGATGCTCGTGAGTGCGGTGCCCTTCGGCAGTCTGTGTTCTTCTACAATGCTGAAAATCACCATTCCTAGCACCAGTAATTTGACTTGTTTGCTTGTTTTCTTTCTAAACATATTAAAGAACATTCATCCATTGATTTCATTTATGATTGTTCTCATTTTTACAAAAATATAGAGGCACTCACTTGATATACTAGAAAATAACTTAATGCTCACAAGACTGAAAAGGTTAGGAACCGCAAAAAAACCACAACATACGATTGTTTATATGCCCAAGCCCTAATTCAATGATCAACAAGAATTGCAAATTCAAGAAGAAGCACTTAAAAATAATTATTTCTGGTATCTCCAATAGCCACAACTAGGTTAAAGAAAATCAGATGTGTATTTTGGCTACAAAGCAGCCGAAAATAGATTCTATCTGAATCTATTTTTAGATAGAATCTATTTTTGGTGAATTACCATTGAAGGCGGCTGATTTGTAGCCAAAATTTGCATATGATTTTTTATAACCTTGTTGTAGCTATTAGAAATACACAAGGCAAGTATTTTTAAATGCTTGTTCTTAAATTTTTTTAGCCATAAAACAAGCTCAATAATTCCTATTTGAATTCAAAATTACAAACTTAAAATAGGATTAACAAATATTTTCACTTCCAAAATTTGCCTACATCTTTTTCCATCTTAAAAAAAAATCACTAAATGAGTAAAAACCAAATTAGCATTTTTATTCGCATACACAGTAAGATTATAGAATTTCAGTTGCAGGAATTTCCTATCAAGTTCAATGAATAAAATTATGAGCCAAATAACTAATAAAAACTTTAATGCAAAGATTCTTTACTATTCATGTAATATTTTTTTAATAATTGTATGCTATTTGAAGTTGATAAAAATGCAAGAGAGTTAATGGTGCTTTCATAAAATAGATATAACAATATATTAATTAACTAAAAAGATTATTATAAAGATGCAAAAATGAACAATAAGATAATTTTAGAACAATGATGGTAAACTGCCTAATCTTCAAGATCCTAAGACCAGAGGAAATGTTACAATAACAAAATACTTTGAATTAACATCATTGATAATTCTAGTTAACTTGGAGCTGAAATAATGCACGAACAAAATACTCTGTAGATGATTCTCATGTGTATCTGTTGTGCAGTGTTACTCCGGTTGCAGTGGATCCACTTATTTGAGTGGGAAAAGTTTTGCTCTGACATATTTTTATTAAATTTGCATGGTGATATTTTGTAGCAATGGGTCCAAAGAGTGGTGATTTTGGTCACCTTTTCAAAGTAATTAAAATCCTCAATCCCATTTAATAGAAACCTTACAAGCCTTGTGAGTTGTGCAGAAGGAAGATCTGCTAAGTGTCTACTTATAAACTTGAATACTGTACTATTTGGATAACCTGAGTTTAACATCCCTGATTTTATTTTTGTTTGTATCAGCTGTGGCTCAATGGAGTGGTTATCCTCCTTTGGGCCCAATGAAACTCACAGTTCAATAAAAACAACTAAATAAATGCTTTGTTTACCATGACCAAAAAAAATCCTTTTATATTCAGAGACAACTTCACAAAAAATAACTGTAAAATTTATGAAATACATTATAAACAAATCACTTGATTCACTACCAGAAAAACTTTAATGATACTCCAAGTTTATAAAGCCATGGTAATTTTTTTCGTACCGTAAAAAACTGCAATGCATAAACTCTATCAACCCAATTAACTATATGTATGTCATCAGAGGAAGTGTAGCTAATTTAACAGTATATAGTAAAAAGATTTTAGAATATGATAATACACAAATATTTATACATGAAGATGAAACAGTAACACTTAAAAACAAGCGATACTGGTTTAATTTTTGTATGATAATTACATCGTCAGGATTTTTCAACATTTTAAATTTTTGCATTCACACAACATTTTATTAATATGGATACTGAGACAATAATAAAAAGGATTTAAAAACAAAAAACATAAATTCTTGCTAAAACGTTCAAATTTGAAAGTTTTTAAAAACATCTTGCACTGGTATTAACGAAAATTAATATTTTCTGAGAATGAAAATAGTTTTATTTTACCTTTTTTGTTGGGGTGGTGGGGGACGAGGTTCTTGAGGCCTCTTTGCTCCTGACTGTGGCCCCGAGGGCATCGGTCCTGGACGCATGGGAGCATATGGAGGTTGTTGAGGCGGACGCTGCATCATTCCACCTCCTACAACCGGAACCCCAGTTGCTGCGTTTCCTCCTGGAGAAGTACCCATTGGCGGCGGAGGTACCGAAGTAGAAAACCCAGGCCTTTGTTGCAACTAATAAAACCAAATAATAACATTCCTTTTGTAAAAATTAACATTTTAAACTAATATGCATGGATTAAATTAATGCATCATTCATTACAGTCACGAATTGTTCGTTCAGTTATCAAAGCTCCAACGTCAACAAATGCAAACACAAATAATTACGAAAACATAAGAGGATATAGGGGATTGCATTACTCACTGGAAAATTGGGACCAGCATACTGTCGCATTGATGGTACAGGTGGTGGAGGGTACCTTTGCTGAGGCGGACCAGGAGTTACCGGAGCTGGTGACACTGGGAATCTCTGCGCCATATTTTTTTATTATTTTTTCGAAACTCTTACCTCTCCCGAAGCGTCGACTTCCTACCAGTTCGATAGTAATCGATTTCTCATGTTTCGATCCGACTGTCGAATGTAAGTGAATCGCAAACAAAGGAGCCACTCGGGGAGTTGACAGCCGGTTTTTGATACGGTTATCCGTAACGATTATTATTAAATCGTAAACAGCAAGTTACAACTTGGTGACTTCTAACGATTTTGAATATAGATAATACGGAAGCGTTTCAGTTATTTTTTATTAAATGCCACGAATAGAAAATTCTAGTTTCCGTAGATTTTGACATTTGCTTTTATTCATAAACATAAGAAAATTTAATTTCCCATCCTGAAATTACGTATAATATAAGCTTAAAATTGTGGCATTAGCCGCAAATTTAATTTTATTAGGAATTTACTGTAATAAATTTTATATCGCAATACTATGCAAAAATATGAAAAACTAGAAAAAATTGGAGAAGGTATACATTCTGCGCGTCTCCATAGGTACAGCTGTGTTTTTGTGATGCAGTTCATAATTTTATTTTTATTTTTCAGGAACTTACGGTACTGTTTTCAAAGCAAAAAATAGGGAAACTCATGAAATAGTCGCCCTTAAAAGGGTTAGACTAGACGATGACGATGAAGTGAGTAAAATGTGTGAAGGGATCTACATTACTCTTTATATAACTCAAAATTAATAAATATTATTGTTATCTCTTTTTCCTCTCGCTGTTTCTACATCCTGTGCTTCAGTTATTTTGTTTTTCACCTGATCATATTTTCATTTATATGATAATTGAAAGGATATAGACATGCTTCAATAATTTCATTATGTTAATATCTGATGTCTTGAGAATCGCTCGTTGCCTGCATCGGTTTTGTAGACATTAATTCATACATTTAGAAGTCCGTCATATTCTACGGAGAACTCAATGCATTCTAACGAATCGACTTGAAAATTTTTGAATTTCAGAGTCGGTGAATACATGATGTCCTGGAGTGATTTTTCTCTTTAAACATCAATCAAAAATAGGTCCTTTCATGGAACAATATACATGCAAGAAAGAAATCGCAGATGTATATTAAAATATTTGTTTCAACGAAGCACTAAAAGTTTGAAACACCGCGTGTTTATCTCATTTAAATTGCAATGTTAATGCGAGAGGAAAGAAGGAAATGTATGGAAACATTTTTTATGAAAAACCAGACTATATGTTTCGGTAATGTATATGTGATATTTAGAGTTTATTTTTGTGTTTATGTTGTGGTTATTTTTTAATTTTAGGGAGTACCATCTTCAGCTCTTCGAGAGATCTGTTTGCTGAAGGAATTGAAACATAAGAATATAGTTCGTCTTTATGATGTGCTGCACAGTGATAAAAAGCTTACACTAGTATTTGAACACTGTGATCAAGATTTAAAGAAATATTTTGATAGTTTGAATGGAGAAATCGATCCTGACATCGTGAAATCATTTATGTGAGTATAAACAGTCATCCATTTTGTGTATTGTTACATTGAGCTAAAGATTTTAATACTGATGTGCCACAAAAACATGGGAATGATTTGCAGGTACCAATTGCTACGTGGCCTTGCATTTTGTCACAGTCACAATGTACTGCACCGTGACCTAAAGCCTCAGAATCTTTTGATAAATAAGGTATGTAAATCAATATTTGTATTGCAAAATGATCTCTTTTAGTAAAAAATTCAACTATGCTTGTATATGTTAAAAATTTCTCTCATGCTTTTCTGCAGAATGGTGAGCTTAAGCTTGCCGATTTTGGTCTTGCAAGGGCATTTGGTATTCCTGTAAAGTGTTACTCTGCTGAGGTCGTGACTCTTTGGTATCGGCCTCCAGATGTTCTATTTGGTGCCAAATTATACACAACTTCCATTGATATGTGGTCTGCTGGATGCATCTTTGCTGGTGAGTTGTATGTGACATAGTACAGTAAAAGCCCAGCTACCTGTGGGGATTGGAGCTGCCAGATAGCTGGATTTACCAGTTGTGTGAGCTTTACTCTTATAGGAGCCTACACTAAACAATGATGTTCAGTAATGTTAAGTCAACAAAGTGAAAACTAAGATCTTGGTGATTAGCAGGCATGGTACGCAGGCACACTGCTCATTGGGCGGGGAACGGTTGGAGAACGTGGAGTCTTTCACGTATCTCGGAAGCAGGTTAACATCGGACGGAAGGTCAAAAACAGAAATTATAAGTCGTATTAATCACGCAAAGACCGCCTTCAACAAAAAGCACAACCTTTTCATCTCCAACAGCATTAATAAGCACCTCAGGAAACATTTGGTCAAAACTTTTGTATGGAGTGTATTATTATATGGAAGTGAGACCTGGACAATCGGGGAGGCAGAGAGGAAGAGGATAGTGGCATTTGAAATGTGATGCTACCGTAGAATGTTAAAAATCTCCTGGGTGGACAGAGTGACCAACAAAGAGGTGCTGAACAGGATTGAGGAGGAGTAGCCGTGCCTGTGGGATATGGTACGGAGGAGAAGAGACGTCTGGGTCGGGCACCTCATAAGACATGAGGGGCTGGTTAGGACGATCCTCGAAGGTGCTGTGGAGGGGAAGAACGCTAGGGGCAGACCGAGGATGGAATATATTAACCAAATCATGGAGTATACCGGCTGCCACACCTACACAGCACTGAAGAGGCTGGCTGAAGATCGAGAAGTTTGGAGAGCTGCTGCCAACCAATCCTAGGATTGAGCACGAAAGAAGAAGAAGAATGTTAAGTTAAACTTCTTAGTGACACCAATGTATACACTGTACATATTTCCTTTGGCTTAAAGTAACACTTCTTTTTATACTTCTTATCACCAAAAAAGGGGCAACAGTATTAAAGTACATGTAAATATTGGGTACTTCGGTATTAACGGGACAACCTTTGCTCAGCAGCCCAAGGGGCGAGATATGGAACTACAAGGTGCTGGGAGTGGCGAGATTTGGAATTAAGTCCAGCTCTACTCCATTGGAACTCAGTTGGGCCAGGGAAGAGAAATTTGAACATGAAGGAACATTGTACTTGGCCCCACCAGGTTGGGTAAGTTAGGTGAAGTGTTTTTGGTTCCTTCTGGCATTCACTGTGTTCCCCCGTCAGGTTGGGTTGGGTAGCATTCATTTTAATATATATCAATTGTAGAAAGGTCCCGTCAATACCAAAGTACCCAATACTGTACTGTATAACAGAATACTGTACTCACCATCAAATGAACACAGCATAAAAACATGATGAAACCATATTGTTGCTGTTTTGTTAAATAGTAGTACATTATTTATATTTAATACTTTTTTGTGATTTTTAATTATTTAATTCTGCATGAAGATGGAAATGGTGGTCACTGTTGGTATTATTAAAATGTGGTATTTTCAAACGTTCTCCAAGATTTTCTTTTAATGTTTACATATGAAGTGTTGGTTTTTATAACATTAATACAGTATAGTATTGTTGTTCAATGCATTTCTTAATGTTTATTTGTTAAATTGTTGTTTTGTAAAAAGATTCTCACTCTCTTTAATGCATTGTTTTTAAAATGTGATAGTTGCATTAGCTTTCCGAATACTGGATAGCTGGGCTTGTACTGTATTAAGATTAAAGTGTATTAAAATTCTGTCCATGATTTGAAATTTCCCAACATTGCTTTCTCAAAAAATTCGATCCTCTTCAACAAATCACCTTCAATTTTTTTAGCTACATGAAATATCAGAAAAGTGTTAGCACACACTTAATTTATATGTGATAATGAATGATCCAATCTTACAAATAATCACTGATGTAATTTTTAACATATTTATACAACTTCTACAATGATCTTTGCAAGTTGTATTTTTGAGGGTTGGTTTCCTGTTAAAATTCTCTTATAACCATTGTTTTTCACTTGTTTCACTCAGTTTTCTATCTTATTAATGTATCCAGAATTAGCCAATGCTGGTCGGCCACTTTTCCCTGGATCGGACGTTGATGACCAGCTGAAGCGGATTTTCAAGTTATTGGGGACTCCTGGTGAAGATTCTTGGCCGGGCCTTACACAATTACCTGATTATAAGCCTTTCCCAGCATACCATCCCAGTATGGGATTTTCATTAGTTGTTCCCAAGCTCAATGCCAAAGGGCGAGATTTGTTACAGGTAAGAGTCGATCCATGCATTCTTTATTAAAATTTCAATTTGGAATAAATTAATATTTATGGTATTGACCTATATGTTATAGAATGTTACCAAAATCAGGTTGTGATTTTTTTTTGCCTTTTTCTTGAAGAAAAATAGGAGAAATTTATATATGCATTGTCCTTGTTATGTGCTCTCATTATATTGGGGTTAGTACAGTAGTTCCCTGCACAATGCAGGAGTTACACTCTTAGAAGAGCAACATTTCATTGTGCAAGCATAAGAGTACATGGAAAAAATCTAGTGTTTGTATAGGTTACAAGCTTTCTCATGTCAACATATGTGTAAAAGTGGTGTGCACATAATTTAGGGCAACATATCATTGAATTTTTGTGGGATAAATAAATGCCATAAATAGTAATTAGTTACTGTTAATTAATAATTAATTATGATTTATAAATGTCACATGTATTTAACCACTTGACTGGTGGATGCAAGAGGCCAAAAGTGCATTCCAGTTGGGGAGTCAGGACTGAAATGTATCTTTTTTATATTACCTCTTACCATATATTTCTTTTTTCATATAAAAAGGAATTTGTTCAATTTGCAATAAGGTATTAAAATTAGTAAAGTAACTAATTGTTATCAACAAATAATTTGTTCATAACAATTTGTTATTAGATACAGTGAATCCTTGGTGTAATGGACTAATAGGGGGAAGGGTTGTCCATTAAAACCGAATGTCCGTTAAACGGCGAATGGGATTTTTCGATTTCAAAAACACACTTGTACCTACATGAGAAAACCTCCTTTACTGATGGTAATGATAATTAATGTATGAAATACCACATTTGCATGGATATACGATACAAAATTAAATTTTAAACAATCACATCACCTTTTAATTCCTCAGAAAACTTTTTTTCCGATATTTACTGAAATATCACAAATTTCGTATGGTATGATTATATCTGAATTGATTCACTGACTTTGCCATAAAATAACCTATTTCTTTTCATTTTTTCATCGCAAAACACTGGAATTTAATAAATATTTCTGAGAACCCCGATGGCACTCTTAAAAAACCCTACGGACTTCATAAGCATCTGAAGTCATGATCACCTGTCTGGCATTGAGTACTGTCCGTGAGCCAATGTATGGATCATATCATGTATACAATGGATTATTATTATAACAGGCACTTAGCAGGATAATATATATCCCCTAGAGTTGCAGTATTCGCTTGCAATCGCATCGCTCGCATTACTGGTAGTGTGAACTATTTCAAAGATGGGGTTATCCTTCCACGGAAGTGCCTACTATGGCTGTGTCCAGCTGTGTTGCTGTGTCTCAATGTTCAAGATCATTCTCATTGGCCTGGTTCCCCAAGAACGTTCTTGCGATCTTGAGATCTTGTGGCCAAAATTGAAACTAATATCAGAAACTTTTGAGTTTTTCTCTCCTGTAAATGTTTTACGGATAAAAGGCGATTGTAATTTGCAATTTTTGCAGTAGTCACTACAGGAATTTTAACCTTCAGGTAGGGCCACCTTAAGCCGTGATTGTGTCAAGAACGCAAAACAAGAACACATCTTCGCATTCTTGTTCTAAATCTCTCATGTTAAACCATCATTTTCATGTCACTAAAAGGCGAGATTCTGACGTCAATCCCGCCAAGAATGTGCTTGGAAAACATTGAGAGACAGTCTGCGCAAAAGAACATGTAGTGTATAACTGTGAAAAGCAATTTTGAGGGAAAGCAGCGAACAATCTCTAGAATGATTCGCCAAACAATGGACCAAGTCCGTTGTGTGGAGATGTGTCTATTGTTGCCTTTGCCACGATTTTGTCTGTTAAATCCAAAATTCGCTAAACAGAGGTCCGTTAAATCGAGAGTTTACTGTATGTCTAAATATATTGACTCAAAACTTCTCATAAATTTTCTATTAGAATAAATTAAAATCACTAATGAATTTGTTTTTACGATAAGCAATATTTAACAATGAAAGGAGTGAAGCAGCAGTAAAAGTTGAATTTAGCATAAAATTCGTACTTCTACTAAATTAAGTATCTGCTTGTATATAGAAAGACTAGGTTTACCCCAATACAATAACGTATTAAAATTTAATCAATTCACAATTTGTTATTAACAATTAATTTGTTAAACAATTAATTTTTTAACACTTTTTGAACCAAAGTTTTTCTTAATGTTTTCAGATGAATCAATTACAAAGCAGTAGTCCATATGCTATTTGAAGTTGAGGGAAAATAGAGAAAACAATTCTTTATAACAAAAGAAATGTACTAACAATAAAACTGTGGAATTAATTAAAAACAAAAGTCCTAAATATGATGCATTCGCTTACACACAGACAGTCTAGGTATCCCACTAATAATTCAATCAATTTACAGTACCATATTGAAATGCGAAAAATAACAATTTATTATTAACTATTAATTTGCTAAACAAATCAAAATTTTAATACCTTTTCAACCGAAGTTTCTGTGTTGGATTCACTATCACTAACATCATTATTTATGTACTCATCATCGCTATCATCACTGAGTTCTTCATCACTTTCTTCTAAAACATCAGGAATATTTCGTCTGAAATCTTGGACCGTTTACTTGTAGAAGCCATTTCAGAAAAACAAATAGAAAAATTACACTGAAATTTCCCAATGCTACTGTGGTAACTTGATATTCGTACTACTAAGTTCACGGGAAAACTAACCTTTCTATGAATAAAAGCGCATCTCAAAAATAACGTTTTTGCAAAGGGTAGTGGGAAATATTTATTAGCACTGGTAAACCAGATGTGCCAAAGAAGCAAAATGGGTAAAAACACCATGTGTCAAAGAAGAAAAATCGGTAAAAATTCCAGATCTTCGAGTCTGCATCTTCGTGTGAAATAGATTTTATTGCACAACTAAGAATTGCCAACTGAGCGGTGCATATATGCAACCCTACAGAACATGTGCAAGGTTTTGCGACGAAGGGTCTACATCTCTACAGATTTGGCCTAACCGCCATCTGTTTGCATGAATGTGAACCTAAAGGACCAAGGAATGCGAGGGGAAGCTCATGACGAAATATCTCTTCATGCCCATTGAGAAAGATGAAAAAACCTTGACGACAAATATAACCGTCATGTCCAAATGGTTTGCACGGTGCTCATGATGAGTATGATCGTCATGCCCAGTCAAGTGGTTAGCCATGTATAATCAAACTTATATTGGGAAACCCATGATGGCCAAGGATTATCTGTGCATAATGTCTTTTGTACATAAATGATGTTTATCAACCCCTTCTCCGAAGTAGGTATACCCATGAGCAAATGTCTTATATTAATTCTGGAAATTTGGCAGAAAACATTGAGAAACTACTCAAATATAACCAACTGAATAATGTAATATAAATTCATAATCCCCTTAGAACCTTTTGCAACATCTAGCCATACAACCTTGCTTCTTGAAATGGTTAAATGGTGCATTCTAATTGCTAGCGCTATTTTTTTAAAAAATACTTTGCTAATTTATTTGGTTTGTCTGTCCATCTCTCCGTCTCTCTGTTCGTGCAGTAGCTCTGGAATCCTGCAACTTGGAGAAGCCAAATTTTCAGGGTAGATTGATCTATATGAGGGCATAAATTGTGGATCTAAGATCAGCTGCTGAGGAGTAATTGCTGTCTTTCTCCAACCCCTCAGTTTCATTTCCATGTCCATAAGAAAAACATGGTATCGGTGGAGGGTATTATAAATTTGCATTTTTTATATTGGTTAAAATTAAGATATAGGAGCTTGGGGATATGAATAGTTCTGTAATTGAAAACTGAGGTTTATATATTTTGAGAACAGAATTAAAATCTGTGTCAAATGAGATTCAGCAATTGCTTTTAATCCAAAAAAAGAGGAAATTTTTTACGGTTTTCTAACAATGGGAAATCTCAACTGTCATGACGAGTCCACTGCTTTTAAATGGAAAACATATTATTACATAGCATTGATATAATGCTTATAAAGGGGATTTAAGGACTACATTATGATGCCGTCAATCTCAACCAAAGGTGTAATCTTATGATGATGTCATAAACCTCAAACAAGAAAAAAAAGTAATTTGCTCTGCAATTCTTACCTCGCTTGTTATAATCTTTAAATCTATTTTTCCTTTTATATAGATTTATGATAATATATTTCTATGGAAGTTGAAAACTTTGTAGGGCATTTTAAAAATGCATTGATGCATGAATAAAATTTTTAGAGAAATGAAATAGTGAAGGAGAATATTGGGAGGTTATCCTAATCGAATTTTTAAATAATACGCTATTTAAATTATAATTCCATGATGCTATCTTTTACTGTATTAAATTCATAATTAGCAGCAATAGAAATATGCTGATTAAAACTATTATTGTGTTGAAAATAATTAGTCTTGTAAGTGAAATTGGACTTTGCTCAATTTCTTTACCATTGTACTTAAGATACCACCTAAACAAGACCCAAAGTATTCTTAATCTCTTTTGTTTAATGGTATAAACCCTTGTAATTAGACAACTGATCATAAAGTTTCCAAGACCCTTTTTGAAGTATATTTTTTAATTTTAAATTCCTTTTTAATCTTTTTCTTTGAGAAAATTGTTCTTTATAGTAATTGTTATTGAAGGAACAAAATATTTATTCAAAATATTCTGCTGTTGTAGTATGGTAGTCATCTTAAAATAGCTGACACATTTAATAACAGCTTCCTAATGAATTTTTTCTCATTTCAGAGACTTTTAGTTTGTAATCCAGCCTTAAGGATGGCTGCTGAAGATGCCATGTCTCACTTCTACTTTGCTGATCTCAGTCCAGCCATCAAAAATGACCGATGTCAGTGAAATATTTCATCATTTACTTGAATCTTCTTTGATATGAATTTAATTCTCATAAAAACTGCAATCTGTTGTTCTGATAAGTGGTAAAATCATATTCCTTAATTGCTGAAAATGGCATTCATTTATTTATTTCTGTTTGTATTTTACAAGTTTTGTTAATTACTCAAGTTATGTGTATAACTGTGTACAATTCTTTTCTTAACTGCTGGGTTGTTCTTTTAACTTTTTTATTTCTAATATTTGTTCCCATTTTTGTTATGATTGTTGTTACAGTTCAATTAATCCATTCTGTGTTATCTCTTCCTTATTAGCTGTAATTGTTTTGTATTTAATTGGGTGTGATTTTTGTGCTTTTGCATTAAAATTCCAACCTTTCTTGTTATTGTTATTCAGTTAATATTTAATTGATTTGCAGATTTATTTTTGCAATTTTAAGTTTAAAGAGTTATACGTATGCAGATCATTTATAACATAAGCTGCTTTTATTCTTTGTGATCTGTTGTTTGCATTATGCTTATTTTCATGTCTGACTTTGTGTGGTAAAGACTGGCCCAAATAAAGTAATTATATATATTGAAGACTGTACCTCAGTTACTGATTGTCAGGGATAAAATGATGATAGGACAAAGCAGTTATGCATTTTTGTATAATATGTGGTACTTTTTGATCCTCTAAATTTTGCATTTTTAGAGTATTTACTGCATATCTTATTATATCATCTATAAATATATTCTATATTTGCTTTAAATATCAGAAACCCTAAAATGTTTACAACTGTTAAGACATCATGGTTTCATAAGAAAAAACAGAGGGAAAATAACATTAATGGTCAACCCTATGTTCCTATTTTAGTTGATCTGCCAAATATTTTGTCATTTAACATTATTTGAAAAGTTGTTGTATATTGAATTTGAGTTATTTGTTAAATATATGTGGTTTTAGCTTTCATGTATGTTTTCTGTCCTTAAGTTATGATTGTAATGCTTGATTACTCATATTTACCATCATCATATAAGATGTCCCCCTGCACAAATTGTCTTCTTTTCAACTAAGGCATTTTTATCATTGCCTTTAAAATTAACTCAGAATTGATATCAAATTGTAGACAATGCTGTCAGCATTGCTTGATGATGATATTGATATAACAATGTATGCCATTGGAGTATTCAAAATAATAATAATAATTCTTTGACATTCAGTCAATTTTTGTTCTGCTATTTTGGTGTATGCATTGGTGATATCAGGTGTATTTGATCATTTTATTTTCATAATCTGAATGACATATATGTTAAATGCAAAAGAAGTCAAGGTAATATCTTAATATGTAACCACTCTAGATATATTTTATTTGTTTAATGACCAATCCTTTCACAATTATAGTGGTGCAATGTAAGGTTTTGTAGTTTGCTGTTCCTAATCATTTGTGCATTAGAAAAAATCTATAAATGGGGATATCTTTAAAGTGAGCTTAACATGTTATTTTATGTAGGAAATTTATAGAGAATATGTGGGTAAATGAAAACTATTAAATATGCCTGAAAAGAAAAAAACAAATACAACAAAAAGTAGGAAATTTTTGCATTACACATTCATTTTTATCACATCAATCTCACCAATCATTAAATCCTTGGTCATATTTTCATTCCTAATATTATTTCTGTTTTTAACTCAAGCATTCCAAAAGTTGTGTAGCTTTTAGCTAATTTAAAAATGGCTTGTGTGGTCATTTTGTTTACATTTACCTGTTTTATTGTTGGTAGCTCAATAACTTTGGCTCAGATTATTAAAAGTAAAGTACTCCTTTAGCCAAAAAACACCCAATGCATTTCGCAAAACCTGTCTCAACAGTGACTGGGAGTCATCACTGTTGAGACAGGTTTTGCCCCTGAAGATGCCCACCTTGTGGGCGAAATGCATTGGGTGTTGTAACCCTCTAATTGTTTGGCTAAAGGAGTACTTTACTTTTAATTCATTTGTTTGTTTGCTTAAATGTTCTTTTACCAGTGGCTGCTATACATTTTTCAGTTTTTAGGCTGGTTTCCAAAGGAAACATAGCCTTATGAAATGGTCATGTCTGTATGTATATCTGTCCCTTACTGACAAGTTTTGCATCATTGGACCGATTTTCATGAAACTTGGTATGAGGCTCATGCTGCCAGGGCCCACCTCCAGCCTATATTTTATTTGGCAAAGGTTGAAGTCCCGGGTTCAATTCCAGGAACCTTTTTTCTGTATTTGTTTAACATAAAAAGTCTCTAATCCATTGTGTAGAGATGTTTTCTTTAATACTTTATAATATCTTAAAATTGTAATAGAGCAAAGTTTGTGCTGTTCTAAGGGGAAATGAATAATTATCATAATAACACAACTATTTAAAAACAATTAATAGGGTTACATTTTCACAACTATAAACAATTGAACCGGTAATGAATACCGACAAAGCTGGAAACAATTTAACAGGTAATTTGTACCAAGAGTAGTATAAACAATTGAACCTGTAAAAAGCTCCACTATTAGTATAAACAGTTAAATAGGTAATGTGTACTGACAGTAGTAGAAACAATTGGGCAGGTGTTTATACTAGTAATTGTATATACTAACAGTGGTATACAACCTGTTCAATTGTTTATAGTTGTGAAAATGTAATCCTATTAATTGTTTTTAATAATTATATGTTATTTTTAATTTCAATGACTATAAAATAATTGATCTTATTTAAATGAAAGTAAAGTTTTCCTCAAATATTCATCAGGATTGAAATATCCGGGGGCAAAAAGGCTGCTCGCCAGTATTAACATTTAATGTTGCCGTATTTTTTAAAAAATTCTTTCTATGTAGATCAATAACATTTGCTACTTATCTGCTTTTATGGTACAATCTCAAAATTTTATAGAATCCTTAGAAATAAATTTTGAATAGGTATAGGAAAATCCTGCTGCATATAATGTAAATAGTACGATCATACGATTAAAACTTTCACATTTACTAATTTAAGTAGCTTTTTAGCTTCTTTATTATTTAGTTATTGTTTTAGATCTTCAAAATGAGATTTGATGTTCTTGCACTACATTAGTGTTAATTGCAGAAATACTATTTTTTATGAATAAAGTTTATAATTATGGAAAAGATCCTAAAGATGATGATGTTGAGCATAGCACACCTCTTTTTTGTCAAAAGTGCTAAAACAAATTATGTTCATGAAGTTTGTTTTTATTTTCCTGAATAGTCTGTACATGATTTGGCAATACAGTCAAACCCTGATTTAGCACCACTGTTTGTCCATCACTGACATTGGTACTAAAGCGGAGGTGATGTTAAATTGAGGTATATGCCTGCTCTATGTAATCATAAGATGGAATTTCTGTTCATTGCGAAAAATGTGGAGGTGTCATTATATAGGGGGCACTAAATCGGGGTTTGACTGTATTTATTTTTTAGTCCATTCACAATTTGTGATTTTATTAAAAATTATTTCAAACATTGCATGTAAGCTGAGATGAAAATTTGGCATCAAAACTTTTGAGTTAATTTTGAAAATAATTCTTTATGAACAGTTTTTTTAAATCTCAGCACAGCATTCTTCAGATGCCAAAGGTTTTTGTCATCACATTTAGAATTAGATTAATGTTAACTTATTTTAGAAAAACGTCTCTATTGTTAATTTCAGTTTGACTAAAATCTATATAGGAGAGGTATACAATTTTTAGAAAATGTATTGTACAATTGTGAATAAAGTATTTTATATGTATGTACAGATGGAAAAATTGTTTTAATTGACAAGGATATCTAGCAAAAAATGTCTGTAACAGCCACTCATTAACATCGTGAATTGTACGAAGGTTTTGTCTCTCTGGAAATGAACTGTGTCATTGTATGAATGAAAATGTACAATTCGAATATGTGTACAGGCTCAATAAAGTGGTTGAAGGGTTATTTTCTTCCAATAGTTATTTGTGGCGGGAGTAATTCGTATAAACAGTTTCAGTGTTTGCAATTAAGTTACTTTATCATCGTTGAAAAATTACTATTATTATTAAGAATAGTATTTAAAGCGTTACTATCTCCAGCATTACAGATAGACTTCATACTCTTAAAAACTTATCATATGGAGCGGCTATGTCTTATATAACAAAACAATGAACTATAAACGCTAAAGGACCTCAAACTAGGAAACTTTTTAAAAATTGAATTAATTTTAAACACTGCCGCGCATTATTGGTATTTTTAGTAGATCCAGTCGATATTTTCGATTGCACGAGTAAACCTTGACGTGAAAGCTAACATCCGAGTTAAATCTAATTTTTTCCACTCTCGAAAGGTTTAACATTTTTTTTGAGTAAACACGACTAGAAGATTATTATTATTATTTATTTTTAATTCCATAAAAATTGCATACACAAAGCATTACAATTGTCAGATCTTCGAAAGATTGCGTTATAATAAACGCCAGAAAACGAGAATCTACAGTACCTATGTTACATCTTTATTTCTTGCTTATTTTATTAGAATGTATTATATTAATCAACAATATAACCTCACGCTAAAATTATATTGTTTCCGCTCTTTTAATGAGGGGTGTGGCGCGTTTAAAATTCGCGTTCATATAATATTATCTCAATAAAAAACATTTGATGGGCTTAATTCTTAAGCCCACTCAATTTCAACATACGATATTATATTTAGGTTACTTGAACTCTAATAGCGCTATCTCACAAAATAATCAGAATGGAACTCACGATGATTTTAGTGTGTAACTGTGATGTTCTATTCTTAAAGTGGTCTTGACTCGTTAAAACCAAAAATCAATGGGACCACAAGATTGATTTTAATCAAATATAGGGCTTTAAGAAATGTAACATAGCTCAGAGATATGCAGCAAAGATTAAATGCTAATGTTTTGTTTATAATATTAAAAATTTAAACACAAACTCGAAAAACGAAAGTACTACTCTCAAATGACAGAGCAGTGCATGTGAGTACGAAGTGTGAATTTTAGCCGATAGATGACACGAATCATGGAGCTCACCCTCGCCCCCTCGCGCCCTCGCCCCCTCCCCTCCTCGCCTCCTCGCCTCCTCCCCTCCTCTCAGTCTCTCAGTGGAAATGTTGTCAGTCCTATCTTGGTCTTTCATGTGGAAGGTTTGGAGCGGGTTATTGGCGGGCTTAGAAGAAAACTCGTGTTTGGACGCATGAAGTTTTTGTAAATTACATAACGCCTGCAAGTGCTTGCGATCAGTTCTGTGAGGAGAACTGCAATTGTTAAGTACTATCTGGGGCCTCATTGTGGATGGATGACATTTCTTGACTGGCATAATGTCTCTGAAGGTGAGTTTTTATGTCAGTAGGAACCGCGTAATGTAAAAAGTAAGTTAAAACCACAGCTCGTGGATATAGCATGCAGGAATGTTTCTTCTTGCCCCGTATTTTTCCTGACCGAATTGCACTTGGAGCTGTCAGCTTCCTTATGCAGTAAATTAGCGCGCCTAACATGTTAAAAGGGTTGCGTGGTTAAGAATCATTGGAAGGTGATGAGGCGCAAAACAAGCAAGTTTGTGACTTAAAATGCCCTGTATCTAAAGCCGAATCTTTCAAAGCGTCGAACTTTTCATTTTCGAGATTAATTCCTTGACTGCCGCTGTTGTTGAGAATGACGTTAACTTGTTCTTTGATTGTTTTGCAAGGTTATTTCCCGTGCTGACAGAGAAAAATCATAGGACCAGCGACAGCGCACGCAGAAATCATAAAACCTATTCTGTAGAGTAAGGGAATGTAAGAGCTCCTTTAATTTCAGCACGAACGTTTTTGCCTTATATGGACATTAAACTATGGGAATGTTGCTATGAAAACATTAACTAAAACTTTGCCAAAGCTGAGACCGTTGTAACCCTGGAGCTGTAGCTGCGTTTGTGTATAAAATATACGCATTTAAGCAATTTTATTTGCCCCTAAGCTTCTGCTATCCAAAAGTCAGAATGTAGTTATTAATGGTAAATATCCTATTTATAATCTTGTAATGAAAATTTACTCAACGTTGCCATAATTTAATAGAATTCGCTTTCGTAAAAAAGCACGTTAAAAGCAAGTTGAGACTATGAAACAGGTGCATCCGAAGATACTGCGTATTTTGTATATTTTACGAGTTAAGGGAAGTTCGATTTACGATAGGAATCGTAATCACGTTGGACTACAGGAGCACTTAAATCACGGGGGCTGGCACTTAATCACGAATGGTCGCAATAAATGCGCGAGAAACATTTTATTAGATTTTCACTCGCAACACCTGGCCGGCGGACGTTTTCCAACGCGTAACGGAGCCCTAGAAAACTAAGCCAAGACATCCCCGAGTGAGGGAAATAGAGCATCCCTTCACAAATACTCTGATATAACGTGGGTTTCCTTTTGGAGGGAAATTGGTACCGCTGATCGTCCACCTTCACATGTAACTCAATGAATCATATTCGCTTTTTTAGAAATATGAAATTGTAAAGATGGTACATAAAACCAACCGCAGCAGCAAGATCCGTCGGGCAGGGAATAAAAAAAACTCCAAAGCCGCTCACTCTTTGAGAGAGAAAAACTTGAAGCCGCGCAATAGATGACTGAGACCTTTGAATTGATGTTGAAGATTAGTTAGACATATATATATATATATATATATATATATATATATATATATATATATATATATATATATATATATATATATAACGGGAAACCACCACACCGTGTATGTATATTCCCTAGTCAAAACCAATTGATTAATTAATTGGTAGGACCTGTCGCAAGACAGAACACGAATGAATGATGAATATATATATATATATATATATAGGTACAACATATATATGGAAAAGAATGCTGAAGATAAAACGGATAGATAGGATAAAAAAACCAGGAGAAGAATTTGGGAAATGCGGGCGATTAAGTATACAGACTACGAGAAAGAGGAAGGCGAACTGGGTAGAACATTACCTGAGGAGAGAGAGAGAACATGATTGAAGACTTGTTAGAAGGAAAAAGAGGAAGGAAATGGTCTCAGCTGAAGGGGAAAGAGAGCTACGAAGACATGAAAAAGATTACGGAAAGTGGAGAATTAGGTTTAACCAGGAATAATCACAGAACTGTCTACGGGTAGACTACCCATGACGGTTATGATATCTGCCAAATAAACCAGCATGGAGTATTGCGAGCATTGATAAGTGCATCGTGAATTTGTTTTCTAAATTATATATCCTTCGGTTGCGACGAGTAGCTCTCCAAATATAGGTTTTAATTGGAATTCGAAGACTCTCGTTATAATTTCCCTTATTACGCCGTCGCGTAAGTTTTGTCAGCGATTGGGGTGGGGGAGGAGACGAGGGAGTTGGATACATGGGCATACGGTTGTTAGCGAAGTCTTCCGCGCCGAGGTAACCGAGTCAGCCTGCCGCTCCGCCGCCGCAGCGCAAGGCCATCAACTCCTGACGTTATAACACTTACTTAGCGCAGCATCTCCACGCTTCCTCATTTGCGGCTCGAACGCAACGTGCCCAATATCACCGCATTAAAACATCGCGGTCCCGGACGGACCAAATGTTGAGAGGAAAAAAGAAAGCAAGTGAGCCGGATGTTCAACCGCTCGACATAACAATCCTACGCGCCATTGTTCCGTGCTCTTACCTGTTATAGTGTCGGATCGAATGGTTAACCTTCAAAGGTCAAGGTGACCCCTTCTCATGCCGCTCGTCTTGTGTGGTTTTTTTGATCTTCCTTCATCCCCTCTCCCCCCATCTCTCAAACTCCTTTCCCTCTCTTTATCCCCGTGCTCGCCGTCTGACCACGTAAGATGCTCGGCTTTTGGAGTTTGCGAGCGATGCTCTGTCGTCACCGGTAGTTTATTTTTACGGTTGATTGACGTATATAACGGCTCGAGGATGGTGGAAGGGGTGTCTTGGTAAAATTGTCGCAAATTCCAGAATCTGGCGATTTTTCCGTGATTCTGTTAGGAATCGGAAAATTTGTAAACAAACGTTTCCATATTTTGTTGTGAAGATACCAAAAAATTGCTTATATCTTTAAAATAACCACACTTGTGATAACTATTCCTCTGAAGATTTTTTGTTTTTTTTTTGATGAATTACATCATAATTGGATCATTTATTTTTATCATGCTGTGTTTATAAAACGCCATATGAATCGATTGGTTTTGTATCTGGCGAAACGAATACTATAATTGTGTCAATATTTATTGCTCAGAATTTGTCATTTTTCTATTCAGTAAAGGCAGTGACCGCATAAATATAAGTGAAAGTAGACATGTGGCACTTACAAAGATAATATACCGGTATAATAACATTTATACAATAAACGGAGAGCTGTTACCTCAGTCTGATCAATGCAAGTACTTAGGAGTAAGCATGACTAAAGACTTAGGATGCGGTTTGCACATTGAAAAATCGTTGCCAAAGCTTACAAGGACTTAAATTTTGTTATGAGAAATCTCAAGAAAAGCACCAACACTGCAGGAGAATTAGCTTACACCTCGATAGTAAAGCCAATTTTAGAATACGCTACAAGTGTATGGGATCCTAATGAAATAGGACATATAAAAAAATAGAAATGGTTCAGAGGAAAGCAGCTCGTTTTGTGCTTGGGAGATATGAAAGTCTTGGTTGGGAATCTTTAAAAGAGAGAAGAGGAGTAAATAGACTGTGTGGAATTTACAAGACGTATACAAAGAATCGGGCTTGGGATGACTTAAATAGGAGAATGCAGAAATCTTATTTCCTTGTAAAAAATGACCACAGTCGTAAAGAAACATTTAGGCGACAGAGGACCAATGTAGGTAAATATTCCTTTCTAAATCGCGGGGTAGGGGAATGGAATGCGCTGCCTGAAGAGCTCTTGAATCCCTTACCTAAAAATGTAAAAATATTTAAAAGTAGCTTTAAAAAATTAAAGAGTAAGGAAAAGTAACGACGGAATTGGGTTAAGTAAAGTATTGCATGGTAGGGTGATGTATGGTGGGGACTCCGTGGGCCCCGTGACCGCTATGGTAGCCAGGAAGGCTTACCATGGAACTTGAAAACTCTCAACTTCGGATGGTAAAAGGTTATACTGACTAATTACTTTTTAATTTAATGCCACGGATTTTTCATTGCCACGCGCTTTTTTTTATTAGACATGGATCATTTTATTTACTTTATTTGTTTATTGGATACTGTATGTTTTAATATTTCATGCAATGTGTGTATGTGTGATATTGTTTTATATATTATCTAGTATTTCCTTGCTACCAGGCTTATGACCTTCTTGCAATGTTAAATAAACATAAATAAAATAATGTGTCAGAAAATCCTCTGTATGTAATTCTCAGTTCTAGTTTTTGTAGTTTTTACTATTGGCCCCTTCGTGAAAAAATTTTCTCGGGATTTTCGTTACCATTTTCTTAAATTGGCTCCACCTGTTCGCGATGATTGGCTGCAATGATTGCATCTCCTACAGCAGTTCATTAGTCAAGGCATTGTCGGCATGGATTAATTGCGTTTTGTTTTTTATTCATCCATTTTATCAATGATATTTTTTTAGGAAAAAGAGTTCCAAAGTTTTCTGGAATTTGTGTAATTTCGGAGCACCTTATCCTAACCAGAAGTTATTATTATTTTACTAAACCTACCGTGCGCATAATATCGTTTATACTTACAAGTCCGAAGCTAATCTGGCGATATTACCTACTTTTTGAGCACTCAGTTTATTGTCAAGACAATGAAGGAACCGTCAAAAATCACGCGACATACACCCTAAAGAGTGTAACGTGTTGCATTTTTTGTGTAGTTGATATGATAAACGAATCTCGTCTCCTGTCTCTAATGTGAATCAGGTTGTTAAAAATTCTTGATAGGCTGACTGCCGTTTCGGTCAGGTCAGCGAACTTCCTACATCTGAAATCCTCTTCAGGACAGCCGACGTTATCGCGACCCTGTAAACCAGTGGTTCCCAAACTTTTTCATCCCGCAAACCCCTTCATAAAAATCCAAATCTCGCGAACCCCCTTATAAAAATAAATATTTTTTTAGGATCGTCTTTCTTGCCTGACGCGGCCAAGGGGAGTGCTTACGTGTTTAAACATCCACCTTCAGATATGTTAATTAATCTATTTCAATTTTGCGTGTAAATTACACTAAAAATGATTTAAAATTTATCATTAAAATACTGCCCGAGACCGAGTCGTAGAATTCAAGTTTAGGCAATTAAATCATCACTTTGCTTTAATAGAGTAATCATTTGCTCAACAACATATGTGTTACTATGTAATAAAGCAAAAAATCAAGCCAAACTAACAACAGCCTTGGACACGTAAATGCGGCGATAATGCGATTGTCGTTATAGTTACAATTTCTCATCGTTAAAATCTTGAAAAATTCTGCGTCCGAGAATAAAAAAATTTCACGCAAATTCGTCACGGATTCGAGTTCTCTCTTCAATAAAAATAAATTTTGTTAATTTAATCCTAGAAGCTTATCTCAATTTCGTTGTTCCATTTAAGAAATCTTAAAATTAAATATATTCCACACTCAATCCTATGTTAAATAATGTATTAAACAAATACTTTTTGAATTGAATCAGTGCCGTCACTGCAGACTATGATTAACACAAACCGTGCAATGAGATACGCTGTGCAAACGCCATTGAGGATTTTTTCCCGCGAACCCCCTGAATATTCTCGCGAACCACAGTTTGTGGACTTCTGCTCTAAATCCATCCACTAATGAATAAAAAAAGGTAATGTTAATTTCGAAATATTTAAATACCTATTTATTTGCGCGAGAATTAATATAAATTATATCCACACTAATAATTAACAAATAAAATGAAAAACTTCCTTCTTCGCGACTGCCATGAAATTCTTTCGCGAACACCCATTTCGGAAACCATTGTTTTGCGGGATGATTCATTTCGCAGAACATTGCAAGTCAGTAAAATTTACCAGTATTTAAAAGAGAGGAAACTTGAACTTCTTAAGCAAGCAGCGGAGGATAAAGCAGTTTTCTCTCCGGAAGTCATTCTGCTGAATATTACACGAGACAGATTTATGTGGCTAATAATCAAACCAAATTTTCGTATAAATTATTTGATAATAGTCTCTTTTCTGTTTCAAAGTTATTCCCAAAATTACAGCTTATGCCTTTCTACATAGTTTTTATTATTCCATCAATTTCTGGCTTTGGCAATCTCACCATTTGAGAGGGAGGAGTTTTCTTTGACGTTCTCTTGGAGGACGTCCGTTGGGGCTGGTTGATACTAGCTTGGCTAGCCCGGACCCAACTAATAAAAACCCGCGTTCAGAATCAGGATAGTTTATCTGCTAAGGTAGTTCAGTGGTAGAATATCCGCCCGGCAAGTGGAAGACCCAGGTTCGATTCCCGGTCATAGCAGAATTTTTTCTGTTTCAAAGTTATTCCCCAAAGTTATTCCCCTCTATGATGCAATGTTAACCTTTTGTTGATTTTATTACGATCGATAAAATGACGTAGAGGTTTGTTAATACCACTCTGCGAACTTTCAGAGCTATGAGGGTAACTACTTTAGATAAATTATGTAACTCAAGGAATGTGCTCGCGCGTGCAGTCACTTAAAACGAGGTAAAAATCAACCCTTATCTCTAAAACGCTCATTTGTGTATTTGATTGCATGCAAAATGTCAGGTGTATTAGTAACTAAGCATATTTTAAAAGCAAGTTTTAACTATTATAGAATCTGTAAGGAGTGAAAAGGGGAGGAATTTACAGCTATTTTGCGTTAGATTGCTATTAGATCAATATAAATAGCAGCTGCCGCATTATATTTTATTCGTTTAATAGAAAATTTTAATCGTTTCATTAAAGGTTGTGGCCAAAATAAAGAAAAACAGTTGAAAAAATTTCATGCCGCCAATTATAAGTACATTTATGCCCTCCTCCAAAATATGTACAATTAAGTATAAAGTTACCTCGTAATTTATTAAAAGTTTTTCTGGCTCGGGGCATTTTTACAGGATAAAATTTTCTATTGATATAAATATCTTATTGTATGTTTTGTACGATCCTTCTGGGCTCCGGTAAGAATATTTTACCATGCTGTAAGTTGCATTCGCTTAAGTTCTATTATTTTTTAAGTTTATGATTATAACCAAAGATTGATATGTTTGAGTTTCAGGTATTAAACCTTGTATACAAGTAATTGTCAAACAAAATGAAAAATCTGTATTTAGATTTTATGGCATATGAAATTTTAATGTTGCTCATTTGAAATAAAGATGTATGGCAGTTATCATTACAATATTTTTCACGATATTAGCTTTATAATTAATGTCAAAACTATTTTTCTAAAACTCAAAAGCTTTGGATATTATAGTTTTGGAACTTTCATTATTTTTTTCGCAAGGATGCCAAAATTCGTGCCTAAAATTTTATTTTTTTAAAGGCAAAATTTAAAATATCCTGTATGACTTTCCGCGCTGTACTCATTGGGAAACGGAACGAGTGTGGGTCTTAAACTTTGCAGAAATTCAAAATGTTTTTCGCAACGTGGGAGCAGCTTTTATCGGATTTGTGTCTTCATCAAGAGAGGTTTTTAAGATAATGCTCATGTCAGCTAATTCGTTTACATATAAAACAGTATGGTTTTTCAAGGGTTATTTTAATATAAATTTCGCTTTGTAATACTTGTTCATGCTGTTTAATGATAAAAAGTCAAGTCACAAGCACATTATATTCGGGGCCCAACTGTGGGAGGGAAAAGGGGAGGGGGCACTCTCCGGGGAGAGGGGGGAGGGAGATTGGTTAGGAAAAATGTCGCCTTGAAATAGAAACTCAACAATAAGCAACCTTCGCGATAATTGATGATCAAATAAAAATGTTTGTTTTGTCGTGTCCTATGGGGCTTATTTACTGCCTGTACTAGTATTACTTCAAGGACGCACCAGAGCACCCAAATTTCCCATGGAGCTTTGGTTATAACAAAAAAACAAGGAAAGCTCCCACTACTTTCGAAAGTTCGCGCTTGAATGGAGCGCTTATTAAAACACCCGTAAAGACCTATAATTATTGCGCTATCCCAAAATTTGAAAAATCTCTACTACATTCTTGATTTCGCTAGATGAAAGCGGATGGGAATAATGTCAGTGAAAGTATGTTTTTCCGGAATCCCCAAAAAGCACTTTTAAACTATCGCTGGAAATTATTTGTAAATTGGGATAGCTATCAAAATTTGTTAATTATGTCACTCACGCAATGTTAATTCGCGTAGCTGATCCCCATTTTTCAAAATGTTATCATAATTCAGTTCTGCAGTTTTTCTCGATTCTTGCATAAACATATATGTATCTAATTTCGGTCCTCCTTAATCCTCTATAATACTTGGCATGATGACATAATCTAATTTTAGTATATTATTCGTCGTAGAGAACGATAGATAAAGATCATGTACTTCATGACAGGTTATAACGATATAACTTCGAAAAAATTGGCTCATAGTTGCGAACAGTTATTATAACAACTTCCTTTCTGTTTCTTTCTTGCGAGTGCAGAAGGAGTCCAAGTCGGACGTCATGCTCCATTTGGCGTCACTGAGAGGCGACTTCTCCATGCTGCAGAAGTTGCTGAACAGCGGAAAAGTTCACGTGGACTGCAAGGACAAGGTGAGAAGGACGGCAACCTCCGTCCACAACGCTCTACATTTCTATTGAATATCAACGCCAGCGCGACTCGAACAATGCCCGCAACTTCTTCGCCGATGAGCTCCAATCGGTCGTCGTTTAACGCTTACCTTTTCCAAAAATTCGCGCGCAAACCGTTCGCAGATTAAATTAAAAGTTTCCCAGTTGTAAAACATCTTTAATCTGAGACGTTATACATTTTCATGTGCCTTCAAACGACGATGACGAATTAAAGCGTTGTCTGGAAATTTTGAAATGAAAGTAAGGTGATGCTATCGCTTGCCTCACTTAATGATTTAACTGCGGTTGACCTATTTCCGAGAGTTTTCCTCTTGCTGCAGGACGTTTTCAGTTGAAATTTCAAGCGAATGAAAGTGAAAGCATTCATAAAAAAATATGGAAATGGAATAATCGAGGTTTCTTTTGGTTTATACGATTTGGATAATTATCCAAAAGCCTTTAAGTGGTGTAGTGGTATGGAGTTTTAGAGACCCAAATCTGTGGGGCGCAATGAGTGAGCGATTTATCGTTGTTCAAAGATAAAAACTCCCCTCACAGCTTGTTTCCAGCGAGCGATTTAGGTATGTCGGGCATCTGTAGAATGGCTGATTAAACAATTTGCGCACTTCATCTAGGAAATGCATAATTATAGTCAGTGGTGATTAGCGAGCGTCGATTCTTAAAGGAATCCTGATGAAAATTTGAAATAGCGATGAATGAATTACCAATGATGACGGCTGTTTTGTAATTTGATGGCTTCATCAATTATGCCATTCATTGGAAAACCGTAAGATCCAGCTCGGTAATTATTCATTTGAATGTTTTATTTTGTAAATTCACTGATAAAATTAGACGCATTCTTCATTGTGAAATCATAAAAATATATGTAAAAATGTTGCGCAGTTATTAAATTAATTTATTATGAGTTATTTTCTGAAAAATTCTGAAAGCATCTAAGCTGTTATTGTAATTTGATTTGGTACGAATTTATTTGACAGAAAATTAGCTAAACATTGGATAGGCGATAAATAAAAATGCTTCCATATGTCTTGCGGTCTTCGGGAGCGAGCCGCTTTCTTTGAGAGTAAAAAAAAGAAAATCGAACGGATCCGTAGCGGTTTTTCCCGTGGTTGCGTCTCCACAGCTTGTGTCATTGTTATTCCGCCGTCGCCAAGGTCTTGCTCGACGTAGCTAAGAGGAATAAAATGGATTCTTGGAAGAAACTGAGATTACGAAACACTCTGGGTAGCCGTAGAACGTCTTGACAGGTATAGGGAACAGATTTCTCTAATATGCATTTTCTGTATTTTTGGCTTTAAAACGATTGTTGTTTATGAAATTCGTGATAAAATTCATTAGGGAACGGCTTTCAACTTTAGAAATCACAGAAATCGAGCGCATATAAAGAGTCACAGTGATTTTGTCCACTAAAAAAATCTCACCCAACGCATTCCGCAGTCACCATGCTTAATTCAGATTTTTTCGTAATGTGACCAAAGCTACAAAAGACATTCAATTTCGCGTGCTGGCTGTAAAACCTTGCCCAATACAGGCATGAAGTGACTTATAAAACCTTAACTAAACTCAGGAAGGTTTGATGAAAAAACGAAGTAAAGGATACTAAATGGAAATGTCACGAGGCTTTGAAGCGTTTAACAAAAAGAAGATAGTAAATTTGGTTGTTAGCATTTCTTAGCGTAACGTTAATTGTTGGGCCCTCAAAAGTGAACCGAGAATAGGAAGAGCAGATTCTGAGGAAGCGAAAACGGGACATGACCTTTACTGAATAAAAAACCGGAGCAATTTGTATGTGTTTTTAGTCTGTTTATCACTTGAATCGTGTATTATCTAATTTTGCGAAACTTGGTTTTAATATTTTTAATTTAAAATTCTTTCGGGACATCGAAATATATAGCACTAAAAACCGAGGCAAGTTCCGGAAAACTGGAATGTCTGGTCACCCTACCCTAGAACCAATATTAACAGGTTCCGAATACCGTTGTTTGGTGTATAAATCGACTAATAGTAATTTTAGTATCCCTCAAGAAATATCCGATTTAGTTCTTGTTTTTTATGACCTCTTCTTCGTAATAAGGCCCTTGAACCACAAATAATTAGCAATGAAGTACTGATTACACTGTTTTTAGCATCAAAAATAGATTGTCTCGTCGAAGAAAGAGTTGGCGAGAAGTATTCCATTTAATGTTACTGATCATTTCCCTCGTATGAAGGTGGCATTTTTTTTTCAGAATAGTCTAAGTAAGCTCAAAAGGGTTGAATTATAATCCTTTATTTTGGCAAGGGGACAGATTGAACAATTTCAATAAATTGCAAAAACTTGCTAATTCTTTAACGCTCTTGAAAACTTGTCTACAACAGTAATGAAAGTTTCGTCAAGTTCTCCAATTATTTCGCCAGTTATCATAACCTTAAAGCGGATAAAATACGTACTATCCGTAAAATTTTTAATGTGTGGAAATAGAGAAGTTAAAAAACATATCCATCATTAAAAGAATTTTTGTAATATGTATGATGGTTTAATGAAAACAGATAGGCGGGCTTACAAAACCTGCTCAAATTATAAAAGTAAAATTCTCTCGACGCAGAAAAATATACCGTTGACGAATCGTTGCGTCGCATCCCGAGTTAGGTATTTTTGCGCTGTGCTAAGGGGAATTATCTCAAAATTCACTTGTGGTCTCAAACACTTATATTCCGGAAGGGAGAGAGACGTTGGCACTGGCAACAGGGGCAGTTGTTACGTCGCATCAACGCGCTTTTCTTTGGGGTGGATGTGTATACCCACAATATTATAAGGATGAAGCAAGCGTTGTAAATGAACAAAACATTTAAAAGGTGTACTTATGGGCAGCGCACAACTACAAAAATGTATTAATCGCTTGGAGAATAATGGGTGCAATTAACAGTTGGTCGAATGTTTTTTTACGTTTCCAATCCTTTTATGAGGTTTTTCACGTTTTTTTCTTTCAAATTTAAATTTATTGATCATAATATTGCGGTTGTCGGAGTTTTAATCCATGTTTTACATTAATTTTTCTCAATTGAGCTTCAAGCGCTTAATCTGGCGTCTTATCATACTACTCTATTCAAAGTTGCAAATGTATACGTGTTGCCATGGCAACCAAAGTGAAAAACTACTTTCACGAAGTCTCAGCTCCTATCAAGTCAAAATTTTCTTTAGAACGGCTTAAGAGATGAATCGTGTAACCACGTGCTGTTCCAAATCCGCACCTCAGTCATTTTCGTGGAGGAGGGGGGGGGGATTCGCCTCTGGAGAAACCGGCGCTTTCGGGCACTTCCCTTCGGGTAATGCATTCCCCTTTCACATCGTCCTCCTTTTCTTCTTTCCAGGACGGCACGACCCCTCTGATGCTCGCCTCTGCTAATGGACACACGGGATGCGTGACGGAGTTGCTGGAGCAAGGGGCGGACCCGAAATGCAGACGAGTGGTGAGTTTAGACGCATTTCGGACTGGAACAAGTAAAAATTTCGAGAGAGAGAAAAAGCGAAATCCCCCCTCCAACGTGAATGAAATTGCCATGCTTTCTCCTCAAGTGCTTTCCTTCCACCGGACGAATCTTCTTTTCGCGGTGAAATATCGTTATGACGTCAGTCTGCGGACCACAAGTTTCTCTACTTTATGCCGAATTTCCCCTTATGGTAGTCTCTCTTTTTAATAGCTCCGCTGACTCCGACTTTTTTCTAGAATTCCTCGTTTATACGACGGAACGTGTTGAGATTGAAAGATTACGCATATGGTCATGCTAATTACCGCGAAGCGATGTTTAATTCATTCTCACTTTTTTGCATCGAAAATGACTGTCTTGTTTCTGAATTCTGCACCCAATTGAATATTCTACGTCAGTGACATGCTTCCGTTTCCCAAAGCTGTGACAAAGATACGATCTGTGATATTTTATACAAATTAATTTGTATATTTTAATTATAATTGTCGCCATAAACCTTTGTCTGGCGAAGTTTTAACGCTAAAAAAATTGTTTATATTGATTTTAATTTTTAAAATCACATATGATATTTCGATTAAGTTTCGATGTAAACTCTCATGTGGCCCTCCGAGGCACTCGCCAATTCTAATACGATCCGCCAAAGCACTCACATCTACGAATGTGGTCCACAACGTAGAAAGGTTGCGCACCCCTTTTCTACATTGTTCAGTCTTGTGGTCCGATGATTTTAACAACTAGAGAGAAAGAATTAAGGCGATTTTATCCACGAAAAAGAATAACTTCTCTGCCGACTTTTGAGTCGAACTTGGACCTGGAGTTCATGCATTGTGGGTTTAAATCAAGTAAGGAAAAGAAGAATAATGGTTTTATAGTATATTTGCAGTTGTTAAATTATGTTTCTTTCTGCCTAATAAGTGTGTATATGTGTGCTATTGTTTACTCTAAGAGTGTTTTAATTCATCGCATCCTGTATTATCTATCTCCGGGTTATCTGGATTTTCGATTAACCGGCGTGCGCATAAGTCCGGTTTAACCCTGTAATAGGGAGTCTGCTGTTATGAAAGTGTTTTATTGATACACAGCTGGTTAGGAAAATATATTTAAACATCCAATAGTATTACCACTCTGTACTGCTCTAAAACATTTTCTTGTTTCATTTTTAAGAAAAAGGTTTTTAAATTGACTTATAATATATACGGAGTTTAAATTTTCTGTCCCGCCATGCGTTTTTCCGCATCTTGGACATCATTAACAATCATTCATTAAACACTTAATGTATTTTTCGGCTAATAAAAACGCCAGAATAAATGTATGGCGTTGAAATATTAAAAATATTTTTGTATGAATTATTCTACAGGGATTAATGAAAATATATGTAAATCTGTAAAGTAAGTTTCGTGACCATTTTGGTCCAAGCATCAGTTTAGGATTTTTTTGGGATATCGTAGTCATAGATAATGGGTTTTTTTCTAACTAACTTTTATACATTATATTTTAAAAATAAATATCCTTTTCTCATATATATGCTCCGATTTTTTCTTTATTTACCCATATTCATAGATAGATCAACGTTGAACCAAAATGGTCACCCCTTGGTCTTACTTATCACAATATTTTTAAACTGGCAACATGAATTTATTTTCTTTTTGTGGTTTTTTGCTTTCCGAAACACCTAGTGATAACTCAGAATATTGATTTGACTTGACACATACATCATTCGTGTACTAACTTACAGTAAAAGTTTTTTGTTTCAGATCAGGATTTTTCAGACAAGTACTTCCGGGGTGCTTTCATAGGTAGAAGGGAGTACTTTAAATAGTTACGTAATATTAAGCCCTTTCTCTCACCTCTCACATACAGTCATGGCCTTTAATTGACTTTCGTCACCCCTAAGGTGACGATTGTAGTGCACGTGTGTGGCGGTAAATTTCTATAAGAACTTACAATTAGTCTTTTAGAAAATGAAGTTTTCAAAAATGAAGAGCGAATAGGGAGGCAGGCTTTAATTTTCCCAAGAAAACACTCTCTTCTTTGGGTAGGTCACCTCCATTCTTTTGATATTTACCGACAAGTATCGGTAAACTGTGATATGTCCACATTGCTTTGGCTTTGACAATTGGGATTTCCGAGCAGCCAAGTCCCGGGATGCGCCTTTAGTGATCTACAGCAATTTTGAAATGAAATGAATGTTTTGTGAGCAATAAATATTTTGTTTTATTTCATTAATGTCTATAATACGTATTTAAAACATACAAGTGAAGTATAGACCAAAATGGTCCCCCCTTGGTAGTTTTGGACCTAGGTATTTCAAAGGATAAATGGTATTCGATTCTAAAATAAAATCGACGATCGTTGGTTTTTCCATCGGATAAGTATGATTTGTGGCAAAAACTATTCTAATGCTGAGACGAAATCTAGTTTTATTTACGTTCCGAACAAGTATCAGTAAAATGGATTCCACTGCGGCCGGTCCAAAGAGCGATAGAAGGGTCTTTACGAAAGGGCCTTTAGATGTGGCAAAAAACACCCAAAACACGTCTTCGGCGTCGCGAGATGCCTTCCTCATCCCACGGCGCGCTTATTTTTTGCCCTTCTCGCTTCGGATCATTGATCGGTGCGGATTTGGTAGATCTTGCGAGCTAATCAAATCCGAACGGCGGTGCCTAATCTAATTATGTCACGAAGTAAGGATGAAAGGGATCGCTGCGGAAAGAGAAGTAGAGGCGAGAAGCCGTTGAAATTGCCGTCTCAACCTTTGAAATTTGAAAAAATAGAAAACACTGCGAAAAAATGGCGGAAAGACTTGACATCTATATTTTTCGTAATGTGCCCTACTAATGTTCGAATGTCTAATTCCGTTGTTTATTTAAAATGCAGCGATTAGGGGTTTCATCTCGGAGAGGCATCACAACCTGAAGGCGAAACCCTAGTCGTTGCATTCGAAATAAACGGCGGGATTTTTACATCGTTATTTTTCTGTTTTGCTATGGATAAGTTCCACAGCCTTTAGCAGCCAATTATGCATCTTCATGTAGGGCAGTGGCGGGCAACCTTTTCTGCGTGATGATCCTAAACGGTGGTTGCGAATTCTTCTAAATTAAGTTTCACGGTTAACATTTAAAAATAAAAACTTGATTATCATAATTATATAAAAATTACGAATTTTCGCGATACATTTTACGGATCGCTCTCTCATCTTAGCTTTGCGGTCCGTAGATTGGCAGCCGCTGACGTAGGACTTGGTGCAGCTGAGATAGCATTCGTTTGATGACCTGAATGATCATTTGTGAATTCATACCTAACTAAATAATACTGTTTAAATTTACTTTTAAGAGACTAACCTAATTGGCAGAAGGACGGTGTAGTAATCCATATTATGAACGCATGTACATCCGTATGCACACAAGAATATATTTAATGGATGCTAATGAGAGCTCAAGTTCCCGTCGTTTATGGCTCATTTCAAGCGCGTTAGGTCTAAAGCCATTTCTTAACGTGAGAGTGACAAGGGAGGGACACTTTCAAGCTACAAAAACAAACCTATTTCTCCTCGTTAAAGCGTCCCATATGGATAGTAGCTCGGAGCCATACGCAGAACAGGCTTTAAAGAGTCTTTCTAAGAGTGGAAACCGGTTCGTTTTTTTTAAAGCGGTACGGCATAAGAGTCTTCATGAATACCTTTAGTGGTTTGGATGAATCAGATTGAATTCAAAATCGTCGAAATGTTAACGAAAAGCACGTTGCAATACGAAGCAATTAAGAAATGCCGAAATGGAAGCAATTCAGATGAGGAGTCACAGAAGCGTTGGCAATGTCGTCACCTTTGTTTAATTGTTTCGTCGTCGCCGACGAGTCACCAAGCAGAAATAACTTCTACTCAACACAAACGGAGAGCTATTTTCGAAGCCATTCCGAGCGTAACTAGAAAACACGCGGCGAGAATTCAGCCGGGAAATCTAGTTAACTACGTGAAATCGCTCTATAAAGCACAAAGTAGTCAAGGTGGAGCGTGTTTGTTTTATGGAACAGTTATGATGCAGCATAAAAAACTCGCGAGATCATAGAAAAATGATGAAATAAATCTCGTGAAAGCGATCGAGTTTTTGAAATATTTGCAAAAAATGTCACTAAATAAATTGTTTTCTTTTATAATTTGAGACTATTAGCCGGCGAAAGTCTCAGCTACGAATGTTTATTCAGTAGGTCATATTACGCCAGCAACCTTTTGTTTCAGTTTGTTTCTATATCGTCACTGCAATAAGCTCAAGCACGGTTTGTGAAAGATTTTTCAATTTTTTTTGCGTTAGCGAAGCTGATAGCTACATTTTTTTTTACCGTATCCGACCCATCCAAATAAAAATATGCACTTTTCCTTCGTTAAAAAAAATATTTTAGCCTACTTTCTTGTAGGTTCCACCGGGCTGAGTTTCGGCATTTTCACTAACGATTTGTCTCTTTTACGATCGGTCGTGCATACGAAATTCGGTTTCGTTTTTCACTTCAAATACCGTGAATCCACATACTCGGTAACGGTCAGTCGATCGGATCCTATGCACGGGCGATTATTCCGTATTTTTATAAGGGGGAAAAATTGAAGAAAAAATGAGCCCCCTAGAGCGTTTTATGCGGTCCGTGAAGCTGCGTTGGAGGATGAGAGATTCGTAAAATGTAACCCACAAATTCATATATTTTTAAAAATTCAACTTATGATAATAAAATGTTTAATATATAATACCTCAGCACCTCAGGTAACTTCCAATTAACTAGTATAATCCGGCCCGCCGAAGAATCGGCAGCCTCCAATATGGCCCGCCGAAGGATTTGCTACCACCTATGCGGTCCGCCGCGTAGAAAATGTTGCCCACCCTTAGTCCTAGTCTCTATTTCATAGAATAATTTAACTTAATATATATACGCGACGGAAATTTTAAAATAAATTGAAAATTTTAACGGCATGCGGGACATAAAAGGAACTTGTTAATTTCGACGGTTTTGGGCAACCAGTGATTCGACGACAATTTGGTAAGCAGTTTTGGACAACACGGTACTCTCTATTTACAAAGGGAGAGAACCGTTCTTCCATTCGCAGCCAGACTAGGAGAATGCTTGAGAAACTCTTTAGGATGTTATTTTTTATTCTTCTTTCTCTTTACCAAACAATAAAATGCAAGGCGAAATTTCCGAGCGACGTAACAATGTAATTTTCACGGCCCCCCACTCGACCCGCCCCCTCTTTCACGAAGGAGCCTTTTCGAATTCTTTTCTCCCTTCGCTTCCCTTTCCGCTCCACTTCCACGTCTGCTGAGGCGTCGTTACCATTAATATCTCTGTAGATCGATGCACGAACATAAATCTCTCCCTTCCGGTCCGCCTTATTTTACCTACCGCCCTCTTCCTCATCCTATTCTTCCTCCTCCTTCCATTCTTCCTCCTATTTCTCCTCCTATTCTTCCTCCACCTCATTCTCTTCCTCCTATTCTTCCTCTTCGCCCTCCACATCGTCTCCAAGAACCTCCCAAGTCGCCGCCCCGAACGAGGCTTTATGTCTTCCGCTCCATTGGCACGATTCGTGTATCTTTTCCTTTCCTATCAGGTCTTACCTTTTGTGACCCTTCGGGGATGGTTCATTAGCTCCTCTCTCTCTCTCTCTCCATTTCCCGCTTCCTGTTTTAGTGTTTGCTTTGATTTCGAATTCAAAACGTTTATACTGGATGAATTTTTGATTTCCCAAATTCCTTCGGAAACGTACTTTATGTGGGTCAAGCCTTTCATTTATTTTTCTTAGTTTTTTTTTCTAATTTTTAACTCGAATTTTTGTGACCTTTCTTTTTTTTTAAACGACGAGCGCCTTTGCCTCTCATTTTTTTGGGAGTTTTATTCCAAGGAATTAAATAAATTTACTCTACGTTAATTTTAGGAGAACTAGAAAAGTTTAGGAAAAAGAATTTGATTTGGCATCCTAGGTTGTGCTTAATCTATTTTTGCATCAAATCGTATTAATTTTTATGCTAAAGGCGTTTAATTAATACAAAACCTGATTTAAATTTAAAACGCAAAAATACTCTTAAAGATGTTTTATTTTCACTAAATAATAAATTAATTCCTATTTTTCAGATATCAAATATAATGTTTTCGTTAAAATAATGTTATTTTTAATGCTATATTTTTTCATCCATTAAGTACAGGAATAAATGGTGTCGAATTAACTCGTAATAAAATTTATTCAATGAATAATATTCAGTCTGTGAAAGAAATATTAATAATAATAATTTTTAATGGACATGCTCTAGTTTAAGCGAAGTGAAATTATATACCTAGTTAAGTTTCAAGAACTTGATGAATGGTATTGGTGCTTCATTCTTATTGCTATATAAAAACAGCTGTGTACCGTAAAAACGTCAAATAAACTCGCAAACCTGTCAAGGAATGTAAGAGGTTTTTATTTTCAACTGCCGTATGTAGGACAAGCGGTTAAAAGAAAAAAAATTGACAGGATATCATATTAGGTGTGGCACCAACCCGTATGATTGCCCCTGATGGCCGTGTGGACCAATGGAACTAACCGCACTTGAATGGATTGCCGTTATTTCATCGCGAGAGCGTTGTTTTGCTCTTGAGCCCGAACAATGATCTATCATCTTTCTCCCTCCGCCCTAAAAATCTCATTGTTGTCTAGGGATTAGTTCCACTTTCCTACCGATTATGCCGATATCATTACGCCGTCGCGTGTTAGGAGGTAGGAGCTGGTAGGAGCTCTCAAACCATTAGAATGCATTAACTTTAGTGCTTTTAATTTATAGTTTTTGCATCAATGACGTAATCGTTCGAAAATTAGTGTCCTATTTTGGATAAGTAGCGTGCAGTTCTTCAGCGATTGCGGGTAAAAGGATTGCGTCGTGTTTACTGGTTGTCATTTCCTTTCCGAGTGTTACGAGAGAAATAGATTGCTTTGGAAGGTATGCCGGCGAAAGAAGGTTGAAAAGAGTGGCGCTGGATCACTTATCGTGCGATTTCAATGTAGGTTCCGTTCGGCTGAGTGGTTGAAACTATCGCATTCTAGAAGTAGATACAAGACCAACGTTAAAAACGTTTAAATACACGTAAAATTTCACTATCTTTATTCTTATTTAATTGTTTGGTTTTAATAAGGTGAAAATTACTTGATAAAACAATCAACAAAAGTGACGTTAATTTACGGTTATTTCTTAAATTTTAATAACTGCCTTTTTGGCAATGGTTGAATGCGATCATCTTTGTTATTGTTGCTACGCTCATTGTAAAATGCCGGTACAACTGTCTATTAGAGATTTAAAATAAATAATAAATTAGAAGAAAAATCAATGAGGTTGGCCGATTTGTTAAATCTGTTTTCGAAAATTGGTTTTGTTGGCAATCTGTTTTGCGAAATTGAGCAGTGTGCTTTATTTTTGAAAACATCCCGGGCGCTTGAAAGAACTCCTTTACCTGTTACGTCTCCGGACCTCTTGTCGCGAAAAAAATCGCCATTTTTTTATTTCGTGTAAAAAACGACCGTTTGAAACACGCCCTCTTTCGTCCTCTGTCGTGTTATCTTACGCTCGGTCGCAGTTCTATTGTCCCAGAGACCTGGTCTCGTGCCAATACAAACAATTTTTTTTGGCCGGTAATTCTCTCGAAACCTCTTGGTAATTACGACAGCGTGAGGTGTTCCAGTGCGTCGAGGCGAAATTGAAAGAGGATGACGAGACTCCAGAAATAGGTTGTTTTGAAATGATAAAAAGTTTTACCCGTTTCCAAGTATTTTTCTTATCTTTGTCGGCCTTCCGGTTAGGCAGAAAGCATGGGACGCTAAGGGGGAGAGATGCAGCGGCGAACCTTTGTTCGAAATTCCATACTTGTATGTTTTTTTAAGAGAACATGTTCTCTTTTTTGGTTAATATCTTTTTATTCATTTTTTAATTTTTCAAAAAGATGTCTTCTTTTATAACAATTTTCATTCTCACAAAAAAAATTTCTATTTTCTTTATTTCTTCACTGATTTTATTTCATTTTATGTTTGTTAGTGCGGAAGTATTAATTATGTAATTTTTAAAAAGTTGTCTAAAAAACGTTTATGAGGTTAAAATATGTCCAAAATTTATTTTTATGAGTAAACCTAGCTCTTTTTCGTCGAGGAAAAGCTGAAAATATTTTTTTTTTCTGTGGAAAATTTCCAACCCCATACCCATAGAAAAAGAATGTCACGTATGTGTCAGCCGCAATATTTGAATTGCCGAGTACGAAGAACGGATCGGGAAACAATGCGCAGACTTGCGGTATTGAAATCTTACATCTTTGATTATGTCCGTTATGGAGGTACACGAAAAACAAAGGAACGTGAGCCTCCTTCATGAATATTTCACTCGGGTTCTTGCTGGATGAAGATGGCGTCGATAACACACTTGTCCGTTCAAGCGCTGTCGAAAGTTTTTAAGGCTTGCCGGTTTATCTTCGGCTGTTTTATTACTTCAGGGTCATGGTTTTATTTGAGGTTAATATTGGAAATAAGTACAAAAAGAGAATCTAAAGCGAGTGATAATCTTAAAATATAGGTTTTCTTAATTACACTCATTCTCCGAATTGCACGGTTTCGCTTTACACGTATTCCATTTATGCACTAATTTCTTTTTAGAGAACCTCGAATTGCACGGCCACGAATTTCGCTATTTCACCGTTTCTGAAATGTCTCCAAGCATTAAAATTCATGAATAGTTTCAGTTTGACCCATAATTTTCAAAGAAAAATAGAAGAAGTTATTCTGAATACATTATAACCAAATTGATAAATTTTGAACTTGAGACGGCGCTGATATATTCCTCACGTATTCCTATTGGGAAACCTATCCCAATTTGCACGGTTTCGCTTTATACGGTTTTTTCCAGGAACGCAAGTATCGTGCAAAGCAAGGGATTGGTGTATTTGTTTTGATCTCTATCGGTTCGTACAGTATAGTTGTTTAATTGAAATATATTATTAAATATAATGCAGTCGTCATTGCAGCGAGAAAAGTAAGCTAATTTTCATCTGAAGCGTAATAATAACAAAATTGTTGATGTTTTTATAAACATCAAACCAACCCACACTCAAATATGTAATAAAAGTTGCAGGAGTTAAAAAATTATCGTTTTCAGTTCTTTTATTTTTGTTTTGTGACGATCGGATTTTATTTCCTCAGCAAATGCATGGCATCTAAATCGTGCGGATTCGTTCGCTAATTGTTTTTCCCTCGGAACCTGAACGACGGATCTCACCCGACCAGTTTCCCCCTCGGCCAACATTCTCAGTCGCCGCCTCTTTTTTCCGCTCTTCATTTGTCATCTTTAGAATTGTTTCCAAACAACTATTTCGAGACGCGAGTCCCCCGACGTCACACAAAAGCTGGAACACGCTTTCTTAAGCCGCCGAGCGGATTCCTTGAATAGATAACCTTTTCCCGAACACTTTTATTTGATCGTTCCCACTTTTCGACGACGCGAAACGTCGGCGCCCTTTCGGAAAAAAACCAAAAACGGTTTCCTCAACGATGGGTAAGTACATCGACTCGTGCGGAGGGAACAACCATTCGCGAAGACATCTCGTCCAGAAGAAAAGATATAATACGTCGGGTCCAGTTTTGTTTCTATGGCGACTTGTTAAAACGAGGAAGAGAGACATTCTGTCCATTCTCTCTGGGATTTCATCTCCTCCCTCATCCCTCCTCACATTCCCTCTCTCCCTTTCCCTTCACTCCCTCCCTCACTCCTTCTCCTCCCTCCCCCTTCTCCTCCCTCCCCCCTTCTCCTCCCTCCACCCTTCTCCTCCCTCCACCCTTCTCCTCCCTCCCCCTTCTCCTCCCTCCCCCTTCTCCCTCCCCATTCTCCTCCCTCCCCCTTCTCCTCCCTCCCCATTCTCCTCCCTCCACCCTTCTCCTCCCTCCCCCTTCTCCTCCCTCCCCCTTCTCCCTCCCCATTCTCCTCCCTCCCCCTTCTCCTCCCTCCCCATTCTCCTCCCTCCCCATTCTCTTCCCTCCCCCTTCTCCTCCCTCCCCATTTTCCTCCCTCCACATTCTCCTCCCTCCCCCTTCTTCTCCCTCCCTTTCCCTTCCACCCTTTCCTAGTAAGATCGATCCCCGCGGGAAAGTTCAAGCCAATCGCCCTCGAGGGACACCCGAACGAAACGCTTGCGGCTGCGGCATAGGCGTCTCTTGCCGGGATATTTGGCGTCACCGCGGAAGAAGACGCAGAGATCTCTCCCTCCCCTCCATTCCCCTCTAATCCCACATTCTCCTTTTTCCCTTGCTCCCATAATCCATGGAAAACTATCATGGTTCGGTCACCCTGCCTCTTGGTCTCACCGCCGACGATAGGTGAAGAGGCTCCCACTGGAAGAGGAGGAGAAAGGGGTGAGGAGTGGTAGGAGACAAACCGACAGACAGATAAAGGACTTTATTAAGGGCGAAATTGAGAATACATAGATATAGTTCCGTCTTACGTTTAAATTTTAAGGTGGAGGGGAAGGAAGAGATATCCCATGCCATGCACGGAGCCACCTGGATAACTTCGAAATATAGGGAGGCCCGTACGTAATGATTCCAATACATACGGCATAACCATCTTGTCGAAACCTGAAAGCACTCAAAATGGTATCTGTTTTAATTGCATAAAAATGTATCGTACAGTTTCTAGTTATTATTAAATAATGGCCTATTGTTCCATATTTATTTATTTTAATCTGATCATAAACAGCCTTTGACGGTCTTTACAATGAGCTCAATAACGGCAACAAAGACGATCACATACAACCATGCTCAAGTCAGGATTCTAACTCGCGACCCTAGCATTGGGAGCCAGATGTGCCAGCCACCCCTCTACCGAAGTCGGCAATATTGTTTTGTTCACGATTTATCTTCCGCTCAAATAGGCAATGAATATGGCGGGCCGCATGACACAATAATGAGCCTAAGCATTTTGTCGAAACTTCAGAGCACACGAATCAAAATTGTATATATTTTAATTAAGAAAATAACTGCCTCACAATTTCCTAATTGTTTAATAATCTTATATCGTTTCGCATCTCTTTGTTCCTCCATTTATTGTTTATACCACGCTTTCCCTATCACCCATTTACAACGGATTCATGTGATTGAGAGGACCGCACTTTTTGAAGTGGCGGACCGCATGCGGTCCTCCGGTCTATGCGGTTGTCTTTGGCGTGAAGGTGGGGAACGGGAGAGGGAGGGAGGGGCGGAGGGGAACGGGAGAGGGAGGGAGGGGAAGCACCGCAGCCATCGAGAGGAAAAGAGAGAGAGAGAGAGACCGGCGTGGAATCCGGGTCGCCGGCGTAGCAATGCATCGGGACGCAATGCACACCTTCTGCATCACGAGGGCAACGACCCTCCCTCACTCTCTTGTTCCTATGCCCTTTCACCTCCGCTCCCTCCTCCCTCTCTCTCTCTTCCACCAATGGGCGTTTGTTTTCCTCCGAGAATAAAAGGTTGAGGATGTGGGAAAGTTTCTCATGAAAATCTCTCCCACCGCGCGTCAGATGGCGGAAGAAATGAGATCTGATCGAGAAAATAAAAAGGAAAGCTCTTGAGATTACGAAGCGTTCGGTTCGTTTTCCTCGTAGGACAAACGGAATTTCGTTTTTTTCCTTCGGAATTTTCGAAAATATATTTCCGCTCGCGCTAGATTGCGATAGCGGAATTCCGATTTTCATTTTCGAAATGGAGGAGGATATAGGTCTGGCTTTGTTGTAGTTTAATTTTGCGCGAGCTTACATGTTTGTGGATCATCCTCAACCAATCGTTTTCGATTAAATTATACGGGCAATTCACGCTTCCGTAAAAGGGTTAAGCTTCAATGCCCCCCCCCCTATAACTTCGGGCTCCATCAGCCCATTTATGTAATAATTTTTTGTTGATTATGCTTTGTTGGCTGCTACAACTTTGAACTTTGAAGAAATATATTGCAGCTAAAAATAATTTTTATTTAACCGTTATATATCATTTTAAAACATTTGCGGCTAAAGTTTAAATTAGCTGACCTACCATACCTTCGTTTTTGTTTGTTTTATATAATAGACGAATAAGCTTATTAGCCAGAAATACAAACAATTTGTTTTCGTTTACCTTAAGGTTGCTAAGGAATTAATGATATTTTAAACTATTAACTTATAACGTTGATGTATCTTTTATATTAGTTAACGTAGGGATAATTTTTGTAGATAAAGCTGAATTGTGTTAAGTTTTAGTTATTAAAAAGGTATTTTATAGGTATATGGTAAATAATTTCTTTTAAACAATCCTCGGAACTTTTTTAATGCCTTTTTCTGACAACCATGTATCAACGTTATAAGCCAAAGGTTTTATATATCAACAACTCTTTACCATCCACAAAAAGATATGGTGCGTCAGTTAATCTAAATCAGCTCCACATGTACTAATATGAAAGATCAGTCCGTTGTTGGCCTCTGTATAAATCAATTTGGGTTATAAAGGATTAAGTTACCTACAAGATTTATATAACACTAGCTAATTACCCAGGCTTTGCCCCGAGTTTACAGTTACGAATTTCACGGACTGATATTTTCATTCAAACTCAAGGTACATAATCCCGAGATAAGTGGCCAATATTCCCCCTTAATTGGTATGAATAAAATAAATACATTCAAATAGGATATTTTGCTATCAATAAGAATATTCTAAATAAATTGTGTAATTTTACAAAAAATTAACACGGGCCTTTAGTCGGAGTATGATTTGCATGGCACCCCTCTCCCCTCCTCCCAAAAAATCAAAATTCTGGCTCGGAGGAGCACATCCTCAAGATCTTTTTAGTATTTGTACCAAGTTTTAAGTCTAAGTTTCTTGTTTTTTTTCAGTAATGCTGTTGGGTATGATTTGTATGGCACCCCCTCCCCCTCTCATATCCCCGAAAATCAAAATTCTGGCTCCGAGGTGCACATCCTAAAGGTCTCTTTAGTAAGTGTACCAAGTTTTTAGTCTCTAAATGCTGCCCGCACACAGACCGGCATCTTAGCGCATTAATTCAATTTTTAAGTGTTACCAAGATTGAGAACAAATTTTAGCGATTAACCCGTAAACGCCGTCAAACGTACTATTACGTCCTGCGAAAACTCTCCAGTAGGCCGACAGACGTACTATTACGTCCTGCGAAAACTGTCCTGTAGGCCGACAGACGTACTATTACGTCCTGCGTCAGCCATAATTTCTTTTGTCTTTTGACACGAGAGACTTCTTTAAATCTAAATAACCTTTATATATTTTGAAAGAGGAAGCTTTATACTTTCTATCTATGCTTGTCATGTATTTTTTCCTGTTTTAAAAAGTATATAATCAACGTTGAATTTTGCGATGGAATTTTCAATTTTGCTACGGTGTTTTTCCGTATAAAAATCGCTTTTTAATGCGGCAAGGAACCTTTCCTTGTTGTTTGAAATGCAATGTAGCAATTGTGTATCTTTTCAAAGGAGAGCACGATTTTTCTCCTCTTTTTTCCTGGTGGAGCCCTTTATCTTATGTCAAACGACAAAGGTCTTAGTCGGCATAAAAAAAAGAAAGGAAAACGTCTTATTAGAAATGTTTACGATGCAATTTATGAAGAATGGAATTAGGTTGAGTAAAATCATTTCGGTAAACATGACCGCGCGATCCTTCGTTCCTCGCTGCATAGGAGAGCGTCAACACCAACCAATATCTGTTATTTCGTCCTCTTCGAGGTAGTTCGGATTACTAAGGTTTTTTGCTTCCCCTAAGCAAGTTAGTTGAGAAGGAGCCTTTGTTCTTTTCGGAGAGGAATTGCGAGAAATTGTATATATCTATTTGTATGGATTTGTTTACATATAATATACGTTTAGTTTTGTGATAGAATTTTAGTTTTTACCGCTGACCTACGGACTTTCGGTTTCTAAAGTTGACACATAAATACCTGAGGAAAGGGAACCCACAGAATTTGGTTCCTTTTCTTTGTCATCTGAAAGGAGATGTAGGGTTTGTTTTCCTCTTCAGATAAGGGCTTTCTCTGTTGTGCTATCTAGTGGGACCAAAGCAGCGATGAAGCGAGTAAGCAAGAAGAAGACACGTCATCAAAAATCACGAACAGCGAAGCTCTTCCATATATTTACACATTATTTTACTAGATGTGTTTACTAAACTATAAGGCATTTCTTGCTGAATCCAATTACGCTTGTGTAAATTTTCTAAAAATAATTGGAAAGGACTCATAAGCTAGTTTAACTTTTGATAGTTTTCCGTGTTTTGCATCTAAATTCATTTCTGATGTATACATCGTCATATCTCCCTTTCCAATGAACGAAATGTAATCATTTCTTCTATGTGACTTTTTTAATGACCAAGAATAATGACTATATAACTAAAACGTTTATATTATAAATAAATCGTCTTCTAATAAATCAGTAATACTACATTTGCTTAAAAATTTCCTATCAAGACATTGAAAAGTTGAGATACGTAAAAATTTTCACCTAATTGGTTTAGATGGGTAGATTCATAGAATAAAATAGTTACTAATTTATGTTGTTCTTTTATTAAGATTGTACATCAATATCTTTCATAAATTACCCGGTGCTGAATGTTATATATAAAGCGCGAACGCGCGCCGGAAAATTAGCGATTGGTGTACATTCTCTTTTACTGCAACAATGTTTGTTTGCAAAATATGATATGAAAAATGAATATTTACAAATTTCATGTTGTTCGTAAATCCACAAAAAATCAGAAAAATCGAGAAAAAACTTATAAAGTTATGATTTTTAAAATTTTCTCGAACGTTTTTGCAACGCAATCGTAAAATTTTAAAAACCTCATCCGGCCGTATGGGTGGGATTTAATAAATCTCCTCCGGGCTTGAGGGGTTAATAACGTCGAGAAAACGAAAAAATTGTCACTCGTGTGCGGATAGATGACTTATCAATGTTTAGCGTGGAATCCCTTAAGTGATTTCTATTAAATTTCATTTTAATTATATTTTAAACCAGGCATGCCAAACTGGCGGCCCACATGCGGCACTTTCTGTGCCTTACTGCGGTCCGAATGCCAAGTTTTGTCTTAAATAAATCGTGCGATATTTTATATAAATACTCTATTTTTCGAAAAGTAGACGAGATTTAAAAAATAGTTATTGAGGTATAATAGAACCAGTTTTCTAAATTATTGTTTTTTAATGGCAAAACAAACGTCCAATCTTCTAGATGAATTCTATTTTGCCAAGTGCGGCACTTATTAAACAATTTTAATTCTAATGCGGCTCTTCTATAACATCCATCGCTTCAATGCGGCCCACATACCTATTCGAGTTTGACATTCCTGTTTTAAGCCTTTTATGATTGAACACAACGATGCGGAGATGAACCTTTGGATAACGATGGCGGAAAACGACGCGAAATGGCGCCTTTATTTCTCCACGTACGCTTAATGTTTCGTGTTGCCAAATCTCGACGATTCCCTGAAACAATGCCAGAGTTTGAGACAACAATAAGAGGGGGACTGGTTTTAAAATTTGGACGCCGTTTCAATTGTTTCTGTCCGGGTTTTGGGAAAAGCCGGGAACGAAGACCTTTCAGAAATGTCGAGAAAGTGAACTTTTCCTTTCGCTTTCATCTGTGGCGAGTGAAAAAGTGAAACGTCATTTCTTTAACTCAGACGTTTGTTTTTTATTTACTTTGAAAATTATAGTTTCGATGAAACCGCAACAATCGCAACGCTTTTTTTCGAGGTCGATTGTGTAAGCGAGGTGATCATTGGTGCTAATAAAATTGTCGCACGGTTTTCGTGCCGTTTCTTAGTCGCATAAAAATAAAAGGACTTGGATTTTTCTCTTCGAATATATTCAAATTCAGTTATCTAAATCTAAGGTATCTAATATGGTATTCTGCGTTATCTTATTAAACGGTCAATTAATTTAAAAATACTCCAAGTTCTCATTAAGCAGCATCTTTATATACAATATTATTCTGTTCAGTCCTTGCGATTAACGCGATCGCACTAATTCAGCTCGCATAGATGCGAATTCATAAGATTCCGTGTTTCCTAGAAACGTCAGCCACTTTAATACGAGATGTTCGCAACGGAAACCGTTAAAATTCCGTGAAATCTCATGCCTCGATAAATTAAAATCCGCCCATTTTCGCGGACCGCTAATGCATTCACTTAAAGGCGATTAAGTAATCGAGATAGACGACCGAGTCAGACTCACTTTGATGAAATGGCGAGACAGTAATAGATGGCGTGAATTCGGAGAACGGGTCCCGGCTTAGTATTTCCCAGGATGTATGAGTAAGAGGAGAATCCGAGATAAAGAACCGTTCTATAAAATTTAGGACGGGATGGGAACCGTGGGCGCCCGTCCAAATAACGTCTAAATATAGGAAGAACAGATCTCGTGGATTGTATACGCCGCCGTAAATAAACTTCCACGTTCGAGATCCATTGATCTAGGCGTTCTATTCGTGCCCCGAAGACGTGAATTCTTGAACTTTCTGTCGATTGGATTGCGTTGCAGTTCTTATGTCATGCCATATTCTTCAATGCATCTTCAATGTATCGAGGAAAAAAATAGGCGCAACATGCACGGAACAAACTTTCTCATTCCCGTATGCTTCTAGTCTGTATAATAATGCTCGCGATAATTCGCGTTTTGACTCGTAGCAACAATGATGTCGCTGTTGAAGTTGGGCGGAAGGGGTGGGGGTTGCGGAAGCTGGGCGCGCTACACTCGATTTATGATGATGCCACTGGACGCTATATAGTTATTCTTTGAGGCATGTGGCTTATCTAATATTGTTAATGAGATTAAGCTCTACATCTATATGAACTTGAATTAAAATCCATGTTGCCGTTTCTGAGTAAATCGACATTTTGTGAAAATAGACAATAATAAGCTATCCTCCATTGCTGCCATATATGTTTCATTTCAGCAAGTTTGGGTGTTACCTTTTTTTTAAAATGTAGGATTTCTTCAGTTTCTCTTAAACAGTTTAACTATATATAGCTGCGCACAGGCATACTGCGGCCAAAAGGAATCGCAAAAACAGCTTTTTCGGAATCTAGATGTGCATATTCATCGAAATCGCGAAGTCTAATTTTTTTCAACCGCAGTACATTCTCTATATACTTCGTAAAATGAGAAATTAACAAAAATCGCCACGGATGAACTTCTTTTTGGAAGGTATGAGGATTCTATTCTATTACGCGCGGTAACTTAAAACGTGAAGTTTGCTCGGTATTTCGTTAAGGTTCGATTTTCCGAATGTGCAGAAGTTGTCGATGAAATGCCAAGCTCTGCCCGAGGTGTGCGCATTCGTCCTTAGTAAGCGTTTTAGACTCGGAGACGCGATGAGCAAACTTTTAATTGGAGGCGAGAAGTTTCTCATGGCAACCGATGGATCTACGAGGCAGTTTTAGACTTCTAGTCTTCTATTTGAAGGGCCTCCTGAAATATTGGTCTACTCAAGTGAGTGTGCTGCAACCACTTAGTTCCCAGTGCCAACAGTTGATCGTAAAAACGAGGAGCTTAAAAATGAGAGAAAAAAGCGTTTGAACTGATTGAGTCAGAGCTGCTTTATATAGCGCTGCGGCATTTTTCTCATTGGCGCATTTTGTTACATACTGTTTACATTTTCATCATTATTTTTGGAATTAGTTCATTATTAGCCTATATTAACTGGTGGTCAACTAACCAAATAAATATTGTACAGTTTATCGGAGGCACATTCAATCCATCATATTCGAGGTAATTACAGTATTTAAAATAACGGGTGATTTTTTTAATCCGAGAACCACGACATAAATCCTTGAGAAATGTGAAAATGTTTATGATCAAAGGTTGACGTTACCTACAAATTTTTACGTAAAAAATCTCAAACGAAATGCTGAAATTGACCGCTGGATGTATAAACGTGTTCTTCGCGGCACGTTTTTTCGAAACAGACTGCAGCATTTTTTGGGGGATATTCTCAGTGACATCCCTGGTTCATGCCTTTTAGTACCTCAAAATTATGTGTATTTGTAATGTATACTTTTTTAATGCATCCCCCAGAAAATCCAAGAGACTAGTCTAAATTGAAAAAAAAATGCCATTCTCCTTCACTGAAGATGTACCTAATTGCTAAAGCGTGAGAAATTTTGATTTCTTTCCGATGGGAATTTTTTTCTTCGGTGTCAACCCATGTATGACACAATGGAGAGATCCAAAAAGCTTTTCCTTTTTTTTTGGCAAAACCTCCCGCAAAAACAGTCGTTCATATTTTTTTCCTCGCATCACTCCTTTCATTTCGAGAAATTTTCTTCCTAACCCCAAGAATGCGCACCAGAGGCAACGTAGGAAACGAACTCGTTTGGTAACCAGGCGTTTCTTCTTTTCTGTTTTCTCGAGAACGTTTCTCGGGAGATGGATGGCATCGCGCTGAAGGCGATATTTCATCGGAGATTAAAAGTTATTCCGATCGTTTATTTGTTCTCCCTTCTTCTAATGAGCCGTCGTAATTCTAAAACGAATCGTGTCTGACGCTCTCGCAAGCTCGCACGATCCGCATCGCTCGACGCCTTACCAAGTGTCGCAAATAAAAAAAAAGACTTCGCTCCTCATGTTTATTTATTTTTCGTGAAAGTTTCGAGGAAAAAAATGTTCGTGGCTAGTTAGATATTCTATTCCTTACGAAACAAAGTACTTGCGAGCTGATCCTGCTAAGAGATTCATCGTATTTTTAATGTTAAATAACTGTTAGTACAGTAGATGCTTCGTATCATTATCACTGGTTACTCTCATCGGGCGGCAATTGACATTAAACGAGTAATTCAAGAAACAAATCTAGTTTAAGGAAGAATGTCGTTCATCGTTATCAGCCGCTTAATGTTATCAACTAAATGGGACCCATTTAAGCGGCATGTACTCTATTTGCACGAACAGCCGATATTTAAGTAAATTGAAGGGGAAAATTTCAAAAATACCGATTGTTCGTCGCCAACTATTTACTCCTATTATACGGCTTATCACTTTCGCCTACTTAATGCGATGAATTTTGTAGGAAATATACTAGATATTATTCGGATTGATTTTCATAAGTTGACCATGCCAACCGACAAAATTCCAACCTTCGCCTTTGACATAAATATGAAACTCGGTAAAAATACGATCTTAATTCTCAAATAAATTCTCCATCCTTTGGCTTTTATCTTAAGTCCTTGAGTCACATCTCTCGCTGTTCCGTTCTTTCAATATGTGGCTCGTGTATTTTTTTTACTTTGGATACATGGTAATTTATAATTTAGCATAAACGGTCGATAAAAATTAATATTGGTGAATGAGTGAAAAGTACGAAAGCATTAAAATGTGGCTTTTTGAAGAGGATTCCATTGTACTATTTATTTTTTACTTCAAGATTCCAAAACTTTTTCGATTCAGGTTCGCTTTATCAATAACAGAAACTTCTAATAAGGAAAACTACTTTGATGTGATATTCATTTTTTGTCTCTCTTGGTTAATATATTTTTCAAAGGAGTTTACATTGACTTGTAGTAAAATGCAATCCTACCGTTCCTGTAATAGCCAGAGAGGGTTCTCTTATCTTTTTGCCTAATGCTCCCTTGATATATAGTAAAATGCAATTTTTTCAATGATGTATAAGGAAGATATTTGCGATTAATTCACGCTCATAATTGTTCCACCATAGTATTAGTCTGGTGAAATATATTTAAAAGAGTATTTGAGCCAATTGACAACAAAAAATATGAAACAAGAGGAAAGAAGATATTTTCCAGCTCTCAAATAGCATCTTCTTTTTAATAGTTGTCACAATAACGGATAATATAGAAATTGTAATTTATTATTGAGAATAATGACTAGAAAATTGTTTGTCTTATAACAGTGCAATACAGGTGAATTTTTCTTTTAAAATAGAATGAAGTTGAATTATGTTTTAAAATAACTATAGTCGACGGAAAATCAATGTTACTTTGAATATCAGTGGGAGATTTATTTGAATTTTATTCTTATCATAAATATTTTTGGCTTCGAATCGCGCTGCTTATGGCTAAAAAGGCTATAAGTGGCGTAACTAGGATATGGCAAAGGCGGCATTTGCCATAGGCGCCGCTTGTAAAAGGCGCCAAACGTTCCCGCAAAACATGTCGTTTATTTTCTCATAGATAAGTGTTAATTTAATACTCAAATGTTAAAGTTATTGTTAGTAAAAACGCTATTATTCCTTATGAAAACGCAGCAATAATCATATTCTACTTAAACAAGGTATCTCTCAGTTACGCCTCTGGCCTTAGGGTCACACTTTTTTAGGGCCTCCATTTCATTTTGAACTAACAGCTCAGCGACGGAAGCTGTCCCCTATATTAAACCCTATATAGCCTAAGGTTCCTCATAACCTTTATCCGGCCACGGTACTGCTGCGTAATATACTTCGTCCGTTCGTTTTGTTTGGGCTGTGTAAAATATAACCAATGCGGGCGATACACAAAAAACTATACATCGGCTGCGGTCAACGAGTTGACGTTTTTATATAGTCGCAGGTTTCGAGTTTCCTACTAAAAAAGGATAGCCAATTGAAGGCGACCTTTTCCGTCATGTGAAAAGGTCACATGTCTCAATTGTTGCTATGGCCACGAGTTTGATAAAAGAATCCCGGTATTCATATTTGTTGTACGGTTAATAAAAGTTTTTTAATTTATCTGAAAAAATAATTCTAGACAGCACAAATTTGGCCAATTTCGTTTTGAAGTTAAAACTACGTCGGTTCGAACATTTTTTTTGTAAATTGAATTGTTTAAGCGAATAAAATTGAGTTTTTCTTCAAAATATAAATGAAAACTTATGATATTTGTTGATTTCACAGATTTATTCGATATATTCGAACGATACCAGAGTTTCACCGGAAATCTGCCATTATCAGGTATGTAACGTAAAAGGTACGATGATGGCGGTTTTTCCAACTATTTAAAAAAATAATAGTCGATTATTTGAAAGCTTCGACTACAAGTATCCATTTAATTATCCATCAACATCATAATATGATTTTAAAAGAAAGATGCGCTGATAATATTTGTGAAATAATGTTTTTGTTCTGATATGAAATTTTAAATCTCTACCACTTTACGCCTTCTTTTGAGGTAATTAGAGTATATAACTTGTATTTTGAGCTGAAGAAATTGCGCAGCTGTAACCCCAACAAATCTAATTCGGCGATATAAAGTTATATATTTATATTGTGGAAATGATACCAGTTTTGACAAGTAGTTGATATGCTTATTAAAAATCATTTTAACGTATTCCCCATAAAATATGTATTGTTCTAGATAATTATTTATGTATAGGTTTTATAAGGAAAACTAGTTTATTTAAGCAGCTAAAATCCTCCTAATAATTGGCTCTTAAGAATTTTTTTTCATAAAGGAATATTTGCGTTTATTGTTGCAGACCGGCACCACAGCGCTGTTCTTTGCCGCGCAGGGCGGTTTCCTGGACATTGCTCGTCAACTAATGGATGCTGGTTCTATCGTGGATTCAGAAAGTTTGGTAAATTACATTTCGTATATTAAAAAATAAATTCAATGTGGCTTTGGGCTAGAAACGGAGAAATCTGAATCTTTACGTCTCTCCATAGCCATCATCTCTAAATATTTTTACTTATAATATACCTATATATTTTTTTAATGTTTTGTTTTCCAACGTTTATTCTACATCTTTCTTGGCTCTATCACGTGGCTTGATATTCTCTTGTTCGATGAATTGAATAGTTATGTTCCTTGGACAAGTGATCGTATGAAATTAAGTTGCTATTAAAAGCAGCTAAAATTGTGAGCGAATGGAGTTTTCTGTTGCTTTGATAATTCTTTTCGGCATGGTTATATTTAAACTCAGCGCAAAAATATTTTTCTTATCGTAACTTGAGAATATTTGTACTGAAGCCTTTCTTGGATTTTGTAGGTCTCTCATCCGTTTAAATTTCGTGGCATTACTTTTAAACAAAATAAAAGTGACGATAGATTTGTATAATTTTAAATGAAATTTTAATTGGCCAAGAGGTAAAGATAAATATATCGATGAAAGTAGAGCCTTCTTGAAAAATATTGTAAATTATGAAGTTTCACTGTAAAAGGTAATTAAAACGAAGCCAATTAAAATTATCTTAAAAATCATCAATTAATTCCTTGCTCGTTTATATAATCACTATTACGAATAATTTATTATGAATAATTTTGCGCGATAAAGTTTCACAATAAATTGTCTGTCGCATGGAACCATGACGAATTTTATGCCCATTTAGATTGTTTTATCAACAAATTTAAAAATCGCCGTTTTATCAGTTGCAAAAATTAATTAGAAATATGATCACGGATTTTTTTAGCGCGTTATTTTTTCTTTTGATGCGGAATTCAGGCGCGGAGTATTTAGGAAACAGCTTTCGGATGTTCTAAGTGTACCAAGAAGTCAAACCTCCATAATGTTTTATTTAGTTGAACCTCAAGACGTTCTCTCTTGGAATGCCGTCGTTAAATGATTAACCTTTTAGAGTACACACGGTTTTCGTTTGAAAAAGGAAAGACTAGTTCCGTAGTGCGCTACTTTCACGTCCCTTTCCAGCTTTAGGAACACGATTGAAGTTGGTCAAATAAGATAGACGCTGGCTGGTCTCTTGAAGTTAAATTTACCTTAAAACTTCTTCCTTCCGTTTCATTTTCTGCAGTAAATGTCGAAATATCATCTTACAAATTATGTGTAACTAAAGCTTTAACTAAAAAATCTTCTCATTTCGCTGTTCAAATTTATCTTTGTGATATTTTTTTTAATAATATGGATGATAGTTGATCTTATTCTGATTTATACCTCTGATTTAATAGGCATTTTCAAGTTTCATCATTATACATACTAAAAACAGAAATCATCGGCTGATATTATTTAAATAATATATAATATAAAACTTTTTTGTTTTACATATGGATGAATTAAAAGCGAGAAAATGTATTGTCTATGATTGGTATGTTTTATTATATTTTTAAATAGTTTTCTTCGTTTTTTTCATCCTTTACTATGATGAGTTATTGCAAACCTTCATCAAAAAAGTGAATACATATGCTAAAAGTCATGTTTAACATAGATTGAAATAGTATTAAACAACTGTCGATTGTTGATGATAAAATTAGTAAATTGTAACATTATAAATTTTATAATCTATATCATATATTTCATAAAGCCAAGGGAACTAGAATAATTTATCTGTATTGAAATGAGCTAGGCAATTGGAATTTAAAAAAAATTTCTTCGTTTATGGATTTTATCAATAGGATGGAGGCACCCCCCTTTTTGTAGCTTGTCAGTGCGGACACCTTGACGTTGTGATGGAACTGGTTGAGAGAGGAGCTAATCTGAACTCTCGGATGAAGGTGAAGCTTTTCTCAGTTTTTTTACCTGAAACTTCATACATCATATTTTTAACAGATAATAATAATAACACAGTGTGTGTTTCTGTGACTGCTAATTTTTTCCTCAGTCTTTTAGTTGAATTTATTATATTACTAGAAATTTTTAAATTAAAACTTATCTTGATTACAAAATACCCTTTTTTACCATAATTAGAGTTGTGTTTTTAAAAATAAATCCAGTTTGATATGATGAGGGTGTGTTACTGTGGCAGTTTAAACATGCATTATATAAATGTTTTGTGAAAAAATATTCATAATTAAATTCCAACACAAGTACCAAATTATTATGCTAAATATATGTTTAAATTTTTGCTCATGCTTTTAAGTATTAATAAACATAATAAGATTAAAGCATTACCAAGAAATTACTTTATGCCAGCACGAGACTCACTTATCTTTTAACTTTTTAAGGATGGAGCAACTCCATTGTTCATTGCATCACAGAATGGCCACGTGAGAATTCTCCTCCATTTGCTAAGCAAAGGAGCAGAGAGTGACGTTAGGAGATTGGACGGAGCATCTCCACTTTGGATAGCCTCTCAGATGGGCCATTCAAATGTGGTTAAAGTGCTTCTTGCTGCAGGAAATGTCCAGGTTGATGCCACTCGACAGGTAAGATAAATTTTTCATCCTGCAGAAATGCATGAACTTATATTGCAAGTATATGCAGGGCCTCTGAGAGGGGGTCCAGGAGGGACATTTGGCCTATGCTTGAAGCTCAAGGGGGCCCAAATTTGCATTTAAATGTACTTGCCATGCCTAATATCAACTATGAAATTGTACAAAAATGAGATTAAAAAAAAATAATTGGCACATTTGCATAGAAATAGGCAAGAATAGTGTTTTATAAATAAACAATACTTTCCCCTATACTATGCATGGAGAAAGTAAAAAATATACAAATTATATTTCATTTTTTGCTTCCCGTTTTTATTTTTAGTATGGCCTGAGGCTTCAAAATCTCTCTGAACCTCTGAGATGGCCTGATATATGGTACCATAAGGTCGTATAAAAACTATCTAAGAGCAGTAAAATACATACTATTTTTATATTAAATAACAGAAGCATACTCATAATATTTTTCGATAAAATTTTTATTGTAAAGTAGGTGATTACTTCCTGAGATAATCCAGTTATGACTTTTTATGTCATATTGCTATTTTTCTTGAATGAGACAATAGGAAAATGTTTTATGCAGAATTGTCTCACAAAAAGCATGTATTGTATTTTGTTTAAAAAATTTCACCAGTATCTTGATTGTGCAATGTAGATGTTGCATTAAGGTACGCTAGGGGTTACCCGTCGAAATCGATGGTTAGCAGAGCGACTGCAGAGATCCGGCTCGCAGCTCCCACATGTGGTGACTAACACACACAACATCACCCATCCCTCCCTCCAACTGCCTGTCACCTCCTACCGTCCTGGTGGCGTTTGACTGCCTTCAAATTTCATTCAGATCGGGTCACTCATACACCCACCATAACCTATATCGAAATACTATCTTTATTCAAAATATCGATAGAGATGCATCCCCTTCCTGATTGAAATGCTGATATTGCATGTAGCCTAAGTTCTAAGTTGGATCGACCTTAGGATAAGTTGTAAGTTTTGTGCAAATTGATCCAGCCATTTTTGCACTGTTGCTGGATTTTTAGTTGCCCCCTCCCCATAACCCCCCTCCTGTTTGAAATTTTGATATGATATGTAACCTAAGATCTAAGTTGGTTTATTTAATATATAGATTAATACTATATAATGACTATTATAGAATGTTTTAATCAGTATAAAGTATGTTATCTTAACTTATTTTAATAAAGGAGAAATTCATGGTAATTCAGAATAAATCTCAGCATTTGTATGTGCCAAATAATCTCAGCTATATGCTGCAGAAACTCCATGTTTGTCAAATTATTACTCGTCATTAGTCATTGAATGATCTTAGAAGTTGAGATACTTAGAGTCATTTGTCTCACTTAGCCCTTAAATAATTTTGGGATTTTACAATTGAATTTGGTGTTCATAATAAATTGCATATATTGGTGATATTAATTACAATAACTATAATGATGATTCAATAACAAAACACAATATTTAAAGGCACTCAAATTATGCTTTGTTCATTATATTTTCTGATTTTGCAGGATGGAGCAACCCCATTGTTTAAAGCAGCACATAAGGGACATATTGCAGTGGTTGAGGAATTACTCAAATATAAACCTAACCTTGGACTTCTTCCTGTAAGTCTATGATTTGCTTGTATATGATTATAATAAATCAGGGAAATGGAAGGGCAAGGTATTGATCCACATATAAAAATATTTTCATTTCGACCGGTTTTGTTACAAGGTAGCATCCTCAGGTGACCATAAAACAGAGACAATCCAAATATATAGGAAGGCTAGAGGAGGAAAGGAATTATGGGGTTGATTACTCATTGGTTAAGGAAGGGAGGGGGGGAGTATGGGTTTGTGGGGAGGCATGGTGATGGTAAGAGAGGTTATACATAAGGGATATCCAGCAGGGAAGAACAGGAAGGGTATAGAAGCTTGTTAAACACATGACAATCATTATCTGACAAACATTGTAAATTTTCTAATTGTTCCAGTACATCCATTTTCAGGCCTTTAGTCATAAAATGTAATACAGTGGGTACAAAATCACTAACAAGTTTAAAATCAAGAAGACGTTAGGCAAAGTGAGACTGAGTCTGATTATCTAGATAACAACTTTTATGTTCTTTAATCCTAATTTTGAAGATCCTGCCAGTTTGGCAGACATACAAATCATTACAATTGTTACACTTTAATTTATAAATACTGCTTCTAAAATGAACATCAATTTTATCCTTAGGAGAAGACAGAAGATTCTGAAGGTTACACCTATTATAAAATGCCGCTCTGAGATTTTCTTTAGACAATAAATTACTAATTTTATACAAGTCTTCCTACAAACCAAATTTAACAGAAATGGGTGAGAAAGAGTAAATTGCTAATGAGGCTAATTTCAATTGTTTTTTCCTTAAAATATTATCTATAATGTTACCATTATATCTATTATTCACCGCAATTTGTTTTATTATTATAAATTAAATGTTTATAAATTAAAGTGCAACAATTGTAATGGTATGCATGTTTGCCAAACTGGCAGGAACTTTAAAATTAGGATTAAAGAAGATAAAAGTTGTTATCTAAATAATTAGACTCAGTCCCACTTTGCTAAACATCTTCTTGATTTTAAACATGCTAGTGATTTTGTACCCACTGTTACATGGAAATGGATGTACTGGAACAATTTCATGTACATGATTAACTAATGCAACAAAAAATTTCATTACTATGTCTACAAATAGCCTATGAAGGAATTGTTTCAATATTTTCCATTTCAAAATCCATCTGTTGGCTAAACTGTATTGCTATAGTTTTATCCACATTTATCTGAAAAGGCTAGAAACATCTTACAGGTTATTTTGATTCTAAATGAAAAATTTCTTAAAAATTAAGACAGGAAATTCTGCAAAATTTTCCATGGAAAATAAATATGTAATTTTGAGGAAATTTTAATAAAAATCACTAAAATAAATAAGTACACTAGTTCAGATAACTTGAGCCAATTTCTCTAACTTTTAAGATCTTGTTCAAATTAATATTAAATATTTACTTTTTTTACAGTCTTTTTCCTCCCTATCTAGATAAATAGATAATAACTTTTACTTAAGGCACTGTGGTCATCTACTCACAAAGTGTCTGCATTAAATACTCTCATTTGTGTTTCATATGGTAATTAGCACTTTGCAATTAGGGTAATGAGAAAATGATATTCTTTCACACAGCCATTCATTGATAGCCATAAAAGATATACTGAAGTATGGTCTTGATACAAGCAATTTTTATGAAGTGCACCAAAATATAAAGTGGCCTTTATGTACTCTGATAAATGCAGTGCCACTGTTGTTTATCTTCCTCCCAGAAAAATAGTAAAATAATAAATAGCTAACCAAAGAAGGAATCACTTCATGGAACGGCATCATACAAAAGAAATCAAACTCACTATGTAAATTTCCATTTAAATTTATTTTTCTGACCGATTTCACTGTAAAAACTGCATCCTGCTGAGAAACTGGCCACAGAAATAAATTTAAGTGGAAATTTACATAGTTTGATTTCATTTGTATGATAGGGAAGCCTGGGTGAAAATTACATCCTCAATCTAATACAATACCTTGAGCAAATTTTGAACTAGTCTTCTCTCTTACACCATATATTTATTGATGTTTGTTGAATCAGTGAATTAATCCTGTTTCATATTTGTGTAAAATTAATGATCAGATTGTATATTCAAATGAGGAAGTTAAAACTTCCTTTCTTTCTGTCTCTTTTGCTCTATATTGAGTGTGCATTAATTTTGTTATGTGTTCACTTGTACAGATATTGTTATAAAGTAATTTCAGCTGTCACTTCCATAATTACCAGTGTTGTATGAAGAAGGTATTTTTCAATTTAACATACAGACTGCCCAGCCAATTTAGAGAAACATTGTTAATTAGAGTCTGTGATATTTTCATAGTTTGCTAAATAAAGGATTCTACTTTTATTATTGGTGGTGTGCACAACTAATGGTTAACTACTTGTTTTTGTTTCTCTTTACTATATAAGCATAATTTTAAATTGGTGGCTACACTTTTCCAATACTCATAGTAAACAAGATTTACTTGAATGTCGACTCTTATGCAATTCTATATCACTTGATGGTCACATTTTTCAATTTCAGAATGGTGAGAGTGCATTGCATGCTGCAGCACTGTTTGGTCATATACAAGTTGCTAAGCAACTCATCCAGGCCGGTGCTAATCCTAACCTGCCAAACAATGATGGAGTGACGCCATGCAGATTATCACAGCAAGCTGGGCACCGCGAGCTTATGAAAATTTTTGGTCATACTACATCTAGGAGCACTTTTTGGTGATGATGTTTTTTAAAGTTTGTACAGAAAATTTGGAATTTAAGTTTTGTTAGTCAAGAATCTAATTAGATGGAAATGGCAAGGAAACCTTATTAGCATCTAATTGGATTAAAATGATGCATGTAAATTTTTTTACATAAATTGAGAAATTTTCATTCTATTGGCAATTGTATATAATTTTCAAAGCATTTACTTTGTAACTAAAGTAATATTGATGAATTACTGTGAAAAATGATATTATTATAGTTGGAAATTCTGGCCTAAAAACTCATGTTGATTTATAAACCAAAAAGAGAAATCCACTTTAGGCCTCATATTGCATTTAATATATTTTATTGACATGTTTACCTGTAAAGAACTGTATATAAATTTTGACGCTTATTTTAAATAAAGAGAAAAACAATATACTTTTGATTTATTGGCATTGTTATTTCTATGAAATTTGCATGAAAGACAACATAAAGAAGCTATTATTTCTTAAACTGCATGAAAACTTCATCTCTATTCTATTTTCTCCATTTTCTTTAAACTTATTTTCATCAACTTGATATCCAGAAAACAATTATATAGAATGGTAAGTTGGTGATTTATGCATAATTATTATTATCATAAAGAGTATTTTTAAAATTTACTTACAATTTTCTCTTCCAATTTATTTTGATATATCAAGCAATCATTCAATTTTAAAGGATACAGTCAGTGCCGGCCTAAGCTAAAAATGTGGAGGGTGCCACAGTAGCAGGTGAAGTTAATAGTATAACATCTTTAAAACAAAATTTTGCTTGCTAAAGAATTTTTTCAGTTACGCATGGATAAGGATTGAAAATACAGTTGGCCAATGAGACCCAAGCTGTCAATAATCCAATCAATACATAATGATGTATTTCCGGTATTTTAAAAAAAGAGTAAGCCAAGCGGTTCCGGACATCGAAGGTGTGACAAAGGTTTTCTGCGAGGTGTTCTCTTGCAAGAGAAACATTCAAATTCAATTGCTCGTGATATGTAGTGACACTAACTTTAGCTGTTGTTGTGCGGAAGTTCAAAGAAAATTTATAGCCAAGAAAGATTGATTCTTTTTTTAAAAACGTGTTGTTTTTTTGAAAATAAAAATTATTTTAAAAAGATGTTGTTTAAAATTATATTTATTCTCCTGATTTACTGCTGAGAAAGGATTCACTAAATTTAATGGTAGGCATCACAATACATAGATCGCAGCAATGATGGAAAGGAAAAAAGCAGAACTTATATGTCATACATAAATATTAGAAGGAAAATAGTACGATGAGTAATATCAGAGAAGACGAATGCAACCCAACCTGAGAAGGAGGGCCACAGTGAACGTGGAAAGGAACCAATACCACTTAACCAAACTTACCCAACCCAGGGGGCCGAGTAGACATATGCCACGTACTGGTGGCATTTTACATTTTAGTACTATTTCTCGTTGCTTTCTCACCATCAACAGTGATACTGTTGCTTTGTTTACCTTCCACCCAGTTATGGAACCAGAACCTTATGTTCTATTGAATGAAAATTGTTGAAAATGTTCCAAACTAACGAAGATAATTTTAACTGTTAATCAAGAAAAATTCATATGGCCTGTTCTGAAAACAAAAAATGCATGTCAACTAAAAAGCAGCCATCATCAGTGGCAATTCACTGATATTAGCTCTAAAAAGGTTGTTTATCTTAATTACAAACTGAATTCCAGTCTTGATATTAAATTGAATTCCAGACATCAAGCTTGACATTTCATTGTTAGTATGATATCATTTTAAGTGCTTGATGGATTGAATGGGAACATTTGATTCCTGTAATGATAGAATATATTTTCCCAGCACTAATAAAAAGTATTTCCTCTTCCTATACATCAAAATATTTTCTCAATTGAATAATTAAAATTATAAGTTGTCTTCTGAATTTTTCAGGTAATGTTATATATTGAGAATATAGTTACTCCTTGTGAAGGAATTTTTGTGTTGCTAGTTATTCAGCTCAAATGTAAGAGATTTGTGGGGTAAAGTATAAATAAAAGCTATTCTCTCAAGAATCATAGTATTTTGAGCAATTTTTGCAACCATTTTGATAAATATTCCTGAAATTAAAGATTTTCAGGTACATACAAGCTGCCTACATTAATGTTGTAGGTATGTTTACATGGAATGGAATTTTTCAATTATTTATAAGTTGTAATGCATGAGATTATTTTAAAATACTCCCAGGCCAATGTTCAGCAAATGTAAAACACCTTCCTAACCCACATTGGGTACTGAATACTGAATAATGCAGCACTCTTCAATCATTTTTTGCTGATGTACTCCTTTGAGCATTTTATTATTGTTCTGTGCTCCTATATACATATTCAAGTGACACTGAAATGAATAACACTTGTATTAAGATAGATAACTCATGTTAATAATGTTACTAGTGTTATTGCCCATCAAAAATGATAGCTAGGCATACATGTATAATATTGTATTGTAGCTCCATGCATCCATATGTCATACCAGTGTGGAAGTTATAAAATTGGAAGACATGAGAATGCAAAGCATGACAGGTATATAAACGTAAAAACATCAGTAAAAATCTTAAATTACCTAGAAATATGGAATAATTATGAAGTAATTAATTTTTTATATCAAATTTTTCCATAAGAAAGACATTGCATCGCCATTTATATCTACAACATAGTTTTAATAAATTAGTAGGAATTAAGATATGTACTTGAGACTATGATCAGTGGCAAATAATATGGGACCCTCCCTATGGATATCTTAAATATTTTCCAAGCTTATCATTGTCTGTGTACTCGAAGAATCCTCCCATCCCTCACACAAATGATACTGCTATTTTGAAAAGTATGAAATTATAAAAAAATTTAGTAATAAGTTTTTTCTTTTATTAACTTTAATACATTTGGAGAAATGGGTTCAAAATATCATATTATGCATAACAACTTACAATGCCATAGAGACACAAGAAAAATAAGACACTTTCATTACTCTATGACATTGAATATGCTTATTAACTTATGCCGGTGGAGCAATGGTTGAAACACTCCTCTATATAAGTAGTATGTAACACTAAAGAAGTGTTGACACATGAGAAAATACATTGGCCTAAGAGCAAGAGAGGTCCAAAGGCATATAATCATAGCTTATATCTTGCACTGGTTTTTGTACTGAGAAATGCCTCTTCTTAGCGTTATAAAGCCATATTGTAGATGTCTCAATTCCCTTTTTTGGGTTCTTAATGCGGGCACCAGATGCCCTCGTCAGTATGGTTTGAATGTTTAAGGGCAGCCTTAATCTCAGGGCCTCCCTGCATTGCAGAGCCTATCAGTATGGCCCTGACTATGTCAGATGTATGCCCGCAGTAATGAAGTGTCTTGAAGAGAGAATCTGAATCTATGCCAAAATAGCTAAAGAATTTGTTTGATGCCAGAAAAAATGGGAATTTTTCAGAATTTTAGCAGTGAAAAATTCTTGTCATGAAAATGAATCCAATGCTTTTAAATGGGAAATGGGTTGAGAGAGTGGAGAGAGTAAACAATCTTTTATACTGTAAAATGAAGAAAGGAGAACAGTGATGGAAAGCTATTTTTTAAGCAAATTTATAACATGATCCATTATTTTAATAACGGAAAATGCAAGAAAGTTCTTTTAACTTTAATTCTTTTATAATAAACATTACATGTAAAGATTAAAGTTTTTTGGAAGAAAGTATTTTTATTTGTCCAGCATTAATTTTCAAGTTATTACAATGGGGAAGAAAGAGCAAAAATGAGCATTCACCTACAGCAACTTATACTGTTGCATTGACCCTACCTGTTTTTAAATTCTACCCGACTACAGCAGGGATGTCAAACTCGAAGAGGTGTCAGGGCTGCACTGAAGCAATGGAGGATATAGAAGGACCATATTAGAATTATAGTTGTTTAAGGAGGGCCAGAGTTGGATAAACTGGATATCTAGGACAGAGGTCAGCAAACTATTCTGGTCAGCGGGCTACATTCGCAGCTGTGAATGTTTTGGAAGGCCACATTGGAAGTGAGGAAAGTTTCGACAGGCCAGATGAATGATTAAATCAGAAGTTATCTAGTTTCTGTGGTCTCATACATGCGAAAATCAAGTCCAAATGATTTACTAGGATTAAGAATTTACCGGAAACGGTTTTGAGACAACCATTTCACTAAATAAATGTGAAATTGCCCAAGTGAAATTTTTCCAATAATTTTTTCATTACAGCTTTGTGAGCCTCTTCAAGCGCTCTCAGGGCCAGATGTGGCTCTCAGGCCTTACATTACCGATCCCTGATATTGGAGATTAGACATTGTTATGCATTTAAAAGCAATAATCTAGAAAGAGTATTCTATTGTACCTCAATGACTATGAAAAAATCTTCTTTTCCAAAAAATATTTATATAATAATACAAAATATTTAGATAAGACAGATATTCACAACCAGGCTGCCAGTTTGACATGCCTGATCTACAGAATGTGATTATCGGTGAAGGAGGAAGAAAGAGAGTGAGGCAGTATTATTTTACCAACACCTGTGGTTGCAGCACATTCAGGGATGTCGAGAGCTAATGCAGGCCCCATTGCAAAGTGTGACTTTCTCCATATACGTATTATGAGAAAGTATTGTTTTCATGAAAAAATTGAACTCGAGATTTCAATGGTAATACATGTTTTAAGGTTCCCTGAACACGTTCTGACTAGTTTCATGATGATGTCTGTGTGTCTGTCTGTTGGTCTGTATGTGATAGATTTTTGTGGATGCTCTAACTAAAAAACTATTAATCAGGTCAATGCAAAATTTTATATTTAACATTTTTATAAAAGTTAGATGAACTGATTACTTTTTGGTAAAAATCGGTCGACCGGAAGTGGGTGTTTACTCTTGTCACATCTGTTATTTTGAAATATTTGCTTTAATATTTGATAAACGTAAAAATGTATTGGAATAAAATTTGTAGGAAATTTTATTTTCTACAACCTTTGTTTGATACATTTTTCCATATAATGCATTGTTTAAGAGATATCTTATATTTTTAGCTGCCACCACCATACCACCTACCTATGACTATTGTTAACAATTGACGCAGTTACGTCTTAGTAACGCTCCTTTTTCTTTTCTTAATTGTCAACCGGAAGTAAATATTGACAATGATGCCAGAGCTAACAACATGTAATTTGCCATATAAATATGGAGAAAATCATGTGTTGCCCACATCAGTTTATGTATGTATATGTTTGTGTGTCTGCATGTAGATATGAGGTTTAAAATGAAACAAGTCATTTCTGAAAAAAATTGACTATATTTATTGAAAAATAACATGTTAATCTTAAATAGCCAAAAATTTTTAATGAATAGAACATAAAAATGAAAGAAATATAACAAGTACATGAGTAAATATAGTATTTAACTTGGAGTAATTATTAATAAAAATCTGATGTGGCCACCACATGACTTTCTCCGCATCTGTAATATTTCTAAAAATACCAAATAGGTTACATAATAATAAATATTTTAAGAAACTGCAAGAAAATTTTAGACTTTACAAAGAACAGAAATAAACTCAAACCATAGCCTTCTGATATTGGATATAGCCACAAAGCTCCAACAATTAAGAAAAGAAAAAGGAGTGTTATTAACATAAGACCTAACTAAGCGTCAATTGTCAATCGTCGGTAGATATCTCTTAAGCAATGCATTATATGGAAAAATGTTTCAACTTTCCTACAACTTTTATTCCAATACATTTTTTGATTTATCAACAAATAAAGCAAATATTTCAAAATAATGGATAAGTGACAGGAGTAAACACCCACTTCCGGTTGACCAATTTTTACCATAAACTAATCAGCTCTTGTAACTTTTATAAAAATGTTAAATATAAAATTTTGTGTTGACCTGATTAATAGTTTTTGAGTTAGAGCGACCACAAAAAAGCTATCACATACACACACACACACACACAGATATCATTGAGAAAATGGTCAAAATGTGTTCAGGGGACCTCAAAACATGTATTTCCGTTGAAATCTCGAAGTTGATTTTTTTCATGAATTCAATACTTTTCCCTATACTACGTATATGGAGAAAGTAAAAATATTGTTGCTTAAATAAATATAACGAAGGATATAAATAAATAGCTAGCGATTACTTACCTTTATTGTTAACCCTAATTAAACATCTTGAAAATGTCCATATAATTTATGCTGGTTGCACTAAAAAAACTGAATACATACGTAGTACATATTTAATCAAGCAATTTTTCATATGCTAACTTTTTCTCAAACTCTTTACCTTATGCCATGCATTGCATAAAGGCTTTCAAATTATTCAATTGATTCAAGCATTTAGAATCATCAATTACAACATTTTTGGTTAATATGAATTCCCAAGAATTTATATTTACCCACCCACCACTTTTTAATTCAATCTATTTAAAAACTTTATAATCTAAGAATTGAGTGGTCCATAGTTGTAGACATTCTAAAGCATTCTCATAAAGTTTTATACAATTTTTCTTAGATGCAAAGCATTCATTGAGAAGGTCAGCATGTTTATTTAGTATGTACTGCTTTATTGGAAACAAATGTTGCTAATTCTTTTAATCAATGACCCACTAAACATTATTAAACTAAACTTATTTCAATTATCGATTTGATTTTTTCTTATTTTCCATATATTTTATATTATGATTGCAACACATGAAATAATGAATGCAAAAATAATAAGTAGGCTTCATCTATCAAATTAAAAAATGTTTTGACGTAGTGGGAGCTTTTTGAAGTGAAAAAAATTAGATGTTAATGGCTTGTACATTTTCAGAATTCTTTCAATGACAGGGAAAAGTGACTGTTTGTAAAAAGCTGATTATAATCCGCAGATACAGTCACAAGGTTTTTTAAGCTTTTTGTTCTAACAGAATACTAAAAAATGATTATAAATATTGACCAAAATTGATTCAATGTCTATTGCCCAGGAATCAATTGCATGTTTAACACAATTACTTAAGACAAGGGTAGGACACCCAATTCCAATTTCCACTGCCAAAATTAGTGTTGCAGTTGTCTGCTCCAAATGTAATACAATTTTCTGTACAACCATAAGTTTTTAATGTATTTATTGTAAGCTGACTTATTGTATCTTCTGATTCATTTGAAACAGATTACAATTCAACTAGCGTGTGTGAGAGTTCTTCAACATGATAATCAAAATACTGTATGAATATTGGAAAATTTTTGTAGAGAAATGACTATCAGCAGAGACCCCAATGTACTTAAAAACATACTCAACTTTACTTTTTATTACTTGTAGTGAATATGATGCTAATACTTGGTTGAAAACTGCTTCTTGATTCTGGCTGATGAAATTTTTGTGAGTCTTAGAATTGGCAAATAATTTTGCATGTAGCTTGTTTGTGCAATTCACTGATCTGAAATGATGGCAAACTGTATGAAATCTTAAAGTTACCTCACAAGCAGAAATAATTTCAGTTTCCTTGCTGTTTCTATTGACAACATAGTTTGTAATTTCTTCTGATGTATTGTCAGATATGACATCTTCCTTATGCTTGGCTGAATTCAAATTCTGCTCCAAATCTAATTTTTCCCTTCACTCACTGCTCAAGATATTCTTTTATGACAAATAGAGCAATGAGCTTCATGTTCATTTTTCATGCTATTAAAGATTTTATATATTCTTTGAAGATCCTCATTAAATTTACATTTTTGTTTAGGTGGATGCATTTAAGCAAGGGTTAATCTGAAAAATATTTTATATGGTAAATTAAGAGATGAGATTTACCACAGTTCAAGGAAATATTAAAAAAAACTAAAATTCACGGTAATGATATCATCAGAAGTGGTTTTATAAAATTTATTTATGGAAAAATATTTAGCAAAGATGGTTGTGATATTTAAAATATCGCAATTTTAGTTTTTAATCTCTCCAAAAAATCTTGAATTAAATAATCGTGAGATTTACTTACAATTAACTTACGAGATAAGATTTTGATAACGCTTTCCAGCTGCTTTTTTTAAAGAACACTAATGAACTTACTTTAATGCTATTTCAGCTTTTTCGAAAACAATTTTCGTAGGGATTCACTATTAAGTGCTTGACACCGTCATATAGCCAAACAAATGAAATAAATCTAAACTGATCCATGTATGTATGTATATATATATATGTATGTGTATATATATATATGTATGTATATATATATATATATATATATATATATATATATATATATATATATATGTATGTGTATATATATGTATGTGTATATATATGTATGTATATATATATATATATATACAGTCAAACTCGTTTATAACGAGCACGGTTGTAACGAGGTCACGGCTATAGTGAGCAAATGCTACCTCCAAGATAAGTTTACGAGTATTTACATACAAATATTTCACGTATATAACGAGCACGCTTCACGGATATATCGAGCAAACTTCGACCACTTCTCACTGTCTCAAACGCGGTGGCGGTCAGCCCCTTCAATCCTCATAGTGACCCAAAATATGTAACCTTGTGTTCTCGAGTCCAGCCTCTACACCCTATCCCTCGGGGAGGTTAAAGACCGCGGCGTTGTTGTTAAAAAATAATCCCTTCGTCCAAACCAAGAATTCCCAACTTGCAGGTAGAGTGGCACCCGCGGAGGTCCTTTGTCCTCTCCTCCCAACCCCCAGCTCTTTTACAGCCAGGAGGTTGTGTTTGGAAGGGGGGTAAGGGGCTAAGGGCATGTACAATGGCGCCCGCCCCCGTCGCTCAGCCGAATGCACCCAACACCCTTTCCCACGTAAAGATGGGAAATCCCAGATTTAATCCGTCTCCTCATTAACTCTTCCTGGAATTGGTATGCTCGCAGTTTGCAAAGAAAGTTCGTAGCGTTGATCACAAAAATCAGTTGAGATTTTGCCCTTGAACGAGTAACATGTCCGTACATAAAAGGAAGTGTCTGTCTATTCGCGAAAAGGTTGATATTATTCGAGCGTTAGAACGTGGTGAAAAAAATGTTGAAGTGTGCAAAAAATTTAATTTATCGTCGTCTACGGTTTCAACCTTATGGAAAAACAAAGAAGCGATTTTATCTGCACTAGAGAACAACCTAACAACGAACAAGAAAATGAGGAAGTGTGACTTGGGTACTGTTGATCAAGCACTGCTGGAGTGGTTTAAGACGCAGAGAAATGCTGGTTTCCCCATCAACAACATTTTAAAGGTACAGGCAGATAAATTTGCAAAACAGTTAGGACATGAAAACTTCACATGCAATAATGGGTGGCTCGATCGTTTTAAAAATCGGCATAACATTGTTTATGCGAAAGTCAGTGGAGAGGCCCTGTCAGCAGATTCAAAAACGGCAAGTGAATGGGTGAAAAGTGTTTGGGAGGAGTGTCGAAAAGGTTACAGAGAAGAAGACATCTACAATGCCGACGAAACGACTGTTTTACAACATGATGCCTGATGCAACGTTTAAATTCAAAGGTGACAAATGTGTTGGTGGCAAAAGATCTAAGAATCGTTTAACAGTTTTAATGTGCGCAAACATGAATGGGAGTGACAAAAAAAACTTTTTGTTATTGGTAAGTCACAAAAGCCGCGTTGTTTCAATAATGTAAAGAAGCTTACCGTTGAATATGCAGCTAATAAAAAGGCATGGATGACTTCCAATATTTTTCAGCAATATGTAAGTCAGTGGAACAACGAGTTACGGAGGAAAAATAGAAACATTTTACTCCTTGTCGATAACTGTCCTGCGCACCCACATATGCAGGAGTTATCCGATGTAAAACTGGTGTTTTGCCTCCAAATGCGACTTCTATTTTGCAGCCAATGGACATGGGGATAATTAAAAGTTTTAAATGCCATTTCAAGCGATTTTTTGTTCTACAGTTGATTGAAAGTAGGGAAAGAGGTTTAGATGGCAACGACTCTGTATTGGATGCAATTCATTTGATGGCAGATGCATGTTTCACCTACAACGAACATAAACTGTTTTCGGAAGTCTGGTTTAATATCGGGAGAATTTTCGATTGATAACCATAACGTTGATGAAGATGATCTACCTCTGTCAGAATGGCTTAAAGAAAATGGAATTGCGAATTTTGACCATGTAAATGACATTGACAATTTTGTTCATGTTGATGATGATTTGATTACCAGTGGAATTCCTACGGAGAGTGAAATAAAAGAGACAGTACAAAACACAGCAGACAGTGATGAAGACATTGTTGAATGTGTCGAAGACACAATCCCGACTTACTCTCAAGCTCAGGATGCTGTGGAAACATTAAATGATTTTTTTGAAAACATTGACATTTCCGATGGTGTTTTTAGTGCAATAAGTGTAATAAGAGGAAACTTAAGAGACTTCAAATTGAAATCTATGAAACAGGCTACCATTCAAAGTTATTTTTCTAAAAAGGGGAGTGATTAAGGATGCAGCTGTGAGTAAATTTTATATGTACAAATGTTTATTTTAAATTTTCTAGTTTATTCTCCTTTTTAATGTTTTTCCATAAATTTACTAAATAAACTTTGTTTATATATTCACTTTTACTTCTTATGTCTTATTTCACCATACGCATGCATGCTTTTGCCTTCACGGATATTAAGTTTAACGGCTATAACGAGCAAAACTAGACGGTCCCGTGGCGCTCGTTATATCCGAGTTTGACTGTATATACCTATATAAAAACTTTTCTCAGAAGTTGACAACGCTAAAAAAATAGTTAACTGAAGTTGCACTAAAGTAAAGCTAAGCTGAAATAAATTAGCATATCTGAATATATAACGAAATTGGAAGCCAAGGAAATTAAATTTCAATACGTTGAACCTAAAACAAAGGACATAAATGAAGACTCAAAAATGAGAGGACAAAAGTTCTGAGGCAAAAGAGGACGTCTGTTCAACCTAGGTTTTCAGAACAAGGTGCATGCTCCTGATTCAGTGAAGAGCATGTGGAGTGTAAAACATAACACATTGCTACGTAAAAAAATCGATTAGATTTTAGTTTTCTAGGCGAAGATAAAAATATGTAAATGCCAAACTCACTCTTCCGCTCCCACGCCTTTAGTATCGCACTTATCTCAACGTAGTTTATCAATCCTCAAAGAAACGGCGCATGCATGCAGTTTTATTTCGAAAAGATCCCGTCATTATTAGTAAGTGATAAGAGAAAGCAAAATAAAAGTTTAGTGAGACAACATATTTAGTAATTTTTTGTACTCATAATCATAGTGAAATGTTATATAATATTATCGGAGTTGGTGGTTATTTAACCTGGTATCCAAGATGCTTATTTTTTATGTTGTCATTATTTTACTTAGCCATAGCAAGAAATTGTTATGCAAATGTAGAAGTACCGTATGATATTTCAACATATGAACCACACCAAATTTAAAGAAAACTTGTTTAAAATCACAAAATTGAGAGGATTCTTTATTTAAGTGTACAGTCATTTTGACAGTAATAACACCTTTTTAGTTAATCTTGGGTTGAGCTTATCAATGCTCACTTGAGCAGAAACTTCAAACAAAAAACAAACAAGTTTTGTCAATTTTAACAACACATTCTGTTGCCTGTAGTCAAATGACATTCATGTGTAAAATATAAACAACTTTCATAAATGGCAATAATAACAAATATGTTTACAAAACAATAATCACACGTTTTTGACACGAGTTCACATTTTTCAAAATACATAAACAAATACAATGTTACTTTAACAGCCATTAGGAACATGTAACACACATCACATTCTTTAATGGTTTGGTGTAAAACAACTTTTAATCAAAAGTTACTTCTCCAAGAGAAATTAGCCCACTATATACCTTTCCATACATTAGGAAGACAGCATATTCTCCAACTCATTGGTCTGTTAGGTTTATGTGTATTTTAAATGAACTAGGATAATAGCAAAGAATATACCAAAAATATATTCCTTCAACAGATTTTTACAAGATGACATGCAATGATTTATAGAACCAAATCATGGCATTAATATTACATATGAATTGGAGAAGACTTTTACATAAAAATTTAGACCAGAGAAAATTCACCATTGTAAATTCCAACATTTAGAATGTATTAGCTATTGTAAAATTACAAATGACTTTGTCAAAATTTTTAGTTCCTTGACCGTGAATATTGGCAAAGTAACCTGTGTTAACAATTTCACAACGATTTAACACGACAAAGAGTTATTGGGACTTTTGATCTAGGTATTTTATAGAGTATTTCCTGAATGTAACATCAAACACGCAGATTATACCACATTATCAATTTTAACCTTTTTCAGGGTTCCATCAATATACCTAAATCAATACAAACACAAAAGAAACACCCCAAACTGTCATAATTGGAAAATAATTTACACTTAAACTGCAGCAGTGGAGGCATGTAAAAGGGAGAAATACGCAACCTCTACACACCACAATGGGAAAAAGTTTTCAAAAATAACAACATCCAAGTTACATAAAATACCCGAAGGAAATTATATATCACCAGAACTTAAAAAATAAAACTCCCAATTCAAACAACTATAAGTTTATCAAGAGAACGTAATGGTAAGAAGTATGCTGTAAAAATTGTAACACCTTAATCTTTAGCTATGTCAAATCGAATAATGTGATTGTATAAATGTATAAACAGATATTTCAGGTAATATATCCAAATCTTCCATTCACATAAATGTATTGATCCCTTGAAGAGATTGAATTTTAAACAGTTAACCAGGACTTCTGAAAACACTTTCCTATAAACACTGAAAGAAATGGCCATGCAAATCATTGACCAATTACAGATAATACACAGAAAAACCTTCTCCACCATACATGAATACACCAAGACATTTCTCTTCACAAACGATAACATTCACCAAGAATGCTGAATGAGCAGTGGTTCAGAAAATCTAAACAGACTTTCTATTCAAATGAGTACCAAATAAAATCGACTATCTACAGATGAACAACAATTTCATGATCCCAAAAACAGAGACACACATCTGGATACTTAAAAAAGGTTCATAAAATAATACCTCTTCACACTTTCAGTTTATTTATACCCAGAATGAGTTTTTTCTCCCTTTATTCATCATAGAAAATTAAAGAGTAGACAGTTATTCGTTTTACACAACCACTGGCTGTAAGATAAAATTACAAATCATCAGCATATACTGTATATGCTACTCCTGTATTACTTCAAGAAGTGATTTCTCAACAGTTTTGTTTTCATTTTATGTACAATGACTGTTTGAGAATTAGTATATCTTAAAAAGAAATGATTTGGTCCATCAAATGGGATAGCAGTCTGACTTCCCTTATCAACTGGAAATCTCATTTTCTTAATTTACTATTCTTTCTACATCCTCGCTGGAAAAAAAATTACAAAATACTCTAAAAAAGACACTCGCTAAATTCACCATGGAATCATCACCTTTATTTCTAACTGATTTAAGCTCCACATGATCACAATGGCTCTCTCTGAACAGTATACTACTAATATCCTGTGTATACTTTGGGTCAACTGGTAACATCAGAAACTTAATTATTGAAAATAAAACTTTTCCATAATGGCATTCAAAGGGTTCCAAATGATTGAATCAAATAAGGGTGCAATGTTGTCCTCTATATTAAAACTCGTACGGGGATCACTACTACTGACCAAACTGGCATTGATATTTCTTTGGTCTCTTCTTTTATCAAATGCTACCACACCCCCACCACCTCCTCTAACGTACCAATTGTCTATAATGGGAACCATACGGAATTACTTTTTACCACCATCGCTGTCTTTCCGCAAGCCCCATCTCTCCCTCACTCAGGGATTGTTTTGCTTATTCGAACGGAGGCGGGCAAGGCCAGAGCGTTCTTCCTCTTCGTCGCTCGTGTACGACGAGATGGCAGCTACAGCTCCGCGGGTGGATGTGGCCTGCATCAGCTCCTGGTCCGGGCCATTACGGTTCTCGTAGAGGAGAATGTTTAGAGTTTCTTCGTAGATCCGTGCCTCAGGAAATTCCACCTGTTTTCAGGAAAGATCTTTTATGTATCCATTGTAAACCATATGGTGGTACAATCTGATTATTCCATTTATGTGGATGAAATCATTTTTCTGACCGAATGAATTTATTTCTGCAGCTTCAAAATGAAGAGTTAATCACTATAAATTTGGAGTAAGATATATCATCTTCCATTGAACACAGTGCATCATCTTAAATATTTTATTTTGAATTATCATTAATTTCATATGAGGTTGCCAGGCATACCTATTTTCACAGGATTGTCCCAACTTGATAAAGTTTCCTGCATCCCAACTTATATTTTGTGAGTCCCACTTATTAAACAAAACTGTTCAATGTTAAAAATTTTTAATCGGAATATGGATGCTACCAACCAGCAATGACTAGGTTTATAGTGCTACATACAGTGATTCCATCGCATAAGCAATGCTTTCTGGTCAGAGTGTAGGACATGTGCTTGGCCTGATGAGCGACCGTCCTCTATATATCTCCTAATGCCAATCCTTTCTATCTTGTGCACATCTCATCCACCACTTGAAACTGGTTTTACTGTATGTAATAGCATTGAACGCTGATACTTTGTAAGGTTAAGTACCTTAAAGGTACCATCATTGTATACATTGTACATGTAGTTTGTATAGTACATTGCATTCGTTAAATACATAGTGCACTGGGATGTTCCAATACACTGAATACTCTATGTAGTTTACTTCAAGAAAAATATTCTTGTGTGTTATGAAGCACTTGCCTGCAAAATTTATGAATTGATGGAAATTTTGAGAAATAAATTAACAAATCGGAAAGACGAAAATTTCTACAGTTCACTGGCATATTTTATTTTAAAGAAAAAAGATAATAGTGATGCGGTGAATCGATTTGAAATTGATGCTGATAATTTCTGGAATGAAAGTATTAAATATATCGAAAAATGGTTTAACTTTGAAAATAATATTTTCAAAATATTAAAACCCACTGCATTAAAAATGGAACAAAATTTTAAGGATTTTAAAGAAATGATTGAAAAATTTCATGTCAGAAGAGTGGACCTAGACATTTTATTTGAAGAAAATATAAAATTAAGTGTTTTTCTCTGAATCTTGTTCAAATGTAAAAACAATCACAGGGAAATGGGTTTAATTTTTTAAAATTAAATTTAGATGCTAAAGAATTGCTAAAAGTCATCAGCTTTGTATTATCATTGCCACATTTAAATGCAGTTAGTGAAAGAATATTTAGTTTGATGGCTGTTGCGTGGATAAAAGCCAGAAATAAACTATTGCTATCTGATTTAGAAGCTTAACTTATGATTAAGCAAAACTTTCAAATGAATTGTAAGAAATTTTGATTATATATTGATTCAGAAGCCTGGGAAGTTTTTTTAGAGAACGCCAAATCAAACCTGAAATATTGGTAATTAACCCATTAAAAGCCAATTATAGAAACAATTATGGGAACTAGATCCTAATTTGAAATTGAGCTCTTATCTACGAAACTAATGTTTTCGTACAAAAGTTAGAAATTATAAACTTTCAGTTATGCCACACAAAAACGTTGCATTAATGCAACATTGGCTTGTTATGGGTTATAATTTGACACACTCATAAAAACATCATTTACTCAAGTAAACATTTATTTTACCTATTTTATGTACATTTAACATTATTTAATGTTAATAAATTGTGAATAATGAAAAAATACAATTATAAAATAATAAAAAACATTTCAATTGCAAATTTACTTTTAATGATACCTTTTGAAACAGCCCAGGTGTAAATTTACCTCACTTTTTTACAGATGTATACAGGTAGTGATTTGCATAGTCTGCACCTACATCTTACTGTACAGTTTTTGATTATGTGCCCAACATTATCAAATCGATAAGAAGTGTCTTTTTTAGTAGCACGTCTACCTAAGGAAATATTTTTTTATGGTCAAATGAGATATTTTCAACCTCTAGATTTGTTTCAATAACTCTTTTCATCAACACAATCACTATAGAACTTCTAAACTCTAACTGCGACATTTTTTCACTGTTGAATTTTTTGTAAATCTTCCAAGCATTAACTACGCTGTTTCCTATTAGATTGGTGAATAATGATCACCACCATTTCCCCCCTTATTTTAATTCAATAACTGGCAACAGCATTATCATGTAGATCCACACTACCCATATTTTTTTGTATGCGGTGATCACATTAGGTTATTCAATGTATATTTGTTTCCCTAGTTTCCTGTTCCATTGTTTGGCTTTTACGACTGGGTCAACAGTGCCTACAGTTGTTGCAATTGTCACAATGGAGTTGTCATTCCAGGGAACAGCCAATATATCATTTACTTTGTCATAAGAATAATCATAACTGCCTCTGATTTCCTTTCCTAATAACTTTACATTCTTGATTAGGCATTTAAATGGTCTATTACAGTGAATTGTTCCCATGGCAAAAAATCCTCTTTGATGGAGCAAGGAAAATAAACTATGCCTGCTCAAGAAGTTATCAAAATAAATAATGTGTTTTCAGTAATTCCAATACAACCTGAGCCCCTAATCCCAATCCCTCATCTGTTAGTTGTTGGCTGGCTCCACCATAAGGAGAAAATTGATCGAGATATCTTGTCGAGGAGGCCAGGCACCAAATTCTGAATCCAAAACGCACCAGTTTATCCTTTATGAACATTTTGACAGACTGCCTGCCCGAGTATGGAACTGTTTCCTCATCAATGAACAAATTGTGTGAAAATATTCCAAGTTGGAGGAATTTTTTGTCCAATACATCGAAGAATGGACGTAACTTAGAAAACTTGTCAGTTTTATTTAGCCCCTGATCAGATAAATGTATGTTTGCTTTTATCTTTTTGAATGTATTTCTTAACATGGTCTTGCAAACTAAAAGAACTCCTTTATCAAGAACTTTAGACCAATATGAATCTAATGTGGGAAGGTAATTATTACCCCATAAAATTAATATCCCTAAAATTTTTTCAATTCACTTAACGATGAATTCATGTCCGTTTCTACCATTTGCATATTTTTTGGAATATTCAATAATCAATTTATATACTTCTTCATCAAAAAAGGCTCAATATTTCAAACGGACTTTTCTCAGCCAGTTTAGATTTTAATAACGCTGCACTTAGGTTTTCATTATTTTCTGGACAGTTGGCATGATTGGAAAAGGCCTTTCTTCATTTGCAGTTAAATTCGAACTTTTTTTCTTAGTAGTTGCAGCCAATGACTTGGAAAAACTATCGGTAGGGCCTACCATTTATGAAGCTCTAATTTCCTAACCACATCTGCAGGAAGTTCACTGTCATTATCAACCAGTAATAATGTTTTCTCATTTATATCTTCATCAGTCAATTCGTCTGCATCAGGAGGAATTATAACAATTTCTACTTTATCCATTACATCCTCTTCATTCACTTCATTTAGCACCACTAATATTTCTTCCGCAGTGCAATCTTCAATTAGTTTTAAAATTGTCCTGCCAATTTTACGCACTGTAATTTTGAACACGGAAAATAGGAAAAAAGTAGCGTAAATTATGCGAGTAAATATATAATAGATGTCAGAAAAAATCACTTTCAATGCTGATAAATATGACAAAAGGGAAATACATGAATAAATATTATTTCCAAGAATGTCTGAAAATAATTAAGATTACTTACTATGGGCTATATTTCAAACAAAATAAAAATGCAGTGTTGGTAGAATGAAGAAGGCATGTTTCCACAAAGAAATGCAAAAGTGGAATGAACTGAATAGGCTAGAGGTGAGGAATGAGTTTCATAGTATCCTGACATGTTGAATCCTGCATATAAACAAAACTCCCAGTTCCAGCCAATGTTGCGTATATGCAACATTATTTTTAACTTTCAATATCTTTATAATACAAGTCACTATTTACAAATGTGATACATAATTCCAAATCTGGAAACTCTAAATTAAATGAATATAACATCATTAGATGAATGCCATGCTTTTTTATTTTTAGTAAAAACATAAAAATGATGTAATTGCAATAACCCTTCCAATTAAAATAAATAGAACTGCATTTTTAATGGAGCTGTAAAAAATACTGAGGTTCAATGAACATTTGATGCAGCTTGTAAACACATCCAAATTACCACAGTTATTCACACTTCCTTTAAATAAATTCACAAATATAAAGTTGCATTAATGCAACATAGGCTGTTGATGGGTTGTTCATTTTAATGCATTTATTTAGTGTTCGTTTCAATTTTAAAGTTTAGTTTTCTTTTTTTATATTATTAGGAGCATTTATATTAGCACAAATTTTATTTTTCATGATACCTTTAGTATTTATAATTTGTTATATCATTGATAACTGATGATTTATAGCTTTAAAGAATTTTATTCATGTTGCTTATGGATTTTACATTGTGTTGATTTTATTTTTCTCGTCGCTATCTAACAATAATAATGTCCCTTTGTGGCTCCCTCTGTCAGGCTATAAAAATGCGAATAACTCGATAATGGAAACGAGATACATTTTTTATAATTGGCAGGAATGATTGATTCACATATTGTAAGATGATGACAAAAAGAAATCTTGAAAAAAGTCCTAGGTTCGACTCCAAGGTAGGCATTTCTATTTCCCATATGATAACACGTAAAAAATCAACTTTTTGACTTGCAGGCTTTTATTCTTTTTGAGATCTAAATTAGAAAGAATTAACCTATGATCTTCGGATCAAGCTCATTTTAAAGAAAAAACTATGAAATTTTTTATTCTGTTCATCTTTTCCTGCCTACAGTTCAAAATTTCTCATGTTTAAAATTTAATTCACATATTTTGGGGAAATCTTGGCATTTAATTGGGATGTTGCCTTGCCAACCAATTACATTGTTAAACCTCGAAATCCTATTGTTATTTCAATCCTTATGACTGAAAGCGTGCTTTGAATTGAACAATTAGTACGAGAGAGAGATAGAGAGAAATTATTTTCATAGCAATCAATGTAATCAACATTCGTTATGTTACTTACGAGAAGGGATACATTTGAATGTAGAACATTAATCATTCGCATATTAAAATTAGGTACTTATAATCATCGTAGGAGTTCAAGACTTGAAACAACAAATGCCTAAAAGAACGAGTTTGTTTTCTTGCCATCCAAAGAAAGTCAAGATATATTTATTTGTTAATTTTTTATTTAAAAAAAACTTTCCCGTTGAATTTCAGTGGGCCTATCCCTAGTATGTAACTATTAATTTAATTAAAAAATATTTATGAATAAATCGATCATTTGAATGGTTTTTATACAATTTTGTCTTGAATTTGATTTTAAATAAATTTCCTGACTTCATATTTTATATAAATGTCCCAATTTGTGATTTCAAAAATACGGAAACCCTAATTTCATACCATGTAAGGAATTGAGATTTTCCTATATCTTGATGCAGGTACTTACAAAATTACCATAAATAAACTTGAAATAGTTCAATTTCCAAAAGAGATTACTGTTTTAAAAAGTTTGGTGAGTGACATACCTTTGTATGCTTTTTGTCAGTGGCATAAACTATGGAAGTACAGCATACTTCTGCAACTTTCCTTCCATGTCCATAAAATATCCAACAGCAAATTTCACTTGAACCAATGACATCCTTGATAAATAAAACCCTACCACTGAACCTTAAGGACATTTTATCGAAAAGCTCTATATTCTTCAGCAGGTTATCATCCGATGTACTGTGAAAAATTACAAATTTTATTTTTTAATAAAATACTGATAAATACATGGAAAATTGCCGTTAACACAATTTCTGGAATTGCCTTGCCAATTAGTGCTACGTAGAGCTTTCAAGCTATAGCTCTATCATTTTCAACATAAAATAAGTAGTTAATTGAACGAAAAAATTCGGGAAAATTGAATCATGCCTCATGGTCTCCTTAAAGCACAAGCTTTTTATTTGGCTGACAATAATATATGACACATTAGGAATGTAACTAACCTGGTATAAGAATACTTATTGTTGTGCCTGTTGATCAGAAGTTTTACTACAGGCTGAAAATTATAAAAGATTCAATGAATATTTAAAAATGTAAAGCAATCTGCTAACTTTGTATATGAAAATAAAACAAAAAATAGCTGAACATAATTGAAAATTTATGGCAAATGAAAACAACTGTGTTAAATAATCACATAATACCTTAGTAGTGGAGCTGATCAATAATTGTTCTTCTTTTTGGGATGTTATGAGAGGTACTCGACAGATTGGCTCCGCATCCCGTTCACGTCTAACAAATGCCTGCTCACACGATTCAACTAGTTCAGCAATGCAATAATATTTGGCTTCAGAGAGCAGTTCAGCTATCTCTTTACAGCTATCAGGCAGAGCAACAGTTCCATCACGTAAAAAGTTGAGGATAGTTCCGAAGTGTTTACCACACCTATCAATTAGAATCCATCCTATACGATTGAAAAATAATGTTTAATATTGAATTACTTATTTCCATGACTAAATGACTTATATTTAACCTATATTACCTTCCGAATCCGTAAGAACTTCCATACGCCCACTAAACATGGCTCTTAACATTGTGTCATGCTTTGTTAATGTACCTATAGTGGTGTAATGTAAAGACCCTCCTATATTTAATTTTACATATTGAGATGGGTTTCCCTTTATAAGCGTTTTATGATCACCCGACATAGTCGAGCAATCTAATACGTTTGTATTAGCTATTTTTGGTGATCTCTAGGCGAAAATAATGCAAAAGTTCCAGGTAAACTATTGGAAACTGCTCTGTATGAAAATCCGAAATATTTAACCTGAAAGAAAGATGATATTCAAACTATAATGAGCTTTTTCTCATGAAATATTTCTGCCTAAAACAAATGGGAAACGACTAGCATGAGAATTAATTTAATTAAATGTTAAAAAAGTACTCGAGACAAGATATTGCTTATTGATTTTAGGGATTCACTGAGGGATATTTGTCACTGGGTATTAACAGTTGAGCAAAATTGTAAAATAAAACTAATAAAATTATCTACCATAGACAAAAATTGTTCACAATGCAATTGACAACACCCGGTAAGTACACTAAACACTTCAACAAGATTGACAGAAAAACAACCTTTCAGCTGAACTTAGGTGGTATTTAAATCACCTGCAGCGCTGCAATCGTCTGGTTGTGGGGTTATGGGTAAGGTTCCTTATTGAATTAAAGTAATACCTTTTCAATATTTTAAAAGTTAAAAATGTTATTTAGCCATTCTATTTCCATTTAAATCGCGTATTTTGCCACTAAAACAAAATACTTTTTTGTTATAACATTAATATTAATAGGTAGCTATATGTATACGAAATACAGATTAAATTGAGAAAGCAAGCGATTGCAGAGCTCTCACGGACATACGAGAGACCATACCATCAAGGAAACGACGAAACGTTTCTGAATTATTCATTCAAATAATCAATATCAGTTCATGGAATGACTCAGTTTCCTTGGTTTTCTTGTGACATTTAGATCTCTGTTCTCGAGTTAGGCATTCAGTTATTAAGGAAAGAATGACCGAGCCTTTGACTCAAATTGGTCTTCATTTCGACGATTTAAACAAATTGCGAGTTGTGGAACCTTCGGTTTCTTTACAATCTAACCAGTTGAAAGATGAATGTAAAGCCTTTATTGGTAGTAAGTAGCTTATCCCTTTTTCTATAGAATTTGGCAGTCTGAAAGCTCTTTTTACAAATTTTTTCTAGAATTTAAGAAGTAAAGTGTATGCGGTAGTTCTAGAGTGCATAATTCTTTTCCAGATGTTGTTGAATTCGATAAAATAACTAGCGATTTCTTATTAATTATCGATAATATTGCAGCGGAATTGGAGACCGAAAAAATGAAAGCTTTAGGTGTACAGAACATGCTTCAGTCCTTGTCCAGAATGAGAGAATTGCGTAAGCAGCAGTTGAAGGTATATTTTGTTTGTAAGATTTTGTTTTTTTAGAAAAAAATAATGGTGTTTCAGAGCATTGCAAGTAAAAGATTTGCGTTTTCTCCGATTTAGGATCTCATTAAAGAGAATACGTTGGAATTGGAGCGCCTAAGAGTTCGACATCAGTCTCTAATTAAAATGGAGCAAGAAAGACAAGATTTGATAGATTTACTGGTATTTCAGAGATAGAGAAGAATTAAAATTTTATAAAGATTAAATTTGAATGGTAGGTATTTCGAGCTCGAAGAATCGAACAAATCCACATTTTCTCGTTTTGTCTTAATGTGAATGTTGGTAAATGTGTACATCTGATTCGATATATTGAATTCTTGTAAATTTTTTGAAGTAAAGTAATTTCAATAGCTGACTTAGGGCAGTCTCTATTTTAAGGTTAATTTATACGTGTATGGATTGTGTTGTTTATTTGTATCAAATAATGAAAGAATATTATTAAAGTGGGGATGAGAAAGTTTTGCTAGTGATATTTCTATGTATGCCAGCACACTGTATATCGAATGCTGCTTAAAATTATATATATAACATACTATTCATAATTATATGGATGTACTCCAGTTTGCAAAATGTCATTTTTGCTGTTATTTAAGGTATTTTTGCTAATATAGAAACCACAGTATGAGCAGCATTTGTTTCAACGGAGATAAGGCAAATTTTAGCTTGCACATCCTAAAAATTATGCTTTCTCAGACCATTAGTCATAAAGATACAATGTGAGAGAAATTTTGAGGGATAGACTCTTGGTGTTATATATATTTATTTCAACAATTGTCAGGTGCAGTATATATGTTTTGGATGCAAAAAATACAAAATCTCATTAAAGTTCTTATACTAGATAAGTAGACTCTGTTATGGGTATTATGAAGAAAAATAATTAGCTTTGACTTCTTGGAAAAATAAAATATTATTAATTCACTGATGCAGCTTTATATGAAATTATAAAATATATGTATGAAATCTGTTATTCACTAATGACTTGATAACATTTTGAAGTTCCTTCATATGTTATCTCTTTAGTTTAGTTTGAGCTGATGATAGTCATAATGCAAACCTTAATAAGCCAAATTTTCAAGTTTGAATTATTTTCAAGATGCTTTAACATTTGGGATATATAATGTATTTATTGCATTTATAAATAAAGTATGAAATTTTGTAAAGCATATTAACATTATCTTTGTCTTTTAGATGAAAAGAACAAAACCTCGAGCCATCCTAAATGAACCTGTTATATTGCTTTCTTGTGTTACATCTGCCAGTTCTGAAATATTTAATATGACAGCTGTGTAAATACTACCAAAAATGTCGGGATTTCTGGAACGTCAAAATTTATGCCTCTTCTTGAAAGTAGTGTTTTAAACTTCGCGAATATTTGGTTCCGGAAAACTGACGCGAAATGCAAATTCGCCTAAATTGATGAACTACTGAAATGGAATGTTGAGTACGTGATACACGAACATTTCCAAACAGCAAAGAAACCTAGCATTAAAAAGTGGTAACATTTCTTTTAATAATTACATTCGAAATGCGTACCTAACAAAAAGTCAAATCTTGCGTAAGAAAGTGATAAAATTTCTTTTAATTGTTCAAAATACGTCACAAAAATAAAAACGAAGCATTAAAGTGGTAACCATTCATTTAGTAATCGCGTTCATTATAACGCGGCAGAAAATTCTATGCACAAGATGATAGCAATTCTTAGGTTTACATTAAAAATTAGTAATAAAAAATGGAAAAAACAAAAAATAACATTCCCCTAAATTACGTTCAAAATACAAAGATAATAGTAAATGAAAACCTTACATTCCAAAATGATTGCATTTATTTAAATTTTAAACAAGTTTCACGTCGAAAATAGTGGTGTTGGCGGTGAAGTTCAAACAGTTACAAAATAATTAAGTCGAGAGTTATCACGTTTGTTTACTTCGAAAACTGCTAATTTTGAGCATTATAAATATAATAATAATACGCCCTTTTCTAGGGCGCCAAAGTTTAAACTGAACTTTGAAACAAAAAAGTTGAGGATGTTCTAGTTGTTGGTATCGCAAATGGATGACACGAAATGCGCATAATCGGCGCGAAACAGAAGTAATGGTCAAAATAATTTTGTTGCGAAGTGCAAATTCGTGAACCGCAAGCACGCGAAGTTCCAAAAGGTGGTGTATACTATCTACTATTTTTGCCTTATGAATACTGCTTTGGTGTTATAAATATAAAGGAAAGTAAAAATTAAAATTATCATAAATAAAATAGAAATTATAATATTCATAATTTGATGAAAATACTACCAAATATTATATGAATTACATTTATTTCAAAAATCAAAATGAGATATCTACATTTTCACATAGTATTCATCATTATAGCTCATTGTAGAGGAACAAATGTATCACTCAAGTAAATTATGCAACCACTGTCATACTTCAACATATGCATAACACAATCAGGGCTGGCCAAGTGGGGGTTGCAGCGGATGCAAGGCATCCAAGCCTCTGATTTTTAGGGGCCCCCAAATGATAGTAATAATAATAATATTTATTATCCATAAAGACTACAATTAAATTGCAGGTATAGGATTCGTCACAAGAAGAAAGTATACATGATCACAAGATGAATAATAGAATTATAGCATAATCACATAAGATATAGAGTACATCATTAAAGAGCAATTAATAGAAATCCATTCTTCAACCAGGTAGCTCATTAAATTGAATCAGGCATCAAATACTCATTTACTCTGTAGTAGCATTTATTGACCAGAAACTAAAAAACAGACCTCTGAACCATAGATAAACTTGCAGTCATCTTTATGTGGAGCGGAAGTTTATTGCACAGTTTTATGGCCATGGCTTTTGTTACAAATTGATAAGTTGGAGTTTAGTGTGTGTAGGTCATTTAATCTTCTTGTACTATGGCTATGGATTGAACTATTCATTTCAAAAATGGTCATGTTTTTCTTCACAAGACAACAGCATAATAGATGTAAACACATGGTATTGTTAACAAATTTAGTTTCCTGAAAAGGGGTCTGCAGTGTGCTTTAAAATGCCCCTTGCACATCATTCTCACTATCTTCTGAATTTTGAAGATGTCAATTAAATGAGACGAGGAGCCTTACAGGACAATGCCACATGAGGCTCTTGAATAAAAATTCCCAAAGTACAACAATTTGAGAATGTCAGGACTTACTGTATCCCATAAAACTGAAACAAGATAAGAAACCAAATTGAGCTTTTTGCCTAGGTATTCAATATAAGTGCTCCAATTTAGATGTGAAACATAAATTCCAAGGAATTTAAAATTTTCTATTAGATGTATATTAACTGTGTCCTCAAGCTTCTGCCTAGGGGTAAAAAGAATTATTTGTGTTTTGTCTTCATTAAGAATTTGATCATTAAAATTGCATCAGTCATGCTGTTCATAAGAGCGTCACAAGGACCTAGTAGGTTTTGAAAGTTAGGTTGCGCTAATAAGATGCTTATATCATCCACATACATGATTACTTTGTTAGGAACTTTTATGTTTAGATTATTGGGCAAATCATTGATAAATATGAAGAATAATATAGGGCCCAAAATTGAGCCCTGAGGTACCCCTTTGTTCACACATTGGAGTGAGGAAAGATACTTATGCCCCTCTTTAAAGATAGCTACAGTCTACTGACATTTTGTGAGATAGGTCTCTAACCATTTCAGAGCTACACCCCTGATGCCAATAGAATTGCATTTAGATAGTAATTTTATATGGTCAACTGCATCGAATGCTCTACTTAGATAAAAGAAAATTCCCATAGTCTTGTTTTTAGAGTTGATTTCATTTATTATGAAGCCTTAAAGAGTGCTTGTTCAGTAGATTTTGTCTTCCTAAAACCAAACTGGTCATTTGAGAAAAACTTCTGAGACTCAAGGAAGTCAAGGAGTCTTTTACAGAATACATACTTAAAGATTTTTGCAAGTTGGGGAAGTAGGGAAATAGGTCTATAGTTTTGAGGATCACCCCTGTCACCTTTATTCTTATAAATTGACAGAATCTTTGACATTTTGAGAAAGAGACTGATTAATTAAGAATAGAAGTGGAATCAGGATTTAATTTCCACAGTCCCTGAGGAGAAAACCAGGGATTTCATCAATCACAGCAGATTTCTTTTTTCCAACTTTAAAGAGGTATATTAATAGTTCAGCCTGACTACAGGGTTGAAGATACATTGTCTTTGATGAAAATATAATGTTGGGCTTGCAAATATTAGTTGTAGCACTGGTTGCTCCTTGTGGTAAATTTAAGAAAAAACTATTGAGGGCATTACAGCTTTCTATTGGGTCTGAGATGACTCTGTCATTGTTATCTCTTAAAACAGGAGTGGATTCAACTTTTTTGGAGCCTGTATTAGTATTAATGATCTTCCAAGCTTCCTTTGTCTGATTAGAGGCGTTCATGATTCTTGAATCACTAAATGTCCTTTTAGATACTTTTATAAAACTCCTGTATTGTCTTTTGGCTGCTACTAGCTGCAGATGGTCATCTACACTGCTAGTGTCTAGCTCGATAGGATAATGATTTCATTGATTGGGACATAGCACGAATCTCAGGAGTAACCTAGCATTTACTTTTTTTACTGTTGGCTTGGGATGAGCAAAAGGAAAATCATAGTTAAAAAGTAAATAATTCTTTTATAGAAAGCATTAAAGTTATCATTGATTGATTCAGATAGATAAAGTTCACTCCAGTCGTTTTGCCCAAGTTAATGACAAAACAAATTTATTTTTGAGTGTCTCAGTGATCTGTGAGCCAAAGGTGCAGTGACATTTGATGAGGCATTAAGGAGATGAAAGTGGGATGCGATAGCAAGATGATCTAAGAGTGAAGGATCAAAAACTGTGATGTCCATGCTCTGTTCATCAAAGTCTGTGTAGATATTATCCAATGATGAGCATAAATAATATATTTACATCTTTAAACAAATTTGTGCTTTTTTATCAAATTAATTATCATTATAGTTACTTTATAATTATAAGTACATGTTCTCTTTAAGCTGTAACATTGATGTGTATAAAATGGCAGGTTTATTTTTTGGCATAGGGGGCCCCAAAAACTTGCTTGCATTCAGGCCCCCAAAAGTACTTGGCCGGCCCTAAATACAATATATGTAGAGTTCAAATTTAAATATCTTAAGCTTTAGAGCATAACTTCCAGATACAACTGTCAATAATCACATGTTAAGTGCTAAAATGGATAACTCGTGATATATCAGTAGTGTCCAACCTGCTGCTTGCAGTCCATATGTGGTCCACTGGACAATTTTATACAGCCCCACTGCCAATGTTTCCCAATTTTCAAAACTTTTTTTAAATTTAGCTATCAAATATTATTTTTATATAGCAAAATCTGTTCACTTCTCAATCCAACTAACTTCTTCTTAATGTTGATTAAGATATTTCTAAAACTGAATTCCATCATGATCTTTAGTGCTTATGCTATGTGCATACCCAGCAGGGTAGGCAAGGCCCCTGAGAGCATTTTTTGCGGCTCACTAAACTATGTTGATAAAGAAATCTGTAAAATTTAAAAAAACAAGTCGTTGTGTTTATTAAAATTATGGTAATTAAACAGTTAATATTTAAATGTTAATCCTAAAAACATAAGTTGGACTTGATTTTCACTTATACGATGCCTCAGGATCTCTATGCAACTTCTGCTTTAACTTTAATCCAGTTCGCCCAAGCATTGACAATTTCCAATGCAGCTGCCACAGGATTTGCTACCACCAGGGACATCGTGGGAGAATATTGGCCTGGGGTTTTTATCTGAACCAGCCCTTATAGTTATATGATATTTTTATTTAAATATTTATACATATATACTCACTAACAAAATTCAAAACATTATTAAAATAGGAATTAACATTATTTTATTGTTTTTCCATGTCGTGGCATAAATATTTCAACAAATATTTGTGTGCATTTAAAATTTTGCTACTTTTAGCGTAAATGTGAATGGCCCATCAGGGCATACCCGATAGGTTGATACACCCCTTTCTACCACTAATGTAACTTGCCATACAGTAAAGGTTGCTCACTCCTGTGCTAGATAGACCACGGGGCCACCATAGTCAGGGTCAAAATTATCAATTGGCATAAAAATAACATTATTATCAAAACTCTTGGCACCTAGAGTGTGGGTACATCGGATTAATTATAAGATATCTATGGAATGACATTAATTATATGGAAAATATCAAACCTTTTTGGTCAGCTGTCCAACTGGACTGTTTTCATGTTCTGGTTAGATGTCTTATCTGGTAAGACTACCTCTGTAGTCTTCTGAACCTCTGGGTTAGACGTTTTTATTTATTCCAGCTGTAGAGGAAATCTAATAACATCTTTCAGCTTGATTTGATAGATATTTGCTCATGCATATATCCAAAATAACCATGAATCAGATTCATATCTAGAGATATACTAGTTCTTTTTCATGGTTCTATAATGAAAATGGCTCCCTGTGGTATGGTAAATAATAGTTATGAGCAATCAAGGTATCTTCCTGTAATATGATAGATTGGCAGTGATGATGAATCTTTCAGAAACATATGAATTCACCACAGACATCAGTCAAAGAACCAGAAAGTATAGCAAATAAAACAAAAAATGCAGCTTCATGCATGGAAAGTAAAGTTTTGGACCCTTCATAACTGGCGAGACAATTGTAATCAGTAATGATAAAAATTGATAAATTTTAACGTTTTTTCCTGCCCGAAAAAAGAGACCTGGGAGAGTAGGCTGCCTTAAAAATTAAGTGACTGGAAAGGGTACATTTTTTGTAAAGTGCTAATAGTTATCTTTTAGTTTGTTGTGGGGATATGTTTGAAATGAGGTTGAAATTATTAAATAAATTTCTTTTTTTTGCTGAGCCCCTTCATTAAAAATACAGGCAAGGATGTTGAGTATCTTAGATTTGTAATATTTTTTATCAAAATCTTTTTGAAAAGTAGGCAATATTGAAAAATAGATAAATTTATTGGAGGCACCCATATCACATACTATATCACATGGTTTTGGCATACAGTTGCAGTATTTCAAGTTGAGCAAATATTTGCAAATAAAACCCTCACTATATGCTGTATTACATTGCTCTATTTATATTTATATATTTAGTTAATAGCATGATGATATCCCTTTATGTATGTGAATTATTAGTGGAAATTTTAGTTCTTGTATTTTTCAGAAAGTGGATTGTTTCAAAAATGATACACCAATGTACAACTTAAAAGTGTTTTACCATGTACTGCATTTATCCCATTATTATCAGAATATTTCAAATGATAATAATGTAATTTATATAAGAGTCATCTTATTCTGTGATTCTGTTACATTTTGTTCTTAATGTGCATTAGTTTCCAAATGCATTCTTTGTGATTTGAAAAAGATAAAATAAAAAAATGGATATATGATTACGAGAATGAATTTTAATGCTATTTTGAGAATTATTTTCATTTTAACTGTTATAATTTACAGACAAAACTCAGAAATCCTCAATTTAAGAAAGACCGACAATTGAAAATGTCTTCTTAGCAACCAACTATTAGCTATAATATAAACAAAGTACTTTTGAAAGTACATTTAGACCCTTACATAAAAAATCTGATGTGGCCACCACATGACTTTCTCCATATCTGTAATATTTCTAAAAATTCCAAATAGGTTACATAATAATAGATATTTTAAGAAACTGCAAGAAAATTTTAGACTTTACAAAGAGCAGAAATAAACTCAAACCATAGCCTTCTGATAATGGATATAGCCACAAAGCTTCAACAATTAAGAAAAGAAAAAGGAGTGTTACTAAGACGTAACTAAGCGTCAATTGTCGTCGGTAGGTGGCATGGTGGTGGCAGTTAAAATTATAAGATCTCTTAAACAATGCATTATATGAGAAAATGTTTCAAACAAATGTTGTAGAAAATTAAATTTCCTATAACCTTTACTCCAATATATTTTAACATTTATCAACTATTAAAGCAAATATTTCAAAATAATGGATGTGACAAGAGTAAACACCCACTTCCAGTTGACCAATTTCTACCAAAAACTAATCAGCTCTTGTGACTTTTATAAAAATGTTAAATATAAAATTTCGTGTTGACCTGATTAATAGTTTTTGAGTTAGAGCACCCACAAAAACCTATCACATACACACACAGACATCATCAAGAAAACGGTCAAAAAGTGTTCAGTGGTCCTCAAAACATGTGTTTCAGTTGAAACCTCGAATTTGATTTTTTTCATGAAAACAATATTTTGGAGAAAGTAAAAAGATTCTAATTGATTGTTTCAAATTAAAATGAATTTTGCTTGATTACTTCAGTGTAGGTATCACATAGATAAACTCATCAAAATCTGAAATGCTTTATGATGAGAAAGATGCAGTCTCCCCTATATGCATTTCTGTCATGCACCATGTGCAAAATAAATTTTATTTTATTTTTTTTATTTTTATTTATGAATTATGAATACAATTTATAAAAAAATCGAGGAATAAAAAACTATACCATTAACTATTTGGTTTATGAATTTTTCATTATTCAATTCACCAGTTTGGATACCAAATGTTATTGCATGGTATACCTTGCATGGGTTTCTTTCCTATGAAAATTTTTAAGACTTTGGAGAGACCGGTGTGTGCCAATGGGTTTTATATTTTATAATAATGGCTTTAAAGTTTTTTTTTCTGATAGAAATAGAACTTAGGAAAACATTAGGAAATCTAATTTTTAGAAGACACCCAATAAATCCTTTATTTATATAAAAATTAAAATATAAATTGGATCCCAGTCTTTGGGAAAGTGAAAGTGAACCTAAATGCCCATATCTGTTAATCAAGTTTATGGAAATTTATTGTCCACATTTTTTTGTTCTCTAAGTAGAGTAAAATTTCCACACAAATATTACAAGCAGGTGTACACCATCATTTTTTAGAATAGAGAACAAATACCATTTTCCTTGTCTTCTTTAGTGAATGTAGAGAACCATGGTGGATTAAGAAAAGAAATTTTTTTTACATTTTTCTGCTCAATGATCAGCAAATTCTCAGCCATTAATTCAGCGACCATAAATGTTCGTGCTATTAATTCACAGGAGTCAGCAATAAAGTCAAGTTTATTAGAGGTTTGGGAAAGTTAAGGAAACTATACCAGCTTTGATCAACAAATTTATTGCTACAATATGAAAATGTTTTCCTTAAATGCCAACTTAGACTTTATAACTTTTTAACATGTAAAATGTTTACATAATTTTTTTATCACAAATATTGCAAACCTTTTTGATATTTCTTTCCATCAAATACACCTTAATTTTGGTTGTAGCATAATTTTTCGAGTGCAGCATTCTGTAGATGGTAACATTGAAGAAAATCTCATATGATACATTTTTTTCATAGTTATCCGACTAGCTTGGCATTACTTAAAATGCCACAATAAAATTGGAGTTTTTTTTACACTTGAGAAGTTGGCAGTACTGAGAAAAAATGAAGATGATGTGATTGTGATCCCCAAAATCCATTGAAATATCTTAACCATTAACAACATATAATACAGTATTCAAATCATATTATTTACATTTTTCATTTCTGATTGTTATCATTAATTTAATATGATCCCAGTTGACATATAGATGGGATGCTGCGTTATCCCAATTTTTGCCTTCGAACGATGTTTCTACATAAAGGCATCATTAAATGAATAGACATTTCTTAAATAAAGCTTTTCCATATGTACAATGCATCTCGTGTTGCATTTGATGTATGATCCAAGAAATTAGCAGCGGATCAGTGAAGAGTAGAATGACCCTGAGTGTTTCAATTAACCTCATAATTTTGTGAAGATGAGCTTGTGGTTGGTAAAACAAAAAGAACTCATCCATTTACCAAATTTTAGGTCTGGTGCAATGTTATGCTTGTTGATTCACTGTGATGATAATATATCGATGACAAAAAATTGATAAGAATGATATAGTCTTTTGTGTTTCTTTTTGGAAGTTAGCTCATTAGGATAAATTGTACATATGACCCTGTGGCTTGTACTTAAGAAATTATGACAGTCTAGCAAAAATTTTACTGACTGAAGAGAGGAAATTAGTAATGAATTTACTTTATCGAAATTTTTACTAGACGTCATTCGCATGCATGTAGAGTTCTACTCTCAGTCAATAAATACTAAATTGGTTGTTTTTTTGCGTTTTAATTTATGTACAAAATGTGGCAAGGACACAAGGGCTTAAAAATTGATTCGAAACATAAAAATCTAGGACAGTAATTGAGAGCCATAATTGTAAAATGATGGTTAGTGAAAAAATGAATAAAAAGAAAGTCTTTCAGCTCTGCAATCTCCACAAATCACATTAGAATAAGAAATTAAATTTTCCGTTCTTTTAGATACACAGTGATTTAGTATTATTAACGCTTATATAAAGAATTGCGAGGAACAAAGGACAGCTGTACAATATATGAAATAAGAGAAATGTAAGGAAGTGAAATGTGTAAGCTTACAATGGGATGAAATGACACAGTTTTAAGACTGTACATTTGGTGTCAACTAATTTCCTCCCCACTTGGGAGGAAATCAGTTGTCTCAGTGGAACGTTATAGGCGGTAAATGATCACCACATCTTGGGAAATTCGGCGGTATAGGCGGTAAATCTGCATGTGTTCCTACATGCACCACTAAGTTCATACCAATCACTATATGGAAGAGGAAGTGGCAGTGGAAGAGCCAATATCCTGGAAGAAAATAATAATTTATATTAATATACAAAGTTCAAGAAAGCATATAAATTTGTCTTTTGATTACTGTGGATTACTTTGCAAAATATTGATATTAATACTTCAATCTCTCCAAGAGCTTTTTATTTACATTAATATAATAGTCTTCCATAGAATCATAATCATCCCATAAATTGTTGATTTTTAATCCTTTTATAATCTTAAATACAGTCAACAGTGTTGGACAATTTGATGGATGACTAATTAGTGAAAAGAAATTAAATATGATGGTCACAATGGCTCTCCTAACTCTTTAAAGAAGTATAAAAGTCGAATTTCCTTTCAAAGATCACCATCAATTGTTTATTTACCTGGATTATCAGCTCTGAATCGAAGGACAACATATCCGTTATTGGGCACAGCGATGGTATCCTTTGCAGGGGGTAAGTTGAACTGACGGTGAAGAAGTCCTCTCCTATCCAGGTCCAATGCATGCTTCAAGCTGATCTTCTTGATCTGGGTGTCAGGTGAACGACCGATACCAATAACATTGAAGGCATAACCATGAAGATGGAAGGGATGACTCAAGTTGGGTTGTTGAACTGTTTTAGAGAAATAAATTTGAGTGCTTTGAATTTAAAATGCAGTTTAATATAGAAATGATATTTTAATTGTTTCTGCCACAATTTTTTATTTTTATTTAACTCGTACGTCATGTTTCTTGCCTCTGACTTAATGTATGTCATATAAACATCTTTGGGTACGTTAACTTGATAAAATACAAGCTGGATCAGGTGATTTTAAATTTGGATGCTTTCAATGAATGCTGTTTACCTTCATCAACGAGGACAACCTCTACGACTGCATTGAGAGGGACATCTACTTTGTGAGTGCACATGCAGTTTTGGCCGCAGTCAGGTGGCTTGTTGTCTCCATTGCAGAACATCTCAGGTGGAATGTCATCAATCTGAGTAAGTGGTGGTGATGGAGGAAATACAAAAGAGATTCCATCGACCAAACTGATCACATGGTCGCCATTTGGAGCAACTGTAAATGGAGGGAACAATTGTTTATATTTCATAGATATAAGAAAATGTCAAAAATCTAAATTTATTGATTATAAATTTATACATGAAACCACATTTGAAGATTTTATTTTCCATTACTATTTTAGTCAATCAAAACTGAAAAAACTGCAGTATCTCAATATGCACAAAATACTTCTACTTTTGGCGAGAGTATCCTTAATGGATATTTTTTACATGTCCTATTTTACTGTTAATTTTAATTCCACTAGTTATATGTACGTATCTGATTGTATCACTGTGCTTTTTAAATGCTCAATGGCATGACATTTTAGAACATCATGGGTGGGAAAATTGATTTATTTAAGTTTAGGAGAAAATGTTGGCATCCTATGTATATATTAATTATTTTAATGAAAAATCAAAGACTTCCACAATATATGTAACATTTTAACCAATGAAAATTCTGAGAAGAAATGGTGTTGAATCTTATGTAAATGCATTCACAATAGTAATTCCAACAAATATTAGAGATGCAAAAAATTTTTCCTTAAAAATTAAATTTTTTAATCAGAAAACCTTTCACTGGGTTGTATTCAATTTTTCTCACCCAAGAAACGGTTGTAAAGATGAGGCTGGAACAATTGTTCAGGTTGGTAAAGAAGGAACCTAAATGGCAAGAAAATCTTGACATCTGGGTGCTCTTGGAGGATTCCTTCATCAACAGGCCTAGCATTCTTGAGTTGAGACACACAGATGGCATCAGGTCGTTCAACATTGCAGACTGCATCAAGAGGATTCAGTACCTGTGAGGACGGATAAAAAAATTCTCCGTCTACATTTTCTCTTCTGCTCATTATTGAAGAAGCGCACTGAAATGTTTCTTTTTAAGTATAGGCATATTTAAAATTTGTATTTCATATGAATTATTATAACAATTAATTATGTAACCTCAATATCTACGAAAATGTAGGCTAAATCATATATATGTTCACTTCAGCTACAAAGAATTAATCATGATAATCACTGATAATAAATACTAAATATATTCAAGCCATAATGGGAACTTAATAATAAAAAATGAATTTACTTCTCTAGTACTTGAGTCATATCTTTGATTAGTCAATCATTATTCTGCAATTATGTTTCTTTCCAATTAAGACTTATTTTGTATCATTTGCAACCAATAGGCACACTCAAAGAAGATCCGTTTAAACCATTTTAATGCGTTATTTTCGACACGAAAATGTCGGTTTAATGATTATTCCTATAAACTCCTTTTATCTGAAGATCTATGGATTTCAAGAACAATAACGACTTCTCAAAAGTGACGCATTTTACTCTGTAATCTATGCAACACATTTCACAACAACCTAATGCGTCGCGCGATTAAAAAAATCGATTTTCCGGCTTTTATTATTCCTTCCACTCACCACTCCTTGAGCCAGCCCGTAGTCATAGGTTGGTCGCGGAGACAGCGGTTCATATGGAGCACGTGCATATCGCAAAACGGCCAGTTGCTGGGCTCGCTGTGTTCCGCACTCACCAAGGCCTCGTACCTGAATCCAGTAAGAGTCAACATTCTGGTCTGCCGTGATAACGAAGTCGTAGCGTTCACCTGAGGAAAAAGCGGTCATTTAATATCATATAATCATGCGATTTGCATTTTAAATTTGAGATCAGTCGCACCGACCAATTGCTGAATACCGTATGAAACTTTATAGTAAAGAGAGTTGATGGAAAATTACATGAAAATGAGTTAAACTAGGCATCGATAATATTTTTATCTACCAATAAATGTTAAAAGCATACGGAAGTGGGATTACAGTATTGATGCACCACATCAAAGTCACGTATATTAAAAATTGATTATGAGCGGATAATGCACAAATGATCCAAAATTCAGAGAAATGATGAGGTGAAATTACTTTATAATTTTTTCAAAGAAGTGAGCTATTGAAAAATGAAAGGTATCGGCGAACAAAATTGGCACCTGAGGGTACCGTTATGATGTCAACAATAATATTAAGCGTTTGAAATAAAAGTTCGTCAGTAAAACGGCTTACCAGTGAAAGATATGATGGTGTTGACCACAACAGGATGTACCGGTTCACCGTCAGTTGCAATGACAAGCAAAGGATGGCCTTGAACCGTGAGCTGTGCAGGACAAACGGAGCTGAAGGAGTTGATGAATCGGAATCTGTATCTGCGTCCTGGAGTGACGGTGAATACTTCGAGGGGAGTGTTAGTCATGTAGCCAGTGTTAGGATCCTGGAAACGAAAGAAAAAGAACGTAAGAACACGAGCATAACAATGGGAATCACTCTTTCAATTGCGCTGCAGACCGTGTAAACCGAAACCGCGCAAAATGAAGCACGTTTTCCTACGTGAGGTTGCATTTCAGCACCGTCTTAAGTTCAATATGCGATAGACCATTCACATTGGTCGGGTGTGGTAGAGGTGGCATTTGCCATAGGCGCCGCTCGCAGAAGATGCAGTATGGCTACCGCCAACTTGCGAAAAAATATATTTACCCTCTAAAAATATTTAGCTGATGTTCAAATGTCACAATCATTTATACTAGAATGAATTTTTATTACAATGCAGAAAAATGGCATTCCACAAAACTATTCTTTTTATAGGCGCTTGCATAAAATCTGCAATAGACGCAAAATCTTCTAGCTAGGACTTTAAGTCAATGGATTGAAATGATGAGAACATTTCGGCCCGAGAGTAATAGTGTACCAAACTGAAATGAAACGACCCCCGATCCACGTAAATTTATTGGTTTAATTTACATGATTCTGTATTTAGGTGGTAGATGGCACTCATCGACCGATACCCTTAGATAATTCGTCACCACTAGCACCACCTTTGTCTCTAATAAGATTCAGGTAACTAATTTGTGTTCTTATGCGCCGCCTTTTGTTTAGCTTGTAATGATGGCGTCAGTTGGAAGTAATTACTTTGGCAGTAATAATGTGTTTCTGTTATATTATTAGTGACTGTGATAATTCTATTTTATTAAAATCTAACTTTGGAAATTTTTTTTGAAATTTTACTGATTCCGAGGCAAAGTTAACCATAATTGAAATAAATATATGGTGTAGGCGATGGGTCAGTTGGCAGTGATTGTAAGTGGAACAATTTTGATAATATTTTATTAATCTTATGGGACATGCGATAAGTCTATGAATCATTGTAATAAAAATTAGTTCGTAAATGTAACTAATATGATTTATTGCAATTTATTATAATTATGCTGATTATAATACCCATTTTAGTGACAGCTGAGAAAATATTCAAATGCGTTGACGGAAAGCATAAGCAAAAGCTTACAATGTTGTAAAAGGTATAAGTAGTGAAGAAACATTTGGTAGTAACTGTTAAGGTTTTTTGTGATGTTCATAGCATAGGCTCCTCTTCTGTTTGTGAAATAGCGGGTTTTACCGTAAAAATTTTACCTTAAAATTAGACGTATTATAAATTTTTAATACTTTTTATACTTATAATGTGTTCCCATATATATTAGTGGTGATAAATTGTTTGGAATTATTAGTTATTCGGCATATTTCTGGTCTCATGAGTATCGTACTATTGATGCTGTGCTGGGCTGCAGAATCAAATAGAAGGCGATTATTAATTCTATCAACACATCACACACATCTCACCTGGAACTGGCCTTTTCCGTTGATAAGGAGGGTCTCAGGGTCTTGTCCGGGCATTCTCTGCAAACGACCTGGGAACCTCTCCTGGGCCACTTCATGCATCCAGTCACTGACCAGCATCACGTGAGTCGTGAGATCGTAGTCGTAAAGGTGGGCGTGCACGTCTTCAGAAGGCGTCTGACGAACGACTATGCTTCCATAAAGACCATCGAGCTTCTGTAAACCTGCGTCGGAGAAAATGAGAAGCATCACGTCAACGTAAGTTCAGTTTGAGAGATGCTTTAACATTAATAAGTTCACTCTGTAACGAGGTGGACAACGTTAAGCGGCAGAGGTGTAGCTGGGAAATATGACAAAGTTTTTGGAAACACCAGTTATATAGAATATTATTTTTCCTGCGATTTAATGATGAATATTTGCGATTTTATTAAAAATAACTTTAACTTTTGAGTATTAAATTAATCCTTATTTGTGGGCAAATAAACGCATTTTTGCGTTTTTTTGATAGCGGCGCTTATGGCAATTGCCACCTTCACCATAACGTAACTACGGAGCTGGCAACTGAACCAAAAGTGCTTCCGGTGATATGACGAAAAATCGTATTCTGCTACAGAAAAAAAATTCAGGTCCCTTTCTTTACAGATACTTTTCGTCCACAAAATTTCAAAGCATTATAAAGAGATGACCATTTTACATCCAACGAAAGTATATTTTTGAACTAAGTTATCTGTAGGGTAAGAATTAATGGAAATGAAACGAAATTTACGCTAATGTGATATTATTGGAATTTTTTGCGTAAGTTGATATAAAAGTAAGGAAATGTAGACATTTAAATGAATGATATGCGGTTTTGAGAAGCAAATGTATTTATTGTGCGATATCATCCTAAATTAAGATAGCTTCAGAATCTTATATCACTTCGTAATTTTGATTGAAATTCGTATATAATCAGAATTTATTATTTGGAAATGGATGTAGTCGGGCATATAGATGGGTTTTTCACTAATTTCTACATTTAGCAGTCCGAGATCACATCTAAATTTTTACTTACAGTAAAATTTGTTTAATGTTAAGTACTGCCGCGATTGCATTACATTAAGGATACGTGATGCACTTTTAAGCGATAATTTTTTATGGTTGTATATTCTATCTTACAGTAAAGAGATTTTGTTTTGTCGAATTTCTAAAAAAGACCATTATTTGTTTGGAAAACGGAAACAAATCATAAGAGTACCGCAACGATCCCATAGGGTCGATCACCCCGTTCTTTAACGGGATAAAAAAGGTAACGAGGGATGTTCTTTACCTGTGTGGGCGTGCCAGAAATGCGTCCCTGCGTTACCGGCCTTGAACTGGTAACGGAAAGTGCTCCCTTCCGAAATAGGGCATTGCGTGACGTATGGCACTCCGTCGTAGTACTGGGTTCCGCGCTGCCAAAGTCCGTGCCAGTGAAGTGTCACTTCCATTCCCTGCATCATGTTGTCGACGTCAATGACGATCTTATCTCCTTCGCACACCTTTGTGGAGAGGAAAGGGAACATAACGGATGAGTCAAGGAAAGAATCAGCTGCGGTTAGTATCAATGAGTGATACTATTCGCAGTTTTATAAATGCCAGTATGCTTCTTACGGGTCCAGGGGCGGCTTATAAAACCTGGATCTTCTAGTTTAATGAGCCTAAGCAGGGACGAATATTCGTTCGCATTTTTTCACCGAAGAGCATTCACCGCGTCTGTGTCCTATACATCTGAATGCTGGATATAGATGGTATTACTACAACTGCAGCCGTTGCAGGTTAATTTTTGTCTACGTTTATATTTTAATAGCTATTTTTTGCACCCCCTGCTTAGGCTCATTAAACTAGAGGACCCAGGTCTCATAAGCCGCCCCTGGACCCGTAAGAAGCATATTGGCATTTATAAAACTACGAATAGTATCACTATAGCCCCAATAGCACATACCAAGAATCAGCCGCGTACGGACCATATTTGAGAACAAAATTTAGGATATGAAATTTAGTTGCAGTTTTAGATTTTGAGGGAGCGGGGAGTATAAGTGTATCTGCACAGTTTGCTGCTTAATATTCTACCTTTCTTGTAATTATCTACATTTGAAGCTATTTTTGTTCTGAAAGTGTCCGCTGAAGTTTTAACTGATAATATAATAGACATAATAGGCTTTGAATTAACGCGTTTGCAAGTGTTACTTTTGAAATTATCAATAATTTATTGTTTTATTTAAAAATCGAATCGAATGAATTATATTGGTCATTTCGTTTTATTAACCAAGCAGAAGGATCATCCACAATGTGCCGTTAACTCTTAATTTTCTTTGTTTCACCATGACGCGGACAGTTTCATGGCAAGATTTGTTTAAAGTGTAAATTGGTTGCCAAATATTTACCTGATCGTTCAGTTTGATATTTTCACTTTCTTGTCAACATCTTAGAATCGAGAACGCGTCGATGAGAGAATACTGAATGAAACATTTATTAAACCGTGATATTAAATATATTCGACCTTTTGATTTCACAACTTTAGTACACACAACACTTCGTGGGAAAATAATTTCTTGAACCGTAATGGACGGGATATGGTCGAAGTGAATGGCTTATAAACGTTGACTTCCCGTGAGATTATAATTATAAGTAACCTTGCAATTTTCCATCTATTCATGTGTCATTGGTGGCTCAACATATTTGTATGATAATATAGGATGAAGATATTAACATTATCATGCGGATAGTATCCTGTACGGCTTTTTCTCACCTGTACGCTTGGGCCAGGAATCTGTCTGTTTGCTGTCAAAATTCCCTTCTCGAAGCCATCAGCAAGCACGCACTGACAGTGGTTGGTAGCATTGGGAAGGCACAATTGGCAAGCCCTGAAAAATTAAGAAAATAAAATTGAAAACAAAGTTAAGAAATGTCCGTAGAGAACATTAATAAACACCGATTTGGAAGATTTTTAATCAGTATTTAATTGGTATTTAATACTTTACTTTCATCGGTCTTTAGTCTTAAATTAAAGTTGGGACATAATAAATCGACTGTTTGAAGTTTATTACATAAAATAAGTTAAATACAGAAATATTGGAAATTGAAATACGTTGAAACCTTTCTGAAATGTGATAAATGAGAAAAAATTATTGACTTTAGGGACACTTGCGGAACGTAGTCACTCTCTTGTCATATTTTGCTCGGTAATACGCCCAAAATGAGAAGTAATAATTCTTTAAAAAATTAGATTCAATAACAATTGACTGTCAACATTCCGTGATTAGGTCTTAATATTATTACATTATCACTGTTGCTATAGGCGGAAAAAATTTGACTTGAAGGTCTAACTCGACCTTTGAAATACAAGAAAATCTGGAGCAGGGGAGCTCTCAAAAAACGGCTCTGGCCGATCACTGAACATAAACGTTGCCACATATTTCGTAATCGCTGCCTATCCCTTACTTTCGGTCCCATTTGTTCGTAATATTGCAAACTCGATCCCCGAAAGCTGTCAGAGCTCAAGTTAGACTTCGTTGACCATTTTTATTCGCCTCTCTTTTTCCTTGAAAAAAAAAAAAAAACTTACGCTCCAAGTGTCGTGTAAAATTCGAGGGTGAATCTGTAATAGCAGATCCTTGGCGGGTCGTCGTCCCTGCACGCCCTAGCGCACTCCTCCGGAGACGATAGGGAGGGGTCGTTTGGCCTCCTGTTTCCTCCGAAATTGAATCCGAAACCTCCGCTGCCGTACACAGGCTTGAAGAAGCTGCTACTCCTGCCGCCGGCGAGGTCTCCGCCCAGTTGAGGGTGCGTCTGCAGGACGCCGTGAGTGGACGAGAAGAAATCCGGGTTATTCGAAGAGGAGGGTCCGGTCGCTGCGGGACCCGAGGGGATGCTGCTGTCACCGAGGGCGGAGGGAGGGAAGGCTTCGTCTTGATTCCACCAGGAGGCGGCTGCACTCTGGTCTACGGAAGCATCTGCGGAAGGAAGAGGAAGAAGTTTGGGTAAGAACATATTTGAAAAAACTTCCTTTTTTCCGGACTTTCTCGCTTCGATGAATTTAATTTCCATTCAGAAAGTCAAACTATTGCAATCGTATGATACGAATTGAGCACTCTGGCTATTTTTGCGTAATTTATTATTATTTGATGGGACCGCTACGAAAAATGCTCGGAAAAAGTTTTCTATTTAACATTTTACGCAACTTTGATGAATTGACTATAACAAATTACATGTAAAAGAAAATATCTCAAGCACTTCACATACAAAGACAATTCGATTGATTAGTTTTACTATTACAGTTTTGAAGAGCTTTGGAAAACCCATATCGCTCAGGGGAATTTTTTGTTCGAAACGGATCGATGTTTTTCCATTGATTGCCTATATTTATGAGCGCTTTCTCTCTTTTTCTTCGCTCTCTCTTTCTCTCTCTCTGATGCTTCGGGAATGCTGTTTGAGGAACGAAAACGTTAATTTTCCTTCGGCGATTGAATTAACAACGCAGGTCTCTCTGACCCAAGTGACCTTCCTTGCAGACTTATATCGTGTATCGCTAAGAATAAGCAATTTAGCCGGTGGGAAGTATATACATATATATAATGGAAATTTGAAGAAAATATACCATTCTGCTTCTTTTGGAACATAAATATGCATCGATCGATTTGCGAAAAAAAGAAAGGTCACGAGAAAAAACAAGAATCCGGATTCGAAAGAAAGATTATGCGCATATTGTTTTGGCCATTCGATAAATTACCTTGCATAAAGAAGGAGCGATAATGGTTGGACCTAAATTGCGCTGTTTATATTCTACAACTAGCATTGCAAAGGTAATGCGGAATATTTTTACCGTGGTGTCATGTTTGAGAGAAAAAAAGTCAAAATGATAATGGAGGAAAGAGGGAAAAAGTGAAGTTTTAATGGGATCGCTTCGATAACTTCGGTTTATGCATACAATTATTGCGTTATGGGAATAATTCGTGCTCGCCTTGCTTCAACCGAACCGTTTTTCTACGTATTCATTGAATTGTACATGCAGCCAGAGGCGTAAAGATATAGCGCCTTTGGCAAAATTTTAAGGAAACATCTTGTTTACGTAGAATATGATTTTTGCTACATTTTAATAAAGAATATTAGCGTTTTTATTACCAATAACTTACATATTTGAGTATTTAATTGATATTTATTTATGGAAAAATAAACTTTTGGTATTTTTGTTGGAACGTTTGGCGCCTTTTGCAAGCTGCGTTTATGGCAAAAGCCACCTTCGCTATACGGCAGTTACGGCACTGCATACAGCAATGGGGACTTCGTGGGCCCCGTGACCGCTTCGGTAGCCGTGAAGGCATCGTGCCATGAAACCTGAAAAATCCCAACAACATCCCACGTTGTGATATCGGTCATTAACCACGATCATCTTCATCATAGGTAGTCTGTCCGTAGACAGCTCCGTGATTATTCATGGGTAAACCTGGTTCTCCATATACTCCTATTTTCCTCTGTTTTCTTCATATCTTGATAACTCTCTTTTTCTTTCAAATAGTCTATCATCTGAAACCTTTTCTTACCTCTTTCCCTTTTTCCGTCTAGTTTTTCTTCTAACTTGTCTTTAATCATACTCTCTCTCCTCAGGTAATGTCCAACCCAGTTTGCATTCCTCTTTCTAATAGTCTGTATATCATTCGCTTCTCTCCTACTCTTCGCAGCACTTAATCGTTTTTCATCCTATCCGTCCATTTTATCTTCAGCATTTTCCTCCAAGTCCACATTTCAAAGCTTTCCAAGCATTTGATGTCATTTTTCCTTAGCGTCCATGTTTTTGCCCTGTACAAAGCTATACTCCAGACATAGCATTTTATGAACTTCTTGCGGAGATCTTCCCTTATATTTCCCGTAAGTAGTTATTTCTTTTTTCTGAAAGCCGCTTTTGCTTTTCCTATTCTAGTCCTGATATACCACGATATCATAACAAAAAAGTGCAAGGAAGTTTTCAAAATTTTTATTTAAAATTGGAGCGAAGGAGCGAGATTTTTTAATTTTTTGTGCAATTTTCAGGCATTCCTTTATAATAATGTATGCCAACAACACAATTACTGCCGTTACGAAAACTATGAAAATATTCCTATACACCATTAGTTCTATAGAAAAAACGATAGGAAACAGATTGCTCTCAGCGAGAAAATTATATTGAGTGAAATCAGTATTGATAAAAGGATTGTGAGGAATTATGCCAATTGACAATCCCTATTAGGAATACAGAAATAAGTAAGAATTTTTGTTCCTTGAGGCCTGATGTAGTAGAAATCCGTTGTTAACCTAAAATAATAACAGAATCTAAAAATAAAACAAAAATTTTAATCATGCCAGAAGTACCAATTGTCTAGTTAATATCTCTGGCAAGATACCGGTTCCTTGAAAAAATAAGATATTTTGCAGCGGATAGCGCAAAAAAGTACCTATTCCAAAGCACTCCGCTTCGCCAGATGATCGCTTTAAACGTCACATTATGAAAGTTGAGATTTAAGTCATGCCATTTAAAAGTCCTCTTACCTACATTGCTTTCTCCCGTTGGAATGGTCGCCATGCCCTACAAAAATGCCATAGGTCTACTAGAAGATTTTATTCGCTTCCCTTTCTTGCGTCCGTCGTAGCGGATCTAGGAGACGCCTTAAAGTACGTCCGCAGCGAATGATTTTGACGAATACCTCGAATTCCGCATCATGTCTATAAATGGGGAGAGGGCGAGGTCGTCTGGATCTAACGCTAACGGGTCCCAGCGCGCGAACCCCGATCCGTCCTTCTCTACGCTCCACCCATTCCCGAGCTCCTCGACGATACGCCCATCTGATCAGATACTCAAAGTGACAGTGACATCGGTTAGCTTAGTCGCCCGTTTATTGAGAAAATCGTCGTTCATTTGTGCCTGTTGAGCGCATTTCCAGCAATCGGGTGGTGTCATATCGGGCAGTATCCACAAAACGACTTCGCGCCCGTAACGTCCAAAGTCATCGCGCGTCGTTTCATCAGATACCATTTTATGTTATTAGAAAAAAGTTTCAAATTAGTCATGTATGTCGTAATCAGTCGAGGCTATTATTGTTTCTCAGGCAATAATTTGCTTTTATTACGCTGCTAAATTAGATATATTGGACCAAAAGTAATTATTTTCATCGACCAGAAGTTGAGGTCAGACTTAGATTTGTGATCAAAATTAACACCATTCCCTTTCTCCATGTGTAACTTCTTAATTGTCGTTAATAAAATTATACAGTACTTACATCTGATTATATGAGATGCTGGAATGTGTCGAATGAATAACGGTTTGATAATCAATGTTTCTCTCGGGCGGGTAATGAATCATTGTCTTATTAAAGGAAAATACATCATTTAGGCCATCCTTTCCGCGGCAATGGTTTTTCCGTCGCTAAACCCTTTCCTTGGGAGTTATCGCGTGTCACCGATGTTGTGCCTAACCTCTTTGCAAGACCTTGGGTTAGAGACTAAAGAGGGAGTGAGTGAGGGTGTGGTAGAAAGGGGACAGTGTTATTGAGAAGAGGGCATTAAGAGAGGGCGTATGCCAAGAGAGAATGAGATCCATTCACTTTCCCACGGTAATGCTCTCCTCTCAAAGTCATTTTTATATCAACCAAAGATAATGATGATCTCGCTTTTCTTTATAAAGCGACGAATATTCCACGTGTATTTTACTCGGACGTATAAATTAATATGTATGAGTTGATTTTAAAAGCAGGTAAATTAATGAAATAGCTTATTGCTCTGAATTACTGTTAGTTTTACGTTTCCATGCTAATGTTAACTGTATAGTTTCGTTGAAAAATACCGACTTCTTTTTTTCTCCAAAATAATAAGAAAATACGCATTTTATGTATTTTCACGCGCTTCAAGTATGTTTACTAATTCTTAAGTTTGTTTTTTTCTAACGAATACACTTTCTCTCTATTTGTTTATTATCAATGCTTGAAACTTCTTCTCTAATCCAACCTTGATCCACACGCTAAAGTCTACTTCTACAAACTAACGTATTTTGAGACTATTCTTCAAAATTCGGTTTCCTTGTGTTTTATTATTGCAAGTGCCAAATTAAAAAATATTAATTCGTGGTATTTCAAAAGCCTAATGTAATATCAGTGCGCTGTTTTTATTTATGAATAGTTGTAAATTCTCCTTCAGGTCGTTTTTAATGCAAGGCGTCCTTAGTGATGTTTTCTTTTCATGGACAGCGTTCACGTTCTTAGAAAGTATTCCGATGATATTTGCATTGACCTCCGAAAACTCGTGAATTAAGGTCGAGAAACTGAACAGTAACGTTTCCGCCGCTCTAATGGGTTAAATCCACTTCTCTTCCTGTGCCCTTCCTCAAATAACTCTTCTCACGCTGCCATTAGCTTCAGGCGTTGAAGTTTCCATGTTATTGGACGATGTATATCACCTTAATAGGCTTGATTTTAAGAACTTAAAATTTGTCATGTATCCTTTACAGATATGGGAGCTAGGAGGAACGCATAAAAGTGAGTAGGTTTTCACCTTGGTAGTGAAATCTATATCGTTTTACCGATTCCTTCGGATATTTCTATATTTGGAGCATTAATGTTATTTAATATCCTTTTTTAAAAAGGATTTTCAATAAGGTTTCGAAAGAATTCCAACGTTCGAAAGGTTGGTGCTTGAATTTCGCGAACTCGCCGCTGAAACAAGGAGGAAAAGGCAACACTCCCATCGTCTCAATTTCCCACTGCTTCGCCGCCGTAGTTCCACACAAAACTCGCGGACGCCTCAACTTTGGCCGATCACGCCGCTCACGACCAAGTTGCGACTGTAGCGCCGTCCGATTTGCGAAGGTCGACAACCGTAACAAGTCACTCCAAGTCGGTGGCGACATAAAAGGATTCGACGTTGTGCTTTTCAATCGACCATTCAAAATCGCTCGTCGGCCCCCGTAGATAACGGCCATACCATGACAGAGTATGAACGGTAGAAATACTCTATTTTTCATCGATAAAACGTTTCGAAAAATGTTTTGAGGTGTTTTCACCGTTGTTATTGCCGACGGATAATAATTGGTATTTCCCTTTGCGGTTCTTTGAATCTCCGGGGACATTAGTGGCTCTTATTTTGGACGTGATTTTTACGAGATCCGAAAAATGTCGTAGATGGTGGAAAGTGAATGCTTATAAATTCGGTTTGATTACGAGGCCAAAGAAGTGAAGGGGTGCATGAATTATGGGACTAGGTCAACTGCAGTCACGTTTTGAACTCTGACCACCTCTCCGGACCCTAGCTATATGATGACTGTTTGATAAGGTCCCATTGGCTATACGAAAATGTTCATTAAGTCTTGTCGTATGTTTCCAGTTTAATGAATCTGAGCATAAGTTTAAGAGGAATCTACGATCCGGCCCACACGAATTACATGGTGTAGGCCAGTGGTGCCCAAACTGCGGCCCGCGGGCCAAATGCGGCCCGCGAAGCTATGGCGAAAAAGCAATTAAAAAATTTAACACAGAAATGCATTCATTTTTTGAAAAATTTATAGTAAAACTTTAAATATTGAAGTGTTAACCATGAAAACCTAATTTTGACTTGATTTTCACTTCAGAATATATAGAAAACTTCCAATTTAAACTCTAATCCGGCCCGCCGAAGAATTGGAAACTTCCAATGTGGCGCGCCAAGATATTAACAACCACTGATGTAGCCTGCCATTTGAAAAGTTTGAGCATCACTGTAAGCAACGAAGAATAAGATGATATCGTCGAGATTGATTTTAGCGAAGGAAAAGGATTAGCTATAACATTTTTGCAGTGAAATGAGGGAGTATGATTTCGGATCAGTTAAGGATCAAGGAATAGAATGAAAATATCTAGATAAGTGGAGCGTGTTTTTTATAAATGTAGAAATAACTAAGAATGGAGACCAGGAGTGAATTAGAGCTATCATGGGAATGTCGAAACTCGTCTGTTAGTATTAAGCTCGGTTCGAGGACATTTTCTAAAATTTCGAAATTTTCTATTGTCTCTCTTATTCTATGCTATATAGTTCCGCTTTCACCTCGTTTTATCTTCGGAAAAAGCACTCTGGAATCACTCGAGATTCCCGCATGACGTCACCTGTCGCGTGGAGGAACGCGTGTCTTTCGCGAACGAGATTTCCGGACGTAGGCTGGGAAACGGCCTTCAATTTTTATATCCAGCGCCCTCTTGATGCCCGTCACGTGACTATGGAAACAGCTTACTCACTGTAGCGTGCTTTTATATCTGTTCGATACATAGAGTTATTCCTTTAGTCCCGCAAAACATTTCCAAAGCTAGGCGGTTTGAATGCGCTCTCGCACACGTACTCAGGACACGCCACTTAGTGACAGCGAAACTACATTAAGCATTCAGATTGTCTGAGGAAACGGAATGAGGACAAACCTCCCTCACAGATGGTGCGACAGATGGGTGGCCTGAGCCTAAATGTGTTGGATTGTTGATGGCGCTCCTTTGAGCAGTGGCATCATCTAGAAGCAGTCGTATATCTCTCGTCCTAACACTTTTCATTTTCCTCTCTTTTCTCAAACCTCTGTAATTATGTTGGTGTTTTTTTACCTATATCACTTTCTCGCTAGTTAGTGTCGGTCCTTCTTTCACTTTCTTTTCTCATTTTCTCGTATATGAAAGCTGTGGTCGTCATTCACGCGGGAAATGACTATGCATATTTGTTTATTAGAGAATTTAAAATATCTTTAAGGAAGTTAATCATTCCAAAACTTGCATGCGTGTTTGTTTGTGAAGAAGGAACGAGAGCAACGAAAGTCGACATTCGTAGACAGCATGCTGAATTATTCTAGAAACGCACTTTTATATCTGAAAGCTGCAGCAGATGTTGAAGCATTCATAAAAAATGCTTGTACTATGATTTTATGACTAACTAGGTATTTAAAACTTGAAATGATATAGCCGTCTCGACCCGCGAACGTGTTGAAGATGCTCTCGAAATCCACTCGGAACGTCTTCTCAGGCTCGCCGAGAAATCGATAAATTGCAATAAAGATATCAATCGCTTTCCTCCTTAAATCTACTTCGGTCCCAAAAAACCACGGAGAACTTAACAGATCGAATTGGAAATCCCACGGGACGAGTAAATCTCGATAATGATTTTCTTTTTCTTTTTTTAGAAAGTCCGATCGGGGATATATATTCACGAAATGTATTGAATCATCCAATCGTCCCTACGAAATGTGTCGTTAATCACTCGAGAGGTTTGTGGAATGGAGATGGGGGACGAGAGGTTGGTCTGGGGATGGGAATTCACTCTCACCGCGCCCTCCTCACGCCCTCATCCCCTCCCCCTCCCCACTAAAATTCCCAACATCCCCTCGGGAAAAAAATCCTCTTTCCATAATCACCCCTCCAGATCCCTTCACGGAACTCCTTACCAAAGAGGCTCGAACGACCGCCTGAAATGGAACTTTCGAGTTTTCCTCCATGTCACCTGCTCGACGGAAACATTCCGTCGACTTTTCGCTAATTTTGTTCTCAGCGAGCGAACTGGAGAAGCTCTTCCGAACAATCGCTCGCGAAACGATTTGAATTAAAAAAAGACGCTCGTTTCGCGCAATGGAAAGTAATTACGTGATGTCGCGTGTCTCGCTCCTTCGATTTTTCCTTCCCATTACGTAGGTGGCCCCCATAGGGACGGGATCACTTTCACTCCGATCGCGTCGAAAAAACGTTTAATAAAATCCTTTTCCTGAATTTTTGACGGGACAACTTTCACTATAATGATTGACCGGGATGAAATACTTCGTTTTTTTTACTAGTATAGGCATGTGAATATTTTTACGCGGTGAACTGGAATCGCTCCTGTTCCGGATAATGGGGCGTAGAGGAAAAGAATGGAAATACTACTACCTGCTACTTGCATTTGAAGGTACCGGACGTCAGTCCACTCTGATGGACACGTTAGATTAATGGCGGAGCGTTGACAAGATTGAAATCAGATCATTAGTATTCCTGCAAGATACGGCAGCTGCTCGAGTGTTGCGTCAGCGAGCTCCGATCAAAAATATAGTCGTTTTTTTCCAGGAAGATAACAACTTAACGTGATCTGCTTTCCTTAAATGGTAATTTGATTGACAAAACTATGTCAAGACAAGTCAAATAAGTAAAACAACTTTGGCGTCTGTCTTTTATTAGAGTAAGAGTTGATTGTTTTCATCTGGAAAATAACTACTAAATAAATACCTATATATTTTTAGTTTTTTTTGCCAAATCACAATTTTTATTTTATATTTCTGGCATTTTATATTTATTTAAGGCATTAAAGGCTACAAAGAAACAATTTCTGATATTGACTTCTCAAAGAAGAATATATAAATATTTTTAAAATGTTGTTAACCCGTTTTGTAACATTTTAACATTTCGAGTAGCAAAAACTGCGGTTACAACATTTTCATATTTCCTACAAATTCAGAAAATATTTCAGACTGCCACGGTTCAAACACAATGATTTTTGATAAACCACTTCCCAGTTCATATCTACTACCCTTAAAAACTCTTACGTTAGGCTCACTTTTAGCACGATATACCGGGAAAATATTTAGTAGAAACTCCTCATTATTCAATCTCCTGCTTCGACGCACCTCCGACAAGCGATTCTTTTTGCAGAGTACACCCTTGACGTCTACCGCAGCGGCGAGGACGCGAAGGGAGATGGAGAGGAAGCGGAGACTGGGGAGTCACAGCCTGGAGAAGATATACAGAACAGGTGAAGGGAGAGACAAACCCGGATGACTCTATGTTCTTTGGCGCAGATACGGTGACCGGGTTACTGGAGACGCCCTCCCACCCTCTTTCACAACCACTTCTCCCCATTCCCTAAAACTTGCACCCGGCGCTCGCTCTCTTTCAGTTGTTTCCCTTTCATACTTCATGATTTTTCCTATTCCGTGCTCGGCTGTAACCCATATTGCTCCCTCATTATAGGACTCGCAAACATTTCCTCACGAATGGGAACAAACGAAAATATAACGTAATACTGACCAAGGTAGACAAATTTTTCAAAACTTATAGTAATGACATGTGCCTTATCCTCACAAAAGTCCCTCCGAGCAGCGACATATGGAATTGAGCCAAGGCTATTAATAGAAATGATAATATATGTGTAAATATTAAAACATTTTATTATCAGTGGCTTGGATATGGTTCGGTGAAACTCATTGTCAGTTTTGTGAACAGGTTTCGCCATCTCTGGTTTAGAGTAATTCATTCTTTTGATTGATATTATTTTGATTCCGGAGCACTATTTTGGGATACTTTGTTCTCTAACTTTCATTTATGATAGAATGATAAAAGTCATCAGTTACAGATTTTTATAAACAATTGTTGAGCACTTTTTATCGTACATTTGCCCGAATCCCTCATTTTCTTTAAATTTACGATACGTTCAATTAAAGCTTCTAAATATTTTATACATATTTTCACATTCTCGCTATATCCCTTACATAAATATTAGGTAAATATTAGATACTTAAAACATTTGAAATTTAATTTCTTAAATTTTGGTGTAGTGCTTTCATGATTTTTGCAGTTATTTTGGTCTTAATTAACTCCTGCCGAATCAACCAAAGTCATTCCTAGGGAGAGAGATGCACGCCGATATAGAATTGGCGATAGTCCTTTTTCCAATCTAAGCGAGCAGATGGAATAGGAAATCGAATTTTGTAATAGAAGATAACGTGAGAGTCTCTTCGATCGAGGCGTGCCTTCAATTCTCTGAACCTGGTTTTCAAAAGCACTCCGCGAAAAGTAAGAGTAAACAATTTTTTTATCGGTTGCATCTTCCTGCTTCGCTTCCTCCTCCGCTTCGCCGACGCATTCTTTCACTTCGATAGAGACGGATTCTATAACGGTCTCGTGATCTCCATCCTCCTCTAACCTTTTCCCCCACAAATCCCTTTCCACCCACTTCTCCAGTTTTAAGCACGTCCAGTACCATTCCCCGCAGTAAACGTTGAAACACAAAAATTGCTCATTTCAGTACTAATCTTTTGATCATTCCTTTCTAATACCGTAAATGCTGTGGGATAATACTACTTGCGCTTCTCTCGGAATTTCGCGACCAAAAATATTGGGTGCGAGAATTATGCCAAGAGCGAACAGACTCGGAATTTTTTCTTCTCTATCACAAAAAAGTGGCGCGTTTTAATCGGAAAAATCTACGTGGGGTAGGGATATTTCTATTGTGACGTAAAATCCACTCTTTAAACGACATTTTGAATTTAAAAGTTGCAATTTTCAGCCACTTCAAATGCAATAAATACAGTAAAAATGGCAAGATAAGCAAATACGAATAATATTAGCGGGTTTTTAAATAGCCACTTATACGTTCGGTTTGTCCGTCTGTCTGACGCGCTAACACCTAAACGAAAGCAGATGAAGGCTTCGTTTTTTCGCCAATCGAGTCAGTATTCTGTCCCGTTGTGCATGTTTTTTTCCGGTTGCCCGTCTAAATAAAAAAACAGACTCCCTGCTTCAGCAGCTCTTTCCGCACATGTTGTGTTTTCGACACACTAAAACTTCTTTGTTTTAGCGGGACCTTATGGAAAATATCTACTGCATCGTATATTAGCTCTTCCAAACCTTGGTATTTCCAAATATAAAGAGAAAAAGAAACATTTCAAACCGATTCACAGCGCACACTGAAATCGGACTTGGTGAATTCCCGACACGCAGCCTTCTTACCACGTTTCTCTTTATTATATTTTCTGCGAGGAGTACTCGAGTATTATTTTTTTCTGATTTTAGCATATAAAAATTTGAGGAGCGAGAATCACATCGGGGCGAGTAATACGCCGGTAAATACGTCACCTCCCGCTATTTCATCCGATCTCGCGAATATTTTCCTTTTCTCCGCCACGCCTCCGTTCCTCTTCCTATACCACTCGCTTTTATATTCACGCGGTCCGTTCCCAGCGTCTTTCAATTTTTTTTCGAGAAAAATAAATCACCTAGCCGATGGGTTTGAGAAATGGGGGCGATAAGGAAGCAAATGATATCGATGCCAAAATGCTCGGGAACAACCAGTTCGCACGCGCGAAAAAGTACGGGAAGCAGCGGAAACCTGATCGGCGAGTAATTCTTATCCGCCCGTTTATTTTAGCCCTCACGGGAGAGATCTGGTTCTTATCTGGTCAACTTGAATGATGGTCAAAGTCACCGCAGTTCGTTTCCTATCTCTCCTACTGGTCTCGCGGGCGTACGCACGAGACGCGATCCGAATTGTCGTAACCGCGTCTGGAGGGAGAGCCTAATGCAGATTTTTTTCGGCAACACGCGATGTTAAGCAACTCTCTTTCGAGAGAGGGCTCGTTTACTACCATTCCAAATTCCCGAGAACCTGTCTGATCGGTCTCCCAATGAAAAAAATTAATAACAAAGTCGGCCGTACATTTCCTTATATTATATAACGAAGTTGACGATTTAATGAGGCGATTGTGGTTTCCTTTCACACAAATTACAGTTGAAAGATATTAATGTTTTATAAGTTGGACTATACCTTCGGAAAAAAACTATCGGGTTCTGTTTTTTAAGTATCGAGGAATTCCTAAGTAAATTTTCAGCCACCTAGTAGTTTTAAATGTTGGGCGTGATTCTTATTGATGAAAATCGTCTTAAGGTGCTATTCTGATGAAGAACGAAGCACTAGCTGATCCTCGCACGAAACTCGGGCAGTAATTTGAAGATTTTAAGTACAAGCAAATTTAGAAGGAAATCTCAGGAGGTATTTTATGTGTTAAGCTTTTGTTATACCTACTTTAAAATAAATTTAGGTACATATACGGGAAGAAACCTGTTAAAACCAGTGCCGCGTTATTATCATTATTTATTGTTTTCAGCCGGTTTTTCTAATCAAACGTAGAATTCCAAAACCTCATCTAGTTAAACAGTCTGCCGTTTCTCCAATCAGCCGCTTAATATGATCATTTTAATTTGACTCAGCGTGATCTCATTAAGCATCACCTACTGTATTAATAATCTACGGAAATATTATAAAGTTTTTTTTTCGGTTGGCTAGAAGACTGCTTTATTTCCGCGGGCAAATTTAATTTAATCACGATCCAAATTATTTCAGAGCGATAAAAATTTTCCGAACAAAGTTAACCGTTGAGCAAGGAAAAAAGGGTTTCAAAACAAAATGACTGCGTCACGCATTACGAAGCGAATCCGACCCGCTTTCTTACATCGGCGTTCCGTAGGTAACCGTGGAGTTAAGAAAAAAATATGATTCCGTTCCCGGCTAACCGATCCGTTTTCTTTTTTTTCGTTTTTAATTTTTACGCGTATCGAAGGAATCGCCTCCGCCCCGCCGTCGGAGAGCCAGCCGCAGATGTTAAAAAGAAAGCGTTATACCGCCAGGTTTTATTGCGGGGAAAGTGCTATCTATTACGGTTTGGAATCGCAGCCAACTCTACTTTCGATGCGCCGGTGCACGTGCCGATGCAGCCGAGAGATAGCCAAGAAGTCGTCTTCTTTCTTCGCATCGACACCCTCCAAGAAGCCGACCAAATCTTCTTCCCAGATCGATAAATCAACAACTCGGCGCGTCTTTTTCAAAGGCCAAAGCGAAGATGGTACGATATCCCGATAGGAATGGGGAAAAAGTAAACATTCGACCCGACCTTAGCGGAGAAAAAAATGCCAAACTAAAACCCATATTCTCGTCTCGAGAACCGTTCACCGGTTGATCAAAACCCCCTTATCTCTTCAGAACCGAATATGGCGATTGAATTCACGAGGAGGTGAATTTTTTAGACCGAGTTTAACGATTTAAATGGCTTACTTTCCTTGATTTATAACAAGAGAGGTAGATGTGTGAGATAGGTCTTTAATTATCGAGTTCGCTACGCAATTAGTGTCCAAGTATGTTTTTCACTCTTCCCTAATTCCCTGCCGCGCCCCCTCCTCCTCCGCTTCCAGATTCTTCCTTTCTCCCTCCTCCGTTTGTTCGCACAGCTTCCCGGACTGCGTTCACGGAAGAGATAGCACGCGAGCGTAGTTATGGGTGCCGGCCGCATGTGGGCGTGGCTGTCAGTACGAATGGTTTGGCTCCCGTTTCCTTTGGGGAAGGTTTTGAAGGAACGACCCACCTACAGCGCTATCAGCTACTACTGTTTCTAGTTTCGTAATAGAATTTCGCAACACACCAGATTTTTTATTCTTTCGAAGAGAAGACGATTCGGAATGTACCTCTATGTATCATGCTTCATATGTTTTGTCTAATGTTGAAAATTAAGCGCGATAACTTTTCGTTATAAGGAACCACGCCGATAGGAAGCTATACGATGACGTTGTACGACTCAAAGTAGCACTGGTTCCGTTATTGTTCGATGGATCATGATTAGTAGGAATTGTTTTTTATATAAAGAAAATAACCATGAATTCCAGAGATTTAAGACTCAATTGGTTAACTATTTTTATCAGCATGCATTTCTCTTTCGAAAATTTCAAAGTTTATCACGTATATACAAATGGAAGCCGTTATAATTAAATTGCAGGAGGGAATTTTCTTAACGTAAAATTTGTTTTTTTTTCTTTTAACTTTTTAAAGAATTACTTGGTTCGTGTAAAAACTATCATTTCCTCGAAAGCTTCGAGGTGAAAAATACATCTTCGAATAAAGGTAAAATGTTCTCATTATTAAATCTCTAAATTCGTTGCCCGCGTCGGATATCAAACGCCTAATTATTAACGGTTCAATCTTTTCAGCCGAAAATATTAAATTTCTTTCGATTTTCCTCTCTCGCTCACGCATACGTTTCTCTACCCTTTTTTTCTGAATCGGAATCTCAACTGTAAACGCGTTATCGTGGGGTGAGGGTCGTTCTGAAGGCGTGGGATGCACGCAACAGCAAATTGTGATGGAGAATAATCGGCATCGTGGAAGCAAAATCACTGACATAGATACGATCTAGTCGTGGCAAACCTTGGCTGTAGTGATCTTTACAAGGATGCTCTTAAGGCAATGCCAGTGCTTTACCACCTTTTCAACGCGACTTTGAATAAGCATCTAAACATTTATGAATTAATATTTTGACTGAATATGTTTACTCCACCGCAAGAACAGTTCCTTAAAGCAAGTTTTAGATAATTTTTTTGACCGGTTTGTTATGTAAACCTTTACAATAATATAATTCAGGAGTATAATTAAAGAGGCTTTCGTTTTGTGAGGTTTTAAGGAAATTACCGAATGATTTAGGCTTTTAAATTTACTCCCATACAAAAAAATCCACGGAAAACCTCGCGGCAGTAAAATAGGCAAAATTTAGTCTCCGAGTTGCTTAACAGGTAAAGATATTCACCCGAGATTTCACATGTATCGCGCCTCGGGCTAGAATAAGTTATGTAACAGTTTTCGTGCGCGAAATGATGTTTTTGGTACGTAGTTAGCGTGTTGAACGCCGGTGGGATTTGCCTCGAGTGAAAAAGTAGTCAATTCTTTGAGGTCGCGCTGCTGATGACGTCATGTGCAGTTACTTTTATCCGAGCATGACGACGGGTAATGTCTGAATTTAATTTTTTTATTTCGGTTCTATGCAAAGTGACTCACGTCGAATAGCGGTGGAGCAATCGCTTGATTAATACATTCATCGACACTCAGTTTTATCTGCGTCCTGCTTTTCTGCTTATATTTGTTGCGATAATTATAATGAGGTCTATGTAAATACCAGGAAATAAAATGCGTGGTTTCCCTCCATGTCAAAAATTTGACGTCTAATCGAGGGAATAAAGGACGATGCTTTTACAAAAGGATACAGCATAGATTAAGACGGAATTCACCTAGGTAAATAAAAACTGATCTCAATGTTCAGTTGTGGTTGAGATTTTCCATCAGATAAAGAAAGAGCCGAGCACCTTAATCGGGCTTTTATAAAAAAATAATTATCGTGCTCACCTTTTAACTGGGCTTCAATTGGATAATTAGCAACTCCATAATGTTAATTGTTTAAGTCTAATATGTTCGAAACTTGTGAATGTTTGTCTTATTAAAACAAGGAAATTTTCCCCAGTTTTTAAGAGATTTTATTTAAAAGCTGAGATGGCAGGGAAGAAAAAGAAAGTGAAGGGAATAAAAAAGGTGGATGATTCGTGAGTAGATCTGAGATCGAATGGATAAACCTTAAAGAGGTAAAAGCCAACGGTGTGCACGGTGATATTTTTGCATTGGCATTAGCTGCCGTTCTAGTCCTTTTTTTATATATTTAATGTTATGGAAATTATTCTTTTTTTTGGAAGAGTTTCTAAACAACCTGGCACCCTTTTAAAGTTCGCTCACCCCCATTCCCACCCTCCATCCCAACTCCAAAGCACGTGTGAATAAGATTCTTGTTTCCAGTCCTCCCACGATAAACTCTCTTCCATCAACGACCACTCCAGAGGGCGACTCCTTCAATGTCAGGGGCAACGGCGTTTCTCTTTTTTTCGGGGACCAAAATAATAAAGAACGAACAATGGTACGCATTTAAAATCTCTTGAGAAAGATTACCACTGAAGACTATGTTTTCTCTGAAGGCAAAGCCATAATTTGCTGTCTCGAACACGGAGATTTTTTTGATAATTTTTACTTTTTAAAATTTATGTCATATGCAGACCGCCGTCGCTGTGGTATAAGGAAAAATTTCAGTACAAGAATAATAACAATATTACAAGGAAATTTTTCGATCTATTTTCATTTTAGCATGTCATGTATCAATTTTTATTTTGCCCTAGGGAATGATAGCGTTAAATTGTTTTCATCGAAATAAAAGGAATTTTTCAATAACATGATATTAATATGACAAGGAAAATTTTCGATTTATTTTTATATTAATTCAGTACGTCATTTATATAGTTTTATTTTGCCTGATAACGTGAAATGCTTACAAACAAAATAATTGCCCCTTCCGGGGTAAAGTCGTGACCTTAATTTTTAAAGATCCGTCTCTTCAATTTGGAATTTCTCCGAAAAATTTCTCGCTTGCAGTTTTTATTTTTTACTGTCGGCAATTTATGCGCGGAAACTCTCGCCTCGAAACCACTTGTTTGTGGGTTTTACGTGCTTAAAATCTTAAAATATACACACGTGCCGAATTCGTGGCCCAGCCCCAGTTCCTCATCCAGCTTTCTTTTCCGGACTGATATGCGTTAAATTTATAGAAATAAAAGGGGTCTTATATTCATGAGAAATCTTGCGCGCGTGCGGAATTGTGTCATATTCCTCCGTGGACTATATCCTCGCATTTTTAGGTGTGGCGAAGGATGACGAATCCGCTCGGACATTCCGAAAAAGTCCGAAAGACTAATTATCATTAAGGGTCGTTAATAGTAACATCAGAATCGGCAAAAAATATATTCACTTTCACCTTTCTCGCTAATCTTCCATCTTCCTTACCGATCTCCCACCTTCTCCAAACGCTCCTTTCTCGCCGCCCACCTCATCCTACAGCTCTCTCATCTTTCCCTAATTTGTTTCATCCTCGAACGACATTTGAAGAGACGGGTGGAATGCTTTCCCGCGGAGACAAATGCCTCCCCATCAATCCGACTCGCCTGCTTTCATTCCCTTAAAAAGAGTGGGCAGAGAGAGAGAGACAAGAAAACGGGTCGCTTCCGTTGGTGCAATCATCCTAACAAAGGTTGCTTCGTTTCAAAGTAACTTCGCATGCACTTTCTACATAAAATTATTTTTACGGTTCGCTAATGTTTCTTTATTATGTGTATTCAAAATAAATTCTGAGAATGGAACATTGGAGGAAGAATAATGTCAATTGGCGGAGCGCAATAATTAGAATATATAACTGTTATTGGAGCGTAGAATAGTAATTGATTTACGGCACGTAGTGCAAAGTGTAAGGTGCTCTACGACATAAAGATGCCAAACGATTTCCATTGAGTATGCGCGAATTCAAATAATAATAATAAGGTTGCCTCTAGTGAAGAATATGTTACTAGATGGCTATATAGAGGAATATGTTTTAAAGTATCTTAAATTAAATATAAAATATTGCTGAAAACCACGCCAGTGTGCTGTGGAACTGTTGCTGAACGCAGTCAATTAATTTTGTTACTTGACGAATTGTTATTGTAATCGATCGCTAGCCACAAGAAGAGAGGAGGCAATTTATTTTATTTCTATCCATTTCCTACTGATTTTTTCTCCTTGGTGTCTTCTTTCTCTTTCGCTGCAATGGTATACCTTTTTATCGCTTTCATTCCCGCCGCGATATCGTAATTTGGTTTGATACTCGCTTTCGGCCCTTGCCTTTTAGTTCGAAGAATCCTCCGCGTTGGATGAGGACGACTTTTACCGTATGCTCCTTCCTACATCTTTCTCTTGAGTTTTTTTTAAACACCGCTCATCCCTCGTTTCTCCCAACCGCCTACACACACAAGAGTCAAAGCTTAGAAAGTAGTCTCATCTTGGTCTCATTGGAAAAGGCTCAAGTTGATGCCTAGGTCGAAATCCTCTCGGAGAGGATTTATTTTTCGTGTGCGAGGGATTTCCTCTTTATCGCGACGTTTATAAGGATTGCATATATTTATTCTTATAAATAAATCGAGGAGGGAGTTAAGCAACTGACAGTAAATTTAATTTAAAACGAACTTCTAAATCCAACGTAGCTATTCGTTCAAGTTCATATAATATGGAATTTGTGCATATAAATATTCTCATAAATAAGTCGAGGAGAGAGTTAAACAAGTAGCAGTCGATTTAATATAAGACGAACTTATAAATTCGAGGCAGGATTTGAAGCATGCTATTCGTTCAAGTTCATCATAGTGGACATTGCACCTGTGATGATAATGGGAAAAGCTAAATTGCGTTTTAATGATTTTTCACTTTTTTCATTTTATATTGCTGTTTCGGTACACAGCTGATCGGCATGCCTGAACTGTATCGTTCTACGTCTTAGAGCAATGCTATAAATTTAAAACACTTCGTAGAAATAAAAATGTGCAACGTGTACGTATTAACGATCTGTCTTATCGATCAATTGCTTCGATCAATCATGAGATACTATGTCGTTTAGATTAGGTTAGGCAATACAGCACGGCGAGAAGGGGGGAGATCGTGATGGATAATTCATAAGAAAAATTTCCGACGGTAGGGAGGGGGTGAGGTTTATTAACGGAAGAAATAATTAAACATTGCCGGAAGCGTAGAAAGTTTAGTACACTGGAGTCTTATTCTGTTGTTCTTTATCTGAACGTGTCGCAGACCGCTTTTGCGCCAGGTATTCCGAGTGGAAGTCCACTCGGCGATCGAGTTGCTCAATCCGGTGCAGCAATCCACCTTTTATCCATACCCTTTCGATTTCGCCTGTGGGGGAGGACACATTCTCTCAACCCGATTCGTCGCCGTAGATTCATGAAAACCTAATGAGTGCAACAATAGGAAAAGCGAACATCGATTAACCGGGTGTCGAATAACCGGAATTCCGATTATCAGGGATTTTCCAAATACATAACTTGGAAGATATTTATACTGAATTCCTGAAAATCGACTGTGTACAATAAGAGGAAAAGTGAACATCGATACACTGGGTGTCGAATAAGCGGAACTCCGATTAACGGTGATTTTTAAAAACATATAACTTAAAAGTTTTTAATACTGCATTCAGTACGTATGTTTTTACGCCATTTATTTTCCCTATAGTACCAAATAAATGTATTGATACTTAGTACGGTATTACTTCACCAGTAAACTTACTTCGCCAGTATACTTCATACAATAACGTTAGACCTTTCTTCAAGTTTTATATTTATAATTTTAATATTTAATTAATTAGTTTCATTTGTGTGTGCTCTAGTACGCCTAAATAGGCATATTAATCAACCGGAATATCAGATTAACCGGAATTGGCTCGCTTCCGAGGCATAAGGCAAAGAGGGAGTTTACTGCACTTCTAATTTCGTGCTTTCTACCAGTGCAGACATCATAAGCGTTGTTATATAGAGCGATTTCACTCTCAGGAATCCGCTTATAAAAATAATTCTAAATGCATAACGAAAACTATTTATATCGAGGCACCATGTCTCCTTCCAAGTTACGGTAGAGGCGTTGTTCGTGTTCAGACGTAAATCAACATCATACGGCTCGTTAAAATGGTACGTTTTAGAAAACTGGAACCAAATATTAGCAGTCATTTTTTATGCTCCAGTTCTTCAACCTTGGTATCCACGGGAGACAAAGTGTTGTCAAGAACGTCTCACCGTCAGAGAGAGCGACGTTTCGCAATTGTTGTTGGGAATTAGCGCTCGTGAAGGATGTCAAGGTTTACGTAAAGCGTAAAATTGAAAGCGATTATTGCGGTAATAAGCTGTCATGCTGCTTGAATCGAAAAAAATGTATAATCTCTCACATAAAGATATTTGTAAAAATTGGCGAGTTTGAGCTGTAAAGTTGACTGCATGAAATAATGATGGCTATACAATCTTGCGCTAATTAAAATCGCTCGCATTAAATTATAATTTCATCGCCATTCATGAGGCATTTGTTACTGCAGGTGATTTTGTGCTATTTTTCAGAAGGCTGTCCTTAGCATGTATATATATATTTTTGCAAGCCTCGAAGCACTCAATTACAAGTTTTAGTATCTAATTTAAAAATACCTCGTGTCGTCATTAGCGTGTCAATGTAAGTGCCTTGATGGTGTTTTATGAAAGCGGAAAAAAAGTGTCATAAATGTAATTCATTTTCGATAGGTCTATTAAAAGAATTGATTAAAATATATATAGTTTAACCTATACAAATTAATAAAATTCAAAACACAAGTCATCGGAAATTAAGCATGATTATTTCCAATCTTAAAACTGTGGTTTAAAATTGCGTAGTAATAGATACAATACGCATTGCCAGTAAAATAAAAATAATTTATTTCACCTGTAATGGAAAGCTACAACAAAAATTTAAGTATATGCAGAAACCCATTTAAACATTGTATTCGATCATCTACTTTGTGTCGAAAATTCCTTCCTTCTTCCGATTCATTTTTTATTTACAGTCAACGTTATCTCTTTTTTATCAACCGCTCTATTACCCACTGAGACCTATGACACGACGTGATTGATGTCGTACGCGATTTCACAAGGATTTTCTATGTGGACGTCGTCAGTGTGCCCTTCTTCGGAATAAATGGTGGGCGAAGGGTCGTGAACCAAGCATCTGTCACAATCGCGTGTCGCTTTCCCAATCCTGACACTTGATTCCATCTCCGCCCTCCAATCTTGTCAACCCACCTACACGTTAGAGTCTCCAACAAAAATGTCCATATTGCCGTCATATGCCACTCGTATTAGACTTAATGCCTTTCAATGCCGGCGTGAGAGGGGTCCTCTGAAACTATGTCTTCTTCTTCACGGATCGCTCCGATGATAAACGACAGACTGAGAAAAGAATCGCAGGTTGGGAATTGAGAGAGGAGGGGACTGTGGCACCGAATCCTTACAATAACGTTGGTTTCTGTAGAAGAGTTCAACTTATTTCAACTAAAGTACAATTTTTCTAAGTATTAAAAACTTCCGCGTGTTGAAGTCTCTTCTTGTTCATTACAATGCTCGCTTCTTTTCCTTCTGTTTCTAGAATATTATCTTTTTCTCAAAATATCCATTTTACAATCTTAATAAAATAAGGTAATAATATAAGGTACTAAGTACTAGTTTCACGTGGTTTAAATAAAAAATCCAATAATCTGCGAAAAACCCTCATATTTATGGAATAGTTTTATTACTAAAGCCTTTAGATAAAATTGATTTAGTGATATTTAAATTGTAAATTACGGGACATATGATGTTGGAGCTCTTATTTTTAGCCTATTATAAAATGTTTAAAATTTTTAGGTATGAATTTTTGTATCCATTGTTCTGATTTTTATATGATCTATCATGGATAATCTTAAATATTGACAGCGTTACAATATTTCATGGTCCATTATTCATCAATGTTCAAATCCCATTTGTAATTAGCTATGCATTGTTTCTAGCCATGTTAAACAGAGAAAAGTTTCTGCATATGATTATATCTCCGGTCATTGTTCAGAGGAAGAGGTTAGATATGAGTCGCGACCTTCGTTTGAAGGGATTTGTGTTTTCTTTCGAATCGTTTACCTTCGTTATCTTTCGTTCCAGGAAAGGCATAGGGCGTACTATGTCGAACAGGATGCGACCTTTTTTGGATTGGGAATCGCTCGCCATATGCAAATGCGAATTCTGCAAGTTGTTATAGTAATCCATTTCATACGTTTAGATTAGCCCCCTCGACTTGTCACTTTGACCTCCTCATGGGTATGTGTCTCATCATGAAATTTAATTCCACGTCAGATTATTTCGTCCTTTGTCCTTCCTCTGCTAAATCTTTCCTTTTATGGCCCCGTTACGCATGGTTGGAAATAAATGTGTTATGACAGGTAAGAATTTGGGTTGAGAAAATAAGCCTTGTTTTTGTAGCATGGCGAATTTATATTCGTCTTCGTGATTGAAATGCGAAATAAAGCAGTTATTCGATAAACTCCGAAATCGCCAAAAATGATAAAAATAAAAGGCAATGCATGTATTTAGTTTTATGGATAGGACATCTCAAAAATCTCCTTATCTCCAGTTTTTTAAATTGAACATCAAAATTTAAATGCACTCTTTTCTTTAGAACGAACTCTGGACACGAATCACAGCCTGAAAAAGACAAGAATAAAAAAAATACGTACCAAATAGCAATTTCGGCTCGCTATATAGGGATAAAAGGTCTTACGATACCAATACTGACGTTCTTATTTATTATAAACAACCGTGACGCCTAAATAAACCATAAATATAAAAAATAATAAGAAAATAAATATAGCGTTTTATTTTTGGTACTCAGTCGCATTACCTGGGAGTGAAGAGACTTTTGGGACGCCCTATATAATACCAGTCATATGATAGGTTTCATCTCTGTATTACAAAAAAAGCGAAGAATTTCTTTCTGAAGCGAAGGATTGAGTGTCGCAAGGTATATAACCTCGAGATTATGATTAATATCACGTATCGGCTCAGCTTTTATTTTTAAGCGAAGTCGCAAGCGGACTTCAGTATTTTTTTCCATCGCCCGCTGACATTTGTGGAGCGTTCCGCATTTCTTATGCGGTCGTTGGACCATTTATTACTTATTGATGTTCCTTCGGGTCGGGCCACCTGTTGCCATCTGCCCCCTTTCCCTCCGATCTCTTCCCACCTTCCGACCGCCGTCGTTAAGAAGGAGTCGGTCTCGGGCACCGGTCCTCCTTGATCTTGACATTCGCTCGGGTTGTTATCCTCATCGACGAGGCCCCCCTCTCTTCTTTTTCTCCCAACCTCACCTTCCTCGGCCCTCATCCCAGATCTCCCTCAATGTATTTTGCTCTCACGGCGAAGCCATATGCGCGCATCCTTCGACTTTTCCTTTATTAACCTCGGATCGTGAATCTTCGTTTTCGAAAATCGGGCACGCCGATGTTGAAAACGGAAGAAAGCCGTCCCTCGCGGCGAAGATGTTGCGATTTTGTGAATTTGAATATGTACGCTCAAGAAGGACGCTTGAATATTTTGGGCGTCGAGGGCTAATGCGCTAACGGATTCGAATTAAAAATTTAAATTAAATGAGGTCGATGAGGAAGTTTTTCTCACCCCGAGGCCTTATTAATATTATTTAATATGCTTAGGTGGCATTCAAGTTTTCCAGATTTTTCAGCGGATAATCTCTAGATCGTGAAACTCTATCCCGGCCTCTTTCCAAAATGTTGTCTATGCCTAAAATATGAGCGACAACCAACCAGAGTGTTGAAGTTTTATCTATCCGCGCGTTATCGCATTAAATTAATAAAAATACCCGTTTCGTCGTAATACGAAGCATGGCTGCTTTCTTTTCATGATTCTTAGATGTGAGATGACCTAGAATTTTGAACGGAGTTTTGAAGTCCTTGAGTCGAATCGTCTCTCGTTAAGGTTTATCTTTAATTCGAAAATGAAAGTTGGGCCTTTTATTTTTTTGTTCTGTTGGAAATCCAAATGCGTACATTCGTAATTAATGGTCAAGAAAAAAATACGCGCCCCCAAAAATTAGGACGTGATGTATCAAAGCTTTCTAAAAAATGTTTTATTAAGAGGGAGAGAGTGACTGAATTAATTTTTCATAAATTATTGAATACAGGACATGAAGGCTCGAGGGTCCAAAGAGGCGAATCTCTTTTTGAAATTAAAAAAATAAATATCTGTTGCAACAACTTTAGTTTCCTGGTGTCATGGAGGATACTAAACGGATTAATTCACGTCTTTCAAGAAATATAGGAAGTTTGATCGATCAAATACCTTCACATTGAAAAAAATAATTCTCTCCGGACGACAACGGAACGTAGGCGGACCATTTTTTCTCATCCAGAAGCTAACGAGTAGCAGATGGCGGACAAGGAGAAATTGGGCAGGCGAAGTATATATCTTCTTCTGTCTACTCTCATCCTCCCGAACTGCCTAATATCGCGCTCTCCTAATGCGATCTGGCTCTTTAACATCTGCAGAAGTGACTCGAAAGAAGTCTTCCCTAAGAGCGTCTTCTTTGTCTCTCTTTTCCGTCTATCTGCCTCATTCTCGGTGATATGGGTGCTTCATCACGTCCGTCTCACTCTCATCTTTATACCACTCAAGTCGCGACTCGCCTTCTGTCCTTTCTAACTTTTCTGGTTCGGAGACGTGACTCGGCGGTTGAAAAACCTTCACGTTTCATTCCCAGGCCGAAAGAACCGACGGCTTAAGATGTGGGAACTGCCAGATGCATGTTATCCGTGAGCCCTTAAAAATGCATATTTCTACATCGATAGAACTCCTTTGTATATCTGGTAGAGAATATAAAAAAGTCGGGATGAAATAAATAAGTTGTTTACCTTTAAAGGGGATTATATAAAGTCAGTGTAAAAACGACGAGCGGAGGAGAGATATTTTTTTAACGAAACTTTTCGGAAAGTCGAATCGTAGCCAGAAGGACGAGTGAAGGATCTCAATCTGAAAATGTTCGAATGCAAAATTATTACGATATATCTGATTCGTTCACTCTTCACCGCGCACGACCTAGGAATCAGTCATTTGCTCTCTTGCATGAAATTTACATAAATTTAAATGAATAATTTATAATATGCTTTAAAAGTGACTCGAATATAAGAATGTGTTTTCATTTTTGACTAATGTTCACATTGACACAAGATTAATTAGGCATTAAAAAGCATTATGTCAATCCTCTCTAGGCGTTATTTATCACAAGTATGTATAATGTATTTAACTACTTACATAGACGAAATAATGAACTGAAAGCGTCTGTTGGAGTTGCAAGGGCATTAGAAAATGTTTTGAGAGGGGTGTAAAAATGTTAATGTCTCTCAAAATATGAAGAACAATTTATAAGTATCCCTGGTCCTATAATGATATTCTGTATAGCGCGATAAACAAACTTAATCTTGTGTGTCCTCTTTCTTTTATAATTAAATAATTAATGGGTAACTAAGTAATTCAAGCGAATGAAGTTTAATATCTGCTCGATTTGAGCAATTATCAAAACTGATAGAGAATTAAATTTTGAAATAAATAAAAAAACAGATTTCTATAAGAAGATTTTGATGATGACGAAAAACAAAGAAAATTTTTCCTTATATTATTAAATTTATTACATTCATTTCACAGCGATAGTGGATTATTTGCGGCTGGTGGGGAGATATCGCTAGAGACACAAGATATATATATATATATATATATATATATATATATATATATATATATATATATATATATATATATATGTAGCTGAAGAAGGAGTAGTTCCGAAAGCTTCTACGTTTGTGATGTTTCTGTGTTTTTGTGTTATTTTACGTGTGTCGCTTCGACATCCCCGGGGCCTCGCCAACCTGAAGTCGTCTGATTGGTGAGTGCTCACTGGGTTTCCTCATCCCAACACCTTGTTGACATATATATATATATATATATATATATATATATATATATATATATAACTATAAGCGTGAGGAAAATCGCGTTCCCGATTGAATTTAAAATAATATGGAGCGTTTCAGTTCGGTTAATGAAGAAAGTCTTAAGAGGTAAAATTTTTGCGGGCGACGATTTGGGCGATATGATGGATGAGGACGAATACGTAGACAATGAATTTGTGCGGTTGTGGCCACGGACGCGAATCCGCGCGGTTTTTAGAAAAAAAATCGTTTAGCACGCGGAGGAGAACGAGCGGCACCCGAAAGTGGATCCAACGTAGATTATCGTCGCTTTCTAATCCCTCGGGAATCAGGAGATATTGGCGAGAGAATGAGTTTCCGCGAAATTGAGCGAGGAGGAAGTAGAAAATGGGTTTCTACTGCGGAGATAATGGAGGCAATGAAAGAATGGTACGGAAATATATCCCAGGGAAATCGGATATGAGAAATAAATCCCTCTAAAGAGATGCACGCTGAAGCCCTGTTACTATTGGAAAGTTTTTAATAATCCATGCAAATTATACCCTTGTCATTTATTTCTGTGTTACATAAAGGCGGATGCTACGGACACGACCGCGGAACGTCTTTCCAAGCTATCATTAGAATCCGCTGAGCAGAAACGCTACACAGTTTCCTCGGGCACTAAAGCATAATTGCTTTCACTTAGTGTTGTTTTCATCTAGAAAAAGAGAATTCAATCTTTAATTTTAAAACTGTCAATTATTCGAGCAAAAAATAACGTATAGTGCAGGAATCCTCGCGGGTTTCCAAGTTTCCACTTGTCTTGAATAATCTTTTTGTCTTGGATCACGCGCATTTCATATTGCTTGGCAAGTGTATCGGCATTTTATTTAAAATTGAAAATAATCCCATTTTTTCCGAAGCTAAAACTTAAATTTTGAACATAGCAAGCAATCAAATATTTCTTTTGACCTTTATTTCTATTACTTTTCTTGTGTTTACATCCGTATGATCCGTTCAGAGCAAGTGGCGTGAGAATTTCCTACATAATTTGGCAAATATTAAACGAGATCGCGCGTGAAGCACATAACCGACATCCGACAACTTATTCCAAGTTTTCTATCGACTTCATAAAAATCGCGCACAAAGATCTTTCCAATAACAGGCGTCATTTTTGAAACAACACGACCTTGCCGAAGTACGGAACGAATGAAGAGAAACGAGAAGCAGTCATGACCTAGGCCAATCGATTCTTCTGCATTCTGAAAGGTGCAAAACCCGGTGCATCGCCTTGCGAGGCTCATCTCGCGCCATTCCCTCCAGCCGTGAGGGGAATATCACCCCCTCTCTCTCTCTCCTACTCTCTCATTCCTATTCGTGGAGGAAGAGACTCCAGCCTCATCTCTCTCTACCTCTACCTCTCTTGTAGATCGAGGTCAAGAGGAGCTTGCTCCGCTGCTGGTCGGATGAAGGGGTGGAGGGAAAGAAGGGAGGGAGCGGCGGGATCCGAGAGGGAGAGAGATATATGGAGGAAGGCGAGATAGGAGCCCTCGTGGGATATTTCCATGAATGGAATCCCTCTGCAGAGCGCGCCCCTGTTGTGTTTGTCTGCCACGGTGGGAACATCGCGTGGAAGGATGGCGAGGGACGAGGTTCGCGAGCGTTTTCAGATAGGGAAGAGAAGTAGAGAGAAATATAGTATATATTCCGTTCCGTTTGGAGAACCATTGTTCCAAGAAGAGTTCCATTCTGACGCCATTCGTAGACTCGATCTTTTACGTCTGCTTCCGAGATGATTAATGATGTCTGAAAGTCGTGGAGTATTAAAAAATACGTACGCAGCCTTGAAAGAATTGCATGACCGCTTAGGAATTTAAGAAGACTTTGTCCAGGGATGTATAACGCCAATGGAACTTTCTCGCTCGTAAGATGATTTTGCTTTTATGTGCTTGGAGATATTGCGCGGAAGAATTTTGATGTTCTATGACGCCCGCATTGCCCTACTTATCCATATAATGCATTTCGAAAAAATCGACCATTAAATTTGTAAATAAAAAAATAATCTTTTGCTTGGCGTAGTTAACGGACACTCAAAAGTTGTTTTGCGACGAACAGTATGCAAATTTTGGAAAAAAATGACGAGGGTTAATTTAAAAATGCAAATTAAGCGAGTTAGATGATTAAAATTTTACATAATGATTATGGTCAGTGGCGTAACGGATGTAGGCACCCCCGCCAAAACAAAATTGAAGTTCCGGAAAAAATTTAAGGGCCTCACGTAAAATAGATGGGCCCGCTTTGGTCATGGGGTTGGCGTGGGGGTTGCGAGGTTTTCCGGTACGCCACTGTATTTAAAATCATAAAAATAAATTTTATACTACAGTTAAAATTTTTTGGTAATGTGATTAAAACTCTTTTTGCTGAAAGTGCGAGCCGTGAATAATAATAATAATGGTGAAAATAACGCGCAGAGTCTGAACTAGGAAAATATCAATATAAAGGCATTTCATAACAGTATTAGAGATTATAGCGTTTCCGGTAAAAGTTTTACGCGGATTTTCTCGAATCCAAGTATTTATAAAACACCGCCTTACGGACCGAGAAATTAAGATCGGCGTGGTAGGCAAGATAAGGACGGAGATAAGGAATATTTGTCCACAAACGGATTTGCGGTTTGTTTTCAGCGCAAAGTCTTTCCGGAAACCTCTCTTTGAGCGTTTGCTGAAAGCGAAAACCTATCCCAGATGCGATTACATCCCTCATTACTATTCATGGCGACTTAAAAGTTGATTAAAGGATGACGAGTGTGATATAATTGCTAATTGGTCAGAACAAATGGGGGGAGGGATTTGAGGGGCGAGGGGAAAGAGGGGGAAGGAGAGTGATGGTGGGAGGAGGGGGCGGAACCGACACACGTAAATGGGAGGAAGTTGGAGGAATGGGCGAACGGGGAGTGGCAGAAACAAGGGGAAGGGAGGAGGGCGTAATGCGAGGGGCAAAGAAGAACGGAAGAGAAAGGAGATTTTGCAGAAGGTCGTTAACTGCGTGAGAACGTTAGTGAAGTGAAAGGGATAGCGATCATAGAGAGAGAGAGAGTGAGAGAGACGGCATTAGATTAAAAGAAGGATATACAGAGAGAAAAGATATGAAGAGGAAAGCGTAGAGTACGGGTGTTATGCGATTTGTACCGAGCATTTCGTGTGGTTCTCTTTTTTATTCTTGGAGCGATCGTGGCTATTTTGCCGCGATGGATTGGCGATGAACGCCAACGTCACGGACGTGCGACGGGTCCGATCGTGAAATAAAAAAACCCTTGCGGTGCGAGAGTAAACAAGGCTCATGCTCGATCACGGTCGCCGACTGGAAAGAAGTGGGGACGAATTTAGAAAGCGGAGCGTAGATGGAATGAGCGGCGCGGAACGGACCGGATGGAAAGGTAGTGAAGGAACGGATTGGGAAGAATGTAAAGGAGGGAGCGGACGGGAGAGGGAAGGATAATGAAGAATAATAACAATAAAGAGCACTAGTCGTGGAGAAAGATCAAGCATAGGATAAATTGGAGAAAGAGAAGAAGTAAAGAGGAGGTTGTGAGAAAATAAACGTGTCAAGAACGTTTTGGACGAAAGAAAATCCTAATGGCGTAGGGAATCTGGATCTGGAAGTGCGTACAGATGGATTTTAACCGCAATCTTTACCTCGTCCGATCGAAAAATCGATCTAAATTCACGCGAGGACATACTCGTTTCAAGGTGAGCCCACATTCCGCTCGAGTTACCATTTCATTTCGTACGTGCGGAAGATAAAAGGGATAAGGGATAATTGAAGAAATACGCGAGCGAGTAAAAATAGATCCTTGAACGGTAGTCGACCTTTTTTTGTTATTATTAATGGAACGGATTTACCCGAGTTTATCAGGTGGCGTCAATCTGGGTCTTGGAATAATTTTTGGCAAATCTTTGCTGATGCGGCCGTTCTTTTCTCTATTAACACTCTAAGATTTCCAGAATCATTTAATGAATTATTGTGCTCGTCTTATGGCAGGAGTCCAATAGATGAGATATCTCCAATTTCAAAGTTCAACTAGGAGAACCGGGTGCGCGTTTCTGGTACGAAGCAGCCTTGCTCAGTGGCGATTCTATTTTTATTATCAATCGTCGCTATATCACCACTAAGGACGGCTGTTTTGTACCTATTTTGTTTTAAGAACTATCATCAAGTTATCTTGATTGCCAGTTATTATAAAAGTTATAATAACTTAGATTTTATAGATTACGCAAAATTACTCTTACAACCTGTATTTCAATATGGACAGAGATAGATGAAACGCCAAAGTTGGCTAGGAGTAATGAGATATTAAGGCAGATCGTGCTAGATAAAAGGGGTTAGGTATGATCGAGGGAAGGATAATGGTTGAAATGGAAGTGTAAACGTGAAAATTTAAGGACGTATTTTATGGGTTATAATGTAAGGCGATAAAGAGGTGGGAGGAGCAAAGGGGGAAGGTACGCGTGTCTGGTAGCCTATATATGGAGTGTTTGATGGAGAGCGCGGGGTGGGTAGGGCAACAGCCCTAAGTGAAAGGACGGAGGGAGGGGTGAGGCGCGGCGTGTAATCCGGGTGTTGGAAGGGGATGGTGGTGCATGATGTCTAAATGGGCGTGGCTGTCCTCTGACTGTGGTGAACGTGCTCGGAGCCATTCCGCTTTGTGTCTATTCTGGAATGCCAACTTGAGAGGGGTTGGGAGTTTAAATTGCGTCGCCAAAGTGGTCACGGTCCCTAATAGAGAGATTTGTGGGACGATATTATTATTTCTTGGTGAAGTATCGCTCGTGCAAGTTAATGAATTATGGCTCGTTTCCTATGTTTAATGCGCCCATTTTGGTCTAGTCCAAGGTTTATAAAACATCAAGCTTAAGTGAAATCGACCTTTCATGAATACATATCGTGCGTTTAATTCCGAAAAGGTTGGTAGGAATGATAATAAATAAAGCTATAAATAACTGGGACTGTTTTTGTCCGAATAGTTGTACATCTTAAAGAAAAATTCTCCCTCTTGTGTTATTCATAGAAATAAATTACAAAATATTTTCCGATTAATTTTGAATATCCTGCGTCCATGAATTCATTTACGAATAAATTATCCAAATCATTTGTGGAATTTTATAAATACGGCATGGTATGTAAGAGTTAATTTATATCTTTTTTGAATGCAATAGGTTCTAATTTAAATCTTCATTTAAATAAAGAAATAGTGAATTATGACAAATAGGATCCCTTCAAAGATAATTAGTTACCGAATTATTGAAAATCATAACGGGCTCTTTAATGAAAAAGGTTTTGATCCGGAAATAAATGAAGAATGAAAAATAATATTTCAGATTTTATTATGTCGATATATGTAGACATATGTATGGATGTGTTTATACATGTATATGTGTGTATCAACATCATTATATATTATGTATAATAATAAAATATTGTATTTATAAATGGCAAGTGGTTAGGTGAAAGAGGAGACTGACTTATTCTCAATCTCTCCCCAATAATGACATTATTCAATTCCATTTTCACAATCAATGACAGATGACATGCGTATAGCTTCGGAGTGAGTATTTTGAAGGGAAATCAAAGGATTAAGAGGTTTAAAAATATTTCAATCAAGTCGAAATGTCCACATTTGTGTCGATCTATATCGGGAGTTCGTTAGTGGGGCTGGAACGGATTTTTGCGTAGCAACTGGGTGGCAGTTTCTGAACTTTTAATGACTAAGTTTCTTTTTACGGCTGAGAAGAGCGGAGGTGGAAAAGAAAAGTTGAAAAGAGTGAAAGTGCGTGTGTGTAATGCGTCGAAAAAAGTATCATTTGAAAAAATTACATTCGTTTAACTTCCGGCTAAGCGTCGCAGTACACGACATGCCTGAATGACGAAACGGCTTTGGTTTAGAAATCGAAATGTATCCGCTCGAGTGTTACCGAATGTGTCATGCGACTGCTGCTCCAAAACTCGGCATTTTTTGTTTTACTTATGATGGAATTCCCTCGTGAGTAACGTTAATTGCGCGAAAACTGCGGAAAAATCAGCTCACGATGCAATATATCGACGAAGAATTTTTATCAGATAGGACAAATGAAAAATATGTGAGGACTGAGAGCATTACCTAAGGGTATAGCTTTAAGTATATGAGTCTGCAATTTTTCTGGCGTCACATATTCAATTATTCACCAAAGTCAGCAGTTGCCAATTGGTCGTACCCTTTCATCGACCGAGTAATCTTATTGAACGCATTTGATTAATGAAAAGGTCACCTCCTTAACATATCGCCATTAACTTATCGAGATAATTTTCAACCATCTATGGCGGCAATGCGTGGGTAAGGGTATGCTTGCGGCCAGCAAAATCTAGTTCGGTTCCGGGGCGAGTCTTCTGAATGCACTTTGAATGACGCCCGAGGGAAGGGTGTGGCAAGAGGTCAACCACGCCCCGTACACCTTCGCCGCGACCTCTGCTTCGTCTGAACAATGCGGCGATCACGCCATCGCGCTGCATATCTGCTTAAGGGCTTTGAAGACACCGGCGGGCGTTAAAATCACTTACTCCTCTGGGTTGCTCTTATGAGAAATTTCTCGAACATTTCCCTTGTTTATTATTACGAAATGTTTGTTTCGCGCTTAACATGCAAACAAGCATAGTTACACTAATTTACTTAGAAGAAAAAATGTTTGGATTGCTGTTAAAAGTTAAACGTGTTGGATTTATTTGAAGTATCGTGATTTTGCATTTTTTGATTCGGTCATTTTATTAAAAGAGCTGAAATCTTTTCAGATTCCGTTATATTAGCATATGTTATTATGCTCAGAATGATGATGTTACGCTGTTTATTTAATATCTAAAATGCTGTCTAAACATTTTTCTATTTTGTTACCATTTTAAATTATACCTTATATTTCATATATAAAAATAGACAAGATAAAATATGAAAGGTATTATTATTTTCAATGCGGGAACGTATTTGTTAGTTTTTTAATTTTTTACTTAATAATTTGTTGCCGCGTTAATTAACCTGAATATGGCAACTGTGCAAACTCCCAATTATTGAAGAACGAAAAACTCGAGTCGCGAATGTCATATTACCAGGCTACCGAAAAATTATAATATTTTAATTTTATTTCCATGGGCAATGCATTTACGAGGGATCATAAATTATACCCTAAGTTTGCGAATCTTTCCATGATATTGAGAATTCTAAACTGCTCTCGTGCAAAATAAGTCCCATTCATTCTATCTATATTTCACCCTCTTAATTAGCGACCAGCTATGCCGCTCTCTTGCTTAAACGGTTCGATTCGACGTGCTATTCTTACGTTTGAAATTGGGTCGCTGAGCGCAATGGAGTGATAAATCGCACGGCGCGGAGGAAGTCGCGGGAAGCGGTAACAGTTTCTGGGTGGTCGCGCGGTCCCAGAGCAAGGAACGGATCCGAAGCCATCGTCTTTAGGCGAGAACTATTAAATTTCTTCGCTTTTCAGTAGTTAAAACAGAACAGAAATGCTGTGGAATATTTTTCTTTCCGAACTTCCCACGACAACCAACTCCTCATCTGTCACTTACTTCCATAATATACTTAATACTATCATGTTCTCCTTTTTAATCTATTATTTGTCGGTTGTATGTTACTTCCGTTTCGTTTTGTATTTTTTCATCTTATCTCTCCTTTCCATTCATCGCTTCAATAATGTCATCTGATCCCTTATCACGTTCATAATCACGACAGCGGCCTTGCCTTACCACGGGGCAAACACCGTCTAACATTCGTGTCAATTCAGGACGCGGATTGGAGTTTAAAAGGCTATATCAAAGATTTATAGGCCGCTCAATGTTTTAATTTTTTTTGACGATACGTCCGTCATACTCGAACAAAAATTCGTCTCACGGCGATTTTAAATTAAAATCCGCTCTACGGCTTTTCCACGAGACTAGCGTGTTAGAAACCTTAAGAATTTTTTATAAGGGAAGGCCTTGAGTGCTACATACCAATCAAAGTCGTGTATACAAGCTCCGCGAAATAGTTACTGGAATAAAATTTCAATCTAGCGCAAAAATACGCAAATGGTTTCAATTATTCCTCTCGAAGCGTTTGCACAACTCCAGTTCTTGGCTTTTCTCTCTAATAACCGCGGAAATTTTATCGAAAAATTATTAAAAACTTGTACCGCATGCTTTTCTCAATTGCATGTTTTTTCTCAAAAGTTGGTCTATTAATTGTCTCGTCCGCTCCTTTTGCCTCAGATCGATTTGCCCTTTCGCGTCCCTTCCTTTCACTCCCGCCATTCTTCGCCCCAAACATCTCGTCGGTGTCTTTAATAGGTTTTTAAGCGAATCAGAATTTCACCCAGTATCTTGAAGATATAGTAACTTGAAATTTTCACATCTCCCGCCAGACGGTTGCGTGAAAACGCGATGATGAAATTCGGTGCTATTTTTAGTTTTAGAGGAACCATCAACATCGAAGAATTTTACGATTATCCGAAATACATTCGTTAATCTTCAATTATTTTCTCTGAAAGGGCTTATAAAATTTATTTCAACAACAAATGCTCTCATGAAGGTGTTGAGAGCGTTTTATACGTTAATATTTATTCATTGAAGACCAAGATAACTCCTATGGGAAGAAGCCATTTAAAGTTATATTAGCTCTCTTGAGTATCAATTATATTGTATAACCATAACCATAAGGCGATCTCGAAAATTCAATTGGGAATAATTTATCATGCCCAAAAACTCATTTTAACTTACTTAAAATACTAACAAGAATTTAAAGAGTGAAACCGACGCAACAAGTACTTCTTAAAACAGACAATTGAGAAGAAACGAAACCAAGCACCGCAGGTCAGGTAGAATTGAAAGAATATGCACCGTGGTAGGTTTTCAAAGTCCATGCAGGATAATACTCACTTAATAATCGTTATAATATTCCTTTAACTCCGAGAGAAACTTATATTGCTGAAATGAATTTAATTTATTTAAAAAATTGTTAGAATAACAAAAAAACAGTAAAATTGGCCAAGGAATGGAGAATTTACATTAAAATGAAGCACCATGCTTTAGAAGGAAATCCTTTCGAATCCTTTCAAAACGCTTAGAATATGAAGGATTAAGGCGACGAAGAACCGTAATTTATACCGGATTCCGATAGGATAGAACTTGAGGAAAAAATCATTGTTCACATATTTAAAAAATGATATGTTCGGATTACAGCGATTAAAAAAAACGATCTGTCAAGAATCGAGTGCCAAAACGTCTGCGACAGTGTTAATCGATACTTCCCAGTAGATTAATCAGCTCGCGGATCGAAGGCAGAGAGAGGGAGAGGGTACGGACGATCGGCGATTCGGACGACGTCTACCGGGAAAGTCTTTTAGAGAGCGTGAAATTGTGTTCGCCGAGGTGGGGAGAGGTGTGGGGGAGGGGGTCGGTGGCAGTGTGAGGGCAGGAAGTGTGGAGAGAGGAGAGGTGGGAGTATCTAGGCGGTGTGCGAACGAGATCGAGTCGAGCGGGGCGTGGGAGAGGGGAGGGGGATGGGGAAAGGAGAGTGAGGAAGGGGGTGGAGGAAAGGGGAGGGAATGGGCGGGGAGAGGGAAGGGGTGGGGGAAGGGGGTGAGGGAAGGGGTGGGGGAATGGAGTGGGAGAAGGGGTCTGGGAAAGGGGGCAGGGGAAGGGGGCGCGAGAAGGCGGTGGGAGAAGGGGGGGGACCGAAGTGGGGTGGGGCGGACGGGGGGAAAGGGAGCCGCTTGGCGCCCATTGGGTGGGAAGAGGGGCTGGCGTTGGTGCTTGGTGCGGTGGGCACGCGAGCGAGAGAGAGATAGAGAAAGGAGGTGAGCGACGGAGCGGGGGATGAAGGGGGGAGAGAGATATGGGAAGTCAGCGCCGCGGCGGGGGAGGGAGAGTGTGTGTGGGTTGATGACGAATAAGGGGGAGGTGAGGTGGAGTATGATTCAGAGGAAGAGCGGGAGAATCGGCGAAGGAGGAAGGGAGCTGGAGGGGTGAGGGGAAGGGAATTTGGAGGAGGGAAAATGTGGAGGATGGGGAATTTAGAGGAGAGGAAATTTGGAGGGGAGAAATTTGATGAAGGGGAAATTTGGAGGGGAAATTTCATGGAGGGAGGATTTGGAGGAGGGGTATTAGGAGGAGTGGGAATTCGGAGGAAGGGAAGGTGAGAGAAAAATTAGGGAAGGAGATATGGAGGGGATTTTGATCAAGGGGGATTTGGAGAAGGGGAGTTGATAGAGAAAGGAAGTCGGGGATGGGAACGGGGTTAGTAGGAGGGTATGAAGATTTGGAGGGGGAAGTTGAGGCGGAGGTTTTAAAGAAAGGGGAGAGAATATAGAGGAAAGGGAGGGGAGAGGAAGGAGATTAGTAATTCGATGGGAGAGGGAAATTAGAGGAGAATAGAGGGAGAGATTGGTCGGGGACAGATAGCGGAGCAAGTGAAGGGGTTGACGGAGAATGACTGGCAAAGGAGGTTTGGGGTATGAACGTGGGTTGGTGGTCGGACTGGTGTGCGTAGGTAAAGGGGTGGAGTAATAGGAAAGGGGTTTCGGTTACAGGAAGGGAGAGGGATATGGAGAGAGAGAGTGATTGACTTGGAACTAGGGAGTGAGTGAGAGTGAATGAGGTGAGTATATCGAGGAGGAAAATGTCTTGATTGACGAGGTTCTCCCTATCTTTGTCGCCTACTTATCTTTGGCCTCATTCAGCCAGCTGTTTATGGATCTAACTTAATTTATTATGTGATGTCTGAGAATTATGGTTACGTTTGGTATGTTATGTCTTATTTAGAAATCTTTTATTAAGAGGGAAAGAAACAACTTTTAGTTTTCGTGGAAAAGGTTTTAAGGTTTCAGGTGCAGTGGTAGCCGTTTAACGGTACTTATCTGTAAATCAGAGATATAAACGTAAACAATAATAAAAAGCTGACCTGTGTAGCATTTGTTGATGTGATATATAACTTGCGATATAGAGATTGCGCTTGTAAGGAAATTCGTACGAAATTCTCGCCTTATTCATTCATACTAGTCCATAATAATTTAATTAAATGAAAGATACTTTTTGCAATATAAATCTTTAAAATTATATTTCATCGAAGTTGAAATCAAATGTAGATTAATTTATATAATTAAAAACAAAGTTTTACATGAAAAATAATACATTGCAAGCGTGCCTTTCCTTAAATAATTTAATAATTTATTCGATTGTACCCTGATTAACAAATCCTCGGTTGCTCTAATTTTAAACGCCCCTTTTGCTCCGCGCACCATCTCTCACTGCTCAGCATCTCTCCATCTCCCGTTATGCCCCTGAAAGCTAGTCCTCCCGCACAACTCTTAAAGACGCCTCTTGACTGCGAAGGGAAGACTTGAAACAATATGCAAAGTTTTCAGAAGTTATTGAGTTAGCCAAGTCCAAGTTCAAAACATGCTTGGACTAAATCATATTCATTCGGAGAATATGCTTATTATACTTTTTTGATATAAGGGCGCTAGAAAAATCTTTAGTAGGTATATAGTAACATATCGTTTCTGGCATATAAAATTTTGAAAAAGGAATCAATGGCAGATACAAAAATTTCAATGTAGGTAAATAGATATAAATACGTATAAAACCGTATAGATTATTTTGATTTTACTCATATTCTTACTCGACTCTAACCTAAATAAATTAGATCTTCGCGTCACACTCTGCTTCAATATCTTTCTTACGGCCGTCAGTGAAGCTCGTTATCTGAAATAAAATTCAATTTTCAAATAATCCTGTTCCATTTTCAATTCATCCTCTATGAGTATACATTAACTTCAGCTTCTCTCACATATTTTCACTTGCTTCATCTGACTTTTTCTTACCCATTTAAGTTTACTCAATGATATTTTCCTTTCTTCCATTTTATTTTTTCGTCATCGTATTCATGTTTACGTTTCCTTAAAATCTCATCTCTCCTCTTCCCGACTCTTCCTCCATGCACATTCACGCGACGTTCCACACCCGAGAAAGCCATGTGTCCGTTCCATTCAGTCCGGTGCGGATGCACCTTTAAGAGAGACTGTGACGAGATCGTGCGTTTCCCATTCCCTCTTTTGGACTCGCCCCCGAGGCCTCTCAACCTGTCCACCATTCTCTTTTTCTCTCGTTCACTGGGTTACTACCGCTTTTCTCCGTCGACCGCGCCCCGGGCGACTCTAGACCAGTGCACCAGGTGAGTGAGCGAACGAGACGTAGAAGGGGAAGTGAGAGAGAGAGAGAGAGCGGTCTTGTGTGCACGAGAGGAGAGGAAGGGGAGTTAGAACGGAGGGGTGGGTGAAGAGGGAGGGCGAGATGGAGAAAGAGAGAGGGTCCTTGAGGGCCTTAGCGTACGCGCATGCGTGTGTGTGTGGGAGAGTCGAGCGCAGCGCGCGAGAGAGAGGGAAAGGAGAGAAGAAACGAAGGGCGATCGGCGGTAGCGTAACGGCACCCGATATTCTGGTAGATAAAAGGTTTCTCCCACTCTTAAGGCCCCCCGTTACCACCCTGAGAATACGCGCTCCGTTTCCTCCGGTCTCATGCCCCACCCTCCTATCCCAACTCCCCCTTCGCCCCCTCCCCCACCATTTTTTCTCACTTCAACTTAATAAAGAGAAATATATCTCCCTCCCTCCAACATCTAAGAGTCTCTCGGCCCCAAAACAGAGCGGAATACGACAGGTAGTGAAATCGCCGACCGCGAACACGCCTCGATGAAGGACGTGGTATTTTTTATTGGGAATTGTAGAAATGTAGAATTAGAATTCGATTTGAGTGAAATACCGCCTTAAAAAACCCACAGTTTTTATAAATTTCACCATAAATAAATGTAAACACATTTATAAATGTTGTTTTTATATGGTGTTCTTAGGGTTGTGTAACATCAAAGTGATTTTATGAATTTTTTCGTGAATGAAGCGTTGATTAATGCTTCTATATTGCATTTTAGTGAGAAAAAATACAATTCGAGAGGGTAAACGTAATTCTCCACGATATCACACGCTTAAAAAGTCTTCTCTTTTTCCGATCTTCCTAATCATTTGGTCCATCACGTATGAAATATAGAGGATCGTTCTTTCCGAGAACAATACGTGACCATAACAGGAAAGTCAAATCTGCGAGTAAAAACTGTAAGGTAGACTTCAGTGCATTGCACCCCCTGCCACCCACCAGAATGATGAATTGCAGGATAACATGTAGATGTAAATTCTTAGTTCAACCGACGATATATTTATAAATACTCGGTGGCTAGATCAGAGAAAAATTCCCCTTCTTTTGAAAATGAAACTTTCCTCGTGCCGGTTCTTGTTTTGCTGCGATGGGAGGATTGAAGGCCTACCGGACGAAGGCATGGAATGTTTGAGTTCTACTAAGCGAGCCAAGTTGGTTGTTGCTTTGCAAGCTCGATTACGTCCCGTTAAAGGAGTGGCAGGGTGAAGGTTGGACGCTCGACGCAGCCGTCTACACGCTCTAGCCGGATATATTAGAAGCACGTTTGGTGATAGAACATACGCATAGAGTGCTGACGGTTGACATATTATGGCGCTGGTCATTGGCATTTGTTTAGTTGTGGAGAAGAGGGGTAAGGTGGCAACCAGACGAACGGAGGGGAGTGTTGATAGAGGGAGCAAAGATATTGGCAGATAGTACATCATTTATGGCGGGATTGAGACTTGGAGTGGAGAATAGTTCATCACCCAATAATTGGGGTGCTTTCGGCGGAACATCCTAAAAAATCACATCACAACACCAGGGGAAAGAGGGCGGAAATGTAATATCAGCGTTAAGATGGCGAATTCGTGTCCCAATTTTATCAAACGGTTTCGTTTTCGAGACGGCTCTTGCGTTGTGTAACAGAATTGGCAAAAATTGCAGGAGAATGCAAATCAATTATTCGATCAGCAACTCGAGAAAGTTTCGCGCGAGGCCTAACGAGAAAACTGGAAAAGGTTGGGTCAAAAGAACAATCGCATTAACGGTCGGCAATAATTAAAGCCCAAGGAATCGCACAATAAAACGTAATGGAGTTTGGAGTAAGTTTTCTATGTTCGTCGGAGATGAAATCGTATGCTCTATTTATTTAGTCATATCATGCATCGTGTCGCAATTTCTGAAACTTTATAAAAAAGAGTGAATGGTATATCTACATTGCCCCGAAATTTGGGCGAAATTCGAGACACCGTGCCCTCTGGCTAACGACTTTTGAGTCAAAAAGTGAAAGGGTTACACAGCGATATATGCGCGCGTCGGTAGCGGTTTTGTTTTTTCCCTCAATCCAAACAAAAAGCGAAGCGAAATAAAAACCCGAAAACGGAGACAAAATAAAAATGTCCGCAAACGCCTTTCGAAATGATAAGAGCGGAGGAAAAATCGCGAATGCCCGCGAGAGACGTTTTAACCATCGTGTTTTTTACTGCAAAACGGTTTTGACGGACAATAGCGGAAAGAGAGAAATAGATATGATTATGAGAGGGTAATGGTACACGGGTCAAAACACTACGTTTTACTACTAGGCTACAAACGAGTGCCTTCACGGATTAGCGGAGATCAAAACATCGCGAGCTCAACTCTCCGTGGAAAATGATGATCCGCCGACGTCGTGTTTGGGAATCAACGGAGTAAGAGTGAATAGAACATATCGGATTCCTTTAGGGGCTAGTTTACTATCGAGTCTCAAGAGCGAGCTAGAGAGCGGTTAGGAGTCAGTTTGGGATAAGGGTCGAGGGAGAAAAATAGATGAATGTTCTATCCTGGTTACCCCCTCCAAGGCGCGGGCCTAATGGGATTCTTGACTTTCGAAGGGGACGATACTAAGTACTCCCTCTCTCTACATTGCTCCTAAAAGACCAGAAGCCGATGCTTCTTTTACGAATGCGCATAAAATTCCATTTTGTATCTCTTGACTTCCGCTTACCAGCCTGTTTCCTTGAAAATTGTCGTAAATTATCGTATACATTCAAGTATTTCTGTCGAAGCCGTATCTTGTTTTATACGCATTTAACGTTTGAAATGCATAATCATGCATTTAATTATTTCCGTAAAAAGCTTCAAGTTCTGACCCAATTAACATTTCTACCAATATTTCAATTCTTTTCGTGAATATCACCTTTTTATATCTCAGAGTGCGAGTGAAATCAATGAAATGCAGGTTCAATTAGCTCAGCTGCTCGAGAAAAAATATATGAATTTGCTTTTCTCCTAAAATTCACTTCATTCACCTAAATTTTCTTATCCAATCGATCGCTTATATTTGGTTTTTACAAAATCATTGTGCCAATCAAAATAAATTGACCTTCATAAAAATGCGCGTACTTAAGCAAGGTAACAAATCATAAAGCCGAAGGACAGTCATACCACAGGTGAAAATCGACCTTGTTCGAAGTTGAAGTCATTATCCAGCCATTCCGTTCATATCTTCCAACGAAAAAAACGGAAGTGGGTGAGAAGAAACCTTTTTTATTTTTGCAAATTTTATGTAATTGGAAATCACGTCCGGAAGAAATAATTAAAACCGCATTTTCACGTGTGACCAGTTTTTCCACCCTCTGCCTTCCCATATTCATTGATGACCTCTTTGGATCTCGTAGTTAATTATTTTATGCGTTTTAATTTCGAGGAAGGAAACAGCCGGAGAAAGCTATGGTCTAAAATTGGTTTACGGTCTGATACGTCCTTAACGGAATAGTCTAAAATACAGCGTTTCCCAAACGGCGTGTATCAGCTGATTGTTAAGGATGCCACAAAAAACGTCGTTAAATAAATAAATCCGCGATTTGGGAATCTAAATAATCCGTTGCAAGTCACCGCAATTGGTTTGAGGTTGGGGAAGAATATCATGTTATTCTCCTGTTGAGCTCTTTTATTGTTTTAGGAAAAAAAGATCCCTTGTATAATATCTGCCGTTTCTACAATTAATTTCTCGTATCTTGTCAGCTTGGTCGCGGTGTCCTACGTAAGGTGGGTTACTAATTACATCTGATAATTCATCTTTAAACTCTTCCGTTCTAAATATCTGCAAAAGTCGATACTTAGATGTTGATAGATGATTAGCACATTAATATTTCCCTTACTAAATTGATGGCGATGTAGTGCCAACAAATGAATGCGTCCAAATATACAACCGTGTTACTAGGTGGCGCAAAACTCTGTTTATCTTCGGAATGGTGCTGCGCCTGCAGAAATGTTGAATTCTATTTCCTACCGTCTTATCCCCCGCTCTTGAGCGTATAATCGTTCCGTACGCCCGTTGGGTTGTTGAAGCAGGCAGGTAGGGAGTTGCAGGATAGCACGACCCCCGTAGTCGGATAAACGCTTTCGCTCTTTGGTCTCCCCGGGGTCGTGACTCGGCGTGTGTTTGGACCTGTCTAGTCAACCTGTTTTTTTCTTCAAGGCGTCTCTCTTTGAAAGGATCACGATTCTTTTTATTCTTTAACGCTCCTTTGCCTCCAAACCTCGGGGCGAGATGAGAAAGAGAGAGAGAGAAAGAGAGAGAGAGAGAGAGAGCGTGGTAGGCTGATGCGCTGAGATTAACGGATTAAGTGGGAAGGATGAGGAGTGAGAGTGGTAGGAGGGAGAGAGGAGAGTGTTTACGGGTGTGAGGGTAGACGGAAGAATGGCGAAGCGGGGTGAAGGAACGGGATGGAGAGAGAGAGAGAGAGAGAGAGAGAGAGAGAGAGAGAGAGGGGAATTAGAGGATCGAAAGGTGGGCGGAGAAGGAAAGAGACAGGATGTGGGTGGACAATTGCGAGTGAGAAATTGTGTAAGAAATTAGGGCAAAGAGGAAGGAAAGAATTAGGGTTGAAGCCGGAGGGAAAGTAAAAGACCAGAGGAATGGGATAGAGGATAAAGTTGGAAAAAGGAAAGAGAGAATGCTGTAGAGGAAAAAAAAATGAAAGAAGGATGGTAGGTAAGATAAAGTAGGAAGGAATTAGAGAGAAGAAAGAAAGAGGGCGATTACAAGAGGAAGGGGTAGGCGAGTGAGGGAGGCGAAAGTAGCAAAGAAGAAAGGGATAGAGAGAGGAGAGAAAGTGAGTAATGAAGAAGAAAGGGACAGGCAGAGAGAGGAGAAAGGGAAGGCGGTCACGAGGTTAAGTGGCAGTTGTGTTGGAGCGAAAAAATGAAGACGGTGCATTTGTCGGTTTCCCAGGTATAAATGAAGAAATGCTTTGCTATTGTAGGTCAAGATTAACGCCGAACCTGTACTCAATGGTTCGCTTCGGACGTGTTAGAGATTGTGAGGAGGAGACCGTCGACAGGCAACTTCTAGTTTTCAGAGATATCTGATGAATATTCATAGTTAATCTGGGTGATGCAGATTTATCGCGATAAAATGACGACAAATTCAATTATTTTGTCAAAATACGTTCCGAGTATGTATTGTACGGGCGTGCAAGTACGCGACAGACGATGAATTACTCCAATTTGTCTCGTATAAAATACAGAAATAAACAATAACGGTATACGCTGGAGACTATGCGTAAAATGCGTAAAAACTTTCAATAATTACATTAGGAAATAAATAATGTTGTTGATCCATATGACGCAATCGCTATTTTATAGCGATATAGCGCATTATGAACACCGATGCTTGAGGGACATATTTTGAATCGTGGCTTCAACGATGTTACCAAAAGGTACCGAGTTAAATTGCTCGATCATATTCAGCGTTTTGATGTGGAAAAATCTTGAAAGTTTTCATCGATCAAATTTGTCACAATTGGTTTAAATGTTTTACTGTACTGTTTCCTACAATTCTTATTATCGGAGAATCAAGAATTACAAATAAATAAAAAAAGGCCATCGGATTCTCGTCACTCAAAAGAAATAAAAAAATTTCCGTTATACTTTGGTAATGAGACCCCGTTTTTGCCAGAAACAGTCGATTTCATTATCCGTGACAATGCAAAATTAGGTTTCGAAATAAGTTGAAAAAATTTATCCGTTCCGTATTGTTGCGTCATGATGCACAAATTTTTCCTAAAACATGGCGCAATATTAGAAAGCTAATTAAAACAATGGCGTTTAAATATAACAGTTATTCCATTTCTTCGTATATGTTTATATATTACCGGATGCGCAGGAAATGTATCGCTAATATCGTCATTAACTAAAAGTTATGATGGCTAAAGACATCGAAATGGAAGGTCGAGGATTAACTCGTTTTCTCTTTTTCCGATGCTAGCTTTCAGACTTTACCCCTCTTTGGATCTGACTCATCGTATGCCCATACCCATGTCTGAAAACACTGAAAGTGGCTTTGGTCGGAGCGCATAAGGAAGTGATATGTGGGAAGCGAGGAACGGAGAATCGAAGGGTGGTGGACCACAGATGTAGATTCACTTGAATCCAAATATAGTGGATCAGTGAATCTGATATTAAGAAAGGGAAAGAAAGCTAGTAGAGGAAAATGTCAGGGAACGATTTTAAAGCCGTGTAAACTATTAATGGCTAACGCGATAATAAAATCAACCTTTTATAGTTGTATCAAAATTTTCAATAATACCAACATCGTAAAACTTTCGACTTTTCCTGAAGTTTTCCAATGTGCCGAAGGAGTTGTAAGAGCTCTCAATAAACGTCTAGAAACTGATAGTATATGAGTTTGTTTGGAGAGTACCTAATTTTTATTTATCTAGGTAACACAAATAAGTCACTAAAAATATCCTCCTAAGGCTAAAATAGACCTTTTTCGTTAATACGATAGATAATTAGTAATATATGCAGACGGTTATGGAACGGCTTTTCTCTTTAGTTGATATTGGGGAAGACGTTCGGAGAAGGGTTGTCGTAAGGGGAAGGAAAATTCAACCTACGGGTTTAGAACGACTTTGGAAAACAGGACGAGGAGGATTGAAGGCGAGTGTCACCTTAGACACCTCAGAATGGAGACAAAGTAAATTAACGCAAACAAATTTTCCCGTTCTTTTCAAAAAAGTGTTACAAACTCGGCTACGTAGCCCAAAATATTTGGCCTGAACCCAAAAAATCGACCCAAAACTCAAAACAGAGGAATCAACTGTCTCAGCTCGAACAAATTGAAATACTTGGAAGTGCACGGATTTTTTAACATCCTCCTCGGCAGACGTGCTAATGATAGGCAAATGTCACAAAAATAATCTTTAAAATCGATCGTCGGGACAAGAAACAGGAAATATATAGGTCAGTCCCTGCCCCGCGAGTGTGACTGGTATGGGGGAACGAAACCGGGTCTAGCGGTGGCGCTGACGTTGCTTTCCTGTTGTACCGTTTTTCCGCTGCTCAACATGCGGTCCGACAGAGGTCGCCAATCGGTGGAAAGAGCGCGAGATTCGAAGGTTCCTCATGCAGCGCGTGGTATCAAACTTACCTGGGGGATCTCGGAAAGAATCGAGTGTTTCATGGCGATAGACTTCACTTCATATTTCATCTACACATTTTGTTTCATTAATCATATCAGTGATATGGATTATCCAAATGCAGCGGATATACCTCGGAAATTTCAACGCTCTACGTTAGAAATAATACCCTCGAATATTTGAACTAAGGTTCATGACTGAGGCCACTTACTAAAGTAATACCTTTGAAGCGTTTATAACTCCTAATATCTCGAGGAATTTCCCGGAATTCTCATTGAAAATTCGAGTTTTGTCGGAGACTTCAACGCCTGATTCTAGTTATCGTTATGTTTAACTGGTATATTTTGAGCATAATAAGGGTAAACACACGAAATTTACCAGATTAAGGAGAGCACTTTTATCAAACTCATACCTGCGCGTGTGAATACACAATATCGTCCCCGCATTCATCCAAAATCCAGATGAGACACTCCACTACACGCTTGTTTCCCTCTTAAAGAGTAGCTCTATTATGAATCACACTTCCGTTAACCGTAATACACTCGTTTCCTCATCTTTTAAGTTGCACCATCTCATTCCTCCGAAATAAAAAAAGAACACTTTCCGAGCATGGTCAAATATATTCCTTCGGATCCACAACTTCACTCACCTTTCCTCTTTTTTAATCGGCTAGTCCTGCTACCACCTCCTCCAACGTCCACGCTGAGTGCGAGGAAGACGATCGCCAGGGCAAACAAGCACCTCTGCATATGGTCCATGGCTAACGATTATCTCTCCCACACTTTATCGAGTCCGAAGAGAAGGGATTTTTGCTGCCGGGAATAGTCGCGGCGGCAAAAATTTGTATGGGTGGGAACGGCGTAGCGGCTGGCGTTTCCGTTATTCAGGCGGAGAGGTTTTATCCACGTGCAGAACCACGACCGTGCACTTCCACAGGATGAAAATCCAACTCCGACAAAATACACTCGTCGGTGGGGAGGGGGAACGTTGCAGGGGTAACTTTTGAGGGATCGGGGAAAAATCCCTTTCGTTTATAAAAAAGGACGTCCGGACTCTCCGCGTCCTTCTCTGTCTCTGTGCAGCTCGCTATTGGGACCCACTCCGTTCCCGCACCCGATACAACAACAACGACGGAGATCTTTCCGATGCACGGAGGTTTTATAAACGCTACGCCCCTCCACGACGCTGTTGGATTGGCGGAAGCCACCGGGCCACGTCCAATGGGGTCGGACGGGGCGCGCAAATCTCTCTCGTCTCTCTCTCTCACTCTATCCCTCCACGGCAACACTCTCTCTACGTCTCTCTCTCTAAGTTCCTCTCCCTCCCTCCTCTCTCCATTCTAAGTTTCCCTCTCTGCTCCCGCTCACTTAGCGATTCTTTCGAGTGGGTGGGGAAGTGTGGTAGGGGAAGGGATACGGTGAGGGGTGGTGGATCGGACGGTATAGAGGACCCGGATTGTATTTGGAGCAGGGGAGGGGAGGGAGAGGAGTGAAGTGGTCCCCCTCTCCCACATCCTTTTCCCCTCAATCCTTCTCGCTCCCTCTCACGTGCCCCCTCCTTTCGCCCCCAACCCCTTCAACCATGGCAGGCGTCCTTCCCTCTCACTTCTTCCCCTTCACTACCCCCTCCCCTCTCCTCTCTCCGCCTCCTCCTCTTCATTCCTTTCCTCTGAGAACCTATTGCCTCCTTCCATTACGTATCCGCTGCTTCAGCTCTCTCTCTATATCTATCTCCATTACCTATAACAACACATTATTGGTTTTTAGAAATTTCTCTCGTTTTTTCAATCTAATATCGAATGTTCTCTACGCGTACTATTTCCAGCCTTTTCATAAGTATCTTTTCTACAAATATGTAGCATTTGTTGACGTATTATTCAGCAATTTTCCCTCTACCGTCTCGTCTTAAGCGATAGTTTTTTTTCTGTGTGACTTTGGTTATTGGTTCTTAATAATTTCGCTAAATAGATCATTTATAAGTATTAGCGAAATTATTTTTTTAATTTTCATAAAACATGCATTAGATTACTTTATATTTATATAATAATTGTTATTATTACTATTAAATTATTTCCGATGAACTTCCTCGATTGCATTCATTAAAATAATTTTATTTTATGCATTTGATTTTCCTTCTTTCTGTTTGTGGATATTAAATCTGTTATTGTCTTTAAAATTGCCTTCTCAAATAATAGCTCGTATTTACTAGATACGCGACGTCTACCTTCTCATTTTTATAATTCGATTCTTAAGAATTTTATAGTTTTTTGCTTACACGCAAGTTATTTATATATGTACTTATCTTCTCAGATGTCCAATTTTTACGAAAGTATCCATTATCAACTTACATTTTTTAGGTATAAAATGATGTCTAACGGTGACGGCGCCAATAACTCATGATTGTTGTGAGTAGATGTTATAATTTCTTATACGGAATATTTCCGGCGCTACAAGTTCATCATAAGAGTTTATAAAGAGAGAAACTGCCGAAAAAGTCTTTGATTGGAAATCGTAAACATTTTTTTGTTGTTTTTCGAGCCAACAACCTACTTCAGCTTTTACGTTTAAGCGGAACCGCCGATATGCAAAAAGGAATCGCGAAGAGAGTTGATCGGCCGAAAAAAAATTAAAAGTCATCATAATTTCTATTGGGGCGAATGATTTTCTCGCTTGAGGACGGCTGCAAACATTCTTATTCTTCCTGTTGCAAGACTCAGTTTCAGGTGATCCTCGTTCTTGGGTTGTCTTCCCTTAAAAACCGCCCGCGCCGATTTCTCTCTCCCTCCCCTCCCACCCCTGCCCCGCCCCTCTCCGTCTCATTCGATCGCCTTAAGCGGCACGACTTCCTCTTCTTCGGGTCAAGGTGCGAACCCATGTGAGGTCACTCACGCATTCTTTGATTAACAAGACTAGTGGATCACGAACTGTTTTATTGCTTCTCGGTGCAGATATTCGCGTTTGATGTTTTGTTGCTACGACGTTGGATGGTCGTGGGAATGCGGGTATCGCCGAATCATACCCTTGCCTTGAATATAAAATGATAATTTAGTAGGGAAAAATTACATATCAATAAGTCGATCTATGAAGATAAATAGATCGATGGAGAAATATATTCCTTACAGAGGAGGAGGATATAACATATATATATATATATATATATATATATATATATATATATATATATATATATATATATATATATATATGTGTGTGTGTATATATATATATAGGAGGATCCTAATGTTTAGGCACTTCCAGATCAGCAGACGATTCGAAATATTTTTTGTAGGTAGGATTATGTGCAAAACCAACTAGAAACAAGATTGGAGAGGTGTACTCCATGTCGGAATACACTTGAGTTTCCAAATGCGTTCTTTGAGATTTCACAATGTTCTCAATATTTTTCGCTCAGATGAGAATTTAACGAGAAGCAAGCGAGGTACGTTGTAAAATACATGTAGGTCTTCATGTAAAGGAGACGTAATTTTTGTCCGATTTTAACCAAAATTGGAATAGATCAATTAATTTTAACAAAACTCCCTAATACCAAATCTCATAAAAAAACGTGCAGCGGTTTCAGAGTTGAAACAAAGGAACATTGTAAACTAAATGTAGGTCTTCATGTAAAGTGGTCGTTATTTTCGTCCAATTTTAACTAAAATTGGGGTCAGTCGACCAATTTTAGCAAATCTCCCCAATACCAAATTTCATCAAAATACATAAAGCGGTTTTCAAGTTGAAACAAAGGTACTCTGTCAATTATTTGTAGATCATGTAAAGTGGTCGTAATTGTTATCTGATTGTAACCAAAATTGGAATCCATCGACCAATTTTAGCAAAACTCTTCAATACCAAATTTCATCAAAATACGTCCAGCGGTTCCCGAGTTGAAACGAAGGAACATTGTAGGTCTTCATGTAAAGTGGTCATCATTTTTGTCCGATTTTGACCAAAATTGAAATTGGTAGACCAATTTTAGCAAAACCCCCCAATACCAAATTTTATCATAATAAGTCCAGCGGTTTTTGAGTTTTAACATGCGGACGGACGGACGGAAACGACCTGCCCTATATGCGTTCACTTCGAGCAAAGAACGCATAAAAACGAAAATCTTGAAAAACTTCAACAATGCGGCCGCTAAAAATTTGCAATTGTTTAAACAAAATTTCAAAGTTGATGCATTTCCAAATGTGCTACGGAGGTGAAATTTTTTAAAGCTAGGATTTGTAAAAAAACGAAATAGGTATTATAGAAATTTGGATATTTTAATTTGGTTGACCGTTAACAATTTTTAAAATTTAAACAAATAAGTAAATGTTTAGGTACTACGGGGCAAGCTACGAAACTGAAATATTTAAGTTATTTAGAGCTTAGTGCATATGCACAAATTAACATTTGGAAATTTCATTGAAATTGTTATTGCGGCCGTTATAAATTTTTAAAATATAAAAATTAGATAAATATTATTTCACTTCTAGATGAGATAAAACGTTAAAATTCCGCGGAAAGGTGTGGCATTAGTGATCCGCAATGGAAAAATTATAATATTCTTAAGATTGCAAATTTTAGGTATTGTTTTAATCAATATTGTTCCATAAGGAAAGAACGAAAATTGGTGCAGAGGTGAAATCTTTCGAATTAAAAAAATAAATCTAATAATGAAATATCTCTCTGAAAAATGAATGTTTTTCAAGGTGAGATGAGATGCTTTCAGAATGCAAAATTAATCAATATCCTTTCATATGCTTACATATACTTGCATATACAAACTTACATGGAAGTATACATATTTGTACGCGTGTTTGCATTCATAAAGCGCGCTCGGTCAAAAATAAATCGCATAAGACAACCGGTGACCCATAAAAATCCTGAATTACGATTCATTCAATATATATATATATAAAACATTTTTCAGAATATTTATTTCCTCGATCCTAAAATAATCCACGATTGGGAAACCGAAAACTTCCGGTTTATTCCGGAAAGTCTCGAACGCACGGGCGCGAAAACTAATTCGTCGCCTTCTCGTGAATTCTTCACCGCATCGCTTCCTTCCGATCACGGATCGTCGACTCACTCCCTTCGAAAGGGTCGCAAATGCGTGGACCTCCTCTCTCTCGTGTCTGCCCACCGCCCCATGAAGGTCGCCCGTTTTCTTATTGCGAGTGAGAGGGACATCGTTCCGCGGCGGCAACCACCTTCTCGCGAACACACACCCAACCCAACCACCCACCACCTCCCACTCCCCATCCTTCTTTTTCGGTCTCTCCCTTTTTTCTCCACTACGGTTCTCCCTTGGTCTTCCTTTCACTCCCTCTTTGTTCCCATCCCCTCCTCCCTCTCTGCCCCACCTCTCCTCCTTCTCCCACACTTATTCCCCCCACCTCTGTCTCTCCGCTCGCGCCCTTCCTCAACTCCAGACCGTCGCTTACCTTCGCCTCAACTCGCCAACATTCCAATTTCACGCCTAAAGGGACGTCGGTGCGAAACGTCTACCGCCTATACCACCCTCAACTCGACGCGCCATTATTAAAATTCCTTTCCGCATGCAGCGGTATGGCAATAAAAAATAACACTTTCGCTCAGGATATCGCTCTCCATCGTTTAAGCGATTAATTCGAGAGACTCCGTTTTCATCTTTCCTCTTATTTAAATTGGACGAAATCGGATTTTTAATCAAGGTGCCGCAACCTTTAAAGGTATTCCAGGCGGTGAAGTTGGTCTCAATTTTTCGCGAATATTTTCACAGGTGTATTCCATAAATGGTTTCATTAATTATTTCGGAGGAAGACTGGTATTTCGATCAATTATGATACGGCACTTTACGCAAAGCCGACTAGTGGTTTAGGGAAAACAATGTGATTTTTAATATAACTTTGGAAATCCTTAAGAGTGATAATATATTTCGTCAATAAATATGCTCATAGTTTTATCTGCATCCAAACTTGTTCTCGACGGATATGAAAAATTTTGGGTAGATTTTTATTCCTAATTGTCTCTAATGACTTGATTTCGAATAAAAAATGCGTGATTTCTTAAGTCGTTAACGATCGCAATACCCTTGCAAAATTCCATCCCGTTTCCGAGCAATTGTGGAAGGGACTGACTGCGGTTGTATTAGAAACTTTTCAAGTGTACCAATGAGAATTAACTTACGAAACCTGATATTGGAGCGCGATACCACTACCTTAACGATGCGAGTGATTCTTCTCTCTTAATGCGATCTTTTCCTTATTACCATGCTCACCTGTTGCCGTATCAGATTTTTGCAACGCAAAAAAATCGTAAATATTTTCTCCTACCCTTATCTTTGTACGTGAGACAAGTGAAATTCTTGATTTATGGTACATATTAATTTAATTGGAACAGCAATTGCGCTATGGGGTCTCGGTGGTGTCGCACTCGCGACAAATGGCCGTGATGAAAGTGACATCAATTTTCTCAGTTTCCGTAGCGTAATTACTCCGAGAGAAGTCTAACTTAACTACTTAACGTGAACCAAAATACAATTCAAGTGATTTTTGGTCGCATGCCAAACGAGGAACATTTGTAAGCATTTTTGCAATTTTCGGAGCCTTAGATTGTCATTATACTCTCAAATTACTTCTGAAAATATACTCCTTTGTTTAGATTTTTAATGGAATTGATATATCTTCGAGTCTCTTTGAAGCTCGTGCGAATGAATGTAAAAATTTTCCGGTTCTTTGACATGACTCCAAAGCCTTGCGGCTCAATATAAACATTATTAAAATTGGAGAATATATTAGTCAAATCTAATACAAAATGCCCCGAGAAGTAACAAGAGGGGATTGGTAAATTTTTGAAGTCTTTATCAATTTTTCAACATCACCATTAATCATTCGCAAAAAATGAATCAACTTCCGCCATGGAAACACCTAGACCCGAAAAACACGGCAACAGGTTGAATAAAATAAAAAAATGTATATCTTCGCCACATATAGTGGTTCTTCGATAAGACAACAGTTACGACATTTCCGAAGCGATTGGAAAATAGGAAAGTAATTGAGGCGACGTCGTAAGAATTTTCTTTTCAGTCGGCACTTTCCCCCGTGGAGACCCCTTCGTGTCTCGTCCCGCCCCCGCGTGCCCGCCTCCCCACTCCCGTCCCTCCCACGCCCACGCCCTTTCTTATACTTAGTAACCCACACAAGAGTTCTCGCTTCCTTTCCCTCTGGCATCCCCCAAGAGAGAGAGAGAGAGATACCTATTTTGTTCCAACGCTACATATCCCTCAGCATAGACGTAACGCCTGTCCGCTTACTTCGTGCTGTTTACACCCATGGGCAATAGACGACTGGTTGACTTGAACAGGTTGATGTTGTTGTTGTCAGGCGAGTGAAAGAGCTGCGTCGCGTAGAAATAGGTACGACTGTATGTTATAAAATAATTATGGACGGAAAGCGTTTAGGGAGGAGATCCTCAAGGCACGAGATCGCGTACTGCGCGTCGAAGAACTGGAAAACTTTCATTATAATAAATAAGTGTAATCTGTAACGCAGCGTGGGCTTAGTTGTGATGAAATAAATAGCTGACATGAAGAGATCTATTACGCAAGCAAAGTGAGTTAGTAGTTGGAGGTCGATAAGTTCATTTGTTTCATTTCATTTATTATATATAAGATTATAATACATACATTTGTAAGTATGGTATTTAGTTGTCCTATCTTATAAATATTTTAGAGTGCGTGTGTGTGTATGAGTGTATGTATGTATGTATGTTCTTTATACGTTTTCACACCGATGAAGCTATCGAATTCAAAAGTTTCATGTGCCATCCTATGCACCAAAGGAAGGTTTGCAGAACGTGGGGTCTCTTACTTGATGAAACAATCGGTATTTACTATGTAATTACAGAAAAAATGAAAAAATAGTGCAGGGCATAAATGTAAGAAGTGAGACAGGAAAAGTCCATTTTTTCAAATTTTTATCTTTGAGATTTCAACAAATAAAAAAGACAAACTTACGCTGGGGTCACCCCATGGTATTAGAAGGGTTAACTGGAATAGGCTCGGTACCGAGTAAATCGGGAGATGGTGTGTTTGCATGTATGTGCACGCAGGAGTACACACAAAACACCCGCTCACATATATGTACTTATGCGTGTATCTTGTCTTACAAGATAAAGATAATAAATAATGACGACGCAGTGTACGAAATCATCTCTTATTCCACATATAACATGTATATGGCACACTTTTCACTTTCATTTGGAGTGTGCTAATCGTGATTAAAATATCAATCACGCTAAAGAATAAGAGAAATTACGAAAGATGACTTTATAATTTTGTTGCTTTGTGCAAAGCCAATAGATCTTCAATTAGCGAGCCATCGGCAATTTAATTTCGTTATCTGAACCTTATCAATCTCTGACCGATCTCGATCTTATTCAAAGCTCTCGAAGTTGGATTCGTCTGGCGTAAACTATAAACAGACTATTACTTATGTGCCCTTCTGGAAATATTAGTAGGAAAACCTTTTATTTAAAAAAGGTGCCTAGATCGATAAAGAAACGAAGATGCAGAAACACAGGGCAAGGATAAGCACGATGCTGAACACCCGTCATTTTTGAAATTAATTGCGAGAAAAATGAATTATTTTCGTTAGAAGGGAAGTCGATCGGGGACATAAATCAGGCAAGCAACGTTTATTTGGACCATAAGCGTTATCTAACCGGAGATACAACCTGATTATCTCAGATTTTGTATAGAGGCTGTACCGAGGAAAATGCGGAACAATGCGTTGTCCGTTCGCGCAACACGAAAAAGAAACTCACCCACTTATTCTTTCTGAATGTTCTTTGACCTCAAACGGAGCGTTTTATCCGCGCGTCGGAGCATTTATCGAAAGGTATTGTCGATATCATTTTTTACGCTCCAGAAAGCTTCGCCGCTCCGCTCGAAAGGCGGGGTGTATAGTTTGGTGTTGAGGGCGGGGCGGGAGGTGGCGGAGGTCGTGGTAGGTGTGGGAGGGGGGCACGCAACGACTCGTTAGACATGGGGCGTGAAGGGTGGGTCGGCAAAAATGGGAGGGCAGAAGGAGAAGTTTTGGAGGGAGATTTTTTTGAAGGATGGAGGGAAAGGCGCGAGGAAGATGGGAGGATTAGAGGGAGGGGAAGACGTCCTTGGTGGTCGCAATGGCCTGAGAATCCACCAGGCGCATCAAAAGAGTCCCGTGATTTCTGCCGAGTGATATGCGTCCTATGGAGGGCAGCTCGGTTCCAAATGGGGAACGGGGAAATCCGATTTGCACAACGCTGTTATTTCGGCGTCATCCTCAAGATTTGGAAATAGACGGAGCGTTTTGTTTAAAAAAGATTGTTATTTATATATCGAAACAGTCCAAAAACAGCACTCAAGCCTTTTAAATAGGACAATATAAATATAGGAAGCAACAAATGAATAAATTATGAATTCTATTTCTAAATAACAGTAGAGCAGGGGTGGGCAACCTCTTATACATGATGGGCAGCATCGGTGGATGCGAATAATTCGGTGGGCCGCATTGAAAGTTGCCTATGCTTAGGCGGGCCGGATTAGAGTTTAAATCAAAGTTATTCTGAGGTATCACATTAATAAAAATGAAGTTTTAATGAGGATTTCAAAAGTAAAGGTTTTATTATCATAATTTTACCAAAATAATATAAAGTTTTGTGTTAAATTTTACGGATAACTTTTTCATCATAGCTCTACGGGTCACATAAAATGCTCTCGGGGACCGCATATGGCCCGTGGGCCGTAGTTTGCCCACTCCTGCGCTAGATTATATCAGGGAAGGCTATTGATACGAAGCAGCCGTCCTCAGCGGCTATTTAGTCATCTTAAGTTCAGATAAAAATCCAATTATACACCAGTTATCATTTAATCACCTCTAAAAATGTCTACTTTAACACTAGAATGATAACGTGAGTCACGCTGACTCACATTTTCGAAAGATGAGCCCAACGCTGTTCGTGTTCAACACGCTCCCCCATCTCTTAGCAGTGCTTCCTCTAGTTAGTTCTCTATGTGCTGTCAAAGGAGCAACACGATATCTTTCTCCGCTCGATGTTACCGGCTACAATTTATGCAAGAGTTACACAAGGGGCTGACGTGCCAATGGCAAAATAGCAGACTTAGTTTGACAAACTTAAGTAATGATCTGAAAGCTATGATTTGCAAAGCCTTAGGAAAGGAAAAGAAGGTTCCTGATACATATGAAGCGAAAGAGCGACAAATATCAAGAAAGTACCGTCATTGGTGCCATTATGCCAAGAGAAGGAAAACCTCCACTCTCAGCATACTTTGCAAGAAGCCTATCTGCGGCGAGCACCAAAAAATATCGTGCTTTAATTGTTAATTTACACATTTCTATCATTTACTACATTTTGACGTTAATTAAAATCATTTAAAAATAGTTTTTAATGATATTTCCTTATTCCAACTTTATGTGAGTCAAAATGACGCAGCGTTACCAATAAGGGCCTAAATAATAGCGTTACTATTCTAGGATTAAAGCTCAGCTCAACCATTTTATAATTTCATGATTTGCTTATATAACTTCTATTCCGGTTATTTTTTTCAATCTTTTCGTTTCCTGGCCAAATTTGCAATTCACCCTCCCAAACCAGACGGAGATATTATAAATAGAATTTTCAGTAACTCGCAATGAATACTACAGTAAAACTGTTTACCTAATAGTGGCAGTTCAGAGCTTAACTCTTTTCATATCTTTCAGCTGTTCACGCAATAAATGCCCTCGCTATTGTCGTTAGACTTTCGAAATAGCTTGTTCTTGTACCAGGTCGCGACCAGTATACTAAATAACGAGATTCTTTTGGGTACTCGGCATAGGGTACGCTAGATGATTCGTTTTCATATTTTTCGAATTTTCAATCGATGTCAACAATTTCTATCTCTTGGGGTTATCCGGAAGATTAATATTTTAGATCTTTTCCATATGCTTTATACAAGTATTTTCAGACATTATGCACGGTAATGATGGAACTCAGAATATCTTCGAGTTTTTATATACGTTGCTCATATTCTAAGAGAAATGTAGATTTATTACCTTTTTCCTCTCAAAGAGAAAGTCGCACTAAATAAACCGACGCGGCTATTTAGTTTTTTTTTTAGGGTGTTAGCTTAGAGAAGTATAATTTTGACCGCATATAACTAAGACTGGTGAGTCAAATTAATGATTTCGAGTTATAATGGTAAATTGGGTCGATCCCAAACACTTTATGACTGGATCATATTATAGAGATATTTGGGCGAATGATGAATGACCCCCCCCCCCGTTGATAGATGAAACGGGATATTTTAAAGATAATTTTAACGGTTTTTTCACCTCTGACTTTTTATTGTCGAAAATAGTAATCCACCAAATTTTGCGCTCCAGAAATAATATCGTTTCCGTACCATAAGCACCCGATTTTCCGTCCTCGTACGTATAGAATTTCCTAATTAAAATTAGTGTTCGTGAAAATTACGCCGTACGCTTCACTATTACGGTCAATTAAGACTTTTGGAAATCTTTAACTTACGAAGCAACAAAAAATAAATATGAAAAAATGAGTCAGGCCACCCATGAAGAATACGCGACAAAGCGATTTCCGATTCGTAGGGGTATAAGGAAGTTGGAATAATATTTCCTCATAAACTTTCCGAGTGTGAAGTTCACTCAAAATCGAATCAAAATAGTGCTCACGGCTGCTGAGTAACGGATTCGTCGCCAGGAAAGAGAAATCACAAGGAGGGGACTTCTTGAGGAGGCGCACGAGACTGAGGAGGGGAAGGAGTGAGTGGATGAGTGCGGGAAGAGACCACAAAGAGAGGGATAGGTGCCGTTGGGTGGCGGAGTGGTTCTCGTCCTCTTTTGGGTTTCCCCGCTTACGAGTCAAAAGTCTCGTGAGGCACCGATATCCAGAACACGAAAGCGGCGACGATGAATGAGGAACACGAGTGGTTCAGTCACGGCGTAGGTTAAGTTCGTGGGAGCGGATTTTTAGAAAAGTTCGAGGCGTTAAAAAAAGATACGGATGGTCAGGTTTGGCTGCTTTTGAAGAGGTCGAAGTTTTCGTGGAAAGCGTCAAATCACTATTCCACGGAGAGAATATTTTTTTAGTGTATCGGAATTTCGGGTTTGGCCGATGAAAAAAAAACTAGTGATTCGTTAAGAGTTCTTGAAGGTCACCGTTTCCTTTTCAGCATTTCAAATGCGCTAAAAATTGTACTGAATTATAAAGATTAACCATCGTCAGTCGAGGTGAAACGTACTCTTTAGGGTACGATATGAATTTTCATTCGATTGCACTATTAAAGGTAGTATTTTGTAACCTCATTTCGGAATGAATACATGACTCCGAAAGCAAAGTGTGTGAAGTTTCAACTATGAATATGGTTGTAAAACCTTTTTACCCACACATGTACTCCTTCAAAATAGTTTTACTCAGTAACATAATTTAACCTTTGTAGAAGTTGAGCGCGGTTATTTGTGTGGAAATGTAGACTAGACACTTTTTAATAATTTTATTTATAAATATAAGTGTGTTATAATAATAAACGTGCTTTCTACTGAATCATTTTACATCAATTAAACTTTAAAATAAACAAGGGGTTACTGAAAAACGCTTTAAGGCAAACGTCAACTCGATTAATTGAATAATACAGGTATATGTGACCAACTTGGCTAATATATTATATAATAAATCAGTTGTTAATTCTATATGATTTTTGGTAAAATCGTTATGCATTTATTTTGGAAGATGACAAAACGACAGAAATATCGATAGGATTTTCTACGATGGTCCTTATCCAAGTTCATTTTGTTCATATTGCCGCTAGAATTTTTTCGTTCGTGTTTGTTTCTTAATATTTTCTTCGAACTGGGAAATATTCTTTACGACTGAAGTATTTTACCGTGTATTTCAGTTTTAATTCATCTTATGTTTTTTTTGCATGCCGTTTCATTTTATTGTCCTCTGCATTAATTTTAGTATACAAACACCGTTTAAAAATTTAGATTCCTGCCGTGCTATATCCACATGTCTGCTAGAGATAACCGATAAGTAGGGATTCGTTACACGATAATCATCTATTTATAAGAATTTTTATTTTCATTCCACTAAAAATCTTCTGAAAAGAACGATTTAAAACAAATTTAAATAAGCCTAGTGGAATATTTTGCCTAATAAAGAGATTTTGTTAAAAATGTAATAAAATATTTATCTAGACTTTTGATCTTATACATCTTATGATGATAACTTCTAGAAACACTAATTGTGAAGCAATATTGGCACATACCAAATATGTAGACTGAGCGAAAAAAGTTGTCGGAAGAGAGAAAAGGACGACGAAATGCTAAGTTTACAATTCGAAACGCGATCATGAGGTTGCGAGATGAGACCAAGCCTACTCCTGTTCTTCGTCTGTTCTTTCAGGAAGTCGTAGAAATACCGCCCCTAGGTAGTAGTGGTTCTCCACATTGCTTTCTATTTAAAACGATGAGGCGGGTGACCTTCGACGCGGGTGAATCAACTCTCCTCGCAGGCGGCCTCAACTGCGTCCTTTGAAGATTTCATCCTCCGTGAAAGGGAATCCCTCCTCCCACGCCTCCTCCCCATCGTTTACCGCCTCCTCCTCCCAACTCCCCATTCTCCTTCCACTCAGTTTATTCCCTTTTCTTTCCTCATTTTCTCATCCTCTTCATTCTCTCTCTCTCCGCTATTAATATACGCCTCCGTGATTCAGTCGACCACTCATCTCTCTGTAATTCCTTCGCGGCCTTAAACACTAGTCGACAAACACTGAAGAGATAGCTGGCATTTTTCATAGCAACGCGAGCCTTATTAGCGTACCAAAATATCGGCATTCCTCGTGTCGGTTTTTATTTGCTCGATGTCGGTCTCCTTGATCTTCATTTGTTTCTCAACGTCTGAAGTTTCCACCAGGAGTGTAATGGCCGTTTCATGTTTTCCGAATGAAATAAAAATTAACCTCGTAAAAAGATAAAATTGTCAACTATTAGTTTATGAAATAGTTTTTATCGTAGTGTTGAAGGATTTTTTTGTGCTTTGAGCGAGAAAATCAATAATATTTAAATGAATTTTTGTATATCCTTTTAAATACAATTGCATATCTCTATTCGTGTAAAGTTATTGCCTTCAAGTACATTAAACATATAATTTAAGCTATTTTAACGTCTTTTAATGGCGGTTAATTTGAATGACTTTTCCTTATCAAATTGGTGAACACCAAGTTATTTGATCATCGGTTTTTACGAACTGCGAGAAGCAATGAAATTCGTCGTCAAAGTGAGCATATTGTGGAACCAAACGCCGCGTCATGTGAGGTGAATGCCTGCATTCTTCTCGACCCATAGATTCATCTAAGGTGCGCTATACTTAAGTGTGTTGCAAGTGTCTGCGTAACCCGGTAGAAAAACATGTTTGGATAAGTTAAGCACGCTCATCAAACACGAGTGCGGTAATCAAGCGGTAAACCTTTCGACCTTTTGACCGTCCTTTGCTAGTACGTCTCATGTAAGTTCTGAGAGATTAAAGCGTTAATTTATCTCTAACAAGCTGGGCACGCTTTTCATTTCATTCACGTATCCTCACGAAAAGAACCGGCGACATGTAAATTAGTGATGGTGAAATATGGTTTTCTTCTTGCAAAAATTAATTCGCCCAATTAAGAGATTAAAATGACCTTCTTATTCAAATAGCTTAAAAATCTGCTTTGCAAAATTTAAATCGAAGGAAATTGATAATTATAGCTGCAATAAGTTATGCTCTCTTCACCTTTGTTTAATTTTAACATATGAATTGAGTAATATTACTTGCTTTGCATCGTTATTTAATATTTCCAAATATAAGTCTTTGTCAAGAAAATATGTAGAACGAATCGTTTAAAATTAGTTATTAACGCGTGAGTATTAATTATTGTAATTAAATGTAAAATGAAACGTTTATACTTAATGCCATCAATGCATTTAATAAATGTTTTGTCAGATTAAAAGAAAAGCCATATTAAAAAAATATCATATTCTCCAAGTTTACGTTCGAATTTTAAATTTTTTTAGTGATAGTATCATTTCTCAACGTTTCTCTGCAAGCACACACTATTGGCAATTTATCTTGTATGGAACTGTAGCTTTCTATCATAATAAGCATAGTGATGCGGACGACTAACAGTGAGGAACATGAATAGTTCTATAAACCTGCAAAGTTAATATTTTTCTCGAATACTTGCTCAATCGAATAAAGCGTTCGGCTTTTTTAATTTCAAGGCATATTATTCGAAATAGGCGACATCCCACGTTATTTGCAGCATACCTTTAAGGCTTTTTTTTTACTTTCCCCCGAATCGTGTTTTACCTTTTATTTCCACCACTCTCGATTCGTCCTATTTTTTCCGTCCGAAATGAATCCTTTGGTGTGGAGAAAATCTTCTCCGTCGTCGGCAACCGGAGTCATTTCAAGTCCTGTTCCACCTCTCTCCCCGTCTTCCTCCTTCCGACTGATCCTTCGTCCTCTCCCTCCACCTGATCTTGCTCGCGCTCTATCCTAACCGAGTATCCCAATGAGGGCGAAAAAACGTTTTTTTTTTCAAACCTTACGCATCATGACCCATTAAAGAAGAAGCGTATCCGTTATTCAGTATTTTAAATATTCCCTGCACACTATAAATATATACACTTCTCCCTCTGTCTAGTTAAGTGAGAGTAACTTTCACGTCAGTGGCTTTAGCGTAGGATGTCATGGTACGAGGGACAAGTGGGTGTTTGTTGATGTTCTTCATCAATTGGAGGTCTTTTATGCGGTGCCTTCTGGTGCAGCCGCGTGCCAGTTGCTCTGCTCCTCCTGCCTTTTCCCTTCACCCTCCCAGCATCATCTCCTTCTATTCCCGTCTCTCGTAGTCGGTCTAGGATACGGTATCTGAACGCATTGTGCGGATTGACACGGTTTTTAGAATAAACTGGCGGTTAATCACCACCGATGACGGCTGTTTTGTAGCTGAGATGCGCATCTGGTTTGCCAGAAAATTTTATGACCGTAGAAGTGACATGATTTGTCAATTTGCTTTCAAGCACGATTCTTGTTAAATCCCATAATTGTTTTTAGGATATTTTTTTTCGGAGTTTTACAACAAGTTCGAGAGGGATAGTTGCTGTTCAGCTAAACGGGTTTACGTTTGCCTCGATAGTTTGGTTTTGCGTGCGGTTGTTTGTTTACTTTCATCCTCAATACAGCAGGCAGTGTGGTATGAAGATCGAGCAACATTAAAAGTAGGCCGAGAAATGGAGGAAAAAAACGATAATCGTCGGTCTAAATAATATTTACTGAATAAGCAGCATATTTGGTCCCGAAAAATCGATTTTTACCGATTAACAAGGTTTGGAATAATTATATAAAAGATGAGACTATAATTTGAATACGGTTTGTTATTGTAATGTCGTGCTTGTGATGATGAAATTAATGACAAATGCTCTCAAATGGCTAACAATGAATAAAAAACTTTCTTATGTCGTAATTATGGAAATGTTTTACGCACTCTTAAATCGCTGCTTTAAAAAAATTGTCTTATGTCATACGTTTGAAAAATTACAACAAGTAATACAATAAATTGGATGAAAATAATAACGAGCGCACGTAAAAGACGGAACATGTATTTAATAGTCTCGATTTTTCAAATAAATGTTTACTTGACATTGTTATAAAAATATTCATTTTAACATCGTATCTTCTCATTTCTTCTACGTGAAAAAACCACTTATTAGATAGAATTTTGCCTGTGACCGAATAGCTGCTTATGATGTTTAAAGAAAAAAAAATAGAAAATGCCTCTGGAAGCGAGTAGATTTTCCTGTAAAGGAAAAGCATAAACAATGAATTATACGCTCGAAGGAAGGAGCTCGAATTATTTATCTCGCGGATTCGGAGAAAAAAATCGTCATTTTTCGAGAGAAAGCTGGAGTGGTTAAACGAAATTTTCAGTTGTATTTGTATCTATGCGTATGTAACGTTACGGAACAATGTAGGTTTTTTCATTGACTTTCCTTTTCACATTTTTTGGGAACAAATGTGAAAAACCTATATATATATATATATATATATATATATATATATATATATATATATATATATATGCACCAAGGTGGCGTTTTCACCGCAAGTACGTTCGATGGATACCGGATGGAGGCGACTTTCCATGTGAGCGTCAGTTGTCCAGGGGGATACGCCCACCAAACAGCTGACGGATGAAGGCCTCGTTTCAGAAGCAGACGCCCCAATCACGCGCCGTGCTGCGTGTGCCCAACGTCCTTTTAACGAGCTTCTTCGCTGTCGCTGGAAAATCGCTACCCTATTGGACGAAATGATTTCACTCTTCCCTTTGGTGCTTCCGAAATGAACGAGAGAAAGTAATCATTGGAAATGAAAGTTTCGACAGCCAGCATTTAGGGAATACAAATAATAAAATTGAAAGGCAATATTAATCTAGGTCTTTTAAGTGGATAGACCATTAGAGGAGAAAACAATTTTTTCAAGGTGGATTATCAATGCGCAGAAACTGCGGACATTTTTTATTAAATCTAAATGATGTGACGACCAAACAAATAAATAATTGCCGTTGAAATCTTTTCATTAGTTAAAAAAATTTCCTGCAGTTAAATTAACGTCAAGGTTATCTGGAAAACATTTTCTCAATAAATGTTGACATAAATCAATGCCATTGAATTTATCAAAGAAAAAGAAATTATGTATTGTTAAAAAATATTGTTTTAAAATTAACCATCGGTCTAACAATAAGTGCTGAAAATTAGAGGTTGTATTTAATGACCTATTTTAAGTGCAAGGATGCTCCATCAGGAATACCTATAAGAAACTAGCTCCTATGATAAGTAAAAATGTGTAGGTAAAAGCTTAATAACTGAAGTAAGTTTAAGATGATTTTTTCAAGCCCAATAAGAAATGAAAATTACAATTATAGAAAGTACAATTATTTACAAAGCAATCTTTAGCTTGATTTTCTATTCAGTGCTATCTACAAAAGTCACTTCATTGAAACAAAATTTTTTCTCCTGACGCAGTGAATGAGTTTGAGAAATATTTTCCATTTTTCTTCCTGGCATGACTTCATTTCTAACCATCACCAACTACTGCAAACTATACTCGGGTTTTAAATCGGCATTTATCACATAAAACTTGGAACAACACCTAGGACAGTTTAGTTTCGGTCGAAATAATGCATTAACTGTTATAGACCTTAAAACGTGTTTTCATGCAATGGGAAAGCAGAAGTGGGAGTTTTTGTAACAAGATATGTAAATAGATATGCACTTTAATGGCGGCCGAACGATTTTTCCAAGACTCAGAATTCTGTGAACTGTATATGATGACGGTCATTTGGAAGTTGGAAGGCACGTGTCGTTAACACTATGGTTTTATAGCTAAAGGTGTTAAGCTGTACCGTTTCAAGGATGGTGTCCACCTCGGCTCTACGCGATTACCGATCATCATGTGGTCGCAAATTACGCTTTTTAATCGTTAGCAATGGCCAAATCGGATTAGCTCAGGGAATGGAAAAACATCGAGTTCAAATTGCTTACCAGTCCAATTTGTTCTCGCCCTAATTGGCCATCTGTTTATGTATTAGAGTAAAACAAACGGCGTGTTTCATCTCACGGCGCGGACGGTCGGGGATGAGTATCGGAAAAGAAGTTTTCCTGGCAAAAAAAGCGTGACTAATAACGGGGTGAAAGCCAACGAAAAACTTCAATTAGGCAGAAATATCACAAATAAAAGGATTATCTTGTCCTGGCCAGTGGGAAACAAATCGTCACGGGAGAGTTTGGATTTAGAAGTTAAACGAGGCAGAAACTAAGAATCCATTAGGTTCAGTTTGATGGTAGCTTGGAAAATGATTTAAAGGTGCCAAAGTGAAAATCCTTATTTTAAATTTATTAGTCTGGATTGTGCCGCATTATTTAAGTGAGATTTTATTAAATTTTATCTTCTTTTACTACCTTAACTGAAGTGCGTTATTTTTTGCAAGCTTGTCTTGTACCGAGTTTTAACGAGCTATGAATTGCTACGCTTAAAAAGAAAAGTCCGTCCGTGACTAAATATCGTATGTGTCGGCGTTCACAAACGCGGGATAGCTGATCGCCCTGCGCGTCGTCTTCTTTCATGTTCTCTCCAGGTGAATAATTTAGAGAGGTTTTCATGTATCTCGCGATGTCCTCTACCCCAGTGGTGGAGGACGTGAGGAAATTGAATCGGAGGGCTTAAGGGTTCAATGCCCTCACCGATTCGGTGGTGGTGGTTATTTTCTTACTCGATATTATGGGCCCGGGCGCCGCCGGACAAGTAAAAGTGAAGGGAAGTTCATTGATTGTATAAAAGAATAGTAAAAGAGAAAGATTGACCTTATTTATTTCGCCGAGATTTTTGTGAATGTGTTCTACCCTCGAATGAGTCGAAAGATGATATATCGTATGCAACTTTATATTAGGAGAGGCAATATAAGAAGACCCTCTATTAAAACTTTCTTTAAATGTAAAAAATATTCAGTTCAGTGCTAGTAACGCCTTTCTTCGATCCCACGAAATACTTTCTCCCTAAAAATGGTACACTTGTGTTTTTCTCTCGATTTTTTACGGCATTGTACATTCTCTTCGTCGACTCCGAATTGGCGTTCCGCGGATTCCTCGCGTAAAACATCGGATCCGCGCAGAGTTATTTCACGCTAAATTAAAAAGGTGTTTCAAATGCTAACGTAGGAAAAAAAGTCTTTTTTCTTGGTAGAAAAGAAATAGTGGGTACTATTATTTCACACAGCGGGGCTGGTGTTAATGCGTGTAAAGAATTGAAACATTTTTCATAAAAACAAGGCCGGAGTATGGTGAAAATAACGACTTTCCTTTCAGTGACTTGAAATGTATATTTTAAGATTTTACCCTTATATCGTATAAAGCAAGAAAGTATAAGGTTGTATTTCGTTTTATGTAACTGTGAATACCGGCATGGTTGCTGATATTTATGATGTGAAGTTGAACCTCAAAGATCTGGAATTCCTTGGTCTAAAAACATCCCTGGTTCGGATTGAATCCTGAATTTCGACTTAAACGGAAATACCTCCTTGGTCCGGAAATTTGGCATGGATGGCGTTTTGATTTTTCAGTTGTCTCTCCATAGCTTAAGATAGTAATAATGTTAGTTAATAATGTTGAAAACTATCGTAAAACCTAAAACTGTTCGTTAAATGTATGACCCCATCCAGATCGAATAAATCAAACTTTTTGTATGGGAATCCTCATACATAGACATTTTCATATTATTTTGTCTTCTCAAGTTTTATTTACTCATATCCTTTCGTTAATTATATATAACTAGCTAATTACCCGGGCTTTGCCCCGGGTTCGCAGTTTTGAATTTTTCATGCACATATCACTCCCTAATATTTTCATTCATACTCAAGGTACTCTCGAGATAAGTGACCGTAAACTTTCAAATAAGTGGTTATACACCTCTGTAGGTTCGTTCGTTCGCTCTCACATTTAGGCATCGAAAAGTAATGTGCTGGTCACATGAAAATACAAAACTTATGTTTCACGACGCCAGAGCGGCTTAAGGTTTCAAATGATCCGTCATATACCTCGTTAGGTTCTTCCGTTCACTCTCAATTTTAGATATCGGAAGGTTATGTGCTGGCTAAAGAAAATACCAATATTGTTTCAATGTTCCACAGTTTATACATTAATTGTATCATTGTAAGTCTAAGTCCAAAATTTAGTTAGATATGAAGCTAAAATGGCAGAGTTATAGCAGTTAAAAGAGCATTACATACGTACAGACAGGTAAACTTGGGAGGTTGAAATTTCGTCGCCAAATCCGACTACGCTCTTCCTTTCGATCATATTAGATAGCATGCCAAGTTTGGGGGCTTTAGGATCAAGCGTCTCGACTTGTATACCCGAACAATCAGACTAACACTTGGAATTGCGACTTATGCAGTGTATATAGTAATACTAAAGCCATTAACCACCCGTGGTTCGGACAATTTTATAGTCCGGAACATCTCCGGTTCCGAGCTTTTCGCATTAGAGAGGTTCAAAATTATTTGAAACCATTTTTCTTCTCAAGATTACTATGATTCTCAGATTTATCATTTTGCCGAATATTTAAAGTCTATCGAAATTTTATTATGATGTATTATATTAAAGTGATGTTTAAGAAAGACCTTTACATGGCAGAAATTTTTTTCCGATATGGTTCTTTTACGAGAGATAATTTCCGAGTATATATGAATTGGAATACCGCGTGCAATTTTGTTCGCGAACTTATCGGTGAAAAAATATCAAATGCTGTTAAATATATACCGTGGAATGAGTTTATAGCGCGAAAGATTGATAAGGAAACGTTACACCTGGGATAAAGATGGATAGAAGAAATGCTACAATGCTACAATGTTGAAATCGAATCGCTCCCTCATTGAATTTAGTATAATGAGAGAGTTGGTCAAGCTGAACAGGAAAAGCAGTTTCTATATTAAAATAGCAAAGTTGTTAAACATTAATTTCATCCAGGTTTTTTATAATCAAGCTTCTCGAATGGCATAAATTATATTACTCATTGATTTCTCTCCTGGAATTTCAGTAATATTGACGGGAAAATTCTATATGATTTAGAAAGGCTAGTTGATTTAAACGTTTAAATCGTCAACATTACGCTCGAGTAGTTTTTATAAAATCGAGAATCAATTTCTCTCCGAGTGCTCTTCAATTGCTATGCTTACGGCATTTAAAAGAATTATAATATATTAAATGAAGAAAATGAAATGGGATTCTACGTACTTCCTATTTAATAAAGTAGGGTTTATAATGTTTTATTCAGAAAATGCACAATTGTTTGTGCATTTAAGGTGTCGATTAATTCGACATAACCTAGTTTTCTCAAAGATCAACTGGTTTGATAACATTTCCGAATCTTATTAAGAGTTTTGAAAATCTCAAAAGGCATTGTGAAGGCAGGTTATGAAGAGCGTCATGAAATTAAAGGCTAGTTATTTATTATGCAACATTTAGGAAAGTAACGTGGATTGTAACAGTTATCGTTATCAATTTATACGGCGACATCTAAGGAATATCAGAATTTTGGAGAATAAAAATACCAGAGATGTCTAATTGTCAACATGAGGTATAACTTTGTTAAATTGTCTCCCTAAACCTTTCTTTAAAAACCAGAGTCGTCCAGCTTCAGTTATGTCGTTTGGGTTAAAATATCACTTCCCGGTAGCATAGCGTTGAAAGAAAGCGAAAAAAGGTGAAAGATAGCGTGGAATAACCCAAACTTTGGATAGTCGAGAGAACAAGAAGTTCTGGCTCTCTAGCTAGTTGTAGTTCATCTATGTCATCTCAGAGATTTTCCCTGGTGACGCTTCTATTCCGTAAAACATAATGGGAGGACGAGGAGTCTTTCAGGCACTCATCTACTCGCCAACTGCGAAAGAATCGTCTTTGGGTCTTAACCGATTCCATGGTTCCTCCATATTAGTCACCCTTAAAGCTCATCAAGATCTTGCGAACGGCGATTTCTTATAACCGATCCACAATCACTATTATTACGCTCAATTTATGTTGCATTCTTCACTCTATAACATCTTTTGGCTTTCGTTTCCCAATTGATGTCTTTATTAAGTTTTTCATTTAACAAGTTTATTGAACATATGACGATAGTGTCTCTTCTACATTATTTTCTCTGACTGAACATCTAATATGTTCTTGCAATCTAATGAAAGACATTTTGATATTTTGTTTTTTAAAAAATTTATTCAAATCTTAAATTTAGGAGTGCTCCGAAGCTACTGAAAAACTAAAATCGCCTAGAATTGTTACCTCTTCAAATATCACAATACAGTAAAGCGCTGTTTATCCGTGGTAAATGGGGGGGGAGGGGGGACCGGGACCCGGATAATAAAAAACACGGATAATTCTAATTGAATGTATTTTTTAAAATTGTCATATTAATAGAATACATAATTAAAGCAAAATTACACATATGCAATTACGTTATAAACATATGCAAAAATAAACATGATTTACTGTTTTAAAACCGGTCACTATTTCAAAAAGTCCATAATTTTTTTGTATGATTATTTTGTTTTTGCTTTTCCTTATGTATCTACGAATTTGTGACAAGTCAACATATACAGCGTCGTCTTGATTTTCCATGAACTGGAATAATGTTACGTTGCAGGATGATTGCAGCATTGTCATCCTCTCCTTCTGTTGAATTGCTCGAACCAGCAGTCGCGACGAAGTGTACTCGAGTCGACGCGTCGACTCTAGTACACTTTGGATCAAATCAAATCACCATCCGTCATTCTTTCGTACCCAGATTCGTTTTCATCGACCTTTAACCATTCATTGACATTTTCTTCGTCCATATCTTGGAATCCCGCGACCTCTTTCAATGATTTAACAATTAATGGAGCGACTTCTTCCGTGTCAATTGCGTTTCCTGGACGGACGCTAACGTCCGAGTTGGCATCGCTCGCCAATAAAGTCCCGTCTCATCAGCGTTGAAGATTTGATGCGGTACAAGACACCTCTCCTTGATTAGTCTTTCCAACTCGTCACAGAACACTGTAGCTCCAACGCCATCGGCACTGAGTTGTTCACAACCGTTTTAACCAACCGGAAGAAAATTCAAATGTACCCGCAATCTATAATTTTTGAAAAAAATATTTTGCCTGAGTCAAAATCATCGGCCCCGATATTGGAGTTCCTTCTGCTCTTCGTTGGTGGAACCACTTTAAAAGTTTCGACCTGTATTTGATAATATCCCACACCGTTTGATGGCCAATTCCGAATTCGTCCGCTAAGTTTGAAACACCTTTACCTTTTTCGCGTCTTTTTATTATTTCACATTTTCTTTTAACCGTTAAACCACCCGTTTTCGTTTGCTCGACATCTTAAAGGGTTTACAATAACTTCGACAAAGAGAAATTTTTTCACGTTAAATATATCTTGCTCGGAAGAAAAAAGTTATTAATTTCCTTTTGAAAATTCCAAAAGACCGGAAACTTTTTCACACCACGAAATATCACAAAACACCTCGATCTACTAACTCTTGCTTTAATGGGAGTGTGAATTTATATGAGATCAGACTCCAACAATGTAAACGTGTAAAATACATCGCCAAAGAACGACGACAAACTAAACTTCAAATGTAACGGGAGTGAGAATAAAAGATCAGGCTCCAACAAAGTAAACTTAACTAATTCGACTCCCCGCCCACTACCACGGATAATCCATCCCTTGGTTAATCTGATCCCGGATAATCGGCGGTCTACTGCACTTTAAAATCTTCGCATACGTCAACTTGCACGACTAACGCGACCGAGGCGTCGAGCAGCGAATCGAGTCAAAAATAACCAAAGCCCAAGCGCCGCTAAGACGCGGTCACCGGCTAGGTGAGTGACGTATCCCGATTTCGAAGGGCGAGACGAAAAAAATCCGAGAGACAGTTCGAAATTATCCTTAATTTCGCCCGGAACGGCGGATGGGATTATATGAGGGAAGAGACAGTAATTGGAGCATGGAAGTAGGGGCGGGAGGGCGAGGAAGGGCGGTGAAAATAGAGTGGGATGGATGTGGAAGTGAGGTGGAGTATAAGGGTTGAGATGGACAGGGAAGGGGAGGGAGACATAGAGGCGATGCGGGAGGGCGTGTCGGACGCCCAATCCCGCGGGATTGCTATTCTCGAGAAGAGAGAAGGGGGTAGCGAAAAGCTAGAGTGTAGGTGAGAAGGAAAGGGATAAGTTAATGGAAACTGTTAATGGGATATTCACATCCGTAATTTCCCTCTTCGAGGGACATTAGCGATTAGTTTTTTAAACAATTTGCACGTTAAATATTGCCTTGCTTTCGCGTGTTTTTTTATTCCTATCCCGGTTGAGTATAGGCAGAAGGGTGACTGTCTAATGCCCACAAAAATGATTACTATAACCTTTTATATTCCAATAGTTTATATACGAAGAGACAGTTTTCGTGGAATTTTATTATTTTCTTTGGAATGGTTTGAGTTTTTTTTATCCAAGGCAGAATCATTGAATTGAACTTATGGAAGAAATTTAATTGGAATACTAAGTTTCTCCAATGGTCATAAAATGATTGGGGAAACCAGATACACATTTTGTCTTAAAACAGTCGTCTTCAGTGGTGATTCACGTATAATAATTAAAAAAATGATCTTTATCATGTATATAGAAATACTTCGGGAAAACGTATTAGGACTTGATGTGTTGCCAATTATTTTATTTTTTTGTCATGGTGTATTTAGATTGTATTCTCATCCGAGAGGTTTTGTATTATAACGGATGATGTCCCAGGAGATTATGGCAAGGGATAAGGATGACCTGAATTAGATCCGGGCGTAACTTCTAATGCTAGCAGAATGAAAGGGGAAATGCGAAGTTGAGATTGATTGAACTAGATCTCATGCTACGGTGATCACTTTAATGCTGTCTCTTCACCCGCATAATTTTTTTGGCCAAGCGGGGCTTTTGCCGTAGCCTTACATTGTCAGCGAATGGTATTAATAGATTTTTAGGACCGATAAAGATTGCTCGAAACCCTCATCGCAAGTATGTATATATCTACGTCTGGCCCTACATAGAAGGGTTAAAGTCGATTGCTCTTTCTTCAAATTTTTTGGCCATTAAAAATAAATATCTGTAATATTCTTCTTCTGATTCAAAATCTTGTCGGCTTTACCCCCAGCATTTATAGAAAACAAAAAAATTAATACGTAATTTGGCTAGTTGATATCTTCTTTTGATGTATACCGCAGATATTGTTTTATTTATCAGAGGAAATCCTTTATTTATAGATGCAAAGAAATAATTTGCATTGAAATCCATTTATAATTCTTGAATTGAACCAAGAATGAAATTTTTTTATTTTATTTTATTTTATTTATTTAATATTAGCTCATAAACAGCCGTTAACGGCCTTTTACAATGAGCGTAATAACATTAACAAAGACGAACACATACAACCATGCCCTCGGCAGGATTCGAACCCGTGACCCTAGCATTGGTAGCCAGACACGCTAACCACCCCTCTACCAAGGCAAAAAGCTGCAAAAATGAGTATTTGAAGGCGTTTCAAATGAATATAGCCAAAAACAAAAAATCTTTGCTTATTTAAACCGAGGTTAAGAAATTTCTTTATATTTACTGCTCTTTCAAGAATAAATGTGGCCAAAACCAAGGTAGTTGTGTTCGATCGGGAGAGTGAGGTGAACGACTGTCAATTTAGCATAAATGGTGGAACTATTGAAGTAGTGGATGAATTTGTATACCTTGGTAGAATGTTTAGTAAAAAAGGTAGAGTAGATGGGGAAATCAAAAGGAGAGTGAATGCTGGTAGAAAGGTGGCAGGGAGTGTGTGGTCGATTGCAAAGAATGAATGGTTGTCAAAAGAAGCGAAAATGTCTATATACAAGAGTGTTTTAATGCCTACCTTGCTGTATAGCAGTGAAACATGGGTGTGTCAGGAGAAGCATAAAAGTAGTTTGAATGCGGTTGGGATGGGATACATGAGAAGAGTTTGTGGAAAATCTAGGAGGGACAAAGTAAGGAATAATTGGGTGATGAACGAATGTGGTATGAAAGCTAGTGTGACAGATTTTTATGAGAGAGGTCTGCTGAGGTGGTTCGGACATATAGAAAGAATGGAGGAGAGTAGAATCACCAAGCAAATATATGAAGGAAGAGTGAATGGCGAGAGAGGGAGAGGCAGACCACGCAAGACTTGGTTGGATGTGGTTAGTGAGACTCGGAGAAAAAGGGATGTGAAAAGTATGAGGAATAAGAGGAAATGTGTGACTCAGTGTATGAGTGTAAGTGAAGCAAAAGAAGTGTGCAAGGATAGAAGTGTGTGGAGGAAGCATGTGGTGATGGGTTAATAATTGGCAGACATATGGCGTGGCTTACCCCGCAAGGGAAAGCGTCAAGGTGTGTTGTTGTTTTTGCTACTGCTCTTTCAATGCATTTCTTTCATTGCGAAACTAATGCCTGGCATCCGTCGTCATTGAATCCCAGATTGCCATGGACAGTACGAGATTTAGAACTTGGCTCAATTTTTTCATATTTATACTCCGAATGAAAATTTCAATAGCAGATGTTGTTGGGTGTGACTGTGCGGTTAGCCTAGACAGGCGGAGCTGAATCTTTAAGATCATCGATTCTATCTTAAAATATTTTGACCTATTCATATAGGTACGTACTCCTTTTTGACACATTTTTCAACATACAAAAGAGCCACTATGCGATGTACATATTTTAGGAAGTTTAACTTCTGCATTTAAAGAATCTCATTATTGTTCTCATCTCAGTCTTTGTACAATTTTACAGGCACGTAGCAATTTTGAATCATCAATGTTTTAATCATCACCAGCACAAACAAATAACAGTTGCAATTAGGGTTTCCAACTAAAGCTATATAAATTACCCATGTACAATATTTTAAATTAAATTAATACTTATAAGTAATTATTTACTATTACTGTTTTCATTCGAAGTACCCGCATACGTTTTATAGATAAGTTACAAAACACGGTTTCCACAGAACTTCATCTGTTTCTCTGACCGTTCCATAGCAAAAACAATTCTTTGGCAAGATTATATTCCATCCAATAAATATTCACGATTTTACGAGAGGAAACAAGCGAAGGAAGAATTGCAGAGCAAATTACATAAGGCACTATTTCCACCGACTGCTATATTTCCATCCGAGAGTACAGAATCGCAGATTGTAGAGAGTGCATTGTTGGTTGCTTATATTTGTAGTACATAGCGTACTCTTTAGCGGTTTTTTCGATTACTCCCCAGCAGCTTATTCTAGATCTATCAAATATAAACCATATGTAGCACTTATATAGAATTATGTTTCCTGGAATTTTGGCGTTTGTAACTTACGTAATGTTTGAGTTATTGTGCGCACGGAAAGACGGACGTATGAACCGAATACATAAGCGATTTGTTTTAGAAAAAAAGCGCTAAAAATGAAATGAAGAAATGTTTTTAGTCCCCTCATAAGTAATTTTTCTGTCATCTATAAAAATCCATACAACAGTAATTTCCAACCAGTGGCCCGCGAACGGTTTTTTCCCCTCAAGGCTATGATAAAAAAGCAATTCGAAAAATTTAACACACAAATTCATACATTTTTATGAAAATTTGTATTGATAAAACATTTAATATCGAAATATTAACCATAAAAACGTTATTTAGAATTGATTTTCACTTATATGGCACCTCAGAATGCATAGGTAACTTTCAATTTAAACTCTAATCCGGCCAATAACTTCAAATACGGCCCGCCGAAGGATTTACAACCACCGATGCGGCCCGCCACGTAAAAAGGTTGGGCACCATTGCCATTGAATACTCTTTGTCTAAAATATTTAAGTAAAAAATTTTAATTTAAGTAATAGGTGAAATTTATATTGAACAAATGAAGCATTTAAGATTTTGTTGTTTTAATCCCAACATTGGTCATTTCTCGCAAAAGCATGAATTCTGCTCTTCTTAAATGGGATCACAGTCTTTTCCTATTCTTCTTGCAATTTCATTCTTTCATTATATTTTTCTATTATTTAGGTCATCATTATTTCTTCACATAATTTTGTTCTTCTTAAATACTTAAATACAAGTATTCCCATTGAGAACCTGTAAGAAACCACTGGCATTGTCGGCCGTATAATATAAGGGATAATAATGGTTTTCGTGAATTAATAAGCATTAAGTTAAATTGTCATTCGAGAGGCTGTTTTATTTACAATATGCAGTATAAACTAACTGTTATTAAAAAATGACTTTATAAGGCCACACTGCTGCCTCGAAATAAGCCAATGATCAGATCAGAAATATTTTATCTTCCTCTTTGCCCGGATGACGTTTTCCTGCGGTCATGAATCTTCGCAAGGTATTTTGGCATGCCAGATGAAGATCATGGCTGAATTCGGTAAACAAAAACCCTTCTCTTTCCTCCTCGCCCTCCGTCCATTATCTCCGTCTCATTTGACCCGCTTCTCCGGCTTTCATTATTTCCCCATTTGATTCCCACACCCACGTTCTTTTGTTGACGGCGTTGCGCTCTCAGTGTCTGCCTGTAGGGTAGGGTGAGGAGCTTAAAAAAGTATGTCAGTCAGCCTTTCCCTTCATCTTTTTCTCACTCTTTTTAAGCCCTCTAATTCGGTCATTTTAACTCACCCTTTCTCGTTCTCTCCGTTACAGATTCATTCTTTTCGAGAAACCGAGGCGGCTAGCGAGCATTAAACGGGACCGGCTCATCCCTTTTATTTTTCTCCCTTCGAAAGTGTTTTCTTTTTCAACCTCGCCCTCGATCGAAACCTTTTGTAAGCCAGTCTTTTTTTATTCTCGTTCTTAGTTCGCGCACGCCCGCCTTAAGAACGCGAAGAAAAGACGCCCGAGGGAAGAGAAGGGGTGAAAAGGGTGGGCAGAGGGAAACTGGCGACAATGCATCTCTCATCCGCGATTCCTAAGGAGATGAGGCGGCGCGGTCCGATCCGTTTTTGTTACTCGCGCGTTCACCATTGGGTGTCTCCGAGGAAACGGCTATGGAACGTAGAAATAGCATTTTTTTATTTTAAACAGCTGTCGTTCATGGGACGTGAGCAGTCGGCAGATTTTCTCTCCGACTTGATTAATGCTTGCTGTCTCCTTCTCCAATTGAATGAATTTATGCATGGAAATGAATTGGCCCTGAGCTGGGCTGATGGCATTGCAGGGAATAATTTATTACCTCGGGTAAAGTTAATTTCGGGGTGGAATCCGAATGATCTGAAGAAGCAACATTGGGCATGAAAAGAGGAGATAAGTGGAGAATAAAAAACTGCTGCTTTCCCTTTGACGATAATATCTTTCGTCCTGTATGTGGTTGTACCTAAATAAATATATATCTGCGCACATCCCCACATGCATATATACGCGCGTGCATGTATGATTAATTTTTACTATGAATTCGTCGAGAAATAAATTTTCCAAGTTTAGCGACCTCTGAATGAGTACAACGGTCGCTACGGTAAGGAACTAAATTATTACAAATTGGCATTGGGATCTCGTCAGCACGTGATAAATCGATACGATTAAGGGGAATTAAATATTATCATAGTAAGACATTAGAAGTAAGTCTATAATAATGAGAGACCTCCTACTGGGTGTTTAAGGCGGGTAGCACTCTGTCAGAGGTTCTTTACGGAAAGTTAGATGCATATATCTGACATTGTTTCCATTCGGTACAATAATTTATTTTATGGCTTTCATAGCGGAATTCGAGGTTAGCCGACTTGAAACAAAATTATGAACAGTTATTGATTATACATTATTTTGCATCGGGGACGAATTAAACGTATTAATTCATTTATTTAGATATTTAGGATAATAGTATTCCTCATCGAATAGGACTGTACACAAAAATTCAAGATTTTTTTACCTCAAACGAGTCATTGAAAGAATAGTACCACACTCAGGAGAGGTTCCCATCCTGTTTGTCGCGAGCACATCTGTGTTCTTGGGCACTCGGACGATGCTCTTCTGCGATGCTTAAAATGCACGCGCGAGCTTCAGAATTGTTATTTGCCGAGTTATTTTCTTTCTTTATCTATTGCCGTAAATTAGTGATAAGGTTGACGTTGGTTTATTTTTATTTCTGAATTTAAATATTAAAAAAAATTAAGGCTCCAGCAAGATTGAAAGGTATGGGATCTTTTTTATATGAAGCTACGAAAACGATTTTCAGGATAGCAACTATGTCCGCATTTACAGTATGAAATCGAGATAACGAAATCGCTCTGTAGAAAGTATAATTTCCGCTGTTGGTAAAACCGGTGTTTCCTCTGTCGCTCTGACTTCGCGGGTGAATTTTTGCGCCTCGTGTCAGGCATTCGTTTCGTCCTTGGCGGAGGTCAGTTGCATTCCTCAAAAAATGGCTTCAAGGGACGTCGATTCAAGAGGAAAGGCCAGTTCCTCACCGCTGCACCACTTATCTCGGATAATTCCGCCTCGCTCGTCAACAATCGTGACCTTGAACATTTTGGGAATGGACGTATTCCCGGGAGATTATTCAAGTTTCAGCGGATTCAATACATTGACACCGAATTCGCAATATGTTCAGGAAAGTCCGCATTGGAGAAGGGAATAAATTTAAGCCTTACCGAAATAATTATCCTGATAAATTAAAGAGAGCTAAGCCATAAAAAAAGAATGATAAATTTTCCCGGAATATTGGGAGCGAGGGGAAATCGTCTGCGTCTCCGTAAGAATTACACTATTTGATAAACTAGGTAGCGCCATAATACATACAATGTGTGATAATTGATCTCGATATAATACGGTTATTGGAATCGCCTAATTATCGTGCACGTCCCAGTTTTTCGGTAAGCTCTATAATTCTTCTTTGATTTCATTAGTCTTATATCGTTAGTAGCTCAAAAACTTTGGCTAAGATTGATAAAGGTAAAGTACTCCTTTAGCCAAACAAACCCTCTAATTGTTTGGTTAAAGGAGTACTTTACCTTTATTCATTAGTCTTGGTTAAAATTCACCAAATTATAACTTCCGAGGATAACTTTCTGCGGTCAAACCAGGTGTGCTGTCGAGCGTAGCTTAAAATAATCCATAGTGAACAGGGGTTTACATGCGTATGTTATTCTTGGACGATTTAAAAAAATCTTCGGTTTGACTTGGCATTTATTAATTTTCAAATCCTCATTTAACCGTCTATGAAGATTGAATTGATTCTTACACTTTTCGTTTCCCAAATTTCGCCATGCGGTTCTACATATATATAGGATAGAATTGAAAATCTAACTCGGTGTTTGGACTTACGAAACACCTATAGAGTAATATTTATCAATCCGGATAATTCCCTCGTTTTCCGAGGGAACTGACCAATTTGTATAATTTTAAATTCTCAGCTTGCTAATATTATTTTATGAAGTAAATGTAATATAAAAGGGTATTAAAGTCAAGTTTAAATATCAAAATATAAAAAAATATCAAAAATGAATTTTTTTGCTTGACCATTGAAAGTTCCTAGTCTTCTGAATAAATTTCATTCCCGGTCATGCGATAGAATTTCTCCAATGATACGTTCACCTGCTTATAAGATTTTTATTATTTCTGGTTTACACGGTTCCCGACTAACTCGCTCTCTGCCTCTCTCTACTCTAAAACTTGCGTAATTGTCTCAATATTTTAGCCTCGTCGTAACTCAATTCGAATGAATGCTCTCATGTGGAAACCCACAGTCGGGATGAATTTTTTTATTAATTTTTCATTGCATTTATTCAGGCGAAAGGAATTTAAATTAGCGGAAAGTTTTGCTGCGTCAGAGTGCGTGGTTTTTATATCCCAGTTTATCGAAACTTGGCGTGATTTTAGATTCACAAAGTCATAAGAGCCGGGACTAAATTCAAGTGAGTTGCCTTTTGCATTGGGGAAGGGATTGATAAGTAATATCGATTGGAGTCGAAAAAATCTGTAATTTCTTTAGAATACAAGCATCGTTTCGATCTAAAGATAAGCTGCTGTATTTTTTCGTTTGCAGAAGATTATTTATCATTCATTGGATGATACTTATTCAATGTAGTATTCCAGGAGGAATGGTAATTCGTAAAGAATTAGTCGTAACGGGTTCCTTATGATAGCGTTAAAGCAAATTTCTTTTCCTCCAAATTAACTTATTAATGCTCAAATTAATTTGACTGAAGAAATCGATACATGATCTTTCTTCCTTATATTTCTCATCAATTCATAAGAAGTGATAGTTTGGATTTCCGAATTAATTCAGTTATCGCGCCATAAATTCATTTTTATTTTTTTACTACGTTAATCTTTTTACGAATAATAGGTTAAAATCTAAATTTCAAAAATAATTCTCGTGAGGAGCACTGAACAGAAAAAGAGTATTCGAGTTATATAATCGCAATGTTAGGGGCTCAGTTCATTTCCCATGGAACTTGATTCAAGCGAAAAATACCTGTGTTATAATTATGCGGAGAAAGAGGGACATTTAATAAGATGACAGGTGTGCAGCGTTGCAATCTGGCGCCACACGCAACGAGGCCGTCCTTTGGATTCAGATTAAAAAATGTAAATTTATTCGCAGCAGGCGAACTTTTTTCACCGCGTTCTGCATCCATCGCGATTAATAAGGGCCGTAATTTCCTCTTGCAAAATATCACCGAAGCGTTACGGTAGAAAAAGTACTCACGTCGGCGACATTTATGGTTTTTCATTCGGCTGCAAATCGGGTGAGGAGCGAATCGGTTCGCCTGAGAGACGAGACATAAAATAAGGTACGACACGAAGGATATTCGAATACGGTTTTTTCCTTTTAAAAGATTATATCCGTTTTTAGCTCCATCCGAGCTTGTAATAAATCTCTCGTATGCCAATACGAAACCCTTGAGAAAAGGATGTTAAGGGGAGAGAGAGCATTGGCCTTGTTATGGCAATTGATTGGAGGGTGAACGCTGCTATAATAATTGTTTAACTGCTATTCGCGACGAATTTATAGTTTCCCCTATCGATACGATTATTAGAAGCGCTTGAGCTGCAGATCTCAAACCCAGGAAAGGTTAGTTGGGTGTTATTATGTAAATGACAAACAAATTTATCGAAGTGCATGCATGCGTGCAAGGATGTGTGGTCCTGAAAAACGATTCGGAAAAAAAATACAGCAAACGCCCCTCTTAATGCGATGAAATTAAGTTCAATTTCAATGGAGAATTTCAAGTGGCTGGTATGAATAAACCGCAGCCTTGCTTAAACTACATTTGGTTTTGTAATTCTGCGTTTGATTACAGTAACCGGCAATAGCCATAATAAGAGGCATCTGCTATATTAATACAAAATCGATTCAACATACATTGCACAAACTTCCTCATATCCCTACGCTTCTAATCCACGAATAATATCACTCGTTACGTTAATACGTATTTACGCGGTTTGACTCGTTATAACGATGCTACTGCTGTTAGAGTTAGGAGAGATTGGAGGTAGCTGGACGTAAAACTCGATATGCTATAATGTCATTGGGCGCTACATACTTATTTTTTATATTTAGTTCACGGATTATAGTTTAATGCATAAGCTCTATAACTGGACGCAGAGCCGAGACAAGACATTTTTGCGCCCTAGGCAAGGTTTGGAAATTACGCCCCTCTCATAATGAAAGTGGACGATACACAATTTTATCTCTCAAAACTAGCTTTTTTTGCAGTGTAGAGGTAAAATAAAATATATAAAATATATTTTATAACATAAAACATAAAATTTAAAATTCAAATGGTCACTTGTAGCGCACCTAAGTGCGCTGCGCCCTAGGCGGGTGCCTCGCTCGCTTAGCTCATGTTCCGGCTCTGACTGAACGAATTCTAATAAAAATCCATGTGGCTTTTTTAAAAATAAATCGACATTTTAATAAAGTCACTTAATAAACTTCCGTTGCTTCGCGCTATAGCTCATTTCAACAAGAATTCTATTTCGGGTATTGCACCATGTAAATACAATATTTCATCAGATTTTGTTGAACTGTTCAGCCCTTGGAGTAGCGCGCATACGGCAGAGGACGTCAACAGGTCGGTCCAATTTTCGTTTTTTGAAGTTATCTCAGCAACCATTCGACCGATTTTGTTATCGGTCCAAGGAGTCGAAGGGCCGTAATGTGAGGGCGTCCAAATTTCGTTTTGTTTTTCTAATATATCTCAGCAACGAATTGACCGAGTTTGAAGAAACCTTCACTAATATCAATGTTTAGACGAGATACAGTTTCGAGCCGTAAGTAATAAGCATGAACGTGTTTAATTTTTTCTTAACCATCGAGTGGTAATTAGAAGTTTATCCTTTTTTATAATTTTTTGAAGTAATACTTTACATTCTGAATATATCTTCCAGATTATCTCCAGAACTATTTAGTAGTTTCAAGGTTGGTCATGAAAGTAGCAGCGCCAAATATAATGTAAATCGGCAAACGGAATCGAGGAATCCCTCTGGAACGGTCGGTCCAAATTTAGGTTTTTTGAAGGTATCTCAGCAACTAATTGGCCGATTTTGATTAATCCTCCGCCAATATCAATGTTAAACCATGAAACGTAGAGACTTAAAATTTGGAGCATATGCTAAAGAAACTTTGAGGGTGTGCACCTCGGTGCCCGAACTTTGATTTCTTGGGGGGGGGGGGGAGGTGTCAAATTTGAATCTATATTTCATTTGTTCATACCAATTAAGGGGAATATTGGTCACTTATCTTGAGAATGCTTTCTTTGAGTTTGAATAAAAATATTAGCGAGTAAAATGTGCATGAAATATTAGAAGCTATAAATCTGGAGCAAAGTTATAAATATGAAGTTTAGTGGATATTTTGCAAATAATTTTTCCATACATTGAAATGTTTTTTAAAGGTCGAAATCATCTTTGACCAAACACTTTTATAAAAGAGAACAACGTGAGGAATATTTTGATGCGGCAAGCATTATTGGTCACGAGGAATGTTAGACTACATAGGAAAAGCAGCCTCTTCTCTGCATGTGAAGTTGTCGATATACTTAAAGAAAGTTTCTGGATGGAATCCGAAAAGAAAAAAATGCAGATGCGTATATATTCACGAGGTATTGGAGAACTCTGCCTCCGTAATCCGCGAGATTTCCACAAGGAAGAGCGTTCGCTCTGCTGTATAGCATTTCCCTCGCCCTTACAATTTCCACAGACCGCGAAGTCGCTTTCCAAACTAAGTTTTTTGCGTCGAAGTGAAAGGGCAAAATAGCCCACGAGAGTATAAAAAAATTGCGCGGAACATTGAAAAATAATACGTTTAAGAGGTGGAGGGTGTGAAAGTTAGTCACATTAATCATTAGTCGTACAATAATCCTAAAAATTATTTTTTCCCATCTAAAAGATACGGAAACATGTTGAATCGAATTTATTTCAAATGTATTGTTACGAGTGAAACTTTTTCTTCGAGAAAAAAGAATTTAATTGGTCTTAAATATTCAAATAATTATTTCTACCCCTAAATCAAAATGAAAGTTTTATCACTTAACAGTAAAACTAGGTAAATTTATCGAATGGGAGACTTCATGGTTTAAGCATAAATCTTTCGATATAACAGACGTTGTTGTCATTTACTACAAACATTTTCATGATTACAATAAGCATGTAGATATTGCTCATTTTTATTTCTTAGATATTTAAAAATATTACTGCTTTGCTAAGGAGAATTTGAAATGAATTAATTTTCCTAGGCTCGGGTACGTTCTATATAATTGATTAAAAGACATTATGTATATTTAGGGTTACCAGATTCTGAGGAAGTAAAACTGGGACACAACGTGTTCTGGGGAAGAAAAACCGGGACATAACCGGGACAATATAAGATCTTTAGTTGCTTTGTCGCTTACATGCCAAATAGATCAATTCTGCGTAGCTTGGCCATGATTTCTTGACAAAGTAGCCCATAATATTTTCAAATTATAACATTATGTGCACACAATTATTACAGAATTGGTCAAAAAATTGATGGGAACAAAGATTTTATAGTCCTTTTTACCGTATTTTTCGGGCTATAAAACGCACCTCAAGTTTTTAGGAAATTTTCAGGTATTTCGGTTCACCAAAGCATTTAGGAAAAGCCGCGTCGAGTATCATTTCTAGCCGTGGTTAAATCCGTATCTGGCAACATTCAAGAAAATATTATGGCGTGATAACAGTTAAATATAACGTTTTAGATAAACTTAATTCGTGAAAGTAAATAGGGATGATCTAAAATATATATAATTGCTTCGAAACTCGTATAGCTAAATGTGCCCTGTGTGCACTCGTAGTGTGCTGCACACCTCGCACCTATAGGCACCCCTTATCGATTGTACTTATTTAAACATAATTGAATGATGAGTTTTTAATTCCTAATAAATGGATTGCTTGTGTAATAACGTATAACTGGTGGAATGTGATTTATTAATTCTATATTTATGAAATAAAAAATGAAATTTTTTAACCGGGACAAATACTAAACCCGCCCGGACAACATCTGAAATCCGGGACTGTCCCGGCTAAACCGGGTCGTATGGTCACACTATGTATAGTGGATATGTTAAACAAAATTTACCAGTAAAATACGACTATATTTTGTATTTAAAACTTTTTAGTTGCCATGAAATATTTTGCATCTGCTTTCAAACGGTAAATATTTAAATTTATTTTAGTATGTACTTAAAATATTTTATCATGAACTGAGATTCAAGCATTTTTGCTTCCTCCTAGGAGGTTTTCTAATTGTCACGCTTGTCCGAAACCTAAATTTTCCTAATTGCTTTTATTAAGCTTTTTATAGTCGATTTAGCTTGAAAACAAATCAGATTATATCATTAGTTTTATGGTCGGCTTACGGAAAATTTTCTTTATTTTAAAAAGTTTGTTATCAATGTTTTTGTTTTATTTATTTTCTATCAGTTGCAAAGTTTTACAGATAGTCGTTGTTAATAAGACTTGAAATTTAAAGCGAAGAGTAAATGGAATATTCACGTTTCGGTAAACTGTTTATACCAGGGTTTGGTATCCTTTTCTCCATGGCGGGTCACATCAGTGGTTGCGAGTCCTTCGGAGGGCCGCATTGGAAATTTCCAATGTTCGTTGGGCCAGGTCAGAGTTTAAATGGAGAATCTGAGGCGTCATGCAAATGAAAATCAATTCTGAGATTTTCAGTTTCAGCATTTCAGTTTTAAATATTTTATTATCATAATCTGAATTCCAAAATATGAACTTGCATGTTAAATTTTACGAATATATTTTTCGTCATTGCTTCGCGGGCAGCAAAAAACGTTCTCGGGGGCCACATGCGGCCCGCAGGCTTTAGGCTGGTCAGCCCTTGTTTATATTGAAAGTTTTTCGAGTAATTCATCATGCAACGTCGACGCAGAATTTTCATTCCTTCGCTCCAGTTTTACTTGTACACTTTCTTAATCACCGCCGACTCCAAACTCACTCCACATTTAACACGCGAGTCGGTGACTGCAACAGCTCCAAAGACCACCGCCCTAGCTGCAACTTTAGTCCGTTCATCCCAACATGGAGCGCATGCAGTAAACTCGACCGTTTGAGTGGGCCGCGGAATAATGACGAAGGTATCCCAGTGGGCCGATGGGATCCCTCGCGGTGTAAAAGAACAGGGTTGGGGAAGAGGAGGAGTCTGGCGGTGCCGGATTTTGCCGACCGAAATCAAGAGGGGTAGGAGGGTCCGTTGCATCGAGGCGGTCGCCTTTTCGTAGGAAGTGCATTGGTCCGGATGGTTTGGCGGCGGTTTCCATGGAGAGGGGCAGGCGGGGGTGGGTTTAAGCGAAGGCCTCGTGGGAAGTGGGGTGAGAAATGTACATGGGGTGGGGTGAGGATGGGGTTGTAAAATGGACCTCATTTAGTATGGCGGTCCACGGACGATGACCCCGAAACTTTTATCGACCCCGCCCATCCCACTCCCACTTCCTCCTTCGCGATGCACTCTCCGCGTGACCTCCATGGATCGCGGTCCGACCGGTCTAACTTACTGCATTGCCAGATGCACCTCCTCCTCCCTCCCTCCTTGGCCTCTCTTGTGTCCCGTCTGGTGCAGCTGACGCGGTGCGCATTTCGGATCTCGATGATCAAGGAAGCAGACAACGGAGGACACGCCTTTCCGAGAGGTGGCGCTTGTTTTTAAAGGGGATCGTTGCCATATATCATTGGGGTTTTGTGCGACGCCGATTAAGAACTAACGGACTGGTTGAACTTTTGAAAGGGAGAGCGAAAAATCGGTGGTTGTGTTTATTTATGCGCGATGACAAATCGAAATGAAAATGTTCGTCTCGGGGTGGGCTGCAGAATGAGGATTGCAGCATTCGAGTTGCAGCACATGGAGTTGCAACGCACGTCTCGCCCAACTTTCGTTCCGAAACGTTTCCGAGTTCCATTGTGTAAATGGGATATGTGTAGTACTAATAATAGAGGTAAATCATCGGGTTACACCCAATGTATTTAATTTTATCAAATTACAGATTGAATAATGATTGATGAGCCGTTTTATGTGACCTAATAGAAAGTAAAATTCGTGGGTTCCTCATCACCCCAATCCAATAATCTTATATTTCAAATTGACAACATAAATTTATCAGGTTTTCGATCAAGAGTCTATTTTTATTGGTTTATAAGGTGATCGTCATGCAGAATCAGCCTTGAAGTCACAAAGTTCGTATCATTCTATGCTTGTCATACGTTGCGATGTAATCACGCATGAACAAAACGACATCCTTATTAACATTTTCTTTGATTTATGATTTCAGTTTCGATTTTTCATCCAGTTTTCATCATTGGCGTTATTGGGCCAGCAACATCTGGGTGCACGAATTGTTAATTAACTTTGTATTCGTTCAACCCATTGATCTTTTAGTTTTATTTTATAATTTTTCATTTTGTCTATGGAGCCGCAGTTTAAATTATAAAGTAGCACTAAAAAAATTCTATTTCGATATGAAAGCTCATATCATTGACATATTTGTTATTTTTAATATTTATGTTTGCATTGTTAAAATTATTAATGCCTAAATTTTGTAATATCGTTAAAGCATAATATTTCCCAATAGTTATTTTTATGATAAAATTATAAAGAAAAACAATTTTCAGTATAGCTCACTATAAAAAGAACCATTCATAAAAATTCAATAACTAAAGTTTTACTATGACGAATTATATGAAACTTCTCAGAAACATCATCAGGTGGCAATTTTGGTGACTAATCTTCCTTTTTTTGTACGATGAACATTCGAATCGACTAGTGAAAATAATTAACCACTATATCAAATAAATGGGAGAGAAAAGTTAACTATCAAGACATCCGAATCGTATCATGGTAGAAGCACCAGAGAAGATAGCAAGCTACGCGGACGTGCAATGTCAGGAAAGCGATGAAATAAAACAAAAATCCCCTATTATATTTGAATAAAAAATTCTTTTGCGAGCCGTTATCGGTCTGTTTGCTTTCGTCAACAGTATAAAAGGGTAGTACCTAACTCGCGTAAAAAAAGCGGACGTAACATAAGAAATTCGGCATTGACGATTTATCTATTACCGACCCACAGTATAAAAAATTTTGACAAATGATTAAAAAATCTCCGGGAACAGGATGTAAGACATAGGGTAAAGAAAAAAATTACTGCAACGGTTTATTAGTTTCGAAGTGGACGTAAAAGAATCTGGTCCAGTTTAAGGCATGACGTAACGAGATGCGTTTTTTTCCTTCTGTAGCGCGATTCGCGGAACGTGGAGGATATCTCCCGCCGTAAATTCTCAAAAGATTTCCGGAGTCGCATCCCTAGAACGAGCGTAAATGCCTCCGACGGATATCCGCCATCGAAAAATATCTGTGGTATGCTTAATAAAAAGATTCGGATGTCCTATATTCGTGCTTGTTGATACCAGATTCATCGTTCCAACTCGACGGGAGGTCCGCGTATCAAAATTGAATATTTTCCATAGCCGCAGGCACCTGAGGCTAACTTGCTGAAGCAAGGCACTCGACGAGGATCACTTTCGGCAAACGTATTTTCGTTGAAGTAGCATGACCTCCATCCTTCGTTGGTTCCGTAAAAGGGCTGTCAACCGCTTAATAGCCACGAAGATGCCAATTTTGAAAATAAACCACGGGTTTTCTCGCTAGAGCTTGACATCGGGTACCTGGCTCTCCCGGCTGTACCGGTTCGTGGTTTGGTGTCGTTTAAAGCGGCTCCCTGGTAGATCAAGGGAGGTCGTCCCTTTGCTTTCCTCTTCGGCAAACCCGAATTCTTCTCTTTTTTTGGAAACTGTTTCTCCGGTGAATTATTTCGAAAGATGTCCGTTCTGGTCCTTAATTCCACTTTCTCACCGCAGAGAGATATTTTTTTTTACTAATTTGTCTAGTTGGTAATTGAGGGATAAGATTCTCGGGTTAAACTTCGCGATCGACAGCATGTGGAGTGAAATTCTGTAGATCATTGTCTGTGATTTTCTAACTGGCGAAAACGGACCGCTAAATCTCGCTACTGATTTTCCGGTAACTCCAAAAGATTGCCAACGCAATTTCTTACCTAATTCCACTGAAGGAAAAGTGAAATATTGTATAGAAGTACGAAATTTTCATTGTGTACTACAGGTCAAGTTATATATTTATTTAAAAAAGGTTGAGATTGTTGCATCTTTTCTATATATATATATATATATATATATATATATATATATATATATATATATATATATATATATATATATGGATAGCAACAAGGTGTTGGGATGAGGAAACCCAGTGAACACTCACTAATCGGACGACTTCAGGTTGGCGAGGCCCCGGAGATGTCGAAGCGACACACGTAAAAGAACACTCTGCAGCTGATGAAGGAATAACTCCGAAAGCTTCTACGTTTGTGATGTTTCTGTGTTTTAGTGTTCTTTTACGTGTGTCGCTTCGACATCTCCGGGGCCTCGCCAACCTGAAGTCGTCCGATTGGTGAGTGTTCACTGGGTTTCCTCATCCCAACACCTTGTTGCCATCCATATATCCATTTTACCTTTCCTTTTCCGTAAGTTGTTATATATATATATATATATATATATATATATATATATATATATATATATATAATCTTATGAGCTAAAGTTTAATATTGCTCAAATTCGGCAAGACTTAGTTTGCTCCAGAAAAATAAAACATGCAAAATTATCCTCCTAAATTTTAATGTAATTAATATTAACAGTTTGTCTCTCTCAATCTATCAAAAAGAGTAAGAACTCTTGGGAAAGCATTTAAACTTTTAAATAAATGAAATAGAGCGTTACATCTAAAAATGAACAATCAGTTTATACTTTCTCCATACGTAGTATAGGATAGAAGTATTGTTTTCATGAAAAAAATCGATTTCGAGATCCCTTCTGAGATCCCCTGAACAGATTTTGATCATTTTCTTGATGATGTCTGTGTGTGTGTGTTTGTGTATGTGATAGCTTTTTTCTAGGTGGTAAAAATCGATCAACCGAAAGTGGGTGTTTACTCTTGTCACTTATCAGTTATTTTGAAATATTTGATAAATGTAAAAATGTACTGGAATAAAGGTTGTCGGAAATTTAATTTTCTACAAACTTTGTTTGAAACATTTTTCCATATAATGCATTGTTTAAGAGATATCTTATATTTTATCCGCCACCACCACGCCACCTACCGACTATAAACAATTGACGCTTAGTTACGTCTTAGTAACGCTCCTTTTTATTTTATTAATTGTTGGAGCTTTTTGGCTATATCCAATATCAGAAGGCTATGGTTGGAGTTTATTTCTGTTCTTTGTAGTCTAAAAATTTCTCGCAGTTTCTTAAAATATTTATTTTTATGTAATTTATTTGGAATTTTTAGAAATATTACAGGTATGGAGAAAGTAATGTGGTGACCACATCAGATTTTTTTAAGGGATAGTAGTTAAATAGTTATATATATATATATATATATATATATATATATATATATATATACGATTATTTACTCTTATATATGACGATCGAATTCTCTAATATAAATTGGATCATAAAGGAATTTTTACCTAGTTTTGCGTCTGTTTTTCGACATTTAACTGTAACTGTAGTGAATATATTTCATTTAATGAAGGTATAAACAGTAGATTTAGCTTATAGCAGGATATTTATGGAGTGATTTTTTTCATATTAAGTAAAACTGATCACGATATATTTACTCAGATTAATTCGCAGTAAACTAATTTTTGTACAATTTAATATATACATTTACAAATAATTATTTTACTCAGATGTAAATTGATAACCGAATTTTCAATGTTTAAAGTGTTTTTATATTTTTATCTATGATGTGATGTAAACCCGTTCAGCCTGAAGCAATATTCTTATCGCATCTGTAACATTTAATACAGACCAATCAATCCAAAGTTATAAATTAATAATTCTAGTGCGCGCGTTAATATCCAACGGAAATATAAAAATGCTGACCTTTAGCCGAATATTTTAATTTGCTATAGGAAACGTATGCTTTTATACGTATCCTCGGAATCGAATTTGTATGATTCCGGTATGAAGTAGATCCGTGAAAACTTCCTCGAGACATCGGTCCCTGCGTCAAGTACAGCGGGACTGGTTTCAATGTTAAAGATACCAAAGAAAGGAGAGCTAGAGAAGCAGGAAGTGGGAATTATGGAAAGTGGAAACGACCAGGTATTAAAGTAAAAAATTTAAGATATTGCAGAACGCCCTGTTGACAATTGTGTCATGCCCGCCTACAACTTTGATGAATATATCTCGGAAAGCACCGGCTATCGGATTAATTGAGCAAGACATCATTAAGTCGATGAATGTCATATTTTATTGAGACACGAATTGGATTCCTTTGGTGGCGATCGTGGGAATTAATGGAAAACGGTACTTATATCTGTAACTTCTCCTAAAGACAATAAATGTTCCTATAAATATAGTCTATACTCTTACTGAAGAAACAACTCTAAAAGAGTAATAACTATTTTTTCAGTATGATCGAATTGCTAGTTATATATTAGAATATTTATTTTCGACGAGCATTTCTAAATTACGTCCGAGCTGTGCGCTTAAAATTTTTCCGCGGCATTCTTCATTCTCTTTTATTTTCGGGGTACTGAATAATAATCAGCGAATTGCGGAACTAATAGCAAATTTAAAAAATTTCTTGTGAGCTTTCTCAGACGATAGTTTTGTATAATTTCCTCTAGAGTTTTTTGTCCAATGTGTCGAGTACCAAAAGTAATTAAATTCAATTCGGCCAGTATTTTTTGAATTGCATATTATTGATGAGATATCAACATTTTGGCAATTATGAGTATCTGCTTCCCCAACCCTGCAGGACTACTTTCAGAGCTATGGGTTAAGGAAAGGAGGCCATAGGAAATGGGAATGCTCAACTCGGGTGCAAGTCAATTATTACATGACTTCGAAATTTATTTTTGTGTTACCTGGAAGAAATTCGTACGAAGGCGGGTTATTTAGGTTGCCGCAACTACATTGTTATCATGGTAATATAGGTAGCTTTGCTTAAGCAGTAGGCATAAAAGTTTTAGTCAGACGAGTAGTAATAACGAAAAAGTCAGTTTTCTTCTAGATTATTAATTATGTGTCAATTGCGGAGTAATTTTATAGAAATTTAGTTATATATAGTCATATAGCATCTGAAAAATTGTGTGTAAATAACTGAAGTGTCTTTAATCGTTTTAGAACTTTAAGTACAGAGAAATAATGCTTCTGGCACAAATAATTTTCAAATGTTTGAAAAAAAATTTTATCTAAGCTTATTCTAATAAAACATCAATAATTTGTCAAAACGAAACGAAAAGTATGCACTTGAAAGTGAAAATAAAATGAAGTGATATTTTAGGATAGAAAGTAACTTATTGGCGAAATATAATCATTTACTGTTATGAATAGCATTTATTATGGGATTGGATTAAAAATAGTCTTACATCATTCCACCATTTATAGCAGTACTCTGAGTATTCCTTTGAGATAACAAATGCTTGAATAATGCGTTGATTATTGGGTACCGGTAGGGATTGTATACGAAAAAATCAAAAGTTGAAATCACTATACGATGATAAGCTACTACACATGAAAGGCTAATATTTTATTCTTCCTGATGTTGCAATAACTATATTATTCGACTTAATTCTCCGCCCACGGAAGAACGGTTGCTTTAAGGGTGTAATTCCGAGGTAATTTCGTCTTTATTTTCGAATGATTAAGCCGCGCTGATTCATACAAACTCACCACGCTCAAATCATTACTCTGCATGTGTCCATATTTCTAAATTAAAAGACTGAATAAATAAGAGAAAACCTTGCAAAGTCAATATTATAACAATGGGCATCTTTTCATAAACATCAATAATTTTTTAAATATTGTTTATTTCCAGAATTTTCAAAAATGTTGCAAAAAACAATCTTTTAGGGGTATTTACTAGTGGTTTCCAACCTTTTTGTAGGCGCGGCACCCTTTCAAAGACAAACAGAATTTCGCGGCACCCCAGCCTTCAAGCAATGTTTTTATATTTTCACAAACCAGTATTAAAACCTTTGGACATATACATTTGATGGTATCAGACCATAATCAATTTATTATAGAAAAAATTAATGTCCTAATTACCTGTAAACACATCCAAATCGTGGATTTATTTACAAACTAATGTTTTCGGGGTACCCTAAAAGGCAGCTGCTGCGCCCCAGTGCGCCGCAGCACCCATTTTGGGAACCACTGGTTTATACTAAATTGACCTTGAGATTCGCAGTAGTATTGTCGTATCAGAATTCCTCGACTTGCCCACTCAGAGGATCCAGAGCACTTCTATTCAAGGCATCGAACCTGAACCGAACTGAAAACTGAAACCGAAAAAAACCGTTATTTTAGCTGGAGTGAAACCGAATCCGAACAAAATAAAATATTTGACTGGATCAAAACCGAAAACCGTTATTTATTATTTCCATTTTTCGGTTCGCATAAACAGTGGGAGCGAAAGAAGGGTTTTTCATTTCCTCTAATACGTGTCTTTTTTGAAAGCCTCACTTTTCAGCACCGAATAAGGCAAAGGCTAATGGTTTTCTTGAGAATACGATACATGCTCCTAAGCTTTTGCAGAGCTGCATCTTTGTGATGATATCTGTCGGTTCAGTGGTGGGATTTTCCATGGGTATCCCAATACATAGACGGTCAAGGATACGTCCTGCTGAGGTTTTCCAGAACCCTGTTAAACGAAGCTAGTGGAAAGGAACTTTGTGGTACTTTTGAAGACTGCCACCAATCGTCTTGGTACCCTCCCCCCGAGCCTACCCTGCGAAGCGTTAAATAAAAATGTTTTATGATTCTGAACTTGGATTTTGCTTGAAGTTGGAGGTTATTGTCCCCATAAACTTTCATCCCTTCTCCATATGCATTGAACCCTTATATTCTGGTATTCTTTCTCTAAAACTTATCCAGGCAGGATCGCTCCGCAGTCGTGTTTTTGAGGTATTCTTACTTCTGTTAAATGTTACTGTGTGTACGCATTTGTCATCTTAAGAAAATTTATGTAATTATATATTGTATGGTACTTACTTGTCATATTAACATCTAAATTTTTGTATTTAAAAAAATAGTTAAGTAGCTCTTCTTTGAACAACTCTCTATGAATTACATTCTACATTCAAATGTGAATCAATATTATTGTACCTGTTCAAATACGTGCATGAGTACTGTTGGAGTAAATTAATTAAGATAATGAGAGTATCTGCTAATATTGGAATCTGGAATTTTGGAATTGTAAAATCAAATAAATGTTGACATATGAAAGAATAACGTTTTTTCATAAAATTAATGTCTAAAATATAAATAACAATTTTAATAGCTTTTATACGCGCTAAAAAGGAAAATAATAAAATTTTAATTCCTATATAACTATTAGACGGAGTCGTATAAAAGGAGCCGTTTACAAATTGAATAACAAAAATGTATCATACAATGTTTTACTGTTCGTTACATGGTGGGAGGGGGCGCTTGTGTGATGTTACTTGCGGATATCTATTTTCTATTTTTGTCTTCTTGTCTTTCGATAGTGAGGATGCATTTGGTTTAAATGAAAAATAACATTAATTAATATCGAAAAATTATTTGGAATTCTCTTGAAATTTTCCCCAAAATATTCTAAGTCGGAGCGGAGAGGCCTTGGTAGAGGGGTGGTTAGCGTGTCTGGCTCTCAATGTTTGGGTCGCGGGTTCGAATCCTGCCTAGGGCATGGTAGTATGTGTTCGTCTTTGTTAAAGTTATTACGCTCATTGTAAAAGGCCGTTAAAGGCTGTTTATGAGCTAAAATAAATTTGAAAAATAAAATAAAAAAATACCGGTTTGAACCGGTGCAATGGTATTTGCTGGAGCGAAACCGGAACCGAACCGAAATTATTTGTTTTGTGTGATCCGGAGCGAAAAAAATTTTGGTTCGATGCCCTGGTACTATTGAGCGTTCCGGTGTGTAGTGTAACAACGAAGATACGACAGCTTTATTTTATTTTCTTTAAATACATCATACCTGTTTCCTGCGTAGATTTATATGAAAATTTTTGGAGTTTTCTTTTTCTTCTAGTTTTTATATTTGACAACTGGGGTACATGTATAAAAACATTTAAGGGGCGTCATGATAATAATATGTATCTCACCTCAGGCGAAAAAATATCTGGATACGGCCCTGCATGCATGTGTATATATATATGCGGATGTTACAAAAACTTTCAACGAATTTCACTCTTCCGACAACTTCATCGATCGGTCGTTCAAGTCTCTGAGATACGAGGCGGTCTTCTACTTCCTTTTTCGAGTAGGACAGCTCTCTTTCTCGATTGCTCGCGTAAATTTCTCGGCACTCGCTCGAACCTAATCCGCGGAGCAATGTTACACATTCCTTTATTTCTTACAGCGGATGGCTTCAGGTTTTACAGGTCCCTCTTGAGAGAGGCTTGAGGAAGTGACAGAATCCGGATCGACGCGATCCTATGCCGCTGCCCCTCCGCCGAATTCGTTCCAGCTTTCTATCTGGACCAGGTTATACTTTCTTCGTCTCGAGGTAGGACCTCTTTTTTCAAAGATCATTTCGATTACATGATCCCAAATCGCGTTTTTACGACGGAATGAGCGTTCCTAAAATATGCAGAATAATTAACGCGCGCCCTAAAAGTGCAAATCACGCGGTGAAAGCGGAATGTAAACATGAAAATCAATATAGCCACATTCCACTATTTTTGTTACGTATACTGAAGGCGAAAGCTTGGCGGTAGAAACATTTATTTAGGGAATTCTTATATCCTCTATATGCATGTATGTGATTGTTGGTTTATGACCATGTTTTGCGGTCAAAAGTCACCAAAATCTAGTGTGTTTGATATAAAAAATCCCTGGCGTTGAATAACTTCAAGTTGCCTTAAGTTAAAATATTTTGTTGTTCATATCTTTTTCTGTTGTATAAAGCGGTAACATGAACACTCGGGAAAATTGATAGGAAATAATTAGAAAGCTTCACAATTTTGGCAAGGGGAAGGAATGCATAAGGTAAAATGCACAGATGGGATGAAAAACGAGAAAGTATTGAGAAGAACAGGAGAAAATCGAATGACTTTACAAGTCATAAGAAAGAGGAAAGTGAACTGGATTGGGCATTACCTGAAGCGAAAGAGCACGATTAAAGGCGCGTTAAACGGAAAATGGAAAAAGGAAAAGTTCTCAAATCTTAGATGGCTTGAAGATTAAAGAGAACTGCCGAGAGGTTAAGAAGATTACGGAAAACAGAAGTATGTGGAGAATCAGATTTAACCTACCTACATTTAACGTTTAACCTAGATGTCAACGGACAGACTACCTATGATGATGTTGTTTTTCTATTTTTATTTTCCTTTAATTTTATATCAATACTCCAAATGCTAAATGTTTGGGCGTGATCTTTCTTTACAAACATCAGAATTTTTCGTCGTCTTTGGCTGACACTAGTGACCGCCATGGCTTCACATGGCTAGCGCCCCTAGCGTATCTAGTGACTCCTTTGGCGATTAACTTCTTAATATAAAAATATCACGTCCAGAAATGAATTCTTTCATAATTAACCAATGCGACTTAGACTCTTTAAACTCCCCAAATATCTTAGTTAATGATATTTTCTCCTCGATAAGAAGATCTATTATTTTTAAATGGGTCAGTTGGACGTTTCCCACTGAAATTTTTTTTAGTCGACAAATACAAAGATTCGCATAACTCGCGGTTAAACAAATTGTTAGCTGACGATGTAAAAATAAACGTGTTCAAGTTAATATAAAAATATCAAGCAAATTACTCCAAGCAACGCTATGCTTTATTTAAACAAAAACTACTCAAATTACCCGTAATTTGATGGTTGATGCCCACGAATATGGCACTTGGTGTTCATGTAATTCTCCCACCGAGTCGTAAAAAGTGAGGTAAAATATTGCGGAAGGACTGCGAAACCGGTAAAGAGGCGCGGAAAAATACCTCGGAAGATATTTTTAAGCGCCATAAAGGGAAAATACTCTTAAAAAGCCGTTTGAAGACCGTCACAGAAAACCACCGAATTCGATTTCTTTTTTTTTGCCGAAAGAAAGTGGTCGCCGTGTGGTTCGATTCCCGTGAAATTTTCGGCAAATTTTCTCAGCTCAAGAGGAAGGATATATTCATTTCTGTCGAGGAAAAATCGCAGCATTGTAAGTTCATGGACGCATGTATATTGGAGAATGTTGAAGAAAGAGAGTGTTCTTGGTTTCAAGTCCAGAAAAGAATTATATAATAATTCCCCGATTATTCGTGTTACTGGAACTGTTGTGAGCACGGATAATATGAAAAAATGGATAATCGGAAGGGGAAAGTTTTAAAAACAGAATCCTTTAAATTATCAGTTGAATGCTGGGCAAATTTATTTACTTTGAGCATAATAAACTGAATGAAAACGATGCGTATGGAGGAAATATTATTATGTTAAGTATTTATGTTCATGTAACATGCTGTAAAATACATAGGAAGCCAGCAAACATTAAAATAATTGGGTTCATGGTATTTTGCATTAGGCTGATATTTATGAGATGCTGATAAGCTTAAAAAGTAGACAAAATCGGTGTTTAACAATACAGATTTATTTTAGGGAGGATAATTCAAACTAGATTCAGAAAGCTAATCTCCCTGTTAATCTCCAAACGGACAATCGGTTTGTTACTGTTCTTGAATTAAGATTAAGGGGAGGGGAGAAGAGAGAGGAATGCGCGTAAAAGTTGATCTTAACTGGGAATCGAACCCGGATATTCCACTTCCCCGGGTAACGCTTGTTGTTCTTGTTATAGTATCCCCCTGCAAGTGGACGACCCAGCTTCCAATTCCTGACAAAATCGATTTTTCTCTTCCTTCCCTCTAATTTGTGAGTTTATCGAAGATTGAATGTATGAGAGGTTATCGTCGTAAAGACCGTGCACACATTACTTTCACCTGGCCAATCGATCCTAGGCGTCTTAAACCTTCCCCGTCTCTTTTATACTCTACACCCATTTCCTCCCACACCCTTTCTTTTCCACCCTCGTCGCTGCTTTCCCTGGCCCACCTTCCAAATGAAACTCTCTTTCGGGATCTCATCTCCTTCTCGTCCCCTCCCAACGTACCACTCCCTGCTGTACAGGCCTCTTTTTTTACTCGGCTCGCCACGTCTCCGCGTTACTGCTCCAAAACGTCTCTATAACACCACCGGCCGGCCTCTCCTGCCTCCCTCACTCCTTCCAAAAACTTCCTTTCGGGTACCTTCTTAAAGCTGCTTCGGAGCCACCCCAAATGTATACGCCTTTCTCTCATTTTTTATCGCTGCCATCCTTCACCCCCTCCTCCCTGTCTCTAGAACGTTATCTTGATATCCCATCACTTTCTTTTGTTTTTTCCTCCTCTGTCTATATCCTTCGCTCTCTCTGGTCACTTTTTGTTTCTGTTTTTCTTTTCACATTCTTTCACTTCCTCCGCTTCTTGCCTACTTTCCTCTCTCGTTCACTTTCTCATTACATATTTCTCCCTCCATCGATCTCTATTTCTCTCTCAATACTCTCCTCTCTCTCTGTTCTCCTTATCTCTCTCCTCTATCGTTCTATCTCCTCTCTTTGCGTCTCTTTCTCTCTCTTCTTTCTCTTTCTTAATACAATCTCTCCTCTCTCTCTACTCTCTCCTTATATCCTCTCTATCGTTCTATCTCCTCTCTTTGCGTCTTTCTCTCTATTCTTTCTCTCTCTCAATACTTCTCTCCTACCTCAACTCTCTCCCCATCTCTCTGTCGTTCTCTCTCCTCTCTTTACTCTCATTATTTATCTTTTGCTCTCTCTATCCATCTATCTTTATCTCGTTTTCTCTCTCTCCCTAGCCATTTCTTTTGCAACCTTATCGTACCATTTTTAAGGGTTTCACTTTCACGTTTTCTTTCTTTCGATGACTAGCCATTTCTTTTCGCCTCCCACACTCCATTAATTTTTCCCAGCACGCGCGCGTTCGAATATGTTCGTGCTTGCTCTCGGCTTGTCTCTGTAGGAGGAGAAAAACAAGCCGATCCCTCTCGTCTCGGGCAGAAAGTTTTGAATCGCATTTTTATTCTTCGACGCACAATATAAACCTGACTTTTTTAAAATGCTTCCTGCTTTCGCATGGCGACCGGACAGATTAAGTTATCTCTCTCTCTTTCTATGATTAATGTCGGTTATTAATCTGGCTTTTCAGCGATTTGAAAAAAAAAATGCTTCATGCAATTTCGTCCGAGTCTAGTTCCCTTTCCCTTTCGCAAATCAATTGTCTTTTGCTTTTAATTATTTACGTTCATATCTTTAGTTCAAGTAGGCATTGCTTGCTCTTGCTTGGAACTCTCTTGTCATGCTTATCACGAGTCCATTGCAGCAATGCAGGAAGTGAATTCATTTGAGAGAAATAACGAAATAACATTTCACTGATTTTTTGAGATTTTTTATAGGCAATCTGTTGTAAAAATTGCAGTTCGAATTGCACATTGGACCAATTAGAACGCTCCATCTGCTTAAGGATTATAATGAAATTTTGGTTGAAATCTGGTTATTAATGCGCGTACAGCTTATTAATGGTTGCTGAGGAGACATTTTCAATGGCATCTCTAGTAAGAACTACCTAGTTTTGACCGCAAGTTATAACATTTATTAGAAACATTGTTGATAGAGGTGTATTTCATAATTGTCTCGTAGATATTTTTCCTGGTAGTAACCTAAATAAATAATAAATTTCTACAAGAAATAAATCGCAAAGAATGCTTTTGGAAACTCTTGTGTACTCGGGCGCGTGGTAAAGAAATATATCTTTGACTCGACAATATGCATATTTATTAACAAAACGAATCAAATTTCTTGATATTAAAAGCTTTCAAAATCATAATTACTCATCGTCCAAATTAAAATAATACAAGCCATTTCGTTAACACGAATACGGTAAAATTTTACTAAAATGTTCCTAGTTTGCTAATTTTTTCTTTTGTGCGGTAATTGTAATTTATCCATTTCTCATCAAAGTTAGCGAGATCAAGACTAAAATACATGCTTCCATGTTTCTAAAGCTACGCTTTTCTCAAACTTGACAAATTCATGCTCTCAGGATGGTTACAACCCGAAGGAAAAGATTTATTGGATGAGTTCAGGGCATTTGCCCCGGGGTCGAACCCACGCGTTGCCTTACGTCTTTTGTTGCTAACGAATACCGTAAGTACCACTCTCGTGTATTGGAAAAGGAGATCGATCCGTGCTACTTTTTCAAATGAATTACGCGCTAGTGAGAAGCTGTCTCTTTGGTTCCTGGCCGAGGAGGTTTTTTGTCGGATATTTGGGCCGACATACCTATCCGGTGGGACACCCGGGAATGGTTCAGTTTATCCTTCACATAGCGTACGTATACGGCGGCGTGGAAGGAAACGACCGGTTTGCGAGTCGAGGAATTAAAAAGAAAACGAAAACGCGAACGGTGAGAATTGCGGAATCCGTCCCGCTTCGGGACAATTCGTTTCCTGTTGCGCTTTTGAAATCGCCATCTTCCACCGCCGAACGACTCTTTTTATTCATATCGTGGCGACAGACGAGAGAATCGAGTTTGAGAAGAAATCCATATTCGAGCGCGAGCGTTTTTATTTTTCTTATTAACTGCATGCTTTTTGGGCGAAACGGCTTTTTTGGAGAAGAGGGAACTGGTCGGATGAATTCGGGTTTTGCGAAGCGGTAAAGCGTTCCGTTGCCCGTGATCCGAATTCCTTCCAGGTATAATAAGCGTGGATTCAGGAAACCGCATTCACGCCTAGTCGTTTTTGCTTTAACACTTTATACGTTGTTGAGCTTTGGATCAATCTGTCCAGTAAAACCTCTTTTAAACTCCCACGAATGCTGATATCCACCTCGGAGAAAAATTGTGAAACTTAGTTTTGAGGATGAGGAAATGGTCACTATATAGTCGCACATTAAGCTCTTACCCTATGTGAATTTCCATTCGCGGATTTTCTCAACGCGGATTTTCTCAACGCGGATTTATTTATGCGTGGTTTTAAACAAGTGTTACTTCACAAGAGAATTATCGAGCTCGTCTTATGGCTGAAAAGAATTCTATAAGCTCTTAAAAATCAAATGGACACAACAAGGTGCCCTCGTTGTGGCTATGGCAGATCCCGTGATAAATATTTTTTTCAATCTTTTGATATTAAAGTGCTTATTCTTGAATATGTGTTACTAATATACCATTATCATAATAGGTTTTCAATTATTAATACTGGTTACTGCAACTTTCCATCTTGTTCTGTCCTGTATTAAGGTCTTGAAAATCCTCGAGCTGAAAACATTTGCCTGATATAATTTTTTCATGTATCCTATCCTAGAACTGCCTTGTACCACCTCTTTTTTCCGTAATTTTTCCTCAACCATCATTTTTAGAATGTCATCATGCCTTGACACGTGCCCTAACCATCTTGCTCTTTCTTCACTTCCTTATTATATTCAATAAACTCCTCTTCTAGGTTGTTTCTAATATGTCTAAGTTGGTGATTTTAGATATCCATTTTACTTTCAACACCTGTAAAATTTAATTATACGCGGTCCCGAATTGGGCGCTCACAGCATTTTTCATATGTATGTGACGTGAGAGAACTCTTAGCATATAAAAGCACATTATTTTTTCCATAAGGTAATAACCCCTAAAACCGGTTTGACTTCCTCGGCAACTTTTGTCCGTACACGTTTACGGATCCTGACTACTCCTTACTCAAATCTAAATTTATAGGCCTCATTAGACCCCTGAACATAAAAATAAATGCCTAGGATGCCGAAATGAATTAAAAAGGCCGCTTTTAGGGATGTATAGGGATCAGAAAATTACCGGCGCATCGCGGTTTCGCCCAACGCGGCCTTTTCTAATAACTTAGCTACCGCGTTGCGCGAATGACCGCTGCATTTACCCGACAAGAAGACCTCAGTGGCTTTAAGCGCTGCGATTTTTAATCCAAAGTTTATTGACCAGCGAGATCGTATCAGACACCCGATTTGACTCGAATTTCGATAGAAAGTTGCATACATTTCTCAAATAAATTAAGCGTTTTCACGTAAGGGTGATTCAATCGAAAGCCTTAATTTATTTGGGAGAGAAGAGCGATTTTACGTGACAGCAGATAGGGTAGAGAAGCCAAACTAACTGCGATGACGGGTTGCATTCTTATAAATATTTTAGGTATGCTATTTAAGCACGGTGGCCTTCAGAAATAGATGTTTTTACACCAACTTCGGGAAAATAGCAGATGTTTTCAGCATTTTGTTTCTTAGTAACCCATAAACCTCCGAAGAAAAAATGAGAAAAATAATCCTCACCTTGCTTTCGTGTCAATACTCGTAAAATATATCCCGAGGGATACATTTTTTGCCGATGTCCACATTATTCTAGATCCGAAACGGTCAGACGTGATATTGCTACCACGGCAAGGCGAAGTATGTATCCTTAGTCGTGCCGCCGATCCTAATTAATCGGTTACCACATCGTTTCTCCTTTTTAATGGCAAAGCCATGTAACAATTACGATCTGACTCCGTGCTTGTTCGATCAATGGCATTCCAGTTAATGGTCGTGGGAAAAGGATTGTCGGAGGCGAAAAATGGAACTTGCGCGTATTCAACCGTTCCGAAGGTTCGTGGCGACATATACTTAAGTTGCTGCCAGAGGCGATATTCTTTCGAAAGAGAGAGAGAGAAAAGCTGATCTTAAAACGTTTATACTCCGCGTAAAGAGGATTCTGCAAAAACAGGGGTGGACGAACTACGGTCCGCGATGCTACCATGAAAGCGAACCATGAAATGTAGGTAATGCATGTGATTTCAAATTTAAAATTTCATAGCTGAGATTGAAAATTATGGGCGGAAAACGTTTCCTGGTGAAATTATGACTCTGAATGTTATTAATTACTGGCTGTCATTGACGGGAGTCTTCTCATTTTCTCGTGTAATTTCGAATATATGAATCCTAAACCTCGTCGAATGTTTACCCGCCACTGTGCTCAAGGATCTTTATATATAATTACTCAATGTCTGTCCATCCGTCCGTCCCCCTTTATCTCTTGAACAGTTTTTCATGGAGAAATGCTGTAAACGCCATTTTGTTTCTGCCAACTAGGAGAAAGCTGTGTCCCGGATTCGACTCCGGGAGACGTTTATTTTTTTTCATATTTTTCACAGGAGTTTTGATTTTTCAAGTTGCAAGGTTTATTTTTTCATTAATTAAAATACGTAAATATGGACCGAATTTCTCCTTTTCTACTTTATTCGACGGCTAAAACTATTATATATCTTATTCTTGTTACACGGAATAATTTATCAGAAACACGCATTTCTTTTCGAAATGTTATGGCTTTTTCGTACTTTCCGGGTGTTGCCAAAGCGACCCGCGTCTATTAAGCCTTCAAATAGACGGATGAATATCGTTATTCGCTTCGCGCTGTTTATGAAGCATCGAAATTATGGTTGTAGTAATGTCAAACTTAAGAGATTGTAACGTTAATAATTAAAGATTATTATTATTCAGTAAACTGCGTGTGGGCATTTTTAACGATTGACCAAAAGAAAAAAAAATCTTTCGTTATTTCAATACTGGAATGTGACCTTTTTCGTACGAGAGAGACAATTAAAATTGCACATATAAATTTTAAAAACAAACATGAAATTCAAAATATCTGTTTATAATTTTAGAAGGAGAAATTGGCTATTATTACTTACAAACATGCAGATTTCTGACTGATCTCGCAAAAGTTTTTGCGGGTACCACTAGTGTTCGTAGATTCTGATACTTTGAAATCGAGGACACCACAACGTACGAGTTAGCCGCTCGCACTTTTAATAACCGTGTAATTTCTTAGTTGCTCGAGAACCGTACTTGCGGTAAAATGTTTATGTATTAACAGCATTAACACAATAGGTATCTCCAATGGCTGTGAAAATCAGATTCGGATATCGGATACAAAGCTGCCGTAATCAGTAGTGATACACTTAAAATAGATTCTAGTACTATAGGTGTATCATCATTGATTGCGGATGATTAGTACCCGAGAAGCTTATCTGGTTTTTACAGCCTTTTATGACCATTGGAAATACCTATAGTTTTAATTTGATAAGGCTATATTTAATTTTATGATTGTTACGAAAATCGGATTGAAGACTTTGATGACTTTGCTAGACTGATTATGTGACGCTGAACTTTTCAAAATATGCCAGTGATGGCGCTGCCACCCATCAAATATCTGAAGAAGTCGAAGGTCACTGCGTAAAAAAAAAACAATTTCAGTTTTTTCTTGGTATTAATGGTGTTGAAAAATGAATTTCCTGGGACATTGAATATATTTTATTAAGTTATTTTTCGTTCTTCTACGGTACGCTGGCTCGAAAAGTCTCGCTATCCCTGGCCTAGCCGAAGGTTATATATTAATTCCGTCACGCTAAACAAGTCGCCTATGACGCTTTAGTAAACGTTTTTTCTCTCCTTTCCCTCCCAAATTTTTCCTTTCTGTCTCACCCTCCATCTTTCACCGCTCCTTTTTCTCCTTTCTCTCTTCTCTCCGTCTCTTTTTATGTCTCACACCAGGAGCTTTTCACTCGGTTATAGCAGCCCGAAGATGGATGTATCTTGGGTTTTCGTGGGCGTATGGCGTGTGGGTGGGGAGGGGGGGAAATGGGATGGAGGTCAGCGGGGGTCAAAAAATAAGAAGAGGAAAGATGGTTCCAGTGCAAATTTTCGGCACGAGTTTCCGCGGATGTGCTAATTGGTCGGGATTTATAGCCATTTAAGGAGATATATTTAAGGTCAATTTTGGTTCCGCTAGGAGCCGTTATCTGTGAGATAATCTCGCGATTAACTTGGTAAAATAAGACGAATAAGGCTACTAATTACATACAGCTCCGTTAAAGGAAGCGGTGGTAGCGTCTATAGTAGTGGCCTCCAAACATTTCGGCTCGATGGCCACATTATCCATTTCTGCACACATCGTGGGCCACATAGCCCACTTCCGCCCTCTTCGAAAATGGAGTTGAAGAATAATATAAGGAAACTAAAGAGTTAAGTTGCGAGTTAATATTTCCTGATTTTAAAAAAAATGTATTTTCTATTGTGGGAAGAGAAGACAAAATGTTTTTTTTTCGTTACATTGTACCCTTCAATTATTAAACTTACGGCGGGCCAGATGTTTTCCGCGGTTATGAGTTATACATATATAAAACACACAATAGAAGATTGTTTGCGGGCCGCATGGAGTAAGTTCGCTGGACTCAAGAGGGTTTTATAGGGTGGAGGAGTAGATAAAAACTGTGGCGATATTGGAAAGTAAGATCGCGAATGTTGTTTGCAGGTGAGGGAAGCGGTTTAAAGTAAAAACGGATAACTATTCTTTTACGGTATGTGATCTAATACAACGGTTCCCAGACTTTTTTCATGTACTTGCAAACTTTTACAAGCTTTTCTATACCTTAAAAATTCCATAGATATTTATTACGCACCTTTTCATCAAGGTGCATAAATCTTTACTTTTAAAAATTAACAAAATAAAATTTAAAAACGTAAAGCAAAAAGGTGAAAAAAGAATTATTTTTGCGAAATAAAAAACTATGACTTGGGTTGCTTCCGACTGTTTTCAATTATTTCTTCATTCCACTTTTAAAAAAGCCCTGCGTACAACTAATTACACGAGTACCACAGTTTGAGAACCGCTTATCTTTAGGAAAGTAATTAAGAGTAGACCCACGGGAAAAAGGGCCATACTCCTATGTATAGTAGTGAAACCACTTTACATTGCTATTATTTGTTAGATGCTCCATCAACTGCAATTAACTCAACTTTATAAGTATTATTAACAAAATTTAAACTATAAATTCTTCCTAAATATTTTAGTCATTGCATTAAAACGTATTATATCCTAATTAGTTGCCGAAGAAATGCAGAATTGTTTTGTTTCCGAAGTAAATGAAGCGTAGCGTAAAATATAAATCATCCAATTTATTGGGTCCATACTGCGTTTTTAGCGTAATATGTACAGATATTTAGTAAATTGAATTAAAATCACAAATCTAGTCGCTTAATGCGAATTAATTTCTGAAAAAAATGTAAAGGAAATTCGTCAGTGTTAAGTTATTATATTGTTGAATTACAATAACAATTCATTATCATAACTCTGGTTTTATTTTTCATTTTTCGTATGAAAAAATAGGAGAATATTTTTAAAATATCGTTTCGATCTTATTTTCCTATTATTCTCGCTGAGGCATTAGGTTTGATTGCATAGGTACAGAAACCATCTAGGAATTTATTTTTATCTTGCATTCGTATCGTACTTCCCGTCAATTTATTCCATTTCGTTCGCTCGGCGAGCGTAGATAATCACTTCTTTCTATTCATGAATTTTTGTTGCCAATTCAGGTGGTGAAAATCCACAGTTTTATATTTCATTGCGCTTTTCAATTTCCTCCTTGCGGTCAAACGCCGAGATAATGTTATTCACCCGCAAATATGCAGTCTCGTGGCAAGAGTGGAAAGGTAGTGGAAGTTTCGAGGCTGTTTCCTTTTTTTTTAAAGGAGTGGTTATTAGCAGCGGGGCAGGGCGGGCTCGGGAGGAGCGAAAGTCTTTAAAAACCTTTCTCGGCACTATCCGTTTCGTCTCTTTGTCCAACGCCACCGTTTTCCGTGGTGTTCTTCCTTGCAGGGCTAATGCGCCTTGGACTGTTACAGGCATTATTTTCCGACCACCTCTCACCGCGACCCCAAAATTTCTTTGCTCACTCAGCCGCCCCCCTTTCTTTTCCAGCTCTACTTCTGTTGCTGAGGAAGAGGCGAGGGTAGGGGGAGGGGGGCTACCTTCCCCTCTTCCTCGGCAACATTAAATAAGAGATTTCCCGAGTGTGGCCCACGGACCAATTGCCGTGAACTTACTCCATGCGGCCCTGTACATACATTACAAATGATCTTACCGATTTTGAAAATTTTTCATTAGATAACTAACAAAGATACAGTAAAAAAGCTAGACTAATAAAGAAAAACTTAAAAAGTAAAAGAGAGCCATTGAGTGCTAATATGTGCTCCATTTTTTGCTCTGGAGCCATCAGAACGGTATTCTCTTTCTTGGGATACATTTCGTAGCATACCATGCTGAATATATGAATTTTTCTTGGAAAGCATTTCTTGTTTTTTACTGTATTTTTGTTAGTTTTTAGCCTACTTTCCAAAATGGAGATAGACACAGTTTCTTCGTTGTGTCTGTCCCCCCCCCTATTAACTTTTGAACCAATAGACTGATTTTCATGACACTTTGTGGAAATCTCTTGCTACTGAGGTCGAGCTCCCGAGGATAGCTTTTGTTGCGAAGATTGAAAGTCCCAGGTTCGATTCCAGGAACTATCCTTCCCATTTGAATAGCATGAGAAATCTGAAACCCATCGTGAGGGTAATTTTCTCTTGCACATAGGTTTCGTTTGGATCATCTTGTTTCATAATATATTTTTAAAATTGGCGAGTCCATTTATAATCTGCCTGTATTTTACATACAAGTTTTTGGTGCTTGTATACTGCAAGCGCTTAAAAATATCATCATACACCAAGATCTAAACTCGTAAATAAACCAGCGCGGTCTCTAGGGCAACAGCACTTCAGCCACGTGGGGTATATATGTATTAGATAATAATTTCCACGATTTTTAGCAAAATATTTCTAATTTTCCTCGTAATTAAGGCAACTATCAGTAATTTCCAAATTCTCTGACAATCGCCTCTTGTCCAAGTTTTCGTATTTCAAGTCTCGTGTCTCAGATTATGGCATCATCATCCTTGCCTGTAGCACATATTTGGATTGAAAAATCGCGAAATAGGTATAACGTCATTACATTTAAAATTGAAAAGAGGTATAATTTATCGAAAAACTACAAAACACAATATTAAATTACTTTTTACGTTTTACAAAATTTCGTGTTAGTATAACGACGTCATCCTATGTTTACGTCGTAGTTTAAAATCAATGGCATAATAATATATAAGACGATAATTTTCATTTTATCCTAAATTAAGTCATCATTCCGGAATTTTTAAATTCTCTGGAAATCGGCTCGGGTCATAGTTTTCGAATTTCAGGTTTCATGGCTTAGATCGCAATGTTTCAGCAATATCTATAATCATCATTAAGACAATAGCCTATATGAGTGGTTCTCAAACTTGAGTAACCCCTTTTGTTAGGAAAGAATTCTCGCGGACCCCCAAGTTCATTGGATGCCATAGACACAAATTTGTTTTACATGCATAAATTGAGTTTAAAATAATAACAGGTTAATTTAACAACACTATGGACATTTTTATATGAAATACTAAATACAAACAAACTTGGTAGGTATAAACATAAATTTCATGATTTTTTATGTTTATGCATTAACTCGCAGACCCCTTAAAACATATCCGTGGACCAGAGTTACACTAAAATTTATGTAAAAATTAGGAAATTTTGTGTGTTAGGATTATGGCGTCATCATCCGTGCCTTTCAGTACGTATCCGAATAAAAAATTAATTTAAAATTATTACGTCATCATATGTATAAGTCGTTGGCTGAAATCAAATGGGTATAACATTAAATCAATGCTCCTGAAATATGGAAAATCAATTACCATTGAAAGGCATTGGAGTCGTTGCTATGGTAGTTCATATTTTTCATTGTTGAAAACCGAAAAACGTTTCATAATTTTATGATTAAAATCGAATTTTTACGCAAATTCAGCAAAGATTTGAATTTTGTCTTCAAGAAAACAGTATGGTTTGTGTCCCGAATTTATAAAAAGAACATTTTCTGGAATTTCAGATTTTTCCCCGAGGTCGTACTCAAATGGCCTATATTCATGGCAAATTTCAGCTCTGTAGCACTTCTATAAGTACCTTAGGTTTTATATGATATATAAAATGATAAAATATATATGATAAAATGCTACGTATGGAGTATAGCATTGTATGGGGCAGAAACATGGACGCTAAGGAAAAATGACATCAAATACTTGGAAAGCTTTGAAATGTGGACTTGGAGGAGAATGTTGAAGATAAAATGGACAGATAGGATGAAAAACGATGAAGTGCTACAAAGAATAGGAGAGAAGCGAATGATTATACAGACTATCAGAAAGAGGAAGGCTAACTGGGTTGGACATTACATGAGGAGAGAGAGTATGATTAAAGATGTGTTAGAAGGAAAACTAGATGGGAAAAGGGAAAGAGGTAGGAAAAGGTATCAGCTAATAGACGATTTGAAAGGGAAAGAGAGTTATCAAGATATGAAGAGGACAGCGGAAAATAGGAGTATATGGAGAACCAGGTTTAACCATGAATAATCACGGACCTGTCTACGGACAGACTACCTATGATGATGATGATGATCCTATATATATATATATATATATATATATATATATATATATATATATATATATATCCTATATATATATCCTATATATATCCTATATATATATCCTATGTATGTAAGAAGCAGCTATTTATAATTATGTATATCTCAGTGGTGCCCAAATTTCGGTCCGCGGGGCACATCCGGCCCGCCATAAGTTTATTAATTAAAGGGCAGAACGTAACAAATGAAAATAGGGAATTATTAAAGCAATATAACTCCTCTATTCCCATAATAGATATATTCATGTGTGTAATATTGGCCCACAACAGAACCTTTTAATGTCCGTAAATGATTCTTTAACTCTATTTTCGACTAGGTTTTGCCCGCGATGAGTGGAGAAATGCGTTCCGTACCCTCTAACACTGCTTTAAACCATTCTTTTACCTCCGTTCCGTCTACACGCAGTTCTCGTTTACACTTTCCCTATTAAGAAAATTTTTTCTTCAATCATAAAAATGTTGGAAAACCAGATGCGCTTTTAGGATACAAGGAGGCCATCATCAGTGGTGATTCACGGAAAGGAAAATTTAACATTATTTATTCTTTTTTTTTGAAAGAATCTGTCGGTGATTCGCCGCTAATAACGACTGCCTATAGACGAAATGCGTCTTTAGTGTTCCCAAACTTTTCATTGTTATTGGAGAAATATTGTTTTTAAATTTAGATTCAAGCGATAAGGCGCACTCTATAATTCTTTCTAGACTTTCCCTATTGTGAGAGGAACGGAACCATTTAGGTGATCGAGTGTTTAACAAGTTTTCAACTCGGAAATGGAATTGAACATCCGTTACACCTTTCTTCACTAATGTTAATTCAGTAACTTTCTCATGCATCACCTTTCTCTTTTTTATACTTGTCATCGTTTCCACGCTTCTTATTATACGAAATATTTTTATTGATATTCACTTTTTCAGATCGGGTGTTTAACAAGTTTTTGGCTCGCGAATGAAATTAAAACTTCCGCTTCACGTCCCGACACCTTTCTTTTCTAATGTTAATCTGGTGACTTTCTTACGTCTCCTTTCCCTTTTTGCCTGACGATAATAGTTTCCTTATTTTTAGAAATATTTTCTACTAATATATCCACGGTGAAGACATTTTGAATTCCGGATGAAGTTGTCAATGATGATTGTTTGAGGGGTGTTCAAATTTGACCTGGACTTTATTTTTTTAAATCTGACTACGCAAGCTGCACAAACTCAAAACTTGCTTATTTTTCAACATAATGTCCCTGCTTCTCAAAACATTTTTTCATTGTTCGGGTAACTTGCTTATCCCTGCAGCAAAGAAGTCTTTCGGTTGCTTGCGCAACCAGGTTTGCACCGCTTCCATCACTTCCTCGTTTGAACTGAAGCGCTGACCTTCCAGGTCTGCTTTGGGTGGTCCAAACAGGTGAAAGTCGCACGAGGCCAAGTCTGGACCGTGAAGAGCATTCGGCAGTGCTTCCCAGCATAAGTCAGCGAGAGCAGCAGTTGTCACCTGTGCGGAATGAGGACGGGCGTCTTCATGGAGGAGAACGACCCCTTTGGACAGTTGTCCGTGCCTTCTGGACCTGATGGCTGGCTTGACTTTGATTGACCATCGTTAAAAGATTTGCACCATTCAAACATTGAGGAACGCAAAAGACACTCATCCTTAAACTGCGCTCGAAGTCTGCGATGAATCTCAACCGCCTTTACACTTTCCTTGCATAAAAACTTGATAATAATGCGCTGCGCAAGAGAGTTCAGTACATCATTGGCTTCCACATTGAATACGCTTGTCATTTTCTGCTGCAATCAAGTGAAGGTTGCTGGTCCGGATAGCCAGCAAACACGCGCAAAAAACCATACACGGCTGCCAATGCCGCTCTTCAATTACGCTCAGAAAATAATAAAGTCCAAGTCAAATTTGAAAACCCCTTGTATTATACGAAATCGTTGCCGGATACATTTTTTAAAATCGCTTAATAAAATGATGTTTTTAATTAATCACTTGTGCCGCTCGTAGTGCACGTCGTAATTTTATTCCAGAATAAATACTTAAATATAAACAAAGTATTATCCATGAACGTGGATAAAATTAACGCGTTTTCTTCTATTATTAAATTCGGAAATTTGTCTGTTTTATTTCGCAATGGAGATTTCTCCTATTAACGTAATTGACGAAATGAGGAGAATTTGGAATTTTATCACCAATTATATGTGTAAATTTAGCTCAACTTAATTTATTTTTGCTTTTATACCGCCACAGTATAGCTTTATTTTTTTAAAAAGGTATCATTATGGAAATGTATGCTCATAATTTCAGATTTCCATCTTTTATACCTTCGAAGATATTAAAAATATTTTAATGGACTCCTATCCGACCCTGTATATTTTTCAAAACTTAAATCTAATGACAAACAAATGGCAGCAGTACAGAAATCTACACTCCAAGTTTCAGCTCTCTATCGTTTACGGTTTCGTCACGATTTCAAATTAAGCAAGGGCACAGACAGACAGACACCAAAGTGAAATTATAAGCTCATTTAAAAAACGCGCTAAAATTGAAGTTTTAAGTACTTGTCTTAGGAATCTTCATTAGCCATAACAAAGTTGAAAAAATCAAATGCGCATTTCGGCTAAATGGCTTTCACCTGTATAATTAATTTTGAAATTTTTGATACTTATTATTCAGGAATTTGTTTTCAGCCATGAGACGAGCTCGATAATTCTTTAGTGAACCGTAGTTTAAAATGATCAAGAAGTGAAAATAATTTTCGGTTAGCCTTTTCTTTTTACAAGCATAAAGGAAATGCAGAAGGCCTCGGTCGGCTTGGTAGTTAAAAAGTTACTGCTCTCATTACGGAGAGACTTTAATTAAACAAGCAAATGGGCTATCTTGGAGAGGTAGGGATGAAGTGGATCAAAGCTTTTATTAACCTGAAGTACACACTTCACGGAATGAGTTATTTAATCCAGGTTAAATAAAACGTAATGCTTTCATTATTTTGCCTTAAAGCCAACACTAAACTCATTCCATTGGTTTTAAATAGAGTTGGATAATCCCCGTTGTTATAGGTAGGAATTTAAAATGAATAGTACATATTGATTGAAGCCCTATGGATAGCGCATTTTTATCCGCCGAGAGATTGCTGAAAATGTAGTATATCTGAATTTCAACAGAAAATTGTCGATCCTATGGGTAAAAGCAGATAAAAAATAAGCACTTATGGATAAAAAAACCGAAAAAATAATTATTTATCTCAGGTATATCCAATGGCTATAAATAGGTTATGAAAAACCAGATACGTATTCACCGCTGAAGAGGAATGCGTTGTAGCCGAAATACTCGTCTGGTTTTTCATAAAATTGTTATGATTATTGGAAATGTCTGTAACTAATTTTTTCCAATATTTTTATTTTAAAGTGCTCATTTTTTAAAACTTTCCACGTAGGAAATATCCATTATTCCTAAATCGGCGAGGTTGGAGCTAAGCAATCCCCTCGTCTACTTAACCGTCAGAAAAATTAAAGGAAATATCACCGAAACATAACAGGTCATAAACAAATCTTAGAGATACACAACAATTGTTTTCGTAATGGTGAAGCAGAGGAATTTTAGTGAATGGAGAAAGAGGAAAGGGAAAATAAAAATAATAAGAACGGTAATAGTTAAAAAATGTACGCAGTGAACGTTAGTATGTGTAATTTACGACTGACTAATTTTAATTATGAAGGTAGCCAATACAAATTTATTTGAAGTTATTAGTTTGTTTCAAGGATTAAATTGAGGGAGTTCAAAAGCTTACAGGCGGAGACTAAATTATTTATCATAGATGCTTCTACGATACGTTACAATGAGTAATTTCGAAGATCGGCAAGTGTTTACTGAGTGGATCAAATTGAGGAAGTTGAAGTTGATGCGAAGTTAGTAAGTACGAACTTAAGCGTAGTTAAGGCATCGATTTTCCTCCACTCTTCCAAGGCTAGCCAACCTATCTTCCGGAATGCATAGGTGATGTGGCTTTTTATCTATATGTTATAGTTTTGGTTGAAACAAGATAGAAATGTAAACTCCATAAATGGAATACAAAGAGATTTCAAAGGCGTTCTTAATGGGAAATACGTATAAAACGGTGTCGAAAGATTGGGCGATTTTCGAATTTTTATTCTCAAAACTATAAGTCGTAAATACATGGTCTCGGGGACTATCTAGTAGTAAATATTGTTCTCCATCCGAATAAAGTTTTTAAACCATACCTCACAGATCATATAATGGCGTGGGATAGAATAACATGGATTTTTAATTGTTGTTTGCTGAGAGAACCGTCTTCGCAAACGATGTAAACAAAATATGCGATGTAAAATAAAGAGACTTGTTGTAATTCCACATAAATTTATTTAAAACGACCTAGGTTTCGTTGCAATCAGGTTTGCTCGGGATTTTCTCGAATTTTTATCTCCGATCCATGACTCGTAAGTATATAATCTCGTAGACTTTTTTGTAGTAAATGTTGTTCCTTAACTGAATATTTTTTAAATCTATACTTTACAGATCATATAAGAGCTAGGGAGAGAAAAGTTTGGCATTTCATTGTTGCTTGACGGATGTCATTTAAGGATATACGAGTATAAGTTTATTGAAGTAATTATGTAAAGTAGAAGTTCTAATTGACGGATTCAGTTGAAAATCACAATTGGGCGATAAATATTAATATCGATCACTCGTACTTAATTAAATTAAAATCCGTCCAGCGGTTTAGGAGATGAAAGTTACGACGGACGGATGGACCAGACGTGCTCATAAGGCGTTCCGCTATTACCGCTTCGCTGTTAAAGAACGCCTAAAAATCGGTAAACCTGGTTCATGCCCATTCTTCCTCGGGGTGATTAAACTTGTTTAATATCTATAATAAAATACAGTTCTTCTTCGTCTCATTACACAAGGCTCATCCATTGGTAATTCCACCAAATATATTTAGGCTTCGTGATCATTCGCCGTGATAAAACATTTACTGCAATATGAAAAAGCGCGTTTGCTTATTGAGGTTTATTTAGAATTGTAAACTTAAAATTCTTTATAAACTTAGCAATATAATTATGTGACAAGTTAATTTATAAAAGTATATTCATATTCTTACACATATTAGGTTTTTAATCTAATGACTAATCTAATTTAATCTAAACATACTAAATTACTAATATGGGTCCCCCTGAGGCTACTCGATTAAAAAAAGATATTCTTCTGCAGTGTTATAGATGGCATTAAAGGTCACACAGTGAAAATTTTAATTTTCCATCCATAACCATTTGCTCAGGACTTTAATTTGAAGGTATCCCCTGCCAACCACCGATTTCTTTTATAACATCTTTGACAGCGTAATAGATCATATAAACCTAGTAAATTTCAATCTTAGATCTCTTGTCGTTTACTTGCTATTTTAATTTAATTGATGCAAAGGCGGATAAACGTTTATGGAAGGAATCACGCTAAAAAGAGCTAAGTGTTAATAAATAAAACATGTAAATAATGCTTTAAAAATAAAATTGAACATTAAAGTTTCAATTCAAGTATCTCGTATTAATGGAATCCAAACGCAACAATCGATCTTTTTTTTAAATTTGGAATCTCCAAAACTCTTAAGTCGTAATTATGTGCTTTATCACACTTTTCTGTGGCAATTTTTCTCCTCTATCTACTTAATCGGTACTTCAGGGTAAACATATGATGGCGTCATAATCCCAACACGCGAAATATCCAATTTATTTAAAAAACACATTACTCCCTTTAATTATTGACATAAATAAGGCAATGAAAATGTATTTCATATTTTAAGCATTTACTAAGTTAATCAAACTGCTTAATTAGTTTGAAAATAATAGGCGAGTAAAGCAAGTCCCTTGTATATATGTAATTTTTTATTCATCTTTCTTGTCTCTCCTTTCGCTCCATTCCGAGTATTTTAATCCTATATGTCTCTTATCCTTTGACTTTGCTCGTTATCATTTAGACTTTTCAACCCCATGCTTTCTGCTTTCTTGCTCCTTTTGTCCTTCCTCGTACAGTTCGTCCTTCCCATAGATGGCAAAAGTCCATCTTCCTCTCCCATCCGATCTCTTTAAATTCGCTGTTTTTTTGATGCACTTCTTCTTTTCACTTTACCACTTCCTCTTCCAAATTCGTCACATACGCCCGCCACTCTCTTCCATATATGGGTCGATGAAATGCAACTCCCGTGATGTTTAGTTTTAGGAGAGGCGTTTCGCTAGCGAAAAGCAGTTCTTTTTTAATCACGCACCGCTTTCGCAGTCGTAGAAAATAAATGTCATATTTTATCGTTATGCAGCTCTAAGAGTTTACGGTCTTAAAATTGATGGGCGATTAAAGTCCAGGGAAATTTTTGCTTGCAGTTTTTACGGGCCAGTGCGGGACTGGAAGTTGGAAGCCAACTGGGTAGGTGATATTCTGCGGCCTTCTAATATCCCTCAGATGTATGAATAGCGGCATAAAAATTTCTTTATCGTGTTTGAACTCTTCTTTTAAAGAGTGTGTCAAAGGGCGCCCTCTCGTGGCTGCTGGAGATATATTCAAAGATTGCCCATGCGTGGTGAAAGGTTCCGTGATCATGTTTGAAATCGTGATGCGGAGTTGATATACGACCATGTCTCCCCTTCCACGGTATCTACGTTCCTGGAAGAGACCGTGTGAAGAAAAATCGTGCAGAGTGGGGCATTTTTCAGCACAGGAGCATATGAGGTTTAAATCTAGCGAACCTTGAACTGAGCATGTAGCAGTTTAGCTCCAATATATTCAAAATTGCTCCCATTCTAATAACCCCTTGAGTCAAAATTAAATATTTTTTAACTTTGCTATGTGCAAATACCGGTTAAAAACCGTGCTAAATTGATGTCAATGGCCATGTAATTCGCGATAGTTCCACACAAGTAAACCGTGCTAAACCAAAAAACTGTCAGCGAAACCGTGCAATTCGTGAAATGAGTACTGCTTTTTGATTGAAAATTTTGCCGTCGATGGTTGCGGTTTCTAAGTCGGACCCGTGTCTTAGGTTTGAATTCCGCCGACTCTCACTCAATATACGATTACTTGGTGTCCTCTGTGTGCCGCGGCACGCTGTAGTTCCCTACCTCCTTCTTAGTGGTGCCGCGAAAAACTTGGCTGAGTATATAAATCAATAAATCAACGATTTTGAAATGTTGACTGGTTTCTCGAGCGATAATTTTTCCTGTAATAAATTGATTATGATTTAGTACTAACAAGTGGAGGCGTCCAACCATTGTGATACACACATGTATAAATTTAAAACTTTGTTCAGCCGTTTTCTCTTAGTCTGAGAGTCAAGATGGGATGCCCTGAAATTCTGTTAATTTTGAATTTATGTATTTTATATAAGAAAGGTCTCTCCATTCACACATAACACGCAGTTAAAAACCACATTATGACGTTGGAATGTTAATTTAACAATGATGTCATTTAATGTGTAATATTCCCATAAGAAGTTACTTTGTCGGTGGAATTTCCTCTGATTGTTTTTTCTTTCACATTGCTGGCTAAAATTCTAGTTCATTTTTTTCTGCAGCATATTTGCCTTTGCCGCAGTTTAATATTTTAAGATTTTTAACCTTCTCTATCTATCCTATATTCTTTGTTAGCGCGTTTTAGGAGCGTTTCGCTTCCAGCATGAGCGCCTATTAGCTTCGGTCTGTCCGTCCGTCCGTATGTTCGTTCTCGGCTTCTACCGGACGAATTTTCATGAAATTTGATATTAAGGACTTAAAGTCAAATACAATAAGAAAATCGCATAAATGAATCACGTAAGTCAAACGGTAGCATTTTACTGGTGAAAAACAAATTAACTTTCCGTCACATCTCGTAAAGTATTGGTCATATCAAAATATTGTTTTCAAATAAAACTTGTAGAACTAGTAAAATAGAGTATTTCTTTACCTACACATTTTTATCATAGGAGTAATCGTTATCAAAAAAATCAAACAAGAATGTCTTAATTCGAGTTGAACTTAAAAAAATTTCTCGCATGGTTATTTGATCATTGTTGCTAACATAAGTAGTCTCACAAAAATAAGTTTAATTTCCTTAAGTATGCATTCAATATTTTCAAATGAGAAAAAAATGGATTATTTACGATGAAGAAATGAATTTTAAAACGCTATTTTCCATATGTACACTTAACAGTTTTGGAAGAGAAAAGAAATGAATAATTTTCAACGAAGGAATAAACGTGGACGTAAATATTCTGTAACAATAATTCACTAAAGAGAGGTAGGTTTTAAATAAGGAAATGGATAATTTACGACGAAGAAATAAATTTATATAAGTATATTTTACTCTCATGCACTCAAGCCGTATTATGAAAAGAGATGGATAATTTAAAACGAAAGAATGATCTTTTTTGGCGGACGTTTATATAATAATTTCTTTCAAATACTCCATTGCACGAAACGCGCTCATTTGTGATACACCGTACACTTTCCTAACTTGTTTCTAATAAAAATTGCTTATGTATTCGATTTGTCCGTTCGTCCGTCTGTCAACATCTGAAATTAAGAAGCTTGGAGAAAGCAAATTTTTAGGAATGATTGCACGGCACAAATTTTGTGAATCTAGGATTAGCTGCTGAGGATTAATCGGTGTCTTTTTCTAACCCCTTAGTTTCATTTCCACCCCATAAGAAAAGCGTGATATCGGTGCAGGGCATTATAAATTTTCGTTTTTAAATTAGTTAAAATAAATATAGGAGCTCGGGACGTAAACGGCTCTGTAGCTGAAAGACAAGTTTATATTTTTTTTTGAAAACAGGATCCCTGTCAAATAAGAGCAATCAATTGTATTTAGTAAAAAAATGAAAAAAATTCTGGTTTAACACTGGGAAATAAAACTGCCAAGGGGATTTTATACATTATATTACGAGGCTGTTGATCTCAACCAAATATGTAATCTTTTGATGACGCCATAATCCTAAAACAAGGACAAAAGCGCCTAATGTAATTTGCAATTCTTCCCTCACGTGTCTTGCCTGTTTTTACAAAATTTCACCCTTCTCACCATTCTCTCTTCCATCTCAATTATTTTCAGCCATTTCACCTGTTCCATCAATTTTCATGTTTCATTACCACGCGCTTCCCTTCATTTCCAGTTCACATCCTTCTTCTGTTCGCCCTTCACCACAACCTCTCGAAGTTCATCGCACCTTACCGTTTCCCCCTTTCTCCTCCTCTTCGCCTTATATATATATATATATATATATATATATATATATATATATATATATATATATATATATAAGGAGCGCGTTTTTATTTCGGGTACGCGCAGTTCTTTTTTTTTAATCCTCGGACCAGCAGGAAACAAGGTCATAAAAACGTTGGGAAATAATTCGTTATTTCTCCGCACGCGGCACTCAGGAGTCCCAGATGTATCACGTGTTATCCAGAAAGGAGATAATTACCTCCCGGGCGTTAATCGAAGAACATCTAGGCATTTATATAGTATGTCGTTTCGCGAAATAATTTGTCACAAATTGAATCTGGGATAGGCGCAAAAGGAAGCAAAGAACCGCTTCGGTTACGAAAACGCGCGTCATCGGGAAGAAACGAACGTGATGAAATGGCAGAATATCTCGAAGGTCGTCTTAAAAATTTTCTCGAAAATTCTAGATAGAGGGAAGTTTTTCTTAGACCTTGACGGTGGCGCGGAAGATGGTGTTTTTTAGGGAAAGCTTTCTAACTCTTTCTAAAAGCTACATTTCTAAAAAACTCGCGACGGAAAATGCATGGCCGAAAAGTAAAGTTTTTGAAAGCCGAATCGGAAAAACAAAAACTCGTAACCTGTATTTTGAAGAGCTTTCACTCTCTCACTTTATCCCTTTCATACCCTCGTCCACTTACGACCCTCTCCCCTTCCCTCTATCCCTTCTCCCTTCCGACCATCTCCCCTCTCTATTCCTTCTCCCTTCCGACCCCACCCCTTTTCCTGAAAAACCCATCGTATGACGAACCCTCCTCCTCCATTTTCGACCCTCTCGATTTTCGTGGAATACATTTTCTTATAAGTAGCGGCAGCCGTCACTCACGCCGTTCTCTTATTCCTTTTTTTCTCTGCCATCGGCGTGAGTGAGTTTCTTAGCGATTTGCTTCAACGCGTCCGGCACAGAACGTTTCCCTACTTTTCACTTAATAACACAGTCTTTTCCCCTTCACCTCCTATCTCCCCTCTTCGTAACACGACGCACTTTTTTCATTCTCTCTCTCCCCCCTAATCTCTCACTCTCTCTAAGAAAATTGAATGTCAGCATTCCCTCTAGGGGGCGATCGTATGCAGATATGTTGATTATTTGAGGAAAATTTTGCTCTCAATCTTGAAGATATGTTGGATCCTTTTTAGCATGCGCCAACATTAAATTATCTGGAAATCGCCAGTTTGGTGGGTGGCGGGTGAAGTATATGATCAAAAATACAGTAAAAACTCGATTACCTGAGCGCTAATTGTCAGGGAAGCAGATTAACTATAAGATCAAGTGTTTTGAAGTGAATTTGAAATATTCCCGATAACACTTAATCAGAGCTTCCTATTTCTGAGCAGATTTTCTAGCCCTCTTACAAGTTTTTTTATTAATTTATCTTAAGCTCAAACAATGTACTCTGATGCCAGATTCAATATCAATTATTTTGTTACTAATTTTTAGTAAGTTAGCATGAATCTCAACATTTATAGAATGATATAAAACCGTCGTCAGTGTTTGGACGAATTTAATGAATAAATTATACGATATTTAACAAATATTTTAAATAATTTTACCTCGAAAATTTCATCCTTCGTATCGTATCCTATTTTCGTGCCTATTCCATAGCCAACTGAAACAGATAATAGGATTTTACCATTAGGCTAGCATAGTGAAATAATACCCTTTATTTGGCTTTATTTAGAGGGTTAACGTCAGATGAACCAAGTCAAAGGTAATGGCCGGCCGACGTGAATGTGTCGCATATATATTCTCTTCCGCTACCCTGAACGTGAGCGTGAACCAGACAAAATAAAACCCATTTAGATCCCTTTAATAAATCAAAAACCGCAGACTCTTTAAAAGCGCCCACATCCCTCCGGAGCCCCGGCACTTTCTTTCCAGTCTCACTCTTGAGGCCCTTGCTCCATTTTCCTTTTTGCTTTCTCTTTCGCTTTTCCCTCTCTCTCTCTCTCTTTCCCCCTTCCTTTTTATGCTCTTTTCTCCCGGGGAAACTCTCGCTTTTTTTATTCTCTCCGACCCACGCCCGGTCCTTGCCTTCTTCAGATATATTCCGACCATCACCGAACCCCACCCTATCTTCCGTCCAACCCTTTCCTCTCTCGTTCCTTCCTTATTGTCCCAAAACCTTTCTCCTTCCCCTCCATCCGGACAAGACTCGCAGATGCCGTCTTCCATTTTTGGTGGAACGCCTATCAGGTTTCGAGATTTCGACGCACTTTTGTATGGAGAGAGAGAGAAAGAGACTTTTCCGGCGCTCTCCTTTCACGGAAAATAGTTCTTAGCGATAGCAAGATGCGCGCGCGGGGGTTTCTTTCTCCTCCTCCTCGTCCAAAAATCACGTCTTTGTAATCGAAAAGCACCCCTCGTTTTTTATGCCTGTCGGAGAAGGGAAATGTACCACTTGGCGGTAACCGTCGACTAGCGATCATATCCCGTTGGGACGCTTCGGGGCCGTTGCCGTGTGTTTACCAATCGGGAAACGATCTCGGTTCTGTCGGTAGGGACAAGTGCAGGCTATGTTATGGTAACGCGTTCACTTGTCGCGATATTAATCATGTCGCGAAAATGTAATAATTGTGGAGGGAAAATGCATAGATTATATAATGGTTGGAATTTAGGACCCTAGACCTAGACGATAAAAACGATCTGCAATGGAATTGTCTGGGAAGAGTTAAAATTAATAATCATTTGTCATGTGGAGAAGTTTTTTTTTAAAATGAGAAAACTTGTATATATCCACTTAAAATAACTTTTATTTAGAACATGGTTTCGACGTGTTAAAACGTCACCTTCAGGTCTGTAAAACTTTGTTAAGTTTTGTATTGTTGTGAGGATTTTGATTCGGAGTAAAACGCGGTATGCTGGCATTGCATTCTCTTGATATCTTGGCGGAAGAAACTAATACTTACGTCTCGTTCCTTAATGCAGTGAGAAAGTATGTTAAATATATCAGTAATTGAAATATTGGAACCCTCTGATAGAAGCAACTTCTAAAATAGAAAAACAAAGGCGTGAAGGTAAGCGATTGGTGATCAGCTGATTTAGAAATCGCAAATAAAAAGGCGTACGATGTGTAGACGGGAATTGTACGCTCGATTAAATGATGAATTATCCAATAAAGAGATTGAGCTTATAGTTAATGTCCCAGACTATAAGTGATAGGTAAGGTCATCATGGTGGCATCGAAGAAAGTCATCGATCTTTTAAAATTTCCCTTTTTTCTTGTATATTTGATGCTAGTATCACTATCTTGTGCGTTGATCAACACACCAGTCACCGCGTGTTGTAAGTACTTCGTGTAAAACGTCCGGATGACTACCATCTTCTAAATCTCTCTCATATGTTCACGTAACTTAAACAAACGGATCCTGTTTCCAAGCTCTCAAACTCCCTACGTCCCATACAGGAAGGAACCCCTCCTTTGGCCACGAGACATTTTATGGGCATGCTGCGGGTGGAACCGGAATCGTGTCTCGTCCTGCCTATTCTATTCTCACGTGACCCAAACCCAAATCTTTCTTGCGCGGAATTTCCTCTTTTTCTTTCAGTTAATTTCCTCTTCCCTCTCTTCCTGTCTCACTTTCTTTCTCTTCCTACTTCCTACTTCCTATATCACACCTAAACTCTCTCGAATGTAACACCCACGTAGCGTCCACCCATGCATTCAGAGGGACCTACATATAAAGTTTATTCATCGCGTCGTCACGCGTGCGATGCGCCGATTCTGGTTTTCTCAGGAGCTATAAATAAAAACGGGGTCGTGGCCGGGGACTCCTCCTTTTTGTGATCCGCACGCATTAAACTACCGCTCCCTCTGATTTGGCGTAAATGAGAGATTGGATCGGCTTTGAAAATTCCTCCTGAATAAGATGAGACGATAAAGGAACGGTCTGGTCGGTATTTTTGTTAATGAAGGAGAAAGAGGCGCGCTTTCGTTTTTTTGAAGCAGTGAGTGCAAAGCGGGATGGCGGAGAAATGATTGACGCTGAGGTGATTTTCTCCTCCGGTAGGAAGAAACACTCGTAAATAAATGAAAATCAATAGTTGGAGTATAACATACTTTTTCAAACAACTCTATTTTCGTCAAAAATTTCAAATTTAATTTTTACATTGCCAAAACATATGCCTAGATTCAATAAAGAAATCTGAGTTGTTTACATACGATCTTAATTTATCTGTAATTAATGTATATATCGAATTCATATAAAAATTCATTTTCCTGTTTTATTTTGGATTTTGATGGAAATTCATCAAAAGTTTATTTCCCTCATGCTCAGCAGATATGATAACTAAAGTTTTGGAACCGGGAATTTGCTCGATATTTCTTATTCTCGATTCCCGGGAAAACTTTTAATGATTCTCGGGAGTTGTTGGTTTGAATTTTGTGCCGAGTCATGCTTTTCCTGTATTGCCTTCATAACTGTTTTTTAGATATTCCTCTTAATTTCAGCTCCAAATGTTAAAATATCAAAATTAGTTTTGATTTTTTAAAATTTTATGCATGTTGTACCAATTGAATTTCTGATTAATACTAAATTTTTTTCAGTAAATGCAATTTAGTAACCGATTTATTAGGAGTTTTAGATTAAGGATCAGGTTGCGTTTCTCGGTATTAATTCAATTTTAATGGATGGCTAATACAATGTCAAAATGGCTTCTTCTCGCGCCCGTGAATGTATATGCTAGGGAGATACCTGTTGAAATTCAACGGGAAAGTTTTTTATAAAACTTAGTGAATGGATGCAACGCGAAGCTATTATCCAAATCAATGGTACCAAATTACACGAAACTGGCAACAATGCAAGAATTTAAAAACTGATCTGTTGATCGATTCAACGCATATTAAAAATCGATGGCAGGAAAACAAACTTTTGTTTTTTTAGGTGTTCGTCGTTTTAAGTCTCGAACTCCTACGATGATTCTAAGTGATTTTTATATGTGAATGATTAATGTTCTACTTTCAAATTTATTCCTTCTCGCATATAACGCAACGAATTCTGTTTACATTGGTTGCTATGAAAATCATTTCCCTCTCCTTCCTTTTCTCTCTTGGTAAAAATAAAGATACGTAACTACACCAAACTTGTCCCTTGACGAGCTCAACGATCACTTCATTGAACCACCTACATTCATAGACGTAGGAAGAAAATCTAAAACTATTGAACATATCCGTAGTCTCAAACTTAATCACACCGCTAATAAAATCTTTGAATTTTCACGTCACACAATCACAGGTAGCTAAATCATTACGTGCAATTAATTCAATTGCAATAGGAAATGACGGTGTATCCATATTACTGATAAATAAATTAATTTCTATCATCCTTCCCATCCATATTACTGATAAATAAATTAATTTCTATCATCCTTCCCACTATCAATCATATCTTTAACTGGTTTCTTCTTCAATCTAAATACCCGACCTCATGGAAATCAGCTCTTGTCCGTCCCATTCCCAAGAAAAACAATTTCCACGAAAACGCCGATTTCAGACCAATTGGTGTCCTACCTGTTCTCTCCAAGGCATTTGAAAGACTAGCACACGAGCAAATAACTCACTTCCTTTCAACAAATAATCTTATAGACCCGTTTCAATCTGGTTTTCGTAAATCGCATAGCACAGCTACCGCTCTATTGAAAAGAACGGACGATGCCCGCAAAGCAATGGACCAGAGAAAAATCACCATTCTAACGCTATTGGATTTCAGTAAAGCCTTCGACTCCATTGACAAAGACATCCTACTTCTCAAACTCGAACTTTTGCACTTTTCACTCGCTTCTCGAAACTGGTTTAGCTCGTATCTAAACGGCCGCTCTCAAAAGGTTATTACTAGACCGCGGATTTTTAGGTTCTAAAAATTAAGTTTTAGGCGACTAAAATAGGCTCTTTAAGTAGCTTAATTAGGCTTTATAAAACCTAAAATAGGCTCTAAAAACTACTTCCAAAAATTACTAGTCAACGAAACATTATAGATTTGTTTTCAAAGAACAAAAATATTTTACTACTATGCATTGAAACTTATTCTTATGGTTAATTTACCATGCGTCACAGAGAAAATACTATCTACATTACATATAGTAGTACTGACTGAAAACACTATTCAAGTATATATTTAAGTACTATGCAGAATTTTTGACAAACTGTTTCATTCGGAATTCCCACAATGAATTTGTCACCTCTTTGCGTTTATTCCACAAATTTCCCGTAGTTGGCCTCACAGTAAATGACAAGCACCTTTTCTAAGTTTTCTAGCACAAAACTATGGCATTTGTCAGTTAATATCATCTTGTAAGCAAAAAAAGAACGTTCGACATCAACTGATGTGACGGAGGCAAACTACAGCTTAGGTGCATGTTGAAATGAAATTTTGCACTCAACTTCACTGGATTTTCCTGCCAATATATCTGCTGCTGTACATAGGCTCTGCAGACCTGAGTTCTTTTGTAGCACTTTTTCTAGTTTGGCTCTTACTTTTCCCTCGCTTCACCTGCCGCTCCCTTGATTTTTTGTTTCACTTCATTCAGCAAAGCAGTATTTTCGTAGATGGGTTTTTCTGAGCCCTCCAATTCAGCCATAATCCACACAAGGGATGTATAGTGGGATCTAATATACACCAAATCCTTGGGACTGGAGGGATCATCCAGCAACATTTTCGCCGAAGTGACACAGACAGTATCCTAGGCTAGATTTGCCACAACTTCCTTGACATGAAGGATATGCTCACTGTAAAATTCAGCAGCTTTCAGCCATGTGCCCCAGCGGCTGAGCACTGGCACAGGTGGCAGAGGGACATCGGGCAGTTTTTTTCAAAAAGCCTGTTTTCTTGTTGGTGCCTTGACGAAGACCTTCTTCACGGTGGAGATCAATTTGTTCACCTTGGGAATTTCCAGTCTTATTTGCTCTGCTACGCGGTTCAAACCACGGGCAAGGCATGTCACATGCACAAGAGAGGGATAGAACACCTAGAGCAACTGCAGGGCAGCATCTGTGTATAGGAGCACCACTTTTTCTTCGTCTAGAATGTTGGGATACATCTATTTTAGTCGATTGTTCACAGAATGTGCTATTGTTTCCTGATTTGTTTTGGCAAGTTACTTTGTGCAGATGAGGTAGGCTCTGGATGGCACATCTGGGTCCAATTTCCCAACAACTAAGTTGGCCATGTATCTGCTGAGAGCGTCAGTGGTTTCGTTGACTGATATCCAAATATGTGAATCTCCAATGTCCTCCCGTATCCAGCACATTGCATCATCGTACGTGGGTTGTACGTAATTCTTGCCTATCGTTGACTCAGAAGGTACCGACTGATGGCAGTATCGTTCTAGGAGCCCCTTGAATGTTGGATTTTCTAGTGTTCTGAATGGAATGTTGGCTGCCACAATCGCATGATACAAATCTGCATCAAACTGATTCTTCTTGCAGGATCCCTCAGAAGTTTTTGTTAAAAGCGTTTGTTTCATCTTCGATTTGCGTTAAACATTTGCCTTATGTAGCACTCCTTGGACATGCTGAGTTAGGTGGGTTTTTTTATAACTCGAAACCTATAAAGAAAAGTTCTGAAAAAATAATTAACCTTAAAAATACGGAAATAATCTAATAAATATTGAAATGGGACAAAAATATAAAATTTACTTTAGAGCTACGAAGATCCGCAGCTGAATTGCTGGACATTTTAAATAACCACGTCTATAGTTACCATAAAATGGCTCGTATAAACAAAAAATGTAGATGGGTGTTGCCTTAAAGATGACAAGCAATTCACGGCCAATAATTCGCTGCAAGCCAGCATTACAATGTACTTACCTCCTTGTTGCATGCTTGACAGAAGATAATTTTTCCATCCGTTGTGAAGTACGGGAACTCTTGTAACCACTGACGTATTAAATAAGCTTTCGAACTTGCTACTTTATGCATTGCACTTTCACAATTTTCACGTTCACACTTCTCATCTTCACCCTCTGCAGTCTGGAGATGGACTGCAGGGTTATTCTCGTTTTCCCGTGTCACACAATATGGCAATGTAACGATGAGAAATTAACGCAACATCAGATTAAACCCATTGTTACATTGTCGCATCGCGAGACACAGGGAAACAATAGCACCGCCGGATGCGTGACAGGTCTGAGCTGATGTTCGCCACCTGATCATGACCGTGGTGTGAAGGACATTTTCCCAACCCTCAACTGAACATTGTACAGTCAGTTTAAAAAATATGACTATTACCAAAATCTGCTTTTGTTGTCGATTTTTTCTACAAAATTAGCCCTTTTTAGGCTTTTTTTGCATGAAAATGGCAAAAATAAGCATTAACGTCAAAATAGGCATTTTTAGGCATTCATGTCAAAATAGGCATTTTTAGGCACTATAAAATATACGTTTTCGGGGTTAATTATTCATGAAACGTATATATACAATAGTATATTCAGATATCTACTCAGGAAATAAATAGGTTTTTACCTAAAGATCCGCGGTCTAGTTATTACTCATGACTTATCATCTCGTCCCACAAATGTAAATCGAGGCGTTACACAGGGTTCTATTCTTGGCCCTCTGATTTTCTCTTTGTACATTAATGATATCTCAAATGCCATCATTCACTGTAATTATCACCTATACGCTGACGATCTCCATATCTACTAACATTCGCGTGTATCTGACTTCCCCGATGCTATCACTAAAATTAATTCTGACCTAGCCTCACTCTCACTTTGGAGTGCTAACAACTTTCTGAAGATCAACCCCGCAAAAAGTCAGTCTATTATTATCGGTTACCACAAATTGTTGACTTCCATAGATCAGAGTGAATCTCCACTTCTATCATTAGAGGAGTCCACATTGCATTTTCAAAAATCAGTAGTCAACCTCGGTATCATAGTAGATGAAACTCTCTCCTGGGCTCCTAATACCAACAAAATCTGTAGTACCGTAAATTCATCTCTGCATTCACTCAAAAGACTCAAAAATATTTTACCTAATTCCTTGCGTAAACTCTTAGTGACTACACTCCTATTTCCTCACTTTGACTACGATGATGTTTTTTATAACGATCTATCCTGCGAACTTGCATTAAAGCTACAACGTACGCAAAACTCTTGCATTAGATTCATCTGTGATCTTAAAAAGAGTAACCACATCAGCGAACATTACAATAAACTATCGTGGCTCAAACTTGATGCTCGAAGGAACTTACATATTCTCATGCAAATGTATAAAATCCTAACTTATAACAAACCAGATTACCTCTCTTCCGTCTTCAACGAAATCAATACAGTACACAAGCGTGAAACTAGAGGCAAAACATCCTCCTTATTCCTCATCACAGGACTGACATCTATAATAAATCCTTTCAAGTCTCTGGATGCTGACTCTGGAATAACTTAGATCATAATCTTAAAACATCCCCCTCCTTAAACTTCTTCAAACGTGCCTGTCTCACTCATCTTCTAAAACATCAAAGCAATAGTTAATCACCCCCATACACACCTATTTCATTATCCTTACTCAATACTTGCTTTTTATCCTGTTGTACATAAACCATTAAGATTTCCTGCAACTCTTTTTCTTCGTGTTATTGTTAAGTGTACATTTGATATTTATATATTGTTTATTATTCTCATTGGCAAATAGGTCTCATATTTAAATATTGTAATTTCTTTTTTTTCTTGTTTATTTTTATGTATTATTATATTTTTAAGCCGCTATGTAAACATTAATTTTTAAATTTTCACTTCATTGTGATAATGTATCGTTTCACATTACTCTTTCAAGTATCTAGGGTTTTCGCAGGTTTTTTTCCGCCCCCCTTCACTTCGTGGGTGTTCTCCTGCGTGGGTTTTTACTAGGTTGGTCAAGGCAGGTCCTTCCTAGGTTTTCCCAAAAACACCATGTCTTTCTTAGAAGTTTTCCTGAATATGTACCTACCTATTTCGCACTGTCTGTATTTAGTATGTTATTATCTAAATAGTTTTGATGTTAATATTACTTTTTTTATAATATAATTTAACATAGACGATGGGTAAAATGTAAGAGTGGACCTTATGGTCTAAATTTCGCCCAAATATAGACATTTATCTATCTATCTATCTATCTATCTATCTATCCCTCTATCTCTCTCTTTCGTATTAAAACATTCAAAACACGCTTTCGTCCATAAGGAATGAAATGACAATATCTGATCAGTTAGCTACTGCCCCTTTTTTTAGATTTAGCTTTCTTAGATAATCCGCCGCAGCGAATTTTTATGTGGGTGTTATTTATCCACTTCTTGTCATATTAGGGAGCAAACAGTCCTTGAGATAACGGAAAGTACCCTATACTTATTTTAATATGCGATAGAATAATGTGGCAAAACCATTAAAAGGCCTCATTGCATATTATGCATAAGTTCAACTCTATTTATTTTTTCGAATATAAACATGCCTTCAATTTTTGGAAGAAAAGGAATAAATTGAGGTATATTTTTTGTTTATACAGGAAACCTACCGTGGCGATCACGGAAATGAGTGGTTGCTTTGTTATGCTCCTTTTTGTCTTTCCCAAGGAGACTCCTCCACCACTCCTGTATATTCCTCCCTTCCTCTCATGCAATAGGGACGTATTCAAACATCGCTACGCTTTTATAACCCTCCACTGGCTAAAATATTTGTTTTTCGATGAAAAACTTGAAATTCACCAGTGGTTTTATGAAAAATTTGATCATCTTTAGATATAAAAATTATAATTTATCATTCTTTAAAAATTTGCTTAGCTGAAGAATAAATATTCAATGAGTTTATATCTTTCTATGTAAAATCAATACCGCATCTCAAAACTCGTTTCAATTTAATATTAGACAGGAGAGGTTTAACCGTATAGCTCCTTGGGAAATAGCTTCATTAGTACCTACTCCTGTCTTATCATCGGCAGTTGGTATCCTAATTTTAGAGCACAAATTCACTATAGCGTTCAAGATTCGTATGTGAAGAATAACAGAGGAACAGGCGTCTGTTACTAACAATAAGGGAAGGGGAGAAATACGTTGCCTGAGCTAGCCTTCGCTATTCGAATTGAAACGAGAGGTCATGAGGTATCTTTCCCATCGTGAGAGGAATGCCGCACTTGCGTGTTATTCTTAAGAAATACAAATAGATATCATGAAGGGGTGAAAAAAATCAAGCACCGTGGTGAAACGGAGCCTGGTCTGAAGTGTGGAAAAAATTACAAATAACTCTTGCTACAGTTTCCTAGCTTTAATACTTGCTTAAAATCTCCAATTTTATGAATCAACGCCCAAAAAATAACGAAAAAAATCACTGTTATTTTGAGGACGTTCCTATAAAACCAAGATACGTAGAATAGTAGTAGTTTGGTCTGCAAAAATAGTAATTAATTTAATGAAGAGAATTTGGTAAATTCTAATGCGTCTTATCTGATGAAGTGCAGATGAAATATATATTTTGCTTAAATCATAGACTACAGACGAAATGATAGGAAGAAAAGTGTTCACTTATCGAAGTAAGTGCTTTACATAGTTACTTTCAGTAGACAATTGTAGTCACAGATATTCAATGGAGTCGTCTCTTTTCCTCTCCTAGGCAGGTTTTCATATCCTGAAGGTCATGTACTTGACTGTTATCTTGAAAAAGGTATATTCGCTAGATGTTATGTAAATGGCATTCCATGTGTTTGGAGTAGTTTTTTCAAGAATTTGGTTTGTTTTGTAGTGTAATTAAGTAAAAAATCCTTCCATTTTAAAATTATCCATCAATACGCCTCGAAAAACGAATCCTAGTTATATTTTGAAGGCAGCATTCACTGATATTACTTCATTCGTATGCTTTGACATGAATATATGTATAAATGCAACTTCTTTCCGAAAGAGAATATGTTGCGTTAGGTATATTATATTAACTCTCACTCTCTCTCATTAACAATTTTTTGAGAAATGCGTATCGAGTTAGCATGAGAAAAATTTACTTTATTCTTTCATTTATCATATTAAAAGCAAACCTTATGTCAAGCCTTTTCAGGATAACGAAATATTTTTTTAAAACCATTCCTCGAACATGTTGATGATAGAATAATAAACTCTTTGGTAATGAAGAACTGGAATAACAGCAAAAGATAGAAAAAAAAAACAGTTTCAAAGGACTTATTTAAGATTTCCTGTCCTGCGCTCCATACACTGGAAGTTTATTACATAAACGGTGATATATAAGATTCTTTTCCCTTTTTATTCCCATCGCACAAAGTAAAGGCACGGAAATAAAGCAGTAAAGCACTTCCACATGCTCATATTTTCTCTATCAAATCGTTGTTATTCTCAATTCCTGTCGACGCAGTTTCTTTGGCTGTAGAACGCGATATATGCCCAATACCGTATCTACGCACACCCAATGCTAATTTTGTAATCTCGCGAAGATTTAAAACGGCTTCGCCCGACGTAAAGTTTCTCGTGTTATTTTTAATGACGCGTGTAAATAATTGTTTACATTATTTCAAAACCTTCCACCGACGGAATTTCGCAATCTCCAGGACATATTCGCATGTGTAAATGATCAGTCGGACACGCGTTGTCTCAAGATTTTTACTATCGTTTTTACGTCCGAGAACTATGTAATGAAGCGTTTTCTCCCAGCAAAACGAGCTATACTAGTGAGGAACGGTCGCCTTTTCGACCTGGTCTCTTGTCTGTTAGCCTTTCTGCTGGGAAAACGCACGTGCGCGGTTTCCTTCCTCTTTTTCTCCGAGAGGCACGTGGGTATTGTTTGCCATATCTTTAATTGGCTCCGCGTAAAAAAAAACGCTCCGAGAGGTACGTAAAGGATTTTTTTGCCGCCGTTCGAGCACGGATTTGTAGTGAAACTGATTTCGTGTCATTTCCCGCGTAATTATAATATAATTAATAATAATTTTGATATGAGAATAGTTTCTAAAATGCCGCTTTTTAAGTATGTTTTTCTTTCCATTTCGTATGAAGAGGCGTTAAAATGTAGTATAGCAAAGCTAGCGGAGTTCTCGAATGCATGAAATAACATTATTTGCTTCATTAAAAAATGCAGATGACATGCTATATTACTTGTTATTATTAAGGTTTTAAGGAATTTTTAACGTCATTGAATCATTCATTATGGAATAGGCTCCCTATTCGTCCTAATTTGAAAGATTTTTTACACTGTATTACGGACCAACATAGTTATGGTATTTACTTCTCCTATACCTAATAAAGTCATTCATATATAATATACAGTATTAGCCTGTAAACTCACTTTTTAAAAAACATTAGACTTTTATTTGTTTTCTTTTTCCTTGTATTAAAATGTACTTGATTTTTTTCATTTTCAGGTACTTGAGCACGGATAAAATGATGTATCAATCAACTGGAATACGACTAACCGGAATGTGTTTGATCACGAGGCATTCGGCAGATCGGAAGTTAACTTCATGTGGCAATAAATATAGGTAAGGAAACAGTGAGATTGTTAACAACAGATTAAGCCAGCCCCTTTGCCGTTAACGGTAATGGTAATCACATAATGTGAAGATATAGGGTCATAGTTTTTTCAACTAGTTACCATTTAAAATCAAGTAATGGGAGCGCCTTGTCCTCATTCAGACAACGTTCGAGTGTTTGGTTCAGCAATGGGTTACGGGTAGGAGAAAATACTCCAGGACTTTAAATGGTTTAGTGCACGGAGACTCTCTATCGGGTATTCATTTCACGTACGAGGTCGGCGTCGACGTCGCACGCTGCTGCTGTGACTAGGTAGTGAATAATTAAACGCTATTCGTGTTTTAAATGGCAAAATTGTTTTTATTTGAGTGAGAAGTTTTTGTCGAGATTGTTAGGCCTATAGGTGCATTGAAGAGGGATTGATTCTTTCCAGTTGGCAAATATAAATCACAGAGATTTGAGCCAATCAAAAGAGATTATGGACTCAAATCTTTGCCCATGAAAAAAGAATTTTCAAACTCGCCATATGGTCAGCGTAATATTCATATTGCATATTCAATACCTATAAAAAAGTTTTGAAAAATCAGATGCGCATATTAACTGTTTTCAGTGGCAATTTGCGATAGCTGATGTTCTATCGGTGAATCAAAAATGGTGACGGCCACTTTGTTGACAAAATTTGCATCTGGTTTTCCTTATCTTTTAATGGCTGTTGTAGCTACCTAATTTGTCAACATTTATGAAATGTATGTGAGCCGTTGCAGGATGGCTTTTCCGCCGATCGCTATTGCATCTGCCTGCTATCTCATACTGCACACAATAGAAGAAATAGAGGGCAGCAAATAAAATCGGAACCGAACGGCGATGAACGAATGACGAATTTGGCGTCGTTTCCGTTCCTGGATAAATTCCTTTTCTGGGTGACTTATTTTCCATATCTAGCTCTTTTAACAACATTTGGTCGAAAGGAAATTGAACGGTATCCTACGAAGCAATCACTTGAGTCACATTTAAACAACAAACAAATAAAGATACCGGGATTGATTATCGGTGTTACTACTACGTCCGAATACCCTTACTTGAATATGTTCAAGTGTATGAAACTTAATAAAATTACATTAATTCTTCAGGATCCTTAAAAATGTCTAAAAATTCTATTTTATCGAGCTATTTTTTGGATGAAAAATATTTAAATCTCATATTACATTCGATAATAAATAAGAGCTTTCTTTCTGGATATGTGCATTTAAAATGTTAGTCGAAGGTAGTTTTCACATATTTAAGGAACAAAGAACCATACGAGAATTGCGAAAAATATCGTAAAGAATCATATGTTCCTAACAGTATTATTCCATAAAAATACCTCTTGCGATACCAACTGCCCCACCTGTTCCTACGAACAAACATATGAATGAAATGAATTATTGAATGATTGCGAACAACCACGGTAAAGTGCATTAAAAAGCTCACATTCATTTATTTATTGTCCAGCATCTATCCTTGGTCCAGTAAAATGTGTCGCAGGAATGCAGCCAGTTTACGAAGCTCCTTTCTCCTCCCCCAACTCCAAAACAAACGACGACAATAAAAAAATTCTCAGCGAGCAAATCGTTCTCCGATCGAACTAAAAGTCTCGCAACAACCTCCTGACAGGAGCAGATCGCTATCAACACAGCCAAACGCTCCAGACCAAATGCTTACTTTAGTTTTATCGCGATTTAAGGTGCAGTTAAAGGGTCTTTCCACGACGACCTGGATGACGAGAGAATGGAAGAAGAGAGAGAGATTGTGACTTGGGAGTGGCTATTGGATGTCAAGATTGGTGGGTGATAAAGGAATAGAGAGAGGACGAGAGCACGAGTAAGAGATGAGAGAGAAGGGAGGGGAGAGAGAGGGAAAGAGAGAGAGAGGGGGAAAAAGAGAGAGAGAGAGAGGGAAAGAGAGTGGGAAAGAGAGAAAGGGAAAGAGAAGAGAGAGGGGGAGAGGGAGGGAGAGGGAGGGAGAGAGAAAGAGGGAGGGAGAGAGAGGGAGGTAGAGAGAGGGAGGGAGAGAGAGGGAGGGAGAGAGAAAGAGGGAGGTAGAGAGAGGAAGGGAGAGAGAGATGGAGGGAGAGAGAAAGTGAGAGGGTGGGGGGAAAGGGAGAGAGGGAAAGAGAGAGGGAGAGAGAGATGGAAAGAGAGAGGAAGAGAGAGAGGAAGGTAGAGAGGGAGAGGAATGTACAGAAGGAGAGGGGCAAGAGGGAGGAAGACATGAAAAGAGAGAGAGGGTCTCCGAGAGCCTAAGTACTGCGGAGGGTTTCATTGAGAGCAGAATGACTACGTGAAAAACAGCGCCCCGGAGATTGCAGAAATAAATCTGATATCCATGTCTCCAAGCATTTCCATCTTTATGTGCAACTCCATCAATGGCACCGAATGGCTCGATAAAGCGGCGAGAATCGATGGGGAATTAATGGGCCAGAAATTGACTGGAATATGACGAAAGAGAGAGGGAGCGATCGAAGTCTTGAGTATTGAGATTGAGGAGAGTAAACAAGCTGACGGAGATCGGGAACGGTGCTAGCCGAATCGAAGTAAAAGGCCTGGATGATCAATTACCGCGACTCGCTTCTCTCCTCAACCTCCACCCACGCAACCTTCTTCCCCACACTACTCCTTTTTGCTAATGTGCGTGAAAAATATCTGCCCTCGCCGATCTTGTTTCTCACGTGAAATATTCGCGAGGCATGAGTGTCAAGGAGAGCTCCACTTTCGTTCCGTGGGGTTTTATAAGAGGCTGCAATGGGAGAGCGAGAGAGGAGCGACACTTGGATTTCACGGTTTTAACGCAAAGCGGTTCATTCCCGACGGTTTAAAAATTTATCATTTCCCGCTCAAGGGAAAGGTAGGTTCTTTTTTTCGAAAGTAGAAAGATCGAGGATTTTAAAGAAGAAATGAAATCCAGTTACTTGAGCCCTCGACACAAAAAAGGAACATTTTCAGCTTATACCTGACAAAAGAGAGTGCAGTTAATTACATCATTTCCAAAAAATAAGGAATGAACAAATACTGTTCATATAGCATTTACAACTTTACATAAAGAGTTGCCGAAGCATTCAATAAAAAGTCATAGCATTAAAAAAATAAAATTTTTTCACCGGGATATTTATTTAAGCTTTTTATCTTACTGAGAACTTCTTTACCATAAAAAACAAAGCCAGGAAATACAATTATACTATGCTGCTATTATATTTTTACATAATCTAGAGTTCATTTGTTTCTTTCAACGGTGGACCGCGCTATTAGTAAATTGAATACAAGCTCAATATTTGCATTTTCGTAGCAGAAAGTGAGAGAGAGTTTTTAAAAAGAAAGAAAAAATTAGAAAATTCTGAAAAATAATACATGCGCCCTAAAAAGAGTACATCTGACAACTATAAATTAATACTTTTGCTGCTGTTTAGAGTTTATTCTTAATTTCTCCATTCCTAGTTCCTTTTCCGCACTTGAGGCTGGAAACAAACGTACTTCCGATTTGAGAACGCTAAAAAAGCCTTCACTTGTAGAATTCCTTTGAGAGTGAAATCTAGTTCCGATTTTTTTCTTCATACTTTGCTTCCAAAGCATGGGAATGTTTGGGACACTTTCGATCGACGTGAAAATTCTCACGGGAATCGGAATTCAACGCGAGAAATCGCTTAATTCGTGCACGTGTGGCCTTAAAAGACGCGTGCGAAACTTGGCCGAGTGTGTGAGAAATCTTAGATAAAAGTCGTATTGCTTTTTTTGAAATCTCTCCGTAAAAGGGTCAAAATAGTACATTTCCCGTGATAATAATCACCAACAAGTCTAGAGTCGTGTAACTTTTAAAGTTTATCGAATTTAATAAACAAGTAGTTATACTTGAAGAATGGAAGTTATTTAAATTACCACAGAAAGGTCCTGTTTATCTTTAAATAGCCTCTTTTAAATATTTTTAGGCTGGTTTCCAAAGGAAACATTGCCTTATGAAATGGTCCTGCCTATGTGTGTCTCCTAGTAACAACATTTGTATCAATGGACCGATTTTCATGAAACTTGGTATGAGGGTTGTGCTGCCAGGGCCACCTCCGGGATATATTTTATTTGGCTAAGATTGAAGTCCAGGAACGTTTTCCCCCTGTGTTTTACATAGGAAATCTCAAATCCATCGTGCAGAGATGTTTTCTTTAATAATTTAAAATATCTTAAAATTGCGATACCGGAGCGAGGTTTGTACTGTTCTAATTGGCCGTATTTTCTTGAATTTCTACTAAAACATAACGTTTTTGCGTTTTAAATCGCATTTGATCGGATTGTTTCCATGGAGACGATTATTACCGAACTCGGCTTGAACATAGACGAGTGAACAAATGGGTTATTTTATTTTCCACTCGACTACCCTTCAGCAATGGACAGTTGATCCATACATACCTATTACCGTATAAACAGTAACATTTATTTAATTTATTTATGTAAACAAAATACATGCCAAATATAATGTCAGAAAGAGATTTTGACATTGTTTTTAATATTTCAAACCAGAGAATGCTCTATTAATTTGTTTTCAATTTTTTTCTATCATCGATAAACTATGAACTGCAAGTGGTATTTATTGTATGAGAATTCCTTGGAATGACTAAAACATACTGAAACATATACTGTCATTATAAGTAATCAATTCGGGATGTCAACTTTGGGAAACCAGCCTGCATTAGACCTGGTTTGGACTTCTTGTCACATTTATATGGTGGTGGTGAATAGCACCACTAGTCTTTGTTGGGTAGAATTTTGATTACATGGCCACATTCCAACTTTCCTCTACAACGTAAAATTTATCACAGAGTTATTTAGAATAACACCAGAAATTCGCGTAGGCCGAAGCACCTCCTCCATTAATGCATACGATTTATAGAATTTGAGCCTTGTTATCTAACTAACAATATCCCTCGAGAGACGCTTTGTGGTTTATTCTCTTGTTATATTATTACAATCCATAAAGCTAATTGATAGATTTTTTTATATAATCGGTCCTTAGTGATTAGCTCAGAACCAATTTGTACCAAGTCTCTTTTCTGTCATTGATATTGTTTGATAGAGGTTTAATAATTCGAACAATAATTTTATTTGAATCCAATTCCCACATAGATGGACCATTTTTTCGGTTAATTTTCGAACGTTTTCCATAATAAGCTTCGTGTGAAAAAGTCGGGAATCGAACTCGGGTCTTCCTCTTGCCGGGCGGGTATTCTACCATTGAACTATCATGACAGATTAATTCTCTCGTTTCAGAACGCAGGTTCGATTCGCGATAATGGCTGACTTTTTTCCTGTTTCCATATTTACCAAATCCCAGCTCATGCTTATTTGCATAGTGATCTTTGATCAATTTATTCCATTAAGTTAAAAGCTTCCGGGTTAATATTTCGTCAGTTATTAATTAATTTTGATATCGCAATACATAATGATGCCTTGCGTAAATAACATTTTTTTAAATATGACAATGAGATTTCTGGTCTATAAATACTATCACTACTGGAATATGAATATACCGCCAGATCACTATTCTAATAGGAAGAAACTAGTCTTTCCTTTAAAGAAACCTATAACTTTGTTATGTCGGAAGTGTGGATGTATATATATCACCGAGTCAATCGATTAATTTCCCATCGTTACCTTTCCTGATTTAAAATCTCCTTTAACTTACTCGTAATTGCAAAAACGCACTCTGCGATTACGTAACAAGCTAAGCTCTTGCGAGAGAGCGCCGATTAGTTTGGGCGGCTTTAAAAAATTTTGAAGTGGATCGGCGATTTACCTTTCGCCTATAGAATTTCATGCGACGTCGAATCGCTAGGAGTTATTGGCGGATTGTTTTCAAAAAAAGACCTTTCACCTCTCGATGAAGGAGGTCGGGATTACTGAAACTTGTCGGCCTTTTGGACGAGTATAACGTGTCTTTTTGAGGGAAAATAAATATCGATGCATGCGCGTGCTGTGCCGTTTATAAAGATGCGGATATTCAGCTCGGGGATGAGCATTGTTATTGTAATAATAATAAAGCAAAATTAGTCATTTATAATTTTATAAAACTGCTATTTGTTAATCGATCCCAAGACTATTTTTGACGATTCACTGTGGATCTACAGGTGCATATATGGTAAAATAGTAAAAAAATCTGATGTGGCCACCACATGAATTTCTCCATACCTGTAATATTTCTAATAATTCCAAATAGGTTACATGAAATAAATATTTTAAGGAACTGCGAGAAAAATTTAAAGACTTGACAAAGAACAGAAATAAACTTAAACTGTAGGCTTCTGATATTGGACATAACCCCGAAGCTCTAACAATTAAGAAAAAAATCTGATGTTGCCACCACATGACTTTCTCCATACCTGTAACATTTCCAAAAATTCCAAATAGATTAAATGATAATAAATATTTTAAGGAACTGCAAGAAAAATTCAGACTTAACAAAAACTGAAATGAACTCAAACCGTAGCCTTCTGATACTGGATATAGAGAGGGAGCTCCAACAATTAAGAAAATAAAAAGGAGCGCTACTGTGACGTAACTAAGTGTAAAATGTTTACTATATCTCTTAAACAATACATTTTAGGGGAATATGTTTCAAACAAAGGTTGTAGAAAATTAAATTTTGTACGTTAATTCCAGTACATTTTTACATTAATCAAATATTAAAGCAAATATTTTAAAAACACTGTTAAATGACAAGAGTTAACACCCACTGTTGACCTATTTTTACCAAACACTAACCAGTTCTTTTGCCTTTAACAAAGATGTGAAATATAAACTTTTGCGTTGACATGATTAATAGTTTTTGTGTCAGAGCACCCACAAAAAACTCACACACACACAAACACAGACGTCATCGAGAAAATGGTCACAACGTGTTCAGGGGACCGTATAAATCACGGATTCGATTTTTTCATGGAAACAACATTTTCTCCTATAGAGAAAGTAAAATCTGATGTGTCCACCACATGACTTTCTCCATACCTGTAATATTACTCAAAATTCCAAATAGGTTACACGATAATAAATATTTTAAGGAACTGTGAGAACTAAGCGTAAATTGTTTACAATATTCGCCGGTAGGTGGTGCGGCGGTGGCAGCTAAAATATTAGTTTTTAAAATATCTCTTAAACAATTATATATGGGAAAATATTTCAGACAAACATTGTTTAAATTTACATTTGCTACAACTTTTATTCCAGTACTTTTTATATTTATCAAATATTAAATAAAATATTTCAAAAACGGGTGTGACAAGAGTTAACACCCACTTCTAGTAGACTGATTTTTACCAAAAATTAATCAGCACTCTTATATAAAAGAAATGTCAAATAAATTTTCGTGTTATCTTATTTAATAGTTTTTGAGTAAGTGCACCCAAAAATCTCGGTCACAAACACACAGATACACCCACAGACATCATCGAGAAAATAGTCAAAACGTGTTCAGGGGACGTTGAAAAATGTTTTTCCGTTGAAATCTCGAATTCGATTTTTTTCATGAAAACTATACTTGATCTATACTTCGTATATGGAGAAAATAAAATTGTTATGAATATTAATTTAACTATCACAAACTGAATCATTCGCAAGAGCGGTAATTCAGGCCTTGGAAAATTGAAGTACCTCTTTCCATGCTCTCAAGTTTAATATAGGCTCCTACGCAATATACTTTTAAATGTCGAAAAATGCACACGCGCCGAGAAGTAATCTGAAAATGTACCGATTTATGTATTTTTCATGCATTGATGTATGTGTGTACATATATGTAATTGGAGCTTTCTCTTCATAACATACATACATAAGTTCATAACCTCTATGCACATTCAAGCATACGCGCGCCACCTGTATTGCGAGAATAGAACGGCGTTTCTGTCTCGTGAAGGGAATCGAATGCCAATTATCTCTTTCATATTCTCCCCCCCCTCGTCTCTCTCTCATCCCCACTCACTCCACATATCCTCTGTCTCTCCTTATCCCGTCTTGGACCGTAAAACAGGCATTAAGTCACCCGCGGCACCCGGTGCAATGCGTCTCCTAGCCACTCGCCCACCGCCGGTGGCCGCGCGCCAGTAAGGTGCACTGCAGCAACCATTAACACCCCTTTGGCGACCTCCCGGACGGTCGAATTAATTCTCCTTGTTCGGTCTCGAAAGGGGAAAAGTAGGTGAGGGAGAGAGTCTCTCGATCACTCGGTTCGCCGGCCCGAGAGAGCAAAATTCAAAAGGACGAAGACAGCGCGTGTCGGGGTTGTGCGTTGAGAATCGAACCGTTTATCTGGGTCGCGGAAAATTCAACATATCCGAGAGTGATGGACCTGAAAATCCTGGGGCATAAACGGGAGCAACGCCCAGTAATATCGGGCGGTTTTGAAAACGCATCTGGGGCAGCGCAGGACGGGTGCAAGAAATGCATATCCCGTCATTTGATCGTGAACGTGTGATGGAATAAAAATTGAGAAAATGTATCATTTCTTGGAAGGGGCAAGTGAGATTGATAGAGGACGAAAATCCATTAGCTGGAAAGTCGATATTAACGTTTTTGGACGAAAAAAGGCTGTACGGCAGTAATATATCGAATGTTACTTTTCGACACGATGTTTAAGCCGCGTCGTTGCAAATAGAATAGAAGCAGTGCCGAAAGTCTCATTACTGCAGCGGTGATTCAAAAAGGAGAATTTACCTTGAAATGAGTCTTTGATTCAAATCATCCACAAATTACACGAGAATCATTCGATAAATCGGTTACCGTTTTACGATTTGATCATGTATTCGTAGCGACTGATTTCAGTCATCAGAATGAAATCATAACTGATGAGATTGTGAGATAAACGATATTGTGAATCGCAAAACGTAATTTATTTTGAGAGTTATTACGGCGAATAATGATTACAGCGGAAGATAAATATTATTATAGTAATTAATGAGATATTTTCAAGAAATGGACGATTCCATCTTGCGTAAATATTTCTAGCAGTTTATACGCTAGGGACTCGCTCTATCGCGCGACGCGGTATCAGAAGGATTTGTCTTGGACCAGAATTTTTGAACCCTTTCAGAGTGTATTTCCAGTTTTTTCGCAATGTGTCGAAAGTCGTTTAAGTATAAATGCTCCATGAACGACAACATTATGTCATATAATCAATATCACTAAAATATTCATAATATAATATCGTAAAAAGTACATAATTTTCCTTGATTTCCAGGTTATTTGGTCACAAATTAGGCCCAATCATTATGTAAGTTTACTATTTACCCAATGCATTAGAACTGAGGAAGAGTTAAAACTCGCAGAAAATGAATACACTAAAACTATGTGTACTGAATATAATTACTTTAAAACCGTTCACTAGAGAACTCGCCTTATCGCTGAAAATAAATTACAAGAAAAGTACTTCAATATATAAAATAACTAATAATAACCTAGTTATGGCTACTGGAGATACCTACTTAATTTTTTAATTTTGATAGCTAAGTGTATATTCTGGAATTTATAAAACCGTTATTTAAAAAATCAGTTTAAGCGAATTGCTGAGACAAATAATGGTGACGATTATATAAAATTATATATAAAATTATATATATAATTAGGTATATATATATATATATATATATATATATATATATATATATATATATATATATATATATATATACACACACACATACATATACATATGTACACACACACACACACACACATATATATATATATACATACAGTATATTGAAGTAATATAATATTTATTAAAAAATAAGACGCCTATATTCATGTATTGTGTTGCATTAATACGCATCCAAACGGGAGATTGTAGTCTGTTGTAATAAATATATAAAAGCTTTCATATAAAATCAATTCGTTTGTTGAAACGTTAAAGTAGACCGTGAAGACATAAAGAGAGAAGCTAATTAAATAAAGTAACAAAAATATCAAAATTAATGACTAAAATACTTTCAACTCAATATAAAGGAAATTTATACTCGTAAGGTTTCCATTGATAATTTGTGAGCGGTCGGCTTTCGTTTTTATATTATCATCAGGGAGAATTATGTCAATTACGTCATTAAAATACTCCTCCAAGTGTCAGATAGTTCTGTTAACGGCATCATAGGTAGTCAAACCCTATTAAAACGACGACGATTTCTTTTTTAAACGGTCATTTCCAAAAAGCTGTCTTCCAATAACATTTTTGCAGAACAAACGCGTTTCTCATTATAACATAGAAAAACAAAGGCATTCGTCCCTTTTTCTTTCGTTTGTCAGGTGGACACTCGGAATTCATTTATTGCGTGCTACAGCTGTCGACTTGCGTATGCTAAAGTGGCGTTATGTAAAAGCCGCTTCCCTTCCCACGAGACGTTTACAGGTTTACCTTTACGGGATGGAGACGGCGGGGAAGTACTCGTATACAAGCTTCCGGAATGCGTAGGAGGGAAAAGAGGGATGGGGAAGACACCGAAAGGAGATGCAGAGGCGGGGGAAGGAGTTGGCCGATGTTTTGGATGCCGAGGCGAGTCAAGGAGGAGACTGGTGCGGCCAGGGAGAAGCGGAGATACGCGGCTTCGGAAGTCGATCTTTTTTGTTTTCCGACATGCCTTCTTTTCAGACCTGTCTCCTCCATTTGTCTATCTCCTCAGGGATTCGCGGAGAATGGCGTCCGCCTTCCACGTCCACCGGATTACGTGGAAGGGGAAGAGAGAGGGCAATGGACGAGAGAGGGACAAGAAGCCGTCGTGTCCACAGCGGGGACAAGAATCATCCCTCGTATTTTAACCCGTCCTACCTTGTTTCCTCATAACACCTCTCTTTTCTTCTTCCGCTCCTTGTTCCTCCTTTTTCCTCCTGATTTCTCCTTCCTCTTTCATTTCCCCATACGCCATTCCTTCCCGTTTTTAGATTCTCGTTTGCGGAGAGTATGACGAAATTATCGTGATCGTGAAAAAATTCCGCTTCGAGATTTTGGTTAATGTACACGTCTTAGGTGCTCCTGAGTCAGATGAATGTGGCTTTTCCGTCAATTTTATAGTCTGTCTGTCGATTGTCATCTCTGGGCGGCTATGAGAGCTAAACAGTCGGACAGAATATGGTCAAATTCCGTATTTTTATAGATTATCGTCCAAAATAGAAACCTTGTCGACTTGGGCCACATCATGCAGCAGTGGAGTGCGGTTTAATCTAGTCGAGTTTCACAAAATGTCGATTTATCCCAAAATGCCTTTTAGGGTTTCGTTCGACCAGTTATAGAGCTACTATATCGGCTTGCCTACTATATATATATATATATATATATATATATATATATATATATACATATATGAATATTTTCATCCTTCCTATTATTTAGCTTTAAAAAAGACCATAATTTGCTCAGACAAAGCCACCTTTGGGATCTGATCATAGGAACCGTGATTCTTGATTCCGCCAACTTACCAACTGCGTCAACTAGCCTATTAACAGGGAAGATGCATTGCTCTTTATTTTAGCAGAGCAGAAATTTTGCTTGCTAACTTTTTTCAATGGGTTTTTAAATAATTTATTCTACGGGCGAAAGAACAATTTTTTATATTACAAGAGTTATTTGTAAAAAATCTTTTTTAAAACTATAATTTGTTTATCTCTCTCTCTCCTTACTCTTCCCTGACTCCTATTTCTCCTTCCACTGTTTTTTTCGCACTCTTTCCTAAATTTCGTCTCGTTTCCTCTCCGTCTCCCTCGGCTGCTTCTGGAGGGAGTGGGAGAGAGAGGTATATAGGAAGGAAAAAGGGGTGTTTGGGAGGAGCAGAAGGCGATGTTCCAGCCACGCGCTCTCGCGGAAGAATCTCTTCTCCCATTCGCTCTTATAACAAGTCAGGGATTACGTGATTCGCGGCACGAAGGCGCACGCCGCCATCCGTAGAGACATTGCCGCATTTTGGTTAGAAATCTTCCTTCAGAGCCTAAAATTGCGTCCCGTTTTGTCATACCCGTACGTGGCGAACTAGGATGGAGCAAATTATACCGTGGTAACAGCTTCCTTATAAAATATTATCTTCCGAAGAGAGAAATGGTTTCGAGAAAGCAGGCACTGGTCTTTTGATGGCTTGCAAATCTTTCTCTGGTTATTTTAGGAAAGCGTCCTATTTCGGTATCGATTTATTGATTCCTTGCAATTTCTGACACAAAAAGCAATCAAGTTATCTATCATTTCGGTTAGCGTGAACGGGGAAAGATTTCGAGAAGGTGATATAGTCTTTTGATAACATAATTATCTATCTTCTTCAGTTAAACATAGGAAACATCATGGTTTAGTGCTAACACTGTTACCGATTCAGAGTATTTTATTATAAAATAAATAATTGAGTCATTCATTATTCCATTTAATGTTAATGGAAGAGGGATGGTCAGGATTAAAATATTTCGTGTGATATTTCAATGAAAGAAGAAAATTTTACTTAAAAATAATAATTCAAAATTAAATGATGATCGCATAGTACAAGCTGAATTGCTGAATAAATAACCTTACTCATACAGTGCAGAAATGAGTCAAAGTTTGGAACCATTATAAACAAATCACTCGGCATTTTTTTCTTGAAGGTCAATTCTAAAAGAAACAGAAGGACTGAAAAATAAACGAGGAAATTTTAAGTACAAGAGAGAAAGATATTAAAGGAAAGACGGAAGAAATAGGTGGCTGAGGAGAGGCAAAGACCTATTAAAAGAAGACAGGAGGATGTAGGAAAAAACAAAGAGGTAGACATAGAAAAGGAATATTAAATTTTTTTAAAGAAAGGGAAGAAGAGAAATGCCTTGGAAGGGATACGTCGGGATGGTTGAGCCAAAAACCTATCGAAAGATAAAATACTAACAAAGATGATGAGATTAATTAGATTCTTAAGCCTTTATTTTTACAATAATTTGCTGACTAACTCTTTAGAATCTCTCATGGAAAAATAATGTGATTATTGCTATGTAGAGGCGTGACTATAGTGGTAAGATGGAAGAGGGGCAGTGTTAAATATCCGGGGTAAGGGGGATAAGGCAATTAGCGTAGGGTCATGGGAAGGGGTTGGGGAAATTGAGAGGAAAGCGGTAATTGGGAGTGAGGAGGCGATGCACGAGGGAGAAGGTGGGGGGGGGGGGGGCAGAATCAGTGAGGGATCCATTGTTTCGCGAATTTTCGAGACCGATCATTTCGAATTCGATTTGGACCCGTGTCGAGGTGAGGCAAGATTTCTATATACGGTTTGAAACGTTTGTCGAGTGAAACCTTTAGAAAGTGAGAAGAAAGTGATTAGGAAATTGAATTACTTTTGTATCTACCGTTAATTGGAGTGACATAGTTTATTTTTTGCCTGGGCAGGAGCTGAAAGAAATCGGAATAGGTTAGCGGTAATGTTTACCTAAAGCAAATGAAAACGTCTGTGATATGAAATTGAATTATTTTTATATTCTTTTGTATAAGGCTAAATATTTATCAATAATTGATCAATTATTATAGAAAAGGAAGGGCTCTGTGGCTGGATTTTTATTTTATAGTGTCATTATTAAGTATCTAATGACTCTATATTCACCCTCAATGAGCGATAAAATACATTAAAGGGAAGCTATTGAAATTTATATATTCATATATTGCATATACCTATTTATTTGCATAATTTCCCCACATTTTCGCTCGTTTTTAACACTAAAACAAGGGTGAGGCAAAGAGGCGATTTTCCCATTTTAGTATGAAATTGGCCAAATCAGAAAAAAATATTTTATTTTCTCCTCATAATTCATGTGAGGCAATCACGCGAGTAAATGTGGTATATCCATTGAGTGTAGTTAATTTGTTAAATGGATCTAAATATCTCTCAGAAATAAATGCTGAAAACATCGTGAACTATTCCCTCACTGACCAATGAATTTTGTTTTGCTAAAGAAAATGTTCGGTGTAACTTTAACATAATGAGAGATTGATGATATTTTCGATCCAGCTATAAATTCTCTGTTAAGATTCGCGCCAAAAATACATAGGAAATTATCCAGTTGCTCTAATTTTATAAATATTTCCCCAAATATTTGACTGTCCACTGAAAAATTTTATTTCTACCTCAAAATATCCAAATGGTAATCGATTGAAATTTTAAAATGGCATGCGAATCAATGGCGTGAGATGAAATAGAATGCTAAAGTATTCCCAGCATGTGACCCATCTAATTATAATCTTCTGCCATTAGTTTGAAATGATGACGAAACAAAATGCATTATGATTAACGTTTGAGCAGATTAGTCCTTGATTACAACAGTAACCCGAGCGAGAAATTATTTCGCAAATCAAAGATGATTATTTAGGTTTTTATTCTAGGCAGAAGTTTAATTAGCAAAAGATAACTTACAATAATATGTCGATAACAAAAGTTTCTTCGTTCGATAGCTCACTGTAGCCTTTATTTGAAAAAAATAACACCTTTACCGTACATACAATGATACACGTCCGATTCCAGTCAAAACTCACCCACGAACAAATTCGCCCGCGAAATGATTCGCATGACTATCCACCGCTCTCCCATTCTCCTTCAAATTATAATAAAAAAGAATGATTCGGGGGAACTTTTTTTCCTCACGGGCAGAAGTCTTGCGGGCTGTCCATTGTTTCTCCTCGTGACCGTGGCGGATGGTGATGTTCATTTTTTTCTTTCGCGCACAATCAAATCGGTTCTGCGCTACGGTCGCCGGAAGTCCCTTAAGGCTATTCAAGGACGTCGGAAGACGATGTGAGATTGTGTGCGTCCGAGAGGGAGAGAGGCATTCTCCGACAAATAATATACATCGATAGACAATCGCTCCGAGATAAAATCTAGAGGTAAGGAGACTGCCTACTGCGTGATGCACGATCTGGGAGATGCAGTGCCCGCGGATGCCGAGGGTCTCGCGGCTGAAAAAGACCGCTTGAGCGATCGTCCCGCCGCCGTGCGGCGCCCTTCCGAACCATCATCCTCGTCGACAGTTGAAGGTCACGATTCTGCACCGTCTGCAGCGATCGGGGAAATGCCGATCAAAAATAAAAGCCGATGGGAACATACGGAAGAATGGGAAATGAGGCTCTCTGATCTCGGCATGAGGGAATGGGGGAGATGGCGACGTGAGTGACCCGTGAACCGAGGCAAGAGATTCCTATCGCGAATTCATTTGCAATTTCCTCGCTCCTATCCTATCGACCGATCCGCGGGCGCGTTTTCAGGAGAATCGAACGATACAATTCGTTTCCATTTCCGCGCGATAGGGATCGAGCACATACCGCACTTTGTTTATTGCATTCTATCGTTGGAAATGCATTCGTCGGACGGCTACTGAGGACAGCCTCGAGACAAATCCTTAATCGAATTTTCTTTGCGGTGAGTTTTGAGAATAAACTCGGAATAGGACGATTAAAAAAATGAATATATTTAATTAAGTATTAGGACGTGATGAAAGGCAATACGCTAGCCCAACTAAAAGGGATTATATAAAAATTGGAGAAATTTAAAGAATTTTCATTCTATAGAGTATGAGGGTTTCTATTTTAAAGTTATTTAAGTAATTTCAGGGAGCGTTTCTACGCAATGTGCATCCATTGTGTTTGCAATGCCCGCATGTCCGTACTTGTGTATTAAATATGAACGGTGTAATTGAAATTATATGTAGGATATACGTCGTATTTGGTCACTTTAAATGAGTCATAAGCAATGTGTTTGGTTTTCTATAATGGTTAACGGCCTCCTTAGCTCATAGATTAGAGCACTGCTCTTGTAAACCAGGGATCGAGAATTCGATTCTCTCAGGGCAATAACATGTTTTATTCCACTCGGTATCTAATAATTTTTTTTTAGTTTTTGGATGAATCAATTGCAGTTTATCAGTTTCGCCTTAGATGGCGCCCCTCTCGATGAAATTTGAAGTTGGGAGCCTTTAAAATTGTCATTTACAAAATTCAGTTTTGGTTTGCATTAAAAGAATTTTGTACACACAAATACACAATTAAAATGTCTTTTAGGCTGGTTTCCAAAGGAAACAGCCTTATGAAATGGTCCTATGTGTGTCCCCTACTAACAACTTTTGCATCAATGGACCGGTTTTCATGAAACTTGGTATGAGAGTCGTGCTGCCAGAGCCCACCTTCGGGCTATATTTTATTTCGCGAAGATTGAAGTCCCTGGTTTTATTCCAGGAGCGTTTTTCCCCTATATGTTTTTCATAAGAAATTTCAAATCCATCGTGCAGAGATGTTTTCTTTAACAATTTAAAATATCTTAAAATTGTGATTTTCGAGCGAGTTTTGTACTGTTCTAAGGGGAAAATAATTTAATTCTAATTCTTGTCACCGAGTTTTGAAAATTGATCGTTTTTCTTGAATTTCTACTAAAAATAACGTTTTTTCGTTTTAAATCGCATTTTATCGGATTGTTTCCATGGAGACGATTATTACCGAACTCGGCTTGAGCATAGACGAGTGCACAAATGGGTTATTTTATTTTCCGCTAGACTACTCATCAGCAATGGACAGTTGATCCAGACATATTAGCATATAAACAGTAACATTTATAAAATTCGTTTATTTAAAAAAGACAAAAAATATACTGCCAGAAAAGATTTTGATATTGTTTTTAGTGTTTTAAACCTGATAATGCTCGATTAATTTGTTTTCCAATTTTTCTATAACATTGGTCAACTATGAATTACAAATGGTATTAGACTTCCTTGGAATGACTAACACATTATGAAATATTTCCTGTCAATATAAGTAATCAATTCGGGAAGTCATCTTTGAGAAACTAGCCTGCATTAGTCCTGGTTTGGACTTCTTGTTATAAAGCCGGTTGATCAAATTTACCAGTCTCCAAAACAAATTTTAAATTTATTATTACAGCTACGAAATCAGCCATCAAAGGAACATTTCTGACTGAACCAAAATTACTAAAGATAATAAATTTTTATGTAATACGATTGACCTGCCACAATATTAATAATATATACACATGATAATGCTAATATTTATACATTTTATATTAACAGAGTTGGAGCTTTTTTCTGCAACCCTTTTCGTTTGTTGGAAAGATAGTAGGGAGACCTTCGGGCAATTTGTTCCATTCCTCCGCTGTTCTATGAATCTAGGACTATTTGCTACCATATTTGATTTAAAATTTAGTACTTATTGTATGCAAAAATTGTCTTTAAATGTTTACTAAGTGAAGCCGAACAAAATGAAGTTGCCTCCTGAGAGAATCGAACTCTCGACCCCTGGTTTACAAGACCAGTGCTCTAACCTCTGAGCTAAGGAGGCGTTCAACGGTGAGCCTTTTTTATAACAGGTGACATATACCGAATAAAATGCCTCAGATAACGAATCAGATTATAACCATGAACATTGATACAAAAAAGAAGATAAACATTTATGTATTATAAATGTAAATTATATAATTTATACATTTTTATACTTTGGTAACAACTGTTCTTAAGCTTATAATCCTAGAAAAATTAAATAAAAATAATTTTAGCTAGTTTGGTGGTGGTGGTTGTTTGTATTTACGGCTAAAAAACCACTTGGATTATTACAGCTATAACTGCTTACATAACGAACACACTCACAAGGGAGGAGGAAAACCCGATGCCGGCATTTGCCTACTCTTTACGAAGAAGCTAGTTTTATCGAATAAGTTTTATTTGATGACCTAATTTAACAGTTATGGGAAGCAGCTTTGCACTCAAGTTTAAGAGTGGATTAGTTCGAATCGACCAATTTTGCTTCAAAATATCATTCTGTTTGCAAATTCGTGAGAAGGATCTAAAGAATTTCATCGAAACTCTTTAATCCGGAACAACACTTTTTCAAAAAGTGAACCATAGTGTTTCGAGCTAATTAGTGGACAAAATATTTGAATGCGTATCAAAATTGAATAAATAATTACTTTTCTCAAGAGTCATCTACTTCAAATCTCATATCTTATCGAGAGAATCGCTGATAAGTGGACGTTAATGGTGAAACTGAGAGACTATACTACGTTGCTGCCGAATATTTGTGTAAAATCTTAAAATACTTTTAAAAGTGTACCAACTGGAATCCGACAAAATTTAGTGCCTCCTGAGAGAATCAAACTCTCGACCACTGGATTACAAGGCCAGTGCTCTAACCTCTGAGCTAAGGATGCATCAGACAGTCGTATTTCCTGGATAAATAGTATTTTTTCGCACTCCAACGGCACACTTGATGGCCTCCGTCGAGACTTACAGATGCAATTCTTTAGGCCGAATCCAGGTTGTGCTCAGATTTCTTATGGGTTGTTTACTACGGTCTTTATGAAAACAAAGTAAATGATATAAAATTACTGAGTTGGCCGGTAGTTGCTCGGGTCTTGTTTTCCTCCAAATATATAACTTTTTTAATAACTTAGGAAGGCTCTACTTTGTGAAAAGATTCAACAATTCATCTTTTCCCGCCTGCCGTTCCAAATCTCTCATATTAAACACTTAAATCACATATTTTTGGAAAATATCGGCTATTAAACGGGATGTTGCCTTGCCGACCACGTCATTGTTAAACTTCGAGAATAAACTGTTGTCTCAACCCGCATATGTGTAATACGTATATACGAGTGCGTAGATTGCCTTAGATTATCGTAGGATTTTTCGCGAAATTACGCAATCCTAATGGGACTGGGATTTAGTTTGGATTCTTTTCCTTATCTTGACCACTCTATAGATGTAGAGCAGGTGTCCCCAAACTACGGCCCGCGAAAGGGTTTTATCCGGCCCGCGGAAATTTTATTAAACATCATAAAATCAGTGTTTCCAATTTAAAAACAGACGCATTGTTTGCATTAGAATTTTTTATTACATTTATTCACGTTTACTTATTATATATGCATGTATGCTTAGGTATTTATAGGATAAAATATTTTAAATTTTGAAACTTTTTTCGATCCGGCCCGCCTAGCACTTTCAATATTCCTATGTGGCCCTCCTCTCAAAACGTTTGGGGACCCCTGATGTAGAGTAAGAGAGAGGGGGATGTGGGGAGGGAGATAGGAAGGAAGGGATATGGAATGGAAGGTACATAGAGAGCATGGTAGGTGTAGAATTAGAAAATAGGGATTAGAAAGAGAAAAGAGATACAGAGGGAGACGGATAAAAAGATGGAGAGTTATGGATTGGGACAGGAGAGAATGAGAGGGAGGAGAGGTGGAAGAAAGGAGAAGCAGAGAGAGAGAGAGAGGGAGGGAGAGAGAGAGAGGGAAGGGAAGAGAGAGAGGGAAGGAAAGAGAGAGGGAAGGAAAGAGAGAGGAAGGTGGGGAGAGAGGGTCGGCGAGAGGGAGGGAGGGAATATTATTATACACCCGTCACATGACGAGCAATACGCTAGTAGTAACATAATTATGTATACGAACGGAATTACCCGTTGAACATCAACGGGACTTTGTAGTGTGATTAAAATATAACTTCTGAGGTTTGTGTGTGTAAAAACATATATATATATATATATATATATATATATAGTAAATGTAATTGTTTGATTAATTAATAAATTATTGACAATCATTTGAATTCTACCAGAAAATGAAGCGCTTGAAATTTATTACATTCTGTCATAAATATACGACTTGATTTGCCACTCTTTGGCTCCGTTATTCTTCCTCTTCGTATGTTTACTGAATAATAATATTCTCCAATTATTAACGTTGCAATTTATTAAGTTTGACATTGCGCGAAGCGAATAACACAATTCTTTCGTCTATTTGAAGGCTTAATAGACGCTAATTTATCGGAGGTAACGATGAGGTTTGCCTTGGCAACACCCAGAAAGAGTACGAAAAAGCCTAAATTTCAAAAATAAATGAGTATTTCCGACAAATTCTTCCGTGTAACATCTAAACATCGCAAGAATAAGTTATTTTATAGTTTTAGCCGTCGAATAAAAAAATGGAGAAATTCGGTCCATATTTACATATTTTAATGAATGAAGGAAATAAACTTTACACCTTGAAAAATCGAAAATCCCGTGTAAACTTATGGGAAAATATAATTGTCTCCCGGAGTCCGGGAATTTTTCCGAGATGTTTCATTTTTCTAGAGACCACCTCATGAAGGTTTAACGATTGTGAAAGTTTCAGCTCTTAATTCCATTGGGAAATGTCCAAAAATACCGGGACAGACAGACGGATACTTGAAAATTGTTATACAAGGATGTTATAACGTACTTTATTCTATAATTTTTAAAAATTTTAATTTTCTGTCTATAACCATTTTCTCAGAATCTTAGTTTGAAAATTTTGAAAGCTCCCCCTACCACCCACCGATTTCTTTGACAAAGTAATAAATGGCATCATAGATTTTGTAAACCCAGCAAATTTAAGCTTTATATCTCTTACCTTTTACTTGCTACTTTAATTTAGACGGTTACACAGACGGACATCCAGAGCGAAAACATAAGCGCGTTCATAAAATAAAACGCAACAAAAATATAATATCCGTGAATCGCTATAGAAAGTCAATCGAAACGACATCTCATAAATCCCTACAGTGTTGAATAAATAAGCACAGTTTGTCGTTTTAATTATACTATCTATTTTGTGTAAAATATTGCTAAACGTTGCTTTCACGTGGCTTTAAGCCTACTTGCGACGATTTAATGTTCGTAAATAGATAAAAATAGGTATGCAAATAGGAGAGGTTAATCCGAAAGATGACGAAACAAACGATTTTACCCAATCCTCCAAACCAGGGTGCGGAGAGTCACGGCACGACTACGCGAGGGAGATGGCGTAAAACCGAAACTTTGCATATAAGGCTCTTGAAAAGTGACCGCTAATTTATCTCCTTCTTTCCAGACGGGTTGGGGAAAAAGGTCTCTTCGATTGAGTCGTCGTGAAATCAAATCCCGCCTTGGGCACTTAGGACCATCAATCCCATTATTATTTTATTTTTTGATCTTACTATCGCTGATATCTCGGCCATAAACTATTGGTTTTTGCTTCGAATAATTTTCCCATAAAAACGAACTCGAATAAAGAAATTTTATTGTTATTAGTGATAAATGTGTAACATATACACTCGAAAAATAGCGATTTTTACTTTCTCATATATGTAGTAGGTATATTGAGAAAGTATTGTAATCGTGGAAAATTCAACTTTGAGATTTTAATCGAAATACACGTTTTAGGTGTCCCGGAGTCCATTATTTGTGGCGATTTTTAGAAAAATTTTATTTACTCAAAAATAGCTCCAGAGAATTTGATTAAAATCAATCCAATTGTAGATGCCACAAATAATACTAAGTAAGCCATATATCTCTTGAAATCACTATATGGCATCCAGTGGCATTACAATATACGCTAAGCTACCTTACCCAAGCCCTATGACGTCACGCCTCCGCCGCGATCCACTAAAAATCTTATTACAGCCTAAACGGTTAAACTGAATCGAATGATATCTCATATTTATGGATAATATCATTCATAATAGACACTCTGACGAGATGAATGATATTGCACAACAATTAAGGGTACGCTATTCTAGGATATTTTGAAACAAAATTAAATTCCATTTACTCAAAAATGGCTATAAGGATTTTGATTAAAATCCATCCAATCGTACAGCCTGATGCCATAAATAATACTTACTAAGCCATATGCCCCAAAAATTACTAAATATCGACCAGTGGCATTAAAATATACGCTAAACTACGGTTAAATTTGATTTATAAGCATTTTTCTTTTATAATCGTACATTGCCGATCAAACGTATATACGTACATGAGAAAGTCTGTGCAATGTATATTGCGCCGTTTCTTTAAAAAGGCTATGCGAGGTGGAATTTTTTCCTAATTAGGTAATACTATTTTGACTCAAGAAGATTGGAGTACCCGAGGAAAAGGCGAGAACAAGAAGAGCAAATGAGTTATTTACAATTCGACGAGATTAGACGACTGGGCGTTTGAATAAAAATATGAAAATTTAATTTGCGAAAAAAAAATTATATGAAGCATATCATCATATGCGTGTGAGACGTTGCATATGGGGAGAAAGATTTGAACGGCTTAGAGTCTGGGAGAAGAGAGGAACTTAATTAGAGTGATAAGAAATGGGCAGAAGAAATGAGAGGGTCTGATTTTGAGAGGCAACGGTCTGTTAAAAGTAGTCAAAGGAGGAAGGATGCTAGGAATGAGGCAAAGAAGTAGGAAGAGAAGAGGAATATTGAATGATTTTAAGGAGAGAGACGGAATGGATTTTGTGGGGTGAACATATAATGAAGTAAAACACTGGAGCCTCTATTTTAGCAAATTAAAAATATGTAGGCACCCTCGCAACACTATTAAACCTGACTAGAAGAAATGCATGAAAATGGATGTAGCACATGTTAGCGTATTAATTTTAGAAGAAGGAGCGCTTGTTTCATGGAAGAAGGCCAATTAAAATAACATGTAATGTGATATTTTGATGAAATGTCTAAATTTTACAATACGTGAATACAATATGTGAAGGACCTGCTGAGTCAACTTTTTGTCCTTTCAGTTTCGGAGACAACGTTAGTCTAAAAGAAACGGATATGGCCCAGTCAACGGAAGGGGAAACTTTTCCCGGAAATGTCACCCAATTCTCACTAGTGAGAGCGAATCCAGCGTGCACAGCAAATTAACATCTGAAATGCGCTGGGATGGTCAAACCGGTTCGAATGAAAACTCGGAAGTAGGAAAAGTGTTAACCAACATCCGCCGAATTTTGGGCGCCTTCATTGCTTGGGACACGAGGACTGAACTTCCGACCGGGTTCCGCCACTAGGCGAAAATTTCAAATCCTGTAGTTAGGCGACATAAGTGAAATTTTATAAAATAAATTCGAGGATTTTCGAATCATTACGGACATCCGGAAGAAGGAAGGAAACATAATTAACTCTTGAGGAATTAAATGAAAAACTCGAGTTGATCAATTATCAGTTGATTGAAAGGAAGTTTTGAAATATAGCAGGGAAGAGGAAGATAAGGTGATAATAATGGCGATTTAAGATCAGGCGACTTAATAAATAAAGCCACAGAGTGAAAGAGATTGATTTAAAATGAATCTATAAAGGTAGAATTGAAAATTATTCAAAATAATTACTCCGGTAAGGCATTTACTTATGAAAGTTCAATTACCGAAGAAGTAAAGAGGACGATGAAGTAATGTGAAAGCAATTTTTAACAAAAACGCGAAAATCAAATAAACATATCGAAAAATCAGCGATACGTTTTATCATCTCAAGTAACTTGGCCGTGTATAAGTTCAGAACAGCAAGGTTTTTATGAGACATGAACTTCATATTCATATTTACGACATAATAGGCCTTCACATTCGAGGTCAATAGTAAATTAGGCAGGTTCAAAATTAAGATCATAAAGAAGATACTGTTTGTAAATTTGAGAAATTTTCCACATCTAACACTTCGACATTGAAGAAAGAGGAGGTCCGTAGGAAGAATGTGAACATGGCGCATGAGGAGGCAATAAGTGGTCATCGAAAGAAATGAACTCAATATATAAATCGATGGAAGGAATTGATCATAGGATCCCTATGTGATAGGCATAAGCTGGAATGTTGGGAATAATTTGAAATCAGAGGAAAAATTATGCCATGACCGGGAATCGAACCCGGGTCTTATGCTTTCCTGGGAGATAGTCTCTATCACTTAACTATCGTAGCAGACAAATTCTTCCATTTCAGGAGTAAAACATCTGGGGCAGAATTCTTATCCTGATTTCAAATTATCCCCAAACTTGATATAATTCGGTAAAGAAAGAGAAATGAAACCGCATTTTAAAAAGTAGATTAGAGTAACGAACAGTATAGGCTTAAAGAGCGATAGAAACGCTGGGAGAGTTTTTCGAAGGAAGGACCATAGTTAAATGTGAAGAAGGTAGCGAAAAATTATAGATGTTTTTATTGAGATGTCATATTTAAATTTGAAGAGAAGGGCTTTGGAAGATTAGATGTTAGGCCTTGAACAATTGGTAGAATCTTGGAAACTTGGTTTTTATTTAAAGTTCAGTCGACCTCACCACCTCATCATTATTCAACGAATTATAAAGGACCCATAAAAAATACTACTCGCGCATAATATTTCTTCATCAAAATCACGGCTACCAGAAAAATATTACGACACTGAAGGTCGTCAGGAAAGAACTCACAATAAAGAAAAACAAAATTATCGGAAGGGTGGAATAACCTTCGAATTCTTTAGCAGATGGCATCATGAATGTATAAAAATATTAATTGGAAGATTTCGCCTGTAGATCGACTATCTTGGACAATGCTAAGAAGCTTAATATTCAATCTATTTTTTGCTGGTAACATCTTGCGAAAGACGTCAGCTTCTCAGCCAGCACGCAAATGATTTCATTCATCGTAACAAATATTTGATTATACATCTTCAACTATGTGGATCCTGCATTAATTGATTACAAGATAACGGCCACTCATGCTGCGTTGAAACAAACAGTGAGTGGGCCAGATTCGCATTTTAGCAACTAGGTAGCCCCCTTTATTGCTGATTCTCCAAATTCTTTTGGTTCTTTTTTGAAACAGCAATGGATGGATAACCCCCGAAGACGACTACTTAGCATTCGAAATTCGAATCTGATTTCCTCAGGCGCAATCCACATCAACCGTTCAATGACACTCGTCAGGCAAGCTCGAACATGCATTTATTTATAATTTGGCGGCGATAATTATCGCGCAATTTCGAAATTCATACGAATGCAAAATAAAAAATAGCCGGAAATAATTACATCCCTCGTATTCCTTCCGCAAACCAACTTGTACGTTACGTCGTTACGTGGTACTCATACAACCGGTCGAGAAGCAATGCTTTTGATTTGCCGACCTTCTTAGCACAGCGGGTTCGAATCTCGGAAAGGGGCGGTTTTCAATCCGCAATCCCTTCGTTGCGTGTCGTGGGAAGTTTCTACCCTTCTCCGTCCTTCGGATAGCGACGTCGAGTCGTGCTTACCCGTGGCGCATTATGTTCGAAAAAATAAGAGTAGGCTAATGCCTGTGCCCCCTGTGTGCGTGCGTGAGAGGGCGAACGTTCGAGAGCGAGTGTCATTTTCTTCCTTAGAGAGCTGGACCTCTAAAAGGCGGGCGCTGACCACCCCTTCGTCCCGTTAAAAAAAACGCCCTAAGTATATACCCGGTTCGTATCCTGCGATGGAAAATTGAAGTTATGTGGTGAGTAATGAGGGAGGTTAACTGATGAAATCTCGGAAGAAGAAAAGGAAATAAGAGGTGAACTTTAAAGAGAGTGAGGGAAAGATTCATGGGATAGAAAAGGCAGGAGAGTGATCGCTTGGAGGGAAAGAGAGATTGCGGAGATTGGGAAACTTAAATCCGCGCGAAGTTTAGTGGCTGAAAGGGTCAGGGAAGAGACAGGTGGGAGGAGGAAGAAATGACGATGGCTGTCGATGTAGTATGTTGAATTGGTTACAGGTTATGGAAGTTGCGTTTAGAGTAAAATTATCTATATGAAACGTTGCTGGGTGTGCAGTTACTATTTTATGTGAAGCTAGTCCGTCTAAATTATTTTTGAGGTTGATAAAATGATCACAAGGAGATATGCGCTATTTGAATAAATGTGGTATATGCGTACAAATTTTTAAGTTTTTTTCTTTTAATTTCTTCTTTATCGATTGAAAAAAACAACAAAATACAATGATTATTACCGACACCAATCTATCGTCGGCAGTTTTTTTTAATCCAGTGGAGATTGAGTAGTAAGAAAGCGGTATAAGCGATGGCATCATATCGGGGAGGCTCTACACTCATTTAAATCTGTAGAAAATATTATTGCAATACAATTTTATAATCATTGTAATAAATAAAATAATTATTAAGATAGCGAAATAAGTCAACGGTGGAGTGAAGTAGATTTGGAGGAAATGCCAACCTAATTTTGGAAGGTTGGTTCCAATAAGGTCAGTACCTTGAGGAGTTGCATATATCACCCCAGAATGTAATAATGTAATGGAGATGGTGAAATAGTGGATGACAATGGCCTAGACATGTTGTGAGAAAAAACGTAACACTTATCGGATCGAATGGAAAACAAAGGAGATCTAACAAAGACGGAAACAGAAAAAATCAGGTCTATTATCGAAGACAAAGACCCCATGTAGAAGACATTTAAAAAAAAATGTTCTCTGGTTAATTAAACGTGAACTTTTATTCTGTAGTGGATAATGGAAGAAAGTATATCACTGCTAGTGAGTATGTCTATTCTATCAATGCAGAGTACAATAGTTCCAGAGGACCGTTAGTGTTAAGTGACCAGTACTGACTGCATCTGTGTAAACATGTATGCTATGTATCAAGATTAATTATACGTTTCTCAGATTTAAGCTTAATGAAAATTTTAAACCTACCATGTGATTCACAGATAGCATCTCAAAACGACGAATGAATTCTCTCGTAATTACCTCGCGATATTATCGTTTTCGACTGAAAAATTGACAATATTAATTTCGACACTATCCTCGCCTTAAAAAAAAACATTTAACCGGTAAATAACGACTATTACAAAAATTCTTTCGTTTTCAGGCGGTCCTTTGCGATTAATTGTGTCATTAACTGTTGGAATTCCGAAACTGTTCGCCACGTGCATGCTTTGCTAACGAACGAAATTGAGACACACGTACACCGTTAATTAGGTCTCCTGCAACGAGAAAGGTCTCATTGGCAGAATTGAAAGAAGAGAAAAGGGTGAAGCGGGAGCGGAGGTGGAGGCGGTAAAGGAGACGTAGTAGTTCCACAAGGCGTTTCGGCAAACAAGAGTTTTTGACCGTCATGCAACGGAGGAAGCCCACAGGATGGAAAACTGGGTCATCTCTGGCGGTTTTTTCATTTCGAGTGGCTCAGAGGAAATGAGTTATCCGCCATATTTTGGGGCGGACGACGGGCGTCGTGGGGCATAACGACGAACTCCTTGGGCAACGAGGCGGTGAGAAATGACGTAGAGGAGTCTTCGGGACGATACGTATCCGGGCAATAACGGGTGGCCGTTTTGTTACAAAACTGCCAAAAAATACCTCGAGACACGCAACCTTACGTCTCCGTGAGTTTCTGGGTCGAATTTAGCTTAAACAATTGGAAACTGTATAAATTTAAATGCATGGTCGAAAACCGTCAAAGTGGGATTTGTAGATTCGCATTTTGAATCTCATATGTTGTTGCGGAAGAAATGCATCACCAAAATTTTTGATGCGATTCTAGTTTTGTTCCGCAAATTAGGTGAAATTATAAGAAAATCTACAGATATGGTTGCCAGATAAAAACGTCGTATATGTGGAAATATAGAGTAAAATTCCTTTTCACTGTGAATTTTTACCTTTTATGTTAAATATGTAATTACATGCATTTAATTAGATCAAAACAGTCGAAATATGACACCGTTTTTTCCGTCCGTCTCGCGTTTTAAAGGCACTTCCAGTTGGAATTAATTGTTGAAATTTTGCGCACGCATAAGTCATCTTAGTCAACGCCCTAGAAAAATCTAAAAAAACTCAGAAGTACCGAGGTCGATTCCAGGAATCTTTCCTATGTAGATTTCATTATCATTTGCGTGACTGTAGGGAATTTTAATTTGAATTTTAAAATAGATTTTAATCAAGTTAGGAAATAGATACTTAAACCTATGTTTGGAAATTCGAATGATATTTATATTTATTACAAAGAGAATTTGAATATGTTACGAATTAGTCAAAAATAGTCTGGAATCCAAATAAACCGAGTTAAAAAAACATTTTGACAATGGGAAATTTTCATTTCGTTGGCAACTGCCACCACCTTTGTGAGCCCAACTATTTATAGGGAAAATAAATATTGTTTTCCAATTTCTGTTCACAATTTTGTTTTCTTTCGTTTAAAAGCAGCATATAATTTGTTGATTTTTTTAGGCTGCATTTTTGTATTGCGTTGAGTTTTCCGAATCAAAGGGTCTGGAAAATAATGCAAGTAACTTTAATCACTGTTTAACACCACCAAAAATAACGGTATAATTAATTTAAATAGATATTCATGAAATATAAACAGTGAGACATGGATTTGTTAAAATTGCGTTGCTGTTTTGAATTAGCGCTTAGCTAATCTCTTCATATTGAGCTCTTAATTCAAATTTAATAATTCATTCACGTCCAAAATGTCGAGAAATTACATTAGTGCCTCTGTAAATTGAAACGTGAGAGGATTTTTTTAGGCTGGTTTCCAAAGGAAAGTCTTATGAAATGGTCCTGTCTGTATGTATGTATGTATGTGCCCCCTACTAACAACTTTTGCATCAATAGAACGATTTTCATGAAACTTGGTATGAGAGTCGTGCTGCCAGGGCCCACCTCCGGGCTATATTTTATTTCGCGAATACTGAAGTCCCGGGTTCGATTCCAAGAACGTTTTTTCCCTATATATTTTACAGAGGAAATCTCAAATTTATCGTGAAAAGATGTTTTCTTTAACAATTTAAAATATCTTAAAATTGTGATATCGGAGAGAGGTTTGTATTGTTCTAAGGAAAAAAGAATGTAGATTCTAATTCTTATCGCTGAATTTTGATAATTGATTGTCTTTTCTTGAATTTCTACTAAAAAGAACGTTTTTTCGTTTTAAATAGCATTTTATCGGATTGTTGCCATGGAGACGATTATTACCGAACTCGGCTTGAGCATAGACGAGTGCACAAATGGGTTATTTTCTTTTCCGCTTGGCTACTCATCAGCAATGGACAGTTGATCCAGACATATTAGCATATAAACAGTAACATTTATTAAATTTGTTTATTTTAAAAGCATTCATGAAAAATATAATGTCATAAAGAGATTTTGACATTGCTTTTAGTTTTTTAAACCTGATAATGCCCTATTATTTTTTTTTTCAATTTTCTCTATCATTGATAAAATATAAACTACAAGTGATATATTTATAGTAAGAGAATTCCTTGGAACGACTAACACATTCTGAAACATTCCCTGTCAATGTAAGTAATCAATTCGGGACGTCAACTTTTAGAAATCAGCCTGCATTAGTCCTGGTTTGGACTTTTTGTTTATTGTTGGGCAAGAGCGGAAAGGATTTGACGGAAATTATGAGAGGAAACGATACTTTCCGATGGAATTTGTATAGCATTCAAGTGGAGCGACTAATCGGCAGTTTTTACATGTCGACGCAACCTCGGAGAAAAATCCGCTCACGTACGTTTCATGCGGGAGAGTGGAAGTAAATTAACATGTTTCGGTGAGGGTACAGAATTTGATATTCGGCTTCAGGACTCAACCAAAAAAAGGAGGAGAAAACGCCCAGGCCATGGGCCGTAAATATGCACGTTATGCCACAGAGATAATTAGTGAATTTGGCTTTGCTGTAATTAATTTTCATTATATCGAATTTCCAATGACTTTTGCCTACGCAAAAGTATTGTTTCCTTAGCATATTAATGAATTTTAACTGCACCGAGAACAGTAATAATCTTCACATTGTTACTTCCTAGTACCTAGTTGGTATTTGGTTTTAATTACTATCTAATGCGGATTGAACGAATGAAAAATGATTTTCGTGAGATAGAATGATGATATCCTGACGGGGTAATGTTACGGTTCAGGAAATATTTTTTCTGGAAAAGAAAAATTATCAGAAAATCCCTAATAAAGATTCTCAGACATTTCTCAAAGCGGTTATTGACTATTTTTTGCGTAAAATTTGTGTTCATATATAAAACTTAATCGATTTTTGGCTTTAGTTCCGTCATTTTAGAATCTTGAAATACATTTCTACTTTTATTATTATTAACGTAAATACGTTACAGTTTGGCTAGATGAGCAGGTGGCAACGTAATCAGTTATTTACAAATGATTAAATATTACATTTGTCGCAAGATTTTATAAAATTATCATTATTACACAAAAACGGGACCATAAAAAGTTATTGTTATGTGACTTACAAAAATATCCCTATTCAGTTCCTTCTCTACATAAATTATGTTTATTCTTTCTCTTTACCATTTACTTATCTTAGTAATAACCTAAAACTTTATTTTTGCACGGTGTTTCTCGTTCTGGAATCAACTGTCTGAGGATCATGACTAAAGACGGATTTATTAGCAGTAGAAATGCGCATCTGGAATTTTAACCGATCTATGACTCTTGGAATAAACTTTATCAATGATATTTTAGCCCTAAGGTGAGTTCAATGTTTCATTTTTTAAACCCGGTCTACATATCAAATTTACTTATATTGATATAAGAGGCATCGGTATGGAATTGATAACAGTCAGTAATCAAGTGAGTATTTCCTCGCTGTTTGTCGACCGCCATTGCTGGCCTTCCATGTTTTACTGACAGTGAACGTTAAACATACCTTTGTAAATTTAGTGAAAAAGTTTGTGAAAAATTTTGTTTTTAATATTCATTAATTTTGGAAGTTTGAATTTTGAAGTATTTTACACGGTATTTGCACATGACGCTTTTGTTTATGTAACTGTAACGTGTTGCATTTTAAAAGTTTCAAAATATGTGGGAAGTGATGCCCGTTGAAGCATAAATTTAAAAAGTCTGTTTAACTGTGCAGTTAATATGGGATATTTAAATGAACAAAATGTTTTCGGCTGCTTCCAGAGAAGTCGTAATTGAAGATAAAATTATATTAAGAGTTTTCAATGGATTCACTCCTCCGTTTATGAGGTCAGATGTTTGGCTGATAACAGTAATAAGCAATACAAACTTAAATCTCACTCTCGTTAGCTCCAAAAAATTAAATACTTCCGAGTTTAAACGCAATGAGTATTTCTTGTAATCAGAGTCGTCTGAAGGGGGGAGGGGGGGTGGGAGGGGGGGTGGGAGGGCTGGGTGAGCAGTCGCCCTGGGCCCCGCGTCTATGAGGAGCTATAGTAGAAATTGTATTCGAGAAATTGTCTCGAGAAGAGGAGATAGGTGCTCGTTTATTCGTATACTGTTTATATATACTCGTATACTTTTCTCATTAATTTCCAATTACTAAATATAGAAAAATAAATATGTAATATATAATTTCCATTTTCTAGATATACTTACCTTTTAAAGTCGGAATCTTCACCAAAACTGCCAAAACAACACTTTCCGCAAAAATCTCCAAATTCAAGTACACATGTTTATCTTCAGATGACACGTCTATCGCCAAGTAAATTCTCATTGGATATCCGTGTACGTGAAGCGTAAAGAGATGAGTTGACAATCAAATGGATTTTGTTGGTGACACATCATTATATACTTTGTCTGAGAGAGTTTGTGAATTTTGTGAACTGAACCCTGGATACTTAGTGTGAAAAATCGTAAGCTCAATCACAAATTCTTTATTATTTATTACTGTTCTCTGTTTGATGATCAGATTTGAAATGTATTATCATTGTTTCTCTACAGACTAACATAAACTTGAAAACAATAATAAAATTGTAATTAAATGAGATATTTAATCCGTATAAATAGGGGGGCCCGCGGCAACCCTCTCGCCCGGGGCCCCGCGGGTCTTAGAGACGGCTCTGCTTGTAATTATAGTTATACTCTTTATATTGTCTCTATCATATAGAAGATGGATTCCAAATTGTTCTTTGTGCTTAATGAAGCAAGCTACTTTCTTTTTGTGTTGTGCGACCAACAACTTTGGTAGTCGACTTATAATTGGTGTAATTAAAAGAAAGGTAGTAAAACCATCGACCGACTATAGCTGTAATCTGTAATAAACGTTACGTGTGAATGTTCATCATCCAATTAGTAGTGAAATCTGATCTCTTCATTTCGCTTAGTAAAAGATCTTAAGTGCTAGTGAGGTGTTTTAGTCGAAAAAAATGCATACATTTCCTGTTAGTATTCGAGGATCGAAGGGAATCAGAACGTAGTCTACAACTTCGCTCCAATTACTAGATTTCCTTTCACCGATGATATTTATAGAATCGGGGGAAAATCTGGGAACCATATTTTAATTGGTCTGGCCCTCTTCATTTACATTACTCATCCATTATTCCCCTTTTAATTTTCCTTTTAGAAATTTGTTGAAGATTTCTCGCCGTCCGTATTCATCGTACCTAAGTAAAACAAGCGCGTCAGATGATATAAATAGACAATTTTCTCTCTTGTTGGACGGCCATTGGAGCTCATCCGTCGTCAAGTTGAGCGAACATCTATTTAAAAAAATATATTCCGGGCGAATCGGAAAGACAAATTGCGTGACAAATTCTCGCGAGTAATGAAATTTTTTCTTTCTGTCTCGCCATCTCAGAATGAGATACGATCGAGGCTAGATTTCCAAGGTTGTTTGGAGCGAATGATTAAAACGAAAACGGACGGTCTTCATTTTTCCCTCCCTTCTACGCACTAGAATTGCTCGCTCATGCGTGCGACAATCAAACCTCTTGTTTTTTGTACGATTCTTCACGTGGCGTTTTGTTCCCATTTTTATGCTCGCTTTCTCTAATTCATTTCGAAAGGAAAGGTGGCTCTACTCTCATCAAGTACAGGAAGTGCTCCGATAGGAAAGATTAGGGTACGTAACACAGAGAGAGAGAGAGAAAAAAGAAACGCATTTTCGAAAGAGAACCGAGCGAGACACGAGAAAACCTAAATCGATCTCTAGGGATACTTCGATTGAAAAATAGCTCTTTTTCCTCTGCGCGATGTAAATGCATTAAGCGAGTGCAGAGAGAGAACTACTTATCTCTCCCCCAACCCATGGTGGAAAGACTGGAAGATGAGTTCATCAGGTGGACAGACTTCGAACTTTTCTGCGCATGGCGTCAGCAACGGGACAGAAATGGTGGTTGTTTGAATGTTGAGTGTGACGCGGTGGAAGGTTTCGACGGGATTTGGACAGTATATGTAAAATTCCTTTATTTTCGAATAACTTAAGTTACATTTATTATCTTGAATCATTTACTTTTTAAAAAGTTAATACTTTAAGTAAAATACTTCATTAATTCTCTTCATTTTTAAAAGGTTGCGTTTGAATTCTTTCAAAACCTCGTTTACGTGTATATTCCCATCACTTAAGCTTTGACTCTTCTTCGTGATAACATAGAAATGTTATTATCTAGCTGGAAAAACTACACGACTTTTGTAGATCATATACGGTTTTAATTCAGTTAATTATTTTTAATACTAGGGCATACCCGTTGCATTACCACTTTTAATTAGTAATATGCTATGTCACCTCAAATTCTCACTTTCGTTTTAGAAACAGATTTGTGGATCGATTTGATGCGTATTTGAAAATAGACGCTATAAAAATGAATTTTCATTTTCTAGGTGTTTCTTATTCAAGGCTCATATTTGGGCTATTATTCGAAGTTAAGTAAAATTACAATTTGTTGCACAGCTTTTAGATGTATGAGTTTAAAACATTTTCTGGTATCCGTTGGATATGTAAATGGCATAGATGATGACTTTAAATTCTCATTTGAAGCATTTAATCAATGCTGTTATCATAGCCGTCTCAAGGGGGAGGTCACATGGGCTTTGGTCCAGGGCCTCACTTTAGCGGGGGGCCTTAAAATATGGAGAGGAGAAATAAAAGAGAGACTCAAAAGTCGGAAATAGCTATGAACTGTTAGACAAGGAAAGAAACAGAAAAAATAGCCTATTTGGTTTTTACATTGAATTTTTAATAAATATAAAATATGAGATCGTGAGTTTACTCTATACTTTTGTTTATTTACCTCCGTCCTTTCGTCTCTCCCTCTCTCTCCTTTCGTATTTTCTCTCCCTTCCTCGTCTTTTCTCCCTCCTCCCTCTCCTCTTCTCTATCTCTTCTCTATCTCTTCTCTATCTCTTCCTCTCTATCTCTTCCTTTCTCCCTTTTTCTCTTTAGTTCTTTTAGTTCGAGGGTGGGTTTCTACACGGCGGGCCTCATTCGTGGTAGCGAATCCTTCGGGGGATCTTATAGACGGGCTGGACTAGAGTTTAAGGTATCGTATAAATGAAAATCAAATCTAAACGAGATTTTTAGGGTTAACAGTTCAATATTAAATTCTTTATTGTCATAATTTCAGTAAAAAATATGAATTTGTGCGTTAAATTTTACGGATCTTTTTCCGTCACAGCTTCTCGGGCCAAACAAAACGCTCTCATGGGCCGCATGCGGCTCGCAGACCGTATGTTCCCCACCCCTGTTTTAGTCCCTCCCTTTACCTTGCGACTCTCTTCCTCTTATCATCGGCACTTCTCTCATATTTTCCTCCTTGATTACTTTTCCTTACTCATTCCTTTCACAGTCTCTTTCGCATTCACTTCCTTTCTAGGGACAACTCCTCGAGGAGTAGTGATATGGAGAGAAAGGTTTGTCGTAGAGAAGGGAGTGGCCTTTCCTTTGCATACGCCGTGGGTTTTAGGCGTGTGAGTTACGTCGTGATCTCCAGTCCCCTCCATCCGTCCGCGCGTCGTGCAACAGTCACGGGGCCACACGCCCTGCCACTCACGCATCAACGATATCTATCTCTATTTCTAGCCACCGCTCACTTCGACTATCGTTTTCTCAAGTCTCCCTACCCTCCCTTCTTATCCTTCGTCCACTTTTCCTTTTCCTTTCATCGGGTAGGCTTTCTTTTTTATAAATGATCTTCGCGGGTGTTATTATCTCTAAGCACGCGTGATATATATGCGATTAGTTTCGATACCGGCTGGGGAATAGCTCAAATGCGGCATGACTGTCCAATCGCACTACAACAACAGCAACGATGATCGCAAATGCCCGTGTTATATTTTGACCTTTGCCCTCAATGCTTGAGGGAGTTACGGCATACTGAATAGAACCATAAAATAGGTACATTCAGTATTATATTTTACGGTTAACATTTTTCCTACCTTTATTCGATGAAAGAAGTGCTTGCGAAAAACTCTTTATCCGTCTCTTGGTACGTAAGCGCACGTTTTAAAGCATTCTGTAGCACAAAGGAGTGGAGAACATTTTTATTAAAACTAATTGAAAGGCAGATTTTTCTAATGATTGAGAGTAAATGGTTTTTAAAAAAACAACTCTGATAATTACACTGAGGAACAAGGTTTTTGGTTTCCAAAAAAAAATAGATGGTCCTGATGTAGTATTTAACGCAGATTACGAATCTGTTTTTAAAAATTTCATATCACGTATATATTTTGAGATATGACACTTCTAATTATAGCGAACAAACCCCGGAAAGAACATATTCTATTCACAAGAAGATTCAATACAAAACAAACAAACCATTTTCTACCTTTTTTGTTTTCACAACACATCTTAAACAGCATCATTCTGTGTTTTTCAGTAGCAGCCACACATGATCCAAATCTTCCTCTTCCCAGCACTACATTGTTTGCGATTGGCCAACTAGACAATTAGTGGAAGGTCAAAAAACATACATAAAAGCCTTGTTGAACCGTATTTCTTTGCCCCCTCTAAATATCAAATTAGTACTCATAAAGAATGTTGTAAAAGGTATGGATCAAAATAGCAGAGGATTTCTACATCTTAAGGAAAAATTTACAAAATCACCAAAACAAAGACTAAAGAAGGAATATTTGTGGGTCCCTAAATACGTGAACTCATGAACGATGATGGATTCGATACAGTGTTAGAAGGAAAAGAAAAAAGGCATGGGCATGTTTCAAAGCAGCTGCCATGAACCTTTTAGGAAACAACAACGCACCAAACTATGAAGACATGGTTAATAAAATGCTGGAAGCAAACCATGACATGGGGTGTAACATGTCACTTAAAATACATTTTCTTTACTCTCATCTGGGTTTCTTTCCTGAGAATTTTGGAGCAGTAAGTGACGAGCACGGCTAGCGGTTCCATCAGGACATTCTAACGTTGGAAAAAAGATACCAAGGCAGATGGAACACTAATATGTTTGCTAATTATAGTTGGTTATTAATTAGGAAAGCTCCTGGTAGATCATACAAAAGAAATTTTTTTGCCAAATCTTTAATCTAGCATGTATTTACATGTATTTTGCTGAGTTTGTATAACTAAAACAATATATTCTTCTAATATAAAAATGCATCTTTATCCAAATCTAGACGTGCTACTCGAATTCTGACTACAGATTCAAACTCAGCGGGCCAAAATCATTCAGGATAACCTCATTCTATGCAAGAACCAGACAAAAAGTTTCAATTTGTTCTCCAGTGTTATCGAAGAAACAATCGCAATTCAGTTCCTTTTTTGTTTTTCATAACTGAAGTAAGAAATTTGTATTGTCTACCTATGCAAACATTTTAAATTATAAAAAATTAGGTAAAATCGTTACCGAAAGTTATACATATAAGACTTTTCGTGAGACTGCCTTATCGAGCCTTCGGAAGGAACGTTAAACAGTAGCCCCCTTAGTGCTCGCAAAGAGTAGACAAACCGGATTTCCCTCCTCCCTTCTGTGTGTCTCCGGTGTGGAAGGCAACGGGAAACCACCACATCGTGTATGTATATTCCCTAGTCAAACCAATCTATGAATTGGTGGGACCTGTCGTAAGACAGAACAATAGAATGAATGAATGCTCTTTTGAATGGAAAATGCCGTTTTCCTTTCGCATATACGGAGTATATAAGGAAAATTCGTGTTATTGAAAAAATTCAACAAAGAAATTTTTATAGAAATGCGCGTTTAACGCGTCCCTGAGTCTTGAGGTTTTTTTGGAATGCCGTCTGTCTTTCACAGAATCTCACGGTTTTGTATTTATAGATCCCATCATCAGTGATAAAAAATTTGTTGAGGTGGATCATATCGAGCGACCCTGGAAGGTACTTAATATAAATTCTCACAGAACGAGCATTTATTCAAAAATGGTTCGAAGGATTTCTATTAAGAGTAGGTACCTCATTTATAAAATTTTCACAAGTAATAATACGTGAGACTCAAAATAACTATGTAGAATTTATCGACAAAATATATTGCGCTTTGTGTTTCTTATACATTTTTCCTATTTACACACAAAAGGTATCTTCAAGCAGTTTGGCTAAAAAATTCGTTGCAGAAGATAATGTATTAAACATCCCAAACAACGTTTAATTTATATATTTTTAACATTGGTATTAGTATTTCTTTACTAGATAAAGTGGCGTATTTTCTTTGCTTTGACGAAAACATTCTGTGAACCTTAATCTGTATTTTTTATGTAAATCATCAATTATAGCATTTATTTCAGATTGCATTCGACAGTTCAAGCCGTTGTAATAATAGGTATTAGGCGGAAAACTAACGGCATATAATAATAGATCAGAGCGGGAAAATAGGCAAATAAAATTTCTATTTCGCGTAATTTAAGAGATGGGAAAGTTAATAGGTGATTGGGAGTCATAAATTTGTCCTCAGCATGTTCCTGAAATTGGCAGTGACTATGAATTATGCGTCAGGAAAATCTCACGTTTCCTCCTTGCAAATTCTCTAGGAAGTAAATGATGCGGAGAGGAGATATGCGTACGAAAACGAGTTTGTTATGATTGGAATCAAACGGAGAACCCTTTGATACCGGGATCGCTACAAATAAATTTACACGAATGACTATTAATCCTTTCATTTAGGTTTTTTTCGTGGTTTAGAACTGTGGAAATTTTAGCACGCGTTTTTCCGAGCCTACACCAATCATTACTTTCACTGCTTATAGTTACCGGGTTATCAGAAAAGTCCCGTTCTTCCGGGAAGACTCGGAAGTTCATTTTTTACTCCGCTTATTTTTAACTCATGGTAATAGTTCCTTTGACTCCGTTCTTACAACTCCTTATATGTATTTGCATCAATCTTCGGAACCACGCCTTCTGCCCTCTGATTTCTTAGCGTGGCTCAGCCGATTCAAATGCTATTTGATATCGCATTGTATTTAGGAAAGTAAATCATAAATAAATAATATAAATAAATATTATGAATAAATACTATAAATAAACAATAAAAATAAATAAATAAATACGCGCTTTTTTGTGCATAGACTTTGAAACATACTTCCATAGATTTATTGTATTAGTGGAAAATAATATGCGCAAGTTTTACTGCAGAAAGCAATTTATGAGAACGGTTAAAAGGTTAAGGGATAATAAAAGTAGAATAAAATAGTTTTGGAAAAATTCTTTACGCCCTGAAGATATTTTTTACGATTTTTTAAAATCCTTTTCCTCAACATCACGAAGAAATGCTGGGTTTTCAGTCACGCCCTGCGCTATTAAAATTTATATCATGCAGAGGGTGTTTCCTTAAGGGTTGGCAACCAGTCTTCGATTATATAACGTACCGCCGCTGCGCTACCGTCGGCTCGGTTCCCTTTTTTCCGCCGACACGGAGAAAACCTTCCTTTCTATCCCTTTCTACCTTTCCATTTCCTCTCGTATCGCTCCTATATCGTTCAGAAAAGTCGGAACGGCCTCCAATTAACCCAAAGACGGTCTACTCCGCGCAAGAGGACACGTGGGGAAAACGCGGTCGCAGCGGATAACGAGGGATGAAATTCTTTTGCGTCCATTCCTTTCCGGGTGACTCAGAGCGAGTAGTATAGAACCACATATAGTCGCAGAATAGTGGGAGAAGAAAAATAAAGCATTCGAAGGAACATACAGAGTCACACATATTACATTTCGAACGCGCAGACACGGTCGGATTGGCAAACAGACGCACCAAGAAACTTCCACACGCGGATCTGGTCGGTCTTGAAGCATTGCGCGAGTGACGGGACATTTTCCCTAATTATCCTTTTTCCCAAGTCCTTGTTTCATTCTTTTATCTGCACGCAAAGGAGTCGTCTCGTTATTTTTTTTTTAATTACTGTCTCTCGTAAAGCATTACGACGGCAACTTTTGCGGGGTAGAAAAAATGAGTGGCATTGTTTCAGAACTGCTCATTCGGATAAAGATGTAGAGATACCAAGATGCTCACGAGAGTTTCGGTAGAAATGGTGTATTTTGTGAGCTCTGGTTTGAGAATACGTTCGTCCCACGTTGCACCGTAGAATTACTTGCTAACAGACCTATTGATGGCGTAAATAGAAAAGTTTCTTTGTTTTGAGGCTTAGAGTGAAATCTCCCAATATAATGAAATTGACGTTACGAGCATTGAAAGCAAAACTCAGCTAAAAATAAATTCTTTACCATTTTTTTACAATTTACGCAACATGTTACATGCTCCCACTTGATGATCAAATAAGAATTTCACCTCTTTAGCTGAGTCAACGGCGTGGAAACGTTGGAGTAACAAGTATATTGAAGGGACATGGGGCACATATCCTGTAATTTGCTGTTTACGAGGTCAGCTGAAGCTCGTACAGCTGTGTAACCAGATCATTGTTTTCCGTTTCAAATCTTTTTGTTTCATATTTGTAAATGAATTTCCTCTTTATTTTGTTTGCCTGCATATTGCATAGGATTTTTGGCATGACAAATAGCACTCGAAAGATTAAATTAATTAAGCTATCATCGTCATCGAGATAACATGAAGAGTTTCCCAAAATCAGAGTATCTTAAAACAGACAAACTTATAAATCGACTCTATTATACCTAAAATATAGAAACACAAAGGCCAGACCTCTGAGAGGGGGACCCAGAAGGATCATTTGGGCTAGGCATCAAGCTCAAGGAGCTACAAGTCTGCGATTGAATGGACTCACCACGCTTAATATTAACTACGAAATTGCATAAAAAATAGAGTTTTCCTCAATAATCGGTACATTTGCATGGAAAGAGGCTAGAATAGCATTTTATAAATAATAAATATACAAATTGCATTTCACTTATCTTTAGCTAATGATTGTCATATTTGTTCTTGCGTGTTTTTATTCTATATCATGGCCGGAGGCAGTGGCGTAAGTAGGTTTTCCTTCGCCCGGGGGCAAGTCACAGAGATGCGCCGCCCTTTCTTTGCTCTCTGTACAATTTTCAGACAAATGTGATGTGGACAATGTGATGGAAACCCAAGCATACTATACTAGAATTTTAATTCGGCATATATTACAATATCAACTATTATTGTTTATAAACAGAAACGTTAATTTTCGGCCCATGCGTTTGCGCACCTTCAGCCCTGCGCCCGGAGGCAACTGCCCCCCTCTGCTCCCCCCTCACTACACCACTGGTAAGAGGCCTCAAAATCTGGAGGTGGTCTGGGCGTCTCTGAACCTCTGATATGGGTATATTTTAATGATAGCTAAAATTTTGAATGTTGATTAGATTGATTTTGTCATGAAAGAAGTTGAAAGTTAATTTTTCAAAGCGAGTCTCCATTGTTCATGAAGACGGCGTTGAATAAAAAAGTTGTCCTCTTTAAATGTCAATTGCCGTTCCAATCGATCGACTTGTTACGTTCGTGCGTCCGGGTTCGATAATAAAAGGGAGAGAATTGAAACTTGGAGTTGGACGTTCCTTCTCTCTGATCAATGGGAATTCCTAACACCGATAAAAAATCTGTTATACGTATCGTATCTTGATAGTAATACCCATAAATCGCGCCAACAAGAGAAAGCCAGTTAGTTAAATTAATTGTCCTGTAAAAGAATATTTCATTCATTCAGTTATCAATTATTTTTTATCCAGTTTGAGTTTCACTGGAAAATATTCCAAGAAAATTGATAACTGCTCTGTGATTCTTAAGCTGCGTTCGCAATCACGAGTAGTATTTAAGGATCTTAAATAAATCAAATATTAAAGCGACATTGCAATAAAATAGATTAAAACTTTTAAATAAGCTATTTGGTTTGAGCGTCTTAATTTTTATTCTTTCGTTTAAACAAAACACCCAGAGATAAAAGATGACGAATAAAAATTTATAATTATTATTTATATTTCGCAATAATTTTAAATGTGAGCGATCGATTGATAAATGCAACAAAGAGAATGAGGATCCGCCGTTGCAATACTTAAAAATTTTAACGGGACCTTATTAGCCAAAAAATAAGTGAACTGTATTTCCGGTGAGCCAGAACAATTGGACTGAAATACTTTTCAAACTGACATTCTACACGAGTCACTAATTTTTTCACTCTGCGTGCATTCTTATATTTATGACAGCGAGAAAGCTCAGTATTATGGCCCATATTTTGGGATAACGGCATTTTCTAGTTCCGAACTTCATTGTCTAATCGGCAGTTTTTTAAATGTAAAGGTTGTAACTTGTTTGCTTTCTGTCCATTAATATTTCACTTAGTCATGAGGTCAGATAACTTAGTTTTAGAGTACAGCTTTGTATGTTGCATTTAAGAATTGCGTATATTTTATTTTTTTCTATTTTTGGCAAGTTTTCACAGACGTCTCATTCTCAGGCTTTGATTGCCGAGGTTAAAACCATGGATTTGTTCCGTAAATATCGAGCGGATCAGTGATTTTTCGGTAAATTGGTGTAAAAGCATTGTTCAGTAAGATAAAGATATACTCAATATGTGGATGCAAGGGAAAAATTCAGTCTATTTTTTTACAGATTACCCTAATTAAAAGCAAACATTTCCAATAAAAAGTACTGCTTTACAGAAAAGAATGAGGGTATTGGACAATAATGTTGTCATGATGACGCAAATGCAGAGACAATAATTATGCGGCATTTCCGCGAAATCTTTTCACCAAGAATTCTTCCAAGGAAAGTCCTAATTTTTATGATGATATTTAAAGCCTTAATGCGAAAAGTTGATCACTTATCAGGATAAAAACATGCAATGCGTTAAATTAGTTATCACATTCTATTACAGACCGAATGGAATTAGGCGACCGGTTATGACAGCGATTGCTGGCAAACGATCAATGCGGAACCTTTTTAACATCCTGATCAGCAAAATAAATGACAAAATGCACTTGATTGTATGTACAGGAGGTGAAACGGCCTTTCACATGGAAAATGCTTCCGGACATTTTTCGAGGCATTGCAGCTCGCCGTTTCTATAAAAAGGGAAGTACTTAAGAGTCCCCCTTTAGCATGCGGAAGGGGAAGTGAAATGATTGAATCCGGAGCAATAGCCTATTGACACAAGGAAATTTCTCCATGGAAATCACGAACCGTGAAATGTGGCAATACTTCAGACACACCCCTGTTACATCTCGTTGTCACTTTTTCTGGTAGATTTCATGTACAAAACAATGATTGATTCGTTCGAACAGGTCAATTCGTAAAAGTGTTATTATAACTAAAACCTTTTCTGGCACAGATTGTTCGATTAATCAAATGGTAATGAAGAAAAAGACGAATTATAAATGAACTTTTATGTCCATACACTATTGTAACGAATTATTTTAAATTGGCTTGAGCATATTGTTGTTCAATAGAGTAATAATACTTTTGTGACAATTTATTAGGAATAAAACTATTTTTCGTAACGTTAATCTGGATTGGAGTGTTTTTGCACTAAATATCATAGTCAAAGTTTATTTTAATGCTAATTATGATTGTTTGATTGACTTTTCGGATGACTGATGCTCGAATGCCCTCCTACCTATGGCCAGCGGTCCACGTGTGGCCCGCAACCCCATGTAATGTGGTCCTCGGCTCTGTTATAAGTCTTTGCCACTTTGCAGTGTTGGAAAACATGCGTAACGTAACGAAATATTAAAATTGTTTTTGAATAACGTAAAGATAAACGTTAACGAAATTTTCAAAATAACTGCAACAAAAAAGAAAAAAAATCGTTATTTCGTTACTTCTCGGTTTTACTGTGTGACATTTCGTCCCATATTTCTCATTCCATTTCTTTTCTCTCTCTTCCTCAGCGGTCATATTAGCCCCAACGTGCAGTCATACCGTCATAAAATGAATCGAGGACGAGATGATTGGGGTTCTTTCAGGTCCCAAAGCGTGGCAGAGATCCACCGAAGTTGTGCTCCATTTGTCTGATTTAGATTCACATTCGATGAAAAAAATAAATATAAGTTAGATTGGACATGTCGAAAAATTTCCCGGAAAAATAGTAATTTACCCAATTCACTAAACCACCACCACTAGACTACACTTGTATATTGTGAGCCTATATTAAAAAAAAATTCATATTGATACTCGGACCCGAGAGCATAAAATATATTGAACAAGTGTCCCACTTGTAAAAAAGTTGGGAGACCCCTGCTGTACCTGATAACCAAGATACTGACCTCATTCCTCTGGGAGATACGTAGTGTTTTTAGTTGAAGGGAAATAAAATTGAAACCAATTTATTAATTTTTTTCACCGGACAGTAACAATTAATGTATTTTTACAATCAGTAAATCAACATTAACGAAAACGAGCACAAATGACCATGATCTGGGCAGGATTTTTAACTCGGGACTCGTACATTGCTAACTAGCACACTAACCACACCCCTACTGAGACTGGCGATGACATTGATTTATTTGTTAATTAGATAATAACATCCAAAACAGCCAAAGATTATAGTCTATTACATTGGATTTAATGGTGAAAGTTGAAAGATAACGTTTTTCCGTTCGATTGTACGGCTTATCGAGCGATTCCCGTTCAAATAAATGAAAGAACAAAACGTAAATCGAAGAGTTGATCATAAGGTCACACGACATTGCATTTAATAGAGACTGGAACTTATCTTTTTTTGACCTCCTTCATTCCATCTGCTTCTTCCTTTTATCAAATTTGTCCTTGCTTATGCGAAGATCCAGCATTCATCTCCATTACGCAATCCTCGACTTTCTACTCGCGCATGCAGTTATTTTCTCCCGCTTCGTCCCCTCGAGAATCGCGGGACATCCTACACACGCGCCTTCGGGTGACCACTAATCTCGAGAACATTTTCCTGTCTTGCGGAAACCCTCTCGGAATTCTCGGAAATTGCGAGACAATAGTTTGTTGAAATATCGTTCTCTCCGTCGAGTTCTGTGGGAACAATAGTTTATTATTAAATGGTCGTTTTTTGCGATATATTTCCGTGAAATTATGACAAGGGTGTGGCTTCATCCGACTTCAGCTCAGCCTTCGGATCAACACCTGCGCTCATCCGAACGATGTTGTCGGCGAAATGCACGAGTTTAACGGGCACACTATAGACTCCCACGCTCGCATCAACTTCCGTTGCCTATTTAAAAGAGGCTATTTGTTCAAATTCTTTCTTTTGTTTCGAAGCGTGGAATATTTTATCGGGGTGATTTGTTTTTCCTTTTTTATAACAATTGCCTGTAGCAAAGACGTGAATAATCGTCATAAAATATCATAAAAGCCTTTGTTTTTCGATATGCAGATCTCTCAGAGAATGTTTCCCTATTACTCATATTAACGTTGAAATAATCTACTCATGAGAAGGTAGCATTTTAAAAAAACTTGCTAAAGTGCTTTCACTAAATAAATATATGTTTCCTAAGTATGTAAGATGAGAACTACTCGTCAAATGTGTGGGTAGACGGTCAGTTCGTAGCAAGAGAGCTGAGGGACAATTTATAGTTCGTTGTTGATATAATTCCAAGCATTATGATAATTTTTTATCATCAATACGGTTATATACGGTTTTAGAGACACAGAAGCTAAAACAGGGAGGCCAAGACGAAGAAAACCAAGTGTTATAGAATTTCGAGAATGTTAATTTTTATGATTGGCGAGGAAAAAATAAATTCTTTAAGTTTTAGAAGATTCGATTTACAGATGTTTGACTTTATAGGGTTCGAGCCTACGTACGTTATTTGCCCTACCGATGGCTGTAACTTAGCTTCCGAAAAAGTATTCTGTTAGTTTTCCTCGTAATCTGAAAAGTATTATTAATCCTCTATCGTAATAACCTCAGTTAGCTTATTTTAACTAAGAATCGCGATGTTTTTTTCGATTTGACATTGCATTTTCATTCTTTGCTGTAGTAAAAATTTCCTCATCTATCACATTTTTACTCTCATCGTGTCTTGATATGTGGGCTCATATTTTATTGCATTCGAAAGTCATTCGGCAGGAAATGCCGCGTAGTAAACTAGCAAGTTACGCACGAAACGTGATGAAACTAGTTCAAAAAACGAAAATAATGTTTCTCGGAGTCCATTGTGCTTTAAAAGGTAGAATTAATATCCATCTCGCAAGACATTCCTCAGGAAAAATCTTTATGGCAGCGACGATAATTTAAACGTAAAGTATTTCATTAAAAGTTTTTTTATTTCAGCGCGTGCCTTTAAAGTTGTCCAGTAATAAAAGCAATATCATAGAGAAAAACATTTTTCCAGTATGGAACACCCGCTAAACTATTCGATAAAATTAGCTTTCACCACCAAAGGGAGGTTCGTTTCGATTTGACAATCGTTCTCGTTATGAGAACATATTTTCCGAGCGTTTGTTCGGTAAAAATTGCTGCCTTGTTCTCGCCGCATTCCATCTATATCGCACTCGATGCGAAATAAACCAGATTTGGAATCACGATGGAATGCCACAGTTTGTATAGTAGGATTCGAGTCTTAGAGAAGGGAATGGAATACGACTGCAATATCATTTTCCATAAGCGAATAATGGCGGTAAAAGCATTCTCCACGTGCAGTCAGGCAGTCGAGTTGCCTTTCGAAAGGTTGCGTTGTATTTCTAGTCCATAAATCGATGCGGTCGTACTTGCGCTCGTTATGACGGCGTTAAACGAAACAGTTTCGTGCGTGTCGTCGAAAAAAACTCCTCACTACCGAAACGACGTAGAAAAACTTAATGAACATGAACTCTGACTATAAAAAAATACGATTTCTATTAATGATTTTACTGTCGCGTATTATTTATCGTATTCGAAACTACCTGGCCCTCTTGTAACACGAGGTCTTATAATACGAATCCCATATAACGCAGTTTGTTTTATACCAAAAATACAGATAATTTTGGAGGTCCCGATAGCTTTGTTTATAAGCTTAGATAACCGATAACAACACTATATACCTTATCAAATATATATGGAGAAAGTCTAATGCAAGAAGCGTTAGAAGGCACAGGAGATTTATAAAATGGAGAAAGGATTATAAGAACAGTAAAATACGCGGATGATCAAGTACTTCTAGCAAGAAAGGAACAGGAACTCCAGAAAATGATAAATAGACTAGTAATAACAGGTAGAAAATACGGTATGGAAATAAATACAGAAAAATCAAAGGTCATTCGATTATCGGGTAAAGAAGAGAATCTGAACATAAGTATTGAAGGAAAGCCTTTATAACAAGTTTCAGACTATAAATAAATACCTTGGAAGCATCATAACAAGAGGAGCAAAATGTACGAATGAGATCAAGACTAGAATAGGAAAAGCAAAAGCGGCTTTCAGAAGAAAGAAACACCTACTTACGGGGAATATAAGGGAAGATATCCGCTAGAAGTTCATAAAATGCTATCTATGGAGTATAGCTTTGTATGGGGCAGAAACATGGACGCTAAGGAAAGATGACATTAAATACTTGGAAAGCTTCGAAATGTTGACTTGGAGGAAAATGCTGAAGATAAAATGGACAGATAGGATGAAAAACGATGAAGTGCTACGAAGAGTAGGAGAGAAGCGAATTATTATACAGACTGTTAGAAAGAGGAAGGCAAACTGGGTTGGACACTACCTGAGGAGAGAGAGTATGATTAAAGACGTGTTAGAAGGAAAACTAGATGGAAAAAGGGAAAGAGGTAGGAAAAGGTTTCAGCTGATAGACGATTTGAGAGGGAAAGAGTTAACAAGATATGAAGAGGAGAGCGGAAAATAGGAGTATATGGAGAAGCAGGTTTAACCATGATTAATCACGGGCCTTTCTACGGACAGACTACCTATGATGGTGATGATGTGCATAAAAATGAGTATTGGATCTGGCGGAGGATGTCTGAAGGGGTACTGAACACAACCCTCCTTTCATAATGTAAAGCTGGGTTCAAATAACACAGATTTACATAACACGGCACTTTTTCAGAACGCATTCGGGTGTATCCATCAACGATAAGCACTTGGAATTTTTCGTCGGCCGCTAAAACATTTTTTTCATATCAAAGCGAAGTGAATATTTTAAAAAACTTATTAACGCTTATTTTCTCTTATTTGTAATTTTAGATTTTTTCTTTGTCATAATAGCTATGTTAAAAAAATAAGGTCACATTTCTAAAACATTTGAGAATCAACAATCGGTGAATCGTTATATGAAACGGCTGCTTTGTACAGTCATACCTAGCTTTGCGCGACCCCGTTTTAAGCGGATTCGTTATAGTACGATGCAGGTTCGCGCCTACCATGTGTTCAAACAACAAAGGAAACCGACAATTGAAGCCGCCTAACCATAAATGTATCAGAAATTCCATTCCTTACAGGCTTGTTGAATTTAGTATAATCTTCTTTGGATCCTCATTTAGGGCCAGGATTTAACACACCCATGCTATAAAAGAAGCTCCCAGAACGGAAAACCATTTTTATCACTCGACCGACGCTTATTTTGGCGTTATTATTTCAAATAACGGTGACTTTCCGAATAAAACTTCCTCGCAGATTAATATGGGATGCCATTCAGAAAGGAAATATTTAAATTTTTACTTGAATATAATGGTTTTAGTTTCCTATTCCAATTGAAAATTACTGATGAAGATAAGTTATCGAAAAAAATGTAAAGATTTGCATCTGGCGTTGAAGGATGGAAGCCGATAAGAAGCTGTTTTTTCAGGTTAACAGGTATTTTTATTAATATTACACTTTAGTTTTCGCGTCCGTGGGACCTATCCTCATTGACATAATGACCCCGTTTTGCGCGAATTTTGCTTAGCGCGAAATGTTCAGGAACCTATCTGTCGCGTAAAGCGAGGTATGCCAGTAGTGCGCGTCGGATTTTCCTCAACCGCACTGTGGATACTGGAGTAATCTTGATTGTTCATAGACAACACTTCATTTTTTCGCTGCATATTTAGGCCATGTAGATTATACTCATAAGTATAATTTTTATCGTTGGGTGTCCTTCATACCACTAAATAACAATCATGACTTATTACTGTTTCAATAATTCTTATTTGAGTATTAATTTTTACAATAACTTTTGCGAGTGCAAATTGCCCGCCTTACGTATTTATATATGTTTTAGTTCTGCCATTTAACTGTACTTATGTATTATCCGAGTTATACAGGGGGTCCACACACACACAGGGTCAACGTTTATTTTGACAAATGCTCAAACTGCAACAAATTATAATTCATCATCGACTGAACTGAACGTGCTCGCTTCCTTTCCATGCATAAAAAATAATTGAGCTCGTTCGTCTTTAGTTTAATTTTCGTTTCGTTTTACCTTTCACCGGAAAGAAAAATAGTGAATAATTAAAATAATTAATTATTTTGATGTGCGATTAAAACATTTAGAAAGGCAGAAAAATAGTTTAGGTAGGTAATAAGTCAAATAATTAAAAGGTTGTACTGCCTATTTCTTAAAATAAGTGTTATCCATTTGTATTTGGGCCTCCTCGCACATATGGCCGAAATAACACAGTTGGGATTTCGTTAGACTGGAGATATAAATGACCCAGGTTGAAACCCGGGTTTCGGCAATTATTTTAAGTGAAAAATTTCACGGATTTTTTGAAGGGATTAGGATGATCTTTAGTCGCAGCTTAGCCCGAGCAGTTATGTGGAACATCGGTCGTTATTTATCTCGTGTTATAGAAATGATAGCCATAGAGTGATTTAGGAACCTTATAAGTATCGTCCAAATCGTTAAAACGTACATTATATCAAATACTAATTCCTTTACAACCAACTAGGAGTGAAATTCCACCAAGGGTGACATTTTAAAACAAATCATGAACTTCATGCAAGTAACTATATGGCATATTTTATTAAAATAATCGTTTGCATCTTGATTTTTAAATGACTGTACTGTTGGATTGACAGATAAGCGGCTTTTCTTTGACTTATACGAACCCTGATTCGTTGCATGGGCATCTAAACATTTATTTTTTAAAAGTGTTTCACCGTGGTGTTGACTCTTCGTGATGATGCCTAAAAAGAGAAGTATCTTTTTATGTCTTGATAAGAATTTCATGTCAAACAGAATCTTTAGAATCACTTCTCATTATTTATACATAGTTTGTCTTGAAAATATCTTACAGAATATCATCTCCGCGGCAAAGAAAAGCTAATATCCCTTAAAACTAGGTATGACTGAAGTCATGTGGTCTTCGGCCTCACGGCTACCTTAAGTAAATATAACGATAGTAGGCTAGGGAATTCCTTTCCTACTCTTAAGTTGGAAATCTTCCGTAACGACTTGATGCAAATCAGAAAACGATTACGGCGGTTGCAATAATTATGGAGAAAGTGATGATCACTATTTTGCTATGCTGCGTAACTGGAATGCCGTGCCGAGAGAGAGAGATAGGGAGGGGGTGGGGAGAGCGCAGAGAGACAAAGAGATGGAGAAAAAGGAGTGAGCGGGAGATAGAGAGAGAGAGGGAGGGAGGCGGGGGTGACTTAAGTGACGCATGGCCGGTTGTTGCCCCGGAGCGGAGAAAGGAAGGACGCCGCGTGCTCGCCATCCGCTGCTCATTTGCGATTAGCGCGCCGCTGGCGGTTGGTCTGCGTGATCATTTCTGTCGCGAAATAAGGTGACTGGAGAAAAATAGGCAGATAGATAAATGCCTCGACCAGGGCGAGGTTAGTATTCGGGAGCCCTCTGCATCACAAATTCGTCATAGGCAGAGTTAACATAAGTATTACGATGTTTGAATGTGAGATAGCGCATGTTTCAGAAGAAACTCGGTAAGTTTGATGGTAAGAAAGTAATAGGGGACACAGCTGTATCTGAATGAAATACTAGTACCTAATTATAAACGAAATTCTAAAGAAAAAAATTTGCCGAAACCCGGGATTGAACCAGGGACCTTTAGATCTTCAGTCTAACGCTCTCCCAACTGAGCTATTTCGGCCACAAGGAAAACCTATCAGATAAAGAAGTGTAATTTAAGAATTGTATTTCTTCGAGCGGATGAAAAGATGATATATGTAAATTCAAAAAATGTTATTTATTTCTATTATTCATAAAAGGAATGTTTTAGAGTATCATAAAATTCCAGTATTTGCGATTGTTTAATATTTATAATTGAAAGAATATGATGGAAGGTCTACAACTACTCTTTATTAGTAGTCCCAAAAATAGTCGATTTATTTATTATAGGCCGTTGAGCATGTAAAAAATCGTTTTAACCGAATTCGACGTATATATTAAATGGTGTGGAATTATGACTCAATATATGTCCTAACCTAAGAAAACATTCCCGTTCTGAAACGGGAAAGTTGCTCTGTTAGAGTGGTAGAATATCCGCTCGGCAAGTGAAAGATACTCGGTCATAGCAGATTTTTTCTCCTGTTTTCAAATTTCCCAATATATATTAATTATTATTTTTTATTATTATCTCCGTCATGATGGCGAAATATAACATTAATTAGGTTAATTATGCACTTAATAATACCGAAGAATACAATTTATCGAAAAATAGAAAAGTTTCGAAACTACGTGCTATGGTTTTTTAACGAAAGTTACTTTGCATTATCCCTCACTTTTTTCCTAAGAAGAATAAACCGTCAAGTTGCTGAAACTTGTTTCGGCTGGTGCTTTCTTTTTTCTCCGGTACACGATTCTTTTCTTGCGTTGCTTGAAGGGTTGGGGGGACAGAGAGAGAGAGAGATAGGGAGGGACAGAGAGAGAGAGAGGGAGGGACAGAAAGAAAGAAAAAAGAGAGTGATAGATAGGGAGAGAAGAGAGAGGGAGAGATTGGGAGGGACAGAGAGAGGGGGAGAGATAAAGCGGGAAGGGGGAGGGGGAATGGAGGGGATCCGGACGCGACGGATTTTCTCTTCCCTCTCCAGAAGACAAAAATTGGAGCGCCAATTACTTAACGTTCGTTAGCTCCACAAAACAATGTTATATAACAACTTTCGAAACCATCGGTTAATTCTTCGGTTGGTTAAAGAGAGAGATTTCTTTTCCAAACCAGTTCGAAATCCCCATCCCCCATGGTTATTTATTTTTTGAATCTGCGATGTTTTGTTTCCTGAGTACGTGAGGGAATACGTGGGTGGAATTTTTTTTACTAGCATGTAATCGCCTTTAAGTTCTTTCTATTTGCTTTAGTCTATTTGATGTGCAGTTTAGGCATACCTCGTGATACGCTGTTTCGCAGCACGATTTTTTCGATTTTATGTTCATTGTACTTCATGACTCTCAATCCGCTCGCTTGATTCGGGCATAAGCTTTTATAAAACCGAACGAAAGCCCTTGCTCCGGAAATTGCTAAGAACATAAAATCTGGCAAGTAAAAGCAACCCATTTTTAAATTCCACTTTTAATAAAATATTTAATTATCCAGTTCGATGCCACCGCGCTATCTTCAGAGTTGCCTAAAAAGATTTTCAAAGTTCCGTACTTATGGAAGGAAAACTCTTTAAAAAATTACACGCAGTTTACGTTAGATTGCTTAGATTTCAATTGTCTAGTAACTATCAGCGATAAAATTCACAAAATATGCAGTGATTTTTAGCATTCGTTTCAGAAAGGTTTATAATTTTTCGTCAGTTTTCTGTTCGCTGCAAGTGAAATGATTTCTCTCGTACGTACAAAATTTTCGGGCATTTTGCAATTCAATGTATACGACTCGATTGTGTGTTTACATAAACATTAATGTTAAATACATAAATAAAATTTCGCCATAGATATCGTTCTCAGTTTAGTGAATACGTTATGTATATTATGCAGTTGGCTCCCAGTCACTGTTGAAACAGGTTTTACCCCTGATGATGCACACCTTGTGGGCGAAATGCATTGGGTTTTGTAGCCCTCTAGTTGTTTTGGCTAAAGGATTATTTCACCTTTGTCTGTTACACAACGTTAATAATTTGTAATGAATTCGCACGTTTTAAATATTTTACCGAAATTTTCTTTAAAAATTATTCCGCGGATTATCCTTGTTTTTTAGTTGTCCGTGTCTGAACTATATATATATATATATATATATATATATCTCATTCTATATAGACGTTTCTTACAGAGGAGGAGGAGGATATAGGAGGATACTAATGTTTAGGTACTTCCAGATAAGCTGGAGATTCGAAATTTTTTTCTTAGGTAGGATTTTGTGCAAAACCGACTAGAAAAAACGAAAATCTTGAAAAAGTGCAACAATGCGGCCGCTAAAAATTCGCAATTGTTTAAACAAATTTTCAAGGTTTATGTATTTCCGCATGTGCTACAGAGTTGAAATTTTTTTATGAGTAGAATTCTTAAAAAAACGAAATAGGGATTATACAAATTTTGATATTTTAATTTGTTTGGTAGTTAAAAATTCTTAAAATTTAAACAAATAGATAACTGTTTATGTACTACGGGATGAGCTAGGAAGCTGAAATTTTCAAATTATTTACAGAGTAGTAAATTTGCATAAATAAACATTTCAATTTTACCATATATGAATTGCGGCGGCCGTTAAAAATTATTTAAATTTAAACAATTAGAAAAATATTATTTTACTTCTAGAAGTGCTACAACTTTAAAATTTGGCTAAAATGTGTAGCATTAGTACCCCATAATGGAGAAAGTGTAAAATTTTAAAATGGCAACATTTGGGGATTGTTGTAAACTATTATTTTTACATGTGGGAAAAACGGAAATCGTTGCGGAGGTGAAATTTTTAGAATTAAAAGAATATTTGTAATGATGAAATGTCTGTCTGAAAAATGAATGTTTTTTCAAGGTGAGATGAAATGCTTGCAGTATGCAAACACCAACTACTAGTATATATATATATATATATATATATATATATATATATATATATATATATATATATATATATATGAACACTTGCCGAATGCAGGCACCGACAACTCGTGTCTGTGTGTGTATATATATCTATATACGAGCTGTCGGTGCTTGCATAATACAAGTGTTCAAAAAATCACCATACACCAAGACAAATTAGTAAACAAACTAACGCAACAGCATTTGAACTACACAGAGCCCATTTATATAAGATAATAGTTTTCATTTTCTGCAAAATTAAGGCATCTATCCGGAATTTCTAAATTCTCTGGCAATCGGCTTCGCGTCAAGTTTTCCAATTTCAAGTTTCATATCTCGGATCGCCCTTTTTAAGCAATAACTATAATCATCATTAAGGCAATAGCTTATATATTATAATAAATTTATTTAAAAATTAAGATATTTTGTGTGTTAGGATTATGATTTAATCATCCGTACCTTTTAATACGTAACTAGATAAAAAAATTAATTTAAAATTATCATGTCATCATATGTATGTCATTGGCTGAAATAAAATGGATTATAAAGCATTAAATCAATACACGTAAAGTATGGAAAATCAATTCCCATTGAAAGGTATTGGAGTCGTTGCTATGGTAGTTAATATTTTTTATTGTCGAAGACAAAAAAAAATTCATAATTAAAATCAAATGTTTATGCAAATTGAGCATGGATTTGAATTCTGTCTCCAAGAAAAATAAACTTCATTCTTTTTTCCACAGTATGGTGAATGTCACGACTTTGTATCTTAATTTTAAATAGTTTAAAAAAGTAATATTATGTAGCCCTGCGCATTTTTTAAATGATTTTCTTATGGGTTTTAAAAGTGGACTTTGTAGTCAAAAACACCCTTTAAAAATAACTTCTTCTGAAATTTCGGATTTTTTCCAATGACCTATATTCATGCCAAATTTCAGCTCTGTAGCCCTTCTAGAAGTACCTTAGGTTTTATATGATATAATTATATCCTATATATGTATGTAAGAAGCAGCTATTTATAATGATATTGATATCTATAATAAAATAGCTACTTGTGCCTCACTCACTCACTGACTCAAAACTCTAAGGTACTTCTAGAAGGGCTACAAATATGAAATTTGGCACGTTGGCTGGTGGAGTGGCATAACCGACGAGAAAAATCGAAAAACACAAAAACGTTTATATTTAAGGGGTCTTTTTAACCCCAATTTTCCATTTCAATACCCCATAAGAAAAGCATGGGCATGCAAGGCTTTCTAAAAATGCATTTTTAAATTACTTAAAATTGAGATAAGAATTCGGGAAAAAGAACAGTGTTGTCTATCTGAAAGAACGGAGTTCTTAATTTTTGAGAGCAGAAATCAAATACGTACTGAATTAGAGTAAATATCTGTTTTTGATCGGAAAAAAGTGTGAATTGTTTCCTCTTTTCAACAATGAAAATCTTTAAATATTATTATGTAATTTGGGCATTATCTATTGAGTGATACCTAAGCTGTTGTGACGGGAGTTCCTGTGACTTGAAGTTAAGAAGTAGTATATAGTGTATAGGAAATGGTATCAAAAGCTTATATTTTTGTATTAAGTAAACCCAATTTTTATTATGTAATTTGGGTATTATGCATTGAGTTGTGATGGGGACCCGCTACCACCGGGACCTGTTCCCAATTGTAGCGTTTATGTGAATAATAATAATAATAGTTTTTTGAGTTAAATACTATGGCAACGACCTTTATGCTTTTAAAGGGATCTGATATTATACGCTACGATTGCAGTGATTTAATGCTTTTAATAGAAATTAATGCCGTCATAACGAACTACAGTTGAACTTCCATAACTCGAATCTCAATGAAAAGTAATAATTATTCGAGCAATAGAAAATAAAATTATGGAAATATATTTTTAAATATTTGTATATATACAGTGGAACGTCTATAACTTGAATTTCAAAGGAATGCAACAATTATTCGAGTTGTAGATAATTCGAGTTGCGGAATAATATTTTTTAAATTTTTCTTTAATTGAATTAACATCAAGTTTATTCCCATAAGCATATAATTTAACTTATTCTAATTTTCAATATCATGCATTTTATAAAAACATCATCACCAATATTTTCTTCCAATAATATGTAAGATTTTACTCTATCCAAAACACTAATTGTATCATGCACTGTAATTGAGGGTATCTTTGTAATTGCAATTCTCACGTACAACTGAAAGCACATACATGACGATTAAATTTGTGTTATCGACTGTAGGAAGGAGCGAATAGGTTTGTTTTTCTCCAGGGCTATAATTCTCACATACAACTGAAAGCACATAAATGACGATTAAATTTGGGTTATCGACTGTAGGAAGGAGCGAATAGGTTTGTTTTTCTCCAGGGCTATAAGGAATCACAATAGTAGAAGCAACCCTGATAGCGGTGACCGTAAAACGTGAAAAGTATTTTAATGTTGTGTTTCGTAGTTTTTCGAGAAATTTTAACTCTTTTCAATTGTTATATATAATGGCGTCATACATATTTCTCCAAATACGCGCTAAAGGCATGGATGATGATGCCATAATCTTAACAAAAATATCCTAATTTTTCCATAAATTTAATTTATTAAGTATTGTCTTAATGATGATTATTCTTATTGCTCATACAGTGCGATCTGAGTCACGAAACTTGAAATACGAAAACTTGGACAAGAGCCGATTGCCAGATTACGCGGAAAATTATAAATATTCTGCTAGAAATCGAGGAGTTTATTATCTAATACATATAGGCTCCACGTGGCTGAAGTGCTGTTGGCCTAGAGATCGCGAGTTTAGATCTTGGTGTATGATGATTTTTTTTAAGCTTTTCAGTATCCAAGCACCGACAAATCGTATTATAAATAGCTACTTCTAATTATAAAAGATTGACTAAAATGCTGTTGCCTTGGAGATCGCATTGGCTTAGTTATGGGTTTAGATCATGGTGTATGGTGTTTTTTTAAGCGCTTGCAGAATATATATTGGTGTATGGTGATTTTTTCAAGGGCTTGCAGTATGCAAGCACCGACAACTCATATATATATATATATATATATATATATATATATATATATATATATATATATATATATAGACTTAAGGAAATGAAAAGCAAGTGATGAGGGTGGCAACAAGGTGTTGAAGGAAGCCCAGCGGACACTTACCAAGTCGGAGACCAAGTTGGCAGGCTGCTGGGGGCGTCGAAGAGACACGTTGAACACACGAACACAAAAACAAAAAACACGCAAGCTTATCGGGCCTATGTCCTTCTTCAGCGATAGAGTATATATATATATATATAGCTGCTCAGAATTCCTTTTCTATTCTATTCTTCGTTGCATTTTTGTACCACTTTTCTTCGATAACATCTCTCTGAATTCATTCCCTGTCCTATCGATTCATTCTACCTACCCAGTGGCGTAGCTGACATCCCCGCAACCCCCGCGCGGCTGGGGGCCCATGGACAAAGCGGGCCCATATTTCTTTCGTGAAGCCCTTACATTTTTTCCGGGACTTAAATTTTGTTTTGGCGTTGCCCCCCACACATTTTCAGGTACCACTGTACCAACCTACAATAAATTCGATTCTACCTCTGTCTCCTTTGGAATTATGTATATTCAACAAATTTGTTTTCCTTTCTGTCCAACTAATATTCTCCATTCTTTTCCACACCCACTAGACGAAAGCTTCTGATTTAAACATGCTCTCATTTCACGAAACACAAATCTTCGTGTTAGCCACTAGCTGAGATAAACCTCAGTTTTGACTGATCTCTTTCTCGAGCTCTTAATTTAGAAGCCATTTCAACGGCTTTGCATAACAAACAAAGACTCTCAGTATCATTATTATAGATCCAAACTATTTGTCTTTGAAATGGGCCGGAACTCGTGCTTTGAAAACGAATTACCAAAAGCTCAATGCTGATGCAGCAAGACCATCGTAAGTGAAATGGAGAGTGAGTTCACTTGTTAGCTTGTTAATGTTTTTTACATAATATGGCGCTATGCGTCTGTTGGTATTCAAACACTTTTCCATTTATTTTTTAAGAGATTCTTTAATGTGGTATACCATCGCTTTTTAAAAATATAAATAGTCAGCTGATAAATTTATTATAGATTTAACCTCGATTAAGTCGAGCAGTGTAGTGGTCCGCAACCTAAGCACCGCAGGTCGCATGATGGCCACGAGAGCAGTTTATGTGGCTCGCGAATCTAAGATGGAAACTAAATTATGATGATTTCGCATATTTAATTAAAATTATTCTTGTTATACCCCGTTCATTGAAATGTAAACATTGTATATTGGAGAGGATTTATTTTTACTTGTCGAGGAACGCAGAATCCCGAGGTAGTTTCCGATGTTAACTCTCATCAATCCCGCCAATTCATTCGAAACTATTAATGCGACCCGCCTTGTAGGAACGTTTGTCGATCCCAGGTCTACAGATAACTACCCTATGCCTCGCGATATATTCAGCGCGAAAATATGCATTTTTCGCAATGAAAGTAATTAGCAGGACATCTAAATATGGCAGTTTTTTTTTTTCAAGGAACAAACGCCGCCGTAATTGCTCTTCTATACCTTTATTCTGAGCGTTATTTTTTTGTCTCTTACGATTTGTTTGATTGCTTAACATGTATTTCGTTCGCTTCAAAGAAATAGTTTTTTCACCCTAAGCTGGCGTCGTGTTACCTAGCGCTAACTGTTACCGAGGTAGAAATTCCGACCGCTGCATTGCAAAATTATGCATGGTTGAGAGAATCGGGAGGCTTGCGGAAAGTATCTTTTCGATCGCATCTAGTTGTCCTATCACCACCATACTAGCTAGACATGAAAATTTTAAGGTAAAATTTTATTTGATATCACTTTCTTATAAGGTGTATCAACTGAAAGAAGATTAACTTAACATTTTAATCTGATTCCGTTTCTTGTAAATTGTAAATTTATGATTTTATAGTGAAATTCAGAAAAATATCTTTGTTATAACACGCAATAAATAATATTTAGGCTGCGGAAGATGCACAGTTATAATATTTCTCTCGTGCAGAAAGCAAAAGGAGAATTATTGAGAAGGGGTTGCAAATAAAAAGGTGCATGAGGAAATATTTTTTTACTTAATGAGTAGGTTTTGAGATTAGAAATGTGCAACATGAGAAAAAATACAAGAACGGCTTTAAGAAATAAGCTAAGAAAAATTCTTCTCCTAAAAATGTTTGAGGCATGACCGACGAAAGATAATATGCGGTACAATTCATAAAAATTTTCCCATTCGCCAATCTTGTGGCATAAATTTTATTACTTGATCATTCCTCGGAAAAGTTATTGTTATGGAGTTGTTTCTCGAAACTTCTACGCGTTGTGCTCTCCTATTTTGTCGGATTAGAGGCGGCACGGCTCGTATGATCAAAGCCAGGAAGCGGCACGGGGGAACGGGCAAAAGGGAACTCTCTGGCGCATTATAATAGGCCTTGACAATCGCATTGCAGTTTGAAGGTCAAAATGCACGGAAAAGTGCACGTGTGCCGAAATGGGTTGAACTGCGGCGCCTAATTGGAGATATCTCGGTCTCCCCAACCCACATAGCACCAAGTTGCACTTCCATTGCGTAACAAGGGAAGGAAGAATTGCAGAGAAAATTACGTTAGGAGCTTTTTTCGCCGACTGCATTCTTTCCATCTGAGTAATGATACGCAGATGCGATGTCTTGTTTGTTGCCCTCATTTGTATCAGCATGCACTTTTTAGCGATGCTTTCCGATTACTCTCCAGCAGCTAATTCAAGATCTACCAAATGTATACCATATGAAGCACTAAATTTGATATACATATTCTCGAATTTTGGCGTTTGTTACTTGAGTTATTCATGAGTTATTTTGTGTGCAGACAGACAAATGAACAATATATAAGCGTTTTTTTTAAAGGGCTAAAAATTGATGTAACCAAGTTTTGTATGCATTAAATAGTAAACAGTGTATATAAAATTTACTTAATCTTAATCGCATAAAATTTGCGATTTATTAAACGCATTGCATTAAAATTCGTGTTAAATTTTACTTCATTAAAAAAGTTCCGAGACATCCCCTCTTTTTGCCACTAAATATACTTGTTGGACAAAATACCTGAAACTTTATTTTGAACAATTAGACGTAGAATTAAGACACACTATAGACCCCCTATAATGCGGCCCGCTATATCGAGTAACGTGGATTTGCCTTGGACCACAAAGGCTTTGGATTTTGTCCTACGGTTGATTTGGTTTGCACGAAGTTTTAATGTAATGATTCCGCTACTCGACTACTCCAATACCGGACCGCACTGCAGAAACAAAACACTCTTTACAATCGTACTGCTTCTAGCAAAAATGGTAAAGTGTAGGTTTTCGAAAATGCATTGAGGCTGTACCACTTCGACGGACACATGCTTCCGAAATCTTAGATGTCATCGCGTAAATAATTGCATTGTTTAAAGTTTAAGCGAGAAAATCTTTTATATTTGAATTTTCTTCATTTTTTATCGGAAATAATTTTGTCTACACCAGTTCAGATCGAGTAACATGGACCCTAGAGACCGCGTTATGGCGGGGCTCTAATGTATATTTTATTGAAATTGAACCATAAAATGTCTGCTTAGTTTTCATAAATAGGACAATGGCAAAAAGCTACTAAGAATCCAATATAACCTTCTTTTCGCTGGTATTTCTTAAATTTCATCCGAGTCGTTCTTAAAACAATCAATTCAGCCAGAATTAAACGAGAAAATTGACAAATGCGGCGACTGATACACAAACGCCTATCGGCAAACCTAGTTTTGGTGCTGCATATCATAAAAAAATGACGCAGCTTAGCCGCCTAATAACACATTTTTCAGCCAGCTAAAAAAATGCAACTTCTACTTTCTAAAATGTGAGAGCGAATAGTTGAGTAGAATGCCTGCCTTTTTCTCCGCGCGGCAAGTTGACTTCATTCACACGGCTTCGAACGAAAGCTTCTTAATTGAGTGAATGCTTAAGAGTGTTTTTATTTTTCAAGCCCCTTGTCAACCAAGTGCCCCTTTTTTCAAACGAGAAATTAGCCCTTTATCCTACACACGCCTTAAAAGTTGAAAAAACATTGCATAAGTTGAAATTTCTTTCTCCTTTCCCTCAACATCCCTCCGGACTCCGTTCACTCTCTCTCTCTCGGAGTGTGTAACCCGATCAACAAACTTCTAGTTTTTAGTTTCGAATACGTCTGCGGGCGAGTGAGAGGGCGGACGCTTTTTCCTTTTGAAAACAATTCGTGTTCAGAAGGGGATGAAGGAATTTCCGTCATTTGCGACGTGACATCTATGCGTGAATAAGCCGGCGCACAACTTTTTCCCATGGGTTCTTTGTGTGAAAGGTTTTATTTCGAAGATTAAAAATAACGACGGAACGATGTGCATTGCTTCCATAACTGTTTGCTAAATACCTATTCTTAACACCACTTTATTACTCTTGCTAGTACTACTCAACATTTCCAAATTTCAACAAGAATTCATCCAGTCACACCGGTGAGGAAACGGAAATACCAACTTATGTACAAATAATAAAAATAAATAAATAAATTTATTTATATAATATTTTAATATCGTTTGTTATTTTTTCTCTGTGCATTGCATGCGATTAAGTGGAACGGGACTACGCCGACTCACCTTAAAATATAAATAAATAAATAGAATAGATACATAAAATAGGTAAATAAAGCGATGCAACAGTTTACAGAGCGAATTCTCGTAATGAGCAGTTTCGTGAACAGAACTGATCAGTTTTGAAGAATGTCTGATTTATAAAAATAATTTTAAAGAAATCTTTTAATAAATAAAATGTATTGCAGCATCAAAGGCTGCATTCGGTTACACGACGTCGTAATATTGCATCATTTCTCCGCTGCGGTATTTATCATATTCCTTACCACTTAAAAACATTAGTATTCAATGATTCACACGTATGTGGGAGTTCTTCAAGCTTTCATCTTTGGTAGTTGATCTTCAGAATGCACATTAGATGAATCTATGTTAAGTTTGAGACCAGATCTTTTTACGTCAGTTGTTTCATTCTTTGATCTTAACATATTTTTAGGTCGATGACCTACCTTCCTCCCCAAAATCTTTCAATTTTCCTATTGTTTGCCCTCTTTCCTTATCCTTTTATTAACGACAGCTGAGCACTGCATTTATCAGTAATGTGGTTGTTTTAACTTTGTTAATCAACTACCGAACCAACTCTGCACCTTTGCTGTATAGAAAATTGATAAATGGATAAAAAGTCATCTTTTCTTGAAGAACGTTGTACCTTGTAGCTTATTTATGCCATGTATTATATTTTTTCTTTATTTAATTTGTAATGCTTTGAACAAAATATTGGATTTATATTTGTTCGCCATTTATTTTTATTTTTTTGTATTAAAAACATTTTGAAGCTATTGAAGGCAAATCCTCGTTTGAGCCCTTGTATTTGTTTTATGTATAATGTTTTCATTCTCATCGTAATTTAGAGTAAATGCTTTTGGAGCGCATACTTCATAGAAATTTCTGTCACATCAAGGAATATATTCCACCGTAGCGTTAGATGGCTATGAAAAATGGTATTAATGCAAAACTTAGCTTCTTTATCTTGTAAAACCATAGTATAGGAGAAGAAGTTACGTGAAATAATTTAGGTCGCATTTAATTTACAAAATACGCAATATGTTTCCGTAAAAGTAAATATTAACAATATTTTATCGGAGGAATAACTTTTAATCGACCAGAATTAAATAATGATAGTGATTTTTAGCTTCCCTTTAATATGTGCTCCCGTAATACATCTCTCCAAAGATTAAAAGCTAAAATGACCATAACATTGTTTGTCCGAAAGCCCAACTGGCCTTAAAGGCTACTGACCTAAAATTTTCGGCGTGATGATTCCATTCGCCGAGAGAGGCATAGTGTCTGCTTTGTCGCGGGGTAATGAACCCTTCACAGTGAACTTGGGGAACAAAAACAATCATTCATTCCATTCGCTAGGACGAAATGCGCTTTGAGGATGGGAAAGCAATTGTCTTCCCTTGTTCGACTCATTAAGAGTTGTTAGAGAGGAAAGCAAACTTTCTACTTGTTCAGTGTGAGGAACTCATTTGTCGGACCGACGCATGAGCCAGTGCCCTTGCGATAATTTCTTTGGTATTCCTAATAGTTCCACTAGCATGTTTTAGAGTGCATGAAACCCGTAATTTGTCGGCGATCTCGACGAAATATTCGAGACGGTGCAGCGGTCAATACCGCGTTATTAAAGTATGTGATTTTACCATTCGGAATAGTTTCACCTAGCATAGTTGTTCTCCTGAAAACAACATTTTCTTGAAAGAAAAATCATGAATCATTGCAAGAATTTCAAATAAGTTAATTGTTTTAACAAATATTTATTTTTTCTTCAAATAACCATTTTAAATACAGCCAAGTGTTTATTGATTTCAGTATCTGAAGGATTCTTTGTCACAGATTGTCTTTTAGGTGGCGTGCATCATATTCAGGATGTCTTATGAAAACCATGATTGCAAATAGGTTTTTGCTAATTTATTAGAAGGCTAGAATTTCCCAACTAGGCGATCTCTGTCGCATTCAAAACTTCAGTTAATTGAAAAGCTTTATGAGAGTTTTTGTTAACTCGTTAGATACATTAATAAACGAGAATAATCCTTGTAATACTTAAGAAATTTAATATATAGACAAATAGAACTTTGCGAATAATTGGTTCCGGAAAAATTACGCGAAAGGCGAATTCGCGAAGTGCAAATCCTCTTTTCCCATAAGACGCAATGTTATTTTGGGAATATGGTTCCGAGTCAACCTATAATATTAGCTTTTTATCATAAATAATGCAGAGTAGCAGAAAATAAAAGAAAACGTAACAGCAACGTAACAGTATATGATAACCTAGCATCATAAAGTGAAAAACCATCTTTTAATTATTTTCAAAATGGGTAATAGCAAATGAAAACCCAGCATTACAAACAGCATTTTTGTATGCGATTTTCGATCTTCTTTTATTCATTAAAAGGAAATTCTTAAATTTAAATTGATGAGCTACTGAAATGGAATGTTGAGTACATGATGCACAGATATATTCTTGGGTACTGCTATAAACATTTCTAAGCCGCAAAAAAACACTAGCATTATAAAGTGATAAAATTTCTTTTAATTGTTCAAAATACGTCACAAAAATAAAAACGAAACATTAAAGTGGCAACCATTCATTTAGTAATCGCGTTCAATATAACGCGGCAGAAATCCTATGCACAAGATGATAACAATTCTTAGGTTTACATTTAAAATTTGTAATAAAAAATGAAAAACACAAAAACTAACATTCCTCTAAATGACGTCCAAAATACAAAGATAATAGTAAATGAAAACCTTACATTACAAAATTATTGCATTTATTTAAATTTTAAACAAGTTTCACGTCGAAAATAGCGGTGTTGGCGGTGAAGTTAAAACAGTTACAAAATAATTAAGTCGAGAGTTATCAAGTTTGTTTACTTCGAAAACTGCTAATTATGAGCATTATAAATATAATAATAATAATACGCCCTTTTCTAGGGCGCCAAAGTTTCAACTGAACTTTGAAACAAAAAAGTCGAGGGTGTTCTATTTGTTGGCATCGCAAACGGATGACGCGAAATGCGCGTAATCGGCGCGAAGCAGAAGTAATGGTCATAATTTTTTTTCGCGATGTGCAAATTCGCGAACCGCAAGCACGCGAAGTTCAATAATGTTTAATTCAAATAAATAGAAAAATTAATATATACAGAATTAATGAAAGGATTCGATTCTCGGTCCAGGCAGAATTTTTCTCCTGATTTCAAATTATTCCCAGATTCTAGCTTATGCCAAATAATCGCGTAGGGATTCCATCAATTTCATACAACTGTATAAAATATAATTGCTTTCTCAAGTATCGATTTAAGTTCTTAACCCCATTGCATGATTCTTTAAAACTTGGTAATATAATTTTTATAAACCCAATAATATGCGCTCAATTCTGGAATAATTAAAAAAATATAGATCATGGGGGAATTTATGTTTTAAACCAAATACGACTTGTGTCACATATTGCGCAACTAGCAGCTAAGACCTGATTTCTTTACGAAAATTGCATGCGCAATAAGCGACACTGTATGCAGTAAATGAGTTAATGGGCAGGAAAGCACTGAAATTGGGAGAGGGCATTTCCATTTCAAAAGAGGGAAATTCTTAATGAACGTCGATAATGACTTTGTTCCTCGCCCATTCTCGTTCCCAAATTCCATCAAAGATATAACGCCACATTGTATCCCACCTCACTCGTCGCCGCTATCCCTTTATTCTCGCCTGCATCTCATCCCACTTTCATTGTTTCCACTCCCTCCCCATCCTCTTCCTTTTATCTCCCGTCCTTATAATTCATATTCTCCCACGGGACACCGCAAGGTATTTTATCGCTCTGTTTCCCATATGTCAACTTTCATTCACATACCTGTTGATGATCTGAAGTCGGATTTTGGATTTTTTCCGCATGAATGAGATGTATCTAGCTCGAAAAATTACCTTCGCGAAAAAAACCTGCTTTCCTCCAGTAGAGCAAATAAATTTGATCTTCTGTTCTAGTTAAGTTGCTTTTGTTGCTGACTATTTTAACGTGAACTTTTATCTATGAATGATTTGATACGATTACAATTAATTTCCATTAATTTAACGTTCGCATACGAAATATATTGGGATGGAATGCCTTTTCAGCTGAAATTATATATCCGTTAACTCTCGATTCAGAGATTAAGAGTAATTGACACACCCAAATCAGACATAGATTTTTAAGAAAAATAAAAATAAAATGTGTCCTAACCGTGTGATTTTAAATAACATTAGTACATAAATGCAAATGATATTTAGGTATTGCCATTTAAAAGAAATAACCACCATACCATTATATTGCACGTAGCAATTTAAGAAGCTTTAAAAAAATTCCCTGTATTACTAAATGATTTTTGTAAAGGAACGCATCAACCTAAAATTTCGTAAGTTCATCGTATGAAAACATGGACGCTTTTAAAAAAATAAACTAGAAAAATCCATTTCCGCTCGGACTGTCATTCTTCTACTCTCTACGCAATCATGCATTCCGCCGACTCATTCCGAAAACCGTCTTTCGCCGCTTTCTCTCTCAATCTCTCTCTCTCTTTCCAATAATCCATTCGCACATACACACGCGACCGCAGCGTGTGACACGCTCTATCGGCTGTCTCCAAACAATATTGCTCCGATGATTTTAACCGCAGACCGATTTTCTCCTCCAATCTCTTCTCGTCCTCTCCTCAATCTGACAGCCTTGAGACTTTTCCCTCATGTCTCTTTATTCCATCCTGCTATTCTGTTTTTCTCTCTCTCTTCCACGGTTTCGTCCCCATTTTCATTTTATTTATCTATTCCAAAGACTAATAGTCTGCTCTGCCGATCAGAATAGAATCTTTTTAACGGAAATGCCACGCGTAAAAAATAGAGAAGTGAAAATAGTGAAATTGGCTCGTCTTATTCTTAGAAAAATTTCTTTTTGTTTTCCATTTGACACGGGCGACTTGTTGGATTGGATTGGGAAACATATCAAATGTGCGGAATCGAAAATTCAAAAGATTCAAGTGATGTGCATTGGTAGTATTTCTGCACATTTCCTCAAAAATAATTTATTCCATTATCTATTCAAACTATATCTCAAAAAGGAAAGTTGCGTTCTTCTAATTGGAATAATTTAATTCTAATAATTTTTATTAAGATCTGGAATATTCAGAAGGGAATATTTAATACATTCTTTCCATTTTCCTAAGATGAATTTTATAGGATGTAACAAGTGTCTGATGCATTAAACGTATACTTTAAATCCTCACGTGAGTGAATGCCCTAATATGTATTTGCAAAATAATTAATTTGGTGTGTTTTCCGATAGTCAGTTATTACGTGATACTCTCGAAAGCTTATATGTTTTATTATTTCTTTATATAGATCCAAAACGAACATATCGTTATATGTGTCTGGAACTCTTTTATGGACAATGAAATATATAAGAATATATATTTGTAAGCCTGAATTTACATGTATGTGTCACTCTTATTTTCATTGCCTACGGATTATCATTCATGATATATAATCTAAAAATTTATGAAGTGTACAAAATAAACCGAATACTTTCAGTATTTTCATTTCATTTGTAAATATGTAGGGTTATTATAGATTGAGAAATGTGTAATTGATTGCCCTGTTGATTTGTATTTGATGATATACGAAATTATAAAAAGGCATTAAAAGGATATGATGCTAACTAAAATTAAGCAAAATACTTTTTAAATCATAATTCGTAAGTAAGAATGCAGTTTATTGATTTTGCACCTAAAAATTTCATGTGAACATTTTCGTACCTAATACCTAAAATTATAAGATTGTATGCTCTGATCGTAATCCCCCAGTAGTTTTAATTTCCCTACCATTCTCTCTCTATCTATCTCTCTAACACTCACATCAGTCTCATGTTTTTTTCGGATCGAATATCAAATATTGGTGATGTAACGGTGGTTTCAAAATCATTGCTGCCGTCTCGAGTTAAGACATCCGTCCATCATCAACACATCCCATTAACTCCTGCGTTTCCCCACCGCGCTAACATTCTTTACGCGCCTCTCCCTTCCCCGCCTCCGTTTACCTCCTCTTATTCCTCCACCCCCTCCAACTCCCACACTCTCCCTCTCTTCCTCAGCTCTCCACTCAAGTTCGAGGTCCTTCTTAGAGAGAGAGAGAGAGAGAGAGAGAGAATGAGGTGAGCGAAAGGGAACGGAATCCGAAGCATAGATTCGGACCTCCTAAATAATTTTTAAGGCGTTTCCCAACGCGTAAGCTCTTGTCTGCGTTCTCTTTCTCTCCGAGGTAGAAATTGGATAGTGAGAGGACTGTGAGACAGCCTTGTCGAAGCTCTCTCTCTTCTACACGTAGACGGACACGCATTGCGCATTTCGCCTCTCCCCTATCCTTTTCTATTTCTCCCCCACCCCTCCCCCTCACGCTATCGTTCCGAGGCGGAAATGGTGGGAGCGTGGAACTTTTATGTTATGTGTCGCTTTTTCAGGTGGACGGGACACGCATTGCGTATGCTTTAAACTCCGTTTCTGTCTGCCTCTGCTCCAATTTCCATATGCAGTCATACCACGGTTTGTGACGCTTCGCTTTCCGAAGATCTGCTCATACGACGCTCGCGCCATAGAACCAATTACTCGCATTTCGCCGCGTTGACTCGTTAATCCGACGCTTTTCGGCACGACTCCATGCGCAGTCTATACGCAAGCAATCATAATGGAAATGGGATGCACATTTTTGCTACAAAGCGGTCGTCATCAGTGGATACACCAATTGTAGATTTTAAAGTTAAGTCTATCAAGGTTCACATTTTATCCAGTCATCCCCATGGCGCGGGTGGTCCTTATGAGATCGGAAAAAAGACGTGTATGAATGCATCCGGGAAGAGGCCATTGTCCTTTCCCGCGTATATGACCTGTCCGGTCTTCGGATCTTATGGTCACGCCAACATGATTGCGATGCGAGCTCGGAATGGGATCGATAATTGCTCGATTCTATCCTGACGTCCAATCGATTACTTGTTTGTAGAAGCGATATGTGGCTTCAGGGACTTCCTACACCACACACGGGCACACACGCACATAAACGCGTGATAATTTCGGTGATTTTGCCATGGAAATAGTTTATGGTTTCGAAACATGTTTCGCTCGTAATTATTGCGTATCTCTTTCGAAATAAATTTGCGTTCTCGCTTGACGAAACTGTACGTTTTGGTGTCATCACCGTTCGTTTACGAACAAAATAATTGGATATTTATAGAAGTTTCCACACGTTTCCCATGGGTGGGCAAGTTTTAAAAGTTCGTAGGAATTTAAAACGCGTGATTTTTTACAAGGATTCTGTGAGTGATTTCTTTACGGAGGAAATTTCGTCCACTTAGTTATTTAATTCTAGATGAGGTTCTGTTCTTCGTTACCCTCTTTTTCCTCTCTTAAAGGGCCCGAATCCTAAATTTTTCATGGTAGTGGACCTTCTTGTGTACTAATATTGCTGCATCGATTTTTCCTCTTTTTCAATGAAGAAAATCTGGCTATCTATTAATAAAAATGCAAGCGCATCGAATTTTGCTTTCATATCTTTAATGGTTGGTTATTCATTATGCTTAAAAATGTCACTTTTTAGTCCAAATAAGTACAAGTGGCACATTTTATTCATAAATCAACTAATTCGAGCATAGCGTCTATAAGAACGAGAAAAGTGAATACAAAAATCTTCTGCTAAGAGAATTTTTATCATTAAACAAGTTATAAAATGTTTTTATTAGTTTTTACCGATTTCCTATGAATTTTAATAAATCGATGAACATTTTGAACTAGTTATAATTAGAACAGAAAAGGTGGGGAAATAAGAGTGATAGAAATCTAAATTAAAAAATACCGACTAGTAAGTTTATTATTAATAAAATATAATATAATAATTATTATATAAGAGACGATATTATTTGTGAATCAAAGCGAAATTAACCCAGAGAACTTATCACTTCAAGATCGTCGAAATTCGTTTACAGCACTGAAAAAATCGGTACGGTTAAGAGCTATCCTCTTTCCGAGTCCAATGTTTTTCTGTAGTTGTAAAATGGGGGATTTAAACATGAACTGTGTGAAATATATATATATATATATATATATATATATATATATATACATATATATATAACAACTTACGGAAAAGGAAAGGTAAAATAGATATATGGATGTCAACAAGGTGTTGGGATGAGGAAACCCAGTGAGCACTCACCAATCAGACGACTTCAGGTTGGCGAGGCCCCGGGGATGTCGAAGCGACACACGTAAAATAACACAAAAACACAGAAACATCACAAACGTAAAGCTTTCGGAACTACTCCTTCTTCAGCTACAGAGAGAGTTCTCTCTCTGTAGCTGAAGAAGGAGTAGTTCCGAAAGCTTTACGTTTGTGATGTTTCTGTGTTTTTGTGTTATTTTACGTGTGTCGCTTCGACATCCCCGGGGCCTCGCCAACCTGAAGTCGTCTGATTGGTGAGTGCTCACTGGGTTTCCTCATCCCAACACCTTGTTGACATCCATATATATATATAAATATATATATTCTAATCCCGGCCATAGGTTAAATTATGCGCATTATTAAAGCTCTTGAGAATGAGGAATTGTAGAAGCGCTTTCAGGAGGTTGTGTCTTACAAATTTTATTGCGAGCATGTTTCTGTTATAGCAAAGAGGAAAGTGTGAAACTCGATGATGAATGTAAGCTTAAGAATCCAAAAAATTCACCATGGAATGTGACAAGTCAAATGTAACTAAAATTTATTTTAATTTTTCCCTTCATTCATTCCAAAAGTTCCGCTATTATAAGCTTAATTCTTCCGTTTTGAAAAGTGATTCATACCTTTTACGGGAAGGTTAATCTTAAGACTGGTCATAAGAGAACTGAGAAAATTATACTTGAAAATTGCAGTCATATTTTATGCGGATATTAGCCTCTGCGTCATTTAAGCAAACTCGGCGTAAATTTTAGCGATTTATGTCCGCAGAAAGAACAAATGAAATCGCCACAAAGGAATTATACAAGAGGAAAATATTACCGTTTGAGAGTAAATTAGAAAATTGCACCGAGTCATTTTTATCGTCCAACGTAGTTCGAGCAATGGCAAAGAAATCTCGAACGGCCATGGAAGGATTGAGTACGGTTGTAACTCAAACAGATGGAAAAAATCTTGTCAATTGGGAAAAAATGTCGGCGCAGAATGAAGTTTGCCGGAATAAAAAAAAATGTAATGATTCCGAGAAAAGGGCGGCAAAAAGGGAAACACATAAACGTGATAAAGCGTCAAAGCCGCACGGTTCAATTAACCGGCCGTTTCATGTCTCCTTGCAAAGTGAGAGGCGGGATTTAAGGAAAACGTGATGGAGAATAAAGATGAAAAACATTACGTTTCTTGACAAATTTACCCGCAACGAATTATTTGTACCACATTTGTAATTTTTAGACAAGAAAGTTTGCCCGCGCATTTTACGCTTACGGTAAAATCCCGATCATTCTTATTAATTCGGGAGAGTGAGTGCGGATAATAGGAAAGCATGAATAATCCGAAAGATTACATTTTATAACTCTTTAATATATCTATTATATTCTGCACAATTTTACTTGCACCACCAAAAAACAAATGAGGGAAGACTTGCAGATAAAATTACGTAAGGCGCTTTTTTCACCGACCGCTCTCTTTACAACGACGCAAAGAATCGCAGATACGATGTATTGCGGGTTGCCAACATTTATAGAACATGCACGTTTTCGCGATTTTTTTTCGATTATTCCCCAGTAGTTGTCTTTAGATCTACTACATTAGTACAATATTTAACTCATAAATAGACCAATCAATCTTGAGTATTTGGTTTTTCCGTGTTGCAGGATTACAGAGATATTACTCGAAAAGATCAACGGACAGAAAAACCGAATACGTAAGAGAATTTTTAAAGAAAAAAGAGATAACAATCCGAGTGCATTTTTGGTTAATCTACCTCTTGGATTATTACAGGCTAACAATTCGCATTCATCTGAATGAAGACGGTGTGTATGTTGATAAATATATTACTTTATTAAATATTGAGATTCATTGATGGAATAAAGCGATCTAAAGATCCTATGCAGACAGGCATAAGCTGTAATGTTGGGAATAATTTTGAAACGGGAAAAAAAGTCTGCTATGACCGGGAATCGAACCCGGGTCTTCCACTTGCCCGGCGGATATTCTAACACTGAACTATCTTAGCAGATCAATTTTCTCATTTCTTAACGCGGATGTTTTCTTGGTTGGTCGTTTCGTCGTTTCAAAAGTATTCCCAACATTACAGCTTATGCCTGCCTGCATAGGAACTTTAGATCCCTTTATTCCGTCAATTTCTTGCTTGGCAATCTCACCATTTGGGAGGGAGGAGTTTTCTTCGGTGTATCTCTTTGAGGACATCCGTTGGGGCAGTTTGATACTAGCTTGGCTAGTTCCGTCCCAACCAAGAAAACATCCGCGTTAAGAAACGAGAAAATTGATCTGCTAAGATAGTTCAGTGGTAGAATATCCGCCCGGCAAGTGGAAGACCCGGTTTCTATTCCCGGTCATAGCAGACTTTTTTCTCGTTTCAAAATTATTGAGATTCATGTAAAATATGATTTACTTGCAAACAAAATAATCGGCAGCAAAGTGTTGTTTATGAGCTGAGGATAAACAAATAAATACATAAACTTACAAAATAGACAGGAAATTTGTGCATGATAAACGGAGATCTGAATAGATGTTATCAAGGAAAATTGTTATTATTATCATCGGGCCTCCGGTCGATCCACCTTCAGGTTGTCTCACACACGAATACTCTCCTACTACTATTCAATACTCTACTACGCTACTCTGGGTTTTATTGAGCATGATTACACCAAAACCGCCTAAAGTCTTTGGCAAGGGGTGTCATTGCACCATACCTACAATATATCTATTCATTTTATTCGGTCTCATTGCATTCGGAAAAAAGAACCAGTACTACCTGTTGTTTTTAGCAATAATTTATAAGCATTTTCCTGTTCACTGCGATCTAATCCCACCCTCTACTTATTAGCATCATTGGAAACGACTATGGCGTCCATAACCTAAATAAATTTGGGTTTGATCAATTCTTCTAATAGATTAACTTTGTGCTCTCTTCTTGTACGCTTTATTGTCTGACAACTCGATTTACTCTAAAGATTCGATTTGATCGTATCGTAACTATAGTCACTATTAACCAATCGAGCCACTTTACGCTGAATCATTTCGATGTCCTTAACAAATCCCTCCTCGTTAGAGATTATGCCGACGATTTGCCGTGCTAGATAAAAATATTCGACTTTCTTCATTGAATATGACGAATACTTTTACTGATGCTTCAAAATCCCCGTGATATCACCTTAAACCCATCAGATGTCACTTATAAAATACGGTTGAAGTTGCGTTAAAATGTGATATTATTCCATATTAAGTTTTTTTAAATTTACATTATTTAGAAATGCGAAAACCGGTTTTGTTTTTCGTATAATCATTGAGCTTAATGTTACACGACTTCCTCCACGAGTTGTACGGTGGAATCTTGAATTTTTCTATTGCGACAGATGAGGAAACATAAATCTCGACCAATTAAGCTCAGTGCCAATGTGCAACATATTGGTGTACATTAATCGTTTCCTTCCCGCGTTTCTGAAGTCATTCTACTCCTTAGAGAAATCGTATACTGTAAATAGCGGAAATGCTCTTAGGAAGTGAATTTAAGACCCACCGCAAACATTTTTAACGGCTCGGAAATTATTTATCGTTATAGACTAAATGGAAACTTTTTGTATGGTCATTTTTTTGCCAAACTTAAGAAAACATATCATTCTTTATGACGATAAGACCTTTTTCCTCCTGAGGTCCTTTCAAGGCCCAGATCTACATTATCCGTACGTTTTTTCTTCTCTCTCACTCTCTCATTTCTATTCTCAGAACGGAACTTGGACTTTTGTTCCAAAAGTAAAAGTGTGGCTCTTTTCCACCATGGATTCCCGCTCCGTTGTGTTAATGTTTAAGTTTAGAAGAAAGACATCTTTAAACAATTCACCGTCCCTTGCGTGGAATTGAAAAAATGCTTTTCGTCCCACATGTAGGGAGAAAAGGTATTAGGAATTCATAGTCTCTAGGAAAAAAAGAAAATTTAGATCACTAGTCTCGGAAAATCGCTGCGGTGAACATTCACGCACTTTCACGGCGTTAACATTTGTATTCTGTTGAAAAAAGTTTCTCAAATCTTTTTGGTCTACTTAAAAAAATCCATTTGCGTCCGTTGAATACATTATAATCGTTTCAAATTTTCGTTCAAGATAAAACGTACCTCAGATCTCTCCAAAATTGTTTTTCGTCCGACACGAAATGATGTCTCTTCGTAGTTTTCTAGGTGAAGACGCCCTTGCAGAAATCAGTACTCCACCCAAACGACTTAAGCGCTCTCTTGGTTGTGCGGCGAAATCTGGATAAGTTTTCCGCACTTAAATAATATGGTCAGAGCGCAATGTTCTTTGGATAATAAGTTCTTTATCGTTTCGGGTTCTTGGAAATGCGGAGTTCCTTTTCATTGCCTGAAATGGAAATCTCGATTGCGTATGACCGTAAAGCGCGTAAGAAAATCCAATTTACGCCAGAAGCGTGTCAATAACTCATTTAGACCACGCTCAAAAGCTTTGCTGCGCCGCGACCTCGATGCCGCTCTGATTACACTGCTTTGCGATCTGTTTCCCATTTTGGGTCGTTCATAGCCCCCAGAAACCATTTTCAGTAATTAATGCTTCGGTTTTTTTTAGAGAAATGAGGTGGCACCTTTTCTCTCATTTCCCACTGATAGTTTCTTTTGGGGTATTTTGAATTGTAAATAAAAGTAAATTTTCTTTGAGCTGTTTATTTTGCCGATAATTTTGTGGAATCATTAAAGAGGTAGTGGAATGATAAATCGTCTTAAAGTACGATTTTCTGAAAGTAATTAGGACTTATTCATGAGATGATGTTAAGGTAATTCTAATGTGTTTTATTGAATCAAGTGCAATAAAACACAATGACATATACATATTTATCAATAGAGGTTGATTTTAGACCCAATATGCATGCTACAGGCACAAGATTCAAAAATTCTTTGGGATCGGAATACGCTAGTCAATTCATCGCTGCAAGGTCATGCGAAACCATTGATTTTTTGTTGCATTTAGCCTATATACAGCAATGGAGAGGCCAGTTGAAAATTTTAATTGACCGTTAGTAATAAAAATAAATAAAAAAAGAAATTTAATTGTTAAAGGTAAGTTAACTTACTTAATGATTTGAACAATTGTTCTGATTCTAACAAGATGTATGAGAGAGTAGTAATATTTTTCTTACATTTTTGAAACTCTCCCTGTTCACTGTTCTCTGGAGAGTGTCATAAGATTAAATGAGTTTTAGAGTTGTAATATCTTTCAGAAAAGTAGTAGAAATTTTGTTAAGATGCAGGGAATTTTGCGTATCGCTTAAAATATAATAGCGGTTCAGCTCATTTCCCTGCTTGAGGGCTAACTTCTTAAAGAAGATGAACCCGTTTTCAAGAAAAAAGAAAAAAATATGGCATGCCCCAGTCATCAATGTCTTAGCCATTAGCAAGCAGAAACAAAAATATAACCGATAAAACTTTTTAAAGTGTTTTAAATGCTTATCTCTGTAATTTGTCTGTAACAACGCTTTACATTCTTTGTAATTTATGCCACTACATTCCACTTTGTTGACTTTTAGTATAGTAATTTAATTTTGCCTGCAATTTCAAGGTGCGCAAAATTTGAAATTCGCTGTAAAATAACTTTTCCGAATACATACTTTATTAAGCTGTTGCGAAATAGAGACATCAGATTAAAGTCTCCTTCAAGGTATAAACGTATAATAGTTACTCCGTTATAGTAAGATTAATAGGCGATAGACCAGTGATTCCTAAAATGGGTGACGCCGCACAGGGGTTCAGTAGCTGAGTTTTAGGAATGCCGCGAGAAACATAGTTTAATAAATACATCAACGAATTGGATGTTTTGATAGGAAAAATTAATTATTGTGTAGTACCAATAAAAGGATGCGTCCAAAGGTTGTAATACCTATAGGTAAAAATATAAAAGTCTTGTTTCAAGGAGGGGGTGCGTCGACATTCTATTTATCTTTGAAAGGTCTCGCTCCTATGGAATGTTTGGGAACCATTTCGATATATCTTTACTGTGTATATATTTGAAGATAAAATAATAATTCATATTATATCATTCACATGCCGAGTTGAGAATGGATTGTTAGGAATTAGCATTCTGCATATAAAAAGGTTTAGGCAATAATTACAACCTTAATATTTGATAAGTATCAAAATAAAATAAATTATGAATATACATATGATGAGGTGCTTAGATACAGGATCTTACGTATTTCACTAATATAAGCAAAGAGTAAAGTCAATATCAAATGTACGATAATTTTTTTTGTTGCATCCTATTCCTCACGCAATATTTTCACAAAGGTTGGAATTATCTGATACGTATCAACCATAAAGAATTGAGTACTGTGATACGTTCTAATTTTTGCGTATTAATTTCCGGTGGCATCTCTACGCTAGTGGAGAGAAACTGTCTGTCATAAGTTACGGAAGCAGATCGGAGATTATAGGGATTTATCAGAATGGGGAGGAGTTGATGGCCAGCACAATGGGGTTAGGAAGGGTGGGTGTGGAGGGGGATGGAAAAAGAGCGGGCTCGGTTAGATAAGTCGTAGAAGTGAAGGGTGGCGCCGAGGAAAGGATTCTCCGTGAGAGGGGAGTGTGTGCCCCAGTAAATTAACCAGGAAACTTGACCTTGAGAAAGTCATTCCTCTTGAAATCTGGTGGAGCAAGGGCTGAGGAGAGTTGGCATCTTTCCTCCTGGAGATGTATTTATAAATCGTAGCCATCTCCATCCATCCGGTTTCCTCTAAATATAAAACAAGTTTTCCTAACATTTTTCACAAAAAATGACTGCTGTTTTATTGAATTTGAAGATTTTTTCGTCGTCTTGCGTGCCAGCCGGTTCTTCTCAAGCGTAAACATAATTCTGGATGTATACTTGTATTTAAAAAAGTAACTTAAAGGAGAAGTTTGAGTAATTTAGGGTATAGTGGCGCCGCTGATTTTGGTCCTTTTGTTCTGATTGAAATGTCGGATGGAAAATTTTTAGATTTACTTATCCTCCAACTGAGCCATATTTGAAATAAAATACATCGTATGTTTCAGACAAAACTTTTGTTTTTTAGAAAAAATATTTCAGTGTTATAGGTCGACATCTAATCGTTAGATTTTGTGAATTTAAAAACTCTATAACATCTTACATTAAAATCAATCTTCAGGCAGAAGTTGAGATAGGTGAATTTTGAGTGATTCCTTTGTGAATATATTCTGAAACTTATCTCCTATAAATTCACACTATAATACGATTTTCCTCATATTTATAATACTTGCCCTTACTCCTCAAGTTTCGATGAAAGAAAAAAAATTTCCGATCACAAACTTATCAATTTATGGCAGAAAATTCGAACAGACAAACAGCTGCGAGTCGAAATCTGAAACTGACCTGCTCTCGGGAAACTACATCTAAAAAATATATCCCACGAGACCCGATTGTAAGACGCTTAACGTTTACGGGAGAGGCCCAGGCTTTAAGAGTTACTGAGCGGCGGCGCTTTGGACGGTATTTAGAAAGCGTTGAGGGTAGCCGCCTCTACGCGAGCAATTTTTGTAGAGTAAGATCGATACGAATTGTAAGATGTAGGTTTTTTCTTCACGACTGCAAACGCTCTCCACGAGCCATGCATGGGGAAACCTAATAGGAATGGCAACGCTTTATAGTCGATTGGGAGAAATTTCTGCGCGAAGGTAAATTGTTACGAGAGAGTTGGTGGGGAAAGACAAGAAATTGATGGAATAAAGTCTCGGAGACGCTTTCCATTTACTTAATTATCTAAAAACAGCAAAAAATGCATGGCAGGGGGTGTCATTACACCGTACCCACACTCATGAAAACGTCAATCAGCTTTTCATATCGTATCTGGGAGAAAGGACGGATTACATCGGTTGACTTAAGCGATTTATTTCAGCGTACGGTCAACCCTCCCTAAAGCGGTCACCATCGCCTTTTGTGTAAACATGTTGATGTGAAGGGAATCATTTTGGTTCTGAAAAAAATTGGCCGTTTACAGAGATGACCGCCTTAGAGGGATGGCCGGTTTGAGGGTTCTTTCTGGCTGTATTTTATTTTGTACTGTGACCGACTCCTACGTTAGCAGGCAACGCATCTCCTCACTGAATTCAGCGATGATAATGTTGTCCATGTATTCGTTTACGCTGTTCTTCAACACTACAAAAACGGCCGACCCAAATCTCTCTCACCAATTCTCTTGTGCTTATACTGTATATGGTGTCGTTCTTAACAAAGTAAGCTGCTCTACGCGTAACCTCTTCAAGGGACATGGATAATTCCATCTTCGAATAGGTCGCAGATTACTCAGCTGTTGGAAAGATTTTATGATTTATTCGTAGAATATATTCAAAATACAATCGTTGACCTAACCCTATGCCTGGAATCCAATTGCTAAGCTATGTAGCTCTAACAGGCATAGAAAATTTGGAAAACTAGATGCAACTTACGAGTATGAAAGCAGTCAACATCAGTAGAGATTCACCGATATTAGTTTCTAAAATATGATCCAAAAATTGGAGCTTCATTTGTTGACGCAATATGAAAGAGCGCGTTTTATTCATTGAGGTTTATTTAGAGCTGTAAGTTTAAAATTATTTATAAATTTAGTAATATAACTATATGATAAAATAATTTATTAAATAATAAATTTAAAAATTGTAACTTTCTATCTGTAATCATTTGCTCAGAATCAATTTGAAAATTTTGAAGGTACCCCCTGCCGCCCACCGATTTTCAAAAGCATTTTTTCTGCAGTGATATAAATGGTATTGAAGGTCACACAAATAGGTAAAATATTTAACTTTCTATAAATAACCATATGCTCAGAACCTTAATTTGAAAAATTTAAAGGTCGTCCACCGATTTTTCAAATAAATTCTTCTGCAGCATTATAGATAGCATCATTGGTCACACATATAGTGAAAATTTAACTTTTTATAAATAACCATTTGCTAAGAATCTTGAGTTGAAAACTTTAAACAAACCCTCTGCCACCCATCGATTTCTGCAAAACAATTTTTTAGCAGCATAGTAAATGGCATCATATAACACATTCACCCTGCAAATGCCAGTCTTATATCTCTTGCTGTTTACTTGCTATGTTAATTTAATCAATTGCGCAGACGGTCAGACTAAGCGCGATTATAAAATATAACGCGCTAAAAATAGATATCGGTGGATCACCACTGACGACGGGTGTTTTGTAGCTCAAACGAACATTTCGTTTTTTCCAGCTTCGTAAATGATTATTGGGGCTACATACTTTCGAATTCCATAACTCGAAAGAGAAAGATATTTTTAATGTTCGTATCCACGCGCGTTATAATTCTATAACTAGAAGTTTCGATAAATCGGTCTTTTTTCTGTCTTCCTGTAAGTTGGATTTATTTAGCATCCACCGTAGTTTATCAAGTAGAAGTAGTTTCGGAATCCGTGAAATACCTCGGGGTAACCTTGAATCGTGACCTGTCTTGGGACACCCACATAAGACGAGTGATAGGTGCGGCAAATAAGAAGTTGGCTTTTGTGCGTAGGATAGTCAGGAAAAGCACGGAAAAGGTGAGAGAATCCTGTTATTTATCGTTGGTTAGACCTCAAATGGAATACGCAGCAGCGGTTTGGGATCCATATCAGAGGGGACTCATAAAGGATTTAGAAAAAATACAGCGGCGAGCAGCTAGATTCGTGAAAAAGAATTACGATAAAAAACAGAGCGTTACGTTACTCATTGATGAGTTGAGTTGGCCATCGTTGAAAGATCGTAGATTACAGGCGAGACTTAAACTTCTAGATAAATATAAACTGTGAATAATAATTAGTTAGGAACTTGGTGCGCGGCACCCCCTGCCATCCACCGTCAAGGTGACTTGCAGGGTAATATGTAGATGTAGATGTAGATGTAGTTGTGATCCTCTCGCCTCTGAATAAATTCCTACGAAGCATCGCTCCTAAATCTTTAAAATGGATAAGGCTAGAGCAGTGTTGCCCAACCTACGGCCCGCGATCGGTTTTTGTGTGGACCGCAAAGCTATGATGAAAAAAGCAATTCGAAAAATTTAACACACAAATTCATACATTTTTTGAAATTTTTATTATAAAGCATTTAATATTGAAATCTTAACCATAAAAACTTCATTTGGAATTTATTTTCACTTATGTGGCACCTCAGAATGTATATGTAATTTCCAGTTTAAACTCTGTTTCGGTCCCTCAAAGAATTACCAAAATCCAATGCGGCCCGCCGAAGGATTTACAACCACTGATGCGACCTGCCATGTAAAAAGGTTGGGCCCCACTGGGCTATAGTGTGAGAGATGAGAGGGTGAGGGAGGTAGAGAGAGCGAGAGGGAGGGAGGTGGAAGCGGTTTTGCGGAAGGTGGCGCGTGAGGGGATGAGGTGGAAGACGGCTGCGATGGGTGGTGGCGGTGTCCGAGAGGCTCTCCTGGAATGGTGGGCAGAAAGGGAGAAAGGAAAGACTCAGCTGCCAGAAAGGGGTTAGCAATAGGGAGGGGTAAAAAGAGAGAGAGGTGAGGCGAGGCCGGTGCAGCTTTTTCGGCTGGAGAAAGGCGATTGTGGCGTCGTGGAATGGGAACGGGGAGGGGGGAGAGAGGGAGGGGGAAGAGAGGGAGGGGGGAGAGGGAGGGGGAGAGAGGGAGGGGGGGGGGGAAGAGAGGGAGTGGGGGGCGTAGAAAAATGGAGCGATCGAGACGGCCATTCATTAGGGGCCCCGTGTGCTACAAGGTGGAAAGCCGCGGGTTTTCAGAGGAGATATCTCCTCTTGGAGTACGGGAATTCTTTCCGCTCTCCGTCCGGAGGAAAAGAAGGGCGAGAGGAGGGGAGGGGGAGGGTTTTTAGTGTCCTAAATGGGGCGACAGGGAGGCGGTCGGACTGGAAGAGACGAAGGGGGATGGGTCCACACGATAGCGAAAGATTCCGAGAGAGAGATTTCTCGATGATCAATTCCTGGTGTCTTGCCCCAAATAGATCTCCTGTGTGGAGCTGTATGGACGCGATTTGTTCCGAGTTCTCCCCTCCGATGTGACGAAACTGGTTTGAGCGTGGGAAGTGGCGGGAGCAAATTGAAAATAAAAATACTTAAAATATATTCCGTCAACTTTATAAGAGAGGGGGAAGGGGGGAACTGTTGGCCGCAGTTTTTATCACCACTTAATTTATACGTCACGGTTGTTTTTTCCAAACCCTCGTTGCGGTGTTTACTTGGACCGAGCAGTTAGGCTTCGGTAACCGTAGCGAATTTGTGATGTATTTTCGGTTTTATTTATTTTCTCAGCCAGCAGGATTTTCTTCTGCAAAAAAATGCGCGTTTTTTATACGGAAAACAAGTTTGAATGTTTAGCATCTTCGACTCAATTTTTTTGGCGAAATATTATGTATTTTATTCGAATGCTCCTTAAAATTCTCTACTTGGAACTATACTCCAATGCTTGAAATATTCATGCAATTTTGTCTAGCTTTGTAAACGGCCGATACCGGTTCAAATATATATTGAATATTCGATCAAAAAGTTTATTTTTAACTGTATACATGTAGTACATCAGGTTCTATTTCACTATTTTCACGCATTCTAAAATATTATCAATGAATTTCTATGAGGTATTTGAGCCACTGATATCTGAACACCTCTGAGATAAGTGTAGAGAGTGGCTAGGAAGGACATTATTCTACAACTGCACAGCTATTGGAAAATTTGTCAAATTTTGCAATTTAGCGTAACATTGCGTAACGTTTGATAGAAAGACTCTGGATGAGCTCACTTGTAATTATAAGCTTCACCTAAAGTATTGCTTCCATAAACCAAAAGCAAATAACATATCGTTTATAGTATCGTATTTATCCAAATCGAAGGGGGATCCTAAATTTAAGAAGATCCACAAAAATACATGCATTAAAATCTAATGTGGACACCACATGACTTTCTCATACCTGTAATATTTATAAAAATTCGAAATAGATTAATTGATAATAAATACTTCAAGGAACTGCGAGAAAAATTTAAAACTTTACAAAGAATAGAAATAAACTTAAACCGTAGCCTTCTGATATTGGATAAAGCCCCGAAGTTCCAACAATTAAGGAAACAAGAAGTCCAAACCAAGACTAATGACGTCCCGAATTGATTACTTATATCGACAGGAAATGTTTCAGTATGTATTAGTCATTCCAAGAAATTCTCATACTATAAATACCATTTGTAATTCATAGTTTATTAATGATAGGGAAAAAATGGAAAACAAATTAATAGAGCATTTTCAGTTTTAAATTACTAAAAGCAATATCAAAATCTCTTTCTGACATTATATTTTGCATTTATTTTTTTAAATTGACGAATTTAATAAATGTTACTGTTTATACGCTAATATGTCTGAATCAACTGTCCATTGCTGAATGGTAGTCGAGTGGAAAAGAAAATAACCCATTTGTTCACTCGTTTATGCTCAAGCCGAGTTCGGTAATAATCGCTATATGGCAACAATCTGATAAAATGCTATTTAAAACGCAAAAACGTTATGTTTTAGTAGAAATTCAATAAAATACGATCAATTATCAAAATTAGGCGATAAGAATTAGAATCTTTCTTTTCCCCTTAGAACAGTACACACCTCGCTCCGATATCACAATTCTAAGTTATTTTGAAGTATTAAAGAAGACATATCTGCACGATGGATTTAAGACTTCCTATACCTATAAAACAAATAGGAAAAACGTTTCTGGAATCGAACCTGGGACTTCAATCTTCGCGAAATAAAATATAGCCTGGAGGTGGGCCCTGGCAGCACGAGCCTCATACCAAGTTTTATGAAAATCCATCCGTTGAGGCAATAGTTGTTAGTGGGGGACACACATACACACAGACAGGACCATTATGTTTCCTTTGGAAACCAGCCTAATAAAAAGGAGCGTAAAGTGTTTACAATAGTTGCCGGTAGGTGGTGTGGTTGTGGCAGTTAAAAAATTTAGTTTTTAAAATATATCTTCAGCAATGTATTATATGGGAAAATATTTCGAACAAGGTTGTCGAAAATTAAACTTCTTACGACTTTTATTCCAATGCTGTTTTATATTCAAGTACTAAAGAAAATATTAAATAAATGGAATGTCTCCTTAACAATGCGTTCTACGAAAGAATGTTTCAAACAAAGTTACAGAAAATAATATTATAATATATCAGCTGTTTATTATTTAGTACTTTTTCTGAATGTAAAATTTGGTATTGATATGAATGTAAGTTTTTTAGTTCGAGCGTCTACAAAATCCTACTACATAAAAAACGGATAGACACAGACATCATTGAGAAAATAGTCAAAACGTGTTCAGGGAACTTTAAAACGTGTATTTCCGTTGAAATCTCGAATTCGATTTTTTCATGAAAACATTACTTTCTCAATATTTCGTATATGGAGAAAGTAAAATGGAAAAAATGAATTAAAATGAAAAAAATATCTAACACCTTTTTTTTTAAATTTAAAAGTGAATAAGGCTTGCAAATTAAATATTATAACAATTCAGTATTATGTCAGAAAACAAGAAGATATGAGTTAGTGTTCCTCTAACAGTAGCGGAATAGCCTCATATGTACACTGAAGGAAAAATTCACATCGCTATATTTTGCAAAACCTATATTGCCATACTAGTTTAGCTCGGGGAAAATTGGTCAGCCTATGAAGTTACGGGTTTTCGTAGGTTTTCTTTTAAAACCGAGAGGATTATTTATCGTAATTTCGCGTGCACGTAAAAATGTACGCTTGTCGACCTTATATGATCATTTTTGCGAGTAGTCGAGTAAGATGTAATTTTTACGACTAAATTGGTTTATCTCGCGCTCCATTTGCTCCGGCACGTGGGTGTATCCCTTCTAGCGCAAGTTTTAGCGAGGGTTTGTTTTCGGTTTTATGCTCGGCGGTTACGTTACCATTTCTATTCTTTCGCGATTACGCATCAGATGCAAATCTCATAAGTTTCTTCATCGCTAGGACGGTGGCCGGAGGCAAGGCCCACTCATTTCCATAACGACGGGGAGAAATTTCATGGCGCTCGCTTTAACAAGTGAGGGTCGTTGGTACTACCTTGCGGAATTTTCTGAAATATCTTATACGTTGTTCTTGGTTGAGGGTTATTTTTTCTCTAGAAACTGATTGCGGAATCGCGACGGCGTATATCGTTCTTTGGTCAAAATTGTCTCATTAAAAGATTTTAAACCGTCTAAGTGAATAGCATTCTTGAAACGAACGTATTAAATCAAGTGGAAAAAGTTTCTAGAGCAACATTTTTTTCAGTTGGGTGCCACTCTTTATCAATATTCATAATCTGTGGCCCTACGCGCGTGCCACCCTTAAATTTATTTTGCCCATAACGCTTACGAAAAGTGATTATTATACTATAAGGCATTGCTGTATTGTTACTGTACGAAATTTAATCGAAATAAATATAAAATTCTTTTAAAAATTCATATTTTTTGTAAATATTCTCTGAAATGTCGTGTCACGTAAAATCTCTTCGCGTGCCACCGTTTGGCACGCTGCTGCTGCTGACCCACGTTCTAGTGTATATACGTATTACCCTGCAATGCACTAAGCAGGTGAGTAGCTGGAGATGCGATTCATGTAAAAATATCTAATATTCTCGCTTCTAGGGTTGACTCTTCTATTTAAAATCTTGACCAAGACCGTTCCTAGAGGAGAGGGGGGGGATATCTGAGCCCTCTTGACATAAACCACCAAATTAAAGTGAGTATTTTCTTGCTGTGGTTTTGGCCGCCCTACTTCTCCTTACCGTAGGGACGGCTTTGTCCATGATTTCCCTAGGACTCCAAATAGTGTATATTGCAATTAAAAAAAACAATCTATATTCTTTTAGTAAATTCAAATCTGGGAGTGGGCCGCACTTTATGCACTGCTGAGCCACATGAGGGCGGAGTGCCGGAGACGCCCATCCTAGGATAAAAAAACTCCGTTGTCCTTGTACTACAATGGATCTCACGTATGTCATCTGAGAGAGTATGCACTGGCGATCTTTATGTATGTTGGTAAACATTATATACCTTTTAAATTTTATTTGATAGCAGAGTTGGAATTTCGTAGCAAGGCATCTACTAAATTCAAGTATAGATAATATCGTAAAGATTAGAGAAGATAAGAGATCGAGATCGATAAAGATACATCGCTGTTACAACCAAGGCCACTCACATTATACTTATGCAATACTATAACGCAACGATTGAAGCTTTTACACGAATAAAAAATGTTCCCATATGATAGTTGAGGGTTGCATGACACGCCTTGCTATCTCTCAACCTAAAGTTTTGGAATCGATTTTAATGAAATAAGTTGTTATATTGAGTGAAAGCAGAAATCATGGAGCGGATGTTAAAACTTTTAGGAGCAATTATCAAATAATCTTTTGTAACATTAAAAACTGCGAGGAAAAGCAGACTCTAAGACCATAGCGTGCACATTTGAGAAAATTGCCTACGACCCATCACGTGGGAGAGATTTATAGTGCCGAAATACTCGCAGCTGGCCCTGGCTCGAACAACTGCAACGGGAGCGGATTTCAACCTTGTCCATGAAGTCATTCCTCTATCTCATATGAAAGAGAATGCACATTCTTGGGAAGGTGCCATATCCATCGTATGAACCGTGTTGCATTTCCCTAATACAGTGGACAACCAAGTTTTCGTCCTTTTTTTGCGCGGTGCCCTAATAAATTTGACAGGCGGTGGGACAACTTTCAACCCGATCAACCCTCTAAACTTGACGATTTTAAAGAGTTGAAACAAGGAGAGGGGCGAATGCTCGAGGAGAGTCACCCGCGCGCCGCCTTTCGTTGGTCTGGCGAGTTATGATTTATTTCGGGCAGTAAAGGCGGCCTTCACGAGCGCAGATCCGAGAGAGAATACGCCGAATGTCTTAAATAGTATTTCCTAACGCGATAGCGCACGAAATTGCTGGAATCGATTAAATCATTGGGTCCGGCAAAAGGTATTGGCAGCCAAGGTTGTCACGCGAGCTCCCGGTTAGCTTTGATTTGCGATTTGATAGAACTACTGCCGAATGAGCCTACGCTGAAGTATCGTCAACTTATTTTAAATTGTGAGAATATTTTACACCTTACTTGGCTTTGATACACTTAAAAGTAACTTAAAGAAATGCTTTAGAATATCAAATAACTAATAGTGTTTCATATTTTTTCCATGCTCTATCAGGTTTCTTATTATATATATATACTGGTAGTTGGTGCTTGCATTCTGCAAGCATATCATCTCAACATAAAAAACATTCATTTTTCATATTTCATCATTACAAATATTTTTTTAATTCTAAATATTTCACCTCCGGAGCGATTTTCGTTTTTCCCTTATGTAAAAATAATGGATTAAAACAATCACCAATCTTTGCAATTTTAAGAATTTTATACATTCTCCATTATGGGATACTAATGCTACACATTTCTGCCAAAATTTAAAGTTGTAGTACTTCTAGAAGTGAAATAATATTGTTCCAATTGTTTAAATTTTTAACATTTTTAACGGCCGCCGTAATATGTTTATGGAGAGATTCAAATGTTTGTGCAAATGCACTACTCTACATAATTTGAAAATTTCAGCTTCCTAGCTCATCCCGTAATGTTTAAACAGTTATCTATTTGTTTAAATTTTAAGAATTTTTAACTGCCAAACAAATTAAAATATAAAAATTTGTATAATCCCTATTTCGTTTTTTTACAAATTCTACTTATAAATACAATTTCAGCTCCGTAGCACATGCGGAAATACATAAACCTTGAAAATTTGTTTAAACAATTGCAAATTTTTAGCGGCCGCATTGTTGCACTTTTCCAAGATTTTCGTTTTTTCTAGTCGGTTTTGCACAAAATCCTACCTAAGAAAAAAATTTAAAATCTCCAGCTCATCTGGAAGTGCCTAAACATTAGTATCCTCCTCCTCCTCTGTAAGGAACGTCTATATAGAATGATATTTCAAAATGTCAAAAAATTAATTATGACGTTGTCTAAAGTGATTACAGTTCCCAATGAAAGGGAAGATACACAATTACTCCTAAATATAGACTTTAGGGTGAGAGCTTGTTTGAACCATGAGTTTAATTATAAAAGTTAATAATTTTTTAAATAAATAATATTTTATGATTCACATGTTATAAAAATGGGTTGCTAATGATCACCCGTAGTGAGATTGCAATATTTAAGAATAACACTTTACAGGTAAGAATAGTGAAAACATAATTTGATCATCAACACTCCATTTCCATTCCATCCGAAAATGGAACATCCTACAAATTGCACGTTCCAAATTTCGGAGAGCGGTGAAAACTGACCGTAATCGAAGATAAACCGCGAAACTACTTTTCCCGGAATAGACCGCACGATGATTCTTTCCTGTCCGACTTCCTCACTTCCGAAGACGTTCTCTCAATCTATCTCCAACTCCGAGAGCGCGCCGAAAAAAAGAAAGGAAAAAAATCAAATCGTTTGTCGTGCTCTCTCTCCCGGAAGAAAGGAAAACAGATCCGTGATCTCTCTCCTCTGCGTGCAATTATTCCCGCGGATTTTTTTAAAAGCAGAAGTGAGGAAAAGGAGGAACCGCGGGCGCCCTGAAATTTGATTGAGCCGCGTCGGGTCCAAAGCGAAAAACTTTCGCCGCAGCCATCGGCCGTCCGTCCCTCCAGCGGCTAGGAAACCCAAATCTGCGGTAGACGAGTCGCCTTCGCATCCTTCCTCCCCACTCGCGTCATTTTCCCCTTCCGCGGTCCTTTTCCCGCCGTCCCTCCCTCTAATCCCTTCGGTGGGAGGTTCTACATTGGAGGAATTTGTAGAAATTGATCGGTTTCGGTGCCATCGCGGTCCTGATGATGTTCTTCCGCGAGTTATCGGTGCGGTCGGAGGAAGCCTAACGTCGTCGGTTTGCGCGAATTTCCGGCGCCGGGCACAGAGAGGCCAAAACGGGTTCCGCGGAAGGAAAAAAATTAAAACCGATTCGAAAATGTGTCTATATTTTTCCGCTTCGTTGATTTGGAAATGGAGAGAAAGGAAATCTTCTTTTTTCGTTTTTTTCGAAGGACCGCTGCTAATCCATTTCGGTTGATTTTTTGGAACATTCGGCGTGCCTAAGATCTAATTCGCCAAATTTTGACGTTTTGTCATATGAGAACGGGCGGTGGAATTTTGAAAATGTACGGTTGGGTCATATTTTATATATATATATATATATATATATATATATATATATATATATATATATTAGGAAATGGCAATTTATAAAAATAATTTCAGGATTAGTTTAATAATTTAAGAAAGCAATTATATAGATATTGTACATGATGGCATTTTTCGATTTTTTATCTGCATTAAAAAAGTCGAAAGTTGTAAAAATATATAGGCCTTATTATAAGTAAATAAGTTTCTAACTAATTTTTTAAATATTAATCAAATCGCCTAGCCGTATAAAATGTATTTTGAATTACATCTAGCATATTTTATTATTTAGTTTCCAAAATAATCTGAAAAGTTCAGTGATTTTATGTAATTGCAAAATACCAGCGAGTATACAAAATTATCTTGTAATTTAGTGACGAAATTTTATTTGTGAGTTATATAACGATTTTCTTTCATTCCAAAAGATGAATATTTTTTCATTCTATTCGAGAAGTTGATTGAAATATTGAGCATTGATAATACCCGAAAACTACGTGTTTTGAATATAAATTTATGCTGAATGACTGACTGTTGCATAGATTTTATCCAGAATTTATAACTGCGTTTATGTTCACTTATTCAAAAATTCAGTCGCCGAAAAGAAATAAGTCCAAGAAAGTTTTTTTTTTACGTGATGCATAACAGAGTAAAATCGAGAAAACGTTTTGGGGATATTATCTCCTGAGTATATATCATAGGACGCAAATATATAGACATTCAAGGAAGTAAAAATAAGCCGAAGAAAATTTAAGGCCCGAAATTTTTCCGTAAGAAACTTTACTGGAAGTAGGTATTTTATAAAACCTGTGAGGCCGTAGCTCTTTATGGATCTGAACCCATGTTCCCACCTGTTTTCATGGCTTTATCTTCCGATCCCTGGACCATTCTCTCAAAAACTTTCTCCTCTTCTTTCCAGACTAGGAACCGTCCTTCCCTTGGGCCAACCCTCTCGTAAATCATTCCTTCCCTTTCACATCCACTTAACTCATCTGGTTCGCCTCCAGCATTGGGACCTAACGCCGCCTGAGAGACACCGAAAGACGCTGCGGCCCCAAGAAGGGCAACGATGTGGTCCAGGCGAAGGCAAGACATTGAGGCTGATCGTGTGTGGTCTTTGGGGAGGAGCAAGGCGTGGGAGTTTTGGATAGATAGAATACACCCCCAGCAACCACCACCAGCTCCCGCGAAGGGTCGTGGCTTCTTAACCCGGGATCGTCTCTCCCGCTCCTTTATCGAATAAGGAGCGCGCGTTTTTACACCGCGCCCAACTCTTCACGCATTTCTTGTCGAAGAAGGGTGAGGCGAATATGTACGTTGAAGGAGGAGGAAGGTGGGAGGAAGTGAGAGGGAGTTGATGGGAGGAGGCTGGAGGAGCAGGGTCTGCCTTTTGGAAAGGAAGGAGAGGTGAGCGAGCATTGCCGGTGGATTAGGTTTAGGAGGGAGGGCGAGTGTGAGGCGCGGCGCGTGTGTGTGTAGGGTGGAAGGCAGGGAAGTGGTAGGAGGGCAAGGTGAAGGGAAAGGACTGTGAAAGGAACGAAAGGGAAATCCAGCAGCGGCGCCCCTCCCCCTCTGCATCTCCTCGCCTCTCCCCTCTTCTTCCTCGCCTCTCCTCCACTCCCTCTTCCTCCTCGCCCTGCTCCTCCTTGGGGCATTCTCCGTCGCATTTCCTAGAGTGGAAAAACCTGAATCCGCGGAGATAAGTGTCGAGCGACAATCCGTCAAGAAATTCGGGTCGATCATTCGAACGCGTGAAGTAACCGAGTTCGGAGCGTTCTACGCAATTTAGCGATATAATCGGCGTGATTTTCGCGTCTCGTGATTGATTATTTAATGCGGCGTCGTCTTCGGCATCGGGTTACGTAGAGGAAGAGAAATTCCCACCGTGGAATTCAGTTACGTACCGATAAATTCCACGTAAACGTGCCTGTTTTTTGGAGGATACTATAAATCAAGAGAGTTTGAAATGAAATTACTCAAGAACCGAGATCTAAAGAAATGGGAAATATATTTTTATAAGTTCGACGTTATGATTTATTGTCATGCATTTTCACAGGTTGTGGCTTGTCTACTGATAAACCACAATTTTATTTATAGAATTAATAGCTCTTAAATAGCACCTACGACGTTTTACGATGAGCTCAGTGGCAACAATGATTCGTTTACCTATTTTCATAACACGTTAATGTATTTTGCTCATAGTTGCTTGGGTGTAATATTTTGGAATCTTCAATGAATACGCACTAGGATGCTTTGGCACCTGGATGTATGAAACGCGAAATCTAACTACAAAACACCCCGATCGAACCCTCGTTCCCATTTTTCTGAAGAGACAGATGTACTCAATTGAGTTCATAGGAACATATGTCTTCAGAAGATTGGATTTTCAGATCCTGCCGAAACGACTCTTTCCTCATAAATGTAAATTATAGACGTCCCTTTTTAATTTTGGCAGTTTTTTTCGATGTCGACCAATCCCGAAAGGAGGTGAATGTTTTTGCCCACGTCTCCTTCACTTATGCCGTTTTGTTAAAAAGGTAATTTTATTATCTCACCTTATCGTAAAAGGCACTTTCAAGCTGAGAAAATTGACTAAGGAAAGGAGGCTATTTAGAGTCTACTTACAGATGGATTTTATCGTGCTGGTTACCACTCAAAAGAAGATGTTATTTTCTTTTGGCTTGCATTCGATTTATGAACCTGTATTTTTTCATAAATTTGAAGGAGGGCTTAAATCGAAAGTTCAAACATTGCTCGTTCCTTTACTCGTAACTCAATGGTTTGTGCTTTGAAAAGCCTTCATCTAACTATGCCTATCTCTCTCTTTAAGCAGATATTCTTTAATTTATTTCAGGATAAAAACAACAAACTGATAGCTATATTATTGTTACTCCATGAGATTGGAGATTTAACATCGAAGATGGTTATATTGTGCTAAAACTGTTATTTGACTATATGAATTTCCTATATTATACATTAAAAATCGCATTTTCTTTCACACTTTCCAACGATTTAATAAAGCAGCATTCATTGGCAAATTCGTTCACTTCGAAAATTTATACCTAATAATTCCTCTTCGTTTAATCTCCTTCTCAGGTGATTATTTAACATCCGCCAGATTCTTTTTATTCTTTCAAACTTATTTTATCTTTTTTACGCCGTATGCATTAGTTAGTCATGTGCCATAAGCATCCTATAAGAATTATCACATTTCATCGACAGCGGTGATGTTCTGTCTCAAAATAGTGCCGAAAATTATGCTACTTTCTTAGTAGGAACCTTCGTCAAATATATTAGCATGACCAAATCCATACTTTGGTTAGAAAAATTCGGTGCAGGGGTCCTAGATACCTAAATATACGGCATAAAGCAGTGTTCTGCCTCATAAATACAAAATTAGGATTTGATAATTTTATGAAAAATAGACTAGTTTGATACACCCAGGAAGCATAATTCGGATTAAATAACTGAAACTCCACTTTCCCGAAGAAATTGCCACGAAGTTAAACTGGATGTGATGGATTGTGGATCAGATCGATATAGAGGTCTGCCTTTCCCATTTACTAGCATGAACAACAGTAGGGTAGCCTAGGTCGTGAGGGAGAATCATTAGGTACAGGTCAGTGAATTGCATCCCCTGCCAAAGCTCATTCCATTAAATTGCAGAGAAATGTGTAGTTCAGGGGTCGGGCCCTTTTCTGCATGGCGGGCCACATTTTCAGTTGTGAATGTTTCGGAGGGCCGCATTGGGAGTCAAGAAAACCTCGGCGGGCCGGATGAGCGAATAAATCAGAAGTTTTCTAGAGATTTTGTGATTTCATATGAACAAAATCAAGTCTACGTAATTTACTAGCGTTAAAACTTCATCAGAAAAGGCTTTGAGACCATAATTTTACTCAAAAAATATAAAATTACCCATGAGAAATTTTCCTGATCACTTTTTCATTACAGGTTTGCGGGCCGCATAAAGCGTTCTCGAGGGCCGCACGTGGCCCGCGGGCCGTAGGTTGCCGACCCCTGGTGTAGTTTTAAGTGCAGCTATTATTCGCTTGTATGTGTATCAACCGAATAATCGGAAATATATCAAAGATGTTTTACCTAATCTCAAGAATACGTTCTTCGTGGGAGGCGTCATTACTTTCGCGGGAATTGCATTTCCCCTTCGCTCGCCCACTGCGCGCAACATTAAAAGAAATAAATGAACCTAAGGCCGGTCAACCGGTGACATTTAGTGTCTAAAATGCCCTGCATTCGAATCGCGGCGAGTGGACCAGTACTACTCCTATTCCCCCTTCCCCTCCCCCGGGCGAGTTTTCCTCCCACCCTCCCTTCACGTCCTTTCCCACCCTCTCTCCCTTCCCCTACCCAAGACGTCCGTCAAACGTTCCACTTTCTCGTCACCGCTACTATAAGCTAATGGTCCCATTTGGAAGTTCGTCCGTGAAGGGCTATGAACCCAGGGCGATACGACTTCCGCGCTCCTTGTCGTTCCGTCTTTTAACTACGTTCGAAAAACGTTCTCTTTTTCGTGTCGCGTGGTCCAGTTGGGACGTGGGAGAGGGAGAGATAGAGACACGAAGGCGGGAGTCGTGATCAGCTGAGGTGAGTGGAGTGGGGGTGAGGCCGGAGGGGAGGAGGGAAAGTGGGAAGGTCTGGCGTAGAGAGAGAGAGAGAGAGAGGATTCGAGATAGGGGAGGAGTCGCGGTTTGTTGGAGGGGAGGTAGGTAGGAAGGGGAAGGGAAAGAGAAGCGTGGGCCCCATTGCGGTGGTCACAGGGCCTTTCACGCAGTTGGCCCAAGGGCGTCGTGGAGAGGCGGGGTCCATCGGTGAAAGGGGCCACCTTTCGGAGGGGAAAGAAGAAGGGATGAGGTGGGAAGGGGAAGGAGATAGGGTGCAGCATAGAGCGAGAGTAGGGAGGAAATATATCGTCCGGAGGGTGTAAAACCGGACCTTAGCCGAAAACGGCAGGAGGTATGGGGGGAGGAGGGAGTTTCTCCCCTAACTTTCCAGCCGCTGCCAACCCTTCTCCGAAAGAATTCTCCCGATCTCCTCCTCCGTCTTTATTTTTTTTTTCTACGCCTACTTTCTTCTATCGTCCTCGCTCTTTTGTCGAGTCATTCTACTTAAAACATCCCCCCTCCCGAGTTTTGAGGAGAGCGCTTGAAGACAATGGCGAGGGTAATTTATTTGTCGTTTAGAGGCGAATTTTCGTCGGCTTTTAAGGAGTATCGGAATCTCGCATGCATGACGACGGGACTTCTTTAAATTGGAGTGTTATTGCTCTATTTAAAGTAAAGATGCTCTTCCGGTGCAGTGGCTGATTTCCTTTCCATTTATATCGATCGTTATTATTAATCAAGTGGGGGACTAATTTCGGTGATTACTCGAGTATAAATCTAATGAATGGAAATCGAATCGATAATAAATTATGTATGAAGTAAGAATTGTGTATTTTTGGGACTTTTAGGATCAATCAAAGGATTATTAAAAAGCAGTGAAATCTATGTTACGTATATTACGTCATTACTGCCCATTTTTGTGTGTTAACCGTTTATTCATAAAATCGAGAATAGGAACGATACAACTAAAATCCTCATTAAACGACAGAATAGAATGAAATTAAAGTTTAAACAATAACGTTCCCTGAAATTTAAATCAAAGGTAGGGGAACAATGAAAACAATATAAATCGCAAGACCCGGCGATCATTAGTATGGAATGGAATTAGCACATGATGGCGAGGAGTCAATATATATTCTGCTGATATTTAGATAAGCATTTCTATAAAATCTTCTTTTTATTCCGTACGTTAGTTCAACTCTGCTTCATACATAACATACCAGCCGTTTCGCAATGAAAGTTTTACTACAACGGTTTCAAAAACCAGCGGCCATGTCAATGTTGATCCCACGAGATAAGTAGAAGAATTGCAGACAAATTGCTTCAAATATCGATATCGGTGCCACAGGCAGTTGGCAGAATTTATGGTAATTTTTCTCATGGCGAAAGATCGTACCCCACCAAAGAGAGCAGCAATTCATCAGTTTGTGGAATAATATTCCTCGAGGATCTTAAAACCAGTATGATGTTTTCAGTAACCCCACTCGAGTATCTGGGACAGTGCTGTCCAAGAGATGGCCCGCGGGCAGGAATCCGACCGCGATGTGTTTCAAAATGAATCGCTGATGTCAATTATTCAAATTATGAGAAAAAGAAGGAAAATCAACCAAAATGCAGAAACAAAACAAAACTGAAACTTCGAATTAGGCTCCTGCTTAATGGCAACTCATTCGTGGCTGTGGAACACGTGGAATCTGTCTCTTGCCCAGTTAGAATGTTTTTTGATATTTTATAATTAATTGATGCCGAAATTTAAAACTTCATTGCTTTATGATAGGGCTATAAATATTTTTTAGTATATTTTATGGAGTAAATGTAACTTAAAATTTCTGGATCAAGCAAATGGGCGTGGTAGCCAGAGTTTTTACGAGAAATAAACCTACCGAAACAAGGAAATTCATTCCCATTGCCTTGAATGCAGTCAATTTTTTTGTTATTAGTATTTCTTAAAATCATGAAAGTTTTCCACGGAAAGATTTTCACTACGCGGCGTCATATTTTTCATGTAGTTTTAGCGTAAACGACGCATGAATTAGTTTCTTTATTGCGAAAATGCCCCTAACGTGGGAAAATAAATATTATCTTCATATCAAGAGTCGAGGCTAAATATTTTTTGTCATATCTCCGAGTTTTCTTATGTTTTAACACTCAGTGCCAACATAACAAAATAAAACAAAAAGTATATTAATATTACAGTTTTTTATTGCTCATCCGAACTTATTTTTAGTGATAGACGGATTATTCATAATAATAATAATACATTAATCTCGTTGGTACGAACTTCAAGGGACTTAAAATTTCATGATTTGTAATAACGAGATCATAGTAATGAGTTGTTTGTGCAAACTAGTGGCGTACTCGTTGCTACGCAACTTAAAAAAAACAGAATAGGTAATATAATACTTTGCTTTTGTAATTCATATATTTCAGGAGAAAAGAAAAGGTATAAATTTAAATTTATTTAAAATTTTAGTTTAAAAAAGATGACTCGCTGGCCATATTCAAATCAAAATCAACAATAAAATTAAATAAAGAAATGAAATATAAAATTGAATAAAAAAGCGGCCCGATAGGAATCGAACCCGGGAGCCGACGCGTTACCCACTATGCCACTCGGTCTCCTCATTCATGTTGTATTCAATTTCAAGGGTCTTTATTTGTCATAAAACAGGTTATACATTAATTATTTGCCCTTTACAATACAATTTCATTAGGAAAATCTCTGAGTTAGGCTGAAGGCCCCTTCAGAGCGGTTATTTTCATTCTAATTTTAAAAAATAATAGTAGTAGTAGTAGTATTATGTTGATTCAAATTGCTATCCAAATAGTGTCATTCAAATGACCTTGCTTCAGACGGACAGTCGACAAATTATATATAGATATTTCATGGAATTCCCCAGGAGAATGAAGTATACTCCTTATAAATAACTATTTTGTACTAACTGATTTTGTACTATCGAGCTGTTACTGGGAATGAAGAGAGCACACGTCGCAGATGCCATGGAAGTAAAATTAAGCTAAAACAAAAAACTTGCTCTTTATACAGTGTGAAAGTTTTATTCATTAAAGAGTAATAAGCCGAGAATTTTGCTAAGAGTGGAATATTACGGATAGATTTCTGTTCCTTTCTGACACAGTTGATCACGTTTACATGCTTCGGATTCTGTGTTATCATCCTTCCGAGTATTGCATTAGATATTAAAATTACGCGAGATAAAAATAGATATTGGAATCAACTGCACTATTTTGCTATCAATATCACGAATCGCTTAAACATTTGATGTCCTGCAAGCATACGCTATGGATTTGTAACGAACACTAATTGTTCATATTTTCCTTCAAACTTCCAACCTTCATTTCGAAATATTATTTTCTCTTGTTAAATGTTTATAGGGTTTGCTCTCATTCACTTGACTCTTCGTCAACAATTATTACACATATTTTCATCTAGTAACTACATGCTACTGACTCGGACATAGTTGATTCTGTAATTTTTCAGAGCGTAGCGCCATTCTTGCCTTACCTTTTATCTCTTGTATGACAGGTGTTTCTCACCAGACTTTATCCCTTATGGTTGGAAATTAGCCAATGTCAATCCTATTCAGGACCGATGTAAAAAAAAACAGTCCAACTATTTTTTGTCTTGGCAGTGAATTGTGAGCGCATCATTTTATGAGATGTCTCGGACTTCACAGACGCTAAACGAAGAATGATGCAGTGGCCTTTTAAACTATTTTGCGCCGTGCAGCTCTTACCTTCGGATGGGAATCACAAATCGACTTTTGCTTCGCAGATCCTTCCAGAGCTTGTTGGCACGTTCGATCTGTCTGTCTCAACTCCTCATCCCCTTTATGGTTTTCATGGCAACTTTCTTTTCCTCTATAACCGATTTTTCTCTGACGCGATGTGGTTGTTGTTATTCTCTATGTTTATCACTCATCGTATTCTCCTGTCTTTATGGACGCGTAGAAAGGACGTAATCTCATCACGGTATTCCTGCATGGTCTTTCCGACTGCAATCCAAAACACTGCCACTTGTTGATTTGCGTAGAATACTGCAAAATATTTAAGTGCATTGCTTCCTCACGGGTCTATTTAAATTTATAATACGCAGCAGAAATAAAATTCCTGCAGCAGTTTTCGTTACGACTTCAACCAATAATAACTACTTGACCTCGCAGTTTTATTTGAGGAATATTTAATAATGCACTTTTATAGTACACGTATACACTCGGTTTATTTGTGTTTTTATGAAGGAAAATCAACGACTTGAAATTAAATTTACCAGTCGAAATTTAGCGGGTAATTTAGTTATATTGACATTTTAATAAATCCAATTTTCTCGTTTGTTAAAAGGCACTTGCATCCTTTGTGCTCCATGCGCTTCGCTAATGTAATTGATTTCAAAAAGTAGATTTTTAATTCCATTTTTGTTTCCACTTAGGCCGCAGCTATGATATGCTTCGTAGGAATCGTCATTCTCATGCAATATACTGCATAATCCCCATTTAAGCACTTTCTTCCGACCGTAAGACGTGACTCAACCTCTTTCACCGCCAACTCCGTTACCCTTATCCCTCCCACCCCTTCAGTTGAACAATCCATACGTGTCGCTCGGGTCACACGATTATTTATGCTCCTGGATACGGTCCCATTGTTGGCGATCAGCAATCCGTAGGCAATTCTTTTGTGGAAATACTCTCTTTCTTTGGGAAACGGCGCTTAGATCTCCTGTACATTTTCATACGTCCATTACGACGGAGAAAGTTCGCGGAAGCCATTCAAGACGAAAAACTAAGGAAATGAGTCATTTGGAGAAAAAAACGTCCTGTGCACGCGCCAACATCGCCTTTACTCGCTTAGTTTCGTAATATTCAGGGGATAAAAGGTATCTAAAGAAACACATCAACCGCACATTTCTTTGCGATAGACGTAGTCAATTGAGTTTATCAGCTCATGTCTTCGGACCAACAAGTCTTCAGATCCTAAAAGTTAAACTTATAGTCAAATATAAAATAGTTGAACTACAATTTTTGATTTTATCTCAAAAGAATAGTTGATTTCACTAATATATTTTAATTCATTTTGTATATATATATTGTATATTAATATATACAATAAAGTTGTCTTCAACTGGTTTTCCTTACCAATCAAAAAAGCGCCTTTTCCACGCATAACAATAAGTTATTAATTGATCTGAAATTTTATTTAAGTATGGAAAGGAATTAAAAAAGTCCACCTGGTATATCATAAAGCACAACTTTCGTTGTTAACTTTTGTTAAATAGTGTTAACATATCAATTCCTCCGTGTATTTGCAGGATTTTTATATAACAGATAGGAGTAAAATAGCATACCCCCAACACCTGATAATAGTTTCGACAAACACATATATTACCGTTTGACAAATAAAAGTTTCTTGAAGACGTTCATAAATTAATTCGACTCTAAAAACGGTCTTTAAATCAGTCGGCAATTAAGTCATTTGGGGGACAAATCTTTTGTTTAATTACAGAAAAGAAGTTATTATGGAACTTACTTACTTACTTACTTACTTACTTTTTCATACAAAATATGTGATCATTACTATGCCTACGAAGAATATTAGCCTCAAAATTGCCAAATTTTTTCATGCATCCACAACCACAATTAATTTCTTCTTACTTCACATCGTGACGAGTTGGAGCCTTAGATCCGAATGAAGTTATTTTTGTTGATGAATTCCGTATATTCTTACAAAGGAAAACATAACACGATTCACGTGACGGAATCTACCTCATTTAAAAACGCAAATAACGCATAATCAACTTCCGTTGCGTCGCGTAAAGAACAACGGATAAGTCATCCGTTAAAAAAGCGGGAGAATTCCCTTTTTTCAAACACTTCCCATACTTTCCCTTTTTCTGGCGAAACACGTGACCGGAGTACACGCATGGAACGGAAAATGCAAGGGAAATGAGACTAGAAAAAAAGAGAAAAAAATTCTTACGCGTAAGACGAGAAATGAGATTCGAAAACGTTCCATTTTCCGTTTCGTTCCAAAATAGCAAACGGAATGTAATTATGGGATGTCGGTTAAAAAAACACCTCCAGTTTTCGAAAAGCGAGTTCACGATCTTTCTGATCCAAGCACGCAGAAAATACAGAGAAAAGGGGAGAAAAAAGGAATTAAATGCTCGATAATGCGGTGACGAAACTTCGACGGGAGCTCAAGATTTTAATCACCAAGTTTGCAAGATGTTAAAGCCAATTGATGTTTTAACTACGCAAATTGAAAGACATTGGCCGAGACGGTTGAAAGAGATAAAAACGCTCGTGGGATTACGGTTTCAACTACCGCCACCCTTCTTTCCCCCCTCTTTCCCCCTCGCCCCCATGAAGCCCTGTCTTGCGGGATAGTAATGAGCCTCTTACCCTTTTATCCTTTGGGGGGATTGTTAAATGTAAATCACGACCGCGCCCTCTCTCTCCGAATCCCTCAAGGCTCCGTTCTCCCATCCATCCTTACGCTCGGCTTCGGACGTCCCGTTCCCTTCCCGAATAAAAAAGTGAACTTTCATTTTTCACGGTGACCTCCGGGAGAGGAAGGAAGAAGGCGTGCGTGCGGGAATGTGCGGTGCGTAAGAAAAAGGAACGCCTCCCGAGTCACGCTCGGAGGTCTTTAAAACTCAGGGCGGAGGAGTAAAATGTATAATAATAATATCAGGCACCGATTGCGACACGTTCGGCTGCAATTACCTTTGACCTCTCTCTCTATATTTGTACGTCTGTTACCTTTCTCCCTTTGCTGCTGTGTCTATCGAACGAGTCTTTCGAATGTGTTTTTCCAGTTCATTTCCTTCTTTTCCTCTCTCTCTTTCTCTCTATCCCTCTCTCTCGAATAAAAGCTAAATTATATTTGTTCGTGCTCTCAAGGTTTATCGTTCGAATGAAACATTCTCTAGTTTTTTTTATTCGAATAATTTGTGTAAAAATCGCAATTTTTCGACTTAATTTTCTACGGGAATATGCCTTTGTGTGTTCTGTGAATTTCAGGGCGGGTGATTTAAGGAGAGCAATTTCGGTCGATGTGTGTAATTTCGTGGGCGTATTCTACCTTCCTACATTTCGCATATACGTGTATATTGCTCCAACGCCTCGAACCGGACCTGTTATCAATGCATCTGCGAGCGATGAGAATTCTTCGACATTAAAAGGATGGTTATTTTCGGGCGAAAAATAAATACCATAAATTTTCCCAACTTCGATAGATATGATTTTTTTATACATTTATGAGATCGCAGTAGATTCGGCTTTTATACATTTATTTTTTAATTTTAGCTAAATCATCCGTTTTATGACTAATCATCACATCGAAGATAACATCGACGCGATTCTTGTTTCCATTTTTTCATCTGCGTCGCGTTAAACTGCTACTTCGTGGTTTCAAAAGGATAACATAATCGATTTGTCAATCATTTCCTTCAACGATCCGAGACGACCAAGTGAAGCTAAACGGTACGATTTTAACGCGTTGTTTCGCCGCAGGAGCAGGTGAATCGTCGATAATTGTGGCAATATTCCCAAGTGGATTATCCTCCATTCATTCAACCACAATGAGGGAAAATATTATTTTCGGAAACCATTTCCGGGTCGTTAAAATGGGGAAATTCTGACACGTTTCAAAAAATTATTGGGTCCCTTCCCTTCAATATTTTTCCTACTCGGTTTTTCCTCGTCTCTCGATAATCAAATCGCACACTTGCCTTCGCCATTCTGAATTTCCCTTCCACCTCCCATCGCCTTCCTCATCTGTCACTTCCCTCTTCCTTGAATACCGCCTTTCAAATCTAGACGCATTATTTCATTATCTTTTCCTCTATTTCTCTCTCTCTCTCTAATTACATTATTCAGAAATAGATAACGTCCGTTTATTTGAATAAGATATGCATATGTACCATTAGCCGGTGTCGAGTATTTAAAGGAATTCCGTCAGAAATGGGTGATTAGCGAAAGAAGTTTGCTTTTAAATAAGTCTCTTGATGTGATCCAAGTTCTCTGTAGTTCTCACTAATTAATTCTATTCATTCTATCGGAGATTTTGTGGTATCTGTAAGCAATGAATATGGAGCACTTTGCCAACAAAAACAGTTTCAGAAATTGGCATTAAATTGTGTTTGTTAGTTTTAAAATGTATGCATGCAAACAAACAGAAAACAAGGTTCTTGCTAATGAAACTATAGAACAGTTATATTCATTTCCTTCGTGAAGTCAATTGGAATAAGCGCAAATTTTTTTCTTGAGATTGTTTCGCAAATAATACCAGTAGAACTGATTTTAGGTGGCACAGTTTATTTTAAATTTATTATAATAACACAATAATCATTATTACTCAAAATAATACTATGTACTTAGAAATGGGTGTCATTTCACGGCAATTGCTGTATAACTGAAGGCTTATTTTATATCAGAGATAGAAGGACCAATTATAGCATCAGTTATTGTGATAAATACACTGCATTTACAAGTTGAGGCAATTATATTGTTCCATATTATGACTGTTATTTTTGCAAAAGAGCAAATAAATTGAAATGTAACTTTGTGATGAAATCCACAATAAAAGAAACATCACACAATATTGTCAAAATAATATGGGTAATTGTCAAAATTAAATGATGCATTGTCAAAATTAAATTAACCGCTGTCAAAATTAAATGGGTCATTGTCAATACAGGATGGGTCATTGTCAAAATAGGATGATCCGTTGTCAAAATAGCCCAGGAAACAATGTATGTCCTACGGGGGGGGCAATCGACACGACGGAGAGGGGCTCAAAATATTTCATATAATCTTCACGAAATTCATCTAGATGTACGATGTACACAGTGGGACAATTAATGCCAAATATTGAGTTAGAAAGACACAGCATACATATATTTTTAATACAATAAATAATAGTTTAAAAAGTAGTACGTCTAGTATTTAACTCTAGGATGTATAGGTGGAGGCTTTTTTGCCCGAGCAACATGCAAAAATTTCCATGTTTTCCAAGTTTTAAAAATATCGATTTGCGGACTTAAATATGCCTCACGTGATTTCAAAGAATCGGTATATCTGTAATATTTCTAAAAATTCCAAATAGATAATAAATAATAAATATTTTAAGAAACTGCGAGAAAGTTTTAGACTTTACAAAGGACAGAAATAAACACAAACTATAGCCTTCTGATATTGGATATAGCCACAAAGCTCCAACAATTAAGAAAGGTAAAAGGAGCGTTACTAAGACGTAACTAAGAATCAATTACTAACAATAGTCTTCGGTAGGTGGCGCGGTGGTGGCAGCTAAAAATATAAGATATCTCTTAAACAATGCATTATATGGAAAAATATTTCAAACAAAGGTTGTAGAAAATTAAATTTTCTACATCTTTTATTCTAGTATATTTTTACATTTATCAAATATTAAAGCAAATATTTCAAAATAACTGATAAGTGACAAGAGTAAACACCCACTTTCGGTTGACCGATTTTTACGAAAAACTAATCAGTTCTTTTGACTTACACAAAAATGTTAAATATAAAATTTTGCGTTGACCTGATTAATACTTTTTGAGTTAGAACACCCACAATTATCTATCACATACACACACAGGCATCGAGAAAATAGTCAAAACGTGTTCAGGGGACCTCAAAATGTGTATTTCCGTTGAAATCTCGAAGTCAATTTTTTCATGAATACAATCCTTTCCCCTATACTACGTATATGGAGAAAGTAACAACAAACAGTACACACTTGCATAGGTGGTGTTTTTCCTCCACCAAAATTTTATAATATTTTATGCATGTTTAGCAATAAATCATTCCTTTTTGAGTGCCGACTATGTATTCCAGGATAACTTTTTGAAGACTAAGGATGAGGTTTAGTCAAAAAATAGCACAACAGGTTCTTAATTTTTTCAAAGTCCATCTAAATTTTTGAAACAAAGAAAATAAACTGATGTCGGCAACACATGACTTTCTCCATATTTATATGGCAAATTACGTTAGCTCTGGGATCATCATCGAGAAAATAGTCAAAACGTGTTCAGGGGACCTTAAAACAGGTATTTTCGTTGAAATCTAGAGTTCGATTTTTTTCATGAAAACAATACTTTCTCTATTACTTTCTCCATATACGTAGTATGAGATAGTATTGTTTTCATGAAAAAAAAATCAAACTCGAGTTTTCAACGAAAATACCTGTTTTAGGGTCCCCTGAACACGTTTTGACTCCGTTCTCGATGATGTCTGTCTGTCGGTCTGTATGGGATAGATTTTTGTGGGCGCTCTAACTCAAAAACTATTAATCAGGTCAACGCAAAATTTTATATGTAACATTTTTATAAAAGTTAGAAGATCTGATTAGTTTTTGGTAAAAATCGGTCAACCGGAAGTGGGTGTTTACTCTTGTCCCTTATCCGTTATTTTGAAATATTTGCTTTAATATTTGATAAATGTAAAAATGTATTAGAATAAACGTTGTAGGAAATATTATTTTCTACAACCTTTGTTTGATGCATTTTCCATATAATGCATTGTTTAAGAGATCTTATATTTTTAGCTGCCACCACCACGCCACCTACCGAAGACTATTGTTAACAATTGACGCTTAGTTACGTCTTAGTTAACGCTCCTTTTTCTATTCCTAATTGTCAACCGGAAGTAAATATTGACAACGATCCCAGAGCTAACAACATGTAATTTTCCATATAAATATGGAGAAAGTCATGTGTTGTCCACTTCAGTTTATGCTTCGTATATGGAGAAAGTAAAAACATCAAAAGTTCCCAAGACCAAAAAATGTTAAAATGGAGAAATTAATTCGAAATTTAAGCTATTTGATATTTAGCCTGTCCTTGGAAGTTTTACGTTAATCTGTTCTTCTTGACTTCCGTTTGAAAATTCGTGATGCGCTTTCCTGTTAGTCATTTTCATCATTTCCTTTTATTCTTTCTTATGGAAGTGCCGAGGATGTCAAAATATAAAATCCGGACGGATGTGCGCGTGACTTAATTTATCGATCATTCGTCGATGAGACCACGGAAAATATCATCGATGTGGGAAAAACCTCGAGTTAACACGTGTTTGCACTCATAATTCGCGGTGATTCCCAGAGTGATTAACAGTTTAGAACCCCACGCTGAAGGAGAAAAAACACCAATCACGTGCTGAAATCTATTTTAGACTGCGTGGCCGTCGCTGACAACTGCGGCTTGCCAATTGAGGAGGGGATCGTTAGGTAGCAGAAAGCGGCGATGGACGCAAATTTCGCAACGGTTTCGAAGAGCGATGCCGGAAAATTGTTAACAGCGGTAACTTGGTTACGATTGTTACGCTTGGTTACGCCAACGATTCCTTATCCGAGGAGTGCATTAATTAAATCCCACCGTGTTCTCTTTCTCTATTTCCTTTCGCGGTAAAGTAATGACGACTTTAGAATCATTCATTTACGGTATTTTTGCAAAAGGATGGAGAATTGCTGGAGTTCAGCATGAAATAAAACAAGCATCAATATTAATTGCTCGTTCGTGTACTTGTCTTTGCTCAACTAGTTACCTTAGCCTTATCTTTTTTTTCATTTAATGCTGTATTTCTAATCTTTAGTCCTGCAACGAATTTTGACCGGAGGTATTAATTCCTTCTTCGGTGATTTTATGTGATCCCTCCTGTTATAGGGAATGAGATCGTGCGATATTTACTCTTTCGTTGGGTTTGTGAAAGGCATTCTGAAGGAACGGAAAAACCAAGTAAAAATAGTCAAATTAATTAAATCTTGATGGAAATTCTGGTTACATTTCAGAATACTAATAATTTGTTAGGCTTAAGACTAGTTGGTGACTCAAAGCTCAAGTTTTGCTACACAAAATATTTCGTAAAATTAATATTATGTACTTCTTTCGATTACTTTGGAAATTTCAATGGCACTTGTAAGGTTTGGCCAGGGCGTGTCATGTATTTCCCGCAAGAGGACTTAATTCAGTCCGCAAAGCTTAGATGAAGATGCCATTTTTTATATTTAAGAGATTATTTTATATTTGTCAATAAAAGTTATGATCATAAAACATTATCATGTGAAATCTTAACTATAAAAGTTCTTAGGTCCTGATTTCTATTGTCATAACATCAAATGATATCTTGGAAAGTTTTATCCGGCCAACCTAGACAATCGCTACTTTTTATACGATCCGCCAAAGCTCTCACATCTTGCATTGCAACCCGCCACGTGCCCAAGTTGCACAGCCTGGAAATACGGTGAAATTTTCAACACGATTGCCACATCAACATATCTAATACATTGGAATTTTTACAGCTCTCATTAAATTATTAGCTGCGACCGAAACACCGACGCACGTCAGCGACTTGACTTTGTGAAAACTATTTTAATTAGCCTTTAGCAGGAAGAGTAAAATAATTTCTCTCAGCTTAAAGAATCTTTTATCTCTTTGCTCTAGTGCACTTCAGCTACTGAAAGCATTGCATAGTATCTGTTGTACTGATGTTTATATTGCGCTTCATACACAAATATAAGGTTGGGGAAAATTAACCCTTTATTATTTGTGAGATTCAAATATTTTTTATACAGTGGCATGTTATACTGCATGGAAATCGAGAGATCCCAAAATTATTAGCCGAGCGAAGCGAGGGCTCTCCTATTGAGTTCCTGTGCATTTTGTCTGTCTGTTCTGCGATAACTGCTGTCTCGGTTGTCTGATTTTTACCAAACTTTGTCTGCATGTTTAAATAACTTAGAGTCGACTGCCTATAGTTTTTCTAGAACATCACCCTTATAGTTCCTGCGCAATTTGCATTCGCGCATTGCGATGATTTTTAAATCTTATCCAATCAAAACGAAAATTAGCATACATACGAAAAACATCAACCGATGAAGAAAACGTTAAATAAAAATGTCTCTAAAATGTATAGGGAGCCTCCTAGAGGCACGCAATGAGCGTTTGCGCGGTCTCTCCTGTTGAGTCCCTATGCACATTTCTGTTTATTTGTTTGTCTGTTCTATTATAACTACTGTCTCAAAGAGGAGACTGCTCAGACAAGGCTCAGGCTCATTTGCCATTAGTTCCGTATTTGGTGCGTTTCTTAGATTTACATTTCTTTCATACATATTTTACTGCTGAGCGCAGCGCTTTCAATTCTATTCAAATTGTATATCCTCACTGTATGAAGTGCAGGAGTAATATGAAGACGATAGTAATATTGAACATGTGATTCCTCCCCCCCCCAGCCCTAAGTGGTCTGAACGAGGCGAAAGATCTCGCGGATCGCCTAATTTACGAAGGTATTATATTTGTTTTTAATTAGAAATTGCCATATGCGAAATGATGACCTAAATACAAAGCATTCCAAGTTTCACATGTGAAAAAGCTTTTCTGTTGGATGGGTCTGAGGTGTCCGATACCGATTTCTGTTCTCGGCTAAGATAGATTTGGAATTAATGATATAGTTTACACGCACCGTTTATCGTTTAAATCTAAATTAGGTTTGTATGCCCGTCTGCGAGGGCGATATCTCTGCCTTCCTGCAACCTGAAATAGCCAATTTTTCGGAATAGGTCGGTCTGTATAACAAATATATATTGTAAAAATTTAGTATGTATAAAATTAGCGGCTGGGGAGTCTTCGGTGTCTTTAGAAAAAAGCGTCTTATGTAAATTGATCTACAATTCTTCCTTCGCTTGTTTATTAGAGTGGACGCTTCAAGGAAGGTGAGATGACGAGAGAGCTTGTTATTTCGAGATACGACGATTTTGGTGTCTGATAAAGCACGCGTGTTGTTTTGGTTAAACACGCAAAACACAGTCCTTGATCCCCTACATTATCTCCACTAAAAAGTGTCGCGTTTCGTTCAACCGATCTGACCCGGTGATGGAGGGAAGGGTTGAAGTGACCAAAATGATTGCCCTTTCGCCCTCGCCTCTCACAGCGCCTCTCCCTCGGGGGCTCAATGCGCTCGACCGAGGTGAAATAATATGCCGAGCGCGCGCGCTGTGGTTGAGGGTGGTAATTTATGAGGGCGCCCTATGCCTCAACGTGCGTTATCTCTCTCACTCTCTCTTTCTCTCTCTCTCCCTCTCCGCCCGTATTTTCTGGCTAAAGACTCCATCTCGTTGAATTCCCGGTCAGGATAAAGAGGGAAAGTTGCATGAGAAGGGGTGATATAGCAAGGGTTTGTCATCGGGATAGAGGAGAGCGTGACGGAGTGCGAGAGAGAAAGACATTAAAAAATTGGCGAGAAATTACGGCTAGGAAGCGAGTGAGAGAGAGAGAGAGAGAGAGAGCAAGAGTGAGATATCGTTCACAGGAACGGGTCTGGAGTGTTAGCCAGCCGGGGTGGGATGAATAATGGAGGATTTGATTTAAGAGCGTGTCAGGAGGAAAGGGAATGGTTTTTGCGCTGGTATGGTTTTAAAACGTCGGTTTAGGTGATAAGGCGAAATAATTATAACGAGTGGTGGATGGTTGGAGTAGGAATGGGGTGCGGATCTGAGTTTAAAACGAGTTTTCGGGCACGCTTTTCCCCTTCTAAGGGGTTGAAAAACGTAACTAGGCGTTGCACAAAAAGTGCAGTTAAGACGTCAGCGTAGGATCAAAAGAAGGATAGGTGCTAAGGAGAGGGGATATTAAAGGGATAAAAACATATTTTGCATGCTGAAATTCAGATTAAGAGTCAGAAAAAACATAGGATATCGATGAATGTTTGATTGAGCCTTTACCGGGGACTATATGATCGAAAAAGATGCATGAGCCAGTGATAGTGTTAATATTCGTGGCTGTCAATCCGGGACTTGGTTATTTATTGTAAAAAATGGAATTTATTCAAATTATGCGGAATATCACAGGGTGACTGACATATCAAAGGAAAAGATCAATATTAATTGGCGATAAAGAAAGCGGGAGTATTTTTTGCCCGAACGATATTATCCCTGCATAAATTTTAATCGTGATACCTTCGTTAGATAGTTTTCTTGACGAAAGCGAAACACATCCTCGGTTCGCAAAATTTTTTAGCACTGAAAAAATCCTCCATTACTAATTTTTCTATACTTTATCGTTAACTCTGTAAAAAAATCAGACAAAACTAATACACATGTTGTGGCATTTACTTCAGTTTTTAATGCCTTGTTATTTTGCTTTATCAAAGGAAATATTTGTACACATTGATGAGGAAATTTTTGAAGCTTAGTAGTGGATTCAATTATATCAGCGGATATCAACGAAAATATACTTAAGATTTTTAAAAAATATGCTTTCTATAAAGACTTGCTCGCATGGTTTGGAGAAAACCTATAAAATATTTACTTTCAATAACTGATATGCTGCCCTGAAGGGAATGACTAAATATTTAATAATGTAATGGGTTGGCATGGCAACATCCCGTTAAAATGGCAAGATTTCCCCAAAATATGTGAATTAAACATTTAACGTGAGGAATTTCAAACTGTGGGCGGGAGTAAATGAACTTCATAGTTTTTTCTTTAAAATGGGATAGATCCGAAGATTCTTTCTAATTTTGATCACAAAAAGAATAAAAGCCTGCAAGTCAAAAGTCGATTTTTACATGTTATCATAAGGGAAATGGAATTGCCTACCTTGGAGTCGAACCTAGGACTTTTTTGAGATTTATTTTCATCATCATCTTAAAATATGTGAGTAGATCATTCCTGCCAAATATAAAAAATTAATCTCGTTCCATTATTGAGTTACTCGCATTTCTGTAGCCTGACAGAGGGAGCCACAAAGGGACCAAGGAACAAAGGGACAGAAGTAGCCTTTTATTATTTTTAGATATGTCTGGATCAATTGTCCATTGCTGAAGAGTAGACCAGCGGAAAAGAAAATAACCCATTTGTTCACTCGTCTATGCTCAAGCGGAGTTCGGTAATAATCGTCTCCATGGCAACAATCCGATAAAATGCGATTTAAAACGGTATGTTTTATTAGAAATTCAAGAAAGTACAATCAATTAACATAATTCTGTGATAATAATTAGAATTTAAATTCTTTCTACCTTAGAATAGTACAAACCTCACTCCGATATCACAATTTAAAGATATTTTAATGTATTAATGAAAACATCTCTGCACGATGGATTTGGGATTTCCTCTGTAAATCAAATAGGGTAAAAACGTTCCTGGGATCGAACCCGGGACTTCAATCTTCGAAAAATAAAATATAGCTCGGAGGTGGGCCCTGGCAGCACGAGGCTCATAAAAAGTTTCATGAAAATCGGTCCATTGGTGCAGAAGTTGTTAGTAGGGGACACACATCCACACAGACAGGACCCTTTCATAAGGCTAAATTTCCTTTGGAAACCACCCTAATACTTATGCGTGATAATCCAGACGCTGCGCTAGAGATAGAGTCAGTTTAGGAGCTTGATGTTGTTCGGAGCTTTAGTTAACCGAATGTAAAAATGGCACATGTCCACTCGATAACATTTTCCACTTGATTAACGAGAAAGCCGGCGTAACATTGTAGGAATGAAACATAAGTGTGGTAATCGTAATTCAAACGCTGGTCATCATTCACTGTTTGAACACCTTCACATCTAGTTTGCGTCGCGTGTTGTTTACCTGAATATTAATACAAACATCAATCGTCGTCATATCATTTGAATAGAGATTTATTCCGCAATTTATGGTGATTCGTTTTTCGGGCAGTCGGAAATGGTTCCTTATGTGATTTACATACCGAGCTCTCTACCCGATTCTTTCCTACGACCGATCTCTCCGAGTTTCACCTATTCCTTCGTTTTCTCTTATTTCTTGTGTTAACGCTTTCCTTCCTGCGACTTCTTCGCATTCTCCCAATCCATCCTTCGCTCTTACACCGTTCATTATAGCTACCATCTTCCTCTTTGAAAAGCTTTTCCTCTTCACCTTTGTATTCTTTAGATGTGATACAAAATATAAGCGCGGCCTTTCATCGCCAATTGGATCGAATTGCATTTTGGAAAGATCTGCGATTAGGCAAGTTATATGAAGAAGATTATGACAATTGCGTATCAATTTTATATTATCAACTTGTATACACAAAATGAGAGAACCTAATGATACCTTCAACACGCAGGCATCTAGCGGTTTGAAAACGTTTGCTGTTCCTTTCTTTTTCTTTTCTTAATTCTTCGATTGAGTGCATTTACTAAGTGAAGGAAATCTAGCCTTATTAGTCTAATATGAGATTACGCTCTCTCGGAGTTTGAGGCAGGTGCCATCAACGTTAAAATCTACATTTATATTTCTTAGTCGTAAATCAATAACACGTCCACTATTGTGCATCCCGTTCAACAGATTGCGGCGAATAGTGTCTTTCTTCTGAGATGCTGTCAACTACGAGTCGAAGAAATATTTATGCGGTAAGCTCAGGTTCGGGTAATTTAGTGAATCCCTCGGTAGCACTGCGTTGCTAGAGTGGAGATAGGATTTGTATACCTAATATGGCCAAAAGGAATAGTTAAGACCTCGAGTGTTTGTGAAGTGCGATTTTGCTAATTATTAAGATATGTTATAATGTTATATAATCATAGATGTTTCCTGAAAGTACACTAATGATGATGAGTATGCACGATGATATTGCAGCTTATATAAATTCATACTGTGAAATATGAATATTCCCATGTACATTTTATATCTTTTGTTATCACTAAAAATATTATTCAGCTATTACTATTACTAACAGTAACTCTTAAAGGATTAACCCAACAAATGAAAGACTTTTAAGCAATCCGACGATTTCTCTATCGTCTGCTCTACAACCTTCCGTCATCAACCTGTCCCCGCATTTCTCCGATCCGAATTCCTTACTCTTCTTCCCTTCCCGTCATATTCTCGGAACAAGCGTCCTCCGCTCAGTAGCTTTAGCTAAAGGCACACGCACTCCGAAGGAGATGACCGGTTTGGTCCTAATTTCCACATTCCGCTCTCACATATTCATAGTAAATTTCTCTCTCGAAATCGTCTCTTTCTAACATATCTGAAATTCCCTCGTTTCCATTCCTCCGTACCACTTGTTTTATTCCAAATTTGTCAGTTTTACCTTAGCAGCCATAATATTTTGGCAGATACTTTAATCAACTAGAATTTGAATATCTGCCGTCGATTATTCACGATGTTTTTAGAGTTTGTTATGTAAAGGGCACTCAGGGGTATTTGATGATACTTTACATCAGCCACGAGGACTTTATCCTCCTCAGTCTTGGTTTCAAGTAGATCGGTCAGATTTTATTCCCGTTTTTCTACGGTTTTATTTATGATTCTGAGCAATCCAAACAATTTTTACAGCTGGATAAACACATCTCTAGTAACTTATAGAATGAATGTCTTCGTAGCGCAATTATAAAAAATTATTTAGCCGAATTGCTCCAAATCTGCAAAAGTAACAAGAAAAATTAAAAGCATTTATTTTTAATGCTCCTTAGGACTAAGGAGGATATATTAGTTAGTTTCCGGTCAAAATTTTTCCCTGAATTTTTCCCTCTGGCTAGAATTAAAGTGTACCCAAGGATTTCGTTTTCCTATTAGGGAAACTGGAAGCAAAAATAAGGCATAATGTCCACGTTAGTAACTGTGTCTGTTAAGTCTGTATTATTCTATATGTAATTCTCTCCAAGCTTAGGACGTAAATTTTGCTCTTTTGGCGTTAAGGCAAACTCGCTGCTGGTTTATACAATGATAAACTTCAGTTTTGGCGTAAAAAGTCTCAATTTGAGGTCATTTCAAAGAATTTTTATAATCGCTTAAAAATATGGTAAAAATATCGAAAATTTCCCTTAATCCATTCGAATGAAACGTGTAAATAAGTCATGCAAGGCCATAAACTTTTCCTGTCAGTACGGTTATTTTTTTAACGATAGAGTGTTGTATATGACCATCTATATAGATTGAAATCTTTATATCTAACCGTGACTGGCTGATCGCTCTTTGTTATAAATGGAAAGGAAATGCAGCAATATCCATAAAATAGTGAAAAATATCCGCCTTCGAAAGTGTTAGAAAGCCCTCAAAACATTTTTATCCACGTCCGATATTTTTTTCGCGGAATCGATAGTTTGCGGATTTCTATCGCGTTAAATAATTCCTTTTCCCAGGGTCTCTCCCTTATTTTTCATTCTTCGCGAACCAGTATAGACGGTAAGATGACGCAAGTAAATGTTTCGCGCATGAAATCGCGGCATGTGCCCTCCAACAATCTCGGTATCTATGCCATCGAAATGAGTTTAAGCGCGATCCGGAGTGATAAAGTAGGCAACAAAATAATGTTCGAGTTTCTGTTATTTTTTCCTTTCACTTCTCCTCTTGACTCGTTTCTAAGGCGCTCTTGCGGTCTCGTTCCCTTTTTTAATGCGATTGTGCATTCCCGCACTTGAACTAGACGGCCGCTTGTCACCGCGGCGAAAAAAATCGGGTCCGTTTTGCGAAATGAATTCGCTATCGTTGTGAAAGATTTAACCTTCGCGAAGAAAACTGAGGCGGACACGTTGGAAAATGCTCGTCTTTCAGAAACAAATGACGTGAGTTTTCATGGCGGCAACGGTCGCGTTTTAAAGCTATCGGTAACTCTGGAATCGCAAAGGTGTAAAACGCGTTCTATCTCGGTCGAGATCAGGTGTCAATGTCGCCATATCTCGATTCGTGCGTTACGGTTTAGAACTTATAATATTACGAGGGATTAAATCCAAGAATCCGTTAGAAGAATTGCCGGATGAAAATGGTCGTTTTTATTGAATCCTTTAATCCTCTGGGTAAATCGCATGTCCGTGAATTTAATCCTGGCGTCGCGCTTGGAGTTTAAAAAGTTATTGTGGGAAGCGCGTGTTATTAATGCATATGACTCACCTGAGATGGGACAAGAAGGTTTTCGTTACAAAGTAAGTATTACCTTTCATATTTATTATGGCATTTCTGTATAGCTTTAAACCGCACTTAACAAATCAATCCTACTGGAAATCCGAAAGCGTCAGAAGTCCAAATTTATTTCAAAAGCTTGACTTTGACGCTAATACGCTAAAGTGACTATTTTGTAAACTCCACTTATTCTTAGGATTTTTTAAGCCGCGTGTTATTTTCTGGCATGTATTATACTTTTGCTATTCTTTCTGGTAGAATAAATTATTGGCCAATCCGTCTAAAGATTTCTAAATGAAAATCGCCACTGTGGGCGCTGGCAACTGCCATGATGAAAATATTTCTAACGGAGCGCATCAAAACGTAAAATGACAGAACAATTAAGCCGCAAACTCTCAACACTTTCATTTTCTGCAGGTCTTCCCGCCAATGAACCATTTAATAGAACGAAGCCGAGCTTACTTCGTTGCCACAATCTAGTTTCTCGCCATTTTTTTTACTGACAGCAAGAAAGTTGTAGAATCATTGGTTACGCGCGGCAGCGTATGGCAAAATTATTCTTTTTTTAAGAGCGAGAGAAACAGGCGAGTTCTAAAAGCGTCTCCTTTGCAGAAAGCGGCGTTATAAAAAACGAGCGAATGAATAGATGGGGATTTTCTACGTTGTTGGTCGAGCGTTATGCTCAACATAGCATGGACGTATTTGCTGCGACAGTACACGACCGTTAGCATTTCTTCGCCAGCATCTGTGACGTCCGATTCTCTTGGTGGCTGCGTACGGAATGGTCGCTATTTTAGAAGGGATTTTGTTTATCCAAGTCATAAGCATACCGGATGGGGCGGCGGCTGCTATTTTATCTCCTTTCCACGACTCCAATTTCTCATTTTTTTACCTAGCTTCCGATTCCCTTTCTCGGACCTTTGAGGGCCTTGAAAAACGCCAAGGTTATGGTCGCTTTGAAGACGTTAGACAATCCCTCTTTCTCTGGTATTATTCGAGGGACGATTATTTCACCTTTAGGGTTCCATATGAAAAAGAAACGTTTCAAGGTGAATTTTCCAATTACCGAAAAGGAAAGATGCTGGAATGTCCTGGTTCAAGGATTCCCTTACAATTTCATGAGCAGACGGACTATCGCTCCCTTCTAACAAAGCTGTTACCTCGAGATTTTGAAAAATAACAGCCAAGTGCTGAACACCTGGCGGATATTTTGAATGGAATGTTTTAAAGGTTTGAATCGATTTCTAGGAGTTTTTATATTATTTTCGGTAATTACTTTCTGCAATTATAACTAAAGGTACGAGTCGAGAAATTAATTTGTATTTCTTCTAGTTCTGTTGATTATACATAATTATGTGTTTTTGCTAGTCCCAAAGTGCATCAAAACAGCAGATACTTGATATCTATATGTGAACCATGCCTACCAGCACTATCACAAATAGAAAATAAATTGAAATTGCCATTAGGAGATTTTTCTTTGCTAATTGTTATGTAAAAATTTTATATCTCACCTTATTTGTCAAATGAACTTTTTATCAATGATGCTAGACCGTAACAAGTAGGGATGTACACGGGTTTCTCGTGGTACAGAAGAGCTTTTTGTCAAATTTGCTGTAGTATAATCGTATACTAATGTATTTTCTTTTAAATCAGAAAATAGCATCAGGAGTTGATTATATTATTTACTAAAACAATATTATTTGACCTTTTATTTTCTTCTTTAGCTCCGCTTTAAACATCTTGATTTCATTCTGATATGATGTACAAATCTTATATAGAAAATGTAGTTGAAATTCGTTCAATCAATTCCTTTCAAATCTATAATTACTGATCCGCTCTAAATATGCTATTATGGTTTTGTATATGTGTACAATATAAATATTAAATTTGGCTAAAATTGAAGAGGACAGTTCAACAAAAAATCGTGTAAAAATAAATGTTATTATTCCTTGTATTGTGGCAGCCCTGCTATCTATAGTTATACTAAACAATGTAATTTAGTATTATTATGTTGCACACCTCTTTTTTACAAAATTTCGTTCAAATCAGTTAAGCCAATTCCTTCCAAACTCATAATTACCCAAAAGATTTAATTTGCAATTGTGGCACCCCTGCTGAATTGATCCTGTACAAATATGTCATTTTGTTAATGTTTTTATGCGATAATTCTATGTATTAAATTTGGTTGAAGTCGGTTTAGCCAGTTCTTTCCTGATATAAGCGTTCGGACGGATGGAAGGACATCACGAAGATCTTTTCAGAAATGACGAAAAAAACTAAAAATTAGAGCATTACATTAATAAGACGGAGGGAATCTTATAGAAAAAAATCTATACTCCAAGTTAAAATATGTAATTATCTTGTCAGACACCTTCGGGATTCACTGAGATAACATTATTCTTTGCACTTATGTAGCTAACATAAATGAGGAGGCGATAGTGGAGCAGTTTGACTATTGGCCATCCATACAGAGGGGAGCGGTTAGAATTCTGGTTGAGGCAGATTGATAATATGGTCTCCTCGGATGTAATTCTTTTGCTTTGTAAGGAGTGCATGCATCTCGTCAATCCGCTCTGCGGGGGAGATGTTTATCTGTTGGAATCCTGGCAGCGACGGATATGGGGTTAGGTAATCTAGGCGACTGCGTAGGCCAGTAGTTCCCAATAATTTTTAGGTTGGTTTCCAAAGGAAACATAGCCTTATTAAATGTCCCTGTCTTTGTGTGTGTGTTCTCTACTAGCAACTTTTGTATCAATGGACCGATTTTCATGAAACTTGGTATTAGGCTCGTGCTGCCAGGGCCCACCTATAGGCTATATTTTATTTCGCGAAGATTGAAGTCCAGGGTTAAATTCCATGAACGTTTTTTCCCTATTTGCTTTACATAGGAAATCTCAAATCCATCGCGCAGAGATATTTTCTTTAATACATTAAAATATCTTACAATTGTGATATCGGAGCAAGGTTTGTACTGTTATAAGGGGAAAGGAATTTAAATTCTAATTCTTGTCACAGAATTATGTTAATTGATCGTACTTTCTTGAATTTTCACTAAAACTTAGCGTTTTAAATCGCATTTTATCGGATTGTTGCCATGGAGACGATTATTACCGAACTCGGCTTGAGCCTAGAAGAGTGACCAAATTTATTATTTTCTTTTCCGCTCGACTACTCTTCAGCAAAGGACAGTTGATCCAGACATATTAGCGTATAAACAGTAACATTTATTGAATTCATTTATTTAAAAAAATAAATGCAAAATATAATGTCAGAAAGAGATTTTGACATTGCTTTTGGTATTTTAAACCTGATAATGCTCAATTAAGTTGTTTTCCAAATTTTCCCTATCATTCACAAACTATGAAATAGAAATGGTATATATGGTACCAATAAGAATTCCTTGGGATGACTAACACATACTGAAACATTTCCTGTTAAAATAAGTAATAAATTCGGGACGTCAACTTTGGGAAACCAGCCTGCATTTTTTTTGTAGTCCCCTGGTTTGGACTTATTGTTATAGATGCGGCATCTCTTCGAAGATAAACGGAATTTTGCGGCACCCCCACCTCGATACTAGATTGCATATATATGTATTTGGACGCATTTATTTGTTGGTACTAAGTCATCATCAATTTATTAATGAAAACGTTTTTGCCCAAAACATTTCTTCGTCTTTGATTTTAACAACATTTTTCGCCGTGTCCCTGAGAATTTGTTTGGAAACCAATACCCTAGGGTCTCGTACTTCCGGTGGCGTCGCGTTTAAAGCAGCGAGAAAATTATTGTAAACAGTTAAGAGCTTAGTGAGGGAGAAAAAGGAAGTGCATGCAATGAGTGAGAAAAGTCCCAGCGCAAAGAGACAATCATATTTCCTAGATGATGACGAAGATCATCGTGAACGATCGTGGTCGAAGTCCAGTCTCAGCAGACGGGTATCGTTGAAAAAATAATTGTTGCTTATACAATGAGTTTGAGCTGCGATTGACATAAACTTCAGAAGTTCACCCGCTATATTGTAATATATATATATGAAATCGCGAGTCGTGGGTCTTGCTGATCATCTCAGGGTCCTCGCTCCTCCTAAATTTGCGCCTGGCCCCCCGGTCCCTTTTCTCAATAGGGGGTAGTGCCATCATAGAGTTTTCCTTCTTCCTTCTCCACTAAGGTCATGGCGGTAGGTATTGAGGCCTTTGTCGCATTATGTACCTATAACGAATCCGTGGTGTATTGGTCCAAGCCAAACACCAGAGGGTAGTCAGGAAATTATGAAAAGAAAAAGTCTAAATGCTGGAATTTTTATTTATCCTTTTTTCATGATCCTCCGACACGAAACATTATCCATGATCTTTTTTATTCTCGATTTTGCAAAATTCTGAAATTATTTTCATTTAGGATAGAAGTATTCATGCAATTCTATATATTTTAAAGGGGAAACCTTACTTTTGGTGTTCGTTGATCACTATTTTACCATCCTCTGCGGTGCTATCAACAATTTAAAATGTTCCCTAAAACCTCTCTGGTATAAATCATTTGCCACAAAAATCTCCCATTTCAACATCAAAAGAGTTTCAAAAGCCTGAAAATTTCGATCCTGCCTTTTGAGCTCTCGTTCAAAGGTGACCTGGTTCTCTGAGTAATAGACACCTTAGCAGTTTAATACGCACTGATTCAAACTTATTCCTGATGCCTGGTGGTGAAAGAAAGAGCAACATGGTTTGAAAAGATTTTACCTTTTCGGGAGTTATTTCTCGCGAAGGCGTTAGAATATAGTAACAAGAGGCGATTCAAGGGCGAAGGAGAGTATATTTCGTTTTCTCAATGTAATGAATTCCTTCCACGCCGTAATTTGAACAGTTAACCATTGTAATTTGTAAAAGAAATAAGGAAAAAGAATCTAAATAATTAAAATATTTTATCCAGTTTCGTAGAAATTAATCCGTGCCAGGGTCCTGGTTTTTCATGCTTAAAGCTGTATTTATACAGTTTGTGTACATTTAGACTGCGATGGAGATTCGCTAGAGTGAAACACTCCGGCACTCAGAATAACACTGCGCAAAGGAAAAGAAATTTTTTCCAAGTTTACGGGAAATTATTTCGCGCCAGACACGTGGCGTTTTCTCGACCGCGTCAGGAAACGAGAGCTCATAAACAAGAAAATTGATCTGCTACGATAGTTCAGTGGTAGAATATTCGCCCGGAAAAGGGAAGACCCGGGTTCGATTGCCGGTCATAGCTGACTTTTATTCTCGTTTCATAAATATTCATATATTCGTTTATTTGTTGTTTGTCACTATCGTAATTCACACAAGCAGTTGTTGTCTGAATGTTCGATACTAAATAGAAAATAGTGCAATTAGTTGTGCAACTATATGTGTGTAATTCTAAAACTACCAAGGTTTTATAGAAATTTTTAGCAAGTTTTTTAGCGTCCAAATTGTATTTGTATTATATTGTGGAAATTTCTTTTTCCCGAATTTTTAATTCTACCGGAAAAGATATTGAAACGCCTATATCCTCTTCGAACTGTTCATAGAATTCAGATATGTGCTGGCTTAGGTTTTGTCGGTGATTCTCTACTCTTAGAAAAAACTATAAAACTCTTGGTCCGACTCGGTAAGTCACGGTCAGCTGACGTGTCCGGTGAAGCAGTTCCTGCAGAAAGAGTTAGGCACAATGCGATGCAGAAGGAGATGTCACTGGTCGAACTGAAAATTTCCCGGAAGCGTTGGAGAGGCAAAAACTCATCCTCGAAGCGATAGCTCGGTACAACGGTGAAATTGCTCCTCGCTCTTGCGATCACAGGAAGAAATATCACCATACCGCGGGGACGCCATAGGCGATTTGACGTGATCGCTTGTACGGAACGCGAGCGATTGAAGCGAGATAATTTCGGATTTTATGATTGGTACCACCAAAGCTGAATATTTGAATGTTTTGATTTAAAATATTTCTAACTTCGGTCGGTGTATTTTAAAAAAATGAAAATTGCACGATAGTAGTTGAAGCATTTCTCAATTTCTGTTATTGTATAGCGTCAGCAAATAGGTACTTCAACACATTATTATCTGAACATTTATTTACTAATTTATCTGCAAGAAACTTCGTGTAATGATAGAAACTAACGAATAAAGGTTCTGGTTCTAATTTGGACACCTTTGCTGCATATCATTTCCATCTGACGCCCGCATACTCTATGATTTTGTTAAAATTATCTCCGATCTTGGGGAAGGAGGGGAGCAGATTCCCGGTTGCCAGCTCCTGGCTGCGCCACTGTATAGCGTATAGAATAGAATAGCGTTAAGAATCCCTAGATTGACCCAAAGTAATGAATAAGAAGTATTAGTGATTAAGTAAACAGCACACAAAATATTTCAGCCACGAGTATTGAGCCTCGCGCGCATAATGAACATTTTTAGCCTACTTTCCAGAATGGAAATAGGCTTATAGTTTATTCGGTGTGTCTGTTTGTCCCCCCCATTAACTTTTTAACCAATTGATCGATTTTAATGACAGTTGGTGTAATTCTCTTGCTACTTGGGCCGAGCTCCCGAGAATAGTTTTTGTTGCGGAAATCGAAAGTTCCGGATTTGATTCCATGAACTATCCTTCCCATTTGATTTACATGGGAAATCTGAAATCCATCGTACAGGATAATTTTCTCTTGCACATTACAACATCTTAGAATTGTAATATCGGAGCGGAATTTGTGCTATTTCTGAGGAAAAGAATGGACATTCTAATTTTTATCGTAGAATGTTGCTTACCGATCGCATTTCTTCGAATTTTGCATAAATACTGGCGTTATTGCAGTTTTTATCGCTCCTTACGAGAGTGTTGCCATTACAACGACTATTGTTGGACTCGGATTTGGCATAGTCTAGTTTGTACATATACGCGTTATTTTTGTAACACAAATACGCGTCATCAATTTAGTTTTCCTTTCGAACTTATTTGTAATATTTTATAACGCTAAAATATGAAATTTGGGAACACAAAGAGAAACTCATCCCCAGTGATTTTAATGCTATTAAAGCCAATATAAGTAATTGCTGCACTACATTGTTATCATTTTGTTTATTACACGAATGAAAATCGAAATTTAAGTAATTCGAATTTCACTTAAAAAGGTGTAACTTTGTGAAATTGCATTTTAATAAAATGCGAAATAAGGTAACTTTGTACAATTTTCACCGTGAAAATTGTTATTTCGTATTTTATTTGCGTAATTCATTTTTATCTCCATGTATTCTTACATTGTTATTATAACTTTGACGCGGAGACTAAAGCGGATGCGTTGGCAGCCTTATTATATTCTATCGAGCTCTAAAACTATATTTGAGAGAAATTTGGGTTTTATATGCATTATGCATTTACCCTTCTGTATCAATGTTTTCATTGATACAGAAGAGTAAATTCCGTATGAAATATTTCTATGAATTTTCAACATCTTTATTTACGCGTATGGGAATAAATGTCTCTTATGATTGATCAGTCGTTCATTATTAGAAATTTAGTCTATAATACCAATGAAATAATCAAAATTACCTTATTAACTTACTATTTACCATGCATTTTTGATTTATGAAATATATTTTAATAGCTGTGCTCACAAAAAATTGCGACAGGTATAATTGAATTTTTGTTTGCTTTTACAATGTACAACACGAGCATTAGTCATGACGTAAATACAACTTTATATCAAGTTTTTTACCTAAATCATATTTTGAAATTGGCTAATATTGAGAAATGACAGTTCCAACTTGAAGAATAATTTTTCATTTCACGCTTTCCCCGTAGGATAAAAAGAGGTACCGTCGCAACTTCCGGAGATCCTAAACTTTCACGCGATACAATATTTTGGAATTATGTTCTCGAGAAAAAGGGGCGCGGAGGAGAAAATTTTTTCGTATAATATATATGATACATAAAATAATAGAAAAAGCCATTGCATTGCATGGAGTTGAAACTGAAAGTCTCCGTCATGTAATGATCGACAAATTGCGCTGAGTAATGCAGGCTTGAATAACTCCCTCTACACGTTTTTCTGATCCATATCAATATGTCGATCAACAACATTACGTCCTTCAGGGCGTTCGCCGCCAGATTGCTTTGTAGGCGCGCTGTAAAGTCTTTCGAGTCAATTGTGTTATTAAACGCATGCGCACTCGCGGTCGGCACTAAAACTAACTCCTTAAGAGAAAACTCCGATCGACGCTGTTATTTTCCCGATATTTCTTCATTTACTATAATCAAGTGCAAGCAGGTGTTACCGAACCTTCCTTTCTTTCCCAGCTCGGTCTTTATTTCCTCATAGATATGACAAATGTATTTTTTTATTTTCGTACTTATCAAAATCAGGTATCGGCTATAACAAAAGGATTTCGTCAAATACGAGAATAAAACGTAATATTATGTTTTATTCATTAATGAACCATGTCTAATCTTCTATCATTTCGAGAGATATCATTTATTGTACACATTTTAAAACTGACACATTATGGTAATGTCTCCGTTATCAAGTTCATAAGGATATAAGAAGTAATTTTTAAGCCGTTTGAAAATGCTTGACTGAAAAATACGGTATTAAATTTTTTAAAATTAATTTTCCTGCGCTAAGATAAAATATACTGTTAAAATTTTCGCTGAAACCATCATTTCAAATCGTGATTTAAAAATTCTATGGTTCAGTTGTCTTTTGTTTATAGATGCTTACCTCACCGATGCATGAATTACTACCGAGTACTTCTGATTCGTGATTGAAACGTGTTATTGCCATCAAAATAATCTTGATTATCAATTGATTAGATTGGATGAGCTCAATATTTACTTTTCTTTATAATTCATATTTTAGGAAAATGAATTTGTAGATAAATTTTGTAGAATCTAATACATTCAACACCGATTACGACTGCTCCGTAGAAGAAATACGCATTTGTGCTTTCCATAGGGCTTCCAATTAACCAAAATTTTTAAAAACAGGTTTTTCGGTCAAAGATCATCAACTAAACGGTTAACCGGTAAAAATTAAACCCCTCCATTAATTTTTAGACACGTTTATTCAAATAAATTTCAAAGGAATACAAGAAAAACGGCTTAGCTTTTGCTGCAAATAATTTTTAAAATGAATTTGAAGCTCATTCAATGTTTGGTATAACAAAATGTTGAAAAACAATAACTATTTTATATGATTTAAAAATAAAGCTTAATAAATAAACGACATTCAATGTTTCGTACGTACAAAAAATTATTGTTCGTACAAAAGCACACAAGAATACAGAAAAAATATTTATTAATGTTTAAAAAAATAATATTTCAGGAATACGAGAGCATAAAGCAATGGTTCTCAACCGGGGAGACGCGAGAGTTATTGAGGGGTGACGCAAATATTTGATAAATTCAGTGAATCCTATTTTGGCTTCTAATAATAAATAAAACCAGACGAATACCTTCCTCTGCTTCTTTAAATGCATAGGTTTTTATCTTTATATGTTAGATATAGCCCAATATACCTTCGAAGTTGACTTGAAGGAAATGGAACTGTAAACAGGGTGATGCAAAACTGAAATGGGGTGATGCAAACAAGAAAAGGTTGAGAACCACTGGCATAAAGTGTTTCATATTTCATAGAACTGTGAATTTTGGTCTAAAAGCTATTGGCCACAGAAAAAAACTCGTTCACTGGCTGTAGAAGTAGACTGAATACTGAATGCCCCGAAACTAACCCGTGATTTACCAAAAAACAGATAAACGTCTTAAAAAACAGTTTTTCGTTGTTTCCCTAAAAATCCATTCCAACAGTTTACATTGCTGAAAAGCACCATTCTCTTTGTGATGTCCGTCCGTCCGTCAGGGAAGAATTGGCTGAACCAATTTCAACCAAATGTGGTAATATCCACATAAATTAATGACCAAAATGACATTTCGACCGGATCGACTCAGCACGGGTGCCACAATTACAAAGTTAAACTTTTCGGTAATTATGAATTTGGGAGGAATTGGCTGAACCGATTTTAACAAAACTTATTATGGCAATAATTTTTTCTCCCTCCAAAAAATTCTGTTAATTGGAAACAACCGGTTAACGAATAGTAAGAAAATTCGAAAAACAACCGGTTAACTGGGTTCGGTAAAAACCGGTTTGGAAGCCCTAGTTTTCCAGCCTTTCATTGGCTGTTGGAGAGACAGATTGCCTATTTTATTTCACCCTTAAGGCGAGGCTTATAATTCCCTCTTGAAATGAATTTTTATTTATGCATATATGTACCTCAGCTTGAAGCGTGTTTTATAAAAAATAAAAACTTTCCAACAATCGAGTTTAGTTAACGGGAAAAATATTTCCTCACGTGTTAATACGGAATTCTATGGTCGATCCCCGCCATTTTCAATATTCATACGGGGAGAACGGTTGCGATATTTCCGTATGTATTTTTCGCGATTTTTTCCCCTTGCTTTTCTCAATCTTATGCGCGCTCACGTCTCCACATCACAGTGTATAAGTGTCACACTCGTATGACTTTTAGATTCTGATTCGAGGAGAGAGAGAGAGAGAGACAGAAAAAGCCAAAGAAAATGATGTGTTAGTGATTGATCACACGATGGTGATCCCAATCACTCATTCGCTCTGTGATAAAGATTATATCACCCAAGTTGACGCCTTTCGTAGCGCATGCACCGTGGTGCCGTGGCATACCAATAGATGGTAGGAAAACTAAATAAAGATCGAGGTCAAACTTAATGTATTATCTTATATATCAGCGCTGATAAAGCTGCTAAGATATGAGTTGTTATTTACCCTTAATTGAATCCGACCCGGTTTTGGTTTCATTTGAAGGATTTTGGCACAATAATTTTCATGTATACGGATGCAATACAAGAAAATGCTCTCGGCGATAAAATTCAGTTATTTTTATAAATAAAGGTGAAGTACTCCTTTAGCAAAACAATTAGAGGGTTATATCATAAAATGCATTTTGCTCACAAGGTGGGCATCGTCAGGGGTAAAACCCTTTTCAACAGTGACTGGGAGCCAACTGCAAGGTTTGAAACGGAAAGAAGACGACCGAGAAACAAGTGAAGCGCGGAAAGATTTTTCGGCGTGTGTGTTGTTTAAATCTGTCAGTTTGTATAGGGTCTTGTTGAAATCTGTGTCCGTGTTCATAAGTGTATCGCGGTTTTTGTAAATGTGAAGGTTTTCTAACGAGTTTAGTGAGTTATTGGTTGAAGTTATCAATGTTAAATCGTTTACGTGTATACTATGACCTTTTTCAAAGATGTGGTTGGCAACGCTTGATTTTTCAAAACTATTATATTTATAGTGAGCCATGTGTTCCTTGAAGCGTGTTATTACCTTCTTGTTTGTCCTATGTACTTTTTGTCACAGTGTGAGCATTTTTATAAAGAAAATATTTCGCAAGATGTTAAAGATCGTTATGAAAATTCCTACAATGATTTACTGCCTTGCCAAATTTGGTTTCAAGTGATCAAATCTAATGGAAATTGTTCCGATTGCTTAAAATAACAGTTAAAATACTTATTGGTGTATGAATGTAAATACAGTTATCAGCTTAAATACAATGCAAATAAAAAATAAAGTGCGGTATACGTACATAGTTTTAAAAAATTGGAGTGCATAAAAAGTGCTCTTTGCGATAATTTAATTTCATATTCCTGATCTTGTTCACCACTCATGCGGTTATCGTTGTGACACAACGTTTTAACTTAACCTTAAATTAAAAAAAAGAAATTAATTAATTGAGTAAAATATCAAGTACACAAAATAATTTAAATTTTGGGGAAAAGCATTCAACCGTTTCTAATGTATTGATCAAGCGAACTTTGAGATGGCAGAGTCAGAGCGATGTACATTCTTGTATTGGGCGTAATAAGTTTAGAATCTTGGTAAGGAATAGATTATTTTCAGCTCAGGCCTGGTCCATCTGGTTGTTTTGATGGAGAAATTTAGCGGACCGTGTCCTTCGGATATAACACGAGCACCTGTGACCTCGAGAGTTTGATTAGCGCATTTTAATCCCTAAAACGGATTTCCCTTGCAACTCCTACTGTTTCACATTTCTTGGCAGCTAACCCAAGTCTTCAACGGAAGTAGCGGCGCAACGGCTGAGAAATTTAGATAGTAATATTTAATCAAAGTAAAAATATCCAATCGCATTACACGGAGTCCTTTCAGTCAAGCTAGTGATTATCATTTCATCTCCAAATTGTCATTAATTGTAGTGTACCTCCTCATCTGGGAAGTGCAGGAATCTTTATTTATTCTGCGAGGCACAGTTTACGCAGTACGTTTTATATTTACTCAACCCTTCGTAAATTTATCAGCCAACTTTTGCTAGCAATGTTCGTCTTCTATCTGTCCGGCTATAATGTCTCTTTACCGTTAACCTATTTTTCGCTCGTGACATCTGTATACATTTTTTAAAGTGTATTTTTATTACTTCTGACCTTAAATGAAATCGTCGTCCCTCTGCGCTAGATGTCGGCGCCATAAGGCTTAAACCATTAGAATTTCCTTCGTCTCCGTATATCATACTTTCATGGACTCAACTCTCAGTTTCCTTTAGCAATAAGCGCGGATTTTATCGTACTATTACTCCCCTCTTTCCTCGCATAGAAGTTGATGTCCGCGATTCAGACGCTACTCGAGAAGCCATGTGCCAATTTGATGGACGTTTGTTTCGTGGATATATTCAGGGGGAAACGTCTACGCTAGAACTCTTTCTTTCCGTTATTTTTTTTCCCAAACCTCGCAGTTGTGTAACATAGACTTTGATGAAGGATCCCAATTCCTATCGTGCTAGAAAACTTTTGTTGTGACCTCGATGGAAATTCAGCGGGTGTTCGAGAAGTGGGTCATTGTTCGAAAACAGCATGCAAAACCATCTTGCTCTCATAATCTGTTTGAAAATCAGTAAAACTACAACATTACTCGAAGCTCCATAACGTATTTTTAATTTCTTTGCCGAAAATAGAGTTTGGGTGTATTCGATTGTGAACTACGTATTATGGATTGGTGGTTTTTCTAAAGGAAGTTCACAAGATTCCACTGAGTGAGGATTTGCTCCAAACAACATATGCTCACAATCAGATCTTAGTCTTATTGTTAGTCGCGCTTCATAACTTGACCGGTCTTCTTTAATGATATTTAACTAGCATGCGTGTCATTTTTACTTTCTCCATACGTAGTATAGAGGAAAGTATTGTTTTCATGAAAAATCTCGATTTCAAGATTTCAACGGAAATACACGTTTTAAGGTCCCCTGAAACCGTTTTGACCATTTTCTCGATGATCTGTGTGCGTGTGTATGTGACAGCTTTTTTGTTGGTGCTCTAACTCAAAAGCTATTAATCAGGTCAATGTAAAATTTTATATTTAACATTCTTATAAAAGTCATAAGAACCGATTACTTTTTGGTGAAAATCGGTCTACCGGAAGTGGGTGTTTACACTTGTCACATTATTTTGAGATATTTGCTTTAATATTTGATAAATTTAAAAACATACTGGGCTAAAGATTGTAGGAAAATTAATTTTCTACAACCTTGGTTCGAAACATTTTTCCATATAATGCATTTTTCAAGAGATAGCTTAAAAACTAAATTACTTAGCTGCCACCACCACGCCACCTACCGAAGACTATTGTTAGTAATTGATTCTTAGTTACGTCTTAGTAACGCTCCTTTTACCTATCTTAATTGTTGGAGCTTTGTGGTTATATCCAATATCAGAAGGCTATGGTTTGAGTTTATTTCTGTTCTTTGTAAAATAAAATTTTCTCGTAGTTTCTTAAAATATTTTTTTATGTAATCTATTTGGAATTTTTAGAAATATTAAAGCCATGGAGGAAGTCATGCGGTGGCCACATCAGATTTTTATATCCTACTATGAATTATATGTTAAAGGTTAATGGAATAAATAGATTAAATGTATTTACTTTTTTGTGAACATTTTCATATGTTGAAGTAATGAACTAGATAAGGCAACGTATCTGTTTCACTTGATGGTATAAGCCATGATCGCAATTTTGATTTATATGACCAATATTATTTTTTAGTTAAAATTTTTAAATAAAAATCACCTAACGCCCAGTAAATATATGCGTCTTTCTGTTCGGAAGCATCAAGTGGTTTATTTCGGGAATATTTAAGGAATTTCGATGTTTTCGGTCTTTTATTAAATAAAAGTAAACTTATTTTAATATAAAACTAGGGGCTCCACCCCTGCGGCCTACGGCGCCAACCCCGCTCCTCGCTTCGCTCGGACCTCAAAGCCCTTCAGTCCTAGATGGGATTTTTAGGCATTATTTACCAGCGAAACAGTAATAGCGGAATGCCTTATGTGCACGTCTGGTCCGTCCGTCCGTCATAACTTTTATCTGCTAAACCGCTGGACGGATTTTAATTAAATTAAGTATGAGTGATCTTTATTAAAATTTATTGCCCATTGTGATTTTGAACTGAATCCGTCAATTGGAATTTTCACTTTACATAATTACTTTAATATCTTGTTAAATGGCATCCGTCAAGCAATAATGAAATACCAAACTTTTCTCTCCCCAGGTCTTCTATGATATATAAGGTATAGATTAAAAATCGTATTCGGATAGAGAAGAATATTTAGTACAAGAAAATTCTTGAGGTCACATAGTTACGAGTTATGGTTTCGGAGATAAAAATTTGAGAAAATCCCAAGCAAAATATCGCATATTTTTTTACATCGATCTCTAAGACGGTTCTCTCAGCAAACAACAATTAAAAATTCATATATTTCTCTCCCAAGCTCTTATATGATCTGTGAGGTATAGATAAAAAAATTTATTTGGATAGAGAACAACATTTTCTACAAGATAGTCTCCGAGACCATATAATTACGACAGTTTCGGAGATATAAATTCGAGAATCGCCCAATCTTTCGATACCGTTTCATACGTATTTCCCAGTAAGAACGTATCTGTGTATTTCATTTGTGGAGTATACTTTTCCATCTTGTTTATAAAACTATATAACGTAGCTAAATTCCTTCTTTCTCCGTCGATGAACTGGTGGCGCAAGTGATTGGGTTGTTTGTTAAAAATCATTATTTAAAGAATAATGAAAATGGTGTTATAATTTTAAAAAATCTCATGAATTGATATTATTTGTTAATGAACATCGTAAAAAAACATAAGAATATAACCTGAGCAACCAAATTTCTCTTTGGGTAACATAAATATCTCTCGTCGCATAGTTTCACTTGACTTATCGCCGAAAGCTCCCGTTAAGAAATTCGAGTCCTGAAAAAGTACAAATATTTTTCTTTGCAAATTTTGATGCCAAGTATTAGGGAAGGTTCATGATTAGACTACCGACTACAACTTTAATAAAGAGAGCGATATTTATATTAGTTTTATTTAGTTTTTCTCTCACTGCATTCTTTAATTCAGAGTGGAATATTCATTCTCCTCCATCTTTGTTACTTACCTACTTATGCTATACTTATAGTTTCTTGTGTCTACGCTTATGAGGAATTGATTAAGCTATTCTCATCGTGTCATGTTCAACAGTTAATTATTCCTATTCTTGCTTAGGACACATTTTCATCATTATTTTCTGGATAGCTGTTTGGAAATTATTAATAATTGAAATATGTGCGTAAAATATGCAGGGTCGAGTGTTTGCACACAGTTTCATTGAAAAATATCCGCAGGCTATTGCCATATTTACTCGAATAACTCGTATACCGTTTTTTTTCCAAGATTTATTTCGAAACGCATGTCTTGTAAACCTATTTTCTATTGCAAGAATAAAATGAAGATTGTGGTAAATTCGTCGGCAACTACGGACCATATAGTCTCAGAGAGAATATCAAATGCGGCAAGATACTTTTAAAAACAAAATCCATCATAATTGATCTCATAAAATGGAAAATGTAATAATAGTTTTCTATTGAGTTTTCTCGAAAAAATTCGATGTGTGTCGCATTCGTAATATTCGAATAAATACAGCATATTAGCGATTTTCTTAAAATGATAGTACCTTAGATGGCGAAAACTAAAGCCTTTAAAGACACGATTAACTCGATTTTATAATAACTACCACTGCCTTTTTATATTTATTCGATATTTGGAACAGACAATTAATTTGTCACTTATTACACACTGATAAGAAATCCATCTGTTTGTCTGTTTTTAAGAGAATTTTATACGACAAATACCAAGGGGGTATGATTCTTTAAGTCTACCTCAAGGTAAAAGAATAAAAAATTAGAATATTCCACCTCATCGAGGTAATTATTTGAAAAACATGTGGAGTTTGCATTTTAATGAGGACTGTGCACGATCTTCTTGCGCGAGAAACACGCACTTATCCCGAAGGTCGCCATTTTAACTTTCAGAAATGCATTTATGTTGGCGTATACTACAAAGTTGCACTAATACGCAGGTCGACAAGGATATAGTGGAGATTTTGTTTCTAAATTATCATCGAATCATCAATCATGCGAATAAAAATACGAAATTGAAAAGTCATGCGTTTATATAGAAAAATACACGCCTCTTGACCTAAAATCACGTAGAATAGAATAGAAAACAGAGAAAACCAAGCAAGATCGTTTTTAATTGATTTTTCTCGTATTTGACTTTAAGATACGATCACTGATCCTTTAGTTGCTGTGATTATGTTTTGGATTAAAACTGGTCGAGAAGATCCGGAACAATTCCGATGACAAACAACGCAGAAAGAATGGCAATGATGAATGCGTTTGGAAAACAGATCCGTCCTTCCGGATAGCCCAGATCATGCCGAAAATATTGCTAAGCGGATCTCGGTTCATACTCACTCTGTGTACGGAGGAATATTACGAGTCATTCGTCTTCCATTAACCTCTTTCCGTGAACCACATTTGAGCACGATTTAATCTTGAATGCGTCACACTTCCCTTACCCATTTGCTAATGGTATGAGCCGTTCCACTCGTGGCTCATATTTAGTGGCGTTTTCACTCCTGGTGCTATACTTTTCAATGAACTTCAACCGAAGAATGTTTGATTCGAGAATTATTGGGCTCATCTTATGCCTAAATAATTGAAAAACTGTCTAACCAATGACCATAAAAAGTTTGGAAGGCTAGACGCACATTCCTATAACAAAGCAATCATCATCAGTGGTTCTTTTTTTAGAATCTGTTTACAGTGATGTCTAATTTGTGGCTGAAATGTGCCTCTTGTATTCCCATACCATTGCAGACACATAGATCGTCAATTTGGTCAGGTTTGATTTAAATAATTGAATTATTTTATTTAGAGGGTTTCAGCGCTCATATTTAAGTTTTGGATGTATATACAGACGCGTCAGATGTCTTTAAGTAATGCAAACATTTTTATTTAACTCTTGAGGAATTGGAATAACTTTCATACAGAAAATTTGCGAAAATGGCGATTTCAACGGGAAAAACTGTTTTCCTTTCATAATGAGGAACAAATGCTCAAGGAGATTTATTATTGAGTGAGAGAACTTTATAAAAATATGTTATGAATTGACACATAACTTTTCCTCGAGAAAAGCGACGTCTGTTAAATTTCCTTGGTTAAACTTGTTGCTATAGAGGTGGTGAAATATATGGTTACGGTAGAAAATCTCGTGAACTGCGAAATTTTAGTTGGCAATAGTAGATTAGATGGGGAAATTAGGCGATTTTCTCCTTTTAGGTTATTTATAGTCGTTAATTAATGTTAACCCGTTTTCACGTTTTTGATTAATGTACGAAATAAGAACCATTTTCTTTATTGGGATGTTTGGTTGTTATTCCAAGTCAAGATTTTTTTCATTTTCCGAGTTGATTACAGGAAGAGAGATTTTCTCTTTTACAGTTATCTGATTGCTCATTAACGTTAGAACGACTTTGAAGCTCTATGTTTTGATTGTTGGTTAATGTTTCAATATTTGGTTTCTTAATTATCCATGAAAATAAATTATTTTATCTTTTCCTGCCCGTTTATTATTTATTGATGTTAGAAGGATTTTATCTTTTAAAATTCTTTGATAAATGATAATAAATTAATGAAAATCTTTCATTTCATGCTCGTGAATGTGAAATGAAATGACACGATTAGATTTATCGATTGGAGATTTCTTGTGTCAGAGATATTTATCCAGGCGAAGATAAAGAGAATTTCACTTTTCCCGATATTTATTATTCAAAGAAAATAATAATTTCTTTTTTGTATATTGTATAATTCAATAATATGCGCTTCAATATCAACAATTGAAAACATAAATACTTATCTTAGGTATCTAAAATAGCCTCAACGAGGTTATGAATAACTTTTTGAGCATTTCGGCTACAATGCAGCCGTCTTCAGTGGTGAATCACCTAAAGTTGATTCTAAATTATTTTTAGAACTTACTTTTGGAGAATTACCACTTAAGACAGCTGCATTGTAGCCGAAATGCTAATGTAGTTCTTCATAATCTTGATATGACCATTGGAGATATCTAAGATATGTATTTATGTTTTCAATTTTTTCATCTTTAAGTGCTTATTCTTGAATTTGTTTTCAGCCATAAGATGATCTCGATAATTCTCTATTGAATTACTTACGTATAAGTTTGAGGCCAACTGTCATTTAAGTTTTCATTTTGATCCAATTCGGAAAGATTGCACGTATAAATTTTCATTAGCATTCATTTTGTATTATCTTCTCGTTTTAAATCAGCTATTTTTTCTAATCGGAGGAAGAACAGTTTCCTCTTTAACTGAGGTATACGAGTTGCGACATCGACGCAGTATTCATCCTTTTCGTCTCAGATAGACGTCGCTCAGAAAGAGTAGGCGATGAATAGAGCGTTCTCAGGGCTGCAAGTGATGGAATCAACTATGGGTCTGAGGCCGTCCGAAGTGGTTGGGTCGGTGCCCGAGGAAAGGTCGGCAGCGCTGGACACAAATCGCCCGTCCTTGCCTCCCATCTCCGCTGACCACCTTAGTACCGTTACTGCCAGTAACACCCTCTCATCCCAGCATCCCTCAGACTCCCGTTCTTCGACGTCTCCCGTTGCTGCGCCTAACCTCGCTTGCTTCCTCTGGCGACCACGCCCATTGGTAGCGCTGTCCCTTTCTTTTCAATCGCCCCATCTCGCTTCCTCTCTCATTTGCCCTATCTTTCCCTTTCTCTGTCCTTCTCTCAATCCTTTTCTGCGATAATTCGTAACTCGCTGATTCTTAGATTATCGTAGTCATTTCCTATATTATATTCGGTTGTTACCTATTTCTCCTTTCCCAGCGCCAGTAATACCCAAACAACTAAAAATTTATACTCCTGATTTCATTATAAATCTTTCGTATGTTGTCTTTTTTAAATGTGGATTTATATTAGTGCTAATCTTTTGATCAATAATATACATTTTATTCTTCTTTATGAGTGAACACTTAGGTAATGTAACATTATTTGTTAAGCGTAATGAAGGTTTAAACCTAATGAGCTTCATCGTCTCAATTATGTCTCCATAAAGAGGTCACCCAACACCGTCGTGCTTGCGACCTCCTCCGCTCTCTCATTTCCTTTTTCCTTCCTCCTTCCCTCATTCGTGCGTAATCTCCCTCTTCATCCCTTAACTCTCTGTCCCTTCTTCGCTCTCTGGCTCACCCCCTACTCTACCCTCTCCTCCTCTATCTCACGCCCCTCCATACTTAATTCCGCATAAGGAGATCCTGAACGCCCGTAACAACTCGCGCTTCGCGGTGGCTGCGTACCTGGCGCCGCCTTTAGTTATACGGGGCTGATATAGTGTCGCGTCGTGCTCTGCGACCCTTTTCCTCGCACTTGCGTGTCTGTGTGTGGGGTGGGAGGAAGCGTGGAGTAGAGTGGGAGGATGGAGTATTAATCTGGGTCTGTCTTTCTATCTTCAACGACTCCTCGGAGGAGTTAATTAACCTCGCTCTGTTCCGAACAACCGTTAAAATGTTTTCGACTCCAAAAACAAAAAGAACGACAATTCGCATTTTGAAAATAAGATTGTTTTCTACGGTACGTCGAAGAAAATTAAATAAGAAATCACGTTAGGCATTTGTGATTGAATCGAACAAGGATATTTAGGTCGCGGAATGCTGGAAAAATCAACTCCGATCGTGTTTAGTGAATTATTAATTTTTCTATATCGAATAGAGGTACGTAATTAACATTTGAGGTTGTAAATGGTTTTGCACGCTATCTCAATTAGAATTTTTTATGCGAATGCGTTTTCCACCCTCTCTCTCTCTTCCTTTCTTTATTACTCTAAATAAGAGAAATCGCTGCGAAGGTTATTGTATGATGGCAAAAAATTAAAAATTAAAATTACCACATGCGGTTGCGTGGCAATTTCAAAGTTTCTCTCCCATTAAAATGGAGGCATTTAAACTGATGTCAGTGATTTGAATCGAGTTCATTAGACGCATTCCATTTCAGTCTTCTTAAATTATTGACAAAAAGCTATTCCCAAGATGGGCATATTTTTACTATCTTGTGGATAACCTATCTGAATAGACAGTAAGCGTGATATTTTAATCAAATTTTTTCATGAGGAAAACATGGGTTTTAAGTCTTATATTTTACCCTACGTCAAGCGTTTTTGCAATTTATTTTAGTGGCAAAAATTATATCGGATTTATGCGAATGTTTTATTAATCGGGCATAAAAAACAATCATAAATCCTTGGAGGTAGTTTTTTCTTCTGCTTGGACATGTCTAAACTGCCGGTTTTGTATTTTAAATGATTTTCTTGACTCTCTAATTTACAACTTTCTAAAAAAACACAAGTATTGCTCAATGTCATACACTTCCAACGTTCTGTTTATTTTCTCTTAATGTTTTTACACGATTGAGCGAATTTACAGGCAACTAAATCTTGAAAGGGACAATATATTTATGTATGTACATTTAAAAACTAATCTCGGACTTTAGGAGACATATGCATGCATTTATCTATAATTATTTATAGGTTTAAACCATGGTAAATTTGGATAAATGAGAATAATTTAACAGATTAAAACTCTAAGGCAGTGGTGCCCAACCAATGGCACATCCGTCTCTCTAATGTGGCGCACGGCGCTTAAAACAATGAATACGATCATTTCGTTGTTCTACAGCTGAAATATATCTCGGATTTAAAAACAATGGTTTCAAAATTTTTTGTTATATTTTATGTGGATATATCGGTTTGGTTTGTGAGTTTTGAATGAATGAATGGGTTTGAAAGTAAAGAATTTGGTTGGCGAGTGATTGTATGGAAACCTTGTCATGTCTGACGGTTCGGGTACCCAAAAATTTCATCCGGCGCATACTAAATATCCTATCCTCTTCCCACTATTGTTTACTCAACATGGATCGACTTCTAAAACTTAGCCGTTTTATTGCAGCGTAAGAAATTTGTGCAACTTATAAAATTTGCTCAGTGTTACATTTGTCGATTTGCAAACTCATACGCGTGTGAACAAGTGTTATCATCCACGAAACCTATCAAAAATAAACAACGTTCAGGACTCTAGAAAATCTGCCGCTACTTGCAACAACATATTTACAACCCGATATTGACAAGTTGACCGAATTGGAATCGCACGAGAGATCGCATTAATGATAAGATTTTTTCATCATATCCTTATATTTTCTCGAAACATGCTTGGAACTAAGAAGCGCATCAACACTTTGACACTGGAAATATGGCGCACGATAGGTTAAAGATTGGGAACCACTGCTTTAAGGTATCATTAGCCTTTAATATCTATTTCATTATTGTAAAAATGGACAATTATATTGCATTATTTCCGTCCATTAAAACTTAATTTTTCATTTCGTTTTATCATTTTAGGCACTGTACGCGTTATTATTCTCTATTCACAAACAAAACTACGCTGTATGTTTGTTTTGTTTCAGAGGTGTGAGACGCATTTAAATACTCCTTTATATACAGAAGAGCATAAGCTATGCACAGAGTATTCCCCCAATCACTTCTCAGGTGAAAAGAATGACAATGTTTAATGTTTACTGTAGATCAGCGTCTTCACACCTCCGATGGGCTGGATTCTACTACAGTTCAGACATAAAATGAGGCGCACCTGCCTTAATGTGGCTTCACTTATTCTCACTTGTTTTAAGATTTACTTTGCAAATCACTCGCGGTCTATGTCTATTTCTCGCAATTATGAAAAAAATGGTAAAGTACAGTCTTCTTTCTATCCATAACTATCTTTTGATTATTTTTTATATAGCCTGATAGAATTATTTCCATTTCCAACCCTTGTAATCGTAGTGTTGAGGTATTGATTATAATATGCAATTTAAAATGACATTTAAGCTTAAACTTTCCTCTCCTGAGAAATAGTGTCTATCGCTCTTGGTTTAATAGGACACGATATGAATTTGGAAGAAAATTTTGAGGACACATATCGAACTGCCATGGTTCACGGCCCAGTGGGTGGCAAACTGTTCTTTGGACTGCTACTTGATATTACTGATCGATAATTTAATGCCTTGATAGACTTAGAGCGCTTCACAAAATTTCTGAGAGTATTGATGCAGGCACAGTTTAACACTCTTAAAATAAATGCCTAGTTCTGTTAACTTTTAATACTCTTTTATAGGTTTTCGAGTAATTAAGACTGTGAATGATTAATTTTTGATAGTAGACGTTTCGTAGCATAATAGGATTTGAATTTAAAATTGAGGAATGTATTCAGTGCTATAAAATAATTTCGGGATACCGCAAAGGAAAGGAATTTTAAATCATCCTAAAGTTAAATATCGTTTGAAAGCATTTTTCATATATTAAAGATTTATTTTCGACTTACACTAATTTTCTCTTAACACTTTCAGGGCATCAGATTAAAGGCTATGTCACTACTGTGTCGTCTTCACTTACCCACCGATGTGTCAGACTATTTTTAGAGAGGTGAAGAATGATTCAGCGACACCGAATGGGCGCTCGGCGACTGGGCGTTTTGAGGGTGGCTCAACATACAGGAGCATTTATTAACGGAAATATTGTAGGCCGCTGAATTTTTTACGTACGTATGCTTATTTTTGTGCGCGTTTATGTGAGATACAATAATATTCCGATAGTAAACATTACCTTCTTTCTTCGTAAATAATTCAGCTTACATTTGACTGTAATTTCTATTGTATATTTGCAAATACGTATTAATTATTTTTTAGTTCGTGTACGTATTCTTTAGCAAAGAGTATTCAAATATTTAGTAATTAGACATAATAGAATAACGAGTTTCATAAGGAGTGATATATACGTCGGTTAAAATATATAAGTAGTTTCACACTCCTGTTAAGTATGTTTAAACGATTACTTGTGTTCTTGGTTCTCGATTTTTGTTCTAAGTTTGTCTGAAGCAAATTTCGCGTTAACCAACAAACTCGCAAACATTAATCCGTACATTTTAGGCCAGAGAAAATGTTTGTTTGTGTAAACCGAGCGTTTCAGTCATTAAATTTAGAAGCAGTTTAATATCTGTGGAAAATAGCATTTATATCCAGATCGCCTTGGACCCTAAGTTTTATAGCCGCTTTCTATTCCGCCAGACATTTCCGAGTAGAGGCTTACCTTGCGGAGTTTTTACAAGTTTACTCGATGAAATCATTGGAAAACGGGATTAATAATTGTTTTTGTCAAAAAGCTTAGGATGTCTTTATTGATCCGAGTTAGAATTTTTACTTTCTCCATACGTAGTATTGGGGAAAGTATTGTTTTAAAAAAAAAATTGATTTCGAGATTTCAACAAAAATACACGTTTTGAGATCCCCTGAACACGTTTTGACCATTTTCTCGATGATGTGTGTGTGACAGATTTTTGTGGGTGCTCTAACTCAAAAAACTATTAGTCATGTGGATGAAAATTTTTATAGTTATCATTTTTATGACTGTCACAAGAACTGATTAGTTTTTGGTAAAGAAGGAAGTGGGTGTTTACTCGACACATCCGTTTTTTTAAATATTTGCTTTAATATTTGATTAATGTAAAAAATATTTGGAAAAAATGTTGTAGGAAATTTAATTTTATATAACCTTTGTTTGTAACATTTTCCCTTATAATGCATTGTTTAAGAACTATCTTAATAACTAAATTATTTACCTCCCACAAACACACTACCTACCGCCGACTATGGTAAACATTTTACGCTTAGTTACGTCATAGTAACGCTCCTTTTTATTTTATTAATTGTTAGAGATTCCTCGCTATATCCAATATCAGAAGGTTATGGTATGAGTCTATTTCTGCTCTTTGTAAAGTCTAAATTTTTCTCGCAGATCCTTAAAATATTCTTTATCATTTAATTTATTTGGAATTTTTCGAAATTTTATAGGTTTGGGGAAAGTAATGTGGTGGCCACATCAGATTTTTTTAGTTAACTTAAAGTACTTCTTAGACGTGAAGTTAGTCATAGATAAAAAATTAAAGGTTAAACTTTTTAAAAATGTGTTGTTATACCAAATTATGTTATTAATTATTTTAAAATAACATTATAAGAGAATTTAAGGAAATGTTTAATAGATGAATTTGGCTTATCAGCGTTTTCTGAAAGATATTCAGAGGCTATATCATTTTAAAAGTTTATATGCCGTTTAAAATAGAGAAATGTTGATTTATGACATTAGCAGAAAGTATGTTTTAGTTAAATGGCTATTAATTAATTAATACAATTAATACATTCTTGTTTTTTAATTCTAAATGAAGAATGATCACCATTCCATCCGATTAAAAAATCGAGACCGTGAATATCTAAGCGGCTTTTGTCTCAATGTTCCATCTCTCTCTTCTAATTTAACAGCTTGAATTTAATTGAATGCAAATTTTACGCTCGACGTCAAATTCTCTGCACACATTTGTATCGATGCCCAAATTCTGTTGCCTTTTCTGTTTTTTATCTCACTACAACTTATTTCTTTTCTCCAATCTCTTTTTTAAATTCTTCGCAAAATATTATCTTTATTGTATGTAGAATTTTAGGAATCTTCTCTCTAAGTTGTTTCACTCGTATTTTCATGCATTTATAAAACATTTCTTAATTCCGTTCCCTATTTCTTACGCTTTCATTCCAACACAGCTGTTACTATTTCTTGCTACTCCTCTACTTTTTTATTAACCGTATTTATCAACTTCGGCCGCTTTATTTCTTCCCATGTACTACTGCTCCTACTTGAGATATTCTTTTCTCATGTATTTAAACTTTTTCAAAATGTGCAATTTATTTTTCAATAACTCAAACTTATATAAATCAAATTTTTGATAAAGTTTTGATGATGATCGAATGGCTCCCAACTTTTGTTGCCTTTCTTTAGGATTCATAGCCATGCTTCAAACATATTTAATTTGTTAAGGTTATGACTGTTTCCCTTGCATTTTCTTGATAATATTTTTCCTTCAGTTAAACAAAAGATGGAATACAAAATAAATCAATTTAACAATTCTTATAATCTGTCGATCCTTCTGTTTCTTGATCAAACTAATCTGACCTCTAGCTAAAAGTGAGGTGCAAGAAATTTCTTCGAGGATTTTTGCTTTAAAACTTCGTTGTCGTTGGTTGATTTGATAACGTAGATTAGGTTACTGGATTGAGCTCTGAGCTTATGTTGTGATAATTAACAAACTCGAGTGTGAAGAAAATTCTTGTTTACCAAATGGATTGTTAAATTACATAAAAACCAAGGTCTCGTTTTGGACAAAAAATCGCTTATCTTAGATTCTTTATGCTATTTTATATTATTCTATAAATTAAACCACTTTTCTTCCTCGAAAAACAAAATATCACCATACGATATTATCCCTCATTATAACGCAGATGAAAAAAAATCAATTAGAAAAACTGTGATATACTTCCTCTTTAAACCTGTATTCACGTGAGATATACTAGTGATCCAGGCAGAAAATTTCCTAAAAATACATTACTATTTTACAGCAGCGATAAAATGAGAAAATACCGTAGTGGAAGGAAATAAACACAGTTACTGAATTTGCGTAAAATTAATGATCGAGCGGCCATGATTTATATATAGAACATTAAATTCCCCTTTTTACAGAGGCGAAATCGCGCGAACGGAGGCATCTGCGATGTTGTTCACCATTAATGTATAAGCGATTTCACGTTCTCTCGCGAATCGTGAGATTGGCATTGGTGTAACCTGAGGACACACCCATTCATGTGGTCGTGCAGGGGGGTCCTTGGTAGGCGCCTGTGTGTGTTAGAGTGGACCAGGAAGTGGATCGTATAGAAAGGGAGTGAAAGAGAGGAGAGGAAGGAAGAATGAGTTCTCCTTGCCAGACGGAGAGCTGTGGGACAACGGCTCGGAGTGTCTCTGCTCGTGTTTACTCAAGCGAGGGTCACAAAACGGAGGAATGCGAAGGTGAGGTAAGAGTTTAGGAAAAAAAGGAGAAATGAGAAAAGATGTGGAAAAATGGACTGAGGTAAGCCCTTTTTTTGGTGGCGATGACGTTATTAAGTCTTCTATTGGAGATAAACACAGATAACGGAATATGACCCTATGGAATTATGTAAAATTTGTTTTAAAAAAATATTAATATTAGCACTGCGGCATATAATCGACAGAGTTACACGCAATTTACTTATTAATTAAAGTGGAAACGATTAGATATGTTTTTAGAATTTATTAAGAACAATCCTGAAAAATACAATGAAATGCCTGCAAACCGTGAAAATAAATTTTTTAAATCAAAGAAGATAATGCTTTATGTATTATCAGATAAATGAATTCATGATTTTCGAATAACCATTAAAGTGCAGTAAATATGAATATGAACGCATTACATGAACATTACATTTTGACCCAATGAAGAAAGAGGCAAAGAGAGGAAGAGATGTTGAAGTTAAGGTAAACAGAAAGAGAGAAAGACGAGAAAAGAGAGAGTGCGATGGAGAAACAGTGATGGAGTGCCATTCCCGAGAAAAGGCAGGATACCGCATGCGAGATTGAGTGCCGAAGAAATAGGTTTGCTCCCACGAGATTTCTGATTAAAATGCCGGATGAAAGACCAAGTTTTATCGGTCACGCGGAGAAAACAGTTGCTAATTGGAACGTCTAACACTTTGGAAACGCGATGAGCTGCGGAAATTTAAAAGTCTGTATGATTCAGTTTAGAATAGCGGCATTTCATTTTAAAAATTGGCGTTGATGTATTTTCAGTTTTAAGATGAATGAAATGGAAGTCATCTGTAAGAGTTTTGCTGAGATTAAGGACAGGTACACACGAACGACTTTCTTCCGGTGCGGTGAAATGTCGGACGGTCTCGACGATAAAACGACAGCCATCGCCTTAGAACACACTTGGGCCACCAAGCGGTGTTAATTATTGTAAATAAAGATAGTAGGGTTATAATTTAATCACAATACTTCAAATAACTATCTAATGTCAAATTACGGTCGAATTTTTTTTATTCATGAAGATTATTTACTTATTCTAAATTTTTGTAGTTGTATGGACAAATAACAAATGAAACATGTTGTAGTTTGTAGCTAAGCTGTTGTGACGAGAGTTCCTATGACTTGAAGTCAAGAAGTTGTATATAGTGTATAGGAACTACTATCAAAAAAGGTTCTATTTTTGTATTAAGTACATTCAATTGTTATTATGTAATTTGGACATTATGTATTGAGTGATACCTAAGCTGTTGTGACGGGAGTTCCTGTGACTTGAAGTTAAGAAGTAGTATATAGTGTATAGGAAATGGTATCAAAAAGCTTATGTTTTTGTATTAAGTAAACCCAATTTTTATTATGTAATTTGGGTATTATGCATTGAGTTGTGATGGGGACCCGCTGCCACCGGGACCTGCTCCCAATTGTAGCGTTTATGTGAATAATAATAATAATAATAATAATAATAAGATAGACGCACGTAGAAGTGCTGTGTTAGTCTACCTTGCAAGAAAATGTATCAAACAAAAAGAAGAGAAGATATTGGGTGCAACCAATACAATCCTTTTTTGTCTTTGTAATCTTCTCTCGCGATGTCCCATATCACTGGCCTTTTTTCAACTTCTATGATCAGAAGTTCGATGTTAACACCGTCCGAAGTGTCCATTACGAACTCTAGAAGCAGACTGAAATGAAAATCCAGGAGCTGCGTTCAAATGTTGTCCGTCTGTGCCTGTCAATACCAGCTTTTGTTCGGTTGGCCCGTCTACCGATGATTTACTGCAAAGGTACCGTTGCGTTGCAGAGATACCGACGTTAGTCCAGCGTTGCCGCAACGTTAAAAAAGAAATGCTAAGGTCCGTGTGTGCTCTCCCATTTGAAACTTTAGTCCGCCACAACGTCGGGAAATCGTCGGAAAAACGGTTGAGTAACGCAGCGGCAGAAAATCGTCCGTGAGTACCTGGCCTAACAGTAATATTATAATAATATTATGAGTACTTTGCACGAAGTGCACGAAATGAACGCATACAGAGGTCGATTCCGTCCGTCCGTCCGTCCGCATGTTAAAATTCGGAAACTGCTGGACTTATTACGATGAAATTTGGTATTGGGGTTTTTGCTAATATTTATCGACCGATTTCAATTTTGGTCAAAATCGGACAACAATGATGACCACTTTACATGAAGACCAACAATGTTCCTTAGTTTCAACTCGGGAACCGCTTTGATGTATTTTGATGAAATTTGGGAGTTTTGCTAAAATTGGTCAACAAATTCCAATTTTAGTTACAATCGGACAAAAATTACGACCACTTTACATGACCTACAAATAGTTGACTATGTTCCTTTGTTTCAACTCGGGAACCAGCTTAATGTATTTTGATGGGATTTGGTATTAAGGAGTTTTGCTAAAATTGGTCGACGGATTCTAATTTTGGTTAAAATCGGACAAAAATGACGACCACTTTACATGAAGACCTACATGTAGTTTACAATGTTCCTTTGTTTCAACTCGGGAACCGCTGCACATATTTTGATGGTATAGGGGAGTTTTGTTACAAATTGTCTACCGATTCCAATTTTGGTTAACATCGGACAATAATTACGACTACTTCACATGAAGATCTACATGTATTTTTCAACGAACCTCGCTTGCTTCTCGTTAAATTCTCATCTGAGCGAAAAATATTGAGAACATAGTGAAATCTCAGAGAACACATTTGGAAACACTGTGTACTCCGACATGGAATACACCTTTCCAATCTTGTTCTAATACGTACGCGCGTTATTTGAGCCGCACAAATACGTGTGATCAATTTAATATTCCGTTCAAATGTATTTGTAGTATATTATAACGCTAAATTATGAAATTTGGGAACACAAAGAGCTACATATCCGCGATGACTTTAAGCTATTAAAGCCAATATATGTATTAAAAATATGATCAAATGGAAAGTAAGAATCATAAGTTCTGTTTGGATCATCTTGTTTAGTAAGCGACTTTGCTTAAGATGTTTTCTGCATGTTAATAATGAAATTAACTTATGAGGTCTCTGTTTGGAGGTTAATAGCTAACTATGCCTAGTGTAAAGAATAATATAATAGGTTCAAAGCAAAATGAATGGCAAACCAAATTAAAATCGGAAACGTTTTATATCAGCATTTTCCAGAAAAGCTTAGTATATTCTAATTACAAATTGTATTATCCTATTAGTGCAAGAATATGCCGTTTATCCTTTTACATTATTAACGGAGCTTTGGTTGAGATCCCGTACTGAAATTAAAATACTGAATTTTTTTACTTTTAAAAATTCAAAGTGCGAGGGCAATTTAATTAATCTTTAATAGAATAAATTTAAAATTCTATCTATGCAAGAAACTTAAAATTTATCGAACATAAAAATACGGTAATAGGGCGAGTAGACAGTTAATATTAATATATTTTGTGAGATAAAATATAATTTGAATATGTCGATACCGAGCAATTTTGAAAAAATGCGATGAATTATTTATTTCGTAAATTCCATTTCCCGCTACACAAAAGCGTTCGCATACCTTGGAAGATCTATTTGCTGTATATCCGAGTCCTTGGGCCGAAATTCCAATCTGACGTTTCATAGGAGAGCAAAGTGCATCCGGTTACGTCAAGCTTTTAAATTATTTTTTCGAAACGATTTTTTGTTGGAATCTTTATCATAAATTTTGAAACGATTTCATTCGATTATGGAATGAAACAGACGGGAAGGTTTTAATTAACTTCTAATGTTCGTTGGAGAGAATCTCGAAACAAACTTGATAGGGAGTTATTTATTAGAAGAGGGAGTGTCCAGAAGGTTAGGGATTCGGCAAAACCTGCTCCCTTGCCATGAAAACGTAGGAGTTTCTCGAGCTAGTGAGGGAAAGGAATTGGTTGCCTCCAACCCATTCCTCACCTTTTCCCTCTCCATTTCCTTATTCTGTCACCGTGAGAACATTTTCCAGTGAGTCAGGAAAACAAAAGAAGAAATATAACTGCGTTCCTTTTCCTCGAAACCACTCATATCAATTACCACTCACTCGTTCTCTCGCTGTGACAATAAGACAATTATTCCTGGTGTGGTATAATATATATTTAGAATGAGAAGTAATCTTGTCGTCGTGCGTCGTCTTGAGATTTTAACTCGCCACGAAGGCCCCTAGTTTCTTATGCAACTGGAAAAACACCAGGTGATTTCAACGCGCGAGTAAACCACATATGTTCTATTTTCATTTAAATTAAAAAATTATGATTTTAAAATTTAATCGGTATAAATATTTACTACAAACTCAATTTTTATACCCAGTTTTAAAGAGTAGGTAATATCTAACAATAAGTTAGCCAAGTAAATTTTGAGAAAATATTGCATCTGCAATGCAGACAAAGTGCATATTATTTGCCATTATGAATTTATTTGGGTGCATAAGAAAATTAACGCATTAAAATACGCTATTTGGCATGGTTTGTTGTCTCTAAATTTTCACGTGGAATTTTCTCTGAAAAATTCTTTTGAATTTAAATTTATATTCAGCAGTACTAGATGGATGTAACATTTTTTTGTGTTTTGCACATCCAGTTTTGCAATTGCTAACGCTTCGATATATTGCTGTTAAATTAAAATTATACCGTTAAAGTTTTATAAAAATACTGTCGCCGCGAAATCGTGAAATTATTCACACATTTCTGCGGGATTAATCTTACTGTCCGTGTAATTCTTCCAACCTAATCCATTACTTTATCATTGCCGCATCTCCTTATGAGCGTATCTGTCTCTTACCCTATCTACTGAATCACATCACTACGCCAGCACTGCTTACTTCAAGCTCCTTATAGTATAAGGCCTTGCCTTTAGGCGTACGTATATAGGAGAACCGTGGAAATACACAATTGTACAAGAGAAAGCAGCCGACTTAGGTTCAGCATTATGTGGGTGGATGGATGGGGTTGGGGGTGGCTGTGTGGATGCGGTGGAGGGAGGAGCGGGTGCAGGCACGCGTTTCTCCAGGCAATGATTGCTCGAAATTTATGTGTTCGTGTTCTCTGGGAATTGGGGCCGATAACTGCAGGGGGAAGCAGAACGCAACAAAGACCTCTGCTAAGAAAACAGCGCCGCAAATGAAAAGACAATGGAACGGAGATTATATGTTAGCACAGAAAAACGGAGTGAAATACATATCTCCTCCGTCATTGACGTTCGTGAAAATAAATTGAGAGGGGCATTGTTTGGAACAGGATACGTTCAAGTAGCCAATGGAATGCCATCATTTGCCTTTTTATTTCGTTTTTTCTTACTCGAGGACGGCACATATTATGTCGCAATTCTTTTCGACGATTTTTCCGTTTTTTCTCCAGATATAATTGCCTGGGTCATGGCGAAAATTTTATTTGCTTACTTTTTTGTTCTTTATTACACGCTTTTCTTCCTTTTCCGAAAAATACCTTACACACGACATCACGCTCGTAATAATAGTGCTTAAAATGTGTGTGTGGTAATCCAGCTCTTTCTTTTTGTGGCTCTTTTTGGGATCGAAAGATTTTTGAGTGGAGACCGAGAGAGTTGCACATAGCTTTGCGATTATTTGACAAAAGACATCGGACACTAATTCATCTACGTCATCTTATATATGACTAAATTTATGGCTTACCGCTTTATTTAAACTTCTATATTAACAAAGATTACAGACTTTTGATGAAGCTTACGAATATTAAGAAAGCAATTAAACTTTAAATCCCGGTCGCTCAAATTCTGGTGGAACCTAAGCAGCGTGCAATCATTAAAATTTTAAAATTGATTGCTAGGGTCACCATCACAATCAGATTTTAATTTGATATCTTACGGTTAAACCCATTGCCACTTCCTAAAATCCTGCTTTTTACATTTATATGAAATATTTAACATTCTTATTTCATTGTTCCTCTACTTGCTTCAATAATTTCCATTAAAATTAAGTTATATTTATGAGCATAGACTTCTAATGAAAAGCACTAAACCCCTGCATTATCTTCATTAATTTCCACAGTTCTAAATCACGGTCGCACACTAAAAGATTTTTATTTTGACGCATCATCTTCCCTCGGAACCTCATTCTTAGGCAAATGTATGATTTGTGATTTTGTAACAGCATTCAAAAATAAATACTTTCAAGCAAGATTATCACAAAATACGTAAAGCTATTCGTGTTTCCAGGGCAAATTTTCAAGGTACTCTTCCTAGCCTGTAATTTGGCGCTTAAGCATGTAGACATTTATTCTTAAAATTTATTTCAGGCTCCATCTCTCCTACTTTTATTGAGATGGCATAGTATATGTTAATTAATCGAATGTATGAGGTGTTATTTTAATATAACTTTACCAAAAACTGTGCTAGTGTTTCAAGACAAATTTCTCATTTATACAAAAAGCTACTGGCTCAGCAAAATACAATGCATTCAACGGAGAACTGAGAAATTTTCTTGTTTACTTAGAAAAATAACCATCACTTCACCGCTCTCGAAATATCATATATCCAAGGGTTTATGTTTCCTGTAATGTACGTGTTTTTATATTTATTGATATATCTCTTCGTCATTGACTTTCGGAATGAGGACACTGATTGAGGAAAATAATCCACGGTGTCATAACGGCGTTTCAATGGTTTTCAGGTGAAAGCATTTTAATCGCATTTCTCAGTTAAGAGTAACAGAATAGCTGGCTAGCTTCAGTCAATACGCCGACATAAGAAAGAGAAAATCACTTCATCACACTGATTGGAAATAATGAGAACATTAAATGGGACCCGTCTAGCAATAAAATCGTTTCACAATTAATTTATCGCCCAAGATTACATCATCTTAGATATTATATGTTCTAAGGAGTTTTATATCGTTTCTTATAATGAGAGGCAAAAAAATAATGAGGTTTACATTTTAAAATCTTCTCGTAAATATTTTTCCGACTTTGGGCACGGAGTCGGCATAATATATAGTTCTAATAAGTGAAGCGATAAAACATAAAGAAGTATGTCTCTTGTTCATAATAAATTCCTTAAGCTATATAGCGCACCTTATTTGTTACTCCATTTTCTGTCCACGTGTTAGCGAAAAAAGTAGTTTGAATGATGTAAAACACGAAGCCCAAAAAATATGTTAACGATATTATATTAGGCTTTGTATAAAGTTAGCACATGGTGGTATATAACTCGGGAATCACTAAAAATTGCTGTATGAAAAGGAATATCTCCCAAGCGATGCTGCAGCGTTTTGGAAACTATGGTGCGGAGATCACGCTTATGTGTGGTGGGTGTCACTTACGGCATTTGTTTGAGATTTTTTATGTAAACGTCTGTGTAACATCAAAAATTAAAACCATGAAAATTTTACACATTTGTCTCCGATTTATTTTCTTGCTTTTCGAATGAAAAAATCAGCCGTGAATTGTTAAATTATGTTGACAATATGTACACTGTCGAAAAAGCTATTTTAACTCCTCAGGAAAGCTCCTGCAACCCCAAAGTACTCTGTGAGTTTACTTAACCGTTTTTAGGCTATAGTTGTTACCTCATTACATTTATTCGAAAAAGAGCGAGGAAAGAATCTATGCTGTTCATTTGATACTTTTCGGGAATGAGGAAAATCATCATTAGGCCAATCCGTAGAAATAAGGAGGAAAAAAAAGTCCCCATGCTCTGGTTCAACGTCCGCCAGCGAAAGCCGCCTACAGACGTCATCACGCGCGCGTCTTTCTCGGGAAACGTACCCACGGCGGGACGGGTCGGACAACTCTTCGTCGCTCAAGGTGACTCGTGACCTTGGCCATGAAGAGGAGGAAAGTGGGTGCTCCTCGTGACGGACGACTCTCCTCCTCCTCCTCGACCACACGCCGCGGGATGTCCTAGCGTGTGTGGGACATTCGGTTTCCTCCACCCCAATCTTTCTCACATGCTACCGCGTATCTAATGGCTCGACAATTTATTCAAACCCACTTTAAGAGCAGACAGAGTTGGAGGAAGAGGAGAGAACACGCTGACAAGTTGTAGAGTGCAAAATATTGAGTCCGTGGAGAATCGAATTAACGATTCTATGCCGTGAATTATTCAGAAGTTTTGCTCTAAAATGCTTCTCTCTGAGATTGAAAATTAAATTTTGGATGCGACTGAAATAGCAGGAGACGGAGAGAGGCGCAGAGAAGTGGATGAAGGATGCCCTCGCAGAATTGATTCAGATCGTATAAGATACTTGAGTTTAAAAGAGTCCAACGAAGATAAGTCAGATTCATAAAACAAATGTGTGAAAATAAGAAAATCGCTATGAAAGAATTTGAACCGGATATAACTGGAGTACAATAGACTGAGACTTGTGTAAAAATACAGGCGGAGGAAGTATTAGAAATAATTGATTCACGAACGTATGTACATTGGTAGATATGATCATGATGATAAAGTTCTGCAGATCTATGGTAGGATAGAGCATTATCGGGGTTGTTTGTCCGAGGAAAATACTAGATCATAAAAGGAGAGTCAAACCTGCGAGAGAAAATTGTTAGATAGCCCTTGGTGCATTGCACCTTCTGCCATCCACCAATTGAGTGTAATGCAGGGTTATAGATGTAAAATGAAGCCACTAATAATTTATATTTCTCAGATGTTTAAGACGCACAAAGAAAGAAAACATAAACCATCGGCTATAGAAAACATTAAGAGATCCAGTTAGAGCAAATACCGCATTATCACTGTTGAGGATTTTAAATAACTTTGTTCGTTTATTAGAGCATTTTGTTGTGTCAGAGCTTCAATTAATGGGGCCATTGAAGTCTATGAGAAATTACCTAAGATAGTCGAGATCCGTTCATTTTCTGTTTTAAAAGCACTTTCGTTCGTTGTTCCGAGAAATAATAATGCAGCGCCAGAAAACGGAACAATACAGCTTAAAAGGCGGAGCCAAATTACCGCGCTAACCTAGTTAAAAGCTTATGGAATCGTAAAAATTACCAGCAGTATGCATCTAAGTAAATTGGCTAATGGTGTACTTAGCAGTATTATAGGCAACTCTTATCTAAACACACCTTGAGCACCGAGCTGTATAAATCATTTATGAGTTTATGGAGATATTTTACCAGGGAAAACATAACTTTATAAACAAATTGTTGGAAATCGTTTCAGAGGTTATTTTGGTATTTTTTATAGTTTCCGCTTAAACTATAGAACAGAGTTTGTGAATTTTTGTTAGTTAGCGTGACACAGGATTTGCCTTAAAATGACTGAACCGACCACATGAGTTCTGTTTTCTATTTTACAAACAATAGAGAAGAATCTCTCTAAACCTATTGATTAGTTAATAAAAAACATTCTGTTGGCCCGAGCTCTGTTCTTTTGCTGTCCAAGACAGTCTTTTGTCATCGAGAAAATACCTTTTGATATATTTAACGCACAGTAAGTAGTATTTTAAATAATCAAGCTCTCTATGGCATCAAATTTCACAAATATCTAACTCAGATGTCTCAAGCATTTAACTCGCTGACCGCATGCGGCCTGCCAGCTCAAAAAGTGTGGCCCTATCATAATTTTAATTTTACTCCAAACTGGTGCAAGATAAAGTGTATACGAGTCAATAATTGTGCATAAAAGAGATGCGAAACAATATAAAAATGTCTAATATTTAGGAACTGTGAGATTATTTGTTCTTAATTAAAGCCTCTCGTTTTGAGTCGTTTGCTTTTAAATTTCAACAAAATACTTTTGCTCATTATAATGACATTCAGCCCACCATATATTATATTATAATCAACATATATGGGCCTCCATATATTTTGATATTACCTATACCACCCCAGTTCAGTTTCAGTCCCCTGATCTAAGTCAAGATAACAACTTGAGGCTATACGGTTTTAAAACCGTATAACATAAAGTTGTAAAGTAGCAAAATAATAGAAATGCGCGCATTAAATCTCTTATATTAGGGCTGTTGCATAAATCCGTATCGCAAGCCATAGGTATAGGCGGCGTGGAGTGAAGACATGATTGGAGAATTAAATCTGTAATGAGGGATGATCGTCATGTGGCGGTAATAGGTACGGGTTTTTAAGCGAGAAATAGCGGATCACGTCAAGAATGCGGTCAAGAAAGCTGCAGAGCAATGCGGAGGTGTGATTACCTTTTGTAAAAGGCTATCCGTTTCTCTGGTTTGTAAGTGACATTGGGTTAGATGGAAGAAGAGACTGCATAGTGTCAATCTCGCCCAGATAAAGACGAGTATCTATCTATCTATCCCAGGTATGAAATTATCCTTGAAATACACATTATAAAATTAAAATTAAAGGATTTTTGTGTGCACACGCATATTAGAATAAATAATTTATCGAATGTGGCTGCGCTTGAAGAGGCGAAATTGAACCAAGGTGGAGGAAAGAGCATTTAGGATGGAATATTTGAGTCAGTAGATATTACTAATTATATTATCGCCGATAAGTTTTACCATGCGCATTTCTCAAAGAGGAATTATCAAATATTACTTAGTATGCTGTCATACTGGTTTCCACGAATGGAAGTCACAAAATAATTATTTACATATTAGTTTTTAAAAGTTTTTATCCGAGATTTCGCGAAGAAGCAACTGAATCGGTTGGTATTGTCAGACTGCACCGAATTATTCAGGCACCGAAATTAAAGATTGTCATATAAAGCAGTTTACATGTATTATAAGGCAAGATTCGAGGGTGCACCATTTGTCATAAATAGAATGGGTGGAGAATTTGCCAAATTTCAAAAGCACAAATTAGTAAATACAGGTTATATAGCCACCATCACTACGGATACTCATATAAGTTGAAAGAATGTTTGAAAATTTTAAATATTCATATAAATTTATCAAGTAGCTTTTCATTACAGAAATCTTTATTTATCGAATACTACTGTTATCATTACCTGCCAGTTTAGACTCGCATCGTACCGTAGGCCAATTCTGAGCTCCTACGCAAAAAACGGCTACAATCACTTCAAAAATAAACCTTGTTGGTATCGATAAATGACGGGTTTGTGAACAATTTAAGTCGATCAAATGTTTTCTCTGGTTTGTAAAACATGATAGTTAAATAGCAATGTTTGTCTATGCACTTCCTATTGGGATATCCTGGAAGATACACAATGCACATCTGAGCATTAAAAAGGAATATTCTCTTATCGAAACCGTGTTGACATCAGCTTCTAATTCAAAATGTATAATTTTACTATTCATAAATAACATGAAATGTTTTGCATTACCAAGAAATTAACATTTTTCTTTTAATGATATTCCATGGAAATAATATGACCACAAATAAGTGAGAATCCAATTTATAAACCAGAATGTCGAAATTAAGCAGTTTGATTAAATTTTATTTAGAGAATACAATTTACATATGCACCAAATGTAGTTATAATCCTATTTTTCATTCACCGCTGTTTTTAATAATCAGAGAGCTGAAGAGTAACTTGCTCCTCTTAATTCTAAATTCATAAACCTTTATTTGTTGCACTATGATGCCAGTACGTCTCAAGAAAAGTAAAATAGTAGGCTAAGCAACATACGTTAAACCCGTTGACACAATATCGTAGGCAAGATCTCAAATTTACTGAGAACATTATTTTTCATGTTCCAGTTAATGGTGTGCGACCTAATTGAATTTGTTATGTAAATTATAGTAGCACAAATTATTGTATAAATTCACCAATCAAAAGAATACGTCAAAAATATAATGCATACTGCCATAAATTAGACAACTTCTCCAAAAAGGATAACTTTATAAAAACGCTTTATGATTTATTCGGTTAACATACTAAAAAAAGGTACATATTTGTATGTATGAATTTTGTCAAATTGTGATATCTCTTCAAGCACTTAAATCATCAGTATATATTAAAAACAAATTTTAAGATTATATTATAGAGTAATTCATGTACTTATATAATCTCATAAATAACTATGTACCTTACAATTTGTTATTACATCAATGTCACATCGTTATTACAACAATGTCACATCGTTATTATATAAATGTCACTTGGTTATTACATCAATGTCACATCGTTATTACAACAAAGTCACATCGTTATTTTCATCAATCTTACTACGTCATTATTATATTGTTTTAGTCCTTACTTAATTGATATTTTTCCCCAGACTGCCATCTTGATGTAACTTATATTAAACCTTTGATATAATTAAAATAGATTGTAACAGTTTTCCCTGTAATTGTAATGTTGGGCACACTATAAAAATGCTAAGTAAATAAATAAATATATTGAGACTAGAAAACCGTGGAAATTTGAGAATATAGGGAGAAGAATGTTATCAAAGAATGAATTTTAGCATCTACAGTTTTGTATTACGACAATAATTCAAAGACTTTATCTTGCACCTTATCCACCATTTGAAAACTTTCTGTTTGGTGCCAATTGACAAGGAGACCATTATAAAGGGAAAATAATAATTTAAAGTAGACGAGTGCGGTGACAGACAACGGGAATGAAAAGGAGAGATTTCAGACAATATATGTTAAGGAATGAAACAAGGAGATGATAAATAGGTGAAATAATCCACGGAAAAAACTATTAAGGGAGTTGAGTTTGGGTGATAGAAAGAAAGGTTTTCTGATGAATTGTAATAGATAAAATGAGGCTAAAGTGGGAAGGAAAGATCATATAACTATCAGAAGAACTTTTATCTCGTTATAACATCATATCACCTTGGGAAAGGAATCTATGAAAATAGCATTTAACCTTATCAGGGCCACACCTTGTTACTTTAAATTCTTATATTCGCTTTCTACTGTAGGTATTGCAACAAATAAATCACTAAATAAAGGAAGACCATTTCCGTAATTTATTTATTTTATTTCCATGCGGCCCCTAAACAGCCGTAATCGGCCTTTTACAAGGGGCTCATTAACATAATAACAAGGACAATCACAAACATCCATGCCCTAGGTGAAGAAAAACCCACCTAGGCGGGATTTGAACCCGCGACCTTCGGATTGGCAGGCGAGGACGTTGCCCTGCCACCACCAAGGCCGGTCAATTGTGAAATTTAGTTGGATTTCGAATCCCGAGAACCACGATTATAATAATAACTATATTTTTGCGATCACTTAAACAAAACTGCGATCTATAATTGATAAAGAAACGATTAATAATATAACATTTTCTTTATTGCGATTTTTTTCTAGGTCCTGAAAAATCACAAACATAGTGAAATCGGAATATTGGCATAATTGTTGGCTCGAAAAATTTCGCTATAATCGGTTCCTCTTAGCCAAGCTAATGAATTCAATGGAGGAGCTCTGTAGCCATCACATCGTGGTGAAAGAGCTCCGTATTAATAACCCATAAAAATTAAACATTAAATGGAGTGTTGGCTGATTCGTAGCGATACTATTTGCAAGAGTGCTTATTGAAAAATGCTGCGTAGAAAAATCTGGCGACTAGACCATAATATACAACGCATTCGACACTTTCATTTGGAACAGGTGCTAGAGGATGATGACAAAGGAAAATTTTCGACGAAGGATCGGACGAACTGGAGGAGTAATCTCAGACACCTCGCCGAATAAAAAGCTTTCTCGTTGCGATGATTGATGGTCGCATCACAAATCGCCCCGAGTTCCAAATTCGACTAACCTATCAGACAAACTAGGAGGAAGCTTACGGAATGGAACATAACGTGGTGAGTTAAGTATAGAAAATAGATTCTTAAGTAAAGTTTTTCTCATTAATGTTTCATTTGGCAGATGTTGCAAGTAAATCTTTGCTCGCGGTTCATGGGAAGAAAAAAATAGAGATGGGTTGAAATTGTAAAACGCGATCGCCAGCCTTGAGTTAAAAATTAGAGGAAGGAATTTTATAAACTATCCACTGAAGCCGATTGGTCATTTAAATCGTCTCATTTCTTAAAATAAATCCCTACTTCTATCGGTTCATTTTTCTAAACCTCGCGTTGCTCAAATTAAAGTTGTCTGAGCTTTAGATGCACGAATTCTGAAAATGCAAGAACGTGGAATTTTTCTCAACTTGAACCAGTCAGTTAAAATATGTTAAGAAATCGGTAACTCATGTATTGGGCCATGAGGAATCGAACTGTTAACATAGCAGCGACTAAGGATGTCGATGGGCCAGGTATAAATTCAAAACTGAATACCGATCAACGTAAAATTCTACAAAGGCAACGATTACTCGCAGAACAAAATAATTTGCATTGCATTAATATCTTGTTACTTGTAGGTTGTATAAACAGCTAAGAATCGATTGCAAAATCAAATATATTTTTTTACACGGAAACACAGATATAAGGAAAATTTCCAAATCTGATCAATTTATTGGGATTTCCGTATGTAGATTCAAAATACCTATGAATTTCGTGCTTCTGCAGCTGACTATATTCCTTAGCAATACAGAATACGTGGGGAAAAATCTATAGTTTCCACGGAGTTCTTTTCTGTAGCCATGGTAAAATAAATAAAGGATAAGGACATTTTAATAGTAAATTTATACGTGAAAGAAATTACTTTCCTATTTAATTTTTAGCATTAACATGAAAGGGAAATGAAAAATTATGAACCTTTTAAAAACTTAGAGGGAAATAAGACAATATGATCAAATTAATGTTATGCAGAGAGGGAAACTTTTATCAAAGAAACATAAAGAGGGAGTTGGAGTTACGGGGGGGAAGAGGGCTGATGAAAACTGTGGAGAGCTAGAGGAGATGAGTACGAGTGGAAATGATTTACACATTTTTTAGCATGGTAATACAAAAATTTGGGAAAACAGAGTGTTTGTGGCCAACATTGACCTACAGATATTTATCACTCATGATTACAATTATCATAAAGAAAATGTTTTTATGTATTCATACTCGTTATTAATTATTGAAATTAATATCTTCTTGATCGTTTTGTGTATAATATTTTCTACCAGAAGTCTGATCAGTCTGAGATAGATATAGTATAATAACAATATTCTTGAAGATTATATATACTAAGCAAATTCTAGTGTAAGAGGAAGCTTCGCAATTAATATTTCCGAACTTGTTTTATATTTTATAGTACAAAGTGAACAGCTTTTGAGTTAATGCAGCCTATATTTCGTTAGCTGAATACTTAGAAGATTTTACCCTTTTAGTCTTTGATCAATAAAAAATAATGAGATTTTCACAAAGAGTTATGTGCGTGCCATTCCTAGCAAATAAGTTTATCGTACTACTAGGGCGCGAACGCAATGTCCCAGGGATAGAGGCATGTTTTTTCGTCCCTCGGGCTAAATTCTTTGGCATCGCATATCCTTTATCAAAAATTAAGGTAATTTTGCGCCTGAGGCGTGCACCGCTTGCTCATCCCTCGTACCTCTTTTTAAAATAAACATCGGTTACTTATTTTAGCAGCATGATTGATATCCAAGATAATTCCCCAACTTGTAATTACGAAATATGAAATATTTTTTCCAGCTGCGAATAATTGTGAAAATTATTTCATCATTTTCGCCGAAAAATATTATTTCATCGATATAAAATATTTAAAGCATGAAGTAGTTTATTCTGTCTTATATAAGTTTAAGGACCATTTTAAAAAATCCTGTAGTTATTGGTTACATCAATTCCTTTCCAGTCATAATTGTCTTCCATTTAATTGTATAAGTAAGGACAATCTATCGATCAATAAATTTATACTTAATCTTCAGAAACAAAATTTATAAAAACATTTATCTGAATAGAAGACTTATCTTTGCCTAAGAGCTAAACATTAAAATCGTGTTTTTCATTCATTTATTTTAAGTTAACTTCCTATTGAAATTTTTGGTAATTAACTATTTATATAGTTATTTTCATACATACATGAATCACCCAAAAAGCCATTCCTTAACATGCAGACCTTTTTCGTTTACATTTTTAAATATTTCAAAGAAGGGAAGAATTTAAATCTCATTCGTAAACCTCAAAAAAATACGTTTTAATACGATTTTTCACGTTTTCACGCATTTTTTTAATATTGGACCACTGTTGTCCCAATTCTTGAATTCTATTCTTGGCCTCATAATAAATGCACCAATTTAATGCTTTAGCACGGGTCAGACTTTTATACATGGGTATAACTTATTTACTGAATCTATTAAGTAATTAGAGGGAGGAAGGAAAAGAGAATGAGCAGAAATTGAGAAAGAGGAAGACGTAGCATTTGTATAGGATTAAAAGGAGCTGCAGTACAAAAATAACAATAATAAATTATAATTATAAAAAATGTTAAACTATTGAATCATGCGCCATTGCCAAATGGTGGGAGTTCATAAACTAAATATAGGTGACGTAATTTTCAATGGATTTCTTTAACTGATAATATAGCAAATATTTCGAACCGAATTTCAAATAGGAGTGAAAAATAACATTTTATGACTTTTATTTAAATTTCTTTAACTAAAGTGATTTTTCTGGAAAAATTTCAAAACTAATACAGTTAAAAGAAAAGTACAATCTTAAAATATAGTTAAACTCATTGTAGTTAATGTAATTATTTAGTTAATAGTAGTAAGTTACTGCACATTTTTCCTTTGATGGTAAATTGACAGTTCGTTCACATTTTATCCTGTTTTTGTACGAGTTAATAAGAGTAAAGTCATTTATTAAGTTAAATTATATACGTTTTAAATAACTTATAATTTGTTCAAATATTCCAAATAAATTTCAGCTACTTCTTTATACGTTATATCTTATTATTTCTATTTTCCTATTATTTTTAGCAAATGTTTAGTTAATCATTTGGCCTCTCTACTAATAATCACTTACACTATAATTAAAAGAAAGATAATTTTCAAAAACACTGATTTGATTGTGCATGAAAGCCAAACCAGACCATAGCATATCTTACTGATTTTTCATATCGTAATCATATATATTTGGAATAATTTTATGATAATCCCGTCATATTTGATTGGCAATTACGCTAGTTTAAGTATAATTCATTTTTCTCACCTAAGATAAATAACTATTGCCTTAAATTACCCATTGAATCTTAAGTGAGAAATTTGAAATACATTTGCTAGCGCACTGGAATTTTCAGTTTACATTTACTGAAAATTACCTTCTTGCGGCTTGCTTTCATCGGCGCGCAAATAATTTTGCCAATGTTATAAAAATGCGCTGTTCCATTTCTCTAAATTGCATTTAAAAAGATGATAACGTGACGTGTTGCGAATAATTTATTACTCTGATTGCTTTTGAGCGATCTTTTTAGAACAAAGCAATCTTTCATGCGACCGCCTCAATCATCTCAACTTTCTAATGGACTTTGAGCGTTCGTTTTCCAAAGACAGGACATAGATTTCCTTAATGGCCGTTATTCGTTTTACGTCTCCGATGTTCTTTGTCTAAAACGCCGAAGAAAAAATGAGGCCTGCCGCGGCGAAGTCGAGCTAAGTGAAATTGATTGATCGATCCTTTTCCAAAAGCTCCTTAAAAGTCGTGCGTTCGGTTTCAGTTCGTCCGCTCATTACGTATTTGAGCATGCGACCAAGACTGGGGGCTTATGGAACCAAAAAGGAATACAAATCGAAAATTCTCAGAATTCAGGCGAACGTCTATTGTTTCCCTTTTTCACCTCCTTCCCAGAGTCTTCCCCCTTCCCTTCTTCATCAACCCATACCATTTTCCTTCCTCCCTTGCTTAGGTTCCCATTCCCCAAAGCCTACTCCCGCCCCGTCTCCTACGCAAGTGGTCAAAGGGTTTCCGCAAAAAAAAATTTTCTCTCTCCGACGGTAGACTGTCAATTGTCTCGCCGCAGGTGGTCAGCCGAACGGCCGCTTGAGGTAGCTTAGACGGTATCCTGCAAAAATGCAACCGGACAGGATACCTCCTAGAGGTTGAGCAATTGCAACAATGAAGTTCCTTTTTTCAACGGGGGCGCGTTCTCACGGCGTAGGAGAAGAGGAGAGAGGGGAGGAGAAGGCATGGAGAAGAGTCGCGGAAGGAGGGAGAGGGGGCGTGGAGGATTTGAGGGAAGTCGAGGATGAAAGGATGAAGCGGGGTGGAGTCAGTACGGATAGATGAGAGGAGGTTACGATGTAGAGAATGATATACGGGCGGAGCAAAGCGGAAAAAGATGCGCATATGGAGATAAGGAGGCTGCCGGCGAGTGGGAACACAATCGTTGACTACTTATTCGCGCGGGAGATTTTCATGAATACGCTCGATTTTTATACTTTCTCACATACGTAGTATATAGAAAGGTATTGTAATCGCTAATAAAATCAATTTCGAGATTTTGACGGAAATTGGTGTCTCCGAGTCCAAAACTGTGGTTTTCACCATGCTGTATGTGTGCAACGCCACAGCCTAAACTGTTCAACGAAATCAAATGATATTCCGTATTTAAGCATGCTAGTATCCAGAATAAAAACTATGAATAAGATGAATGATATATGGCAACAATAAAGGGTAGTTTATTCATGTTGATTTTCACAAGTTGTCGAATTATCAAAAAATGCCTCTAACGATTTTGATTAAATTTCACTCATGTCAGTTATAGATCATTTAGTCATAAATACCGTAAATCGCGGCCTATAAGGTGACCTGGGCATTAGACGACCCCAAGTTTTCGATTGAAAATGTAAGTTGTAGGCTATATTCGCCGAATAAGACGGCTATAAAATATGACAACTGCTGCTGTCTTGTAAAACTGGTGACGTTACCGTGGCATCGGTTAACTTACGGGTTCAAATTATGGTATTCAATAAACTTTTGCCATTTATTTTTAAATGTTTCATAAGCTTTTGGAAAACATCCATATCGAATACATTATATATATATATATATATATAACAACTTACGGGAAAGGAAAGTTAAAATGGATATATGGATGTCAACAAGGTGTTGGGATGAGGAAACCCAGTGAACACTCACCAATCAGACGACTTCAGGTTGGCGAGGCCCCGGGGATGTCGAAGCGACACACGTAAAAGAACACTAAAACACAGAAACATCACAAACGTAGAAGCTTTCGGAATTATTCCTTCATCAGCTACAGAGAGAGTCCCAATACCTTGTTGACATCTATATATATATATATATATATATATATATATATATATATATATATATATATATATATATATATATATATATATATACGCAATATGAATAAAGAAATTATATAAGTTAACATTTTATTGAATCTGTTGTTAATTAGTATAGCAAACGTAAGTTTTACTTAAGAAATATTTATGGCGAGAGTAAAGTGGTGCACAGCGTTTTTAAGGTGTCAGGATTTTAGGATTTAAGGGTCACATTTTATGTTTCGCGTATAAGATGACTCCTAGTTTGGGAGGCTTTTATGAGCTTGAGAGGTATATACGGTAATGCTGCATAAATCATATTTTTCCAAAAATGACATTGTAACATATCAATTTTTGCGTCCAGCTACTGCCCACCTCTTCCCAGTTCTCTCAAATATCTTTACCAAGCAATAAAGCTTCAGCGCCTGCGTGTCTTCGCCAATCCACATAATATTTGATATTTATGTACAGTATAACTTTTCTTTTATATATTAAGTGCGTTTTTTGAGTGTGACAGAAAAGACCGACAACACTTCACATCTATCATATGCGAAGGTCTCAGGTCACCGCACAATAACAATTCACCACTAAAAGTTCACATACTAATATATGTTCCCAGCTGATTCACCTCTTGCCTACGCGCAATGGATATCTAAGAGGTAGTGCAATAAATAGCTGGATAGCAAGGGAGAAGAGAAACCCGATGCCGGGATTAGCCTACTCTTAACGAAGAACACCAAGGGGACCAACGGCTTAACGTCCCTTCCGAAGGACGGAACGCTGAATTTGCGCAGTCTCCTTAAACCACACAATCAGGGGGCCGGTCGACCTTGGAAAACTATTTTGTCTCCGAATGGTTATTGGACAACACTGATCCATGTCCTGTTAACTACGTTATTGAAATTTTATTAAAAGTATATATACTTCTTTTTTTGGTTGCAAATATCGCCTAAAAAAGTATGAATATCTAATAGCAGCATTTGTCGTAAAACTTAATTTGAACAGAAAATTTTGATAGAAAATATTTACGTGGTGCATCTTTCTATTACTGCCATCTCAGGGCCGAACATGGAACTGGTATAACAAATGCGGGACCGTCGGAGATAGTTGACAAGTTCTCCATCGTGGGGCTCTGTAGTATTTTGAAGTACATTTCTAAAAATAAACCCACACATTGTATTAATTTACCATGCCGGGTGGAAGTAAGCACATATCTTATTGATGCTGGAAGCAACGCTGCACTAAGCAGCTAGTCAAGTTTAATTTTCACAAATGTCAGGTAATCGATATATTAATAGCATTTACGTGCGGAAGACATTTTCCGCAGTTTTGTTATTTTTGTAGCAGTAGTTCTTTCCAGTCAGGAAGGAATATAATGAGATCATACGCATACGTATATGAGAAATTTTTTGCTATATGTATTGTGCCGATTTTTATCAGCTTGAACTTTTTCTTGATAGATGGTTTTTAAATTTATCTCTAAATATTTTCTTAGTTGCTGTTTTTCTTAGAAACAGATTCGTCAGTATCATCAGTTTATTCAGAGACATCAGAAAGAATGATATCATACAGAATAGGGCGTCTTTGTTGCCGAAATACAAATACGTATCAGGAATCACTAAACTTGGTGGGTGAATGACTGTCATAGTGAGGATTCAAGGTATATTTAAGACAATGTGGAAAGCTCTCAGCCGAGGATTGATTACCTTAAACCTGGCCTTTGTTTTAGCCGAAGGATCACTGACGCGGATTAAAAATCTCCCAAGCAAGGCGTGGGTGTGTTTGAGCGATTGTGGAGTGAGCTTAGCTATCGGTCCTTGGCGAGGAGTAACTTCCCATTAAACGTGTGAATGATTAAATTTATTGTTATTTTTATCGTGTAAGGAGTTTATTTCTTAATCTGTGATCTCTAAGAATCATTCGACACCATTACTTGTATTAATACTTCAATACGGCAATCAACGCATATAGAGATATTTTTCATAAAATTATGGATAATTATTGATAAACATAAAGCAAAACATTTAATAAGTAATTTAAACTCAATTTTCATGCTATATAAGTATTAATTTAAAAGTTTTTTGTTCAAAATGGCTTCTTACCGCAAAAGTACTTCGAGGTAGAGTTTGAATGTAGGAGCTTGAATGGAGCACAAAAGAGAGGTGAAGTCATGTTAAGTTCCTGCAGCACCACCAAATATGTATTTTCGCCATCGCAATTATTTAAGATTGTGATTCATTAGAATGTATTTAATCTGACCCGTGTTCGTCGAAGCATGTAAAAATTTACGCTGACGACGGTTAACATAAATATTTGCGGGAGGTATTTTTTAAATGTCAAGACGTTTAAAATCTGAAGTCACAAGGCATTTTGAGTTCCTACGTTTTTACTCCGCGGGCACGTTCGGCCTAGTTGGTTTTACAAAAATGTCGGATGGGCAAGCATTTTAGAGGCTTTGGGAGATTCGATCGTTCTTTTTCGCATCGGTGCTGTTTTTCCGACCGAGTTTCTATGAAGAGACGCGTATAAATATTTTCGGAGGATTTCTTAGCGGTCTGGGCTAGGAGAGGAATAGGCAGCGTGGGTGAGTGAGGGTAGAGGAAGAAATCCAAAAGGGGCGCGGCGGTGGAGAAAGGCTCGCGGTCTTAAATTAGTTCCTCTCATTGTTGCGCCCTCCCGCGATGGAAGGGGTACATTGTTGAATTTCGTAGTCCTTGAATCTCAGACGTCCTTCGTGGTGAGGCGGTTGAATATGGGGTCGGTGAGATACAGCGGTTTTTGTAGGTCTTGACGTCCGGTTTGTTTGCCGTAAAAAGAGACCGAAGGTGGAGATATTAGTGATTGACACAGAGCCAGGAACACTTTCAATGAGATCCCGAGGAATTCCAAACTGGTGCGCCCTCACAAAGTCAAGAGATAGGGAACTTTCATAACCGACGAAGGCTCCTTCGCGTGGCGATGTGGACGAGATTATAATATAAATTACTCAACGCTGTTTAGCAATCGCCGCGTTATTTCTTTTGTGGATTGCTTTCTCTCCATTCGAGGCTGATAAGTGTGGCGATTTACTTTGGGTTTTCATTTGTTAAGGTGAAGATGATTGGTAGGTTATGCTATAACCAATCAATAATTTATGGTTCGTTAATGACTGTGGTATACATTAGACCAGTGCTCCGTAAACATTTCAATTTCACGGCTTACTTTCATGTTCACCGACACTTCGCGGCACACAGAGCCAAATTTCATAAGATTGCGTAGAACATTTTTATTTCCCTGTAGCCGATAAAAATGAAAGAAGGTGATTGCTTCTCTCACACGGATAAAGAAAGTAATTGCTAAAATCTGAAATTTCCATATCTTTTAGATATTTAATCTCGATTTCAAAGTATCATTGTTTTCCAATTACGAAGAAACTTGGTTTCGGTTTCAAGTAACTGAAACAGAGGTGGGAAAACTCCTTAAGCCATAAAAGTTTATAACAACCTGATGCATTTCGCCCACTAAGTGGGCATCTTCAAGGGCGGACTTCTCACGACAGTGACTGAAAGTCAACTGTTGACTTTCAATCACTATCGAGTGAAGTACGTCCTTGAAGATGCCCACTTAGTGGGCGAAATGCATCGGGTTGTTATAAACTTTTATAGCTTAAGGAGTTTTACCACCTATGTAAATCGAGCCATAAATTAAGCAAGCCACCAACCTTTATAACTGAAACAGCGTAATGAATCCTACCATTAAGTATCGCTCTTTATGGGAGATTTCGTTTATATAATCTTAACTTGAGATTAATAGAACGCTATTTCCCATCGCTATTGTTCCGCCAAATGTATGTTCTGCGGCATAGCAAGTAGTTTTTCGTGGCAGAACAGTGTGCACACACTGGTTGCGGTACATTGCATTAGACATGGTGTGTTCATGAATTGAATGATGAGTGAATGATCAATTATTCAGTGGTGAAATATATTTAACTAACTTATGGCTCCTAGTTTACATTCTGAAACAGCAAATACTATCGTGGATTGAAATCTTTCCGTTTTCAGGCCAACTAGTATTCTTCATTACAACACCAGTATAATATCTATCGATCTGCGTCTCCGTTTATTTGATGCCCTTCACGTAACGTACATTTGATATTTTATTTGAAATTTTGATCACTCTGCTGAGTATCTTCTTACTCAGCTCGTTTTTTTGAGGGCGATTCTCTCATAATTAATGTCCAAAATAATTTTATCTCCATTAATATATTATATATTTCTGTCTCATGCGCTTAAAATATTTTAATTGATTTTATGCGTTCTTCATTAGTTTAAAGTCTGTATTCTTTTGTCTGCCCAGAAAAGATAGAGTTGTATCTCTTCGGAGGATCCATGTCACATTTCTTCGTCTTATCTTCATTATAGAAATAAAGATAAACGAAATCGCCGATAAGTTTAATTCAACAGCTGTGCTGTTTATTTGTAATGTTTTAGTATCGTGGAAGATGGGAATATTTACTGAGAGCGGTTGCGTTGGATTTTATGTGAGGGTGGAGCAAGGAAAGGTTGTTGGAAATAATAAATGGAGGTTTGGGGTGGTTTCCGTTAAAAGGATGTAGATCGTGAAGTGATTTGTAGCGTCGGTTGATTGTGGTATCTGGGAAAGTGCTTTCTCAGGATTACATATGATGTGTTGCGATAAAAAATCGCACGCAATTTACTTAATCCCATTCAGAAAATCGTAAAAGATTATCATATAGCAAAAATGTTTCGCGCGCAGTTGGCGGATATAGGCTGAAACCACAAATAAGATAAGAGGTCGGTCATCAAATAAAATTAGATATGGTTTTACTGCAAGTTTTTTTATTTTTACTTTTATCGTATTGGAGTGGCGATAACAGCCGAGTATTTTAGTGCCTACTTCAGTTCTTTCGTCGTTTCGTCCGCGAATTTTTTGCTCCTGTGATTTCAATTCCTTGTCGATTTTTTTATCAAAGCGAAGGTATTCGGTGGGTAAATACCATTAGAAGACAATCATAGACTAACACAAACTCGAGATAAAGTCATTCTCAATTTTTAGAAATTACAGTTTTTATGATAAAAGCATAAGTTGAATCCAGCTAAAATGAATCGATTTTATTTTAATGTTGCAACAGTATTTATATTTTACATTTTCTCTGCAACTCCCGGCTATACTACGCAATAAACTTAGATTAAGCCTCTCAACGGAATTGTATAGCGGCATACGCTTTACTACGCAATATAAACGGAGAAAGGAACGGTATCATACAAATAAAAATGTTACAACAATTAACTTTGTTCGGCTTCGATCGCATGCATGCGCTCGGTATTCTTTACCAAGATGAAAAATATGCGCAGTCAAGTTAATGGAAAAGCTGCATTTGTATTTAGCTAATAAAGTAATATTTTCTTCTCCTGTAAGAAGAGATCTTTTCTTCGATGTTATCGCAAAGAAATATAACGTTCATAAGTAAATGATGGGGATGTTTAAAAATTGTTGTTAATATTTATTAGTCGTATTTTTATAATTAAATCTTGTTAATTTATATAACTTCCATAAATGCAAATCACTGGAGTTTTGCCATTAATTCAACCCGAGAATCTGGTAAAAACTTTCAAACTAGAAGTGCTGATTAGTTTGCAATTGTTACAATTGTTAGTTAGCTTTCGAAATGAATTCCTCACGAACATATCTTTCCTTCCTTTGGGCGTTGTCAAGGTTATCGTCGAAAGAGTAAAAGGCTCACAAAAGCCATGATTATTGCATCTGAATTTCAAACTCATCATACCATGGTCAAAGTTTCTTTTAGAGAGCCAAAGTCAAGAAATACGCACAGCAAATCCGAATGAGGCATTGATTTTTGTCGTTTAATTGACGAATCCTACAAGCGCATGTTCCATAACATACTAATAAATTAATTTAGTTCCAATAGCAAATAGACGAGATAATATCTTGTAACTCAGAGGCAGCGTATGTTTGATGAAATATACAAATGCCCGCTTAATTAGATGCTTATACATTTATATTTGAGATTTCAGTTTGTAAATGCATGTTGCTTATTTGATTTTATTATCGATAATTTAAAAAAATACTATCCATTTCCAAGTTAAGGGTTGATTTCTTGGTTATGAGCCAAAAACTGAAATAAAAAGTATATATAAGCTATAATTCCAATTTTTTTTACTAATTTTGGAAGAATTTTAGCCTTCTGTAGAAGCTAAATGGAAAGTAAGCGTTTTATTAAAAGCAAAGAATAATATTAATATATAATTTTTAATGTAACATAATTTATATCAAGGCGCAGCGACGCAATATATCCACTGTTTTAATTGACGCTGCACCAAATCAATTAGCATAATTCGTGTAGGAAAATCCTATCCTCAGAACAAAATCAAATTCATGGTGTTCTGTACGATTTTTTATAACAGCAATAGAAAATTTTATGCAATGCACTAAATGTTAACTAAAGCAATAAGGTAAGGGCAGTTTTAATATATATCATCCGCATTAGGGGAATGCGTTGAAAATCGTGCAAGTCATATTCAAAATCAATTATTCGTTGTAATGCTATGATTATGAACAGCTTTGGAAACCATCTGTTCCTTCCATTAAGAATCTCTTTAATAAAAGTTTTTACGCCCTAAATGTTTGTTTATGTTGATTCGATTTACAGTTGCGACGATTATGAAGAAACTAAACGGGCTAGATTGGTAATTAGGAATTACATTCCATGTGTTAGTGCTCCATTTCAAATTTCAATTACGTAGAGTTTTCTAACACTCAACGCGGAACTGTCACCATAAACAAAATATTTTATAGAAACCACTAGGCATACTATTACATTAGTGTCTATATATATATAATATATATATATATATATATGGTTGTCAACAAGGTGTTGGGATGAGGAAACCCAGTGAGCACTCACCAATCAGACGACTTCAGGTTGGCGAGGCCCCGGGGATGTCGAAGCGACACACGTAAAAGAACACAAAAACACAGAAACATCACAAACGTAGAAGCTTTCGGAACTACTCCTTCTTGAGTTCTCTCTCTGTAGCTGAAGAAGGAGTAGTTCCGAAAGCTTTACGTTTGTGATGTTTCTGTGATTTTGTGTTATTTTACGTGTGTCGCTTCGACATCCCCGGGGCCTCGCCAACCTGAAGTCGTCTGATTGGTGAGTGCTCACTGGGTTTCCTCATCCCAACACCTTGTTGACATCCATATATTCATTTTACCTTTCCTTTTCCGTAAGTTGTTATATATATATATATATATATATATATATATATATAGATATATCATTATATATAGACGTTTCTTACAGTGGATGAGGAGGAGATAACATAACATATAGGAGGATACTCATGTCCAGCCCAAACTACAAGAGCTAGAAAGCTGAAAGTTTTAGTTTTTGTAGATATGATGTGGAAACCTTCAGATAAAATGAGGTTTCTTACCTAAGTGACATGAGATCGACTCCAGAAATTCCGAAAGTTGCGTTTTTCCCATAAGAAAAGCATTGCGCCATTTTTGTAAATTAATTGTGCACTTGCCGGTAAGCTAGAAAGATGAAATTTCCAGTGTTGCTAGACGGCCGCAATATCTATTGAGAATTATTGTTACTTTTGCATACGGTGCCCTGATTTCGGCTCCAGATTCCCCGGAATATCTCCCATAAGTTAGCATGGGAAAAAGTTATCCCAGTGTGTAGACCAATCTAATAAGTTTAGGAAGCTGAAATTTTGCAAAATTATAGAACTTTTCTTATAAATAACTACAAAAATCAAAAATTTTAAAATTGTTATTTTTTAGGGGTTGTTTTAACCCCATTTGTACTTTAAAGTTTAATAATTTTTATCTTGAAAGCTATATGCTGTATGTTCGAGTTAATGAAATTATTTTCTCACAAATTATACATAGAAAAAAATAAAATTTTGAAAAAGTTAAAAAATTCGACCACTAATAATTCGCAATTGTTTAAACATATTTTTGAGGTTTATGTATTACCGGATGTGCTTTGGTGCTGAAATTTTTTTTGGAGGTAGTGTTTGTAAAAAAACGAAATAGATATTATAGAAATTTTTATATTTTAATTTGTTTGGCAGTTAAAAATTCTTAAAGTATAATCAAATAGATAACTGTTTAGACATTACGGGATGTGCTAGGAAGCTGAAATTTTCAAGTTATGTACAGAGTAGTGTATTTGCACAAATAAACATATAAATCTCTCCATAAACCTTTTGCGGCGGCCGTTAAAAATGTTTAAAATTTAAACAATTGGAAAAATATTATTTCACTTCTAGAAGTACTACAACTTTAAAATTAGGCAGAAATGTGTAGCAATAGTACCCCATAATGAAGAAAGTATAAAATTCTAAAAATTTTAAAGTTTTGGGATTGTTTTAATCTATTATTTTTACATAAGGGAAAAACGAAACTGCTCCGGAGGTGAAATATTTAAAATTAAAAAAATATTTGTAATGATGAAATATGAAAAATGGATGTTTTTTATGTTGAGATGATATGCTTGCAGAATGCAAGCACCAACTACTAGTATGTTATATCCTCCTCTGTAAGAAACGTCGATATATAATGATAACATATAGGAGGATACTAATGTTTAGGCACTTCCAGATGTGCTGGAGATGCGAATTTTTTTTCATAGGTAGGATTTTGTGCAAAACCGGCTAGAAAATACGAAAATCATGAAAAAGTGCAACAATGCAGCCGCTAAAAATTCGCAATTGTTTAAACAAATTTTCAAGGTTTATGTATTTCCTCATGTGCTACGGAGTTGAACTATTTTTATGAGTAGAATTCTTAAAAAACGAAATAAGGATTATACAAATTTTGATATTTTGATTTGTTTGGCAGTAAAAAATTCTTAAAATTTAAACAAATAGGTAGATGCTTAGACACTACGCCGCAAGTTAGGGAGCTGTAATTTTTAAATTATTTATAAGTTATTTTATGTAAACGAATAATTATTTCAATTTATCGATAAAATTGTTATTTTGGCCGTTATAAATTATTCAATTTTAAACAATTAGATAAATGTTATTTCACTTTTAGATGTACTATAAATTTAAAATTTGGCAAAAATGTGTGGCATTATTAACTCAATGTGGAAAAAGCATCATTTTGAAAATTTCAAAAATTATAAGTTGTTTTACTCCATTATTGTTCCATAATGAAAAAACAAAAACCCGTCCAGAGGAGAAATCTTTAGAATTAAGGAAATATTCCTCATGATGAAATATCTCTCTGAAATTAATGTTCTTTTCAAGGTGCAATTAAATGCTTGCAGTATGCATGCACCTTCTACTAGTATTATATATATATATATATATATATATATATATATATATATATATATATATATATATATATATATATATATATATATGCACCTTCTACTAGTGCTTTATATATATATATATATATATATATATATATATATAGCAACTTACGGAAAAGGAAAGGTAAAATAGATATATGGATGTCAACAAGGTGTTGGGATGAGGAAACCCAGTGAGCACTCACCAATCAGACGACCCCAGGTTGGCGAGGCTCCGGGGATGTCGAAGCGACACACGTAAAATAACACAAAAACACAGAAACATCACAAACGTAGAAGCTTTCGGAACTACTCCTTCTTCAGCTACATTCCATTTACCTTTCCACTTCCCTAAGTATATATATATATATATATATATATATATATATATATATATATATATATATATATATACTTAGGGAAGTGGAAAGGTAAATGGATGGCAACAAGTTGTTGGGATAAGGAAGCCCATTGAGCACTCGCCAATAAGATGACTTCAGGTTGAAACAAAATACACGGAAGCTTTCAGGGGGGATTCCTTCGTCAGCACAGGAGAGAGACAACTGATCAGCGATTAGGAAACAATTAAATGCAGAGAAAATAAATTTTTCTTTACTTTGTGTGCACACAGTCCGCTACCTGCTCCACCTTATAGACAGGATGTGTCGATCGGGTCGGCTAGTTAACATTAAAATTCCCTAACTTACTTAATCACATCCGTTTCCTTAGCATCGGAATGCATTTCTAGGTTTGAATTTATCGATGCATTTTTTCGCGGAGATCATAGCCTGCGTTAATGTTTTCCATCTTGTGCAAGGGAATCGAGTGTTTTGGTGTCATGTGCCTTTTGCTGGAACGGTTGCATATCACAGTGAAGCGTATCCGATGTTATGGAATAGGAAGGTTAACATTTTTTTGATCGCGTGCAAAAATTACAAAAATGGGCTTTACTTTTCTAACTTGTGTCAGTTTAAAATACATAAAAAAGAAATAATTTTCTGGTTTAACTATGTTCATTTATTCTCAGATTTAGAGCTCAAAAAAGACAGATTGGTTATATAAAATGCAATTTATCATCTAAAATACTCATTCATCGTCTTAGATCTTTTGTGTCCGAACGGCAATTATGCAGCAGCAAGCGACTCGTTCTCATTGTCAGACAAAAAGTAACTTTTAGTTATTTTACCAACATAATTGCAACCTAACCAGAAATTGTCTTTTATATTGTGTCAGAAATGGAAAAATATTAAAGAAACAATCAGTAAACGCATTCTTTCTGTTGCGTTCCTACCTAAATCGTCTAGCGTGCCACTGGTGACACTCGTGCCATAGATTATCTATCCCCGAGAGAGAATATATTCACCTCGAACGTGGTATCGGGGATGAACTAAAGGATAAACAGGTTCAAATAGTATCGCAAGGGGCAATAAACGGCATCCGTTATCGTTAAGACATTTACTGTTTTACTACGCCTCTTTTTCTAGCTCAGGAATTCATCATCGCGTTTGGACTATTTCAGCACTAAATACTAAACTCGTTTTATCTAAGCCAGGACAAGATTATTGCACCGAAAAACGTTCTAGTGTGACTAATTATCGTTTTAGAAAACGACAGTAATTATAATTATCGTTGCGTGACTCGAGTTACACGCACATTTTCAATGACATACCGCTCGATGTCTCAATCTTCGAATAAACTGCATAAGAGTTTTTTTTAGATGCAATAGCCCCTTATTGCTCTATCATTTATTCAGTAGAATTCACTTGTAGTCGTTATTTAAGGGTAATATTGATTTCTAGGTCAAATAGTCTATTCCTTTTATAAATCATGATATCTGAGGAATGCATAAGAAATTGTCTATGAGATATACTATATTATTGCGATACGTCTTAACCTCTAACCGTTGATTAGAGCAACTATTATGCGTTATTTGAACGTACGGTACGAAGTGAAGGAGCGAATGTCTGCCAAGACCGTTCATCTGCATCCTTCTTCTCGTGAACCATTGACTGATTTTATTTATGAAATTCAACATGAGAGATTTGCCATACAATTTTTCGAGTGAAATTTATCTCGGTCCACAATGGGGAGTTAAAAATCCAATTTACATAATGAAGCAAATGATATCTTACATGCATCTCTGTAATAACACCTGTACAGCTTATAAATGATTACCAATGAGATACATATATTAATTTGTTCGCCCTTCTTATAAAAATGAGAGTTTTCAAATGTTGACCGTAAATTGTAACAGTGTATGGAGGATTTCTTATCTATAATTAGATTTTCATTTCTGCAATCGTGAATCTGAAGTTTTTCATACACCCATTGCCAAATCTCAATGGCCGTGTCTGAAAACTGAACTCCTACATTAAGTACACCTTTCCACTCTTATCTCAGTCACGTATGGAGAGTATCGAACGTGACAAAAATGTAATTCGCGTGATGTGTGTCGTGAGAAACAATTCATTATCAGGAGAAATGAACTTAAGTGGTACACTTCATTCCCTTACATTGTATATCATAGATTAAAGAAGGAAATTCTAGACCTTTAAGTAAAACTAATCCAAGGGCCGTGAAATATTTGTATATGAATAGCACCAGTTTTATTTCAGTGGGCGATTAATTTTCAGAAACCTAAAAATGAAATTATATTTTCCTTTTCAAATAATTCTAATTGGCATTCAAATATTGTATTTATTGCATTATTCGAAAAATTTAGCATCGCATTAAATTTAATGTAATATTAATGTCTCCGACACTAAGTTATGAATTACGTTACCAAATTGTATTTTAATACTTATCTGAATACCGAACTCGAAGAACCTCTATCATGGGAAATTTCAAGTTTTATCTTCGGGAATACGCCAGCACTGGCGGAATGATATTATTTTAACTTGACGCTAATACTCCTCATTTCAATGTAAGGTAAAATCTGCAGTCTTGGTTCCGCTATTTTACCCAGATAAGCTGTTTTTCTCATGTTTGCTGATAAAATACTTCAGTATTCGATGATAAAACGGTTTCACCCATATGACTCATATGCGATAGAAATGTTTTATGGCGACTTCCTCAAAACCTAAGAATTCTATTACAAATGTATAAGACAATTATGTTTTTTCTCTACAATTTCTGTAAGTAAATCACTGCCACGAATTGATACTCAATGAGTTTAAACAAAAATTTCGTATTTTATTTCCAGTAAAATGGCAGCTATGATATATTTGATTTTTCTCTCCTGTTTCGATATGAATTATAATTATCAAATTTTGTCGAAATCCGTCTGGCTGAGTAGTACCTGATATATGCGTACAGGCAGACAAACCACTCACGATATGCCTCTTTTCCTTAAAAATCCTCCTTTCGTTACATCTAATTGTGAGTTTACTGCTGACTGGGGAGGTGCCCGTTGGTATTCAACGGGAAAGATTTTTGTGAAATAAAAAATGAACGTAAATATTCCTTGATTTTCTTTGGATGGCGGAAAAACAAATTTTCGTTCTTTTAGGCGTTCGTTGTTTTAAGTTTTGAACTTCTACGATGATTCTAAATACCTAATTTTAATATGCGAATGATTAATGTTCTACATTCATATGTATTTCTTCTCGTAAATAACGCAACGAATGTTGTTTGCATTGGTTGCAATGAAAAGAATTTCTCTCTCTCGTACTAATTGTAAGAGCATTCAAAGCACGCTTTTACCCATAAGGATTGAAATAACAATAGGATTTTGAGGTTTAACAATGTAATGGGTTGGCATGGCAACATCCCGTTAAATGGCAAAATTTTCCCAAAATATGTGAATTAAACGTTTAAAATCAGGAATTTCGAACTGTAGGCGAAAAAAGATGCACAGAATAAGAAACATCATAGTTTTATATTTAAAATGAGCTAGATCGAAAGATCATAGGTTAATTTTTTCTAATTTAGATCTCAAAAAGAATAAAAGCCTGCAAGTCAAAAATTCGATTTTTACGTGTTATCATATGGGAAATAGAATCGCCTACCTTGGAGTCGAACCTAGGACTTTTTTCGAGATTTCTTTCGTCATCATCTTAAAATATGTAAATCAATCATTCTTGCCAAATATCAAAAATGAATCTCGATCCATTATTGAGTAATTCGCATTTTTATAGCGTGACAGAGCGAGCCACAAAGGGACAGAAGTAGCCTTTTATTAGATTACAGTTAATATATTGTAAATCGAACTTTTGATTAGTCGCATTTTTTTTTAATTCCAGACCTTTTAAATGTCGACTACCTGAAATATTATGTACGATATAAGCTAAATATACATTAGCGCAAAGTGCCATGATAAAGACGCAGAACTATGCACCTAGGTGACTTGCGTGCCTATAGCACTTGTAGGATACGAGGTCGGAATTTTAATTTTTCTCGATCTTTGGACAACTTTCTCACCGCAATTTAATCATCATCTCAAATCCACGACGCAAGATCGGTTTTCTGTGTGAACTAGGTTATTTACACATCAATGTTCACCACGCATCGGTGACTTTTTGCAATGATTTATGACGTTTTTTAGCGTTGGTAGTTGGAAATAAATGTCATGGTATTCAATAAAAAACTCTGCACGCCAGTCAGTTGGAATTTTGACATCAGTTGCCTATTGAGAAAAAATGTTAAGGCGAAGGAATTCATCGATAAATTCTTTGAAATTGGCTGTGAATTGGTGGTTTTATTGCTTCCAAAAGTTGTGAAAATAATTCCAGAACGGTCATAAATGAGTAAATCACTTTCTTTGTAATATTTTTTTTGATCCATCTTCAAAACAAAACAGGAAAAGATAATAATTGCTCGCTGAAATCGGTATATGGTTAGGAAAGAATAAATATTCACGAGATACTGAGCTCACCTTTAGGCTTGAATACAAAAATGATTTATGTCAATCGAATACCAGTAAATGATTTGAGTAACTCGATGAACATTTAAAATTAAAAAAATCGGATTTGTTGATTATCCACCTTAAGTTGTTTCTAGTATCCCGATATTTTAGTTTTTATTTACTTAATAAATGCTCTTAAAGTTTCTCTAATTCAGCAGTCAAGAGCCGACAAGATTTTGGAAAAATCTCCCTTTTCGCTAAGATTTACCGCATTTCGTTGAACATTCTTTATTTTAGATAATTACAGAGTAAATGTGATTCAAAAGATGATGATCGAGCTGACTTTGAGGCTGCTATCAAATTGATTAACTCTCTCTCCAATAGCAGTAAAAAAAAAGTTGGAAAAACAGATGCTTATATCGGGCACAAACTAGCCGTAATCATTCGTTATTCACCTTTATTAGAGTTTCTTACTTTTTGTAACTATTGGAGAAACAGTTCGTCGATTAGTTATTAAGATGTCGCCAACGTCTTCGCTTACGATTTCAACTTTAAAAAAACCTCGAGCAGCTTGCCGTTTCATTTTCCGTTTTTTCGACTATAACTCAAGTCGAATGAGAATGCAGGATCGGGAAAATAAGGCACGCGGACAGATCCCGTGCCGATCCTTTGATTTGTTTCAATTTGCTAGACACAGCAGATATAACGCAATGACCGTCTTAGCATGGTCTCCTTACGCCACATTTCATCCAACGATTTGACGAATTGGACGTCTTGCGAGGTAAATTGGGCGATTGGATGATAGCACCCCCATTGGCAATCAACTTATCTCGATGGTGATTCCCTTTCTTGAATTAAAGGCGAGCGAGCTGCTCCAATTATTTAAAAGGGATTTATCGAGCTCCTATTATGGCTGAAAAATTCAAGAACCGGCTGTTAAGCATAAAAAATTGAAAAATATGCACTTATCATCGGTATCTCCATTAACCGCAACAACATAACCTTGTTATGGCTGTTGGAGATACCCAAGATAAGTATTTTTTTTCCGAATTTTTGTTACCTAAGCGCTTTTCTTGAATTAACTCCATTTATAATCGAATCGGTCTTGATTTTTTTACGGTCGCAACGTATCTCTAGTGATCTAGAGCAGCGGTTCTTAACCTTTTGCATGATGCTTCTCACCAACCGTTTTGTTAAAAAAACCCGGGCCCCATCATGATAAAAACGAAGCCACATATTTTCCAAGAAATAGATATTTTCGTCAAATTCATTTTTGTATTATATTAATAATCGATATAAATTTTCAACGACCTTAAATATTGCAATATTTTGTAAAGAAAAGCTTTTTTATTAAGTATTTTCTAAATTTCGCGTCCAACCTAGATGATCTTCGCGTCCCACCAGTGGGTCTTGTCCAGGGTCCTCTGATATATTTTTAAGTTAACAAACTCGGTTAATATAGGGTAAAAATCTATATATATATATATATATATATATATATGTACTTTCTAATTATATGGTTTACGTATATTTTATGCGTGTGATAATTATTAGATTTTGCTTAGCTATTTTTTACATTAGATATCCTTAATATCTTATCTCTTTGAAAGATCTCAGGTATCCCCAGGGATGTGTACTTTAGGTTGAATACCACTGATTTAGAAATATATGTTTATCTTATATATTCTCATTTTGGTTATATTTTTAAAAGTAAAACAACCTTTCTTTTTCAATGGGCACAAATTAAAAATTAAAACAAAATGCTCGGAATGAAAAATTTGTGTTCCAAGAATTTTTACTGAACTTGTTTCCCTAAGCCAGATAAGTGCGCTAAACTAACGTAAATATCATTTCTGTTGCGATGTATGAATGACAGTATTGAATATTGTTCACTTATGTCTGTTTGGGATATCTTAATATTACGCAAAAAATCTCCGTAATTTTTTTCCATGAAAATCATTTTCACTGGTTGGGATCCCTGATCGCGTCCCGTCGGTTGAAAAACACCGATATAGAGGATCAGTTAGATCAGACGTTCCTTTGGTAGAAAAATTAAAACGAATGCGTCAAAGGCGAAAGAAAGGTGAGGGGTGCCACGTGATAGACCGTAGAACGATGCCCGCAAGCGATACGATAGAAGGAGAAAGAGATTGAGTGTGGGAGACGGAGGCAATTGAGGGAAAGGGAGAATGACACGGGGAAGGAGCGGCATAAAGTGAGAGGGAAATGTGGAGTAGCTCTCGTAACGGGCGAGTGAGGAGTGGTGTAGTGCGTCTCCTGAGAGCGTGTGACGTAATGGTCACACGTTGTCCTCCGTGGAACCGCGCTGAAAGCGCTCCGGGCATTATCCGTTTGAAAACGAAAGTCGGTCCGCAATTATATCGGTCCATTCGGTCTCGCACGGTGGCCTTATATCTATTTTAATGACTCTAAATCCTTCGCTGTCCCGCATGCATAATGCAGTCTCTTTTTCATCGCCTACTTTTTATGAAAGATTTTCTGTCCCTATTCTCTACTTTCTCTCTAGTTCTTCTCCATTCTCCTATCTCTCTTTCCTTCTTTTCTTCCAATTCTCTCCTCTCCAACCTCTTTCCACCGTACCCTCATACTCTGTCTTTCCTTCGACTAAATTTACATTCATTACTCTAGCAGCCGCGGAATGGTTTGTCATGGCATCTTATCTTCGCTCTTAACAAAAACGTCCATTAGCTTGTGTTGTTGTATCGGGGGTAAAGGGATAGTAGTACCAGTCAGCGATTGTTTCAGAACTGTTCAACCTCTTCACTCACTAGTTCCAGTTGGTACAACAGTATCTCACTCGTCATCGATGATTTTCAGGGCTAAACATTTTTCGAAATGTTTCTGTCTGTACTCAATTCTTCTGCGCGTCATAGACTTTCGAATTAAACTTTCATCTCTATATCAAATCCTGAGATTCGCAGATGAGGGCAGAACGTGCGTCACTCGTTGATTTGAAAAATAGAATAATTTCTCTTTTTTTAGATACCATATCCTTCTTCGTTAGAAATCCGATCATTTTTCTGTAAGGAGAAACAGTAAACGCGTGCCTACTATTTATCGTTAAAACCTGCTTGCGTTATCAATAGAATATCGAGACCATTCCTCCTGAGTTATAATCACACCAATTTTCAGCTTCTAATCCATTTCATTTTATACTTGATCTTCACGGAAATTACGCTCCTCCACTAGCACATCTTCAAACATTTTGTTCGCGTCCTAAATATTTCACTTTCTCACCTTAGCCTTTACATTTGGCCCCGTAGCACCTTCTCTCTCTTTTATTCTCCTCATTAAATACGCATTAGCATACCTCCATAATACGACCTCTGCCTTGGCATTCAGGAGTGCCAGATCTTTTTCGTTTTCACGTCCGGAAGCTACGGAGCCAGGGATCAATTACTTGATAACCGAGCATCTGCTCGTAAATCTCGAAAGCGATTGCGTGGAAAGTCTTTTTTCGGAACTCCACCCTCAAACCAATAGCCGGCGACCCCATTTATGTGGATTACCTTTTTAGTCGAAAACCTTTTAAGGGGTAGCCTTTCTTCCACGCACCCAATCACAATTTCCACTTATCCCTGCTCTCATCTCGTTTTGAGAAAAGAGAAAACTATTTTGCGCTGCTCATTGAAATTTGGTCCGAGTAAACGTCTAGAAACGCAACGGACCTAATTTGTTTTTGGGAGGAGGCTTAAGAGCGTCTGTATTCTAAAGTGGCTTGCATAATAGAATTTTTGATTTTAAATGTATGTAGCGGTATTTCACGTATTAAATTTACTCTTTGAGCGTTAAGGAATTTTTTCTCACGAGGATGGTTCACGAAAGTATAGCCGAAATAACTATATTAAGTTAGCAGTAGCTCATTATTTCCATCCCTCGAATTTCACTGTGCATGCGTTTCTGGAAAATACCGTGTTAAAGCGAAACCGTGGAAAGTGGGGCACGTTTTATCATAGAAGGTACATGAGGTTACGTATGAGTACCGTCTTGATTTCCAAGTACAAATATTATTATAGTACAAGGTCTTCTCCAGTAGTAGCTAGCTCGAACACTTTGGCTTCGATTACTCAGTGGTGGAAAACTCCTTCAGCCAAAAAATTATAGGAAAATCCCTATGCATTTCACCCACCAAGTGGGCATCCTCAGGGGAGAACCTGACCTGGCAGTGAACAGGGTTCAACCTGTTCACTGCCAGGTCAGGTTCTCCCCTGAGGATGCCCACTTGGTTCACCCTGTTCAATGCCAGGTCAGGTTCTCCCCTGAGGATGCCCACTTGGTGGGTGAAATGCATAGGGATTTTCCTATAATTTTTTGGCTGAAGGAGTTTTCCACCACTGAACAAGGTCTTCTGAAAAATGTTATGATTTGTAAACCGTTCCGAAACCGTAATTAAGCGGAATTGATGGCCGTGCAATTCGAGGCAGTTCACCAAAAGAAAATCTGTAGACGTGAAAAGCGAAACCATGCAATGGGAGTGTACTTTCAATGTAATAGGCCTAATAGCGGCTGTATTTGGATTTTATTTAAATACATTAACTAGCACTCACCATCATTTCCTGACAGCGCGCATTACAAATGTCACCATCAAATTATTCTGGTCATTGAAAATCGGCGACAGTTGACGCTGTTACTACATCTTTGCGACCGTGGCGCCGGATGAAGTACGCCTCCTATATCATACAATTACCGCACAGCCATGTTAGTCATCCCCTTCCTGATCAGACCCATCCTCGATTTGATTTCATAACGGTTCATGCAGCCACGCATCTCTCCCAGTACCTTCCTACCCAAATCTTGTCCCTCCTACTCCCCCACCTACCCCTTCTTCTGTCTCCAGTTCCACCTGCTGGTCTCCTCCGCCGCTCATTACACGCGCACACTCTCATGGAGTAGGCGTGCGTGTTGTACAACTCTGCGTAAGCGTGCCTCTGGGCAAGGGAGGCTGCCACCTCTCATCGGCTCCTCCCATCCATCCCACCATTCACCCCTCTAACCCTACATCCCTATTCACCCTTTCCACTACACCACCACGCATTTATTACTGTTTGAAATCCACTATCCACGCAGCCGCTGGTGCCCCCTCAGGCTTAAGTGAAAGGTTCAACAGTTGAACTGCGACAGCGCCTTGCCGAGGCGGTGGAAAGGGGAATGTGGGAATAGCACGGGAGAGGTCCATATCGGTCCATTTTTTTAGGAAAGTTCTTTTCGCCATCTCAAGGTTATGATTACTTTAATTTCATACATATGGCCGTTAGGAAGAGGGTGGGGCGATATCGGTGTGCTGGGATATGTGTAGGATTAATTTCACGATTGGTCGTTAACTGTAAGCCAAATACAGAAAACTGGATCCGTACGCGAAGCTATGGCACACTTCTTGCGTTGCGAAATCCGTGACTTGCAATATTACTCACAATTGGACCCAATTATCTCAAACTATATGCCTTTAAAAAGACCACCGTGAACATTTTCTCTGGAAATTTATTTCAAATACAGTTTTTGCGTTTTGCAATGGCTGTCTATCCTTGTTTTGAAGTGTTCGAGGAAACTGAAGTTATTTCAATAAGTCATTAAAGTTTCGAAAAAAAGGAGTGTTGAAGCTTTTCTTTTCCTAGAGATTTATCGATTATATGTGCATTGGTGATTCGAAGGTGACTTTATTTATTTTTCTCCGAGTGCAATTGGATTAATAACCAATTGCACTCGGAGAAGCTGTCTTTTATGTTCGATTTGAAAGACATCGATAATTGATGTTGACATCCTCTAAAAGTTGGACGTTGATTCTGGATAACGGAGCGGGTTCTAATAATTAGCATTGTTCACACCCGCAGTATATTATATAGAAAAAATGCAAACAATCAATATATAATGTAACGATAAAAAGAGAGGCTATATAGCTTCATTTTTCAGGTTAGACTAAAGACAATTTGTGAACTATCATTTTTTCTGAACAAATATCAGGCATTGAAATTTCCTTTCTGTGGACATTATTTAAAGTATATAAGCGATTTACATGGTTCATGATTTATCTTCTATGAGATATTATGGGAAGTTGTTTTATTGACTTCAAAATAAATGAGAAAGCCGACTTCATAGCTTCTTCCACTATAATGTGTTAATTTAACAAATTAACTGAGACTCGTTTATTACGGTGAGACGTAGTGCAAATAGTTTTGAAATCTTTTCGAAATGGACGCCGTAATGTGGTGTATTCCTAAAAATCTAAAAACATTCTGCATTCCGACGTCTTCATCATATTATTCGGCATCATATTACTTGACTTAATAATCTCACGAAACACGGATACGATAGGTAATCTGGAATCACTATCCTAATTACACAGTCGATTTTTGGGTTAATGGAGAATGATTCTGCGCTGATTATTGTATGTAAATTTTGCAAGATTTAATTCACCGAAGACCAGACGTATTTAATAAAATTTCCCGATGTTACACGGACCAGTTTCATTCGGAATTTTAGCTGCGGGACGAAAATTATGTAGTCTACTCTTGTATTCTGCTGTCCGAATTCGCCGCGGTGGATAAAGTTCGGAAAGAAAAACGGTGTTTTCTAATTTTGTAGTACGTGTGGCATTTCGGACTGCTCATATAAAGACTCTTCAGAATAATGATTTAGCAGTTTTCAATCTAACAATTTTCAGGTTTTTCAAAACAGACACGGGATCTAGAGCTATTGCTTTTTTTAAAACGGTTGTAGTTCATTGAAGTGGGTATTCTGCTTTACACGAACCTATTACTAAGTTTTACGTGCAATCAATGAACAAATGACTTTAAATGAAAATAGAGAAGGATTTTTCTGCTCGCAAGGATTAGGTTTCTGGAAAGCACAGCGGATATCAAAACCATGAATATTAAACCCAAGGACTTATGTAACAAATGCAGCTCGATACATGGCCTACAAAGGAAAGTTTGGAGAGATGACTCACAAAACTAGGCATATGATAAATTAATTTCAATAGAGAGGATGGATGCAATCTTTCAAAAACTTGGAAGAGGGTATTCCAACACCCGACAGAGTCTAGAAAACGAACAGCCAATCACGGCGCACCTCACCTGACCGAAGTGGGTATATATAACGTCCGAAGTTCTACTGAAGATGCCACATGGAATGGTAGCGAAACAGTCCTTGCAAAAGAAAATATGACGCAGTAGAAAACCGGATAACATGAACAAGTACGGAAACACCGCGAAAGCCTTCGCAATGATAAATTAATGATTATTTATTATGGGATTAATTGTAAAGTATAGAATTATCATCATCATCATCCTACATCCAGAAGTTGGGCCTTGGCCTCTTCTTATGAGTTTCCAAAGCATCTTGTGTTTTGTACGGATAGGTTGCCAGCCTACCAAATAACCACCTTTCTAGGTGGATAAAAAACACACGCACACTCCGACTGCTTGACGTCTTTTATGATAGACGGAATGCTATTCTTGAGTGTCCTACTCACAACACAAAAATCGGAGCGGGTCAAGCACAGGTTGAAAATATCGGTCTCAGTCTAGGCCCGCTACATTTAAGACTAGTACCAACCCCTGGTAAATGTTATATACTTTTTAATGAATAAAATAAATGAATTCCATCGAGCTCAGCTTTAGCCCTGTCACTGCTCCTTCCGTTTTATACGACTGGGATTGGAGAAACGCGTGATTTCCGTGCTATGGTCGTATGTGTACGAAGTGATGCTTTTTGCTCGTCAAGCTAATTTTGTCGATTATCTTTTATGCATGGAAATATATTTTAGTTATGCATCAAAAGATAAAATAAACTCCGGGCGAAATTTAGGGAGCACATTAGACATTTGAAAAAAGAACACTGAATAAATACCTATTTCAAGAGTGCTATCGGCCAGGTCCTTTTTTTTGACTTCTTTTCTAATTCCATTTTTCCTGTTCCATTCGCATTGTTTATAACACGATTGTTACCCTATTTATAATTTGGATGTGAAATGCGCCCGAAGATAACAGATGGCCGAGGGGCAGGAACAGCAGATTCGCTCTGCAAAAGCGTTCTGAAGATAACGAGGGTTCACTGTATTTTTTACATGTGAATTAAAGAAATTGCGGCGTATTTTACGTCCTTAAAATACGAAATCTTGTCGTTGTATTTGGTATCAGTAGCTATAATCATTAAGACTACGGAAACAAAACAGTAACTGGGTATATTTTCATCTCGTTGCACATACCAGCTTGTGTGCCACATACAGTCAATTCCTTTTCAATTCGAGTTGAGTTAAACATTAAGCTGACTTTATTGGAAGTGAGAACGAGGGCGACCATTTAAATGAAACCTTTCCAGAAAAACGATACGAGATCTCAATAAGAAATTCTCAGTCCGATTCGATCACGAATAAAAAAACTACCTGGTATACCCGAAGACTACGTCGTAGATGTAGTTTTCTATAATTTGACAAATCGTAACTCGTTTTTTCCCCCGACGTCAGACGCCGAATAAATTGCAGTCGCGTTAGCCGTCGACAGGAATTTCCGCATGCCCACGTAGTAATCCTTCCCTGAGCTAGCGAGAATTTATTTCAGCGCCAATGCATTAAGCAACGCTCATCTAACACATTTATTTAACCCGGTTTTCTCCGGAAACAAAACTAGTTTTGTCTCCGAATGAAAAGGAATCAATTCTTTCGCGGAAATGGGTGAGGCGTGTGAATTAGTCCCTCTACGTGAGATGACGAGTATACTCGTCCAACTAAACTTCTTATAAACAATTAACAATTAATTTGGAGAAAACACCCTTAAAATTTTTCATCCGATTGAATATAAATTATAAGATCCGTGTGAATATAGACATGTTGTGCATTTTTTTAATTTGCAAATTACCGAAAGAAGTTTACTTAAATTAATAGTATACGGCTCGTAAGTTTCTCCGCGTTTAAGGAATAATATATTTTTCTTCTCTCCATAGTGTCCGTCTGGTAGTTCTATCTTATCTTTTCTCCCATCCAATTAATTTTCCTTTTCTCTCACCCCTTCTCACTCCACTATTTTTCCCTCCATTCCTCTTCCTTATAACTTTGCTACTCACTTATCCACCTTCATTACCCATTCTAGCTCTTTTTTTCTCTCTTCCTCTTTTATTATCTCGCGTATCCTTCAAAAGATAATTATGGAGCTCACTATATGATTGATGACAAAAAATTGAGGAAATCTCTTGCGCATTTCAGCTACAAATCTGACGTCATTAGTTCTGACTCACTGATAGTAAATTCTAAACATAATTTATAATATACTCTCAGTAATGCGGCCGCTTTGAAGTAAAAATGCGCATCTGATTTACTCAGTCTTTTTGTAGCTTTTGGGGAGACATTGTTTGTCAGGAGGTAAGATCGACTGTAGGACAGCAACGCCGAGATTCGTTTTCTCGTAGGGCATTCGTGCATCCTTCTTCTATTATCAAATGTAACAAGGAAATATATATGCTTTCAATCTCATAAAGACTTTTGTCTGTCTGTCTCCCCTCTATTACTTTATATTCTTGCGTTATTCCTTCTTTCTCCTTCCTTTATTCATTCATTCCTATATTCCCACCACCTCAATCATTCTTTCTTTCCATTCATCAGTCCTTCCATTAAGCTTCCTCTATTCCGCCATAACCCCCCTCTTCCACATTATCTCCTCCTCCATACTTTCCCCTTCCTTTTTCCCCTTTAACTCCTCTCTCTTCTCCGCACCCCACTGTCTATAATCTCCCCACACTCCATTCTTTCATTAATGCAATCATCGGAAGGCTATCGACTTCCGACCGAATTCACGCTCATTTTCAACTGGACTACTTATTCACCTGTTACAGCGCATGTATCCTCTCTCTCTCCCTCCTTTATCCCTTTCTTTCTCTCATTCCAATGGCAGTCTTTCCCATCCCACACCTCACTTGTAACTTGTATGCAATACGGTCATGGAGTAGTTTTCTTCTTATTTCCTCAACGCAAGCGCGCTCATTGTACGCACGCCCATATCTCGGGCGTCTCGTTCGTATATAACCCGCGGAAACTTTTCCTCGTTTTAAATCATACCATAAGCGCGTGAGCGAGTCATTTTACGAGAAAAACCTAAGAACGAAAGCAAACGGCGGTGCCTGGAAACGCTCACCACGAGGCAATAACCGCACGCTCAAAATACGTGTCCGCGGAGCGCTCCATATTGTCGGGAGTTGAAATAAAAAACGTGTACTCGCGCGATTATAGGGTCCATTGCCAGGAGGTATGAAATTTATTGCGCTCAGATAGAGAGAAAGGGAGAATATGGGTGTGTAAGGAGAGAATAGGAGTGGGGGACGCGAACGGTGTGGCGGTGGAAGTCGTTGGAGAGAGAGAGAGTGGTAGGTTAAGTTTAAAGAGGGATCTTGCAGATTGTTTCCACGACCCGATATCTGACAATCACCGTGTAATAACGGCCCGGTTAATGAAAGGTTCTGAGAATGCGCGCGCGCGCAGGATAGATATGGTAATTGAGGGATTTTCAATTGGGTGAGTTGTGGCGTGTACGAACCGCTAAGTGCAGCGAATTGATCCCAGCGACGAAGCAAATTAACGCAGATGTGTTACATTGTCATAATAAGACTCTTACTTTGAATAGGGCAATGCATTATTTTTAAAAAACTCAACAGTGAGTCAGATTTCATAGTTATTCTCGGGTTACATAGCAAACTAGCGTTTCTATATGCATAGAAGAACCTATGGCGTGATGCAAAGTGGAGTGTTTTTAGCAATTTACTTAATAAACCAATCGACCTCAAAAACCGAGGGAAGGTCGTCTGGGTGAAATAACAAATGAGGTAGTTTGCTCTTGGTGCCAGACCGTGGTGCTTTAAAACGCTCGATTCTGAGGTATTGTTTTGCAGAGTTGTATGCAAAAGAAGATATGGAAGTGTTAACAGGAGTACGGTGAATTTATGGCTTTTCAGATACAGGTGCAGTTTGAGTTCTGCAACGCGAGAAAGTGTTTTTAAAAATAGATAAAAGTGGCGAAGGACGATTCTGGATGATATCTCAAAGTGAAAATTAATGGATTGAGAGGAGATTTATTCAAAGAAAAACAGAAATACTAATAAGACAATTACAGGAGTTGATAAAAAAATGATATAGTAAGTAATTTTCTGCTGTGATGCTATATCGTAAAACTACAAACGAATCTTTCTCTGATAAACAAAAAATGTAATTTGCAGGCTGTGACGCTTGAATTCCGTGCTCTTGCCTAATTATTGCATATATATTTAAAATTTTCCATTAGATTAATATATTAAAAATCTCATTGATTTTTGTTACGCTCTAGCGCGAATGTAAACATACCCGCTGAGTCGGTTGAGATTTGTAATTTTTGGTGTCGGTTATCACGGTAATTGACTTAAGCATATAAATGATTGTAGGAATTCTTCTCGGGTGCACAACCGGGTCAAAGTTGGATTTAAGATCTTAGATCAAACTTTGACCCGGTTGTGCACCCGAGAAGAATTCCTACAATCAATCGCCAGATCCTACTTCATATAAATGATGATGCCAATAAAACAACGGCTGAATATTGCTCAGTATTTGGCAGTAGGCTGTTATTTAAGTGTAAGACGTTTTGCATAAAGAGAAGGATGGAGGCAGTGACAGATTCGTCACATGGCGCAAAATCTTAATAAAATTTTTAACGTGCATTTGCGTAAGCTTGATTTTCACATTTTATTCAGAATTATTGGCCATTTGTATATTATTTTAATATTTTTGTCATTTACTATTCACATATTAATGCTTCATAGCCGAATAGATTATTTGGGTTTAAACTAAAAGCAATTCTTAAGAACATGTCGCACCAATTTAGTAATTAATGTATGACAACATTCATTTTGACCACTGTTTACAAATACAGAGTATACATATTTATATTTGATCCACACCATTGCTGGGGACTACTCAACTGCGCCCGCAGTCAGTGGGAAGGGGAGAGGAGAGAGAAATGGTGACTTGTCAACCGTGTCCCGCCAATTCGTCACGGGAAATTCGTCGCGGGAAATTCGTCGCGGGCAATTCGTCGCGAGAAATTCGTGCGCGGCATTTCGTCGCGTGTCAAATTCGTCGCAGTACAAATTAGTCGCATGGAAAATTCGTCGCATGCCAATTTCGTCGCGTGGCAAATTATTTATATTTATATATTAAGATGAACGCTGCCCAACCCAACCCGAGGGGGGGAACACCGTGAACGTGAGAAGGAACCAAAAACACTTCACCTAATTTACCCAACCCGGTGGGGCCGAGTAAGATGTTCATTCATGTTCAGATTTGGACTTGACGAATCGAGTTACGTTTTCCTCAGGTTAAAATGGACAACGTGACGAGCCGAAACTCGCCCTTCAAGAAGAGGAAAGACTATCTTTCCGGAATTAGGGCTACTTAATGACCGGGGCGCAGTTGACAAGGGTTCTACGTCAATTAGTTGCGTGTCAAATTCGTCGCATGGCAAATTCGCCTCGAGATAAATTCGTCGCAAGGTAATTTCGTCGCATGACAAATTCGTCGCATGGCAAATTCAGGAATCGTTAAGTAAATAGTAAAACCTTTTCTTCATTAATTCTGCGATACATCATATTTATTGTAAGGGTTTACGATGCCTCATAATTTCCGAATAAATTTGGCAACAAGAATAAAAAATATATGGCCAGAAACAGGAGGTTGGGAAGGAAACAAATAGGTGGAGAAAGGAGGTGATAAGAGAGGGGGAAGTGTGGGAAGATGGGTTAAGGTTGGTTGACGAGGGAGTGGGAGATAACACTGGGTGTCCTATGTGATTAGCGGGAGGAATGAAGTTGGAAGGGAAAGCTAAAAACCAGGGGAAGATAAGGTAAAGGAAAAGAATGACACTATGGAAGAGGTGATAACGGAAAGTGAATTCTAAGTAAAATGTGGAAAACTATCTTAACGTGCGTTTCCATGCACGCGTTACGGGCGTTGAGAACTGACGCTACCCAATCAGAGGCCATGCTTGAGACGTTACGCGTTTTGGCCGCGACGACGCTTTGGAGAGATGGGAGAGACCGGACATGAATATAGAGGAATGGGGAGGGAACATATGTTTGTTAACTAAAAGATAGTCGAATTTTGGTATTGGTGTAAGATTTCAATTTTTTCCAAAATATATTATTAATATATGTTATAAATTGCTGGAATAATATGAAACTATGCAGAATGGCATAAGCTGTTTCTGTTTCAAAGTTATTCCCAATATATGTTATCTTATTTTGTGTAATCCTAGACGGCCGACGGAGATTTAAAATTACGTGATCCTTTTTCTTTTCCTCGATTCATCGATACATGGATTTCGGATTGACAGAGGGTCTCACGCAACATTTTCATTTGTATTTTATTTCGTGCTTATTCGTGGTTATACCTGCTACGATACTGGAAGAGTAGTCATAGAAAGCTATGCTATAAGGGAAAGAATGGAAATGGAAAAAACTTGCATATTTTTCAGTGAGAAGAGTATTTACCAAGAAAGTATAGTCAGTTATTTTTATAGCATATGAAAACAAAGTCGCAGGAAAATTTTTCTGCATCTTCGACGGTGGGACATTTCACTGCGAATGCGCGACTCGGGACTTTACTATGCAAATCGTGACTTTGAAAATAACAGAAAAATATTTCCTATTTCCTCAACGGTTCCTAAATTTGCGACGAATTTGTATTGCCTTGCGATGAATTTGTCTTGCGACGATGTTGCCATGCGACAAATTTGACACCCGACGAATTGGCGTAGAACACTTGTTAACTGCGCCCCGGTCATTAAGCAGTCTTAATTCCGGAAAGATAGTCTTGCCTCTTCTTGAAGGGCGAGTTTCGGCTCGTCACGTTGTCCATTTTAACCTGAGGAAAACGTAATCGATTCGTCAAGTCCAAATCTGAACATGAATGAACATTTTACTCGGCCCCACCGGGTTGGGTAAATTAGGTGACGTGTTTTTGGTTCCTTCTCACGTTCACTGTCTCTCCCCCCTCGGGTTGGGTTGGGTAGCGTTCATCTTAATATATCCAACTATTTCACCGTATTTCCTCGTAGAATGTTTAACAAAAATGCATCCTCTACCTCAGCTGGATCGAGAAGTGAAAGGCCAAACACCCAACGCAGTCAACTTCCACATTCAGATTGCGGGTCTCTGTAGCACACTGCGAGGCCAAGGGTGCAATATGGTGTTTCAATAGGGATCTAAAAAGACCGCGGGAGGCCGCTGAACCTGAAAGGTAAAAGAGTGACCAGGGTCGCAATTGAGGGTTTTGCTAGTGGTCTAAAATGACCACGGGACGCAGTTAGGTATTACTCCCATTGCCAAACATCTGAATGTTAACCGTCATTCTAAAACGGGTGCCACCGCTCGAGGTTGCGCCTAAGGTACGTTTCCACTATGCAAGTGGTTGTCACGACAATAACAACTGGCATGAAATTGTCGCAATGTAAACTACGACGACTGGCACAATGCATGCCAGTGATGCGCGGCAGTAAATTCGATTTTAAAATTTTCAAACTTGACCAGTAGCTGTCTCGCCAATGGAACTGTCGCGACAATTACTAGCAAAATGGAAACATGTTGATGCATGCATATTCGGACTCAGCCGCCGATCTGAATTCATAGTGATTTCTGAGACAAAATGTCCAAGTGGGGTAGTGACAAAACACTGAAGTTTATAGAACTATACGGGGCACACTGCTTGTGGGACATTACCAGGAATTTATACAAAAATTGAGATGTTAGAGATAGCTCGTACAATGCTATAGAAAAAGAAATGGGAGAAACAGTAATAGACGTTAACGCTGTAAAATCTAAAATCCGGGTTTTACGCAATACCTACAATTTGAATTCGTCTTGTTTCAGCCATTTTATAAACTCCTACAGGCGCAAATGTTATTTAAAATGGAAACTACAACTGTCATGCCAGCGGTTTGCATGCCAATGACTGGCGTCAGCCACTTACATAAATGGACACGCACCTTTAAGGGCTACTGGAAGGAGGAGAAAACCGTGCGCACCCTTATTCCTTTCGATGCAACAGAGCGTACTCTAGAGCAGTGTTTCTCAAACTGTGGGCCGCGGCCCCAGGGGGTCGCAAAATTATTTTAGATGCAGGGTGAAATGTCGAAATATAAAGTTTTCACGAATAATAACATTTTACCAGGGAATTTTTGGAAAAACGTTGTAATAAAAATTATTAATAGTTACATAAAATGAAAAAAATTGCAATAAAGTTTTTTATTTTTACTATTTTCAATTGAAAGGGGGCCGCGACAAATGAAAGTTTGAGAATCACTGCTCTATAGCCTACAGAGGCCTCTGAAACTCGCGCGCAATGCAACGATGGTCGGAACTCTCTTCCCGACCTGCCCGACGTTCCTGCCTTCTTCAATCTCCATCTTGGTCACCACTGCTGATCGAGGAGTCTCTCTCTCTCCCAAGCCTTTTGTTTTTACTATCTTCGCACGTACGTACAATTTTTAACCACCAGTAAAGATAGGCGAGCGTCAGTCACAGGTCAATTAAATCGATAATCCCTTGATAATCGTCATAGTTAACGTAGAAATAAAGCTACTCATTGTCACTGGCGTTTCTTTAATTTTTACATCTTTCTGCAATGAACAAATATGTACCGTTGTTCATATTCTCATAAAATAGAAAACAACATTCAAAAACAATTGCAAGGATCGGTTAATACATTGTTATATTATGGCGGATTTTCATTCATTTATTCTTCACCCTGAGTTGAATAATATATTAATTTCAAAAGGAATTTCTTAAACTTGAATTTAAACTCTTAATTTCGTCCGGTAAATGTGCCATTTACATGTTATAGTCAATAGATTGAGTTTATTATTATCGTTAATCTCAAAACCCTTCCTCTAATAATTGGTAACCTAAATATGAGGCACCTAAATTCTGAAATATAAAACTTTTGTGAGCTGCTGAATTGAAAGGGATAAAAATTTACTTTGTTATTGTATGGCTGCTTTTTCAGTAATTCAATTTTATCAACTTGAACTGATAACTGCAATATCATAATTGTTTTAGCGTAGTTTAATAAATTTTTGATGATCCGAGGATTTGTGTTTTAACGCTATACATTTCACCTTCTTCTGTGAATATCCAATTATATTAGTCATATTTATTTAACCGTGCGAAATAGGGCAGCCACATGGCGTAAAAGTGCCTGCCGAAGTAAGCTGGTACGTAAATCTCTTGAATGAGATATCAATTCACCAAGCCCAACACAATATGCGTCTTCTTGATAGTTACTCACAGCGGGTTAATATATACACGTCATTCGCACCGTTTCTTATTCCATTTCCGTCGATTCATCCTTACCGTTGAATTGATTTTGATGTCACTTGACTTTCAAATCGTCTTGTGATTAAAGCGAAAAACACTATTCATTTAATTCGTATCAGATCAAATTCTTCCCCGTAAGCAGAATTCGTTTTTTATAAACGTTCTCGATTATTTTTTCTTAGTTTTTGCCATCACGAAATGAGCAGTATTACTTCATCAAGTTTCATCGACTACCTTCAAGAGATACCTTAAGTGGTAATTTTAATATCACGGAGGGAATTAGACTTGATTAGTATCTCTCTGAAACAGTTCATTCTCTATTTGCTTCCCCATACTTAAACTCGGATAAAAGATAAATAGATAAATCCATTTATATAGTTATTCTATTTACGCGAAAAAGCGCCAATTTACTAATTTATTTATTTATTAGTGGTTTCAGTCCGTCTCTTAGGAGGCCTATAATGAAACTCCTTGCTATTACGCGGTCATTTTTATCTATCTTTTTACTAGATTTATCAACATCTCATAAAATAGAATGAGTAGACTTGAATTATATACATAGGCTCGAATTATAAAATTCCCACCCCCGCTTCTACCATTTTAGGTCGTAATTTCAGCATATTCAGAACAGCACGAGAAGGAAAGAAAGTGAAACCAGTTCTATCTCCGCCTCTTTACCTATTTTCATCCCTACTCTCTAGGTTCTCTCGCGCGACACGTAATCACAACGGCCCGTGGCTCCCTGTCTTACGCTCACGCTATAATTGGACGGCACTTAAAGCGATCCGTTGCCGCATAACGATCCATATCCCTCGCCATTATCAACCGAACAAGCGTAGGGTTAGCTGAATGGTTTACGGCCTCTGCTGCTCGAAGAATAGCAAGATAGTCTCGCCCCGCAATCACTCTTAAGCGATTTTGACCGTATGGTCCATACGGTTCACTGTTTCTCGAATAGCTGCATAATTCTCTCGTATCTGTTGCATGGACTTGGAAAATCTCCTGACATACTGAGCTTTATTAACATGATTAATTCTGATCGTTTTCGCTGGAATGGTATCCAGATCTGTAAATCAAATCACGACATCAATGCATACATTTTGTAATAATTTCTTTTTCTTCTGTGTTTGGTTCTATCTTTAGTTTCGGATGGAAAGGGAATTTATAAAATTTAAATCTTTTCGTGTGATATGCTGGCGTCTGCTAAAGATCCAACATGTAACTAATAGCCGGTTTTTATTAACATACCATGAAAATTTATTTTTTAAATAAATTTATTTAAAAATAAATTTTCACTATTCATGCAAAATTTTTAGACCAAACTTATTCCAAAGTATTAAAAAAAATCCATTATGGCGCGATTGCATGAAAAATAAAAAAATCTTAGTCAAATGTTTCATCTGTTTTTGCAATAAGTCGGAGCATATTTCTTAATCAATATAATCTTATGAATGAAATCGATTCATCCGTATTTGTGGAAATAATTGACCAATTTTAGCCTATTGCGAGTTATCCTGTAGTGCCACCAAAAATATGGTAACGTAAAATTATTTACGGTTTTATGGAAGAGGTTTCATAGCAAACGAAGGCGCGTTAATTTCTCCGCGTATGATTTATGGGAAAGTCTACATCTCATCCGACCATATGAATATTATCGTTTTGTCTTTAATGTTGAGGATCCCAAAAAAACGATAAGCTCACGAACATTGTATATGTGGTACCGTCATAAAATGTGCAATGTTAATAACAAATTTGATTCTACGTCGTAGATCATTTGAGCGATTTACGCTGAAAACTTGGTTGTTAAAATGGAATAAACATGTGAGTGCTATGTATCTAGCCGTATATCAAAGGAAGTGAAAAAGTGGAGTGGGGATATAAATTTCTGGTTTCGCAATTCTGAGGAGCTCATAACCTTGGTGTGATGTCGCGATATTCATTTCGTTAATGGCACACAGCAAATCTGTCTTTCAGTAGAGAATTCGATTACAATTGGCCTTTTTAAACGAAAAATTTTTCAGAAATAATCTTACTAATTGAAACTCCAGTGTAATATTAATCAGCCTTACTTTACGTCAATCGTAAGAGTAATTACTTATCCCCGGGGAGAACATTTTATCCTGCCCGCGAAGCTGACAGCTGACAGTTTCATAATTACAATCACAGGTAATTATGAAAACTTTCCGTATTAATGATATTATGTTGTTTTATTTTCACACTTGGTACATTACGCAGTTGCGCGAGTAACCCCTTGCCCAGTTCTCTAATTTACTTTCATAAATGTGCCCAACTATGTATTTTCAACCATGCTTTGAGCGAACATTCACTATACAAAAAAGGTCTACTTAATTCTGATTGCAGCCATAAATTTAAGACTTTTTTTAAGGTTTATTGTTGGGGCACTTAATTGTTAAGGTAATGAAGGGTGCTTAAAAGCTTTCCATGTGTTTTCGTCTCCGCGACACTTTTCACGACGGTTCCTTTTCTATTTACTATTTTACCTTTTCAAGAGTAATCCAGAGTTGTCAGGGCCGGTCCGAGGTACCGGTGAGCCGGGCAACTGCCTAGGGCTCCATAATCTTGAGGGCGCTTTACTGATTGCCTACCTACATATTACTTGCTAGTAAATAAATGTTGTGTAAAATTGATATCGTGGAACAGACTGAAATCTCGATGGCATTTTCAAATTTTTATCCAGTACTGAATAAGTTAGGATTTAATTGTAAATATCTTCATAAAAAGTTATCGAAGGAGGCTGGAGTGGATTCTCGTCCTGGGCGCCAAAATACCTCGGACCGCTCCTTAGAGCTGGAAAGCTCGACAATCTCTCTAGCACATCTGTATTTTAATTACTCTCCATAACATCCATATGCTTATTTTGACATACCTTTAGGCCAGGGGTGGGTACCCTTTTCTACGTGGCAGATCGCATTGGTGGTTGCGAATCTTTCGGCAGATTGCATTGGAAGTTGCCCATGTTTTGCGGGGCAGGATTAGAGTTTCTTAGAGATTCTGAGGTACCATATACGTAAAATTTGAGTTTAATTATGTTTTTAATGTTAACACTTACATAGTCAATGCTTTATTACCATAATTTGAGTTTTAAAAATATGAATTTATGTATCAAATTTTAAGAGTTTCTTTATCATCATAGCCTCAGGAATGCATAAAAGTCTCTCGTGGGCTACTTAAGACAGCGGCGAATTCATGGCGGGAGTGATCACCTCTTATTGGGAAGTTCTTGCTTCCGAACGCATCTTCGATTTTATTACTAATCATCTTTTTCCCATTACCTGCCATATTTGCATCTCATAGTTGCCATGGAAAATGTCATCGCCTCAATGAAATGTATTTGCATGTTCCTCTCTCAAATCTTTCAGATGTTAGAAAATACAAGATTCCCCTTTTCGCCAAATTTTTTTATTTGCTTTTTCGCTTAAGGTTTTTATACTGAGATGGATTAGAGAAACAGTATACGCATTGACTAGGAGAATTCGAATGTAGGAAACGCTGTAAGAATTTAAAAAATGGGAGCTTCATACGCTGACGCAATATGAAAAAGTGCGTTTTATTTATTGAGGTATATTTGGAATTGTAAACTTAAAATTCTTTATTAATTTAGTAATATAAGTGTATGACAAAATAATTTATTGAATTATTGATTAAACAATGTTGACTTTCTATCTGTAACCATTTGCTGAGAATCTTAATTTGAAAATTTTGAAATGACCCCCTGCCTCCCACCGATATTTCAGAAACCTTTATATTACAATGTTATAAACTGCTATAAAGATCACGCAAATAGTGGACATTTTTAACTATCTATCTGTAGCCATTTGCTAAAAATCTTAATTTGAAAATTTAAAGGAAACCTCCTGCCGCCCACCGATTTCTACGAAAAAATTTTTGGGCAGCTTAATAAATGGCAGTGAATATAATTCACACCCTACAAATTTCAGTCTTATATATCTTACCGTTTACTTGCTATTTCAATTTAGTCGATTGCTCAGACGGACAGACAGAGCAAAAATATAATCGCGTTTATAAAATAAAACACACTATAATTGGTGAAATGTACGAAACGAAAACATCAGGGTCACTTAATGTAGCTGAATTGAGATTTTGATCAAAAGGGGGGCAGTGATGTAGTGGGAAGTTATCGAAGGAAGGCTGGTACACATGGCTTTGGATGAAAGTGAATACGACTTTGACCTGCTTAGAGGAGGAAAATACGTTGGTGAAATGTATATTGTTATATTACTGTGTATATTTCACGTTGCCGTGAAATGAAATATATCCTGTTTTCTACTTCGCAATCAGAATCTTCTGGGAAATGAGTATAATTAAACTAATCTAAGATCAGAGATCTGAGACCATTACACGCATAGGTGTTAAGTCGGATCATTACCACGAAGAGATCCTGCCTTGAATCTAAGAAGTTTCTAGACAGCAGCGAGCCTTCCACCAGTTTTTGACGTTTTATTTTCCAAGTGGGATTTTCCTGAAATGGTCTTTTAACGACAACGCCAGGTCATTCTCAGGTTTTTCCCGTTAAGTTATTCACTTCTTCTCACATCGGAAAATCATTTTATCTCTGCATGTTAATGCGCAGTTATACTTTGCTAGTCGTAATCATCGCTAATGATTTGATTATTAACTTTGTACTAGACATGGGCGAAGTGTATGTACTTTTAACGTTGTAGAATCAAAACAAGGTTACAAAAAACAGTTGCAGATGGGAAAGCGTTTAGATTTTTTCGTAATTATTTTGAAAAGGCCAAAATAATTCTATCGAATTCATCAGAAAATTATCTTATACGTTTTTATTTTTTGTTTAAATTTTGTTTCGTTGGATTCTTATGCCTAAATAAATAGGTCCGAGGAGCGTGGTGCGTTCGTTTAAAATATTTGATAGGCTCGTCCCAAATAAAGTCGTTCAGCTGCCTCGCTATTCAAGGGTGTGGACGGATCCATACGTCAGCGTAATCCATCAACACGAGACGGAAGGAAAGAGAGGCGTTTTAGATAAGGGAGCGCCCTGCCTCTCTCGCCGTAGGGGTGCGTGGGTTTCACGCCGCCCCGCAACGCGACCGCACCCCCGCGGCAGTCGCCGTCCCTCTGACCTCGCCAACCACCAACACCGCCGCCGTCTCCTCCTTTCTTTCCCACGTGATAATCACGGCCGACTCCTTTCCCTCTCGAGAGCTCGAAGGAGCGCGTGCTCTGTAAAAATGCAAATAAAAATTAGACGCTCGACGCACCTCGCAAAAAAATAATAGTCCCTATGGCTGGTGGGTAGCGGATGGGAGAAGGGAGAGGATTGCGCGAGTTTTTGGCCCCTATCGCGGACTTTTTTGACCTTGGCGCGCTCGACAAGGAGAGATTTCGCGCGTTAGATAACGAACGATTGCGGATCTGAGGAGGTTGTGGGGTGACGGAGAAAGAAAGAGAATTAACGGAGGTGGGAGAGGGGATGAGGGTGTCTCTAGGGAGAGAGGGGAGGAAGGTAGAGAGAGAGGGAAAGGAAGTGCAAGGTGACAAGACAACGGACCATAAATATGTCTCGAGAACGATCGTAAAATATTAGCGAAACGCCCATCTCTCTTAATGGAAAAGAGTGAATAAATGCTCATGAAAGCCTGATGATAAATCGGATATCCGTATTTTATCCATCGGCGTCGGAAACTTTATGATTTCTTCGAAACTAAAACTTTTTTAAGGTCTTGACGCAAAATTAAAATCCTCCAATCAAATGTACGACCTCGCGATCGAAACTTGACGGTTTATTTCCTTCAGCGGATTCAAGCAATATAGGAGGTAGATAGAAACGTTTTTTTGTGGCGTCGCGTTTATCGACAGATACGTTTTTAATTATCACGCCATTCTTAAAAAGTTTTTAAAACTATCTCTTGAGAGTTTTCCTTGAAGTGCCAAGTTGAGAGCTGTAATTAATGTTTGTGTGATTAATGCTGATTTGTGACGAGGTATCATAAAGATTACAAATCATGAGGTGTTCTACATCTGGAAATCACTTACTACAGTGAGTCGTGTATAATTATTATCCTATATATAACATTGCATTAGTAGTCTGTACACTTTGGGTTTGAATTTCGTGTTAAGTTTGGTCACACGAGTTCGTAATTTCATATAATAAATCTTTAAGTCCAGCGTATGATTTCGTGAGGGTTGTTATTTAAGTTCAAGTCACACATGCGATAAATCTTAATGTCTGAGAAATATTTTGTTCTTAAAATATAAATCATCATAAATGTAACTGTTGATTGATTTCGTTCATTATTTACTGATATTTTGTTTATATTAGTTATAAGGCTCATAATTAACTTCCAAAATGCAAGGGTGAAAGATAAAATCAGCAAGCACCTTTAAAAGACTGATAAATTTACATTACTACCCTGTAATCCGCTAGTAGAGAATGTCAAGGAGTGTCATCATACCTTAGCTTCACTATTTAAAAACATTTTTGGCCTGTATTATTGAATCTGGGAAAAAATTGTGTGTCGTCTTTCGGTTCTAGCGATTGTTTTTCTTCTACTTTCATGAACCACCCCTAGGCTTCACAGCACCAGTGTGTACAACTATGCTAAGCACATCGGGGCTTACAAACATTCTCATTGCTTTGCTTTTAGATTCCTGAGTGCATTACCTCATTTGCGGAGACAAACATCGACCAAAGTACTTGACTAATAAGCAACTAAGAATTAGGACCTCGGAGGAAAGCGTGACTTTTACTTTTTTTCGTATAAAGTTACGAAATTAAGAAAGTGCGTACGCGTGAAAACCCACCGTTTCGCTTTCCATTTAAATCGGATTCTGGAAGTCAGCCGTCCGAACCAGGATGCGATAGGAGGAAGGTGAGAGGGGGATTGGGAGAAGAAACGTGGAGTAGAGTCTCACCGGAATGATCTATTCACGCGACATTGTTAAGGACGAGACATTAAAAATAAACACTTGCGGGAGAGAGCGGTCCTCTTCTCCTGTCCTGCTTTCCTCCTCCACGCCTTCCTCTCTCCTGCTTGCCCTCCCGCCTCGCCACCTACCCGCGTGTCGCGCACAAGTGGTCGTGCGTGACTGCTCTCTCGCGGCGCTGGTTGCAAAACGCGGCTCCCCCTCACTCACACACAACGATGCAGGGCGATGCTTATCTGCCCGCTCTCTCTCTCCCTCTCTGTCCCGCTAACTTCTCCGTCCTATAATATAGTACTCCCCTGCAGTGCTGCGCCCTAGATCCTATTTCGAATGCAGGCTGTTTGCGTAGATTCGTCCTCACATGCATGAATGCGTTCGTGTTTGCATTTTATGCTTTTATGTATTCGAGCCTTCCCCGAGAATTTTCCCGCAGTGTCGCAAATCCTCCTTTTAAAGATAGGTTTATAAAGGAAATTTTATTAGGTTAGGAATTTAGTCTAATTTGTGTATTTAAATATATCCAAAAAGATAAAACTTCCTCTGCCGTGTCTTGGGACTTTTATGGATTATTTTTATGTAGGCTCGCATTTCTTTATAATTGATGTATTGTAGGCTTTCTTCGCTAAGCGCTTTAAAATCGAGCGAATGATACAATTTATATGCAATTGTCTTCTCTATTTTGTGATTCTTGTGGAAATTCAAACCGCAATAGTTATCTTTACTCTTGCGGATGGAATGTTTTTGATGAATTAATCTACTCACATCTAAAGAATTAGATAAAAAAATTTGATCGAAAATTTATTTTTTAATTTCCAGTTTAAGAGTTTGAATACAAACTTTTAGACTCCGAGAGTATGCATTTTCGTAGAGCAGCATTTTTCAAAATGCTCTCGCAATTTACGCACATAAGCTGAGGGAGAAATTTTTGTGAAAGGTTTTTAAAAATTTTTTGCTAAGATTTTCATAAAAAAACAGTTATTCGCTGAATAATCATGCAACTAGTGGATCGATATCTCAGTACTTAAGGGAAATAGCAAAAGAGGAAGTCAGTTAAAAAAGTCTGAGGGTGAGATCCGCAGAAGTTTCCTGCTCTCTTTCATCTCCACTCATTATGCCGCAGCCGTCGTCTCGACGGACGGAAGACGACTTTCATCTTGTCTGAGATTCTTATCCCTTGGCGACGGCAAACGTAATCCGACGCGTGCTTCCGTTCTTTCCTGACATACGCCGTCATCCGAAAGCCGTCGTTCCTTTTCATTTTTATCTCTTTCGGATTTGAAGTATCGATCCTCTTCGTCAATGATTCTTAATCTTTTCGCATTCGCGGACCACCACCAATCGTATTTGTCTATTAAATAGGTTGAGGAAGCCGCGACGTTGTAGAGCTGCATTTTATAAAATTTAATTCTCGGCAAATATATGTAAGAGTACAAAAAATCCACCAAATACAAATAAAATGGTTTTGATTCTTAGGGTTATCATCAGGTAGAAAGTCGTGAGCCTGCGAATAATATATGAGGATAGGAAGTGAGGGGAAAAAAGGGGATGACGGTAATCAGCGAACCGATGGAAGTTTGAGGAAGTTTTCTAACAGAAAGAAAGGATTAATCGACTTAAAGTGTAACGGTTTCAAAATAATATTATTAGATGAGAGGGGGAAGGCAAAAGGTTTACGTTATTAGTTTGCAGCCATGAATCGTTTTTGGTTAATATCCTTTCTTCATCACTGACGCTGATCATCCGCAATAAGGCACATGTTTAGTACCTATTTTCAAAATCAAATGCGGTTTTTATGAAGAATTTAAGAAAAGAACAGGAGAGGTTGCAACAGATATATTAACACCTCTCTCCTTCCATGCTGTTTGTGTGTGTGTGATTTCTGCGAAAGCCAGCGACGCATTAGGTAATTTTTAATGGCGGAGGGTCAGTCATTGTCATTAAGGGATTCGGAAAATTAGGAATTTAATTTGTTTATAACTAGCTCATAAACAGAACTTTACGACCTTTTACAATGAAAACAACGATAACAACGACGAAAACGCACGACCCATCTTTCGGCAGGTCGCTAATCTGGGACTATAGCATTGGGATCAAGACACACGAACCAGAAGTTTACCAAGGTCGGCGAATTATCTGTACTGCAAATTAATAGAAGCATTTATAATAATTGTTCCCAAACCCAAGTCGCGACCCAAATCATGATCGCGGAGGTCCTCAGTAGGGTCGCGAAGGGTCATTAGATGAAAAAATGTATCATATATCATAATGAAGAAGGCGCTGTTTAGTTGTGGCGATGTAGGTGTTTTGAGGCGATTTCACGATTTGAATTTGTATTTATGTTTACTTATATATATTTATCTAGTACATTTTTTTATTTAGTCATAAGACTGAGGGTCGGGTGCATCTGTTGGTGGCGTATTTATTTGGCGAGGTAAGTAGACCAGGTCTTGGCCGATCATTTAAACCTATTTTATAGTGGCGAGTTTTCCAATTTCTTCTAACCCACTTTGAAACTGTGAATATAGGTTGCTATGAGCATATATTATTTTAACCATTATCCAATAACTTAAAGGGATACGTTAACCTGTATTTCAAATGAGGATTATTCACTCGAATACGAAGATTCGCATGCTTGATTTAATTTTCAAAACGCTCAACATTTTATTTTCTCCACTTTTCCTCCAACGCTGATTAATATTCCTGTATTGAGAGACTGGATTTGCCTGTCTGATGGCGTGCCAATACAACGTCGGAGAGAGATTAAGCAAATTATGGCGGTCATAAAAGTGACATGTATAGATCGTACATATCTCGTCTTAGGACTTGACGAGGAGTCGGCGGTATTTTTCATGTAAAGTAAAGAAATAAGTGAAAATATAAAGTATCAATGCATTCAAACCGTTGTCCCGGATGTTGGCGATTCCTTAAGATATTGCCACACAATATTCAAGATATCGGAATGATACAGATAGAAACGAACGATGTATCTTCTACGAAAATTTATCATCTGATGATCGTAGCGAAACCGGTCGCGTTTACATAAATTTTCGTGAAAGATGAATCGTTCATTTCTATCTGTGTAATGTGCAAATTCCACGATGTGAAGCCTGAGTTTATTAATGAGAAGATATTAGAAGTTTGTGAAGATAATCAAGTGATATACTTTCGAGAATGACTCAGTTTATTAAAGATTTATTGGTATCTGTCGTAGCTGCATTGCGCATTTGAACTGTCTGAATAATTTGGCGAAAAAATCTTTCTCTAAAATGTATTAGTTTACTCACCTCTAAACTCAAAATTTCTAAGAAAATGAAGTGAGATGTAGAAATTTAACCTAAAAATGGTGTATTATTTATTAGCTGTCAAATTGCTGGAGAGTAGATTTCCGTTATGTTGCATCATTTCTACGACGTAAAGTTGTAAGTTTGAGATAAGAATAGAATATATAAAAGCCGCCATAGATAAAATTAGACAATTCGATGTTTTCATTCAATATATTCTTGGCCTTCATTCTCAGAAACCTCCATTCTTCTCGCAGCTTTCTCCAAGCATCTTCGGCCTTCCTCATTTAAATTGCGTTCTATCTACTGAACAAAGAAAAGGTTAAAATTTTAAAATAACTGGCAAAACTTCAATATAATCTATCATACTTCGTCGCAAGTAGCCTTCTCAACGTTCCAATAGAAATTATCTTTTGCCAGTGCAAATATCCGATATTTAATAACACATCTCAATACATTTTATGCTAAACGTAGAATTTGTTGACCTGTTCTTTAACCTATTAACTATCAAATCGTAGATTTTGCTATAAAATGTTATTGTATGGGCAATATTTTATATATTTCAGTGCTGTGCTCAATTAAGCGATCAGCATGTATTCAATAGATGCGCAGGAGGTGCAGTGTGGCAGTCGTGGCCGAGTGGTTAAGGCGACTGACTAGAAATCAGTTTCCCTCTGGGAGCGTAGGTTCGAGTCCTACCGACTGCGATTTTTTAAATCTCGGGAATCACTCTATTAATAAATCTTTCCGGACTATTTATAAGGGTAGTTTTAATATAAGTGGTACTAATGACATGGATTTGATTTGCGTCTTACTCACGCATCACTGTTTTTGTTGTTGCTATAGCCAATAAGCTTAATTTAAAAAATCTGAATGGCTTAAAGGATTATTATTCGCTGCTTTATACCAAAAATGACTTTATCGTCTGCTATCTTTTAGTTTTATACTCTATGAACCTTTAAATGGGCTTATTTTAAAAAAATCCGAATGGCTTAGAGCAGGAGTGAACAAAATTTTTATGAGACGGTCCCCAATGCCAGCCGCGAATGCTTAGGTGAGCCGCATTATCCATGGTAATTGCTTCAATGGGCATTTGAGCTCACGTCGGAAATTAATCGATAGGCTACGTGAGATCTTATTCGTGGAAATCGTAAATACGTATATTTTTTGCGTTATGTCTTCATTATAGAAGGGTTTACATTTGTTCGGCCATGATTTTCGTTTAAAAGTATTAAGTTATTCGAGTTAAATTTTCCGCTTCGCTTTCACGATGATTTCGCTGGCCGCATTAAATGCTCTTGTGGGCCTTATAAGGCCTGCAGAGAGTTGTTTCCCTATACCTGGCTAAACATTCACTGGTCTATATCAAAAATAGCATTATCGCCTGCCATATTTTAGTTTTTTCCTTGCCACATGAACCTTTAAACATACATTTTCTAATGTTTTAAAGGTGGCTTTTAAATCGCTTTGATTTATATTTCACAAATCGCAGTTTCCGATCGGTTCTTGTTATTGCGTGTATATCCTGCCCCTTCGGCATCGCCATATTCGCTCCTTTCTCTAAATCCTCTGGTCTCCACTCACTTCTACCCATCCCATCCGCACACGCCCTTCGTTAGAGAGGCAAATAAACTAAACCCGTCTTTCACCAAGCAGCCTCCCACTCTCCCGATCGTGGATTTCCCGTTTAGAAACTTACGCACGACAACTGGACTCAGCAGATCAAAACCACGCCATCGGCGTGATAGGGGAGAAGTAAAACGAAGAGAATCTATGCACGTAAATCGGCCCATAATAGTTTTAACTTTTGCTCCGTGATTTTTTCCTACCGACTCCACTCCTCGAGTACTCGAAAGAAATGCATTTTTCCGGTTGAGCTACTTATTCTCTATCGCTCAGAACGAGTCAGTTAAAATCATAGGAAATTTGCTCGGTGAAAAATAAATCTCGATAAAAAGCTACGCGCTTTAGAACGTTTAATTAAGCGTACAAACGGAAGGAAACAGCAAAAAAATGAAGGAGAACACATTTTATCGGTGTAGAGATTTAAAATGATGTCTAATATTTAGGTGAAGCAGTAACATGAGATATTTAACAAGCTTTCTACAGATATTATGTTGAATTTATGTGCGTTGCTACAGTCGCAGATCATCCAAGAAGCAGTCTCACGTAGCCAAGAAATAAAGTATTTCAGGTCATTTGAAGTTAAATCGTAGTTACGCGGAAAGGTTTTTAAAAAATATCGAACGTTCTCTATACACGGAATATTTAGGATAGAACAGTAAATATGAAAAACTTTAAAATTCCTAGACTCATATTAATTCCCGCCTTTCCAATTATGGTGGCAGCTCTAGGAGAGCAACGTTGTATAAATATACTGTTAAAAGATTCTAATTTATCATTTCATGAAATTCTATCAAGATCTGAGAGAAGAAATTTCGTATTTTTATTCCGGTAATATGACAGCCCTGATTGAATGATGTGTTCCAATTACTTAATTTTCTTCCTGCAATATAATGTATAATGTTAGTGAAATTAGTAGTAGTTATTGAATGGCCATTTATTGTTTGATACGCAATTCTCGTCTAATATCCAATAAAAGTTTTTTATATTAAACGCTAAATTCAAATCGCTTAGAAAATAGTTTATGCCAATTTTCTCAGAATAACGTATCCTCCCAAAAGTGCGCATGGCAAAAAATGTTTATTTTCTTCTGTTCTATCACTTTTAAAGAAAATTTTTTGCCTTGGATGAATATTTCACGAGTTAAATCGATAAGATCACTTTGTATACAATGAGGTGGCAGCCATGAACGATTGATTTAATCTATTTTGCTTCTGTTTTTACAAAGATATCAAATTCCGTTTTTTATTGAAATCTCTCAGCGTTACAGCGACTGATTTATAAGCGTGCAGACAGAAGGAAAGACCAAATATGCCTCTTTTCCTAAAAAAATTATGCGCCTGAAATTGTAAACCCTGAATCTTTCATCTATTTCTCACCATTATCTACTCATATACGTCTATTTATAATTTACCAATGGAGATCGAACTGTATTTGAGGTATAATATTTGGCATCTTTATCCTTAAACTGGCGAGGTAGAGGTTATGAAGACCCTTCTTCAACTTACCCGTTTACAATGTGCTCAGAGTATGGCAGTCATGACGGCATGAACAATAGAACATTATATAATAGTTAGGAGTTTTGCGTATCGCTGTGTTAAATTCTGATAAAGTTTGAGGTCTTTCATAAAAACTGATTTTCAACACAATCGATTTCTTTCCTTGCTGGCTTAACCCAAAAATGAAACGGTTTTAATTTCGAACCTGCGAAAGATAAATCTCATGTCTTGATAGCTCTCTTTCCCTTTTCCTTACCTAGTCAATTCTCTATCAGCTGAAACCTTTTCCTACATATTTCTCTTTTTCTTTCCTGCTTTTCTTCTAACATGCCTTCAATCGTGCTCCCTCTCCTCAGATAATATCCTATTCGATTCCTCTTTTTCTTTCGTATAGTCTGCATAATCATTCGCCTTTCGCCTATTCTTCTTATTATTCCTTCGTTTTTCATCCCTTTAATTGTCAGTGTTCTTCTCCATGTTCCTATTTTGAAACTTTCCAAATATTTTCCTACCCAATAATTTATATCATTATATATAGACGTTCCTTACAGAGTAGGATATAACATACTAGCAGAAGGTGCTTGCATACTGCAAGCATTTCATCTCACCTTGAAAAAACATTAATTTTTCAAAGAGATATTTAATCATGAGGAATATTTCTTGAATTATAAAGATTTCTCCTCAAGATCGGTTTTCGTTTTTTCATTATGGAACAATAATGGAGTTAAACAATCACTGCTCCCTAACTTGCCGCGGAGTGTTTAAACATTTACCTATTTTTTAAAACTTTAAGAATTTTTAACTGCCAAAAAAATTAAAATATCAAAATTTCTATAATCCCTATTTCGTTATTTTACAAATCATACCTCTAGAAATAATTTCAGCTCCGTAGCACATTTGAAAATACATAGTCCTTGAAAATTTGTTTAAACAATTGCGAATTTTTAGCGGCTAAATTGTTGCACTTTTCAAGATTTTCGTTTTTTCTAGTCGGTTTTGCACAAAATTCTACCTAAGAAATGAATTTCGTGTCTCCAGCTCATCTGGAAGTGCCTAAACATTAGTATCCTCCTATATCCTCCTCTGTAAGAAACGTCGATGTATAATGACTAGTAGAAGGTGCTTGCATACTGCAAGCATTTCATCTCACTTTGAAAAAACATTAATTTTTCAAAGAGATATTTCATCATGAGGAATATTTCTTTAATTCTAAAGATTTCTCCTCAAGATCTGTTTTCGTTTTTTCATTATGGAACAATAATGGAGTTAAACAATCACTAATTTTTACAATTTTAGGAATATTATACTTTTCCTACATTGGGTTAATGATGCCACACATTTCTGCCAAATTTTAAATGTATAGTACAATTAGAAGTGAAATTACATTTTTCTCAATGTTTAAATTTAAATAATTTTTAACGGCCGCAATAACAAATTCATGGATGCATTGAAATGTTTATTCGTTTATATAGATAAAAGTCTCTCCGCGTAGTGTTTAAACACACCTATTTTTTAAACTTTAAGAATTTTTAACTGCCAAAAAAATTAAAATATCAAAATTTCTATAATCCCTATTGTGACGGGCTAGGGTTTCTCGGAGAGGAAAGGGCACAAATGAAAGTTACACGTAATAACACAAACACCTTTAATCGCCTGGGGCGCACACTACACTACGTAAGCTTCCACAAGAGAGGAGAGAACTGACGCGCACCCTGTTGGCTGCGCGCAAAAACAAAATAAAATGAAGAGCAAAGTCCGTTATCGGTCTGGTCTCGTTACACTATTTAATTTTACAAATCCTACCTCTAGAAATAATTTCAGCTCCGTAGCACATTTGAAAATACATAATCCTTGAAAATTTGTTTAAATAATTGCGAATTTTTAGCGGTCACATTTTTGCACTTTTTTCAAGATTTTACTTTTTTCTAGTCGGTTTTGCACAAAATCCCACCATAGAAAAAAATTTCGAATCTCCAGCACATCTGGAAGTGCCTAAACATTAGTATCCTTCTATATCCTCCTCCTTTGTAAGAAACGTCGATATATAATGATAACATATATATATATATATATATATAGGAGGAAGAAAATCTTGACAAAGTTCAACAATGTGGCCGGTAAAAATTCGCAATTGTTTAAACAAATTTTCAAGGTTTACGTATTTTCGAATGTGCTACGGAGCTGAAATTTTTTAGAGGTAGGATTTGTAAAAAAACGAAATAGGGATTATACAAATTTTGATAATTTAATTTGTTTGGCAAATAAAAATTCTTAAAATATAAACAAATAGGTAAATGTTTAGATACTACGAGGCGAGTTAGAGAGCTGAAATTTTCAAGTTATTTACAGAGTAGCGCATTTGCACAAATAAACGTATGAATCTTTCCATGAATATATTGCGGCGGCCGTTAAAAATGTTTAAAATTTAAACAATTAGAAAAATATTATTTCACTTCTAGAAGTGCTACAACTTTAAAATTTTGCAGAGATGTGTAGCATTAGTACCCCATAATGGAGAAAGTATAAAATTCTGAAAATTGAAAAGTTTGAGGATTGTTTTAATCTATTATTTTTACACAAGGGAAAAACGAAAATAGCAGCGGAGGTGAAATATTTAGAATTAAAATAACATTTGTAATGATGAAATATCTGCCTGAAAAATGAATGTTTTTTCAAAGTGAGATGACATGCTTGCAGAATGCAAGCTCCTTCTACTAGTATTATTCTATGCATCTCAGATAGTCTGGATTTTTAGTCAATCCGTGCACCCTCTCCCCTCATTTAGTTTGGACTAGTGAGGTTCTTTGTACTTCAGTTATTTCCAAGAACTTAGCTCCCGAGAATGTTCAGGGACTACTGTATGCCCAAAATACTTTCCTGGGATAACTTCGTTAGGTCTTTTCTTTAGTAACATCTTTAAAGAATTCTCCACGGAATTCACCCAACGTATTTGATCATATGGACATAAATGGATGAAGCAAAACCCTCTATACGGTCATTTCTTTCCTCCAAACTCCCGCGTTTTCCCCGTGTGTCGAGAAGTTAATGTAATCTTTCTTACCGGCACGCCGCGGTGTTCGTGACGGGAATAGACCGCGGGCGGAGGCGGCGGTTAAAAGATTTCTCTGAAACCTATTAAGAGTATTTAGCATTCGTTTCCAGAGTGATGTAGAATATGTTCCGTCTTCGGCACACATCTTGCCATTCTTCGGCACTGCTTCTTCGTAGAACAGTTCGTACCGTTCTGGAAGCGAACCAAGAAAGAAAAAATATTTGTAATTTGGCAAGCGAGGGGAGCCTCGTCTTCTTTTTTTTTATCTTTCAACCAGAGTCGTGCAAACAATTCAATAATGGAGTTTGCATATTTTCTTATTGGTTGTTTTACATTTAAAAAATAATTTTCCTTACCGTACCAAAATTTTAAAGTGGAAATATTACCTACATAAAAACGAGTGCTGATCTTATCAAATTTAAGTGGTTGTATTTGTTTGGGATCAGCTTTTAAAGCGTTTTTCTTTTCGTCTGCATTATATTTTAACGTTTTAAGATGCTCTAAAATCATTTAAATGCACTAGAAAAGGAAGAGGGCTTAAACATATGCACAATGAAGAACTTTTATTTCGCATGCGTGTTAAATATTTTAAGTCATAAAACTGAATTATCTATAATATTAAATCGTGTGAAAACTATTCAAAATGCTAAAAAAGGGGAAAATTAAGGAGGTAGCAGGTCTTCATATCGGAACTAGAGGAGTTGTTCAAAACATTAGATTTTGAAAATATTGGTGCAAATATATATGGAGAGCATTTGATTTATCTGAGCTTTTCTGATGGCATCGTATTCTTGGTAGAAGTCCATATGATTTCCGTGAACGAGTCCAGAAACATGAATTTTTAATCAAATGGGCTGGTTTAAAATGAGTCTCAACGAAATCAATGTTATATAAAATTCTTTCAAACATTCTATACAGATGGATTACAAATGTAAAGGGAAGCACTTAATATTTCTATCAGAGTAAGAACATTGCTACAGGCGGAACTGTTAACATAAGGATAATATGGAATTGAGTTCATCCGAACGAAATTTAAGTATTCTCAAATCAAACATCAGAATTCCTCAGAAGTAAATAGATGACCCATGCGTTCTGCCAGTTTCCCCTTTAAGTTATGAAATATCGACTACTTTTCAGATTGAAGATAGGCTTCGTCGTTGTGTCTGTCTGTCTGTCCGTCCCCCCTATTAACTTTTGAACAGATTGACCGATTTTCATGAAACTTGGTGGAAATCTCTTGCTACTGAGGCCGAACTTCCGAGGATAGTTTTTGTTGCGAAGATTGAATCTCCCTGCTTCCATTCCAGGAACTATCCTTCCCATTTCATTTACTTACATGAGAAATCTGAAATCCATCGTGCAAGGTAATTTTCTCTTGCACGTTAAAATATCTTAGAATTGTAATATCGGAGCGAGATTTATACTAATCTCTGAGGAAATGAATGAAGACTATAATTTTTGTCGTATAATGATGCTTATTGATCGTATTTCTTCGAATTTGGTATAAATACAGATATTTTTGCAGTTTTTATCACTCATTACGTGAGTGTTGCCATAGCAACAACTATTGTTGGACTCGAATTCGTAATAGCCTAATACGTACACGCGTTATTTTTTTCATACAAATACGCGTCATCTATTTAGTTTTCCTTTGGAATATAATATTTAATAACGTTAATTATTAAAATTGGAGAACACTGAGAGAAACATCCGCGGTGATTTTAAAGCTAATATTACAGTCAATATAAGTATTATTTATTTTAATTTAATTTTTATTAAATGTAAAGTAGGATCATAAGTTCCGTTTGGATCATCTTGTTTGATCTTATTATACGCGTTGTGCTTTTTGGTAGTCTGTTCGACCTGGAACAATTCAATACCTATAATCTTGACTCTTCTGCTGCGAAACATATCTGCATGTTTTCCGTTATAAAATTGTTTGTGACGAAACATTGGAGGAGTTGAACAGGCCGATAAAAAGTTTAATCGTTGCATCCAGATTATTTTCACTGATCGGATTAGCTAGTTTTGAGAATGAGACGATATTATCGACAAGATATTATTTTTTAGCTTAGAAGATTCGAGTTTCTTCGGAACTACCCGCTATTTAAACGCCAATATCTTAAACGAATGCTAATTGTACCGTAGAAATAACGAAAGCAGTAGAATGAGAAATTCTCTTCAAGCTGAAAATTCAATATTCTTAACTCACTAAATACAACCTTCACTTTAATCTAACAGGATTGCGTTTTTGTTAGAAAAGATTTCGCATTCAAATGGCCTGAATATATTATAAAAATCCATTTTAATTTGATTCTGTTTTTACGCCTCCTAGGACACCTCAAAGGATATCTTCTTTCACTCTTTCTTTCTACCAACCGCCACATTTATCTTTCCAAATTAAAATCTACCATTCTCACGTTTTTAACCTCCTTCTCTGCCTATATATCTTTCTGACACATTTACGAAAGCATTTCAAACGCTAGGAAACGGAGATAGGGGGATTCCATTAATCATAATTTTCTATCTTGTTAAAAATTTCTCTAAGAATATTATCCAGATCCTCTACATTCCCTCCCACGCCATTGCTTTTTAATTTTTCCTCTCTCATCTCTCCTTTTCCTCATGCATATATCTTTTCTTCTCTTTCCATTCCCTTTTTAGCATTCCACTATCTCTTTTACTCACACTCTTCTACTCTGTTAAATTCCCCCTTTCCTCTTTCCTCCCTCTATTTCTACCCACTACTTTTCCCTTACTATTTCCCTTTGCTATTTTTCCATTCTAAAATTATCCTTACAATTTCTTATACTATTTCAAATTCCATTTTCCCCTTCCCATGTTCCGCTTCCTATTTTTCCCTTCGCTATTTTTCCATTCCTAAATTATCCTTACAATTTCCTAACCTATTCCATATTCCATTTTCCCCTTCCCATATTCCACTTCCCATTTTACACTTCCTATTTTTCCCTTCCTAATTTTCCCTTACAATTTCAAGTCCCATTTCTCCTTCCATTTTTCCTCTCCCATGTTTCCTATCCCATTTTCTCCTTCCTATTTTCCCCTTCTTCTATAGCTTTTTCTCACTCTATCTCCCCATTTCTTATCTCACTCTCCTTCGAATACCTCATTCCTCTCCATCTTCTCAGCATTCAACAGCATCCAATTTCTGCATGAATAATTGAATCTCTCCCATTCTCTTAAGAACTCCTCCCACTCCTAATTGAAGGAAGACTCCCGTGGAGAATAGCTCGTTTTTGTGAGAGAGGCGTCCGTTCGCGGCGCAGGTGGTCCACCGCCGCCGCTACGCTCTCCTCACTATGCGTTTAGTATCTTCGCTCCTCTTCCCTCTCTCGTGATTCCTCCTCTTCGTCATGTTACTGCAGATCAATGGCTGGGGCGCATGACAAGTACGCTGGTCTCGTCTTTTAATAGGTGTCTCTAGGATATTTATTGCGCATTATTTATGAACTTCGCGTACTGAGATTTTTCCATGTCTCTTGCAATAGGATTTATTTTGATCTATGTTAAGGATAGGAAAACGAGTCGATTACCATCCTAAAATTAACTCCTTTCTAGGAGGTTTTAATATTTTAAAAATATTCACTGAGTGCTTTTCTTTACAAATTTATGTATGTATCTTCGAGTGTATGACTAACTTAGACTCTATAATTAAAGTTTTATTACTCTTTCAATGGGAAAGCGAGGTGAGAGGACCAATAATTATGTCCCCACCCGTTTTCTCGGTGACACGTATTATGTTAGCTTTAGCTGTACTTTTGTGTATTAGGTTTTAAGATTTTTCTTACCACTTTTCTCTTAAAAGTCATTTGACTTATTTATCTTCAAGTGTGTGGAAAATTAAAATATATAATTATATTTTTAACGCTTTTTCTTTAAGTAGACGAGAGAAACCAGCCATTAAATCCCAGTCCGTTTTTTTACGCGACTCCTATTTTATTGGCTATGACCTTCATTTCCTGCTGAAGATATATTAAAATGTTTTTGGCACAGTTTTTACCTTAAAGCGTTTTTTTTTCATTTTTGAAATATTCATTCTTCACTTTATCTATGCAATTCGTTATTTTTTAAATTTGTTTAATTTTTTAAATAATTGCCATCATCAAACCCTTTCGACCCATTTCTATTTGGAGAGGCTATGAGACTAGAGACTATGCGAGGTCGGTTTCTTTCATCAAAATTTCTTTATGCTTTATCCCACCTTCGTTTTGCCGTTATTTTATGGCCCTTGTCAAATCCAATCTAGAATCAATTTATTTTAGCCATCTTTCAAATCAGTTGTCATATTTTGGCTCTTTCATTTACATCAGTGGTTTCCAAAGGGGGCGGTGGGTTTACCTAGGGGGGCGCAAAGAAGCAAGGGGGCGGCAGAGGGGCGTTTGAGTGTGTTGATCGCTTGTTTACTATTGTTCAGGTTAGCGCATAGCACGAAAATTTGTGCGTGTTTGTTAAGTAATTACACAGGGTGTCCCACGAATGGTGTACAGCGGTTTAAGGAACTATCGTCCTTATGAACAATGGTCTTCGCGGCATTTTTTATTTCAAGCGTAAAAGATTCTTTTACTTTCATTTGTACGCCACGATTCAGCATATTTAATGAAAAACAATTTCGATAAAATAACCATAAATAGACAAATATTCTACTTTGGCAATTATAATATAGGAAAATAGAGAAAGTTCAGAGGAAAGCTGCAAGATATGTACTAGGTAGGTTTAAAAAGGAAGACAGCGTAACAGAAATGTTAAAAATTCTAGATTCGGAATCGTTGGAATGTAGGAGAAAAATTAACAGATTAGGCGGGATTTACCAGGCATATACTAATAATAAAGCTTGGGAAGACTTACGAAGTTCCGAATTTTTTAGGTAAAAATAACCACGAATTTAAAATTAAACTTAGGCCGCAGAAAACTAACACAGCAAAGTATTCTTTTCTAAACAGAGGAATCAGTGAGTGGAACAGTTTGCCTGAAGTGCTCTTCAAACCATTATCTAAGGACACAAAAGATTTTAATCGTAGAATTAATGCATATATGCAGGGTAAAAGTTAGACGAACTTGGAAGAGGAATAATAGTAATCTGTATATTCATGACTGTAATTTTACTTAAGTGCTGGAAAAGTAGGGGATTGTTTGGAAGGGTGAAATACGGTGGGGACTTTGTGGGCCCCATGACCGCTACGATAGCCGTGAAGGTCTTCCATGAACTCCGAAAATCCGCACTTCAGGTGCAAAATTGAATTTTAATATTAAAGATATTGTAGAAAGTGTATTTTAAAAAATGTGATTGTAAATATCATTATTTTTATAGATATATTATGTTTCCTTTGCCACCTGGCCGGATGGCCTAATTGCAATGTATTTTTTAATAAATAAATATATAAATAAAGAATCATGCAAACCGTAAATGTATCTCCATCTTAGAAAATGAAATAAATATTTTAGTTTTGTACATAAGTAAATAGAACGCACAAGCTCACTCACGCTTCTTATAAAACCAATTAAAACAATTTCTTTCTACCAAGGAAACACACCACACCACACTTTCTACCACAATAATTATCGAATTAAATTGTTGGAGAAGCAATTGACATCGGAGAAATTGTCGCGTAATCAATTATTGCTTGACTAATTGACTTAATAGTTTTCATTTGATATGCTTAAGTGTGGCAGATTAATAAAAATTATGTATTTAGTTAGATGTATTACGATCACGGTAGAAAGAATCTCTCTCGAAGGATTAGTTCCATTTTGGATTATGTTGGTGACCACATCGTAAATCAATCTGATGGTGTTTGTATATTTTGTGAACTGAATTCGAGTGAAAATACGTAAAGGTTGTTTTTAAGTTCATTACTACATATTAATGTCCTTTGTTTGATCTTGAAATTTGAAGTTTAACACAAGTGTTTTCTACAGACGAAGAGAACAGTGATCTATTTTTTCCTCGGCTACATTTAAGAAATAACCGCTTTCAAAGTACCATATCGGTCGTGATTGGTAAGTAAATACTGATTTTACAGTGCGGAAGTTCTTTTAATTTTCGTTATTAAAGATAAACTAAATCAGGAGACTGACATCATTAATAGAAGCTGGGCTTGAAAAGTTAGGATCATGCGCAATTGATAATACTATTTGTCCTTATCTTAATAATAATAATCAGTCCAACTGCAATTGATAAATAATTTGTATACTTTAATTACGAGAATGAGAAATGTCTAGCTGCCATAATCCCCTATTTTATGGCAGAAACATATAAACCCATTCTGTTTTAATATTTGTCATTTTTTTAATTTTAATATTTTTCATTTTTAATAAATTCACCTGCTTAAGATTCGAACCCGTGTCTCTTCATTTAATACATACACATTCTTTTTATTTATATGGATAGATTTTATTTTATTCAAATTTAATCATGAAATAATTGTTCCAGAAAAAGAATGGCAGAAGCAGAAAAATTAAAGAGGAAATGAAGACAATATAGTGTGGAATATCTGACTTATGGATTTATACCAGCAACTACAAACAAGCACCTTCCAATGTGCCTAATATGCGAAAAGGTATTTTTTCATGAGGCAAAACTTTCCAGACTTATTGAACATTTGAGGAAGGCACATCCTGACATGGCAGACAAGAATATAACATTTTTTTCAATCACATCGTGACAAATCGCAAAAGCGGCCAACACTGTCAAGTATGTTTTGTAATGCCCCACAACAAAAACTGATGGTTTGCGTGCATCATACATTATTTCATTGTTGATTGCCAAGTCTGGAAAGCCACATACAATTTGTGAGGAACTCATCTTACCAGCAGTAAGTGAGGTTCTGAGTACTGTTTTACATAAGTCACCACATGAAATAATTAAGAGCATTCCTCTAAGCAACAATTCAGTTTAAAGACGCATAGATGAAATGGCTGAGAATGTGGAAGATATGTTGTGTAGCATACTAAGGACTACAGAATTTGCATTACAGCTGGATGAGTCAACTTTGCCAGGCAATGAATCTTTGCTTCTAGCTTATGTGCGCTTTATAAAATATGAAAGTTTAGCTCAAGAGTTGTTGTTTGCAAGACAGTTAGAAACAGTCACTAAAGGGGAGTCAATATTTCGTGTTGTTGGCCAGTTCTTCAAAGACAAGAAATTTCCGCTTGCTAACATACTTGCTTTTGCGACGGATGGAGCTCAATCAATGACTGGTCGCTACCATGGTTGTGTTGCATACTTGAAGAAAGTTGTACCAAATGCCTTTACCATTCACTGTGTCATTCATCGCCAACATCTGGCTATTCCGGGAGTTGTGTGTTGAGAATGATGAAGATTTTCAACGTTTGTTGCTTCATACTGAAGTTCGTTGGCTATCAAAAGGCACCTGCGTAAGACGCTTTTATAACGTTTTTGACTCTGTTGTGGAGTTTTTTTAAAGAGAAAGATGCTTTTCTCAGTGATAAACTTAAGATATCAGGTATGACATTGCATATTTGTCTGAACTATTTGCAAAGTTCAATGAAATAAATTTACAGTTGCAAGGAAATGGTATCAACCTTATTAAGGCCAAATCTGTAGTATCTACTTTTATTTCAAAGTTAACTCTATACAAGCGCAATATAGGCCGTCGCGAGCCATACCAATTTCCCTCTCTGTCTGAGCTAGAAGAGAAAGGTGGGTACAGGATGATGATCTGCGAGTCTTTTGTGACCATTTGGATACGCTGCATAAAGATATGGCTGAACGATTTAAGGATCTTCTTTTGATGGAAATTCCAGATGAATCCATTTTCAGATATTGAGGAAGTTGGGGTATTAGAGGAAGAACTAATTGAGTTACAAAATGATATTGAGCTAAAACCGAAGTTTAACAAATCTTATCAAGAGTTTCGATTACAGAAGAAAATTTCTGATCACTATCCTGCACTATGGACATTGGTTAAGAAGCTACTTATTGCATTCCCAACTTCATATTTAGTGGAACGTGGCTTTAATGTGGTCATCCAACTCATCTCCCAGCAAAGAAATCGACTCCAGATTACTGAACGTGGTGATTTAAGACTCCTTCTAAGCGACTTTAAACCAGACATTGGAAAACTGGCATCATGTCATCAAGCCCATCCCTTGCATTCAAAATTTACAGATAAATAAACTTGTTACTAAATGTAGTTCTAAGACTTTTGTTAAATGACTGTCAGATTTTGAAAAGCTAGAATCACTAGTCCAGTAATTCCAATATGTTGAATTAAATAAAATAAAACTCTTATTGGATTTGAAATAAATGTGCAATTAATCTTTACTGTTTTGAATTATATATTTTATTATCGTCCTCATTGGGTCGTGCATTCTCCCACTCTGAAAAATATTTTTATAGGTTAGGATTGGGGGGCGTTGGGGATGCATTTATGGAACCAAGGGGGTAGTGGCTCGAAAATGTTTGGGAACCACTGATTTACATGATGATATAATAACCTACGAAGGCGTACAATTTTGTAAAGTTTCCATTATTCTTTAAATAAAGCTTTCCTCAAATATTTCAGTCAAAGAGATGTGTGCGCACGCTGCCGATGTTTTTCTTTAGCCGATGACGTGGCTTCCAAACTCAAATCCTCGTCACATTAGATCCGTCAAATGAAATATGACTAAATATTTTTCTCGTAGTTTAGCCCTTATTGCCTTTTGCTTATTCTTACCTCATACATGTCTTGCCATTTCTCATCCGGCGATGTATATCAATCGCTGAATTGTATTAATGCGACCAATTTCGAAGTCTCTAATTCATTTTTTAAGTAAATACTTCGACGGTGGAAATCGGTACTGCTCCATCCCTGATGGTGGTTTTAAGTTGCGGCGGATTTAAGGTGGTGAGAAGTGAAAAAGTAAGGGTCAGAGATAGATCGAGAGAGAGAGAGAACGAGAAAGAGAGCGGACGAAAACGAAAAGAAGTGAGGCAAAGGGAATGGAATTTGGAGAAGGGCTTTTTTGTACACATCTCGGTGACCTTCTCGGGCAAACATTGAATCGTTTCCACCCTCCCCTCCCTTATTTTCTATCCCCCTC